>CAXKWD010000007.1:97584655-99984655 GCA_964059195.1 Ectobius pallidus
GCTTGCATATTTCTAACATTTTTAGGTCATAAACATCCGGGCCCTAGTGATTATAAACGACGGTATAAGGGAGTGCTTAAATAGCTAAATCGCGCGGGTTTACTAGTTATAAAATAATAGATTTGGCCCAAACATTTAAGTGGATAAAATGGAAAGGAAAGTCGGTGCTTGAAGATGGAGGTTTCTAATTCAGCTTCTTCTTTCACAGATGATTCATTCATGGAGAGTGCTTGTGATGCGAATGACCTGAAAACTAGTAACGTCTTCCGTACTACAAATGCAGTTATAGTGGCAAGGTCGTACATACATCATCTCATCCTCTTCTCTTTCTCCGCTGTCATCCTTGTTTCATCTACGTACTTCAGAGTAGTCTGTTTACCTTTCTGTGGTACAGGATACACAATGAGGTTCGAGATATGCAAAAATCTTTTTTAAATACTTTTGTGAGTTAAAATTGCCCTCAATTGAACCTTGCTACATCAAGGTTGCGTTTTCATTTACAGGACATAAATATTTACTACGACTATTCCAGTCTTATACGCCGCGTGTTTAATATTGACCAATAATATTTAGCAATGAATCTTAACGAAATATTTAGTATGTTCAATACTTCCCTCCAGACACCGTATTCTATTTAGAAAGCCAACGACAAACGTGATTAATGCAAAATTGCTTAATTTTAGACAATTCTAGTTCAAAATCCAGACCTGGCTGAAAAATAATCCATTTTGTAGTCATGACCAGGGCCCGGATTCTGATGACCTAAAAATTGTTTTGAAAAATGACCTATAAAATGACCCTAAATTTTAAAGAAAATGACTTAATAATTACAAAGAATGACCTAAAAACTGATATTTTATTTATACAAATTATTATTGCGAACACTAAGATGTAGACAAATTTGTACATGATTCCAAAAAATGTAAATGTATAAAGGATATTGTAGGTCTAAAAACTTTGTTCTTGATTAGAACAGTTAAGAAGAAAAATAAGAAAATTGTTTTTAAAGTAGATTCTACAAAAATGTTGCATTATAGTAACCTAGTGATTTCATTAAAGTAAATGCATAAAAATGACAAAATAAGGAAGCAAATGACACGAAAATGACAAAATAATGACGTAAAATTGAAATGAATGCCCTAAAAATATAAAATTGCATAAAATGACAAAAAGTGACCTAATAAAAATGCATTTCTATAAACTAGAAGCCATAATTAGGATTTATCTACAACTTGGCAGTGTCTAGGCAGAATCAATAAAAAGATAACATGTCATTAGAATCCGGGCCCTGGTCATGACGAATGTATCGATTCTAGTTATGCTGATATTAATGTGTAACCTTTGAACTGTGTGTAGTATGTAAGTATTTTAGTATTGTATAATGACTTATATACACTTTTAATGACATGGTCTATTGTATTTTATACTGAAAGACGATAATAAATTGAATTGAATGTATTAAAGTATTTTTGGAGTCAGGCCTTAAATCGTGTTTTAACGCCGAAAGCTCTACATAGATACTTCCTCTATCTACTGGACGGGTATGCTTCGCTTTCAACAATTTCAAAACATACGGTAAAATTTAATAAAACTGTACTTAATTAATGTTGGAGTCGTATTCATGTACGGTATGCCAAATACATTCGCTGTGGTCGTACCTTCATGCTATGAGTAAGGCATGCTATAACATTGAGTAAAACAATTGAAAAGAAAATAGTGGGATTATACTGAACTAGCTTAAAAGACCCGGCGTCGCCCGGGTTTTGTATTTTGTAATTGGAAATTAGCTTATGAAGGATTTTCAATTTTAAATTCTAGGTCCTTATATAGGCATTTATAATTTGAAATAGGAAGAACGACTTATTACACTCAAACTATTCCCTCAGAAAACGCTTGATATAATTTTTTATGGCTCATAGAGGATCTAGAATTTTGCATCCCATCGCTTGTACAGTGCACAGCAAGCCTGGTAGAGGTTTAAATAAGAAGACACAGAAATTCCTGTAACATAAATTGTAATATCGAGGCGGGAAATTTCCCACTCTTATGTTACCATAAAGCCGTTTTGGAGATGAAATTAAACAGAAAGCATTATCACTTTCATACTTTTCTCTCCAAAAACCTGCGATATAATATAATAATATACACATTACCATACCTCGTTTTGTTTTCTCTATGTCCAGGGTAGAGAAAGTTATGTGATTCCATTATTTTAGTGGATTTCATTCTGTAATATTTATTTATAACATGAATTATTTTGATAACTTCTCTTATTTGTCAAAAGTGCATTTCATTTGTTTTTTCCAAGCCCACCTGATACCATTTGGCAACAATATATTCTGTGATTTGGAATGGATAATTCTATGTAAAAAGGGATTAAGTATTTTCAAAAACATTTAATTTTTGGCATTTAGAATCAGAATTTTTCAAAATCCTTTCTTAGTGAGCACCTACATTATGAAACGAAGGTACTGTCAAAATTCCAAGTCTCTACCTGTTATAGTTTAGGCTGTACGTTGATTCCTGTCATTCAGTCAATCAGTCAGTCAGTCAGTGATTCATTCAGTCAGTCAGAACAAAGCCTTTTATATATATATAGAGATAGTCTAAATATAATTTATTATCAGAAATAAACCACGAACATGAACAAGTAAATGCATTTAAATAGCACATATAATTCAAGCACTATTTTTAAGTTGATTATAAAATCGGTGGTAAGTGCAGATAATTCAAGTTCTAGCAGCTAGAATAACAAATGAAAATAATCTTGAGAACATTAAATTAGCAATGTTATAGCTATTTATAGGGATTATTTTTCTTTTTACATCTTCGACATTTTAAATTCAATGAGATGATTTTTTTCGGGAAATAAAAAAGCATCCTCTGAGCATCAGCAGTTGCCACAAACGACGACGAATCAAGAATTAACTACAAACGGTATCTGCCCTTGAAAAGACTTATAAAAGTTGTTTTGCGCGGCTCCACCCGTTTTGTATAACTTACTGTTTTCATTGCCAGTATACAACCTACAGGTAGCTGGTTCGTCCACAAATATGGTGATCAGAGGAATGTAGCCTTTGAGAATAGCTTCTTATTGGCAGAGTACTGTTTCGCAAGCGAGGCAATTAAAGAAAAGAAAGCAGGAATTAAACAGTATTATACACCTCTATATGCTATTACTAATTAGCTTCATTTAAATTACTGATTTTATTAGCTTACATTTACAGTTACCTTATTAATTTTACATCACCTCTTCTCACACTGCCTTTAACGGAATGCAATGTTCAGTTTACATTATATTGTATTAGCTTTCAAGACATTCCGCCTCATTAGTCAGAATTAAGTGAATAGTCAAGTCTGCAACATGACAGGAACAACTGCATATGCACGTACACCGACGGCAAAACATAACCTTGTTTTCTTATTAATTACTTTAGAACAGACCTTCGATCTTTGAATAAACACCTTTAAAGTACAATTTATGTAACAATCGTATGAAAATTAAACTCATTCGATGATATAAAAAAATTAGAGAATATAATACTGTGTGAGAATAATATGAGTAAAACCTAGCAACGAAACAGACTTCCTTTCAGTCGGCGCGGAAATCTTTTAGACAGTGGTATGGGAAAATAGGCCTACTATCCACTCTAAAGTCAGACCGCACTAAAAAAGGGAACCTGAAGTAAACAAAAACCAGTACATCTGTCTCACTCTAGCTCATTACTCGTATGACTTAAGAGTGAGACAGGCATACAGATTTTTGTTTACTTCAGGTTTCTTTCTTAGCTCATCTCGGCTATAGAACCGGCCCTAAAGTAAACGAGTATGTCTGTCTCACTCTGAAGTAGGTACGAGTAATGTGCTAGAGTGAGACAGTCTTACTTGTTTACCTTAGGGCCGGTTCTATACCGGAAAATACTTATCCATCCCATCTTCCCACTGTTTCCGCGCCGACTATACAAATGCTCTGTTTAATATAATTTTTTTTTTTTTTTTAGAAATTAAATTGTGTAAAGCTCAACTCCTTTCCTGTTACCGATTATTTTAAGGAAAATATAAAGTGTGTCTTCAAATAACCTCTTATTTGTTCTACTTGATTAGGCAGACAGGTGTCCTAACTCGAACAAAAACAAGACACGGGTGAATAAGGGCCTGGATTAATTATTATTCTCCGTTTCATGTGACATGAGGCTTTCCCAAAGTTAATAATAAATGACAGTTTCTCGAACAGTCAGTCAAATGGATTTAACAAGTCGGAGCTTTTAGCTGCTAGCTCGGAACTACTAAATCCACTCACCCGATTGGAAACCCGGGAAAGTGTTATTATTCCTCCGTTTGTTCAACACACACTGTATTAATTCTCATTTATGTCAAAACCTTTTATATTTAATAATATAAAATTATTAATGCACTCTAAGAGAAGACTTAACCGGTTATGTGCCAGTATTGTAATGTAATTTATTCTTGTATCTTGAGATTGTACAAATATAGACTACCCCCCCTGGTGTTTACAAATAGTTTTTCACCATGGGGTTAATAAATTCATACATACCAGCTCTAGTCAACATTAATACTAATGTACCTTAGTGTTATTTATACGTTACTCACTTTGCTCGATTTTTAATCGTTTGTATATGTCTAATGACCTGACTAACCACTTTTTACCATTATTCTTCAAACCATTTAATATGTTTTCCCATTTCATTTGGGCTATATTTAATATATATATATATATATATATATATATATATATATATACACACATATATACATATATATCTCCTTCGTTAACTTTTTTCATGACATTTCTTTGTTTATCTTAAAAAAATTGCTCAACAATTTATGTCTTAACGTTTGAGTTTCAGTACAACTTAAAATTATAATAAGTTCTGCTCGTTCTCTATCAAGACATAAGACATCGCCCTTCCTCAAAATTTCTTCTTATACCTCTATGTTTCCATACTCCTAATCGCCACCATACCAGCCCAGATTTTTGTTTCTTCCTTCACATAATTTTCCATTCACCAAATTTCTTTCATTTTAATGTAGTATATTAGCGACTTTTCCCCTTCATTATTGTAAAGTGATTCTGCCTTTGGATATCATTACATCTTTTAATAACTTTTTTTTTAAAATCACATTAAAGTTTTCTCCTGATTTAATGCTGAATTCCATATCCACTTTAAACCTATCTTGTCTAATACTTTTTTTGACATTATGTATTCTGTTTTGATTACTATTTTCGATTCATTGGAATTGAAAGCAAATTTTCACCATATCTTCGTTATCTCTTTCTTAAATGTAGGCCTACCTGAAATACTTTAAAATTGTATATAGGACAACACCCATACTACTATCATATAACTTAGAGCCGCTTCGCTTGATGAATATTGGTACAGGAAGGGGGGAAAAAAGCGGACCGACTCAAATATCTAAGTTGCCGATATGAGCCACTGCGCATGCCTAGCGGCATTCACAAGATAGCAGGGAATGTATTAAAATTTGTTCCAGTGTCGACTGTTGACTTAGCCCATTTTAAAACCCAGAATATGGTTTCTAATCGTATTGTTTTATAACTGAATATATTAATTATTAATATTATTATAAAATACTAACACAAATTATATTATATTCAGCTACAAGAATCAGTCCGCTTTCCCCCCCTACCTGTACATGCAATATTTGTTACAGATTATATTTTCGAGTACAATACAGCATTAATAGTTTAGGCTCGAGTATAGCATTCCAAAAAGTTTTAAATTTTTATTTTCCATTTATTTATTGTATGTGTTATCTTTTTTCAGAATCCCTGGTGTCTCTACAAACCATCTGATCATCTGTTCATCTTTCTTGGTAAGTTCTGCAATATATAGCCCACTTTAGGAAAACAGTGGTGCTCTTCCTACACGATATCACACCTCTTACTTCTACCGACGTATTTATAGGGATTACATGTCTCAAATAAATTGGTTATAAAATAGTCGGATTATTTAATTACTTGTCCTAAAAAACTCTCCCGTAAATTCAGCGATTTTCACCAACACACGAGGACATTCTTTTATCCCAAGAACTGTAGCCTAATTGGATAACATTACTGAGAAAACTTCCATTTAAAAGAAAAGTTTCCCAATAGTTTATCTGACAATGTTAAAAAAAAAAAGGAAGTTGCAGGAAATGGAAATCAAAGTTTGGAATGTATTTCAGGAATCCTGCTTTGAGACATCCATAAGATTTTTCTCCTAAGCTGTTGCCCTTTAAGCCCTAGTCTTTCACTTTTGGCAACATAGTTTATACATTTTTTATTTCTGTGTCTCCATGAACCATATTAGTGAATTATTAATTTTCAGAGCAGGATACATAAGCAGCACTGCAAATAAGAAAAAAGAGGGGGTGCAAGAACTTTAAAAATTGTGTCTCAGCACCCGATAAGGGCACTGGTACCTACAAATTCTGATTTAATGTATTCTACACATATCACAGAATATTCTCTCACTTTCACTTAACACTCTTTCCCCTTGAAGAATGAAAATGTTATACACAACCATAGCTATAGGTTTCCACAGCTGTATTACGTAAAGTTCCTATCAGCGGCTGAGGGTAGTGGATCATCAAGAGTAGGTGAAATATCAACACTGCCTGCATGGTAGGCTTTTCCCTATCAGTAGTCTAAATGATTGTGAAAAAAACGGTTGTGGTCGCTCTATATTTAAAAAAAAATATGTTGAGTGCCTTTGAGCTTCATTATTAATTTTTTTTATACATGAAAATAAAAATAAATTATAATTTCACTACATGTAATAGCTTTGTATGGTTATTGCTAAATTTTGTACTAATAGGTAGGCTCAATCGCTCACTTTATTCTCTTGGCAATATTGAAGATTCCACTACGTAGTTGACTTGTTATTAGTCAGCCTTCAGTACGTGCTTCGTAGCCTGGTTCTTGCTCGACTATTACGAAACGTCCAAGGGCACAGCAGCATGCAATTCAAGTGTGCTTTTAGAAATGCAGCACGCAATTAAATGTTTACTATTCCTTTCTGCCCTAATCGTGCATGCAATTCGAGTTCTCCCATACATAAATACGAGTGAATGAATTTGATAAAATGTGACACTTTCATTAAATCAATTTAAATAAATAATTTATTATAAGGTGGATAACTTTTTTACAAATTATTCTTATCCAGTGAAGGTATTATACTTTTGTGAACATCATTAGCATTAATATTATCATTATCAGGGTCATCAAATCGTATATCTCAAATTTCAGCCTCATCTATTGTTTATAAAGGTTTTATTTTCCATTTTTATAACACATCACAATAGAATGCAATTCATTCAACTTTGAAATTCAGAGTTATTGTACCAGTAGGTCTAATCACAGCTGAATCTGTACGCCATTAGCATTGGATTCCGCGATCCAATCTTGTGAAGCGTTGCAGCAAACGAGAGTTAAAAGATGGTATTAAGACAATCAGCTAATTGAATGACGAATTGATGGAGAATTTAACATTGGTTGTTGTTACTGCAGTAATGTACAGAATTAAACATACTAAATAGTTTCGACTTCCGTGATGACTTGAAATTATTGCTATTACAGAATGTTTTATCATATTCTGCCATATCAATCCCGCAGCAAATTTTGTGCAGACGGATTTGGACTCGATTCGGTAAATGTAAAGCGATGCTGAAAACTAATGCATTCAAAATCGATGTCGAATTTATATTTTGTACGGCGAAAATTAATTGGTCCTATTATTAATCCAATCAAAAATTTCAAACGTTGTATGTGAAATATTTTAAACAATCTTGCATTCTTATCACTAATTGAACCAGGAAGCTATGAATGTGAAAATGACACATTAAAGAAAAATCTTTCTGATCTGGGGGACTGGGGGGGGGGGCTTTTGCACTGCGCAATGTATTAAATACCTTTTAATAAATTGTGTTGCGAAAGCCATGAAGAAAGTTCAATATTACCATGTATAATGAGGATGTAATTACTAATAGCTTTAAATTTCAATAATGAAGTGTATTTCCCTTCATTATTTTGTTCTCCTGTTAAATTTACTTTTGTGGTTTGGGCCTTTATCATTCTGAACGTTTGAAGTAATCTGAGCACTCACTCGTCTAATTACTTATCTCTATAGAACTTGTTACTGGGGTTCATCTTAGAGGTGTACAAATCTCGATTTTAGCTTGCCCATACCTTCTTGAACGCCAGGCAAGCAAGTTGCCAGCGTCATAGCTAGGAAACAGGCAGGTTTCTTTAAGCTTGGTGGGTCTGGTCAAACCCAACCTAGGCAAGCCAGAATAAGCTTGCGACATTCCTATCAGCTAAACAACTGTAGTTGCTAAGTGTAGGTAATACTGTCTTGCTTTTCTACATGCTGGTAGAAGAAATTCATCTTGCAGATAAATTGAAAGGTGGATAAAGTATTAAAAATCGTTTTAGCGTCT
The DNA here is from genome assembly GCA_964059195.1 of Ectobius pallidus. NCBI lineage: Eukaryota > Metazoa > Arthropoda > Insecta > Blattodea > Ectobiidae > Ectobius > Ectobius pallidus. Next base: position 97,593,116 of record CAXKWD010000007.1, read on the forward strand.
TAACACATTTATTATTTTTATTATTAGATAGATTTCGAAGAAAAATCTACCTATTGCAATCGATACCATGTCATGACTTTCGAAAAATTCTCTCATATCTTTACGTTTCATGCCTCCCTAAGTACGAAACCACCGCCTGTTCTATCTTTACACGCTAGTGGCCGTAATTTTGAAGATATTTGACCCAAATTTTATTATGTTATTTCTAGGCCCAATAGTTCGGACAAGTTCGTTAATGAGCAAAATTGGCCTAAGGGGGTGGTCGGAGGAGGGGGTTGAAATTTTAAAACATTTATATCTCGGCCGCTATGAAGTATAGAGGGAAACTTTGTTTGAATAAATTAGAGTACTCCTTATGGAGTTCACAGTGACACCAACGATTCGGGGGTTTTGGGGGTACGAGTTGGGGTGGGGTGGGAGGATGGAAATTCGAAATTTTTTTAACTACGTCTTGTGGGGTATCGTTGAAAAGCTCTTAATGAGTACTCTACAAATCAATAACTAGTTTCTTGATAGTTCTCATATACGGCGAGATTTGAATGTTTGAAAAAGTTCTCTTTCCTCTTTTTTGCACTTATTATTGCGGGTTTGTCATTCCAAGGCTAAAGAAGAAGAGTGCTACGCAGCGACAGTAAATTAAACCAAAAGCACTTGGAAATCTACCTCAGCCTGTAGGCTTGCATAAAGGGATTTTTGTTATTGTTATTATTGATTTTATGATGATTTCTCGAAAATGTTTGAAATTTTTTCTTATGCCGGACTAGTACCTTTGTTCATTGATAATTCAAACTCTCCACATTTTAGTTTCTCCTCGGCTTCCTTCAGGGTAAAATTCTCTAAACACATCTGAAGTTCCTCAACTAAGTAATTGCACGACTTACCAGTGCACTGATGTACCCAGTTTCTTATTCTTTCCGCCAGGCCTCGCAGTTTCTTTAGGCCCCGTGAAACCCACCAGGTTATGAAGAGCTTGTGACTCATATCGACAGTATTTATTTTCATAGTTGCAATGTGGCTTGCTCTCTTGTCAAGCAAGTTAAAAGCTGTGGCTGGTTGCAGAATTTCAAAGGGGCAAGCAAGTTAAAATCAGAATATGTACACCTCTAGTTCATCTACTATTTTGAATGATGTTTTTATTGCACAGAAGCGAATTGTCAGATGTATGGCGGGTATTGACAATCGTACAGTACCTCATGTAGAGACTATTTCATACATTTTAGGATACTTACAGTTTATGGGTTGTACGTTTTCAAACTATTAGAATTTGTGCACATTCATAGAAATGAATTTAGTTGCAATAGTGATTTGCATTCCTACAATACTGGAAATAGAAATAAATTTAGCATTCCTCAACATAATTTAAACAGTTTTAACAAATCCATCATGGTGTATGGTTTGAAGATGTACAATGATCTGCCTTTTAGTATTAGAGTCATTAATGACCTGAAAGTTTTTAAAAGACGTATCAGAAAGATTATGCCCATACAGTATTAATGAAGTAAATGTGGGTAATGTATGATTTATACCGCATTTAATCTTAGATATAGTGACAAGTCTTATGGCTTTATGCTCAAACAGACGATTATTATTATTATTATTATTATTATTATTATTATTATTATTATTATTATTATTATTATTATTATACTGTGTGTATGAATCAGGAAATTGAAATCGAACACCTAGAAGCTCCGTCTAGAAGCTTATCTCTATACTGAAGATTTAGTTCACGCTTGGCAATATTTCATGCGTTGTGTTAGTTCATATCACTTAGTTCGTAGGACGTAACTAATTTCTGCTTGCCAATGAGTAGTTTGAACATTGACATTTTGTAGGAGGTGGTTACGCCTTTATGCGGAACTTTAAAAGAGATTTACGAGTTTCTTCAGTTACACTAATAAATTCAACTAAGATAAAAGCAATGTCTTAAAGCACTAAACAATTCTGTATAAACCGAATACCTATGAACCATATCGACAACAGTCCATTAAAATTATCAGGAATTACAAGGCATATTTGATTGCAAGGAAATCGTCTAAGTGGTACTAGAAACCTATCACCTTCATTAATCTTCAGACTTGGTTTCTGGCATTTCTTGAAGTCACTGTGTCCTTGATATCAGTATCAGAGAACATCTATAACTGTTGCGTGGATTAAACCTGTATATGTGCAGACAGAAGTTGAAGGCCATCAGCTACTTGTGCCAGCATCTAATTGTATACTGAGCAAGGTGAACCGATCTTAGCGTGAACGCTTCTTACAATTATTAGGGTCCTCAATACTATAGACCATTATCTTTGAAGGTGAAAGGATTCAGGGAATTGTTGTACTATGTTGTTGTAATTATGTGAATATACTGGACAAGAAATGTGCAAGTCAGGTGTTTTGAAGAGCTATGGAATGCGTCTCGTTTTACGTGTCTCATAAACAGCTCTTGTAAACTTGCTATATTTTTCATCAGACACCACTGGCGGACGCAGAATTTTCTTTCGGGGAGGGATTTGAGGAGAAAAATAAAATAGAAAAGTTCAATTGCATTTATAATGAGTTTATAAAACTGTAATCTTACCTGTAGTTTTGTATAAATGTGAAACGTGGCCACATTGCAAGAGAAACACATGTTGAAAGTATTAATTGAAAATAAAATTTTAAGGAAAATATTTGGATAAAAAAGAATAGGATGTCAGGGAAATGGAGAAAGCTCTACAACGACAAACTTTACTGCCTGTATCGTTCTCCTAATACAGTGATATTAATTAAATGAAGGTGGTTAGTAAGGGTTGAATACGTTGATCGAATGGGGGTGGAGAAGGGCATTTAAAAAAATTTTAATGGGAAGACCAGAATGACCAGTAGAGGGACCGAGACGAAGATGGGATGATAAAGTTAGGATAGACCTAAGAACAACTGACTGTTGACATTCGATCTGGGCAGAGTTGACTAAGGACTAATATTTTCTGTATTACTATCGTCTCTTTTCGATTGATGAAAAATAAGCAATTTAAATATTTCCGAAAACGGAAATAAAAGGTGCGTAAAATTTGCCGTATTGATTCGCATTTATAGCCTATTCTTTTTACTCTATTTTTTCAACTTTCGGGGGGTGTATCCCCTCGATCCCCCCTCTGCGTCCGCCACTGTCAGACACCATCAATCAGTAGGCTACAATTAAAGGGAGACATACAGGTTTGAGGATAAAAATGTTTCCAATTTTTTAAAATAAGACTGGACATTTTTCTTCATAAGAGGAGTACACAAAAACCGATCGGGGAGCCCAGTTTATGCAGCAGAGAATTGAAGGGGCTAGTTCCATAAGGGCGTAAGGCACAAGAGCAAAGTTTTGAGAAATCTTAATGTTTTTAAACAATGTTACCACTCACAAGCCCAGGTCTTTTCTTATGACTGGGCAGAGGTTTAAGGCACAAGTATAAATTGTTCACTGAGTATTTAAGACATATGAGGAGAAGGCATAAATATTAAAAGCTCAAAATTAAAGATGTGCCTTACGCCCTTATGGAACTAGCACCTTCAATTTTATTTCCCATCCACTTATTAAGTACAGTGGCGTACCACCAGTCATGGGGGCCTGGGGCGCTAATCACTATGGGGTCCTACCCACGATTCACAAATATTTTTATCATTCAATTCGCAGAGTCTACACAAAATATACGATAGTATGCAGCCTATTTCATTATATATTATTTCTGTGGATCCTAAAATAAACTATTTAGTAATGGAATATGTTTTTTTAAATTTGGAATTCATATGTTTATTTTGCTAATGGTACTCTAGCAAAACTAAAGTTTTTACCATAAGTTTGCTAGAGTACCAGTACTTGGGCCAATTTTGCTCATTAACGAACTTGTCCGAACTATTGGACCTAGAAATAACATAATAAAATTTGATTCAAATATCTTCAAAATTACGGCCGCTAGCGTGAAAGATATACATACCAAAATAAAATTTGAACGGGCGGTGGTTTCGTATTAGGGAGGCATGAAACGTAAAGGTATGAAAGAATTTTTCGAAAGTCATGACATGGTACCGATCCCAATAAGAATGGTATTTGGTGTGGAGATAAGAAAGGAAAAGGTTAATATGCCACTTTTTTTCCAAGAATTTCATTGCCAAAATAGAGATGATAGGCCTACAGATTGTCGGTATCACTAATAGACGAAAGAGGAAAAAAGAAATTTCCAGGACCTTTATCAATGATTGAAGTAAATGAAGAGGTGTTTGTAAATAGGAATTAGTTCTCTCACGATGCATTAACTAGAATCCCTTGCTCGTGATAGAGAGTTGCTCTTATATTTCTATCGATATATTAAGTCGGTGCCCACATTAGTATGTTGAGATAGGAATGGAATTAAGATATATGACGCACATTGAATCTTGCGACAGCCGGAGAATCGTTAAATTGAGTTGTTATGTTGTTATGTGATGATGATAATAAACATTTGTAATAATATATTATATATTATTATTATTATTATTATTATTATTAACTTCTTATATACCTCCAAGACTGAATGTCAAAATGAACTGTGACGTTGATTCTACTATAATACGAGGCGTGTTTTAAAGTAAGTACCGATATTTTAATTTTTTAAATATAAGAACATTATTTTCCAAATACTTTATTATCATTCATTACCTTACGCCTTCACTACTTCTTCACACCGCCGTTATTCAGACGCTTGTCGTAACGGGAAACCAGTTTTTGTAAGCCTTCGTCAAAGAATGATGCCGCCTGTGATGAAAGCCAAGTCTGCACTTCTTGTTTCACAATATCGTCCTCGTTGAAATGTTTTCCACCGAGGAATTTTTCTCAGATGAAGAAACAGATGAAAATCGCTTGACTTTGTGTGGCCGGACATTGTCATGAACCATAAGGATTCCATGCGAAAGCATTCCACGCCTAAACAAACTCAAGATCTGAGAACATTTGGTTGGGAACAATTCGACCACCCTCTATAAAGTCTGGATTTGGCACCAAACTATTTTCATTATGGCTACGGTCTGTTATCGTACCTGATGAGTACAATTTATAATAGCTTTAACACAGCATTTTCTTCCCAAAATTCTTCCCTGCTCCTCCCCTCCTACCTCTTTACTTCTTCCTCCTCCTACTTTCTCCTCTTTACCTTTTTAATTCTGCTCCATATCCTATAGGCTACCTTTCTTCTTCCTTTCTCCTCATCCTATTTCTCGTCTTCCTTCTCCTTATATTCCTTCTCCAATTGTCTTCTATTTAATTCTTTTCCTCTTTCTCCTTTTCCTCCTCATAGTCGTTTCCCTCCATTTCGTCTTAGTCCTCCTCCCTTCCTCCATCATACTCCTCTCCTCCATCATATTCCAACCTTCTTATACTTATTTTTCTCGTTATTTTCTTCTCCTTCATATTCTTTTTCTACTCCTCTTCTATTACACTTTAGCATTTCCTTCTCTTAATTTTCTTTGTGCTCCTGTAATTTCTAGTCACTCTTCTTTTGCTCTTCTTCTCTTCCTCTTCCCCTCCATCGTCAACACTACGTACTAATTGTTTCAAACAAGTTCATTTAATAATGAAATATAGAGTATCCTTGAAAAACTCATAAAACAAGATCATAAAATATAATATCCTGATATTCTACCACGTATTAGGCATAGCAGCAAGTATAATTTATGATACAGTAAACAGCATTTTACGATATTTACTTACAGATTCTTATTGATGCAATAAGTGAGACTTTGTACAGAGGAAACAGCAAACTGAAATCCTGATGAATTCCCTGAAAGAAAGAAATCGCAGCAAGTATAATTTATGAAATAGCAAATAGCATTTTACAATATTTACTTACAGATTCTTCCTGATGTCAATAAATAAGACTTAACGCAAACAGCAAACTGAAATTCTGATGAATTCCCTAAAAGAAAGAAATTGCAGCAAGCATAATCTATATTAATAAAAGGAAGTGTCTGTCTGTCTGTCCGCGATGCCCAGCGAAATCTACTGAATGCAGAGATCTGAAATTTCAAACATAGATGGACTAAAGGGTCGGAATGTGCACCTCGAAGCCGGAATTTTAATTTTCGCTTTCGTTCGTGAGTTATGAGTGAAAAACGGGCAGAAAACGTGTATTTATTGAGTTTTCGAAGCATGAGTTTTCAGTAATACAAATCAATTACACTAGGCTTTGGCTATTTTTGTCATTCCTTCGACATAAAAGCATCGCGATCTCTTGAATGTTGTAGCTCACGCTGGTCGATTCATTTGTTTTTAATGTCAAGGCACGCAAACATAATATGAAATTTTCAACCTACACCGATGAGGATTATTATTATTATTATTATTATTATTATTATTATTATTATTATTATTATTATTATTATTAATATTATTATAGGGATAATCAATATTAGCCTAAATATGGTCAAACGTTGTTCGATTTGGACGAAACTCACTATACAGGGGTTTTCTGGGCCAAGGAACTCGAATCTGAGGTCGCTTTTACCAGGTGACGCTATCTAATCGTGATATATAGTCCACATGATTTAGGTGTTAATATAATGATTTAACTATTATGCTCTTAATTTTTAATTTTTGAAATAATTATCGCGGGCGAAACCGCGGGCACCTGCTATCTTAAAATAATAAAAGGACGTGTTTGTCTGTCTGTCCACGATGCCCAGCGAAATCTACTGAACGCAGAGATCTGAAATTTTAAACATAGATGGGCTGAAAGGTGGGCGAATGCGCATCGATGCAGGATTTTTAATTTTAGCTTTCGTTCGCGAGTTGTGAGTGAAAAACTGGCAGAAAACGTGATTTTAGCGCTGTCGAAGCATCAGATTTCAGTAATACATTTCAATGTCAAATCAATTGCAGTTAGCTTTGGCTATTTTTGTCATACCGTGGTAATAAAAGCATCGCGATCGCTATATTGTTGTAAGCCCACGCTGGTCGATTCATTTGTTTAGAATGTCAAGGCCCGTAGACATATGAAATTTTCAACCTACACGGAAGAGGGATAGGCCTAAATATGGTCAAACATTGTTCGATTTGGACGAAACTCACAGTACAGGGGTATTCTGGGCCAAGGAAATCGAATCTGAGGTCGCTTTTACCAGGCGACGCTATCTAATCGTGGTATGTAGTCCACGTGATTTAGGTGTTAATAAATATAATGATTTAACTATTATGCTCTTAATTTTTAATGTTTGAAATAATTATCGCGGGCGAAGCCGCGGGCACATGCTAGTTTATGATATAGCAAATATCATTTTACAATATTTACTTACAGATTCTTGTTCATGCCAATAAATGAGACTTCCGCAAACTTCAGCAAACTGAAATCCCGATGAATTCCTGAAAGAAAGAAATTCCGGCAAGTATATTTTATAACAGCATGCTACAATATAATAGATATGAGATTTTGTGCAAAGGAAACAGCAAACTGAAATCCCGATACAGCAAATAGCATTTTACAATATTTACTTACATATTCTTATTGATGCCAACAAACGAGACTTTGCGCAAAGGAAACAGCAAACTGAAATCATGAATTCCCTGAAAGAAAGAAATTGCATCAAGCATAATTTATGATGTAATAAATAGCATTTTACAATATTTACTTACAGATTATTATTGTTGATGCCAATAAGTGAGACTTCGCGCAAACAGCAGACTGAACTCCTGAAGAATTCCTGAAAGAAAGAAATTCCAGCAAGTATATTTTATGATAACAGCATGTTACAATATCTACTAACAGGTTCTTATTGATGCCAATAAATGAGACTTTGCGCAAAGGAAACAGCAAACTGAATTCCTGATGAATTCCCCGAAAGAAAGAAATTGCAGCAAGCATTATTTATGATATAGCAAATATTATTTTACAATATTTACTTACAGATTCTTATTGATGCAATAAATGAGACTTTGCGCAAAGAAAAAGCAAACTCAAATCCTAATGAATTTCCTGAAATAAACAAATTCCAGCAAGTATATTTTATGATACAGCAAATAGCATTTTACAATATTTACTTACAGATTCTTATTGACACCAATAAATGAGACTTTGCGCAAAGGAAACAGCAAACTGAAATCCAATTCCCTGAAGGAAAGAAATTGCAGCAAGCATAACTCATGATATAGCAAATAGCATTTTACAATATTTACTTACAGTTTCTTATTGATGTCAAACAGCAAACTGAAATCCTGATGAATTCCCTGAAAGAAAGAATTTGCAGCAAGTATAATATATGATATAGCAAATAGAATTTACAGTATTTACTTAAAAAATTCTTGTTGGTGCCAATAAATGTGACTTAGGCCAAAGTAAAGAATTATGAATTCCTTGAAAAAAAAGAAATTGCAGCAAGCATAATTTAAGATCTCCGTATTGATGTGGAATTATTTTGCGATTACTGGAAATTCTTGGCATCCCATGACCATCCTTCTTTCCTCGCGAAGACACACCCAGGATATTCTATTTTGTTTCACGATGAAGGCGATATCAATCTCCCTCGACTGACTGTATTAAAGACGGGTTTCCCTTTCTAGTCTTGCCATATTATATAAACTTCAGCCTTCAGTGGATAACGGCTCTGCAACATCGTCGATAACATCACATAAAAGAAAGATTTTTGTTTTGTTATATTATTATAAAATTTAATAATTATTACAAATTACAAAAATACAAATTATTACAAAATTATTATAAATACAAATATAAATATTTGTACACAATTATTACAAATACCATTATAAAAAATATATACACAATTAATACATTTACAAAATGGGGTATTATTTACCCCGCATGAGCATAGCGCGTTTTCGGGGTCAGTTCAGTCATACTAAAATTATATTACATAATTTTTACATAATTTACGTAACAAGTAATCCAAGTAGGCCTATGAAAGAACAAGTATGCCTATGTTAGTGAACAGCCAACATTTTATAAGCAAAAATTTATGAGAGAGTTCAAAGACAAACATATTATAGGTTTAGGCAAAAACAATAAGATTATTCATATGAAATAAATACATGAATAATTATGCGAAAAAATAAAGTACAACAGCATAATAGAGATACAAACAAAATACCTCATGTTAAAAATTTACAATTGAGAATGAATAATGGAAAACAAAGTGAGTGAAAGTACCATTACAAGTTAGTTTTATTGAGAACTGATCGCTAAGTCCCTTGGTAACCAAAATGTGGTCTTTAATCTACAGTCACTAAAGCAACACAATCAAAGTTTCATCCGCAGTATCACTGATTTAGTTGAATCCCATTTCTGTATAGATGTAGGCCTATTACTTCTAAACCTAGGTGTTAACACAGATACGAATTGTCATTCTAATATTCAGAATCTGTCGCAGATACTACGTTATCTAAGCTCCAGACTTCAGGAGGAAGCTTAAAATAAGTTAAGACAAACTTCAAAGCACTTGTTTCTCTCTCGAATAATAAGGTATTTTGCTCTTAATTTACTTAAAAAAAGTATCCATTAAATGTTTGTATTTTGCTGTTTTCTGACATTTAAAATTTTCATGATTTAGATACATGTTTCTCAGGAACTACTGGAAGGATTTTGATGAAATTTTGCACACCTGTTTTTAGAAACAGCTTGCACATTTAAGTGGAACACAATTTTAGTGTAAAGGATATAAACAATATTATGATTGAAAAATCATGGAAAATTTTGTAAATAAAAAATTGTCAAATTAAATAAATCACAGAGAATAATTGAATCAATGTATCAGAAAGTTACTGCACTTAAATGCGTCTCTATTAGTGTAGATAATTTTTATGTGGAGAGAATTGAAAATTTTTATTGGCTATAGGAAAAATGTGTACCGAAAGATAGAAAAGCGAAAGAAAATCAAAATTTCATTACACCAATAATAAATCATTAAAACTTTGTAAAAATTACCAAAAACAGAGAAACTCTTTCTAAATATGTGTTTCAAATTTCATTTAGATATGTCCCAAAATGTAGGAGATATGGGATTATAAATATGTCAGTGTAAATCTCCCACCGTCTCCCCTTAAAATAAGTTAAAACAAATATCAACGCACTTATATATATATCTTTACACGCTAGCGGCCGTAATTTTGAAGATATTTTAACCAAATTTTATTATGTTATTTCTAGGCTCAATAGTTCGGACAAGTTCGTTAATGAGCAAAATTGGCCCAAAGGGGTGGTCGGGGGAGGGGGTTAAAATTTTAAAACATTTATATTTCGGCCCCTATGAAGTTTAGAGGGAAACTTTGTTTAAATAAATTTCAGTACTCCCTATGGAGTTCACAGTGACACCAACGATTCGGGGGTTTTGGGGGTATGAGTGGGGGTGGCGGTGGGGGGCTGGAAATTCGAAATTTTTGAAACTACGTCTTGTGGAGTATCGTTGAAAAGCTCTTGATGAGTACTCTACAAATCAATAACTAGTTTCTTGATAGTTCTCATATAAGGCGAGATTTGAATGTTTGAAAATGTGCTTTTTCCTCTTTTTTGCAGTTATTATTGCGGGTTTGTCATGCTAAGGCTAAAGAAGAAGAGTGCTACGCAGCGACAATAAATTAAACCAAAAGCACTTCGAAATCTACCTCAGCCTGTAGGCTTGCCTAAAGGGATTTTACATTATAGGCCTATGTAGAGGTATGAAAATGTTTGTAAAATTGCATGGTGTCCGTGTTTCGGAATGCAGGATTGGCAGATAGCCATATGCGATAGCATATTCGAGTTCGTTAACAATAAGAGTAAAACGTTTCAGAGGTGCTTTGGGATAAGAGAACCATGACCTTCATTTTCCAATTGCCATGACCATGACATTATGAAATTTCTTGCATTCCAAATAAGCGAACTTCTTGTCACGTTTTGTAGGCGGCACCTGTAACTAATCGAGTAAATGATTAATCGTATGATACCTTTTTACATTCGTCACAGTTTGAGCTGAGAGGATATTAACTACACAGTGACAAATCCTTTGAAATAAATATTTATTGCGGCACTGTAGCGACTAGAAAGTAAAAAGGCTATGAAGGTCATCTCATTCCATCATGTTATAAAATTAAGCAATTAATCACTTAAATGAGAATAAATTTGACATTATACGGAATGCTCTTGTTACATAATTTCACCATTTTGCTAGTTCCCTGCTCAGGGTGATTTTTACCATGTTCAGTTGGGCATCTTTGTTCATTCTTCTTCTGCTTTGGACTGCCTTGTTTGCAGCTAAGGGCCTTGCTACAGCGACCGAAACGCGTATCCATTTGGTCGATGGGTAGGTAATGTTATAAATTACACGGACGGAATAGCCGCGCCTTCAGAAGCGTAAAAACTAGAGTACAAGCCGAATCTCGGTCGCCGAAATGCGTGATGCATGTTACACGGTCAGAATGGTGACCGAAAAAACGCAAGCTGGAATTTTTCGAGGGCAATAGTCCGTAACTTGCTTGGTGACTTCTATTACAATGATCACAGCCTGCACACACTACTACAACAAAGTAAAAATATCAACTTGGGATGTCATGGTTATGTTTTGGCAGATGACAGGTATTGCACATAACACATAGGCCTAGCTGTTAAGTTCATAAACATGGACAGTTATTTCTTTTCGGATATTAAGAATTAATTTAGGAGGCATAAGAGCACGTTTTTAAAAAATAATATTAATAACCATTATACAAATTAATATGAACTTGGAGCAACTTTACTTATTTCCAATAATAATGCTTGCAGCTATACTCGCCAGGGCAATGCACATGGTTTAATTGTCCGGCATAGTAAATGGATTTGCTTGCACAAATTCCATCTGATAGCTGAATCATGGCAACTGCAGGCATACATATGAATGCAAGAACTACATTCCTGACACAATCTGACAATCGCAGTGGGACAATAAAAAATTGTCTAATTTCGTACAATTCTTTAATTTTTGACGACGAAACAACTTGTCAGTATCCGTCTTGCTGCGTAATTCTGTCAGTTTGGAAATCCACATTTTTATACGGCGCTTCCTCAAGTCAGATATTTTTAAGTTATGTCAATGAGTTTATCCCTCATGAAAGTCATATTTGCGAAGGTAACAGAAATAATCAATTCTGCTAGTACAGAAGAACAAATAGATGCTCTAGCCCATACATGGGCATTTACTGGTTCGCGAACCACTTGTGGTTCTTGACCTTCCCGCATATAGACACAAGATGGCAGTGCGGACATTCGGTGCACGTGGTGGATTATTCCCATGTACGAGTCATAATCTCTTTGCAAGCAGTGACGGTTCGCGAAACAGTTCCGAATGAAAGGCGTTATGGCACATTCTAAGCCTTCGTATAATTAAATAATTGCATAATTGCAAATACAAAATTGTTTGTATTATTTGTATTATTTGTTTCTTGTAGTGTACATTATAAAGTGAAATTAGTGTTTCCCTAAGAATGAGCAACCGCCACTGCACTTATTGTCTGCTTGTGTCACGTTCTTTTCGAACTATGTGTAAGTTGACAAAAGTTTGCGGGTTGCGTGTCAATGGATAGGGGTTTGCCCATCTCTGCTCTAGCCAAACATATAGCCCCTATGCCGGCTCTAATGAAGGCAGTTCAGCAAACTAAGGACTGCAACAAAATTAATACCGAGAGACACAGAAGAAACCTCCACGATCCCTGACAAGCTGCAAGCATTATTATTGAAAAAATCTGATGTGAAAGTCACATAACTTCCTCTGCCCAAATAAAAGTTTGCAGCATTTACGCTAATTATGATATAAATATATTATAGCCCCTTCTTTGAATATTGCGACTAAAAACGCAGGCTATGGGGAAAAAATCAAGTGACTGCAAACGTTTATTGAACTTTCCGCCGTTAAAAATAATTTCCGAATTTTATCAAATATTCCCCTCAGATATTTCTTTACTGTAAGCAGGGCCAACAGTACATTTCTCTCACTTCACGTGCTTATATAGAATAAAATGCCTTAAATGTCCACGTATTGAGTTGTTCACCAGGTAAGTTGGTAGGTTACAACCACCCTTCAGAGAATGTTTTTGAAATGGTATAAGCAATCCATGTACAAAATTTAAAGGAAATTGTTAGAGCCGTTTATGAGAAAATAGCAAAAAACAAAATATTCTTCATGTAAGGTCCCCTTGAATATAAGAAAAGGTTGTCGCCAATCTTCACAGCCTCAGAAGGTACCTAACCCAAATACAAAATTTTGTTTTCGTACGATTTACAAGAAGCCGTATTGCAAAAAAGCACGTATTCACAGTGGGTTGCTTATAACTACCCTTCAGAGAATTTGTTCGAAAAAATGTTTCAAATAAAAGTTTTAACTCTTGGTACAAGCAATCCATGCGCAAAATTTAAAGAAAATCGTTTAAGCCGTTTTCGAGAAAATCGCGAAAAACGAAAATTTCTTCATGTAAAGTCCCCTTAAAAATAAGGAAAATTTGTCACCAATCTTCGAATCGCATCTTCAGAAGGTACCTGACCCAAATACGAAATTTTGTTTTCATACGATTCTCTGTTTCGGAGGTAGCCTGTTCACAAACTTCCACACAGACAGACAGACAGACACACACACACACACACGGACACACAGACATGTTTCCAAAAATAGTATTTTTGGATTCAGGAGGCCTTGAAACTTGTGTTTATGCTAAAATCTCAACTTCGAATTTTAGGGTCGTAAACAATACTTCCTCTACCTATAGTACCTATGGTACAGGCAGAGGAAGTAAAAATAAAGTTGCTCCAAGTTCATATTAATCTGTATTTAGTTGTTAATATTTTTAAAAACGTGCTCTTATATGCCTCCTAAATTAATTCCATATATCCGAAAAGAAGTAGCTGTCCATGTTTATGAACTTAACAGCTAGGCCTATGTGTTATGTGCAATACCTGTCATCTGTCAAAATATAACCATGACATCCCAAGTTGACATTTTTACCGTGCATGCGTGGTCGGTAGAGTCTTACAGAACACACGTCGGCTGCTTGACTACTACCGCGTAGTTCTAAAAAATTCTTGCTATACCCAAAGTTTCGAAGTTTATCAATTTCTGTAGATTCAAAGTGTAAAGTGGTGACATCAAATAACACTATGTCTATTTTCCCAGGAATTAAACGTGCAGTAGCCATGCGTGGTTGGTAGGGTCTTCCTGTATGTAGTCGCAAGTCAATCGCCATGCACAAACACAACGTATTTCAAATTTTTCCCATCCTCTGCGCTGATGCTCCTCCGCGCGCGTGCATTCGGTCGACATTCTGCCCGTATAACTTCACAGGCGTTTTCCCTGCGCGCGTTCTTTCCGCAATTTTACCGGTCGCTAGGTGTAAAAACCGCCTAGTTTTTCCGCGTCTGAAGGCGAGGTTATTCCGTCCGTGTAATTTATAACTTTACCTACCCACTGACCCAATGGATACGCGTTTCGTTCGCTGACAATCGGCCGCGATTTTTCGGTCTCCGTGTAACATGGGCCTTTTTATACGGGCAGAATGTCAACCGAATGCACGCGAGCGGAGGATTTTATAGATGTGTTGCCATTTTTAAACTTCCAACCCCGTACATTCTGCCCTCGAAAGAATTCCAGCTTGCGTTTTTTCGGTCAACATTCTGCCCGTGTAACATGCATCACACGTTTCGGTCGCTGAAGTTCGGCGACCGAAATTAGGTTCGTATAACATGGTCAAAATCAGCCGGTCTCGGCCCGAATATTCGGCCGCGTTTATTCCGTCCGTGTAGCAAGGCCCCAAGGAGTGTTAAATATGGATCACAGTTATTTAGACATTGGCTTCAATGATGAGAGGGACTTCTTCATAGTACAACACAGTTAAGACCATAATCGTGGTACACGTTCACAGCATAACTCTCTGTTATCAATTCATAGTTATCATACAACCTCATACTCTCACTCATTCACCATAGCCACAGTCCGTTCTTGGAATTCCTTGTCACAAGATATCAGGGGTATCGGATCTTAAACTCTTTCAAAACTGCGCTCATTAAACAATTAATGCTCACTGAACAGAACTAGTTCTTTGTAGTCACTCCATCTCTCATTGTACATAGCATTAATCAATCTTCTCATAACTGCCTACAACTTTATTTTACAAACTTAAAGTTTCATTATAATTTAATTTGACATTTTCCTTGTTAACTTATGATTAGCAAGAGAAATTTAGTCTCGCGCATTTAAGAGTTACTTTCGAAATAACAACAAAAATGCTCATAATGACTTGAATGATTATGAAAATAATATATCCACATGTGTTTTGATGGTGGATAGACTGGTTGGTGGTTGGTCTCTGGTTATTTGTACTGAACATTGAGCTAGAATAGAACTGGAGTTAGGAGTCCAGCACAGCAAGTGAGGCCGACTGTTTCGACTAGCTCCGCCTGGAAAATCTGGCAAGAAGCTATTTGTCTGCTCAGCAAGAAATGTCAAGTAGGCATATATGCCTGAAAATTTATTACGATAGAGTGAAAATTACCTTACCTTTAACTCCAAATAATTTATTTTTATCAATATGAATGGTTTTACCCGTGATTTCTCGTTTCATTATGTAAGTCTAACCGACAAATTCGCGCGTATTCAATACAACATTTATTACTAGGGCCCAGATTCTTATGTTTTAAACTATTTCATTCCTTGCTAGTTAAGTGTGATATTTGAATATAATTATTCATTTAATTGTCAAGAGTTACGTTAAATTAATATTACGTTGAAATGTTTAGAAATATAAATATATTTGATATTTGATAACACTTTTAGGCAGTACCAACTGCAATCGGTCACATTAGCTATTTACATCAATACACATCTTTAAGAATCTAAGCTATGAATATTTACAATCTTACAAACTTAATTACATTAGTCAAAAATATTATTCTAAGTTATACTAATGCCATGTGACACTAAATGAATAACATACACTAGCAGATTACACATGTAATTACTTACGCTAAGTTGCTCTATTCTATTTGTAAATCTGATTCTAAGTATTCTTTAACATTATAAAAAAGGATTTTTTTAAACTAGGAATACAGTTTTTTGTGAAAACAAATTTGGGAACATTTCTTGAAGTTTATATGGTATTTTTTATATAATGTTGTCCCAATTTATTTTGATTTCTGGTTTGATAAATAAGAACTTCGTGTTTGATAGCTTTTTATGTTATATTTTATTAATGACAAGACATAAAAAATATACAAATTTATTATTGTTAGTAAGCCTGTCTCAATAAATAGTGGTTTGCAATGCTCTATTTTATTAGCATTGGTTATTATTCTAATTGTATTTTTTTCTGGATAAATAATACTTGATTAATTCATACACCATTTCCCCATAGGCTGCTACTAGATCACACCTTATTATGCTCTGAAAAAATGCATATTAGGCAGTCTTTACATAATTTGAAGATACTTACTTACTCACTCAGGGGCGTATCCAAGATTTCTTTTCGGGAGGGGCTGTGATAAGCCGAACACTATTATCACTAGGACTCAGAAGTTGATTATCTAAAATGCCTGAAAATGACCTTGAATTTATGAAATATGGCATTAAAAATTGAAAATATTACTTAAAATTTCTAAATACATATTTTTAAAAAGGAATATACAGTAGTAATAATAACAAATAAAAAGTATTTTTAAGTATTTTATTTTACTGCTTTAATGTTATGTTTTCTATTATTGTTATGTTGACTATATTCATGAATGTCTCATAGCTAAGGAACTACGAGATCGCTTTGTCTGTAATGTTGGAAAAGTTCGTTCTGAAGACAAAATGTAACGGAAAAATGAAAATTTCTTAAAAATTACTAGCAAAGAATAAAATGCCGAACCTTTTAAGAGTCAAGATGTGCAATTATACTGTCTACTATCTGTGAAATTAAAGTGCCCTTATGTGCAACACATTAGCATTAGTTAACGTTTCGGGGGGGCTGCAGCCCCCTCAGCCCCCCTCTGAATACGCCCCTGTACTTACTCTAAGGCAATAGACAATTCCTAAGCAAGCTAAATGAATATTATGTTTTATGGAACCCGAAGGTCCATTGCCGCGCTTACCTGAGCCCGCCATTCAACCCTATTCTGAGCTAACTCCATCCAATCATCCCTCACAAATCCTACTTCCCTTAAATCTATCCTAATATTATCCTCCCACCTGCGTCTAGGTCTTCCAAGTGGTATATTCCTTTCGGGTCTCCCCGTCAATATTTTTTAAATATGTCTTTCTTCCCCCATGCGTACAACAAGTCCAGCCCATTTCATCATCAATGATTTAATTAGCTTCACTATATCCGGTGACGAGTACAGGTTATGAAGCTCGTCATCAAGCCGTTTTCTCCAGTCCCCATTTTCATCTCTCTTAGGCCCAAATATTTTCCTAAGCACCCTGTTTTCGAACACTATCAGACTTTGTTCTCCGCGAAGAGTAAGCGACCATGTCTCACATAATGTCTCATATAATACAACCGGCAGGATAATTGTATTATAAATTTGTATTTTTGGATTTGTGGACGAGAAGTTAAGAGTTTCTTACCCGCATAAAAACTACCATTTCCGTATTTGTGTCTACGCTTAAATTCGGCCTTAATATTATTTGTGTCTGTAAAAATTGCTCCCAGATAAACAATTCTTTAATCTACTTATTAAATAGATTACACATGAGAGCCTTTTACAAATGCTTCTATAGGCCTATTGTTCTACTTCAAAATCGTTACTTTAATTAATATATAATGCATTTAAACTAAAATTAATATTTGAAATATGAATGCTGACAATGCTTTACATAACCCTTGCACAACGAAGAGGATCTGTTCCATCCTTTTATGCAAAACAAAGTCTGCCCATTGTTGTGTTTTTTATTAGTTCTTCGATTTTTCCATGCATTGCCATCCTACCTGAATTATGATATAGGCCTATCCTAAAAATTGCTAAAATCTGGATTCAGGATTAATTACTAAATATTATATTAAACGTTATTATCACAATAAAATACACTTAAAATGAATGATGACGATTTTGAAGTAGAACAATATATTTCAATTTCTAAAGATTTGAACGTAATACTAATTTAATGTAATAAGTGTAGTACTGAATACTTGCTATTTTGTCGGTTAGGCCCACATGTATGGAAACGACAGAAGTCACGTAAAAACATACGTATTAATATTAATCTTAATTATAATAATGATATACTTTAAATATATTAATATTAATTATTCTTAGAATGCATGCAAGAAGAACTGTCTTACAATCATTCGTCAACAATATCTTCAATTTCCAAAACCAAACATGAGATAATTCCATACAAGAAAGGCGATTTGACGTTTCGTATTGAGCAGACAAATAGTTTCTTGCCATAGTTTCCGGGCGAGACTAGTCGAAAAAGTGGCCTCACTTCTTAGTACAGGGGAAAGGCTGTAGTGCTAACTCCAGGTATAAATTCTAGCTCAATGGTACTGAACGTAGGCCTGGGTGGATGCTGTTGTATACTTCTGCCGGACCAGTCAAATGTTTTGAAGCAAGGTAACAACGCATTCTGGATGTTTTAATACTTCAGTTTCGGCGGATATCTGCAATATAAATTAAATTAAATTAAAAACAGATCACAATCTGGATAGTTCAGAGGAGAAAGAACACAACACCATACTCTTCAGCATAAGGCCATGAATCTCTCATCTGAACTATTCAGTTACAAATGAGGAATATTAAGACTCCAGGCGACGCAACTTACTGGTGACTTTACAATTTTGTTTAGGTACCTAGAGTATTGTTGGTTCATATATAATTTTTTTCTCCTGGCTAACTGGAGTCGATTTCACATCTGACAGTTGGATCCGTTATGCAAAAAACGGGAAAATACGTTAAAACGTTCTAATTAAGTAACCTATTTACAGAAGATTTTTAAAATCTTTACCGGTGAACTAATTTTATTACCATGACTCATCACGATCTCATTCTGTATCATATTCGTTAAGATTCAATATCAGTTGAAGTTATTAGACTCCATAAATATATCAGCAATAGAAAACGGACTCACATCACGCCTGTATGTTGATCATAAACAGAGCTGAGCAGAGAGTTATTGATGGCACTGTAGGACGATGTAAACAACTACCATAAAGCAGCAATAAAACATGTAAGTACACAATACCATATAGCTAGAAGTCTAATTTTTTGGTGAAATAAAACGGCTGATTTCGGCATTAACTTCCTTCTATTTTGATGCACATTCCGTGAAATAAATTATTTCATACACCAGGCGGCCTACTATATTTGACATTAGTAAAATTAATCCATTTATTAGGCCTGTATTAATACTCAAATATAGCGTTTAAAAAGTAGGGTCAAAATTATTTAGCAATTAAATTAATTGATAGTTTCAGTGTTGAAAGCTAAAACAACACATTTTACAGTTTAAATCCAATTTTGAAATGAAAAATGTAGCAATATTTCGTTAATTTAATTTGTTTAGGGGGGTTATTTTAAGCTTAGTTAAATATTGTTAAGGTAAGCTTATTTCATGAAGTTCGCTCAAATCGTTGTTACCAAACAATACAGTCCTGAGTAACATGATATAAAAATGAAATTAATACCAGTCACATTCTTAATAGTCCAGTGGAGAAAGATCACGACACCATACTCTTCAGTTCGACGCCATGATTCTCTCACCTGAACAATTCAGAATAAAAGTGGAATATGAAAACTCAAGAGCGATGCAACTCACCAGTATTGAAGTTATGCGGTGCTTCCCTACTACAGCGTCGATTTTATCTTTCTCGTCATGGACCCACTTCCGGATATCTTCAGGGTCCATGACCTCGGCGACGCCGTTTCGGTACTGAGGAGCTTCCCTAGTCCAGCGTCGCCTTATCTTCCTCGCCATGGACCCATCTCCGGAAATATTCAGGGTCCATGACCTCGGCGACGCCGTTTCGGTACTGAGGAGCTTCGTCGCTTTATCTTCCTCGCCATGGACCCACCTCCGGAAATCTTCAGGGTCCATGACCTTATCGACGACACTGTTTCGGTACTGACGGATGAAGTCTCCCTCTTCGGTTAACTGCAACATATAAAAAGTTAAATTAAAACCAGTTCAAATAAAACCACTGGAGAAAGATCACGACACCATACTCTTCAGCATAAGGCCAAGAATTTCTCATTTGAACTATTCAGATATAAAAGAAGAACATATGGATTCCAGAGCGATGGAACTCACAAGTATAGAAGTATATGCGGTGCTTCCCTAATCCAGCGTCTCTTTAACTTCCTCGCCATGGACCCATTTCCGGAAATCTTCAGGGTCCATGACCTCGGCGACGCCGTTTCGGTACTGAGGAGCTTCCCTAGTCCAGCGTCGCCTTATCTTCCTCGCCATGGACCCACCTCCGGAAATCTTCAGGGTCCATGACCTTCTCGGCGACGCTGTTTCGGTACTGACGGATGAAGTCTCCCTCTTCGGCTGGTAACTGCAACATATAAAAAGTTATGGTGGTGTTGCTATTTATTTAGCTGCCGGGACTGATTTTTATGAACTTGATATGACAACTTTCTGCATAGTCTCAGTGTGAAGTTGTGGCTGTGAAAATTTCATCTATGCACCTGATTGTTATCAGTATATATCGGCCTCCATCTGGTTGTATCGATACATTTTTTGAGAAACTTGAGAACTTGTTGCTTTATTTTAATGGTACAAACTTTAAAATTTTAGTCTCTGGAGATTTTAATATTGATATCTTGAAAAACTGTGCGAGTACTACTCTATTTTTAAATTTACTAAGATCGCACGGGTTCTATTGTTCTAATTTGAAACCAACAAGGCAGCAAGCATGTCTAGACAATGTTATAACTAACCTTGCTCAGGGTCTTTATAAGGTTGATGTCATTGATCCAGCCCTCTCAGATCATCGAGTTGTTGTTTTGAAACTCAACTCAAAGTCCAGTGGGGATTATCATTCTAATTCTATTCAGACTATTACCAAACGATTGACAACAACAGCTAATATAAATCGGTTTATCAATAACCTCATCACTACTGATTGGGATGAGGTATTGTATAGCACGGACTGTATTGCTGAAGATTACTTCAAGGAATTTTTCCATTACCTTTTATATAATTTTGAATCATCATGTCCACTAGTGAAAGTTACTTATGACCAGAATATTACGCATAAAAAACTACTTCTGAGCATCTCATATCCTTCTGAACTAATGGAACTAAAGAACAGAGTAATGGCTCTATATACGATTTATAATGTAACTCAGTCAGAATTGTGTAAATTAGTGTATAAAAGAACAAGGAATGAATATAAAACTGCATTAATGAAGTTTAAGTTGGAACGTAACAAGTCAATTATTGAAGGTGCTAGTAATAAAGTAAAATCTGCCTGGAAATTAATCAATTCTGAGATCAAACCGCAAGAAGTTATTGTAGATATATCACCTGAAGTTTTCGTTAAATATTTTACTACTTCGATTGAGAATATGTGAGGAAGCTAGAACTGTTTCTAATAAGTTTAATACCTCAGCTAGAGAACTTTTATTTAAGAAATCTGTAACTCATTTGACAAATTTTAAGTGAAAAGAGGTTACTGCCAACGAAGTTTTAGATGTGGTAAATAATTTAAGGAATTCGCCAAGTATCGATTTGTATGGTTTCAGTAATAATTTGCTGAAGTCTATTATCTACTCCATATGTTCTTCTATCACTTATTGTATTAATACTTTATTCAATGCCGGTCACTTCCCTACTATTCTTAAATTGTCTAAGACAGTACCTATTTTTTAAAAAAAGGTGATAGAAACCGTCCAGAAAACTATAGACCCATTGCAATATTACCTGTCATCAGTAAAGTTATTGAATGTATAGCTCTGAACCAACTAAGATCATATTTTATTAGCAATAATATTTTAACTCTGTCTCAATTTGGCTTCTGTCCTGGTAAATCAACAACGGAAGCAATTAATTGCCTATTGTCAAGTGTTTATGATGTATTCGAGGCCAGTGCTTTTGCCCATGCTTTATTCTATGACTTGAGTAAAACTTTCGACATTATATCACATGATCTGTTGCTGATGAAATTGCAGTACTATGGCATTCATGGTAATGAGTATAAGTTTTTTGAATCATTCTTAAGTGGTAGGAAGGATGTTGTTGAAGTTAACGGAGTACGATCTAGTCCTGCTGATGTAAAATTTGGTGTACCCCAAGGATCTGTTTTGGGGCCTTTTCTCTTTTTAATAACGATTAATGACTTGCCTGATAACGTATCAGCTAAGGCTGTACTTTATGCCGAAGATTCAACATTTTTAATCACTCATGATGATATTACTGAACTAATTCTTCATAGTAGCAACGTTCAAAGAGAAATTAATGTCTGGTTTTCCACTAACGGTTTTTTAGTTAACCATGACAAAACTCAAACCCTATCTTTTAGCTTGAATAATGTAGGAAATGAACTACACTGTAATCCTGTAAAACTTTTAGGTATATATCTGGACCAAAAAGTAAGCTGGCTTGCTCATACTGACTATCTCTGCCTTAGACTATCGAGAGTAGTTTACCTATTAAGGAATCTAGTTAAAAAATTACCCAGACACTATCTGAGGCAAGCCTATTTCGCTTTTTTCGAGAGTGTCATGAGAAATGGTTTATTGTTCTATGGATGTGGCTCTGGGTTGAAAAATGTACTGCTGATACAGAAGAAGGCAATTAGACTAATAACTGGGTCGTCTTTATTATCACATTTTAGACCACTTTTTATACAAGAAGGGATTCTTACTGTATATAACTTGTATGTTTTTGAACTTTTAATGTTTTTAAAGAAGAATGTCTCTAATTATGAACTTAGGAGTGGTATTCATGCATACAACACTAGACATAATAATGCCATTCAAATGCCATTTTCTAGACTAAGCAAAGTACATTCAAATCATGTGTTTAATGCTGTAAAGGTTTTTAACAAGCTTCCTGACACCATAAAGGACCTAAATGGAAATAAGTTCAAAACCAAAATAAAAATTTGGTTGAAGAACAATCCATTTTATAGTATGCATGAATGTTTTAACAATGACTTCAGGTTTTAATCTTTACATTGTCATTTATTGGGGCCAGTAATGATTAATTTTGGCTTCTTTTATGAAATCTGACTTGGCCAATTGTACATTTTACTTAAAGGCTTAAATAAATAATAATAATTATTAAAACCAGTTCACAATCTGAATAGTTCACTGGAGAAAGATCACAACACCATACTCTTCAGCATAAGGCCAAGAATTTCTCATTTGAACTATTCAGATATAAAAGAAGAACATATGGACTCCAGAACGATGGAACTCACAAGTATAGAAGTTTATGAGGTGCTTCCCTAATCCAGCGTCTCTTTAACTTCCTCGCCATGGACCCATTTCCGAAAATCTTCAGGGTCCATGACCTCGGCGACGCCGTTTCGGTACTGAGGAGCTTCCCTAGTCCAGCGTCGCCTTATCTTCCTCGCCATGGACCCACCTCCGGATATCTTTAGGGTCCATGACCTTCTCGAAGACGCTGTTTCGGTACTTTTAGTTGAAGCCTTCATTTTCGGCGGGTAACTGTAACATATATAAAAACGAAAATAAAAACAGTTCACAATCTGAATAGTTCACTGGAGAAAGATAAAGATACCATACTCTTCAGCACAAGGCCATGAATTTTTATCTCAGCGATTCTGTTAAAGGGAGGAACATATACATTCCAGAGTGATGTAACTCACCAGTATTCAAGTTATACTGGGCTTCCCTACTATAGCGTCGCTTTCTCCGTCATGGACCCATCTCCGGAAATCCTTAGGGTCCATGACTTTCGCCGGGACGCTGTTTCGGTACTGACATTGATGAAATCTTCGTCTTCGTCTGAATATCTGCAACATCAATTAAAATGTAAATTATAACTAGTTCACATTGTGAATAGTTCAGTGAAGAACGATCGTGACTCCATATTCCTAAGCACAGAGCCGTGAATATTTTTTCTGAATTATCCAGTTATAAAAGCAGAACTTCAAGATTGCACAGCAAGCTAGCTCACCAGTATTGGAGTTTATACATGACTTTTTAGGGTATCGTTACATCAATTGCCTTCCATTGAGTCCCATGTTTTTGCCGAATCTGTTTCTATGGTTTTAATAAAAATCTTAATGTTGCTTAGCAAACAGGTTGTATTTTTTCCCTTAATTATTAAGTGCCAGTATGGTACTTTATGAGATTGTGTGGGGGACGAAAAAATGTCTGTCCGTCTGTCTGTCTGTCTGTCCGTGTGTCTTTACGCACCATAACTCAAATACGCTTTTTAGGATTTTCATGAAACTTGGAAAACACATTTATAATGTCCATGGGAAGAATCCTATTGATATTGAACCAAATCGGTTCACCGGTACCGGAGTAATGCCCAATTTAGTGCCCATTTTAATAGATTATATTAGAAAGGCGCCATAACTCAAATTCGCTGTATCGGATTTCCATGAAACGTGGTATACGCATGAGAAGTGCCCTATTGAATTTGAACCTAATCTGTTGACCGGTACCGGAGTAAAACCCGTGTCTATTTTAAACACGTAATAACTCAAATACGCTTTATCAGATTTTTATCAAACTTCGTATACTGTCCATGAGAAGACGTCTGTTGATATTCGACCAAATCGGTTGGCCAGTACCGGAATAATTTCCAATTTAGTGCCTTTTATGTTAATATATAAGAAGTCACGATAACTCAAATATTCTTTATTGGATTTTCCTGAAACTTTGTATACCCATTTATAATGTACATGGGAAGACGTCTACTGATATTGGACCGTTACCGGAGTAAAACCCAATTTAGTGTCTATTTTAAAGACGCGGTAACTCAAATACGCTTTACCGGATTTTTATGAAACTTGGTATACACATTTATAATGTCCTTGGGAAGACGTCTATTGATATTGGATAAAATCGGTTGTCCTGTTTCGGAGTAATGCTCAATTTAGTGCCTATTTTATGGTAATATACGTATTCGAAAGAATTTATGAAATGCACATCAGTAATCATGACAACGTAGCCTATTGTTTTACTGTGATCTTATAAGGCTTTGGAAATTAAAATACAATTAGCTATGACAAATAACACTATTGCTTTATATGCGCTTATCCAACTAGACCGTTAAACTGACCCAGGTGGCCGAGATGGTAACGTCTTGGCCTCGCATTCTGGAGTTCCATGGTTCAATTCCCGAAACCGGCCAATTTGACTTTTTTTTGTATTCTGCATATCATAATTGCAATCATAACTGATTAAACAAAAACATACTGGCGCTTTGTTACATCAGTTTACCTGATTTTATTATTAATGTAAATCTACATTGTATAAATTTTCAACCTGGTTGATTGGAAGAGAAGGCCTTATGGCCTTAACTCTGCCAGGCAAAATAAATAATTTACTACTACAGTAGAGCCTCGGTAATACGAGCCCCGGTATTTCGAGGTTCCGTGTAATTCGAGCTGGTCTTAAGAAAATTAAAATTTTCCATAAAACTAGAGTAAAATCCCGTTTTTATACGGTGTCCGCAAGTAAGTTTTACGCACTTCCGAATGTGTTACATTTTGAGCTTTCTTTCAATGTTTCCATGTACAAAAATGCAGGTAAAACTGTCCCACTTAGGGTTTTGTTCATAATACACAGAAATTATTTTAAATGTTTGCCAATATACATAGGCTACAAGCGTAACACAGGTTGGCCTATGTAGGCCTATTATATTGTTTTTTATGTATTGTTTAAAACATTACTGTGCACATTAAATATTTATTTATGATTTACCCATTGATTTAGTGATATTCCCGTATAATCCGAGTTTTTTGTAATTCGAGGTAGCCTCAGCCCCAATTAGCTCGAATTATCGGGGTTCTACTGTACTACTACTACTAAAGAGGATTGTCCTATTAAGCAGCATATTTACCTTCATATATACAATTTAAACAAGGAGTTACATTTGATTTAAAAACTTCAATTTATCGTGTCAAATGCTTATTCTGAACTTCTAGTGTTGGTCACTAACCTAGGAATTCCGTTGCTAAATTAACTTCACTGTTGTAAACCTGTTTTAACTACCATAGTGCTGTCAGTATCCCCTCCGGGAGTGGTAACATGATGTCAATACATGATTAAATCGTAGCCATTTTCGGATGAGAGACCCCTAGCAAGTGGATCTTACTTTGGGCATATTGTTTAGCTGAAATGGGATGAGATATAGTCTATGTGCCGACAGTGCGCTCTGCCTATATAAGTCCACTTAACCATTATGTCACGATCCGAAATTCCGATAACCATCAGCAGCATAACTTACCGCGAAATAAGGTATTCAACAATCCAGTCCCTTCAGTTATTTCCATCAGTAGGCCTAGGATCATAGTCTGCTATAATGATGAATGAGATTTACCATTGCGTAGTAGGAGTAATAATAATAATAATAATAATAATAATAATAATAATAATAATAATAGTAATAATAATAATAATAATAATAATAATAAATATATTTACAATAGGAATACTATTAATAATAGAGTTAGTAATATTTAGTACGCCTAATACTCTTATATAAGAAGAAGAAGAAGAAGAAGAAGAAGAAGAAGAAGAAGAAGAAGAAGAAGAAGTGGGAAAGTAATTTCACCGATGATACTTGCCTTAGTCTTCGGCAATGTAGATGAACGCTTCCTGACAGAATATTCTTCTCATACTCTTAAGAAATTAATTAATTATCACTTATAGTAGCACAATAACGATGTAGTATGTCACTATAGATTATCATTTAATACAGAAAAAGCCCAAAATTTGCGTAGAATTATCTGTATAAAAATCAGTTTCACACGGTATAAATATTTAAAATTTTATATTTTAATTTACCATAGTAATGTCATAACATTCTTGTTCAACATTGTGCACTAGGAAGCATGCATTTTTCGTTACCAGTATCAAAATCTATAGAAACCAAACTCGTATTTTTTCTTTGGGCACGTGAGTGATAGGACCTACCGCTTTTATCTGGACAGCTCTGCTTCATTTCGTGGAAAGCCCGTAGCCAGGAGTGGACTAGAGGGGGTGCTGCCCCCGAAATTTTGTCCTATCCTCTCTAGATTTTTAGCATTTAAAATCATAAAAATCTACTCAAGCAGTACTTCGGAATTGTTCTTTTAATAGCTTTTGAAATGTACAATACATCAGATTTTATTTGTGCTACTGTCTTCTCAGGTAGAGAGCGACGATAACTACATTATAGTCAGATATCTAATATATACCTTGAGAACACTGACTATAACACGTAGGCTGTCACCAAAGACCCTTGATGTGGATGAGTTTGTATTACAGTTTGCAAAATTAAAGTAAAAAAAGTTGGCTTTATAAAATATTATATGAGAATTTGTTCACCTTAATGCACTAGTAATATCTAGATATTGATGAGATGGGGTGCTGATAATGAATCTACTAGATAATTTTATGTTACCTGTTATTTATTATCAGTTCTTATATATAACAATTGTAAGATAATTTTTAATCATCTTAGTATTCTCTTGTGAATCAGTAGGCCTATATGGCATGCACATCACATGTGATTAAGTTACATTTAATTATAAGTATTTGTAGATAAATTTTCCACAATTAGCAACCATATATACAATATACCTTCTTCTGCAAATTTACAATTTTTCCTTTACCGAGATGTACAGCATTTTATTTTAAAGTATGGAAATCATGATCCAACATTCATATGTTGGTTTATTTAAGTCTTTATTTAGGTTCATAGTGTGATGCAATTGTCAGTGTTTATAAAAACATATGTACAAAGGATTTTCTTCTTCTAGTCTTTTAATTTGTTCAGGTGTCATATAATATTCTCATATAATAAAACTTATAATTAGCACTAGAGGAAAATGAAAATGTTTAATCCTTCCACATCTCTTTTAAAAGTAGATAAATTGTTGTAATTTTCAATATCTTAATTTCAGTGTATTCAATTATTCGTGTCAATAAATTATATTATCTGGCAGAGTTATCTCCTTACGATTCGGTTCATTTTGTTTTGGGGTGGTGTTACATATAAAAGATACATGCTAAACCTGATTTCCCCCCCTGAAATTTGATTTGCCCTCACGAAAACTCGAACCTGGCTACGTACCTATAATCGTGGTATTTGCTCTTGTCAAAGCTATTGTAGGGACATGTTATCCCACGATTCTCCTGTCTGCTTATAACTTCCTCTGCCCGTACCATAGGTACTATAGGTAGAGGAAGTATTGTTTTCGACCCTAAAATTCGAAGTTGAGTTTTTACCATATATAGGCTACACGTTTCAAGGCCCCCTGAATCCAAAAATACTATTTTTGGAAACATGTCTGTGTGTGTGTGTCTGTGTGTGTGTCTGTCTGTGTGGAAGTTTGTGAACAGGCTAGCTCAGAAACAGAGAATCGTATGAAAACAAAATTTCATATTTGGGTCAGGTACCTTCTGAGGATGTGATTCGAAGATTGGCGACAAATTTCCCTTATTTTTAAGGGGGCTTTACATTATGAAATTTTCGTATTTCGCGATTTTCTCGAAAACGGCTCTAACGATTTTCTTTAAATTTTGCGCATGGATTGCTAGTACCAAGAGCTAAAACTTTTATTTGAAACATTTTTTCGAACAAATTCTCTGAAGGGTAGTTATAAGCAACCCACTGTGAATACGTGCTTTTTGCAATACGGCTTATTGTAAATCGTACGAAAACAAAATTTTGTATTTGGCTTAGGTACCTTCTGAGGCTGTGAAGATTGGCGACAACCTTCTCTTATATTTAAGGGGACTTTAAATGAAGAATATTTTGTTTTTTGCTATTTTCTCATAAACAGCTCAAACAATTTCCTTTAAATTTTGTACATGGATTGCTTATACCATTTCAAAAACATTCTCTGAAGGGTGGTTGTAACCTACCAACTTGCCTGGTGAACAACTCAATACGCGGACATTTAAGGCATTTTATTCTATATAAGCACGTGAAGTGAGAAAAATGTAGGCCTACTGTTGGCCCTGCTTACAGTAAAGATATATCTGAGGGCAATATTTGATAAATTTCGGAAATTATTCTTAACAGCGGAAAGTTCAATAAACGTTTGCAGTCACTTGTTTTTTTTCCCCCCATAGCCTGCGTTTTTAGTCGCAACATTCAAAGAAGGGGCTATAAGATATTTATAGCATAATTAGCGTAAATGCTGCAAACTTTTATTTGGGCAGAGGAAGTTATGTGACTTTCACATCAGATTTTTTTTTCCCGAATTTCTATTAAAGTTAGTTAAAAATATAGGAAAACTAAAAAGATTCTCGTAGATTCGTATTAGCGTAATTGCTACATGACTGCAATCATTCGTTTTGAAAATCTGAATGGCTATTTCCTCCCTATTCTGATTACGCGCTGTTTTTTTTGCCTGAATTTATTAGCATAAATTAATATTATTCTCACATAACATACACGATACTGACTGGAACACAATAGCCTTGTCACGTATTCAATCAAATCATGCGACATCTAAGTAGTCGTGATCATGTCAACAGCATGACCCTCGTAAAGTAATATAATATAGTTATTAAAATAATGTGCATGCCACGACTGCCACTGCTACCGTAATTTATAACGTAAAGGCAATAAACTTATGTATTCTCCCTTGGCTTATCTATAAACAATACTGACCATTTCAACTGAGACAGCTAATTTATAGACTTAAC
This sequence comes from Ectobius pallidus, assembly GCA_964059195.1. Lineage (NCBI taxonomy): Eukaryota > Metazoa > Arthropoda > Insecta > Blattodea > Ectobiidae > Ectobius > Ectobius pallidus. The sequence continues at coordinate 97,622,875 of CAXKWD010000007.1, forward strand.
GTTTAATAGTCCTGTCCGCTTCACACGTGAGGTTAACACTCCCTTCCAGGCAGTGAAAGACTCTTAGCGGAACTAATTAGCAAAAAAACTTAAACACTTAGCTGGATTATGTGTATCAATAAAAATACGAGTAATAGCCTATTGAGTAACGTGCCATAACTTGATGCGATGACAAATTATCGTTGTAAGTTAGAGGGTTCACCACCTTAATTTTAATTTTCTTAAAACTCATTAAGTCCACCGCTGTGGCGCAGAGGATGCATTGGGTCTCCTCAAGTAACGGGACCGGATTTTTTATATTTTATTTATTTATTTAACTTGGCCATAAGGTATTTTCTACCACTCAGCCAGGGAGAAAACACGAAATACAAGAATAAAAAACAAAATGAAATACAAGAAATGAAATACGTGAGTACCTGAAACAAACATGAAATACGCGTACAATGAATACGAACATGAAATACAAGAATAATACAACTTTAATTTCAATAGTAGGCTAAATGTAATAGTCCAGTCATCAGGTACTTTTACCTGGAAAAAGGTCCGAAGTTAATGATCTTTTAATATGTTGTATGTGTGTATTCTGTGGTGTAGAATCCAAGTCTTCCAATTCGAGAACCCTGTGCGAGCGTCAGGGCAGCCGAAAAACTTAGAAATTTTGGGTATTTTTTCAGTGTTTTCCTTATAACTGCTAAACAACGCGTTTTAGTGTCTAAAACAATTCATTACAAAAGTTAAAGAGTATTAAATTTCCTACCATTTTCATGGTTTAAACGTGTCTTAAAACCAAATACGTACCGAGATATGGCGCTTCAAAGTTTTGAAAAATTTTCAAAATATCGGAAAACCGCGAAAATGCAGGATTTTTCCTAGTAACTTTCATTTTTCAACGAATCAAGCAACTTTTACAATACCTTACTTTCAACATCTTCCTTAAGCAAACACTGTGAATAAACTGCAAGTGTAATCTTCTTAAAAATCTCTTTTAACTTGCTTCTAAAGAAACCAGGGATTTTTGTTCACTAACAATTTCTTTTATCAGGGCAATGGGGTTACAAAATGACAAAATGACAAAATTACAAAATGCAATGCTAAGGTTTCTCTTATTTAATATACTGTTAACAATGAGCAAAGATGTAAATTGTAGACGGATGTTTAAAAAGTAATTTTTTAGTGTGTTAGATATTTTATCTTATTTTAATAATAATTAAAATAATTATATGTTATTAAGTGCCAGTATGGTACTTTATGAGATTGTGTGTGGGGACGAAAAATGTCTGTCCGTCTGTCTGTCTGTCTGTCCGTCCGTCCGTGTGTCTGTACGCGCGATAACTCAAATACGCTTTGTCGAATTTTAATGAAACTTGGTATACACGTTTATAATGTCCATGGGAAGAACCCTATTGATATCGAACCAAATCGGTTCACCGGTACCGGTGTAATGCCCAATTTAGTGCCTATTTTAATAGATTATGGCGCCTTTCTAATAGAAAGGCGCCATAACTCAAATACGCTGTATCGGATTTCCATGAAACTTGGTATACTCATTTATGACGTTCATGAGAAGTGCCCTATTGAATTTGAACCTAATCTGTTGACCGGTACCGGAGTAAACCCCAATTTAATGTCTACTTTAAAGGCGCAATAACTCAAATACGCTTTATCGTATATTTATGAAACTTCGTATACGCATTTATAATGTCCATGGGAAGACGTCTATTTATAATAAATAAAATCGGTTGACCCGTTTCGGAGTAATGCTCAATTTAGTGCCTATTTTATGGTAATATACGTATTCGAAAGAATTTATAAAAAAAAATGAAAATCAATTATCTTGACAACACTGCCTATTGTTTTACTGTTATCTTACAAGGCCTTGGAAATTAAAATACAGGTAGCTATGACAAAAAACACCATCGATTTACAAGCGCTTATCCAACTAGACCGTTAAAATGACCCCGGTGGCCGAGATGGTAACGCTTTGGCCTCACATTCTGGAGTCCATGGTTCAAAACCCGAAACCGGCCAATTTGATTTTTTTTTTTTTGACATTTTTATGTGAGTGTGCGATTTTTATGATATCACATATCTGTACAGTTCAGGTGATGCTGGAAGATTTTAATCTCATTAAAAAAAAAACTAGACCTTTGTTCTTCCGTAAGCCCTGCTTAATGAATAAATCTGAAGCTTAACTTGGAAATCAATTTAAAAAAAAACATATTCTGCATATCATAATTGCAGTCATAACTGTTTAAACAAAAACATACTGGCACTTTGTTACATCAGTTTACCTGATTTTTATTAACTTAGTTTAAGTATTTTCTTATTTTAATAAAATACAGTTTTAGCTTTTTTAGTTGTTAATATCTTATTTAGCCATTTTTAGGTTTTATAAGATTGGACTTTGTGACTGTCACATAGTATATTGCGATACAAGTGCCGTAAGCGGTGCAAACGGATCGAGGAAAGACTGAAAAAACGAGGTGCTTGCTCCGAGTTTTTTCAATTTCCGAGATCCGTTATGCGCTTACGGCACTAGTATTGCATGCTATTTTTTGCACAATGATTATTTATATCAATTTATTTATATTAGTTGAGATATTAGCTGAAAATATTATGTTTATACACTATTGAAGATGGATGTTATATTTCAGAAAGTGATTCCCATATTTGGTTGTTATGGGGACCGAATATTTGTCCTGTTAAAGTCGCCACAAACTGGGGGGCCTTTGTTCCAGTCTTTTTTATTTATTTATTTATGTAATAATAACGAACATTACAGGTATAAAACCCAATTACAATGTCCATGCCAAAAATACAATGCATACATATAAAATAATTAAAACATAAGATACAAAAGATAAGAATACACAAAAGATAAAAGTAAAAAGTACACAAAAAAAAATATTACAAGCAGAAAAAGAAAATCCTAGCTACTTCTGGGTTCCAGCAGTTGCCAGGTTATAATCACAGTACATAATGCCTTTGAGAATTAAGATAAGAAAGAAAGAAAGAGTGAGGAGAATGTTTGGCATGATACATTAAACCAATACACTAACTACAATTGATTGTAACTACGTTTAGTGGTTTTAATTCAGTATTAAATCAACTTCAACTAAAGCTTTTTTTAATTCATTTTCGGACATGCTAAGTATATCAAAATTTAAAAAGTGAATTTTATTATACAAAGTGGTTACTTTATTTAAAGGTGAATTTTTATGAATATCAGTATTTACCCTGGGGGTAAAAAATAGCTTCCTGTGTCTACTTAGTTTACATGGCACGTAAAAATAAATCTTCTTAACAATATTATTATCATAAATTTTTGAATGCAATAATTTGTGAAGAAATATTAAACCTTGACTATTTCTTCTAAATTTTAAACTTTTAATATCATATAGTTCTAAAAGCGTTTGGTAATTCAAATATGTTGGATAATGGCCAGTATTTCTGAATATCAAAAATTTGTAAAACTTCGATTGTATTTTTTCTATTGAATCAGAAAGTTTAATAGTTTAATAGTCTTCCATAAAGGCTTGTATTATGATGGTTTTACGTACGGCACTTGTGCTTTTTGTAATTTTTACCGCACGGAGATTTCTTTTATTTTCATAGCAACCAGATTGTGTGCGGGAATGTCAAGTTACGATTCACGGCAACAATATTCGTAAGTACCACTAATTAGTTAGGCTACGTCGTGCAAAAATTATATTAAAATATCACAGTCAGCTAGCAAGGAACAAAATACTTTAAACCCAAGAATCTGGGTCCTAGTCATAACCTGACAAATTCTGAATAATATTAATTACAGAACTCACAATGATGCAATCTTCCCCGTCCTTACGATCGTACGTGAGGCAAGTAGGACTGTCTTGTTCTAAGAGGCTATTGCATTATCGGATACGCTGGAAACATGAAGAGAATTAAGCCCCAGTTTAGATAATGAGCCAAGAATATAGAAGGGGAAAATCAGAACTCTAATGTTATGGAACAATCCAGGGAATGTTGATTGCGTATTGTTCATCCCCGCCCTATCAAACAACAGCGCTTCACTATGGAACTGGTTTTCAATAGCAGACTACACCTACAAATTACCTTAATACACTTGACCTTCAACACCGTTAGTGTGATTTACTGTAGGTAGCCAGATTACGCAGTTAATTATATGCGACAGCATTGAATTTTAAACAGGACCACGCCATTTGGCATGTCAATCTGTTTAGATAAATACAGCCTGTATCAATTTGAATATTATCGAAATGAAGGATAAGGTGACGAAGCAGCCAATAATAATTACGGGTCTGATATCTTCATGATTGCTCCTCCTAGTTGGAGTTGGATTTCATATATATTTATTCTACCATAAATCAATGTAATTTTAAGACTATATTCGAAGATGTACGTCCTGTAGTGAACTAAAGGATTTGAATAATAATAATAATAATAATAATTGTTCCTCTTACGCAGCGTACCCGGGTTCGAATCCTGGTCGGGACAAGTTACCTAGTTGGGGTTTTTCCGGGGTTTTTCCTCACCTGTGAAACAAATATCGGGTAACTTAAGGTCTTTGGGGTCCCCGGATATCATCTGGCCGTCATTATCGTCAGCAACATCATCACATCCTAGCCTTTTTTTCGGAATGAATATGTGTGTGAATGGTGTGCCTCGTTCTATGTGTTCGTGTTGTCTCGGAGGTGGCCCCGGCATTAGACTGATCCCTCATCCGGAGAGGTTCTCCAAGTCCTTGTCTGGTCAAAAAAATATTATGTGATCCATAGATAATCTCTCTCCCGACAGGGCGGCATGGGTCGCTTAAATGTTCCTATAAGGGAGAGGTAAAACTAAGGTAAATTAAGAAAGAAGAACGGAACTTCGTATGTATTTTTAGAATAGGTGTAATTGGTTCACATTTAAAAGGGAAAAAAGTCATCGGCCTAATTAACACAAACAAAACGTTTCATTTTGATATATACAATTTTTTTATTTTATTTAAATATTTTTTTAAATAAATGCATCACTTTCTGTTATTTTTGTTCTCTGCGGCCAATCTTAAATAATTGTTAATTTCAAATGATCAAGTTAAAAGCAGTTTAACTGAAGTAGCTTTATTCTGTTGAAAATTCCGAAGTTATACGTCGTGTGCTTTTATTTCAAAACAAGTACACAATGATGTACAGTATTCTCCTGACAGCAAACAGTGAATTGACACATTGTCGGAATGGAAATTATATTAAACCATCATTTGTGAGAAGTACAAAGAACAATCAATTCGGAAAGAAATACTTCAACTATATTGCTCACGGAAAACAAAAGGAATGGCCTTTTCTTTGCTTTTTGTTTGTTTTGTTTTTTGTTTTGTCTTTGTTTTTTGTTTTTCCTAAGGAAATGAAATTCCGTTACTGCAAGTATCTCTGAAATTGATTTGAACTAGCAGTTTGGGCATAGTAAATCTGAATATCAGCAAGGAACATTAAGTAGATTTTACTGCAAACCATTAAAACGATCACCATCATGAAATGATGAATCGTTACCCGGTCTAGTTTTCTTTGCTGTGAAATCTATGATTAAAATCTTAACGCAGAGATTCTTTTAATATTACGAATTAATATAGGGTAGAATTCTCCATTCTCTCCAAAAATGAAAAAAAAAATCAGTTTTGAAATCTTACCATCTGCCATTTGTCTCAGTTCTGTCAGTTGAAGTGAGCAGCCTTATTCATAAATACTTAGGACCTAACGGAAAACTTGGGTACTAAATAATAATGGATCTTGTAACAGGTTTAACAATCTTGGCAACACCTGTTTGATTACGTTATGAAAAAGGTGCAATTTGCTTTCCTGACTACTTTTTTGTAACGAAATTGTGTTTTTCTTTATTTTATTTAACATTAACAGTTTCCCAATAATTTATTTCACCCGGGATATAATTTAATTTGTTCTCGTAATATTAAAAATATATATTTCTATGCCATTATCAGCGGCAATTTTTAGAACTGTAACTTCTGGCTCTGCTGCAATTTAGCACGGAAGCTAGGACTGACGGTATATTTAAAGCTGCAGTGCAATTCTGTTATACATCTCCCAGGGGGAAAAGGTATGAAATGCGATATAATAACATATAATTTGAACCTCTTTATTCTTAGGTCTTCTGTATTGTAGTCATCCTTGAAATACACCACGCCCTGCTATAAACGCGTTCTCATCTGACTGTAACGATGTTTATCCATGAACAAGAAATAGGACACTGGTTATGATTTAAAAATAAAAAGGGAAATAATTCCATAACATGGCCACGGACTTCAGCACACCGTATTCTTGATTGCGTGACTTCTGCAGCTTAACATCCGTGACTGTACATGACCACAGACACGACTGATGGAGATCATGTACACTCTAATAGTGTGGTCCATAACGCAATTATGTGAAGGATGTTCTTTCCAAAGTCATTATTTACACGCGGTACAAATTAAGAGTTATGTTAACTATTAACATAACATCTTATCTTAAATATCCTCATTGGTACAGCTACACTGTGTGTTTAACTAAACAGAATCAGTAAAAAATACATGATGTGAAACCTAACTTAATCTACAAAAATAAAAGTGTTGTCTCTTAGTATAAAATATTATAATACATAAACATATATTATAAATAAATATATATTATATACACTGCGTTTCACGCAAGAGTTGGCCAATCATGCGGGTTTCTGCGTCGCGGCGGCCACAGCTCTAATTCCCAAGCGATCGGGTGAAATATCTACGCAAATAAAGCCGCTAACGGTGTAATGATTTAGGTTCTCACAGTTACAGTTAAATTTACAATGAAAATAACCACGTACCTCATCACAAGAGATGTTGGAAACGTCCTCCTCTTGCATCCACACAACACTGACACCTTTTCAGGATTTTTGTTAACGCGCATAAGGCCAGCTTCCGAGATAGACTTCATTTCTCTTGTGATATTGTCTTTAAGTTCTACTAATGTGTGGGAAATTAACCTATACACTTTATTTTTCAAGTTACCTCGTAAATAATAGTTACATACTGTTAAGAACAACTTAAAGACAATATTACAAGAGAAATTAACTCTATCTCGGAAGCTGGACTTATGCGCGTGAAAGAAAATTTCCTAAAAAGGTACCAGTGTTGTTTGGATGCAAGAGGAGGAAATTTCCAACATCTCTTGTGATGAGGCACGTGTTTATTTTCACTGTAATGTTAACTGCAATTATGAGAACCTGAATCATTACACCGATAGCGACTTTATTTACGTAGATATTTCACCCGTTCGCTCAGGAGTTAGAGCGGTGGCCGCCGCTACGCAGAAACCCGCACGATTGGCTAACTCTTGCGTGAAACGCACTGTATTATATATTATAATATGTTATATTGTGTAATATATATTATGCATATTATGGAATTTGTGTGGGAAATTTTTAAATAACCGTTAGAGCAGTTTTCGAGAAAATTGGCAGAAATGGCATTTTCTTCATGTAAAGTGGTTGTAAAAATGAATAGAAAGTTCGTTACCACGTTTCGAATCGCATCTCCGAAGGATACACAATCCTAATAAAATGTGATATAATGCACTCGTGTAAATTTTACTCTAGGCATGGGCAATAAACCTTTCCTACTTCACATTCTGATATAGAACAAGAGGCCGTATTGCAAGGCGTGCGTATTCAGTTGTTTTAACGTGATGTAGAGATTTATTGTTCAGCAGGCAGGACAGAGTTTCTACAAACGGTGACTGGCTTATGACTAGGTAGACCTACTCTTCAATGATCTTTTTCCGAAAATATGTTTCAAATAAAACTTTTAACTCTTAGGTCTCGTACGAAGCGTAAACATAATGGTAAGAGCAATTTTCGGGGAAATTGCTAAAAATTAAATTTTCTTAATGTAAAGTGGCATTAAAGTAAGAGAAAGTCGTTGCCTAAATGGTACCTAACCCAAATATAAAATTTTGTTTTTATAAGATATTTTGTTCTCGAGTTGGGCTGTTCACAGACACACAGACACATACACATTGACATGTTTCTGAAATTAGCATTTCAAGATACCTTAAAAAGTGTATTTATGTTAAAAACTCCAAACTCAGGGTCGAACACAATACTTCCTCTTCCTACATTATCTGTGGTACCGGCAGAGGAAACAAAATTTTTGTGTTACACTCATGTAACGGACAATTCAACTTCACACTCTTGTGCCGTCGTGCAGGAAATTCGTATTCAGTTGTTTCAGCTTCATGGGCATAGGCGTACCGAGGGGGGGGGGGTTTTGGGGGTTTGAACCACCCCCCATTGATTAAAAAAAGGAAAATTGTATAATTTTTTTAAGTCTGCCCATTAATTACTTAATGCAAGTATAAAGCGTGGGAAGCTTAAAACTCGTTATTTTGCGTCTTAATTTTTTAAATTTTCCGGGGGAGGCCCCCCGGAAGCTTAAAACTCGTTATTTTGCATCTTAATTTTTTTAATTTTCCGGGGGAGGACCCCCGGACCCCCCTCTCCCGGACCCCGCGGATGTTATAACCCCTCCCATATGGTCGGCCTGGTTACGCCTATGTTCATGGGTGAAAGGTATATGGTTTGTTATGCAAGGCTGACTGCCCCAATTTGTCAAAAAATTATCCCAAAAATATTGTTAAAATAAATTATTTTTTAGCTCTTACTACAATGCATATCGTGTAGAAAATAAAAAATAACAAAGAAAATCACGAAAAAATAACAAAAAATGAAATTTTCTCGTTTAAAGTGGTAGTAAGAAAGATTCGTCGGCAGTCTTCATGTCACATCCCCGGAAGATATTTTCGTTTTTATAGTATTTTTCATTCTCTAACTACGATTTAACAGACACATAAACATACCGATATTTTTCTGAAAATTGAATTTTTGGATTCAGGGAACCTCAAAACTTGTATTAATTCTGAAAATTTGTCATAAAATTACAACATCGAACACAGTGCTTCTACTATGAGGATGAGTACCTATGAGTAAAAATATTCTTCAGTGAATCATGAAATATAGCCTATGCATTGTAAATCTACAGAACAGTAATTTTCTTTATTTAATCGACATTAGGACTAAACAATGTATTTTAAAAAATTGCAGTGCTTCCTCGAGCTCGTCGACTGATTGTACTGGTTTTGAATACTTAACTATGCCTATTCTAATCATAATTACTTACACTGATAAAAATGCCATTGCAATATCATGCTGAAATGTCGCCAATTGATTATCCTTTATCCCGCTTTTCAGCCTTAAATGGTACGTTTAGTTGTAGAGGATTTATTTGAAATAGGTACGTATCCATTCTATAGATTTTGAATAACTCATTACCTAGGATATGTACTTTAATCGTGGGAGTATTGAAGTCATGGAAATATCTTATGATTTGACTGCATATTAATTTTCTTCTGCGTTTTAAAGCATTACTATATAATACAATTGATAATGTAAGAAGGAGGCAAGGGTAAAGTTCCCTTGATAGAGTAACTTGAATTCTAATATTAGGCCTACTGGTATCATTAAATTATCTTCAGAGTTAGGTGCAACTTCGCTATAGTTGAGATAAGGGAATGCCTATAGCATAGTTTTGAGATTTCCTCTAAGGCAGCGTTTCTCAAACTATGGTCCGCGGACCACTGGTGGTCCGCGAAGATGGTGCAGATGGTCCGCAGACATAATTAATTTAAAAATATCATAAAGCAAGTGGGAAGTAAAGAAGTAAAATTTTTTAACATAATATGGACACCAGATGTCAAAGTTTTTAAAATCTTCGAAAATACATGTCATATTGCAAGTTTCCTTACTTTTGCAGTTACGAACCACAGTTTCAAACCCCTGATGCACTGACGTCTATGGTTCCCTCTTTCATTCAAAATCCTAAAAAATTTGACCTAGGCCTATATTGAGCCAAACATCCAGGAACTCTGCAAGAGGCGACAAGCTCAACTTTCTCATTAAAAGTTAGTAATATAATTCCTAATTATATTATGAAATTGGTATTAAAGTCTGTTCAAAATATAATTTTACTGTCAATAGTTTAATTCCAATTCAATAACTGTGTTTCCGTCGAATTAAAAAAAAAAATTATTTCGTTATAACGACCTATAATTAATACCCCAAATATTAAGAATATAGGCCTACATATAGAATACTTTTAAAAATGGTATTTTTTTTTGTGTGCCCACCCTTGCACCCGGAGTGCCAAGCAATTAAGCCTAAACCTCCGGTCAAACCAAATTTTGGTAACCATATGTGATGTGTGTATACCTATTGTGCCCTTATGTACATCCGTAGGGGATGTTGATGGTGTGACGTGTTTGGGCTGTGTACTTGTGTCTTTGTATTTTGGTGTAGGATAGACCTACGTGCGGATAGGTCTTATGTGCAATATTTCCCAAGTGTGTTTTTTTAGTGACTTGTAGTTATGTATTCTAGAGATTTGTAGTGCGTGTATCTGTTTGAGGGGATTATTGACCAGTCCGGCATTCGCCTAAGAACGAGGGAAACCCCTCAAAAACCTCGTTCGGACTGGAGTAGTGGCCAAATGACCGTCTACTTTGATGTGTTAATTTGCTATAGACTTTTCAAGAAGTGCTGTTTTTACAAAGGTTTTAAGTGTTGGGAAGGTGTTTTTACGCGTCCAGAACGTAAAATTAGGGGTCCGTAATTCTTTTTTTTTAGACATTTTAGAGGTCCTCGGATTCAAAAAGGTTGAGAAACGCTGCTCTAAGGCAATGGTTCCCAAATACTTCAGAGTTGTGGGCCCCCATTTTATGTTTTATGCATGCGATGGATCCCACGCCTAAAAATTCAGTTGTGTGTGTGGATGTATTGTAGTAGTTGAGAGATAAAATTGCGGTTGGAGCTTTAAAGTCGTTGCAGACCTTTCTTTGGGTACTTACGGTTACTAAATGGTCAGTAGTATCATAAAACCGATTGCACCTTCGGTAACGGATTTTAAGAGATCTACAAATTTGATCCTCTGACTTTTTGTTGTATCTCCATCGGTTATGCCTTAGATATTTAGACTGTTTTATTATAAATGAAATCAGGTAAACTGATGTAACATATGCCAGTAAGTTTTTGTTTAATCAGTTATTATTGCAGTTATGATATGCAGAATAAATAAAAAAAACGGTCCAGTTGGACAAGCGCATGTAAAGCAATAGTGTAATATTTTGTCATAGCTAACTGTATTTTAATTGCCAAAGCCTTTTAAGATCACAGTGAAACAGTAGGCTATGTTGTCATGATAACTGACGTGCATTTCATAAATTCTTTCGAATACGTATATTACCATAAAATAGGCACTAAACTGAGCATTACTCCGAAACAGGTCAACCTATTTTATCTAATATCAATAGACGTCTTCCCATGGTCATTATAAATGTGTATACCAAGTTTCATAAAAATCCGGTAAAGCGTATTCGAGTTACCGCGTCTTTAAAATAGACACTAAATTGGGTTTTACTCCGGTACCGGTCTACCGATTTGGTCCAATATCAGTAGACGTCTTCCCATGTACATTATAAATGGGTATACAAAGTTTCAGGAAAATCCAATAAAGCATATCTGAGTTATCGCGACTTCTTATATATTAACATAAAAGGCACTAAATTGGTCATTATTCCGGTACTGGCCAACCGATTTAATCGATTATCAATAGACATCTTTCCATGGGCATTATAAATGCGTATACGAAGTTTCATAAAAATCCGATAAAGCGTATTTGAGTTATTGCGCTTTTAAATAGACACTAAATTGGGCTTTACACCGGTACTGGTCAATAGATTAGGTTCAAATTCAATAGAGTAAATTTCATGAGCTTCATAAATGCGTATACCAAGTTTCATGGAAATCCGATACATCGTATTTGAGCTATGGCGCCTTTCTAATATAATCTATTAAAATAGGCACTAAATTGTGCATTACTCCGGTACCGTTGAACCGATTTGGTTCAATACCAATAAGGTTCTTCCCATGGACATTATAAATGTGTTTTCCAAGTTTCATGAAAATCCGAAAAAGCGTATTTGAGTTATGGTGCGTACAGACACACACGGACAGACAATTTTTTCGTCCCCCACACAATCTCATAAAGTACCCTACTGGCACTTAATAAAGCTGGTACATTTTCCACATATTGTGTAATTTTATACGCATTTACAAGAGAGCTAAAATAATAAATTTTGGTACGAATATTAACATGCAATTGCTATAAGCATGCTTTCTGCCCTAAGTATGGGAATACTAATACTATTTTCGGAAACTTGTATTTGTGTGTGTCTGTGAACAGCCTAGCTCCAGAACGGAAAATCCTATGAAAATAAAATGTTGTATTTAGGTTAGGTACCTTCTGAGGATGTGACATGAAGATCGGCGACTACGTTCTCTTATTTTTAAGGGGACTTTACATGAAGAAATTTTAATTTTTCTCAACTTTCTCGAAAACGGCTCTAACGATTTTTTTTTTTATTTTGCACATGGGTTGCTTATACCAAGAGCTAATATGTTTATTTTAAACTTTTTTTCGAAAAAAAATAAATCTGAAGGGTAGTTATAAGCCACCTACTCTTAATATGCGCTCTTTGCAATACGGCTTCTTGTAACGGAAAATTGTAAAAAACAAAATTTTGTATTTGGTTTAGGTACCATTTGGGGATGTGACACGAATATTGGTGACGACTTTCTCTTATTTTTAAGGGGACTGTACTTGAAGAAAATTTTGTTTTTGCGATTTTATTCGAAAACAGCTGAATACGCTGAAAAATTACACTGACAGCAAAACTGACAATGTGCGCATGAGTCGTGGCGTGGTACTTGACAGTATATGAATTGCCTTTAGGAACAAACCTATTATAAGTATTCTCTCTGCTACTTTGTATCATGAGTCTAAGATAGAAACAAATCACAAATAACAAATATGTTCAGATAGGAATTGAACTTTACTGAAACTAAATCTCTATATATATAAAAGGCTTTGTCCTGACTGACTGAATGAATGACTGACTGACTGATTGACTGAATGACAGGAATCAACGTACAGCCTAAACTATAACAGGTAGAGACTTGGAATTTTGACAGTACCTTCGTTTTATAATGTAGGTGCTCACTAAGAAAGGATTTTGAAAAATTCTGATTCTAAATGCCAAAAATTAAATGTTTTTGAAAATACTTAATCCCTTTTTACATAGAATTATCAATTCCAAATCACAGAATATATTGTTGCCAAATGGTATCAGGTGGGCTTGGAAGAAACAAATGAAATGCACTTTTGACAAATAAGAGAAGTTATCAAAATAATTCATGTTGTAAATAAATATTACAGAATGAAATCCACTAAAATAATGGAATCACATAACTTTCTCTACCCTGGACATAGAGAAAACAAAACGAGGTATGGTAATGTGTATATTATTATATTATATCGCAGGTTTTTGGAGAGAAAAGTATGAAGGCTTTATGGTAACATAAGAGTGGGAAATTTCCCGTCTCGATATTATTTATTTATTTATTGAATATACAATTACTTAAACCCTATTCCACCCGGAGGTATATTAGGGTTATAGTTACAAGACAATATATTTGCAATATTACTACTTCTTATCCATAGGCTGGATGCAGGCCTTACTACTCTAAGAAAACAAGATAACTAATATATTATATTATAAAAGAAAACTATAACGTCTTAAAAATAGAACACAAAAACTTTTGGAATTCTCTATAACAGCATTTTCCCCTAAAAATATCGAAGAGTGGTTTATCTAATTTCTTTTTACAATAATCTAAGTGTGTGTCCAATATTCTTCTTTTATGCTCTAGGACTGGGCAATGAAAAATTAAATGTTCAACAGTTTGTTGTTCAGTACATATACATTGATAACCGTTCTGTCTTTGGATCATGAAACGTTGAAAATAAAAACCAAATTTGCCATGCCCAGACAGAAACTGAGTGAATATGAAGTCCGGTTTTACACTCGTACAGCGTAGGCGACACTCAACTGTTGGAAAGAAGATTTCTCTCGTAGTGGTCCCTTTGGAGCTGGACACCCAATGCTCATTCCAAGCAGTCCTAATATAATCTCTAAGTTTATTCTTAGCATAAGATAGGGGACACAATTTGTAGCTAAAATTTAAATTCGAGGTCGCAGCATTTTTTGCCAATTCATCAGCTCTTTCGTTCCCTAATGTGCCCATATGGCCTCGTACCCAGGATAAACAAACGTGTTTCTCGTATGATATTATCTTAGTTCTAATTTCTGCTGCCAAGGCATTTAAATTGAACTTGTTGTTTATAGCAGTAAGTGCAGTTTGTGAGTCACTGAAAATGCAACAGTCAGAATTTTGAGATTTAGACCATAAGACAGCCTCCTTTATAGCAAAGAGCTCTGCTTGTACAATTGAGCACTCTGTAGAGAGTCTGGCCATTTGTGAATACATTTCCCTACCACAACAGAACACCACGAAAGCACAACCGATTTTATCCACCATTCCTTCTCTGCAGAATTTTGAACCGTCTGTAAAAATCTCCAGATTGTGATTCCTGGTACATCCATTGTTATTAACGAAATTCGTCTCGATATTACAATTTTATGTTACAGGAATTTCTGTTTCTTCTTATTTAAACCTCTACCAGGCTTGCTGTGCACTGTACAAGCGATGGGATGCAAACTTCTAGATCCTCTATGAGCCATAAAAAACTATATCATGCGTTTTCTGAGGGAATAGTTTGAGTGTAATAAGTCGTTCTTCCTATTTCAAATTATAAATGCCTATATAAGGACCTAGAATTTAAAATTGAAAATCCTTCATAAGCTAATTTCCAATTACAAAATACAAAACCCGGGCGACGCCGGGTCTTTTAAGCTAGTATCCTATAAAACTAGATGAACAATAATGATATTAAATTCCATTATTTCAATACAGGCCTACCCGTCAAGAATATAGATAAGATTTATTTCTGACCTTTTGAAAAAGAGTTATAATTTTGGAATTTCCTCCAAGTTGTGACGTATATACCCTATCTTGAGCATTGCAGTTTATCTTCAAGCCTTGAAAGGATACTGTTTTAGTTGGAACTTACCGCAACATCATCACATATTAGGTTTTATAGGATAGAAATACATCTTAAATTTTCATGGTGCAATTTATAGTATTCTGTCAAACATTTCTCAGAGCTCATTGCATAGCAACACAAATGATCACGCAACAACTTGATGAAATAAAGATGTTAACAAATAACCACGTAATTTATACATTATTTGGGCATGTTTGGTGAATGTTTTTTGTTGCTGAAAAGTTTTGCAATGCGTAAAATGTATACATTTTAAGAAATAAAATACATTTTTATGAAATAAATTAGTTTATGCTTATTATATCAAAATTACTTAAATCCACTAGCCCGATAGTTTTTCCATCACCCGTCTGAAGGCCTAGAATTTGAATATTAATGTTTACTAATGTTATAATTTTAATTTCTCGGCACTTTCTCAATTATTACTATTTAATTCAAATAATTATTCCAAAATAAATAGCGTAGGCCTATCTTTCACATTTTATTGTACTATTAGCATGCAAGTATTATGGTAATAAGAGAGCTCAGACACTGAGTGTTATAAAGTGCGCAGTCAACTTAAAGAATTTTAGATGGACGTCAAATTTCAACTTCAATAGCTTTTTCTTAAGTATAGCCTATAGCTGTTAAACTAAGTTTTATTGAACGCAATTACAAACAATTTAGGCTACCAAGTCTTTTTGGTATAATCTTCAATTTGAATTATTATTTCAATTATTATTGAATTATTAATTATTAATTATTAATAATTCCATTGAATTATTATAAATTATTATGTATTATAATACATTATTTTGTGTTATATTGAAAACGGCAGTTACATAATACTGACTCAGTTTCACTTGAACATTATTTAGAGGTTACAACGGTAAAGTCTAGACAATGAACGTGCATTTTGCACACTGTTGGCATTTTTAGCAAGCTTACAAAAGAAGTGGTAAAACTAGTTAACTTTTAAGCAATGTTTTGCTATCGAAGAGTATCCAGAATTTTAAGCATTGCCATCGAAGAAATGTTCCCAATTAAGAGGAGATTTAAGGACTACCATGATGATTGTATCGACTAGAAATGGATGTGGGCTTTGGTTAAATATTTGGAAGCAGCTTTGTTACAAATAAATAATTCATCAGACTGAAACAAGATAGCAAAAGACAAGAGGAAGAGGAAGGTGTGGTGAAGAGGGGCAAGGAGAGATGTCTAGCTGGAAGGTGAACCGACCCGAACAAGGAGTGTCTTGAGGTCTCAAATATTTGTGACACACAGCTTATATGTAACGAAATGAAGGACAAATCACCTATGTTTCGGCGTAAGTATATAAAGAGACATTGGGGTGGAAGACTACACAGTTGTCTCGCGAGTATTGGAGCAAAACCAGTAGCGCTAAGGGTCCAACATGAGCAAGAGTATGCAGGTAAGAACTATGTGCTGTCTGAGGCGTTGTATATCATTATTCATTACTTCCCATAACTTAGTTCAGTAGCAATGAATCTTATAAATATACTGCTACTAGAAGACGCTAGCTCATTGATAAATTTAAACCACTTAAGCTGAAAGAGGATTTAATAAAATAAATTAAACCTCGAGTGAGATTATTAATTACCTAATTAATCAGACAATACTACAAATGACCTCGAACTTATTTAAATAAGAAATATAAGCTATATACTAATTATTGTACCATTCATAAATTTTGTTATTTAAACAAGGAATAACTAAAGATTCGTTTTATATAATTCTAATCTTTAAAGCAATTTGAGAAGACGTGCTTGGGTAGAGTCATTTATCCATAATAATCTTCAATAGACTAGTTGGGAGATATTTAATTATTTTTAACTTTATACACTAAATTTCACAACTGTAAGATTTATACTATTATGCTATTTATGCTATTACGTCAGTCCTTAACACTTCCTACGAATTGAAAGTGTATTAATTGAAGGAAATTATTGAGATTGCAAGTAGAAGAAAGAAAGTATAGCTAATACCAGGGAACTGACAAATAACTGTAGCCCAATACTTAAAAAAATCTTCCGAAATTCTTAGAGAATCCTTTATATTTTCAATTACTTAAAAATTGACTTTTTCTGTATTTATGTAAGGATGGACCAATAAAATTTAAAATATGACTTTACCACTTACACATTATGTATATTTTTTAAAAAGTTTCATTACAATTCATTTTATTAAAATATAATGTTAATTATTTAAAATAGGCCTATCTGTAAATTCTCAAAAAGTATCAGTAAAATGCAAAACTTACAAAATATGATATGAAACTTAAAAATTTATTTAATATGCATACAAATATGCAAAAAAATATGACCTATATATGCATATTCATACTAAATATGCTACAATAGTTGAAAATTTCCTAAATATGCAGTTATATGCACAATAAAAGCCGTTCCATTTTCACCAGGATGCTTGGAATCGGGTTTAAATTAGTCGGAAACCTGAAATAATGCAAAGGGGAAAAATATGACATGTCATAGAAATCCGCCCCTTAATGATGAGAAATTACCGGTGTACTAGATTTTCCGTAATAGCGATTTATCGTGAATATAACGTGAGCCAGAAAAACGTCATAGTTCAGTAACTACGCCGTGTAGGCCGTAAGCTCTTTATCTAAAAATTCTTGTCCGAGTCTACACTACAAACCCTCAAATTTCCTCAGTTAAATTCTGGGACATTCTATGCGTAAAAAGAATGTTGTGAGAATGAAATAGCATAACTCACTTGAGTATTACAGATCAAAAGTTACCTTCCGCAGATCTTCATTCTATGATAAGGTATAATGTTTATATTCCGATAGGTAAGTGACGGCGATAATTGTTTATAATATGTAAAACTTGCTGTAAGTTAGATGGTACAGAACAATATAGCGTACTCATACCAATTTATAATTTAAAGAAATTTATTTAATTCATTCATTATAATTTAATTTAGGGGTGTAAAGTGTCATTTTATGGATTATTTTAAAGATGGCAGTTAATTTCCTTAAATTTTTATAACTCGTTAGAATTTCAAATGCCATTCATCCTCAAATATTTCTTTGGATGGTATGTCTGTAATAATAACGTAGTCAGGGCTCGACGATTTGATTTTACACACCGGAAAGTCGCGGGTTCGATTCCCGATGAGGTTGGTGGGATATTTCGATTGAACTAATTCTGGTTGCACTATGGCGCTGGGGTCGACTCAGCCTCTAATAGAAATTTGTACCAGGAGTATTCCTGGGGGTAAAAAGCTGCCGGTGCGTATGACTGACAACCTTACCACTTTCCTGTGCCGATGTCTCAATCTGGGGGCCTCAGCTTCCCGGAAACTGTATGGTTCTCCATGGCCCATACAGAGATCACTTTACTTTTTTAAAACACGAATGATTAATTATTATTCACAGGAAAAACTCTATTTGTATATTAATTTTGTCTATATTTTGTTAGTAAACTGGTACAACCAGATTTTGCTAACTTATTGCATCATGACCATGACTTCTGTCAATAATCCGAAGCCTTTCTTATTTGAGATCAAGGTTGAATTCATGTAGCCTAACTTGTTTCAATAGAACGTATAAATATATCTCCGTTATACAGTACCCAAAAGGCCATTTTTTTAGGGTCTAGAATATATGATCTACAAAATATACTTTATTTTATTCGATATTCTTTATTCGAGATGTTTCCAACATGAATTTTTGCTATTGTGATATATTCGTCTTCCTGCTCTTTCGATTCTGCTTATTTTTCTTCTTCCTTCAATGTTAAACCTCCCTGTCGAAAGAAAGCTCGTAGGAAAGGATGTGATATACAGATCACTTTGCCGCATACACCTCCTATTATATCACAATTTTGCATAAGCCTACAAAGGAGGCAAGGGTCGTTCAGGGTTTGATATTAAGTAAATTCCAATCCGGCATTCGGCTTTGTGATGCCCAAGAATAACCTCAGATTGGCAAGCACCGGTTGAAGCCGCGATTTTCTGAATATAGTCTAACTCTTCGACGTCAGCACCTTGCCCCACTCAGTGTGTTATTTAATAATAATAATATCATCTTCTCTGCATATCTTTATATCTCCACCCCTTATTTTTTTCTTTCTTTTTTCACTGTTGATTTATATTTCTTTCTTTCTTTTTTCATTCTTTGTCACTTTTTTCTCGATTTCTCTTTTTCTTTCTGACTTTCTTTTTTCCCTTCCTTCCTTTACTTTACTTTCTTAATTTCCTTTATTCCGTTTTTATTTCTCTCTTTTTTCTCTCTCTTCATTTCTTGTTTCGATTTATATTTTTTTGTTCATAATTTGTTCTTCTGATGGGCTACATTTTAAAATAAAACATCTTGATTTACAATTTTAATTCATTCAGTGCCGAGGTAAACGTTTTATTTTTGCGATAACAATCACATTGCAATAACGATGTAAATGTACCAAAATAATTATAATTTTCTTTTATTATTGTCTTTAAAACATATGCTAATTTAATATATATATAGTATTTAAAAAATTAAAACAGAATAGAAAACCGAAATATTAATCTGAATAAAAGTCACACCTCAACTGATGGAACCTCAAATGGAGACGTGTAAGTAATTTCTGCTGTAAACTGCCAGCACTTTCAATATCTGCCAAAAAGTTAATGTGATACAAAATGACGTTTTGCTTATGAAGAAATGTCTGTTAAGGATCGTTTACGCCTGAAAATTCATCCAAACAGATTGCTCCCAGGGAGGATAGAGTTATGAAGTGTAACGTCCTTGTTTCAGATCGTTTTCTTCTGCCTGGTGGCAGCGTGCGTGGCTTACGCCCAGCCTGCTTACTTTGGCTACCCCTACGTCCACTCCGTCCATCCCCAGCCCGTTGCTGACACCCCTGAAGTTGCCTCTGCTAAGGCCGCTCACTTCGCCGCCTACAACGCTGCCGCCGCCGCTGCTGCTGCCGCTCCCGACTACGATGCTGCTCCTGCCGTCTACGCTGCTCCTGGCGTCTATGGTGCTCCTGCCGTGTACGCTGCTCACAGCGGATATGTTGGCCCCTTCGCTGGAGTTCCCACCATCGTGAACGGAGTTCCTGCTGATACCCCCGAAGTTGCTGCTGCCAAGGCTGCCCACTTCGCTGCTCACGCCCAGGTCAACGCTGTTCACTATGGTTGAATTACACTGCCGTAACCACGATCTGCTCACCAGCGACAGAGATATTGCATCAATGTCTGGATGTCCGCTCCAGTATTGCGACACACCCATTTGCTTCCTTTGGTTTGTACATAACTTACTCTTTTCCAAATTATTTATTTGATTCAAACGTATCGAAATATACAGTGAAATGAAAAACAGGACATAAAAAAGTTGGTATCATATGTTGTATCATTCAATATATGTTCAATCGTACAAATCAATAAATCCATGCCTTTAGTATTAAGGTTGTACAGTTTCTTTAACGCTACTGCTGTCCTAATATCCTTTGTACCTATTTCCTCATGGATTTCAATGTTCTGGTACTTTGCAGTAAACTTAACGTGTAAGATGATTTACTTTTTTAAATAAATCATCCAGTCTCGAACGAGATTGACCAAAAGATCCTTAAACTACAATATATAAAATGTAAGTCATAAATCTTAGTAATAATAATAATAATGATAATAATAATAATAATAATAATAATAATAATAATAATAATGCTGAATTCATTAGAAATGTAATACAATCCAATCAAGACACGCAAGTAAAATACACAATTTTTTTAAATTTTTTAAAATGTTTTTCAAATATATTATTATATTATACAAATAAAAATATTATATAAATACAAAAATACAAATACAATATTATACAAGTGATAAACACCCGAAAGAGCAGAATGCTCGGGCTCGGGTGTAGTTCAGTTTAAAAACGTGCAGCAATATCATACACACACACACACACACATATGCAAATATCACAAAACAAAAACTAACATAAATCACAAGAGAACATAAAACATAAAATTTCATTACTGTTAACATTTACTTATAAAATACATCAAGAAAATAAGAAGAACTATTTTAGAATAACTGTTTTATAATATATCTTATTCTATTCTTAAAACTATTCACATTCATGTTATTTATATCTGGATGCTTTCTTAATACATTATTGTATAGTCTTACTCCAAAATTAAACCCATGTTTCAACGCAGCTGATGTATTACACTTAATTTCAATTAAGGGTGAGGAGGCAATTCGTCTTGTGTTATGAAGGTGAAAATGTGTTTTAAAATTAGATTTATGTTTATGGATAAAAATAAGTAAATTTCTTTTATATAAATTCAAAATATCTAATACATTAAGTTAAGGGAAGATAAGTTGCGTAGGGTAACCCAAAGGTTTCTTTAAGCAAATCTTTATTTTGATATGTCTTTTTAAGATTTGATATGAAATATTTTCCAATCGCGCCTTCTACAAGTTGCAAGGCATCGTGATGGCATTTAACTTACGTATTTCAAAGATGAATATTTTTGACATCAAAATTGACCCTTATGAACCCTAAATTTACTAAAATATGCTATTGGATACTACATTTACCTTATATTTGTAGTAAAATAACGGGTAGAGAGAGTTAGCATAAAAACAACTAATACAAAATCACAGAATAATTCAATCGGTCATTTCTCAAACAACTGAAGTCACTTCTGCGTAAAAATGGGGTCCCGGCGGATTCACAATTACAGTGGTAAATATATCGTTTCCTTATGAAACCACCTAAGTAAGGTTGTAATATGCTTGGATTCCGCAGACATGCATTGCAGTTGGATATATATACACACACATAAATTTACATACATTCATGAACCACAGATTATTATCTCTGTTGGACACTACATGAGAATATTAAAGGAGAAAAATTGAATGTTAACTGTACAATAACAGTGGAAGCTCGGTCACAAAAATCACTAATTAGTGTGCCTCACAGTACTGCATATGACATAACTTGTCTGTCAGTGAGGGACACTATTATGGTCAATCAGTCATAGGAGGGAGGTTCCATCTGACGCTGTGAAGTGAACTCTGGCTTACCTCAGTTGGTAGATCATTGGCACGGTTAGTCAAAGGTCCTGGGTTCAAAGGAATTCCGTGTCAAAGGAATTTTTCGCTTATAATATTCTAATATGTTCATTGCGGTGCTTCCTTCAGATACAACATAAGTGAAAAAGTGGAGCAGATATTCTTGATTGAAGTTGTTAAACAACCTATCGGTCATTCATCGGTCATCGGTCATTTCAGAAACAACTTGCACCAAAATAAGGTTCCGGTGGATTCACACTCTACAGTGGTAATTGCCCTGTATCCTCACGAAACAGAAAAGTCAAATTGTAATCTAATTGGATTCCGCAGGCATTCATTTCAGTATAAGTAAAAAATTACAACAGCTGTTTCTCCTACAGAACGCAATGAATAGTTTTCTCCAGTTTTGAGAGTGCATAACGGGCGATAGTAACATTTCTGCACATGTACAAGTAAAAAAAGTTACTCATTTATTATTTCCCAAAAGTTGACATTTTTTACTTACGTTGTTCTGTTGTTACAAAAATCGGCGAAAATTACTACCCTTTGTATGAAGAAAATTGTATATTTCGTGCCTTTCTCGATAACAGCTCTTGACGAATTTGTTTACTCTTTAATATGAGATGTTTATACTAAGGATTGCTAACACTTTTATTGAAACGTAGAGTTTATCTAAAATGCAGTTAAAAGCCTACCATCATTTGTACAATATAAGGTTTTAAGTCTTGCGTAGCGAACCTTATGAGAGGCATAAACATCTGACTATGCACTTCCTACTATACGTTTTCCTAGCGTATATCAGAAGTCTAAGTATGAAACTTTTCTGCCCATGTTTAGGATAGAGAAAGTTACTTGAGTGCACCACTTTAGATTTTTTAAATTAATTTATTCATTTTTAGATATGTGCTTCAACAAGATCAGGTTCTAGTGGAGTCGTTGAATACAGTACAATGGAGTTTACTGATACAATAGTTATAAACATAGAATAAAATAGAAAAGGATAATCAGATTACAATAAATAGAAGAGAAATGGAAAAGATAGAAACTAGAAAAAGGATGTAATTTAAGACATATCTAAGATATGCAGGACTATAATTAGTCTAAAACTAAAACACCAATATTCATAGTTATAAAATCAGTCCACTACTTTTTCCAAATAGGCTAATGGTCAAAATAAAATAATTTGTTTCTCAAGTCTGATATCCTCGTATAAGATTGAATTCGGTCGAATAAGACCTACAGATGAAACGGTAAGAACTTACTTAGTACATTAATGATGGCGACGACATATTGAAGGCCTACTGGCTGCAGTAAGGTACCGAACTTGATAGACAAGAATGGTCACTAGATAAACTCACCATGCAGTATTTACGACAGAATTCAGTAATGTGAAATTGTCATTTCCTTGATAATTTTAATTAAATAACCATCTAAGGTATCGAATTTATATAATAAACAAAATCAAGTAAACTGATATAAAAAAGTGGCAGATGTTGTTAATACGCCATATTTAAGAATCTATGAGTTTTAGACCACGGTTTCTTGAGAAAGTTTGATAAGCATATGTGAAGGAGTAAGGGGGATAACTAGAATATTAACAGAATGAATTTACAACAAATTCCTCACATCAACAGTAGGCCTATTCCTTTGTTTTTGTCAAAACATCTGAAGCCTTACAAATATGGTCACAAAGTTCAAACAATGTTAAAGATTTTTTGGAGGGGAAAAATTAAAAATAAAAGAACTATTCTGAGTTTCCCCATTGGTTGCAGGCTAAAAAGTGTAAGGTTGCCTAATTTAAAGTTCTAGCTCATCTGGATATGAGTAAAACCATAACCGTTCACTAGAGACGGCTATGGTAAAACTCAATGTTAATAAAATCAGGTAAACTGATATAACCAAGTGCCAGTATGTTTTTTTTTAATCAGTGATACACGCAATTATGATAGGTTCCATGCATAAAAGTTATTTTTGTAATAGATGTCCGAGTTAACTCCAAAAACAAAATGTGCCGGCAATAATAATAATGATGCAATAGACCTACGATTCGCTGATATCTCTGTTTCAATTTAAAGCAGCCTTAAAGGTTATGAATGAATAATAAGCATATAAAATCTATCTGTCAGGAATTACATTGGGTATATTGCTGCACAGGAACGATAAGAAAAATACTCACAGTAAAATATAGCCTAATGTAAATATCGGTAGTCTACATAACCATAGAATACACATTATAATATCAATGTTCAACGGCTAGTTGTTATAAATCGTTTATTTAAGTTATTATTTAGCCACACTGACATCGTTATGAAGAAACAAATCAATGAAGGCTGCTAACAATATGAATAAACGATTGGCAATTTGTTAAGTTTTTTTTAATAAGCTTACATTGTGGGCCTTGAAAGAATATTGATTACAAAATTAATATTGATATACGCGTTACTTCGGTACCGATCAACCGATTTGGCCCTAATTCAATAGGCTTGTACCCAAAAACGTCATAAATTCGTATACCAAGTTTCAAGAAAATCCGATAAAGCGTATTTGAGTTATCCACGCCTTTGTGATATATTACCATAAAAAGGCACTAAATTGGGCATTATTCCGGTACCGCCCAACCGATCTGGTCCAATATCAATAGACATCTTCCCATGGACATTATAAATAGGTATTCCAAGTTTCATGAAAAT
This sequence comes from Ectobius pallidus, assembly GCA_964059195.1. NCBI lineage: Eukaryota > Metazoa > Arthropoda > Insecta > Blattodea > Ectobiidae > Ectobius > Ectobius pallidus. The sequence continues at coordinate 97,647,682 of CAXKWD010000007.1, forward strand.
CCGATAAAGCGTATGTGAGTTATGGCGCCTTTAAAATATACACTAAATTGGGTTTTACTCCGGTACCGGTGAACCGATTTGGTCCAATTTCAATAGGGTTCTTCCCATGGACATTATAAACGCGTATACCAAGTTTCATTAAAATTCGATAAAGCGTATTTGAGTTAGAACACGTACAGACACACGGACGGACGGACGGACGGACAGACGGACAGACATTTTTCGTCCCCCACACAATCTCATAAAGTACCATACTGGCACTTAATAAGTGGATGATTTTGACTGTCGTTGATGTGATGACGTCATGGCTATCCAGCCAGTTTTTCCGTAGTCTACTTATGGGGCAGCTAGAAACACCAAATTTTGGACGCTTATGACTGTATTACGTGCCAATATTCCTGCAAAATTTTACGGTCCTATCTGTTCTATAAGTGTGTCAAAATTACATAATATAAGGAAAATATACAACATTTACTTACAATCGAAAAATCTAACTCAATCTAAGGTATAGCCGATGGAGATCTGACAAAAAGTCAAAGGCCAAAGTTTTAGATCTCTCAAAAGTCGTTAATACTGATGTAATAGGTTTTTTGATACGACTTACCTTTACATACTACTGTATAAGCCTCCAAGAAGGTCTGCACAAATCGTATAGTTGCGTCCGCTATTTTGAATGTTTTTTCGGGGACAAAAATTATTTCCATCGGTTGCATGCTATAAGCCATAAGTATGCCAAATTTAAAGTTTCTGGCTCATCTGGAATTGGGCAAACAATTGTGTCAATGAGTGAGTTAGCCACGCGTATTTTGTAGGATAGTGATGTTTTGCTATTTTTAAACCGTTAATTGGGAAATACTCTATTAGCGGTCAACCGATTTGGTAAAAAATCAACAGGCTTCGTCCTGTAGATATTATAACTTTGCATACCAAGTTTCGTGAAAATCTGATAAAACGTATTCGAGTTATCGCACGTACAGTCACACGGACAGACAGGCAGATGGACAGACATTTTTTCCGTCCACTCAAATACCATTCTGGAACTTATTTTACTAAGTTTATTACTAAAAATTACAATAAAAAATTGTTAAAATCAATGCCACTCGATAAGTAAAGGTTGTGCTCGGAGGCAGCACACCATGAGTACAGTTTTTAGATTACACTAAAATATTTACAGCAATACAAAGGATTTTATCGTACGGACATAAAAGGAATAAGTTAATACTGATGAATGAATACTTTGAACACTCATTCTAAATATTGTTTCAAGTGACATTGTAAGAGTTAGTATATATTATTAAGTTGTGCTTCTTCTTGTATGTGTAAAAATGTATGTAGAACTATTTTATAATCACAAGCCAGAAGTGTTATTAATACAATAATAAAAAAAACAATAATAAAAAGTGTATAAAACATGTCATTATAAGTATAAAAATTGTTATACAAAAACACAGAATATTTCAATGAAATAACTGTGGGAAGAAACAGAAAGTAATTATATCAACGCTATATCAATTGGTACACAAAACTGTATCATAATAATCACAAATCACTTTAGACTAAATTATTTAGCGGTATAAATTATATCCTGCCTAAAGTTTCTAAAGGACTTTTTATGTTACGAAGACTACGTCCCTCTGTCTCGGATGAAATTCTGCTATCAGTATATTATCACCTTAACTACGGAACAATAATCTGGGCCAACAACTCATATAGTCTTTCTTTGTTTAAATCTCAAAAAGAAGCAATTAGAGTCATTTGTAAGGTTCCTCCTAGAACTCATTGTAAAGAATTATTTATTAAATTAGGTATTATGACACTACCCTCTATATACATTTTTCAATGCTTACTTTTTATCAAGAAAAATATATCTCAATTTAGTGTCAATTCTGATATTCACTCTCATATGACTAGGCAGTCTGAAAATATTACTAAAAAATTCTGTACATTTTCAAAAACTCAAAACAGCTTTAAATGGGTATCTGTTAATTTTTATAATAAATTGCCAACTACTGTTAGAAACCTTGAGTTTAATATTTTCAAAGGTTCTGTTAAATTTTTTAGTAAAAAATGGTTTCTACACTTTCAATGAATACTTTGAACACTCATTCTAAATATTGTTTCAAGTGACATTGTAAGAGTTAGTATATATTATTAAGTTGTGCTTCTTCTTGTATGTGTAAAAATTTATGTAGAACTATTTTATCTGTTTATAATACTTGTTTTTTGTTCCCACTGGGTAAATTTTTATTGATTTTCTATGTAATTTTTTAGGTTATTAAGCTGACGTTGCTTATGCAGACATTGTACTATTGTATCATTGTACTGTTGTTGAGCAATAAATGATTATGATTATGATTATTGTTTAATCCATTTAATTCAAGGTGATTACTAACAGCAAAATTGAAGAGCCTTGGGCAAAACTTGAACTGTGCCTTGCGCCAGCAGTAGTGGATATTTAGGTTTGGATAATGGATTAGAAATATTACTTTCCACCTTATATTCATGACATTAGGACAGAATGTGTACGAATTTGTGTACATAGCCCAATAAATCGTGCTTGTAATTTTGGTTTATATTGAATTCATTAACTTATATTCAGAAAGTTATAGAGAAGTGAGGTCATCTCGACCGTTTGGCATTTCGTCTGTCAATAAATTTATTTGTAATGCTATTACGATCAACCGCGTTGTTAGATTTTCTTCCAATTTGCATGAATGTCCCTTGAAGTAATTAAAAAAAGATGTATGGATTTTTTATTCCGTTTCAAAATAGTGGTCATTTAAATGTTTCCGTTTCATGTAATGTTCAGCTTCTTTTAACGAATCTAGCCAAACGGTTCATGTTTTAAAAATTTGAAGGTTACTTCCACTCTCGAGTGCAAAAATGTTCCAGTAGCCTACATTTTTGACGTAATGATTTACCGGCATTTCGTCTGTTTGTAATTTTTTTGACGCAGTCACAACCAAACGTGTTGTTCAATTTTATCCCAGTTAGGCATAGATTTCCTTGAGATAATAAAAAATACACATGTGTAAGGATTTTTTATTCTGCTTCAAAACAGTGGCCGTCTAATTGATGAAGATCAGAACTTACATTTTTTTTTGGGGGGGGGGGAGTTAGTACTTTGCGACTCACCCTGCTCCCCTTTCCACTCGCCTGCCATGTCACCTAATATTTCACAATAAAAAAAATACCCTTGCACCTCCACATAATATTTCATAATTATAAAAACGACCCTTGCAACAAAATAGGCTATTTCGGATTGAGAGTAGGGGTGGGGTGGGTGGGTGGGTGGGTGAGTCGCAATGTGCCATTTTCCCTTTTTTTTTACGTGAGGTCTAAGAACTACTAATAGTAGTGTTATCGGCACTAAAGTCAGCTTTCAACATAAGCAACCTAAGATCAGAACATTTTATTGACAATAGTCAATCTAAAACCTGTTCAAATTGGATCCGGTACTCCCTACCTTGATGTCTGCCATAGAAGAAGGAAAAGAGTTGGTAGCACTGTGCAGTGTCTTATTTTTTGTCTGAACATAACTTAGTGATGCGCCGAAGCGCAAATGGACACCAGGGCATTCTTCGCATCGGAGCAAGCTGAATTTATTAAATGTGAAAGAATGAACATTAAAGTGTTATAGTGCATGTTTAAACAACAAATCCTTATTAATGAATCCAAGTAGGACTGCTTAAGTGAGTACCGATACATTCAGTCATGTAATAACCTGATTATATGTTGATTTGCTTTCTCACTTTATTCCAAGCGCGGAATTAATATTTACAGGTTCAATTTAGAATGCAATTTTGCCGAAGTTCTGTCGGTTTATTATGTGTTCGATTTTGTTTGAAAAGTGTTCCGGTCCCCTGCGTTTTCTTGAAATAGCATTAAATCTTGGAGCCATGTTAGTTCCTTCCCAGTACTCATGTATATAAAACACATTTGACATATATAAATATGTATTATATTGAATATAATAAGGATTTTTATGGCAGTCTTAGTGATTCCGTCCCTGATAGGTTAGCACTGTCCGAAAGCCAACTGCTTGTGGTTTATGATAAGAACGATATAATAATTATTTCCTTTTAGAAGTTAGCATATGGGCTTCTTAAAAATACGTTTGATATACTGTATGTTAGACATTAACTTATTTATAATACATGTTCAATTAATGATTTTTTTAAATGTTAAAACTGAAGTTCTTATTGGCTTAATGATGGTAGCATGACGTCATGTTTAATTCCGACTGTAAACACCAGGGTACCGGTAGTAGTGAGTTGGCCATGGCGTCAGTGACTAGGGAAAACGGAAATCTTTCTTTAAATGAATGGACTAACATTTGAGCATCACAGAACAATATTTCACGATGGGAGGACAGTGTGAAATCATGTAAGTATTTTATTGAGTTACGTGTTTCTAATGAAATCACTGAAGAATGCAGTATCTATGTAGAAGTGTTCCTATAAACATGTAGAGATCGGTCTCTTTCCTTTAAAACGGAAGAAGGGGGAAAGAATTTAACTTCCGGGAAGACATGATTGAATTCCACCAAGGACAAATTTCTAAATTGTTTTTTGTAAAGACTTTTACCTAAAGAAGATGAGATTTAAAAAAAATACTTTATTTGCTAGTGGTTTAACCCCCCACAAATGAAGGATGAAATACACAGATATATGTTTAACCTATCTGCAACGTTATAGTAATATTATAATAAAATGTTTGTTCTGTAGCTTATATCAGAAACAGGACAATATTGAAAACAAAAATATATGAGTTTGTTCCTCTTTCTAGCTTTAGTTCAGAGTCCGCCAGCTAGTTTTGCTGGTTCGACGTAGCCATGTTTAATGGTTACTTAAAGATCACAAGCCACAAGTTGGTTGATATACATATATAATTTTTAGCATTTTATATTCACAAGGAGAAGTTGCCGCATTTTAAACTCACAAACTGGACTCAGGTATATAATACATGAGCAATAACATCATTAAAAATATAGTAAAAATGACGTGGAAATAAGATCCAATATATCTGTGGCTTGGTTCTGAAAGGGCCATTGTCAATTTCATGGAACAATGATATCTATGCATTATTGAGCTCGGCTAGTCTTAATAATAAAAGTGTCAATGTCTGATGCTATTAATAGACATAATACAGAAACCTTAGAGGCCAATGTCAGAAGTTCTCAGCAAAAAATGTGACTTCTATAAACGCTTCAAAGTCAGTTATCTCAAAAGCAAATTATATGGCATTGGCCCTTTTAGAACCAAGCCACAGATATTACAGAGTATGTCTATAAAATGAGAAGGGAATAACTGTGTGTGTTATAGATGAAGGTAAGAACGTTGAGTTGGAATTCAGTAGCGAACTAAAAATATCTATATACGAAAGTGAGTTAGAATGCTAACCACAGGACGGAATCAACTGTCACCGTTCACCTTAAATATTTCTTAAGACACCGTTTTACTATCACTAATGTAATTATTGCCATCATATGTTTCCCGTGTAGTTAAGGGTTTATTTAACAATACATAGGCTTGTTTGTGTACACAGGTTAATATTAACGTAATACGAGGACATGAGTCCAACCTTCTTTTCCCAGATATTCTGGTTGCTATTTCCAAGGCAAGACCAATATGTTGCAGTTACTTCGTTTCATTGCTTAGTATTCTGGTCCTATTTAGTAATGTGTTCCGATCTTCAAGTACTTTTCAGCAATTGGTTCATTTCAATTCTTCTGTGCCTGTAAATAAATTTACAATTATTTATTGATCCGAACGACGTCCAGGTTAGGTTAGAAGGATGCTGGTAAGAACTGAATTGTGCATCAGAAAATGTAATGTCATAGTTTAGTAAAAATATTAGATCGAAATTAAATTTCTTCTGTTCAAATTAGAGAAACACTGGTGGGAAAAATTAACAACAATACACTTTTTTCAATAATCTGAGCGAGATAAATGTACTACAACAAAATCCTCATGGGAATCCAGCCAGGAAGGAGTGCTTAAATGAATACACAAAATCATATGATAATCTTATAATATAATATAGTACAATCATTTATCCAGTCCGTACAATTCAAACTTTCGTCTCTTGCTGTTTCCTTCTTTCTTTCTTTCTTTCTTTCTTTCTTATTCGAGGAAAGAAAACCTTGGGAATAAATGTTTTTCTATATGCTATTTGCGTATCTGTTCGGCGTTGTTTGCAAAATGCTTCATGCCTTTTCTTGAAACACAGAACTGAACTTTCATATTTTAAAATCAATTTTAAGAACAGTATAACAGTACCATGATTGCCATCTCATTTTTTCAACAAAAATAGTTTTTCTTTTAATATAAGCCTACAGTAGGCTATACAGGGCGGAGTTAATATATCTTATAAAATGCGGGTCCAGCCCTATATCCTTAGTATTACAGTTTTAATTTTTACTAAACGAAACAACGTTAAAATTGTGTCCCTAAGTGCAAGGATTATAATTAGGTCCGAAAGTGTTCATATATAAGCAAATACATCCTGTAATTCTCTCACCTTAAAATCGTAATTCATGATAATGACATATAACTGATGGCCATCTTATGTGGGAATACAGGTTGACCAACACGACAAAGCTCGCGGGAGATATAATATTGCACATTTTTGAAACGCGGGAATTCGGTATGCCCTACTAAACCTAACCTGTAACCTAACCTAAGCTAACTGTCACTAAAATAGAATCTATCTGCCACTACTTACCTTAATGCAAGAAAGACAGGTAGAAATCCTGCTTCGAAGTTGGTCATTCTGCTTCGCTCAGACCCATAATATAGCTGGCGTGTTTTAAGCGTAGTAAAAATGAATTCAATGAAATGGGTAAAAATAAAAGATAAGGTTGTAGAAACGACAAATTCCTTGAACGAAAGTAAGAACATCTGATCAAGTGCTGAGTTCCAGAAAACAAAATTGCAATGCTAAGGAGATAGTGCTCTACCCATAAAATGCAGTACTTAACATTAAAATAAATGTGAAACCCATTTCGTGTTTTGTGATTAATTTCACGATTAATTGGCCGAGCGAGGCGAGTTCTTTTTTAACTCAACCGTTCTGCATTTCGTCTGTAAAATAGTTTACTACTTAGTCTCGACCAAACGCGTTGTCCGATTTATTTGAATTGGACATGAATGTTCTTTGAATTCATTAAAAACTACGTATGCATAAGGATTTTCATTTTTATTCCGTTTCAAGATGTTTGACGTTTTAATAGAACTGTGTTTCGAGTAGTCTGATGTTGAGCTTCTTTCAAATCTTACGGAGTACAATTTTAACATCTTTCTGTGCCTAAAGTTTATTTTGTTCTCCATTCGACTCTGTCAATCCAGTCCATATCTTGTAGTTTTCTTTCTTTCATTCCTATTCTGACTTCCTGTATCAATGAATTTCGAGGCCTGCCTCTGGTTCTTCTTCCAGGTAGACACTATCCCCATTACCCTTCTTGGTAGCCTTTCTTCTTCAATTTTTACATGCCCGCACCAATTTGTTTATCTTACAAAGTCCAAAATAGAATTCTTGATATTAATTTGTATCTTTTAAGTGCATTATTTTTTATATATTTTTGAATGTCTTTCTGACGTCGTAAGAAATACATTTCCATTGATAACGATTTTGACTTTAAATTTTGATTAAATTTCCATGTTTGAGCTCCATATACGTTTCAGTATTGTTGTATTTTTGTATTTTTACTTCTCTTATTATATTTTTATTTCATAAAATATCGTTTAGCATAGCTATTTACTTTATTAATCCTGTTCTTAATATCATTTTCCTGTCTATCTTCTATGTCAATTTGTTACTCCTAAATATTCAAATTCCTCACTTCCCTTGATCTAACGTTCTGATCTTCTTAGTATTATATCTTTAGCATCTGTTCTACATCCCATATAAACCGTCTTTACTAAGTTAACTTTCGAACTCCATATATTAGCATATTCTTCCAACAATTTTCTTGTCATATATTCTCATAATAAATAATAATAGGCTATATCTGCGTTTTTGGAAAGCGGGAATGAATTGGTGAATTATCCACAGATTGTGGAGATAGATTAAAACTGCGATCCCATTAGGCTAGTATTTTATAGTATTACAGAGATACAGCTTTAAAATGGAATGGTCAACCCGGGAATCAATGCCGTGACGTTTACGCACCAATGGCACTGCGGTATTGTGGTCGCTTCACGCCGAAATCCCTAACTGTATAATATAAACACACTATTTCGCCATACTTAAACCAGAGAGAGTTAGAAAGGTATTCGAATGCATATATGTGCTAAAATTGTATTATAAAGTATGTCTTAAACCAGAAGTAATGGAGCATTTCCATGGTCTGCTAATCAGGTTGTTGGCTATAGGTGCCGTGCTTCAGATTCTAACCCTCCACGTATTTCATGGAATTTTCGTTGTAGAAAATATCTACTTTTTTGTAGTTATTTTATGTGTAGATAGATATATTTTTTCTGTAACGGTACAAGCATCAGTATTTTTTGTCTTTGTTTTTATTTATTTCTCTGCCCGTACCATAGGCCTATACGTAGAGGAAGCATTGTTTTCGACCCTCAAATTCGAAATTGAGCTTTTAACATAAATGCACGTTTTGAGGTTCCCTGAATCCAAATATACTATTTTCGGAAACATATGTGTGCATGAAACAAATACGAATCGGTCTACTGCCTTTTCTCTAAGGTCTTGAAGACTCACTTCATTTTTTATTTGCCTTTGATATTGTTCAATAATAACTATATGTCTATAGACCTATAGATCATGGATACCAAAAATATTATTGAGAAAAGCCTCAGAAATCCAGTCGTGAAAATTGTTCAGAGGTATGAAAACACTACCTAGAGGAAGAACTCACCTTGAATTTGCTTGGAGACAGATTCTAGACTAGTGGCGCCAGATCAGTACAAGTCTTCATGAAAACCACTGTCGAAACAAGTGATAGAATATGACGGAAGTAGTTGAATGCAAATTTGATATCTTGCTTAGTTAACCGAAAGTTCTAAGCTTGAAAATCACCTGATAATATGCAACACTTTGACTTGATAGCCGTGAACTGTAATCTCTTGGGCTAGCAGCAAGGGTGTGTCATACGGAAGTAAAGATTCCAACATAAATAAGAGGCGTAAAGAAAATGACCTTTATATGCGATTAGATAAATAGCATGTACTATTTCTGAAGTAACAGGCATTACCAACTATTTCTATAGGTCGTATGTTATGGATGTACTTACACTTGTAAATCTGGCTCGAACCCGGACACAACAGTTCCTTTAAACAAATCATTTAGGCTGTATATTGTCCCTGTACTGTTTTGCTGTACGTTTAGAGAGGAGGCTAATTGAGAAAATCGTTACATGTAAATATTTGGTGATTTCATTAGAACTCCTTTTTGAAGTGAAACTTCTTTAGCCGCGGTAGGGGTAAATCGAGAGCTTGTGTAACGCTAAAAAATTGTCACGAAATTAATGTAACGCTCAAAATCGTCACGAAATTAGTGAGGTGTGATGGAATGGACTGCACAGAAAAAATCAACTCAATCATTAAGCTTATCCAAAGTTAAAAAAATCCAAAAATTAAAAATAAAAAAATCCAAAATCCAAAATTAAAATTTTAAATATCCAAAAATTGAAAATTTAAAAAATAAAAAATCCAAAATTAAAAAATCCAAATATCCAAAATTTAAAAATCAGAAAATTCTAAATTCTGAAAATTCAAAAAACAAAAATTTTAAAAATAAAAATCTAAAATTAAAAATCCAAAATCCAAAATTTATTAATTAAAAAATCCAAAATTAAAAAATCGAATATAAAAAATAAAAAATCCAATATTAACATAGTCTAAAAACCCAATATTAAAAAGTCCAATAATCCAAAATTGAAAAATCCAAATATTAAAACAAGTTTCACTTCTGTCGCGTGGCGTTCCACGCACACTTTTTTTTATAATATTAGTGACTTTATTGAACTGTCTGTAGTAGACATAGCATTAGGATGTTTTCCCTTTTATAACTGCATATATTGTTTATTATTTATTATACTTGTTTACATTAGGGCCTGTTCTAGAGCGGATAACGCCTACCCATCTCCCTGCCTAAAATATTTGTGCCAACTATAAATGCCCAATATGATTACGCCAACGGATGACCAAGGGTGTAAAACTTTCACGAAGATATTGGGATTCTATGAATTACCTGTATTTTTTATTTAAGACTACAGTGGAAGGTAAAAAATCCCTCAGTTTCTAAAAAATAATTGAAATTTTAATCACATTCAATATCTTATTGTGCCACTTCAATCAGCTTTGGAGCTATTAACATTAACATTATTAAAATATATAAATATTAGGGATGGGTCCTCGATACTTTCGATACCTCGATACTCTTGATACTTGCATGGTATCGGCATCGAGCGATACTTAAAAAAACTCGCTCGGTACTTTTTCGATACTTTGGTAATTCTGCAATTTAAGGAAATGCAGTATTTCTTTCTGCTTTTAGTAGTCCACTAAACATAGTAAATACTTCTATTTCTCCTTGAAATGGAGAAAACCACTCTGTGACTTTTGTCTAGTCATAAATAAAGACTTTCCGACTTTTAATAACCAAGCAGAAGAGATTCTTAATTGTTTCGCTTCCTGTCAAAGGTTTAGTTTTAATGTAGAGTTTAAAAATAATTATAGGCTACTGATGGTATTAAATTTTGTCTCATTAAATATGCACACTTAATTAATTGCGTAGTTAGTATTATACAGTTCTCTCAACTCTTAATTTTTAATGTACCTATTTATTGAAACTGGAAATGTTGACGGTATCGAGTATCGAAATATCGAGTATCCAGGAAAAAATCATATATCGGTATCGAGTATCGAGAAAATCTGGTATCGACCCATCCCTAATAAATATAAAATATTTTACACTGATTTTTTCTTGTGTTAAAACCAAAAAGAAGTTTAATCATATTGATACATTTCTCCTAATCCTCTTCAATTCTCCCTCCCCAAAATTGCTCCTATGTTATTTTCGGAACTTATGTATAGTTTGATGCATAAGATACAATGTTGAACTATTCCCCATATAGAAGAAAAGGCTATGTAAATCTGTTCTCTAACTTTTATACATCAGACTTAAAATTTTATTGGGATCAATGCAAAATTGCATCATATGGTTGGCCTAATATTTTGTAATTCTAAACATAACCTGAGAACCTTGATACTTTCATAGGAGCCAATGTTTGTTTTTTCCTCTGATAAAACTATTAAACATGCTAAAAAATTACTAAAAGAGAATAGTTTAAATGTTTAACTTTTTGACCAATTTCGGTGTAGACTTTCCTTAGAATTTCAAAAACTTCTATCGATTCTCTGAATTTATAAAATAAATTAAACTGTGAATCTACTAAATAAATAAAGTTTTATAGTTTCCTTTTTTCTCAAATAAAATATGTAAAAAGAAAAATACACACGCGACGTAATTCCATTTAACATCTACTTGTCATTAAAAAAAATTTCAGAAGAAAAGATTATTCATTGACGTTTCAGTATTGAAATAAAATTGATGAATTTTGACAATAGAAGCGATATCGCTGATCAAAAATAAATTACCGTAGACCTATGAATGAGGAAACTATTAGTCCGCTCTGGACTTTGAATCGGACCATGAATCATTTCTGGCGGCATTTGGGTGATAAATCGCAGTGTCGGTTTTCTACATGTTGTGTTCATGTAGCAGAATTCCAAAGAAAACTAAATCCTAAATTTTGAGTTCTTTACTTGCATGGAGTTCATCAATCCTGCAAGTATAAAAACACTCATCCAGTAAATTAGGGCGTAAAAATTTACAAATTGCTTAACACTTATTTTTTTCTTTCTTGCTAGGTCAAAATCCCCACCAAGGCCAGGGTCACAATGTGTTAGCAAGCATAAGTTAAATAATTCGTCAATACATGTTCGATTTTAACAGCTCCATTCTTTTACAATTCCTGTTTTCAATATAGCTCCGAAATTGGCAAAATGTAACTTTTAATGTTCACGTATCTATGAATGTTGCAAATAAGATTTAATATTTGCAACGGGTAACTCAATAATTAATTTTAATTAAAAAATATTTCGCCAGTAGCCAATAAGTTTTGAAGCTAGCCTACATTGGAAGTATTTAGAGTATCTCATGCTATAATATGAGCATAATAGAGCATAATTAAAACATATTATCTGTACACGCCATTTTCTTTGATGAAGAGCTTAGGATGACCACCGAAGAAGTGTAGAAGTATTTTTAAGTTTAAAAAAATAGTTATTTTGAAAGTGGATGAAATGGCTTCTCATAGTGCACTTCAAGTTCCAAGCTACCCACCAGCGCAATTTCAATATGCCGAGGTTAGAGTGTGTAAATGAACCATTACTTGGCCATGATGGTCTACTGACTTCCGCGTAAATAATGTGATTAGTGTTACGCAACGCCAGCCTAGCATATTAATAATGCAATAATGTGTACTAGTTTTTGCACTAACACTAGAGATATTTGTTATGGCAGCTTGGCATATTAACGAGTTGCAAAAACGATTAGATTCACGGCAGGGTGTGATCACGCACAAAGTTGGCAGCAAGCGACTTTTGCCCAAGCGTTTGAATGTTCTGGAATAGTGACATTTAAAAAAAAAAAAACATTCTGGAAAACCAGGGACAGTTAAGGAAAAACGGGGACGAAAATTTTACCCGAAAAATTTGATGAACCTGTAAAATTTACATTTTAATGCACACAAATTATCCTAAATGACTTAAACGTCTTCTTAAATTTCTTCCCAAATTGGCAAATAATTTATTCCGCAGAAGAAGATGCCTATTTGTTTCTTTTCTTTCAACTTTCATGTATTTTATCAAGATTAGATTAGATTAGATTCACGGCAGGGTGTGATCACGCACAAAGTTGGCAGCAAGCGACTTTTGCCCAAGCGTTTGAATGTTCTGGAATAGGGACATTTAAAAAAAAACATTCTGAAAAACCAGGGACAATTAAGGAAAAACGAGGACGAAAATTTTACCCGCAAAATTTGATAAACCTTTAAAATTTTCATTCTAATGCACACAAATTATCCAAAATGACTTAAACGACTTCTTAAATTTCTTCCCAAATTGGCAAATAATTTATTCCGCAGAAGTAGATGCCTATTTGTTACTTTTCTTTTAACTTTCATGTATTTTATCAAGAAGTGCATTTTCATAAGTCATGATATCCTATTAAAGTGTGTTTCAAAAATGAGCAAAGCCTTTATTTTTGCAACTTTCATTAAAGTAGGGTAAAATACACTGGCCAATCTGAATCAGAAAAAAAGCGGGACATTTGAGCGTCCCCATAAAACATTCGGAACAGGGGAACTATTTTTTAATATATCTTTTAAAGGAACTGTGGGATTTTTTTAAGGGACTGTCCTGGGAAAAGCGGGTCGAATGGACACCCTATTCTGGAAGGTGTAGATACAAAGCTGGAAACAAGCTCCTGTTAAGTTACTTACAAGATTGTTTACAATTACTCGTACAACCTATTTTCATTCAAGAAGATATTTCCTTCCAACGTTTGTCGACAAATATTTTGTTAGTTTGTAGTTTCAGTCGCTTATTCCAAATATTCCTTGCTTGCAATATATCAGATACTGAATTAATCAACATCCATCATTTTCAATGACAATTAAATACCTATTAAGAACACTATCCACCAGCGCTGGAAATGTTCCATTCATCTTATTTTCGGTCGGCACTTGCCTCTGTGAACGGACACACAATGATGTAAATTTTTACTTGTCCTGAGGATGAGATGAATTAATAAGGATGAGAGCGAATTAATTACTTAAAATTATTAACTGAAATTAATAGAACGTGAATGTATTGTTAAGTAGACCTATCCATCATGCAAATTATTGTTGTACTTGTGGTCAGCCAAATTTGAATTGGGGTTTCATGGTTTCCTCATTCGCAAAGGCTAACTTCGGACTTGTTTTGCTATAATCTTGTACTGGAATTATGGATTCAAAACTTTAGATACTGCTAACAAAATGTGTTGAAATTTTATTATGAAAGTAACTATAGAAATAAGCAATATCTGTAAAATTAAAATCATAACCAATAGTTGTTCATTGATCATTTTGAGGCATGTCCAAGTTACACACACCACAATTACTTTTATTCCCAAACCAGAATGAGTATTTTATTTACTTTTGCTAAGTTATCGATAATCTTGACAAAATTTTGGTATAGATAATATGCAGTGTATTCATCGTATACAAACATATTACATTATATAATTTTCGTACGTTTTACTGTAATTTCTTTGTTTTTTTCTTGAAACCCAAATTCAGTTCATAAACAAAGTTCTTTGATGTGTAAACGTCTTTACACAGACAGAGATAAGTATTTCCTATAGTGATGTTCCACAATAGATTCGTTGGATTTAGCGGTAGCAAAATAGAGCATTTTTACACTATTTTTATATTCAGTTCGTTATAGAAAATATCAAAAGTCAGCTTTACATTCCTAAGTAGAAATAAATAATGAACCTGGTAATTTTTTAATGACGAAACTAATCTGTGCACGAAGTTAGAAGGAAAACCACTCAAGCATGTAGATAAGTTAAATCCTTGTGGCGCTCTTTCATCAGAAAAAAGTTGTTGCCAGTATAAAAAACACATTGAGGTGAATTTGATCGAGAGCTGCGAATGGAAACTGACCTTCCATGGTTGTGAAGCATGTACTATTCACAATAAAACTATTGCATTGCTTTCTTTAGTTGCAGTAAGACCGCTCTACTATAAAAATAGAACTAAAATATTTTTCTAGTCAGCAGATACATAAATAGAAAGAAAATTACTCCCCTGGATTATGTTTAAAAACATTCTATTTGTATTTCCTCAAATTTACACCCAGAATTGTTTCGTTATCAAATAAGATAAATAGTTGTCAGAAATAGATAGAAGCATAAATTATTCATGTAAATTACACACTATAGATATAAATTCAACTTTTAATTGTTTATCTTTGGATGTTCTGTACCAGAATTCCAGCACTAATTAAGTCTTAAGAAGACTTAATATTTAAGAAGACTTAACTACGAGGGCTGTCCAGAAAGTAACAGACGCTTTGGAATAAAAAATAAACAAAGTGAAAAAAGCAAATTTTATTACATACATTTTGAAGGTAGAATCTTAGGCTATTTTCTACATAATCGCCATTGAAATGAAGGCATTTATTATACCGTGGCACAAGCTTTTCGATACCCTCTCTGTAGAAATCCGCCGCCTGCGATTTCAACCACTTCAGAAAATTTATTGGGAAAAGTGTTTCAAAAAAAGCTTTATACTTTTGTAATATTCAGTTCGTGTAGAAAATTCAAGCAAAATCATTAAAGCGAGAAAATCTCGAAAATGAA
This sequence comes from Ectobius pallidus, assembly GCA_964059195.1. Classification (NCBI taxonomy): domain Eukaryota; kingdom Metazoa; phylum Arthropoda; class Insecta; order Blattodea; family Ectobiidae; genus Ectobius; species Ectobius pallidus. The sequence goes on from CAXKWD010000007.1 coordinate 97,663,117, forward strand.
ATTATCTTCAAGCAGAGTAATTGTCAAAATGAAGAGTCGTTGCTACGCAACGTAGCAACGTTTGAATTTTCTGCACGAATTGCATATTACAAAAGTCTAAAGCTTTTTTTGAAACACTTTTCCCAATAAATTCTCTGAAGTGGTTGAAATCGCAGGCGACGGATTTCTACAGAGGGGGTATCGAAAAGCTTATGCCACGGTATGATAAATGCCTTAATTTCAATGGCGATTATGTATAAAAATAGCCTAAGAGTCTACTTTCAAAATGTATGTAATAAATTTTTTCACTTTATTTTTTATTTCAAAACTTTCTGGACAGCCCTCGTATGTACGATACAGTACTGCTACTATAGGCCTACTACATTAAGATATGGATAGCGCCCATCATGGAAAAAGACTGGAAATCTTGTATCTTTCATCATTCTGAATAGGTTAACAGCTATTATCCTTTATAATTATATATTACGACTGTTTATATCATATATGGGCAACGCCCGGCCCGCGGGCCGGATGTGGCCCGCCCCGATACTTGATCCGGCCCGCGGAACATTTTAAAATCACACTCGAAAAAGTAAATATTTTCGGTTCTCTTTGAAGTCAAAATTTGAACATTTTGAACACCTAGCCGAAGAAATGTACCCACAGCTGAGAGCATTTGTAAGAAAAATGATTTGTGCAATTGGAAGTACTTATAAATTTGCTCAGTTCTTTTCCATGATGGAAACTAATAAATCAAAGTATCGACCCAGACTTACAGATGAAAATCTGGAAAACACTCTGCGCTTGTGCATTAGAGGGACTGATGCCAACAATGATTACCGTATCTTGTTTCTCAAATTCAAGCTCAAGCTTCTCATTAATTTCTGCTGGTTGTAAGTAAATACCTAATCAGTCCGATATGGTCCTCATTCATGTAATTTTAGCATTATACTTTATAAATATAAAAAAAACGCAATATGATTATTTTTCACAACTATTTATTATCTCCGGCCCGCGACTTCATAAATATCGTAAAAGTTTAGCCCGCATCTTTCCAAAGGTTGCCCATACCTGGTTTATATAAACAATAAAATTATGTTTTTACTCTCTGTCCGTACCATAGGTACTATAGGTAGCCTAGAGGAAGTATTGTGTTCGACCCCGAAAATCGAAGTCGAGATTTTAACATAAATACATACTTTGAGATCCCCTGAACCCAAAAATGCTTTTTCAGAAACATGTATGTGTATATGTCTGTGTATCTGTGTGCCAGGGTGTGTGTGAACAGCCTAGCTCAAGAACGAAAAGTCGTATAAAAAACTTTTTTAAAAATTTGGGTTAAGTATCTTCTGGGAATGTGACATGAAGATTGGCGACGACGTTCTCTTACTTTTAGGGCCACTTTATACGAAGAAAATTTCGTTTTTCGCGATTTTCTCGAAAACGGCCCTAACTATTTTGTTTGTATTTTGTACATGAAATGCTTATACTAAGAGCTAAAACTTTTATTTGAAACTTTTTTTCGTAAAAATTCTCTGAAGGTTAGTTATAAGCTACCCACTGTTTTTACAAAGTCAGTGTTGCCTGGTGGACAATAACGCTTTGCACCAGGTTCGAACAACTAAATATGCACATTTGTTTATATTTCCTATATTAATTCCATAATATGCATAATATATTATAATATACGGTCTTTTACATATATACATATATACTAAGAGCCTAAACCTTTAATTGGGTAGAGGAAGTTATGTGTATCACATTAGATTTTTAAAATAATGTTTATGACAACTTTTGCTCATTAGTACAGAATACCGTTACTGCTATCCTCTGACTAATTAACTCATGAATCTGAGACTAATCCGGGGTAAGGATACTTAAAATCAACGCCTATCACAGTTGCTTGCCGCCAGGGGCATATTCAGAGGGGGGCTGAGGGGGCTGTAGCCCCTCCCGAAATATTGAGACATGTTAATACGGTGCACATACGGGCATTTTAATTCGACATATAATAGAAATAGACACTTTAATTGCAGATCCAGACTCGTGAAATGCGAAAGGCTAATCGTGAAATAGAATTGACGTTACTGCTTGTCTAAGTACATAAAAAAAAAAAATCAGCCTAACATTGAATTTTTGCCTATGCGGCTGAAGCTTAGCTCGTTTACGAGTAGCTACTAACAACTGATCAAGCTGGCAAGCCGCAACAAAGCGAGCAATATTCGAAATGGTGCTTGATACGTTTTCCAATAGCGGGAAAGGAAGAAAATTTAATTTTGTTTTTAGGCTCCGCAGCTTTAATACCTTTCTCTTAGTTAGGTTAACGTACACAACAACAAACAAACAATTATACTTTGATTCAGTATTGGTTGTAAGTTATAGTAAAGCTTGAAGGTTAAATAATCATGTGATAGCAAAGGCCAACAGCCATTTTAGTGCCTTAGAATTTATACTTATTCTTGGGTATATTTAGGTTGCTGATGCCAAATGTGCCATTAGTTTTTCCCTATCAGCTTTAGTTTTGTAATATGTTATTACCATTATGCATATTATCCCATTTTACGTTTGATATAAATAAAAAACATTGCCTATTTTTAGCTTCTAAATCGTGTGAAGAAAAACCAACACACTAACATTTCATTAACATTACAATAACAATATAACATGGGATCTTTAAAAAAAATTATATTATCACATATTGTAGGACGGTCGTTTATGACTTATGAGCTGTCAATTTGACGGCCAAAAAATAATCCAGCTTTTAGTTTTTCTGTACTTTGTACAGTTTTCGTCCTACGTGTCCAAAGTATGGACAAGAACCTTCAAGAACATGCAATATTTTGTTTCGCTAGACTTAAAAGTTCACGAATAAAATCTATATAAAAGTAGAACTGGTAGAGAAAAACTGGTTACATATTTGGAATAAGCACACTAAGTATAGCCATAATCCGGTAAAACATCTGAGAAACCAAACAAAACGTTATTTTCTTTAGGCTGTGTAATAGTAGCTAGACTTATAGCCCTCCCGAAAAACCCTTGAAGACGCCCCTACTTGCCGGTTTATTTTTAAGCCTATCTTTTATTTTTACCGCACCCAGGTATGAGGTACTGAGAACATCATACTTTAAAAATGTTCAGCATTTGGGGGCAAGCTGGTACTTCCTATTAAAATTAGGCTTGCATAAATACAAAATTATGAGAGGATTACATTTTGAAACGATAGTTGCTTAGTAGTTATGGTTACTGTGTACGTCATGTAGGGAAATGAAATAAAGTGGATGATTGATACCATAGATCAACAACTTATCTTATTATTTTGTGCTTAGGTCTTTCAATTACATGCGCTGTTGAGCTGATGTCCATTTTATGTTATTAGTTCCTCTGCCTGTAGCATATCCTATAGGTATAGTATAGGTAGAGGAAGTATTGTGATCGACCCCGGAATTAGAAGTTGAGTTTTTAACATAAATATATATTTTGATGTCCCCGGAATCCAAAAATGCTATTTTCAGAAACAAGTATGTTTGTGTGTTTGTGAACAGCCTAGCTCGAGAATGAAAATAAGTAGGCCTATAATCACAAAATTTTACACGACTTTATCTTACTTTTAATGCCATTTTACATAAAGAATGCTTCATATTTCGCGATTTACTCGAAAAAGCTCTAACGATTTTGGAAAGGTAGGTTCAGACTGAAAAATTCAATACCATTTGAACAAAGATCGTGGCATTGAATCTTTCATTCTGACTCTACCTTTCTACTTTAGCCTACACAGGGAAGTGTGAAAGAATTACCATTCCTCTTAACGATTTTGTTTAAATTTTTGTACATGAGTTATGCTGTCTTTCCAGATGAACAATAAGACTTCTATCACGTTGAAACAACTGAATAAGGACATTTGTTTAAAATTCCTGCATGAATTCTATAATGTGTATAATATATGTATTACACGCTTTATTAGGCCTATGTATTATAATATACTAGCATGTGCCCGCGATAATTATTTCAAAAATTAAAAATTAAGAGCATAATAGTAAAATCATTATATTTAATAACACCTAAATCACGTGGACTACATACCACAATTAGATAGCATCGTCTGGTAAAAGCGACCTCAGATTCGAGTTTCTAGGCCCAGAAAACCTCTGTATAGTGAGATTCGTCCAAATAAAACAACGTTTGACCATATTTAGGGTTTACAACATTCAAGCGATCGCGAAAGTTTTATTTTCAAGATATGACAAAAATAGCCAAAGCCATCTGTAATTGATTTGACATTGAAATGTATAACAGAAAACTTATGTTTTGAAAACTCAAAAAATGCACGTTTTTTGCCCGTTTTTCACTCATAACTCACGAACGAAAACTAAAATTAAAATTCCGGCATCGAGGTGCATTTTCCGACCCTTCAGCCCACCTATGTCTAAAATTTCAGATCTCTGCGTTCAGTAGATTTCGCTGGACATCGAGGACAATTCCTTTTATTAATATAGATAATATGAATTATAATGATACCTTCTCTAATTTGTCAAACATCCATTTAATTTAATCCAAACCCACCTATACCATTGGCAACAATATGTTCTGTGAATTTGTTTCGATAATTCTATGCAAAAAGGGATTAAATATTTTAAAAAACATTTAATTTTTGGCATTTAGAATCAGAATTTTTAAAAATCCTTTCGTAGTGAGCATCTAAATTATGAAACGAAGGTACTGTCAAAATGCCAAGTCTCTACCTGTTGTAGTTTAGGCTCTACGTTGATTCCTGTCAGTCAGGACAAAGCCTTTTATATATATAGAGAAGAGATTATGAGGGGTCGGATTTTTAGGTTTTTCTACCTTAGAATGCATCAAACGAAACTATTTGTTTACATTCTTCCTTCTTTTGTCCTGGTCAGTGTCAAAGGTTCAATTCCGGGGTTTTTCTTTGTACTTTACTTTTCCATCGGTTAAGCAAGGTAGGCTATGGATTAGCTAGAGGTAGATAAAATCTAGCCTACAAAAACATACAAATCCGGGACCTATATATTATACTAAGAGCAAACTTGTAATTGGGTAGAGGAAGTTCTGTTTCACATTAGATTTCTGAATTTTATTGAACAATCTCAACAGTATCATAACAAGGTATTCTAACAGCATACAAGAAAGAATTTCGTCGTAGTTTAAAAAGTAAAAGCAAAAGTTAAAATTAGCCAACTTAAAAGTACAAATTAAGATCAGGAGGTGTAACATAACACATTTTTTAAGACTTGATTATGTTTTGTCATTTTTGTTTTTCGTGTTCATAATAATTCCTCTTTGCGAGGCATTTATACGTGGCTGTTTTGTTTTAGACTTTTACCTATAGCTCAAAGCAAATTATTATTCTAATCCTTCAGTAAATGTGGGAAAATAATTAACTGGACATCTGTTAGTATTTGCGATATCATTGAATACTTTTTTTCAGATTTTCATGAAACTTAGTATACACACTTACAAAGTCCATAGGAGGAACTCTATTGATTTTGGACCAAATCGGTTGGCCATTACCGGAGTAACGTCCTATTAACGGTCATGTGCTTTTTAAATAGCAATTTTTTTATTGCATCAGTCGATAGAACTGAATATGCTGATCAAATTTGTTCAAGGAACCGTGGTCTAAGCTCAATAGTTTCTTAAATATGGCCTATTATCAATCACGATTTGTAAATAGACAAAAAGTTTCTTTCTAATATCATTTCTATCTGGCATTTTGTTTTATCAGTTTATCTGATTTTTATTTACATTAATTCTGATCAGACATAGGACGCTTTTTTATGCAGTAGGAAAATTGAAAATTGGTTTATGCTTACTACGCCCAGTAAGCCTACTTTATGACAATCATTGAATTATCTTTAAAAAACTAAAATTCAAAACGTGTATGTAAAAACAAAACTATTTAATTAAAAATCATTATTCTTAAGATACTGGGAAATAGAAGTTTATGATTATTATGTATAATTCGTGTCCATAAAGTCTGCAAAGATTACAACAGGTTTTGAACACTTAAGGCTTTTTCTGTTGTTTTGGAAGTACAGTACGGTTGTGTTTTGAAGTATTAATAATAAGGAAGATCCCGAAGTTAATGCCCTCTCAGAAGATGAAATATGCATGGAAATATGCTCTAAAATTTGTAAATATGGTCTGGAACCAATGAAGTTTCCTCTATCCTTCAAGCAATTTTAATATTTTACCTTCTCGTGTTAGTTGAATAACGTTATAAATTACAAAAAATAGTAAAAGTTATAAAAATTGCATTACAAAACATTAAAAATATATCAGTGCAACAGATTTTAGTAAATTGAAAACTAATGAAGTGAAACGTAGCTTTAATATTATACATTAAGTTCCGAAAACAGACTATGTACTGACAATTATTCTACAGTCGATTCCCCAAACGTTCACTTAGCCAATTGGGCTATAAATGTTTTAATTAACAGAGATATACACAGTATTTAAAATCCGTAAAAAAAATACGCTGTTAAAATTAATTAAAATTAATGAAAAATGAACAAATAAATGAAATATGAACAAATATTTTAATATCAAGAAAATGTGTGCATTATCACAAAACTAACCAAATATGCATCTTTGTGCAAAATGAAACCATCAATTCATTCTTTTACACATTTTAACACTAACAGATAATAAAGTGCATTATTAAAAATATGATTCATATACTTCCGCGCCCTAATCATTATTCTCATGATATTGGGAAGTAGAAGTTTATAGAATGTGTATAATTCGTGTCTATGATACGGTCAATGTAAACAATTGGGCATTATAAACAATTGGACATTATTTATAATGCCCGGGAAATTTAAAAAGTGTCCAATGGGATGTGACAAAATGATAAATCATATAGAAATTAACACATTGCCCGGGCATTATGAATATTGGTGGAAACTGAATGGGCAATTTGAGAGAATTGTTATTCATATTTCTCTACATACAAAAATAAGAGGATATTATATTAAAGTAAATAAGTATGAAAAATACGTACGCCTAACAAAAAAAACATATACATATACACACAAAATGTCAAATCCAAGAGTTTTTATTTATTAGAGCAGCTTCCACTTTGGTGACATTTCGAGTTACATAGGTTAGGGAGAATCACACCAGACGCACGTTGCCAAATTGCTGTCAATGTATTAAATTGACAAGAGAAATTGTAGCAGTATTAATATTGACCGGGCAGTGTAAGAAATTATCCTAGATTGTCGTAAAATTGTTAAATGAAAACTGCCCTGAAAAATCAGATTGACCCTAACATCTATAAAGTTTGCAAATATTACGTCAAGTTTTGAACACTTAAGGCTTTTTCTGTTGTTTTGGAAGTACAATACGGTTGTGTTTTGAAATATTGCGAATAAGCATAATTTACGCAGGCCACAAAACGCATGAGTACCGTTGCCTTGGTGTGACAGAGTGCGTTTGCTTGTATCTGTGTGGCGAGCTGGCGAAAGTAAATTGTGCAAGAAGTAACGTGCTTTACGTAGGGTGGGATGGAGAGGAGGAAGGTGTGTCTTAGGATGCAAGTGCAATATAAAAAATTGTTTCTTAACGCTTTTACAGATAACATATTGAAGGCCAAATGGACTTTCTGGTATGCTACCATGAGTATATAAACGAAATGATAGGCTCCTAACTTCACTTCCTAGTGACTCCTCAAGTCATACAGCAGTCGCAACAATGAACACCAAGCTCCAGGTAAGAAGCTATCTAACTAATACTAGTTCATTTCACTATCGTCCATGATGAAAGTTGGACTCCTCACTCCTATTAGAAGCGTCAGATTTCTCAGGGATTATCATCGCTTCCTTTTGATGGAAAAATCAAGTTTTCCAGGCTAGGACACGCTTTGGGCGTCAAAAAGAAGCTGGGATTCATTGCTTCCAAGAATGTTTATTTCAGAAGCAAAGTAAAGCCATTGGTCCCAATTGTAGACTAAAGGCATGATAATTGTAATTGTAATTTATTCTTGTGTCGTAATATTTACACCCTTGGCATTACAAAGGTTTTCACCTCCTACCTTTACACACTAATAGGCCTATTAACCTAAAAGCTAAAGCATTATAAATAACCCCAATACTCTGAAATAGAGGTTTCTTGGAAAAATTATGAGCCTTTCATGTTTAAGCTCTTTCAATTATTATTACTACCTTGAGAGAAAGATTACACTATAGAATAATTTTGTTTAGAAGGGTCTCGTCTGCTATTAAGACCCCACTTACTAAGCACTTGACAATCAGGTCCATTTCTATAATTTCTCAATCGCACAACCGACGAATTTTTGTACGTGGAAAACTGGTTTCTGCTTTCGGAAGAGATCGGCATATTTCGGCGGTAGCTGGTCAGTACCTAATAGAGGTACTGAAATTGTCCTATTGATGTTTTTCTTCTGTTAGCAAAATGGTCCATTGGTCAAAATATAAGTACCAGGAGCTTTGCCAGTGCGTTAGTTGACAATTTTTCTGCAATAATGTTATATAAAAATCCTGAAGTCCCAACATGCAGGAAACACAAATCTTATCAATATCAGTATGGGGATAATATTAGTGTTCTTAAGTTCTCATTACCTTTGGTGTATCCGGTAAAATCTCACTTAATATAGGCTATGAGGGAACTAGAATGCAGTGAATATCAGGGTTTAGAGTACAAGAAACGATTGGAATCAGGTTATGATATACACTGAATATAGACTAGTCGGCGCGCAAATGTTTTAGACAGTGGGATGGGTAGATAACTGTCGCTCTAGAACCGGCCCTAAAATAGGCCTATAGTCCTACAAGTTAGAAATGTCCGCTGCCTGCGCGGAACGAAGCTGAGCTTGCTGAAAGTACCAAAATATACCTTTTATTCTTTAATAGAGGGCCTACATGGCTCATATAAAACTGCAATTTAACACACTGAAAACCCATTCTTTTGACTATTTTTATTTTTTTACAAATTTTTTACGTGGAATTAAATTTATAAATTAACTGTTCAAAATAGCAGTTACTTGCTATGTCAAAATTTTACGTCCTTCCCTATGTAATTTATCTAATTATTGAGTTCTGGTGATAATAATCTGTGCGGTGATACATGAACGTACGTTTTCTATTTCATATTTTATATTTTTAATATCATACCGGTAGTTAATGCTTTGAATTATGCTGTATAATAAGTGTAATTATGGAGGCTATTTGAAACGAAACTTCTCGTTATAACAAAAATTCTTTAAGCATTATAAATAACGTTCACCGAACACTCAGAACGTTCAAGATGAAGTTAGTTGATCACTTGACTACCAACCATTAACATTTATATTATTTACAACTTTCATGTTAAAATTGTTGCTTTTGTATTTGTTTCATTTATTCTTATTTTACTTTTCTTCTTTTTCTACCTATTATTTATTATTTTTCTCTCTAATTTGTTTTACTTACAATGTTGAATTTCCATTTTTAGGCTATAGTTTAATATAGTCATTATTATAGTTTTCACTAACATAATCTACATCTATATAATATAATCATGTTTCTCTTATTATTATTATTATTATTATTATTATTATTATTATTATTATTATTATTATTATTCTTAATTAAATTATTTGGTAAGGTTTGACTGTATCCACCTCTGGTTAGTGGAAGAGATGGCCTTAACTACACCAGAGGGAAGTATAAATAAATAAATAAATAAATAAATAAAAATAAAACGAATTAAACGTAAACGGATTGCGCGCCTGTTGTACTTGAAATTATATTGAATTAACTACGTTAATTTTTTATTGTGATCGAAAGACTATCGTCTTAGACCCTTGTTGCATAATACAAGGTCTACTAGTCTTGCAATGATACTGATTTATTACTCTATTTTGATCGCATTCATTTTATTACAATTTAAATTTAGTCACATAAGTGCTGTGCAATAAACTACTATGATATACATGCTTGGAAACCAATACTTTAATAAAATCATTAATGGCAGTCTACTTCATGTCCTTTAGCACTTGAATTTCCATACTCGCCTTGTACAGCGTGTTATAGTAGACTCCTGTGAACCAATTACTTCACAGATAATTGATATTTCTACTAAAAACTTATAATAAACTGATAGCTTACTTGTTTCTATTATATTCCAATATGAATTCGTTGTAAGGTAACCCAGTACCATCTTGTATATGCGTCGTTTTATATTTTTTCTGTATTAATTACATTTAAACAAGTAATGTAACAGAATTCTGGCAGTTATGAAAGCTCCAAGACATAATAAAGAATATTCCTTTATGCCCCTATAAGAATTAAAATATTAATATTTTCATTGCTATTGACATATAAATGCATCACTTGCACAGATTTTCACCCCGTAACTTTTAATAGCTAAGTTACATTTGAATGTTAAAATATTATATGAAACACGTGATTTCCTCTAGTCTTTATATATTTCAGCATAGAGTACACGGCTTTATTGCAGAAGTGTGCATTCAGCTGAATTAGTCTCATTCAAAGTTTCATTTTTCGCAAGGCTAGACCTAAAACTCAAGTTTGTGTACGAAAATATTTATTCTATGGCACTGAAGGTGTTATCAGGAGTCTGGGATGTATTATTGCGTTAGGATATAAATAGAAATTAAAACATTGGGAAAATATAAGGTTTTATTATCGAAATAAGGAATTAAACGATAAATATTAAGAGGAGCCTGAATTAGCCCACATCAAACACATATTTAAACATTTGTTTTTGAAGGAGGAGGTTCTAAACTCATTGATCATAAACAACCAACATCTTCGCTTCCTGATCAATATGAAATATGTATTTACTAAAATAATTCAACCAACTACTTCACACAACATATGTGTAGCCTACGGATACTACAATATTATTAAAATCAAGACAATTCAATATTTTACTAATGGAAGAGCAGAGTAACAAAAAACATTTTTTGTAAGTAATGCTTTAAAATTTTTCATATTTTAGATTTCCCGACTCCCAGGATCCCCTTAAATACGTCCTTTTGTACTGTGTATCATGCTTCCACGTAAATTATTTAACATTTAAGTATCAAAAAGTCCAGTTAGGCCTACTACTCACACAGAACTTGGTACAACGTGAACTGAAAACTGTAATGGCATGAAAATATAATGCGTAATTTAATATCTAAAGAGGTAGAACGAAATATATTTATTCTGTGGCCATTATTTGAAAAGTCCCTAGCGTTTAAATTTAAATATACATGCACTAAAATAAGGTGTTATCTGTTAATTCTTACACTACTAGAAATCTGGCAGTTATGAAAATCTCCAAGATATAATATTATTCCTTTATGCCCCTATGAGAATTAAAATATTAACCTTCCCACTGTTACGGACGTATAAATGCGTCACCTGGGAATTGTGAAAGCAGAAATTTAAGATCAGAAGAGTGATGATTTATGTTAAAATGTGAGGATTTTTATGAACATATTATGATTGTCATTTTCACAAACTAGCTATTATACTGAAATTTTCTTCATTAATATCAAACTGAGAGCCCATTTGATTATTGCTTACACCAATCTATAGGTCTTTAAGTCAGTTCTGAAGGGGTTAAATGTTTCTATGAATTTCAAATTCTTCAAGATAAAATATCCAGAAGCACATGTATGGCAAAACATTAATTTATGCTAACGAAGAAAGCAATTATTTGATATGAGTTGAAATATCTTTAAAGGGAATTATTAATAATATGAAATATAAAATCGTCAGATACAGTAAAGAAGTTCAGTTTTCCCCATGTTCTGCTTTATTCACCATAACTCGTATTACTGATAAAGTGTAGCTAATAAGAAAAATTACTCCAACAGTTTCAGTTGCTATATTGGCTTTGCGAGGAAAAAGTTATATTGCTGATACTCTATTCACCCTCATACTTTCGCTGATTGTCTAATTTTAACTTATATAAGACCTGTAATTCTTTTTTTTGTGTCGCGCACGACTATAATAAACATTTAGCGTTTCTTTCTCCTTTTGCTACGGCAAGCTGTCTGTGGTTTCTTTTCATGCAATGCGCCATTCTTTGTCCAATTTCACACTTGATTTGGCGAAAGAATTTGTTCGAAGCGTCTATTTTCATTCTGATGCATGTGATACAAGATACACAAGAAAATCATTTCACTGAACGTATGACCAAATAACCTAAAATGAAGGTTTTTTTCTACTAGTTGCTTAACGATTACATTTCTTAACACTGGCTTGGGACCCTTATTCCTAACACTTCAAAGAAACTCCTATAGTATAGAGTTTCCACGACTAGAGTTTTCCGGGTCATCTTCTTTTCTAGTTGGAGTGAAGCTATGGCATTTAAATTATCATAATACTTCCATGCCTTTTTTGTTAGAATGTTAATACTGTACTTATAGTGAGGCTATATAGGTCTAGAGGCAGATTTGGTCATGATAAATTTATGCATTCATGAACCACAGATTATCATTAGGGTTCGGATGTTTATGACATGTCATATTTTTATCCTGACCTTTGTTCTCGCCGCAAACTCAAATTAAACACGAATTGCAAGCTTGTTATCCTAATCGGACCGTTTTTATTTTGCATATAAAGTTATATTTCGGGCTTTCTTGTGATCTTAGTCATATTTTTGCCATATTTGTAATTTAATGTCATATTTCAGTTATAAATTCGGTAAAACAGCACAGTTGTACAGTATATGTAGGCTACTACACGGACGAAATAAATTTAAAATTTACTTAATTAATTTAACGTTTATGCCAAATTAATAGGTAACATCAATATTAAAATCAATGCAATTGTTTATATTTTATAGGGACACGCAAGATCTACAAAATATTACGGGTATTTGGAGGTGATGACGCGAGCAAATAGGAGAAATTTCTTTAAAAATATAAGTTCCTTACAAGTAAAACTGTAAATAACCAAAAGTGTTAAAAGTGATTATCTGGTAGAATTCATGTGATGTGAGTATTTATTGTCTTTGAACGTTTTAAATTGGAAAATTTATTTTTTGGAAATACGTTAGTTTAACAGGTGATATTTAGAATTTTTTGGTCATATTTTTTCATTTTTAAGGGCATATTGTCAGTCATATTTTCCTCTTCTTTAGGTCATAAACATCCGAACACCTAATTATCATTATTATTATTATTATTATTATTATTATTATTATTATTATTATTGAATATCCATAATTGGATTAAATCCAATTAAATCTAAATATTTTCAGATTTGGTCATGCTTGTCTACATTAGATTAGCTCAATACAAGAACAGAGTAGATTTAAAACGAAATATCATATCCAAATAAAATTTTATAACATTCAGATTAAATATTCTCCGGGAAAGTAATATGAAACGCGCTGAGATTTGTTACTCTTTGGGTCTCTTTTAACGTAGAAAATTTTGTTCAATCGCGATTTTCTAACAAATGTTCCAAAAGATTGTTTAAATTTTATTTAATAATTGCATACAGCAAACATCTAAGATTTATATTTGCATTTTTTCCCTCAAATCCAGAGTTATGTAAAAAAAACTGCTTTGCAAGAAGCTGATACGGTACAATTAAAGGCACTATTCCCATAGTAAAGGAGAGATTAAAATTTTCGAAATCTATCTCCTCGTAGAAATTATAAATACTGTATCTGGTCTAGAATTTTTTACAGAATCATTCATGTATCTAACAATATTTTAGATATATGTTCTGATGACAAATAAAAATATGCATTCACTTTTTTGGTTCTGATTCCTTAAAAATTATTTTAAAACTAGAATAGTAGGTGAAACATACTGAACTTTACTAACCATATTCAGTAATATGTAATTTTACGACAACATTATGAACTTAAGGGTTAAGTTAGAATAGAGTTCGAGTGTACCACATGACAATTTGGTTTCAGATCACTCTCTTCTGCCTGATGGCTGTCAGCATGGCGTACGCCCGTCCCAGCTACCTAGGCTACCCATATGCCGCTGCAGTGCACCCGTATGCTGCTCTTCCATACGGTCTCCCAGCTCCTGTACATGACACTCCTGAAGTCGCCGCTGCCAAGGCCGCCCATTTCGCCGCGTATAATGCCGCCGCTGCTGCTGCTGCCGCCTCCCCTGACCCCGGTCACTATGCTGGAGCTTATGCTGGCCAGTACAGCGCCCCTCACGGTCACTATGTCGGTCCTCTTGCTGGAGTTCCTGTTTTGGTGAACGGAGTACCCGCCGATACCCCCGAAGTTGCTCACGCAAAAGCTGCCCACTTCGCGGCCCATGCTGCCGCTGCTCATGGGGCTCACTACGGCTAGACTTCACACATTGTTCAAGTATCCCCTGTGTGACCCTAATGCATATTGATTTTTGTAAAATCTTAATGCATTTGGTTTCAAGCTTATTTTGAATGCTTTCGATGGGTGCATTCTCATAATGGAAGGGCAACAAGTCTAAAGTACAAAGCAATCCATTTTAAAGAGCATGTTATGAAAATTCTTTGTTAAAAAGAAATAAAAATAATGTTGTCTTATTAACAATGTACTGTACATATTAAAAAAACCTGCTGTTAAGTAAAACTCTTTCTTTGTGCATTACCTCTTCCCCTTGCTTGTCCTTCCAGACAACTCCGAAAAAGTCCTTTGGCTAAAAGAGGTAGTAGATGCGCTTAAGGGATCTTGAGTATGATTTTATAACATTTACAACTTTTGTTTACATAGATCAGGCCTGGGAAACGCGATACTATCCCTACATTCGCCCCTTCCTTTTCCTTCTATCTCCCATGCGACCAGTCCCAGAATCAACTTGTTTAGTTGTCCCTACTTGGCTGTTACCTATAATGGTAGAATTTTTTTACATTTATAATGATATGGAATTTCCAGTTTTTCTTTATTGAATCATTTTTTGGTTATAGTATTTATGATTCATTTATAACTTTCTCAAGTTCATGTTGAGAGGAGTGGTAACAAGAGAGAGGGCAACATCACACATTCAGTGCTGTGCTTTCCGAAACTGAATGTCATTCATTTTTTGGAATATCTATTCACACTTTTAAAATCTTGTTCATGTCAAATTTTTAGCAGGTGCTGATAATAAGGACGTTGGTCTATAGTTTTTCACCAATTTTGGGTTACCCGATTTACAGATAGGTGTGATTTAAGTAAGTTTCCAAACATTAGAGAGTAATGTTTGGAAACGTACTTAAAGTATATGGAGGTATTCCATCCATTCCTGCAGAATTTTTTGGTTTTAATTTTTTATTGCTAATTCTCCTTCTTTCGAACTAACCTCATTTAAAATTAAGGGATTTTGATTATTGAACTTGAGATTACAAGGATTTATTTAATATGTAGCAGGGCTTTTCGTGTACACTGATTGAAAATAATCTGCAAATTTATTTACAATATCCCTTGGATTACTGAATATGTTCCCAATGTGTTCGAATTCAATTGCCTCATGCTTAGACTTGCTCTTATTTTTCATGAAGTTCCAAAATTCAGAAGAGTTTTCACATATTCTGGGTCCATTACGTGAATGTATTGTTCATAAACTACCAGAATATCTCGTTTAACATTTTTACTCATTTCATTGTATTCTAATACATATTTTTCGGATAAATTATTATTCTTTCTTCTTAACTTTTACTTTAATCTTAAAACACTTATTATTTTCTTGTTAAACCAGACAGGAGATTTTCTTCTATATTTCTTAGATTTAGGGATACACTCATTAAAGCTGAATATAATTTGTTGTAAAAAGTTTTAACGGCTGAGTTAACATAATTACTTAAATTCAAATCTTCCCAATCACAGTACTGAGTATGTTATATAGCTTTAAAATCTGCCCCTTGAAAGTTATAACAATTGCCTCTAATATTATTTTTGTTTACTTTTATCTGTTTGAAATTCCATTGCTAGGCAACAATTCGTAACTCATCAGTTTTCCTCGCGACAAATATGATTTCAGTCTATCCCCATTTATCAACAAATCTTTGGAGTGTAAGTTTTGAAAAATACGGGACTCCTCTTTGGGGTTGCTTCAACACCTGGGGGTTGTATTATGCTTTTCCTTCGTAAAGGTTCTTATGAAAAAGAACGTTAATGTATAATCACAGTCTGGATTTCATGTGACCAAGAGTTTCTTTACATTATATCTTTTAACGCATACCAGTATAAATAACAAAAGTGTGTATTATTTGCAGAATTTTGGAAATTTCTGAAGTGGATGATTGTTCACGATAGAAATTAGGAAGAGGAATGGACATACACGAGGCTGCAATACTAAACCTGAGTATAACTTTAAATTATATGTTAGATCTGCCATGCGGAAGACTTTCCTCAGAATTAGTTTGTCTTTTTAATATACGCTTTATGGTGTCCCCTCGTTCATAGTACAGTATATTAAACGTACGAGGTAATATATTTTACTGAAAACAGAAATACGTTAGTTCCGCAATTTTTGTCTAATTATTATTTTTCTAATCTAATTTTCTGGTGCGACCCAACACAGATTCAAATGTGGGCATTGAGGATATTTACAGCGGGATATCATTGAGCGCTTTGAGAGCATACATTGCAGTTACAGACAGTAATCAGAACTTTATGGCGTGGTAGTTCTAATATTCCCGCGAATCTTCTTGTATTGGGTTGTTGTCTTATGCTATTTGATCAAGAGTTTCGTTATTTATATCATGTAACAATTACGATTATAAACAACAGAAGTGTCTTCCTTTTCCAGATATTTGGCAATTTCTAATGTGAATGGATGACAACAGTAAGAATATTTTTACTCTCAAGCATTGGACTAAGGGCAGAAGAGGAATTGAGATATCCAAAGTAGCAATTCTTACTGCAACTCAACCCACATTTTAATTTGTGTTCAAAAACGTTAAATATCTCCTGGGATAAATTCAGAAATTTCTACAGGTAAGGTGTAATAGTTATTATCCCGTTTAAGGTGGTGAACAGACAGGCCAACTGAGTATGATCTTAACAGTTACAATACATGAAGTCGCGAATATTTAAAGTGAGTTTATTTTCATAGTCAATCTTGGCTACCCCTGAGATCTGAGTTACCATACTCTTCAGGTGGCGCTAATGCGGGTGCGCGGATTCGTGAGCAGAGTCAGCCGGTTGAGTTCCAGCAGAGTATGTGGATCAGTCGCTCCGAGTGAGTTTTTTTTTATTTGTTTATTTTTTATTGTGTGATTTTGCGTACCGTGGGGAATTTGAGCTTACTTGAGTCATACGGCAGCTGGTTTTAATTGTGGATTCAGCACTGTAATTCTTATTCAAACATGACTTCAGTATTTTGATATGTATTGCTTTTCCTGACTCCATGCTGTTTTTCTTTGTACAGATCTTTTATTCAGACTCTGATTGTAATTCAGTAATCAGAAAAGGATGTGATTTATTATGTAATCCTACTCATGAAAGTATTTCAATATTGCCTAAGAGATTATGGAGCAACAGTATAGGAAGTTTCCGCGTTGCCATAGAAACACTACGCGAGAGGATGACGTGTGCCGTTAAGTCCTTGCTATAGTGGCTTACGTATGCCTATACTTAGCTCATATATCGTAATGACCATCATTTTTGTCTGCTCCAGGTATGAAAGACATTTAAATTCACTACGGAAGTCGTAAAGTGACTTCTGTGTTATATTGATATTTTAAATTAATATTTTATTCATTGCACTTTCTCATTTCATGTAATCAAGTAAATATTATAGTGTTTGCAGTCTCTTTTTGCCCTTCTGGCTTCAAATGAGCTAAGATAGAATATGTTTTATCTGCCGTAACTTTGGCTTTTATCATTGTTTTGGATGCAGCATATATAATATTACTGATGTTATTGATATCATTCTTGAGAGTTCCGTCGATGGTTTATTATTTGTCTGGATCAGCGTTAATTACTCTTTCGGCATACAATAATTCTTAACTGGGTGCATTTTTGAGGGTAGGTCACTTCCACCCTTTCGGTTACAGTTGATGTGATATTCTTATGGATCATTCTTATGAATCTTCCCAGCAGGGATATTATGCGACTTTCCTCCAGCATTTATTATTTATTTATAATTTTTTTGGTTGAGAATATAACAGACTCATTACTCAATTACAACATTTTCTTATATAATTACATCAGTTTTACAACATTAATATTACATGTTTAATGTAATTCTAAAGAAATACAGAATCAAGTAACAAGAAAGACATACAATATTAAATTACACAATGAAGGGAACAGATCAAAACATAAGCATTATGATAGTTTTCGAGGAAAAGAAAGACTTAAATAAAAAAAAATGACATGGAGCATATTTTAACTATCACTTTTTAATTATTACTATTTTAAAGTTTTCAAATTTTTATCACAGGTATTTTTAAACCGCTTATTGTTCGTATTAAATATACTTTGCAATTGATTGTGCAGATGGAGCACATTATAAAGAGGAGAATTATTATGGGAGAGTTTGATAAAATAAAAAAAGGTTATGCAATTTATAGGATGTATAACGTAGAACATAAAAAGATATTTCTTCAAGAATATGAATATAATCTATTTCCTTATTAAGTAATTTGTATAGAAAAAAAACAATGCATGACAATTTTGTCTGTGTGATAATTCAGGCAAACTGAAATACTGTAACATAGTTGAATATTATTTAAATTTAGGGTAATAGTTAAGCTGTTTGCAGTACGTATATTTTGGGAAGTTTATTTTGAATTTGACTCTATTAATTTACAGTATTTAACGGCAGCAGGATGCGAAATAAATAACCAATATTAAAGTTTTTTTCTGTCAATGGTTCTATACATCTAAGTAATATACTTATACTACGATATTTAGAGTTCCTCATAATAAATTCAAGACTTTTAAGTGTTTTAAAAATAGTATTGTTCATGTGATTCGAGGAAGTTAAATTACTGTTGAATAATATACCTAAATCTTTTACAATGGAAATTTTGTACAATTGAATACCATTAAATATTTTAGCAGGTGCTGATAATAAGGATATTGGCCTATTTAGGTGTGATTTTGGTAAGTTTCCAAACATTACGGAGTATATTCTGCTTAATCCCAGGAATAAATAATATTTTCAAGGGTTTAATTAAATATTCTCTACAACTTTAAAGTGTATGGAGGGATTTCATCAGGTCCTGCAGAATTTTTACACAATTCTTCAATCTACATATAACTCGGAGGAGCCATATTTTAAATACATGCACTTTGGATAAATAAGAAAATAAATTCTGGTTTTGAGCTTTACAGTTATTTTAAAATTTGAAATATAACAAAATCATATACTGGTATTCTATTTTGATAGACATACATGAATAAAAAGAAGAAAGAATAAAGTACCTAGATATGATCCCTGAGGAACAACAGAATATTTATTTATAATTTTTTTATAAGGTGACATTTATATTATACAACCTGTGATCTCTTACTTAATTATGAAACAGTAAATGTTAGCAAGGGAAAAGCAAATTAATAATCCATTATATTGTTAATTAAAATGTCTTGATCTGCTTTATCGAACACTCTTTTATAGTCAGTATGTATCACATCCACTTGTTTTCTTTTATCTAATCCCGATGAAACATAGTGCGTAAAATTCAAAAGGTTTCTGGTCGCTGATCTTCTAGGCATGCATCCATGTTTATTTGTACAAATATTAATTTTTACGTGAATATAGATACCGGTATGGAAATGTAATAAGCTTTCTAAATATTTAACAGTTGCTGATAATAAGGATGTTGGTCTATATTTTTTAACCAATTTTGAGTTACCCGATTTATAGATAGGTGTGATTTTGGTAAGTTTCCAAACATTAGGGAGTATATTCTGCTTAATCCCAAGAATAAATAATATTTTCAAGTATTTAATTAAATATTGTCTACAACTTGAAAGTATATAGAGGTATTCCATCCAGTCCTGTAGAATTTTTGGGTTTTAATTTTTTATTGCTAATTCTACTTCTTCTCAACTAACCTCGTTTAAAATTAAGGGATTTTGATTATTGAAAATGAGATTACAAGGATTTATTTAATATGTAGCAGGGCTTTTCGTGTACACTGATTGAAAATAATCTGAAAATTTATTTACAATATCCCTTGGATTACTGAATATATTCCCAATGGGTTCGAATTCAATTGCCTCATGCTTAGACTTGCTCTTTATTTTTCATGAAGTTCCAAAATTCAGAAGAGTTTTCACATATTCTGGGTCCATTACGTGAATATATTGTTCATAAGCTACCAGAATATCTCGTTTAACATTTTTACTCATTTCATTGAATTCTAATACATATTTTTCGGATAAATTATTATTCTTTCTTCTTAACTTTTATTTTAATCTTAAACACTTATTATTTTCTTGTTAAACCAGGCAGGAGATTTTCTTCTATATTTCTTAGATTTAGGGATACACTCATTAAAGCTGAATATAATTTCTTGTAAAAAATGTTAACGGCTGAGTTAACATAATTACTTAAATTCAAATCTTCCCAATCACAGTACTGAGTAAGTTATATAGCATTAAAATCTGCCCCTTGAAAGTTATAACAATTGCCTTTAATATTATTTTTATTGTTTACTTTTATCTGTTTGAAATTCCATTGCTAGGCAACAATTCGTAACTCATCAGTTTTCCTCGCGACAAATATGATTTCAATCTATCTCCATTTATCAACAAATCTTTGGAGTGTAAGTTTTGAAAAATTCGGTACTCCTCTTTGGGGTTGCTTGAACACCTGGGGGTTGTATTATGCTTTTCCTTTGTAAAGGTTCTTATTAAAAAGAACGTTAATATATAATCACAGTCTGGATTTCATGTGACCAAGAGTTTCTTTACATTATATCTTTTAACGCATACCAGTATAAATAACAAAAATGTGTATTATTTGCAGAATTTTGGAAATTTCTGAAGTGGATGATTGTTAACGAAAGAAATTAGGAAGAGGAATGGATATACACGAGGCTTTGTTAACGAAAGAAATTAAGAAGAGGAATGGACATACACGAGGCTGCAATACTAAACCTGAGTATAACTTTAAATTATATGTTAGATCTGCCATGCGGATGACTTTCCTCAGAAGTAGTTTGTCTTTTTAATATACGCTTTATGGTGTCCCCTCGTTCATAGTATATTAAACGTACGAGGTAATATATTTGACTGAAAACAGAAATACGTTAGTTCAGCAATTTTTGTCTAATTATTATTTTTCTAGTCCCCTGAGGGAAATTTACAGAGGCAAACTTTGAGAGGTCTCTACGTGAAGCGCTATACATGTCGCGGTACGCGGTACGCGCCAAACCTTATACGCGTTAAGGATGGTCATGAAGAGGTATCCCGGGTGAACGCTGGAATAACGTCAATAAATATTTTTCTCGTGCATACAGTTACTGTTAGGTCCAATATTATTAATTAATGGATTTTACCTCGTGATTTCCATCTACCGTCCTGGTCCGACCCAACACTGATTCAAATGTGGGTATTGAGGATATTATAGCGGGATATCATGAGCGCTTTGAGAGCATAAAGTGCAGTTAGATGTACTTTGTCTTCTAAGATATGTTTTATGGTATCCTCTCGTTCATAGAATATTAAATATACAAGGTAATATATTTTACTGAAAACAGAAATACGTTAGTCCCGCAATTTTTTTGTCTAATTATTATTTTTCAGTCCCAAGGATATTTTTCATAGGCAAACTTGGAATGTCCTGGACGTGATCGCTAAACCTTATTATACGCGTTAAGGATCATGAAGAGGTCCCGGGTTTGCGTAACTGTTAAGTCTGAAATAACGTCAATGACACTTAAAATATTTTTCTCGTGCATACAGTTACTGTTAGGTCCAATTTATTAATTAACGGATTTTACCTCGTGATTTCCATCTACCGTCCTGGTCCGACCCAACACAGATTCAAATGTGGGTATTGAGGATATTTACAGCGGGATATCATTGAGCGCTTTGAGAGCATACAGTGCAGTTACAGACAGTAATCAGAACTTTATGGCGTGGTAGGTCTAATATTCCCGCGAATCTTCTTGTATTGGGTAGTTGTCTTATGCTATTTGATCAAGAGTTTCGTTATTTATATCATGTAACAATTACGATTATAAACAACAGAAGTGTCTTTCTTTTCCAGATATTTGGCAATTTCTAATGTGAATGGATGACAACAGTAAGAATATGTTTACTCTCAAGCGTTGGACTAAGGGCAGAAGAGGAATTGAGATATCGAAAGTAGCAATTCTTACTGCAACTCAACCCACATTTTAATTTGTTTTCAATAACGTTAAATATATCCTGGGATAAATTCAGAAATTTCTGCAGGTAAGGTGTAATAGTTATTATCCCGTTTAAGGTGGTGAACAGACAGGCCAACTGAGTGTGATCTTAACATGTTACAATACATGAAGTCGCGAATATTTAAAGTGAGTTTATTTTCATAGTCAATCTTGGCTACCCCTGAGATCTGAGTTACCGTACTCTTCAGGTGGCGCTAAAGCGGGTGCGCGGATTCGTGAGCAGAGTCAGCCGGTTGAGTCCCAGCAGAGTACGTGGATCAGTCGCACCGAGTGAGTTTTTTTAATTTTATTTATTTTTTATTGTGTGATTTCGCGTACCGTGAAGAATTTGAGCTTACTTGAGTAATACGTCAGCTGGTTTTAATTGTGGATTCAGCACTGTAATTCTTCTTGAAACATGACTTCAGTATTTTGATATGTATTGCTTTTTCCTGACTCCATGCTGTTTTTCTTTGTACAGATCGTTTAATGAGTCCCTGATTGTAATTCAGTAATCAGAAAAGGATGTGATTTATTGTGTAATCCTAGTCATGAAAGTATTTCAATATTGCCTAAGAGATTATGGAGCAACAGTATAGGAAGTTTCCGCGTTACCATAGAAACACCACGCTAGAGGATGACGTGTGCCGTAAAGTCCTTGCTATAGTGGCTTACGTATGCCTATACTTAGCTCATATATCGTAATGACCATCATTTTTGTCTGCTCCAAGTATGAAAGACCTTTAAATTCACTATGGAAGTCTTAAAGTGACTTCTGTATATTATATTGATATTTTTAATTAATATTTTATTCATTGCACTTTCTCATTTCATGTAATCAAGTAAATATTATAGTGTTTGCAGTCTCTTTTTGCCCTTCTGGCTTGAAATGAGCTAAGATAGAATATGTTTTATCTGCCGTAACTTTGGCTTTTATCATTGTTTTGGATGCAGCATATAATATTACTGATGTTATTGATATCATTCTTGAGAGTTCCGTCGATGGTTTATTATTTGTCTGGATCAGCGTTAATTACTCTTTCGGCATACAATAATTCTTAACTGGGTGCATTTTTGAGGGTAGGTCACTTCCACCCTTTCGGTTACAGTTGATGTGATATTCTTATGGATCATTCTTATGAATCTTCCCAGCAGGGATATTATGCGACTTTCCTCCAGCATTTATTATTTATTTATAATTTTTTTGGTTGAGAATATAACAGACTCATTACTCAACTACAACATTTTCTTACATAATTACATCAGTTTTACAACATTAATATTACATGTTTAATGTAATTCTAAAGAAATACAGAATCAAGTAACAAGAAAGACATACAATATTAAATTACACAATGAAGGGAACAGATCAAAACATAAGCATTATGATAGTTTTCGAGGAAAAGAAAGACTTAAATAAAAAAAAAATGACATGGAGCATATTTTAACTATCACTTTTTAATTATTACTATTTTAAAGTTTTCAAATTTTTATCACAGGTATTTTTAAACCGCTTATTGTTCGTATTAAATATACTTTGCAATTGATTGTGCAGATGGAGCACATTATAAAGAGGAGAATTATTATGGGAGAGTTTGATAAAATAAAAAAAGGTTATGCAATTTATAGGATCTATAACGTAGAACATAAAAAGATATTTCTTCAAGAATATGAATATAATCTATTTCCTTATAAAGTAATTTGTATAGAAAAAAAACAATGCATGACAATTTTGTCTGTGTGATAATTCAGGCAAACTGAAATACTGTAACATAGTTGAATATTATTTAAATTTAGGGTAATAGTTAAGCTGTTTGCAGTACGTATATTTTGGGAAGTTTATTTTGAATTTGACTCTATTAATTTACAGTATTTAACGGCAGCAGGATGCGAAATAAATAACCAATATTAAAGTTTTTTTCTGTCAATGGTTCTATACATCTAAGTAATATACTTATACTACGATATTTAGAGTTCCTCATAATAAATTCAAGACTTTTAAGTGTTTTAAAAATAGTATTGTTCATGTGATTCGAGGAAGTTAAATTACTGTTGAATAATATACCTAAATCTTTTACAATGGAAATTTTGTACAATTGAATACCATTAAATATTTTAGCAGGTGCTGATAATAAGGATATTGGCCTATTTAGGTGTGATTTTGGTAAGTTTCCAAACATTACGGAGTATATTCTGCTTAATCCCAGGAATAAATAATATTTTCAAGGGTTTAATTAAATATTCTCTACAACTTTAAAGTGTATGGAGGGATTTCATCAGGTCTTGCAGAATTTTTACACAATTCTTCAATCAACATATAACTCGGAGGAGCCATATTTTAAATACATGCACTTTGGATAAATAAGAAAATAAATTCTGGTTTTGAGCTTTACAGTTATTTTAAAATTTGAAATATAACAAAATCATATACCGGTATTCTATTTTGATAGACATACATGAATAAAAAGAAGAAAGAATAAAGTACCTAGATATGATCCCTGAGGAACAACAGAATATTTATTTATAATTTTTTTATAAGGTGACATTTATATTATACAACCTGTGATCTCTTACTTAATTATGAAACAGTAAATGTTAGCAAGGGAAAAGCAAATTAATAATCCATTATATTGTTAATTAAAATTTCTTGATCTGCTTTATCGAACACTCGTTTATAGTCAGTATGTATCACATCCACTTGTTTTCTTTTATCTAATCCCGATGAAACATAGTGCGTAAAATTCAAAAGGTTTCTGGTCGCTGATCTTCTAGGCATGCATCCATGTTTATTTGTACAAATATTAATTTTTACGTGAATATAGATACCGGTATGGAAATGTAATAAGCTTTCTAAATATTTAACAGTTGCTGATAATAAGGATGTTGGTCTATATTTTTTAACCAATTTTGAGTTACCCGATTTATAGATAGGTGTGATTTTGGTAAGTTTCCAAACATTAGGGAGTATATTCTGCTTAATCCCAAGAATAAATAATATTTTCAAGTATTTAATTAAATATTGTCTACAACTTGAAAGTATATAGAGGTATTCCATCCAGTCCTGTAGAATTTTTGGGTTTTAATTTTTTATTGCTAATTCTACTTCTTTTCAACTAACCTCGTTTAAAATTAAGGGATTTTGATTATTGAAAATGAGATTACAAGGATTTATTTAATATGTAGCAGGGCTTTTCGTGTACACTGATTGAAAATAATCTGAAAATTTATTTACAATATCCCTTGGATTACTGAATATATTCCCAATGGGTTCGAATTCAATTGCCTCATGCTTAGACTTGATCTTTATTTTTCATGAAGTTCCAAAATTCAGAAGAGTTTTCACATATTCTGGGTCCATTACGTGAATATATTGTTCATAAGCTACCAGAATATCTCGTTTAACATTTTTACTCATTTCATTGAATTCTAATACATATTTTTCGGATAAATTATTATTCTATCTTCTTAACTTTTATTTTAATCTTAAAAACTTATTATTTTCTTGTTAAACCAGGCAGGAGATTTTCTTCTATATTTCTTAGATTTAGGGATACACTCATTAAAGCTGAATATAATTTCTTGTAAAAAATGTTAACGGCTGAGTTAACATAATTACTTAAATTCAAATCTTCCCAATCACAGTACAGAGTAAGTTATATAGCATTAAAATCTGCCCCTTGAAAGTTATAACAATTGCCTTTAATATTATTTTTATTGTTTACTTTTATCTGTTTGAAATTCCATTGCTAGGCAACAATTCGTAACTCATCAGTTTTCCTCGCGACAAATATGATTTCAATCTATCTCCATTTATCAACAAATCTTTGGAGTGTAAGTTTTGAAAAATTCGGTACTCCTCTTTGGGGTTGCTTAAACACCTGGGGGTTGTATTATGCTTTTCCTTTGTAAAGGTTCTTATTAAAAAGAACGTTAATATATAATCACAGTCTGGATTTCATGTGACCAAGAGTTTCTTTACATTATATCTTTTAACGCATACCAGTATAAATAACAAAAATGTGTATTATTTGCAGAATTTTGGAAATTTCTGAAGTGGATGATTGTTAACGAAAGAAATTAGGAAGAGGAATGGATATACACGAGGCTTTGTTAACGAAAGAAATTAAGAAGAGGAATGGACATACACAAGGCTGCAATACTAAACCTGAGTATAACTTTAAATTATATGTTAGATCTGCCATGCGGATGACTTTCCTCAGAAGTAGTTTGTCTTTTTAATATACGCTTTATGGTGTCCCCTCGTTCATAGTATATTAAACGTACGAGGTAATATATTTGACTGAAAACAGAAATACGTTAGTTCAGCAATTTTTGTCTAATTATTATTTTTCTAGTCCCCAGAGGGAAATTTACAGAGGCAAACTTTGAGAGGTCTCTACGTGACGCGCTATACATGTCGCGGTACGCGGTACGCGCCAAACCTTATACGCGTTAAGGATGGTCATGAAGAGGTATCCCGGGTGAACGCTGGAATAACGTCAATAAATATTTTTCTCGTGCATACAGTTACTGTTAGGTCCAATATTATTAATTAATGAATTTTACCTCGTGATTTCCATCTACCGTCCTGGTCCGACCCAACACTGATTCAAATGTGGGTATTGAGGATATTATAGCGGGATATCATGAGCGCTTGGAGAGCATAAAGTGCAGTTAGATGTACTTTGTCTTCTAAGATATGTTTTATGGTATCCTCTCGTTCATAGAATATTAAATATACAAGGTAATATATTTTACTGAAAACAGAAATACGTTAGTCCCGCAATTTTTTTGTCTAATTATTATTTTTCAGTCCCAAGGATATTTTTCATAGGCAAACTTGGAATGTCCTGGACGTGATCGCTAAACCTTATTATACGCGTTAAGGATCCATGAAGAGGTCCCGGGTTTGCGTAACTCTGTTAACGCTGAAATAACGTCAATGACACTTAAAATATTTTTCTCGTGCATACAGTTACTGTTAGGTCCAATATTATTAATTAATGGATTTTACCTCGTGATTTCCATATACCGTCTTGGTCCGACCCAACACAGATTCAAATGTGGGTATTGAGGATATTTACAGCGGGATATCATTGAGCGCTTTGAGAGCATACAGTGCAGTTACAGACAGTAATCAGAACTTTATGGCGTGGTAGGTCTAATATTCCCGCGAATCTTCTTGTATTGGGTTGTTGTCTTATGCTATTTGATCAAGAGTTTCGTTATTTATATCATGTAACAATTACGATTATAAACAACAGAAGTGTCTTCCTTTTCCAGATATTTGGCAATTTCTAATGTGAATGGATGACAACAGTAAGAATATTTTTTACTCTCAAGCGTTGGACTAAGGGCAGAAGAGGAATTGAGATATCCAAAGTAGCAATTCTTACTGCAACTCAACCCACATTTTAATTTGTTTTCAAAAACGTTAAATATCTCCTGGGATAAATTCAGAAATTTCTGCAGGTAAGGTGTAATAGTTATTATCCCGTTCAAGGTGGTGAACAGACAGGCCAACTGATTATGATCTTAACATGTTACAATACATGAAGTCAATCTTGGCTACCCCTGAGATTTGAATTACCGTACTCTTCAGGTGGCGCTAATGCGGGTGCGCGGATTCGTGAGCAGAGTCAGCCGGTTGAGTCCCAGCAGAGTATGTGGATCAGTCGCACCGATTGAGTTTTTTTAATTTCATTTATTTTTTATTGTGTGATTTCGCGTACCGTGAAGAATTTGAGCTTACTTGAGTAATACGTCAGCTGGTTTTAATTGTGGATTCAGGACGGTAATTCTTCTTGAAACATGACTTCAGTATTTTGATATGTATTGCTTTTTCCTGACTCAATGCGGTTTTTCTTTGTGCAGATCGTTTAATGAGTCCTTGATTGTAATTCAGTAATCAGAAAAGGATGTGATTTATTGTGTAATCCTAGTCATGAAAGTATTTCAATATTGCCTAAGAGATTATGGAGCAACAGTATAGGAACACGACGCGATAGGATGACGTGTGCCGTTAAGTCCTTGCTATAGTGGCTTACGTATGCCTATACTTAGCTCATATATCGTAATGACCATCATTTTTGTCTGCTCCAAGTATGAAAGACATTTAAATTCACTATGGAAGTCTTAAAGTGACTGCTGTATATTATAATGATATTTTTAATTAATATTTTATTCATTGCACTTTCTCATTTCATGTAATCAAGTAAATATTATAGTGTTTGCAGACTCTTTTTGCCCTTCTGGCTTGAAATGAGCTAAGATAGAATATGTTTTATCTGCCGTAACTTTGGCTTTTATCATTGTTTTGGATGCAGCATATAATATTACTGATGTTATTGATATCATTCTTGAGAGTTTATGGTTTATTATTTGTCTGGATCAGCGTTAATTACTCTTTCGGCATACAATAATTCTTAACTGGGTGCATTTTTAAGAGTAGGTCACTTCCACCCTTTCGGTTACAGTTGATGTGATATTCTTATGGGTCATTCTTATGAATCTTCCCAGCAGGGATATTATGTGACTTTCCTCCAGCATTTATTATTTATTTATAATTTTTTTGGTTGAGAATATAACAGACTCATTACTCAACTACAACATTTTCTTATATAATTACATCAGTTTTACAACATTAATATTACATGTTTAATGTAATTCTAAAGAAATACAGAATCAAGTAACAAGAAAGACATACAATATTAAATTACACAATGAAGGGAAGAGATCAAAACATAAGCATTATGATAGTTTTCGAGGAAACTAAAGACTTGCATAAAAAAATGACATGGAGCATATTTTAACTATCACTTTTTAATTATTACTATTTTAAAGTTTTAAAATTATTATCACAGGTACTTTTAAACCGCTTATTGTTCGTATTAAATATACTTTGCAATTGATTGTGCAGATGGAGCACATTATAAAGAGGAGAATTATTATGGGAGAGTTTGATTTTGGAATAAAAAAAGGTTATGCAATTCATAGGATCTATAACGTAGAACATAAAAAAAGATATTTCTTCGAGAATATGAATATAATCTATTTCCTTATTAAGTAATTTATATAAAAAAAGAACGCATGACAATTTTGTCTGTGTGATAATACTGTAACATAGGTCAATATTATTCAAATTTAGGGTAATAGTTAAGCTGTTTGCAGTACGTACATTTTAGAAGTATATTTTGAATTTTACTCTATTAGTTTACAGTATTTAACGGTAGCAGGATGCCAAATAAATGACCATGATTCTAGTTTTTTACTGTCAATGGTTCTATACATCTAAGTAGTATACTTATACTACGATATTTAGAGTTCCTCATAATAAATTCAAGACTTTTAAGTGTTTTAAAAATAGTATTGTTAATGTGATTCGAGGAAGTTAAATTACTGTTGAATAATATACCTAAATCTTTTACAATGGAAATTTTGTACAATTGAATACCATTAAATATTTTAGCAGGTGCTGATAATAAGGATATTGGCCTATATAGGTGTGATTTTGGTAAGTTTCCAAACATTACGGAGTATATTCTGCTTAATCCCAGGAATAAATAATATTTTCAAGGGTTTAATTAAATATTCTCTACAACTTTAAAGTGTATGGAGGGATTTCATCAGGTCCTGCAGAATTTTTACACAATTCTTCAATCTACATATAACTCGGAGGAGCCATATTTTAAATACATGCACTGAGGATAAATAAGAAAATAAATTCTGGTTTTGAGCTTTACAGTTATTTTAAAATTTGAAATATAACAAAATCATATACCGGTATTCTATTTTGATGGACATACATTTATAAATAGAAGAAAGAATAAAGTACCTAGATATGATCCCTGAGGAACAACAGAATATTTATTTATAATTTTTTTATAAGTGACATTTATATTATACAACCTGTGATCTCTTACTTAATTATGAAACTGTAAATGTTAGAAAGGGAAAAACAAATTAATAATCCATTAGCTTGTTAATTAAAATGTCTTGATCTGCTTTATCGAACACACTTTTATAGTCAGTATATATCACATCGACTTGTTTTCTTTTATCTAATCCCGATGAAACATAGTGCGTAAAATTCAAAAGGTTTCTGGTCGCTGATCTTCTAGGCATGCATCCATGTTTATTTGTACAAATATTAATTTTTACGTGAATATAGATACCGGTATGGAAATGTAATAAGCTTTCTAAATATTTAACAGGTGCTGATAAAAAGTTACCCGAGTTACCCGATTTATAGATAGGTGTGATTTTGGTAAGTTTCCAAACATTAGGGAGTATATTCTGCTTAATCCCAAGAATAAATAATATTTTCAAGGGTTTAATTAAATATTGTCTACAACTTTAAAGTATATGGAGGTATTCCATCCATCCTGTAGAATTTTTGGGTTTTAATTTTGTATTGCTAATTCTACTTCTTTTCAACTAACCTCGTTTAAAATTAAGGGATTTTGATTATTGAAAATTAGATTACAAGGATTTATTTAATATGTAGCAGGGCTTTTCGTGTACACTGATTGAAAATAATCTGAAAATTTATTTACAATATCCCTTGGATTACTGAATATATTCCCAATGAGTTCGAATTCAATTGCCTCATGCTTAGACTTGCTCTTATTTTTCATGAAGTTCCAAAATTCTTTAGAGTTTTCACATATTCTGGGTCCATTACGTAAATATATTGTTCATAAGCTACCAGATTATCTCGTTTAACATTTTGACTCATTTCATTGTATTCTAATACATATTTTTCGGATAAATTATTATTCTTTCTTGTTAACTTTTATTTTGATCTTAAACACTTATTATTTTCTTGTTAAACCAGGCAGAAGATTTCCTTCTATATTTCTTAGATTTAGGGATACACTCATTAAAGCTGAA
Organism: Ectobius pallidus; assembly: GCA_964059195.1. NCBI lineage: Eukaryota > Metazoa > Arthropoda > Insecta > Blattodea > Ectobiidae > Ectobius > Ectobius pallidus. Next base: position 97,694,274 of record CAXKWD010000007.1, read on the forward strand.
TATAATTTGCTGTGAAAAGTTTTAACAGCTGAGTTAACATAATTACTTAAATTCAAATCTTCCCAATCACAGTACTGAGTAAGTTATAAAGCTTTAAAATCTGCCCCTTGAAAGTTATAACAAATGCCTTTAATATTATTTTTTCTGTTTACTTTTATCTGTTTGAAATTCCATTGCTAGGCAACAATTCGTAACTCATCAGTTTTCCTCGCGACAAATATGATTTCAATCTATCTCCATTTATCAACAAATCTTTGGAGTGTAAGTTTTGAAAAATTCGGTACTCCTCTTTGGGGTTGCTTAAACACCTCGGGGTTGTATTATGCTTTTCCTTTGTAAAGGTTCTTATTAAAAAGAACGTTAATGTATAATCACAGTCTGGATTCCATGTGACCAAGAGTTTCTTTACATTATATCTTTTAACGCATACCAGTATAAATAACAAAAATGTGTATTATTTGCAGAATTTTGGAAATTTCTGAAGTGGATGATTGTTAACGAAAGAAATTAGGAAGAGGAATGGACATACACGAAGCTTTGTTAACGAAATTAATTAGTTAGAGGAATGGACATACACGAGGCTGCAATACTAAACCTGAGTATAACTTTAAATTATGTTAGATCTGCCATGCCTATGACTTTCCTCAGAAGTAGTTTGTCTTTTTAATATAAGCGTTATGTTGTCCCCTCGTTCATAGTATATTAAACGTGCGAGGTAATATATTTGACTGAAAACAGAAATATGTTAGTTCAGCTATTTTTGTCTAATTATTATTTTTCTAGTCCCCTGAGGGAAATTTACAGAGGCAAACTTTGAGAGGTCTCTACGTGACGCGCTATACATGTCGCGGTACGCGGTACGCGCCAAACCTTATACGCGTTAAGGATGGTCATGAAGAGGTATCCCGGGTGAACGCTGGAATAACGTCAATAAATATTTTTCTCGTGCATACAGTTACTGTTAGGTCCAATATTATTAATTAATGGATTTTACCTCGTGATTTCCATCTACCGTCCTGGTCCTACCCAACACTGATTCAAATGTGGGTATTGAGGATATTATAGCGGGATATCATGAGCGCTTCGAGAGCATAAAGTGCAGTTAGATGTACTTTGTCTTCTAAGATATGTTTTATGGTATCCTCTCGTTCATAGAATATTAAATATACAAGGTAATATATTTTACTGAAAACAGAAATACGTTAGTCCCGCAATTTTTTTGCCTCATTATTATTTTTCAGTCCCAAGGATATTTTTCATAGGCAAACTTGGAATGTCCTGGACGTGATCGCTAAACCTTATTATACGCGTTAAGGATCCATGAAGAGGTCCCGGGTTTGCGTAACTCTGTTAACGCTGAAATAACGTCAATGACACTTAAAATATTTTTCTCGTGCATACAGTTACTGTTAGGTCCAATATTATTAATTAACGGATTTTACCTCGTGATTTCCATCTACCTTCCTGGTCCGACCCAACACAGATTCAAATGTGGGCATTGAGGATATTTACAGCGGGATATCATGAGCGCTTTGAGAGCATACTGTGCAGTTACAGACAGTAATCAGAACTTTATGGCGTGGTAGGTCTAATATTCCCGCGAATCTTCTTTTATTGGGTTGTTGTCTTATGCTATTTGATCAAGAGTTTCGTTATTTATATCATGTAACAATTACGATTATAAACAACAGAAGTGTCTTCCTTTTCCAGATACTTGGCAATTTCTAATGTGAATGGATGACAACAGTAAGAATATTTTTACTCTCAAGCGTTGGACTAAGGGCAGAAGAGGAATTGAGATATCCAAAGTAGCAATTCTTACTGCAACTCAACCCACATTTTAATTTGTTTTCAAAAACGTTAAATATCTCCTGGGATAAATTCAGAAATTTCTGCAGGTAAGGTGTAATAGTTATTATCCCGTTCAAGGTGGTGAACAGACAGGCCAACTGATTATGATCTTAACATGTTACAATACATGAAGTCAATCTTGGCTACCCCTGAGATTTGAATTACCGTACTCTTCAGGTGGCGCTAATGCGAGTGCGCGGATTCGTGAGCAGAGTCAGCCGGTTGAGTCCCAGCAGAGTATGTGGATCAGTCGCACCGAGTGAGTTTTTTTAATTTCATTTATTTTTTATTGTGTGATTTCGCGTACCGTGAAGAATTTGAGCTTACTTGAGTAATACGTCAGCTGGTTTTAATTGTGGATTCAGGACTGTAATTCTTCTTGAAACATGACTTCAGTATTTTAATATGTATTGCTTTTTCCTGACTCCATGCGGTTTTTCTCTGTACAGATCGTTTAATGAGTCCCTGATTGTAATTCAGTAATCAGAAAAGGATGTGATTTATTGTGTAATCCTAGTCATGAAAGTATTTCAATATTGCCTAAGAGATTATGGAGCAACAGTATAGGAAGTTTCCGCGTTACCATAGAAACACCACGCTAGAGGATGACGTGTGCCGTTAAGTCCTTGCTATAGTGGCTTACGTATGCCTATACTTAGCTCATATATCGTAATGACCATCATTTTTGTCTGCTCCAAGTATGAAAGACATTTAAATTCACTATGGAAGTCTTAAAGTGACTTCTGTATATTTTATATTGATATTTTTAATTAATATTTTATACATTGCACTTTCTCATTTCATGTAATCAAGTAAATATTATAGTGTTTGCAGTCTCTTTTTGCCCTTCTAGCTTGAAATGAGCTAAGATAGAATATGTTTTATCTGCCGTAACTTTGGCTTTTATCATTGTTTTGGATGCAGCATATAATATTACTGATGTTATTGATATCATTCTTGAGAGTTCCGTCGATGGTTTATTATTTGTCTGGATCAGCGTTAATTACTCTTTCGGCATACAATAATTCTTAACTGGGTGCATTTTTGAGGGTAGGTCACTACCATCCTTTCGGTTACAGTTGATGTGATATTCTTATGGGTCATTCTTATGAATCTTCCCAGCAGGGATATTATGTGACTTTCCTCCAGCATTTATTATTTATTTATAATTTTTTTGGTTGAGAATATAACAGACTCATTACTCAACTACAACATTTTCTTATATAATTACATCAGTTTTACAACATTAATATTACATGTTTAATGTAATTCTAAAGGAATACAGAATCAAGTAACAAGAAAGACATACAATATTAAATTACACAATGAAGGGAACAGATCAAAACATAAGCATTATGATAGTTTTCGAGGAAAAGAAAGACTTAAATAAAAAAAAATGACATGGAGCATATTTTAACTATTACTTTTTAATTATTACTATTTTAAAGTTTTCAAATTTTTATCACAGGTATTTTTAAACCGCTTATTGTTCGTATTAAATATACTTTGCAATTGATTGTGCAGATGGAGCACATTATAACGAGGAGAATTATTATGGGAGAGTTTGATAAAATAAAAAAAGGTTATGCAATTTATAGGATCTATAACGTAGAACATAAAAAGATATTTCTTCAAGAATATGAATATAATCTATTTCCTTATTAAGTAATTTGTATAGAAAAAAAACAATGCATGACAATTTTGTCTGTGTGATAATTCAGGCAAACTGAAATACTGTAACATAGTTGAATATTATTTAAATTTAGGGTAATAGTTAAGCTGTTTGCAGTACGTATATTTTGGGAAGTTTATTTTGAATTTGACTCTATTAATTTACAGTATTTAACGGCAGCAGGATGCGAAATAAATAACCAATATTCAAGTTTTTTTCTGTCAATGGTTCTATACATCTAAGTAATATACTTATACTACGATATTTAGAGTTCCTCATAATAAATTCAAGACTTTTAAGTGTTTTAAAAATAGTATTGTTAATGTGATTCGAGGAAGTTAAATTACTGTTGAATAATATACCTAAATCTTTTACAATGGAAATTTTGTACAATTGAATACCATTAAATATTTTAGCAGGTGCTGATAATAAGGATATTGGCCTATTTAGGTGTGATTTTGGTAAGTTTCCAAACATTACGGAGTATATTCTGCTTAATCCCAGGAATAAATAATATTTTCAAGGGTTTAATTAAATATTCTCTACAACTTTAAAGTGTATGGAGGGATTTCATCAGGTCCTGCAGAATTTTTACACAATTCTTCAATCTACATATAACTCGGAGGAACCATATTTTAAATACATGCACTGAGGATAAATAAGAAAATAAATTCTGGTTTTGTGCTTTACAGTTATTTTAAAATTTGAAATATAACAAAATCATATACCGGTATTCTATTTTGATAGACATATTTTTATAAATAGAAGAAAGAATAAAGTACATAGATATGATCCCTGAGGATCAAAAGAATAATTATTTATAATTTTTTTATAAGTGACATTTATATTATACAACCTGTGATCTCTTACTTAATTATGAAACAGTAAATGTTAGCTTGGGAAAAGCAAATTAATAATCCATTAGCTTGTTAATTAAAATGTCTTGATCTGCTTTATCGAACACTCTTTTATAGTCATATATATCACATCGACTTGTTTTCTTTTATCTAATCCCGATGAAACATAGTGCGTAAAATTCAAAAGGTTTCTTCTGGTCGCTGATCTTCTAGGAATGCATCCATGTTTATTTGTACAAATATTAATTTTTACGTGAATATAGATACCGGTATGGAAATGTAATAAGCTTTCTAAATATTCAACAGGTGCTGATAATAAGGATATCGGTCTATATATTTTAACCAATTTTGAGTTACCTGATTTATAGATAGGTGTGATTTTGGTAAGTTTCCAAACATTAGGGAGTATATTCTGCTTAATCCCAAGAATAAATAATATTTTCAAGGGTTTAATTAAATATTGTCTACAACTTTAAAGTATATGGAGATATTCCATCCAGTCCTGTAGAATTTTTGGGTTTTAATTTTTTATTGCTAATTCTACTTCTTTTCAACTAACCTCGTTTAAAATTAAGGGATTTTGATTATTGAAAATGAGATTACAAGGATTTATTTAATATGTAGCAGGGCTTTTCGTGTACACTGATTGAAAATAATCTGCAAATTTATTTACAATATCCCTTGGATTACTGAATATATTCCCAATGGGTTCTAATTCAATTACCTCATGCTTAGACTTGCTCTTATTTTTCATGAAGTTCCAAAATTCTGAAGAGTTTTCACATATTCTGGGTCCATTACGTGAATATATTGTTCATAAGCTACCAGAATATCTCGTTTAACATTTTTACTCATTTCATTGTATTCTAATACATATTTTTCGGATAAATTATTATTCTTTCTTCTTAACTATTATTTTAATCTTAAACACTTATTATTTTCTTGTTAAACCAGGCAGGAGATTTTCTTCTATATTTCTTAGATTTAGGGATACACTCATTAAAGCTGAATATAAGGCTAATTCGAAGAATGCACCCGGAATTCGAAGAAGGCTAACCCCTTTGAAAATTTCGAAAAATGCACCAAGAATTCGAAGGAGGCTAACCCCTTTGAAAATTTCGAAAAATGTACCCAGAATTCGAAGAAGGCTAACCCCTTTGAAATTTTCGAAAAATGCACCCAGAATTCGAAAAAGGCTAACCCCTTTGAAAATTTCGAAAAATTCACCCAGAATTCGAAGATGGCTAACCCCTTTGAAAATTTCGAAAAATGCACACAGAATTCCAGGAAGGCTAACCCCTTTAAAAAAAAACGAAAAATGCACCCAGAATTCGAAGATGGCTAACCCCTTTGAAAATTTCGAAAAATGCACCCAGAATTCGAAGAAGGCTAACCCCTTTGAAAATTTCGAAAAATGCACCCAGAATTCCAAGAAGGCTAACCCCTTTGAAAATATCAAAAATGCACACAGAATACGAAGAAGACTAACCCCTTTGAAAATTTCGAAAAATGCTCCCAGAATTCGAAGAAGGCTAACCCCTTTAAAATTTCGAAAAATGCTCCCAGAATTCGAAGGCTAACCCCTTTGAAGATTTCGAAAAATGCACCCAGAATTCAAAGGCTAACCCCTTTGAAAAAAATGAAAAATGCACCCAGAATTCAAAGAAGGCTAACCCTTTTGAAAATTTCGAAAAATGCACCCAGAATTCCAATAAGGCTAACCCCTTTGAAAATTTCTAAAAATGCACCCAGAATTCCAAGAAGGCTAACCCCTTTGAAAATTTCGAAAAATGCACCCAGAATTCCAAGAAGGCTAACCCCTTTGAAAATTTCGAAAAATGCACCCAGAATTCGAAGAAGGCTAACCCCTTTGAAAATTTCGAAAAATGCTCCCAGAATTCGAAGAAGGCTAACCCCTTTGAAAATTTCGAAAAATGCACCCAGAATACCAATAAGGCTAACCCCTTTGAAAATTTCGAAAAATGCACCCAGAATTCCAATAAGGCTAACCCCTTTGAAAATTTCAAAAAATGCACCCAGAATTCCAAGAAGGCTAACCCCTTTGAAAATTTCGAAAAATCCACCCAGAATTCGAAGAAGGCTAACCCCTTTGAAAATTTCGAAAAATGAACCCAGCATTCGAAGAAAATTTCGAAAAATGCACCCAGAATTCGAAGAAGGCTAACCCCTTTGTAAATTTCGAAGAATGCACCCAGAATTCGAAAAAGGCTAACACCTTTGAAAATTTCGAAAGATGCTCGCAGAATTCGAAGAAGGCTAACCCCTTTGAAAATTTCGAAAAATGCACCCAGAATTCCATGAAGGCTAACCCCTTTGAAAATTTCGAAAAATGCACCCAGAATTCGAAGATGGTTAACTCCTTTGAAAATTTCGAAAAATGCACCCAGCATTCGAAGAAGGCTAACCCCTTTGAAAATTTCGAAAAATGCTCGCAGAATTCGAAGAAGGCTAACCCCTTTGAAAACTTCGAAAAATGCACCCAGAATTCCAAGAAGGCTAACCCCTTTGAAAATTTCCAAAAATTCACCCAGAATTCCAAGAAGGCTAATCCCTTTGAAAATTTCGAAAAATGCACCCAGAATTCGAAGAAGGCTAACCCCTTTGAAAATTTCGAAAAATGCACCCAGAATTCGAAGAAGGCTAACCCCATTGAAAATTTCGAAAATTCACCAAGAATTCCAAGAAGGCTAACCCCTTTGAAAGTTTGGAAAAATGCACCCAGAATTCGAAGAAGGCTAACCCCTTTGTAAATTTCGAAGAATGCACCCAGAATTCGAAAATGGCTAACCCCTTTGAAAATTTCGAAAAATGCTCCCAGAATTCGAAGAAGGCCAACCCCTTTGAAAATTTCGAAAAATGCACCCAGAATTCCAAGAAGGCTAACCCCTTTGAAAATTTCGAAAAATACACCCAGAATTCCAAGAAGGCTAACCCCTTTGAAAATTTCGAAAAATGCACCCAGAATTCGAAGAAGGCTAACCCCTTTGAAAATTTCGAAAAATGCTCCCAGAATTCGAAGGCTAACCCCTTTGAAAATTTCGAAAAATCCACCCAGATTTCCAAGAAGGCTAATCCCTTCGAAAAATTCGAAAAATGCACCCAGAATTCGAAGAAGGCAAACCCCTTTGAAAATTTCGAAAAATGCACCCAGAACTCGAAGAAGGCTAACCCCTTTGAAGATTTCGAAAAATGCACCCAGAATTCGAAGAAGGCTAACCCCTTTGAAAATTTCGAAAAATGCACCCAGAATTCGAAGAAGGCTAACCCCTTTGAAGATTTCGAAAAATGCACCCAGAATTCGACGAAGGCTAACATCTTTGAAAATTTCGAAAAATGCTCCCAGAATTCGAAGAAGGCTAACCCCTTTAAAATTTCCAAAAATGCTCCCAGAATTCGAAGGCTAACCCCTTTGAAGATTTCGAAAAATGCACCCAGAATTCGAAGGATAACCCCTTTGAAAAAAATGAAAAATGCACCCAGAATTCAAAGAAGGCTAACCCTTTTGAAAATTTCGAAAAATGCACCCAGAATTCCAATAAGGCTAACCCCTTTGAAAATTTCAAAAAATGCACCCAGAATTCCAAGAAGGCTAACCCCTTTGAAAATTTCGAAAAATGCACCCAGAATTCCAAGAAGGCTAACCCCTTTGAAAATTTCGAAAAATGCTCCCAGAATTCGAAGAAGGCTAACCCCTTTGAAAATTTCGAAAAATGCACCCAGAATACCAATAAGGCTAACCCCTTTGAAAATTTCGAAAAATGCACCCATAATTCCAAGAAGGCTAACCCCTTTGAAAATTTCCAAAAATGCACCCAGTATTCGAAGAAGGCTAACCTCTTTGAAAATTTCCAAAAATGCACCCAGAATTCGAAGAAGGCTAACCCCTTTGAAAATTTCGAAAAATGCACCCAGAATTCGAAGAAGGCTAACCCCTTTGAAAATTTCGAAAAATGCACCAAGAATTCGAAGGAGGCTAACAACCCCTTTGAAAATATCGAAAAATGCACCCAGAATTCGAAGAAGGCTAACCCCTTTGTAAATTTCGAAGAATGCACCCAGAATTCGAAAATGGCTAACCCCTTTGAAAATTTCGAAAAATGCTCCCAGAATTCGAAGAAGGCTAATCCCTTTGAAAATTTTGAAAAAAACACCCAGAATTCGAAGAAGGCTAACCCCTTTAAAAATTTCGAAAAATGCACCCAGAACTCGAAGAAGGCTAACCCCTTTGAAAATTTCGAAAAATGCTCCCAGAATTCGAAGAAGGCTAACCCCTTTGAAAATTTCGAAAAATGCACCCAGAATTCCATGAAGGCTAACCCCTTTGATTATTTCGAAAAATGCACCCAGAATTCCAAGAAGGCCCTTTGAAAATTTCGAAAAAAAAACACCCAGAATTCGAAGGCTAACCCCTTTGAAAATTTCGAAAAATCCACCCAGATTTCCAAGAAGGCTAATCCCTTCGAAAATTTCGAAAAATGCACCCAGAATTCGAAGAAGGCAAACCCCTTTGAAAATTTCGAAAAATGCACCCAGAACTCGAAGAAGGCTAACCCCTTTGAAGATTTCGAAAAATGCACCCAGAATTCGAAGCCTAACCCCTTTGAAAAAAATGAAAAATGCACCCAGAATTCAAAGAAGGCTAACCCCTTTGAAAATTTCGAAAAATGCACCCAGAATTCGAAGGCTAACCCCTTTGAAAATTTCGAAAAAAGCACCCAGAATTCCAAGAAGCCTAACCCCTTTGAAAATTTCGAAAAATCCACCCAGAATTCGAAGAAGGCTAACCCCTTTGAAAATTTCGAAAAATGCACCCAGAATTCGAAGAAGGCTAACCCCTTTGAAAATTTCGAAAAATGCACCCAGAAATCGAAGAAGGCTAACCCCTTTGACGATTTCGAAAACGCACCCAGAATTCGAAGAAGGCTAACCCCTTTGAAGATTTCGAAAAATGCACCCAGAATTCGACGAAGGCTAACATCTTTGAAAATTTCGAAAAATGCTCCCACAATTCGAAGAAGGCTAACCCCTTTAAAATTTCCAAAAATGCTCCCAGAATTCGAAGGCTAACCCCTTTGAAGATTTCGAAAAATGCACCCAGAATTCGAAGGATAACCCCTTTGAAAAAAATGAAAAATGCACCCAGAATTCAAAGAAGGCTAACCCTTTTGAAAATTTCGAAAAATGCACCCAGAATTCCAATAAGGCTAACCCCTTTGAAAATTTCAAAAAATGCACCCAGAATTCCAAGAAGGCTAACCCCTTTGAAAATTTCGAAAAATCCACCCAGAATTCGAAGAAGGCTAACCCCTTTGAAAATTTCGAAAAATGAACCCAGCATTCGAAGAAAATTTCGAAAAATGCACCCAGAAATCGAAGAAGGCTAACCCCTTTGACGATTTCGAAAACGCACCCAGAATTCGAAGAAGGCTAACCCCTTTGAAGATTTCGAAAAATGCACCCAGAATTCGACGAAGGCTAACATCTTTGAAAATTTCGAAAAATGCTCCCAGAATTCGAAGAAGGCTAACCCCTTTAAAATTTCGAAAAATGCTCCCAGAATTATAAGGCTAACCCCTATGAAGATTTCGAAAAATGCACCCAGAATTCGAAGGATAACCCCTTTGAAAAAAATGAAAAATGCACCCAGAATTCAAAGAAGGCTAACCCTTTTGAAAATTTCGAAAAATGCACCCAGAATTCCAATAAGGCTAACCCCTTTGAAAATTTCAAAAAATGCACCCAGAATTCCAAGAAGGCTAACCCCTTTGAAAATTTCGAAAAATGCACCCAGAATTCCAAGAAGGCTAACCCCTTTGAAAATTTCGAAAAATGCTCCCAGAATTCGAAGAAGGCTAACCCCTTTGAAAATTTCGAAAAATGCACCCAGAATACCAATAAGGCTAACCCCTTTAAAAATTTCGAAAAATGCACCCATAATTCCAAGAAGGCTAACCCCTTTGAAAATTTCCAAAAATGCACCCAGTATTCGAAGAAGGCTAACCTCTTTGAAAATTTCCAAAAATGCACCCAGAATTCGAAGAAGGCTAACCCCTTTGAAAATTTCGAAAAATGCACCCAGAATTCGAAGAAGGCTAACCCCTTTGAAAATTTCGAAAAATGCACCAAGAATTCGAAGGAGGCTAACAACCCCTGTGAAAATATCGAAAAATGCACCCAGAATTCGAAGAAGGCTAACCCCTTTGTAAATTTCGAAGAATGCACCCAGAATTCGAAAATGGCTAACCCCTTTGAAAATTTCGAAAAATGCACCCAGAATTCCAAGAAGGCTAATCCCTTTGAAAATTTTGAAAAAAACACCCAGAATTCGAAGAAGGCTAACCCCTTTAAAAATTTCGAAAAATGCACCCAGAACTCGAAGAAGGCTAACCCCTTTGAAAATTTCGAAAAATGCTCCCAGAATTCGAAGAAGGCTAACCCCTTTGAAAATTTCGAAAAATGCACCCAGAATTCCATGTAGGCTAACCCCTTTGATTATTTCGAAAAATGCACCCAGAATTCCAAGAAGGCCCTTTGAAAATTTCGAAAAAAAACACCCAGAATTCGAAGGCTAACCCCTTTGAAAATTTCGAAAAATCCACCCAGATTTCCAAGAAGGCTAATCCCTTCGAAAATTTCGAAAAATGCACCCAGAATTCGAAGAAGGCAAACCCCTTTGAAAATTTCGAAAAATGCACCCAGAACTCGAAGAAGGCTAACTCCTTTGAAGATTTCGAAAAATGCACCCAGAATTCGAAGCCTAACCCCTTTGAAAAAAATGAAAAATGCACCCAGAATTCAAAGAAGGCTAACCCCTTTGAAAATTTCGAAAAATGCACCCAGAATTCGAAGGCTAACCCCTTTGAAAATTTCGAAAAAAGCACCCAGAATTCCAAGAAGCCTAACCCCTTTGAAAATTTCGAAAAATTCACCCAGAATTCGAAGAAGGCTAACCCCTTTGAAAATTTCGAAGAATGCACCCAGAATTCGAAGAAGGCTAACCCCTTTGAAAATTTCGAAAAATGCACCCAGAAATCGAAGAAGGCTAACCCCTTTGACGATTTCGAAAACGCACCCAGAATTCGAAGAAGGCTAACCCCTTTGAAGATTTCGAAAAATGCACCCAGAATTCGACGAAGGCTAACATCTTTGAAAATTTCGAAAAATGCTCCCACAATTCGAAGAAGGCTAACCCCTTTAAAATTTCGAAAAATGCTCCAGGAATTCGAAGGCTAACCCCTTTGAAGATTTCGAAAAATGCACCCAGAATTCAAAGGCTAACCCCTTTGAAAAAAATGAAAAATGCACCCAGAATTCAAAGAAGGCTAACCCTTTTGAAAATTTCGAAAAATGCACCCAGAATTCCAATAAGGCTAACCTCTTTGAAAATTTCAAAAAATGCACCCAGAATTCCAAGAAGGCTAACCCCTTTGAAAATTTCGAAAAATGCACCCAGAATTCCAAGAAGGCTAACCCCTTAAAAATTTCGAAAAATGCACCCAGAATTCGAAGAAGGCTAACCCCTTTGAAAATTTCGAAAAATGCTCCCAGAATTCGAAGAAGGCTAACCCCTTTGAAAATTTCGAAAAATGCACCTAGAATACCAATAAGGCTAACCCCTTTGAAAATTTCGAAAAATGCACCCATAATTCAAGAAGGCTAACCCCTTTGAAAATTTCCAAAAATGCACCCAGTATTCGTTGAAGTCTAACCCCTTTGAAAATTTCGAAAAATGCACCCAGAAATCGAAGAAGGCTAACCCCTTTGACGATTTCGAAAACGCACCCAGAATTCGAAGAAGGCTAACCCCTTTGAAGATTTCGAAAAATGCACCCAGAATTCGACGAAGGCTAACATCTTTGAAAATTTCGAAAAATGAACCCAGAATTCGAAGAAGGCTAACCCCTTTAAAGTTTCGAAAAATGCTCAAAGAATTCGAAGGCTAACCCCTTTGAAGATTTTGAAAAATGCACCCAGAATTCGAAGGCTAACCCCTTTGAAAAAAATGAAAAATGCACCCAGAATTCAAAGAAGGCTAACCCTTTTGAAAATTTCGAAAAATGCACCCAGAATTCCAATAAGGCTAACCCCTTTGAAAATTTCGAAAAATGCACCCAGAATTCCAAGAAGGCTAACCCCTTTGAAAATTTCGAAAAATGCTCCCAGAATTCGAAGAAGGCAAACCCCTTTGAAAATTTCGAAAAATGCTCCCAGAATTCGAAGAAGGCTAACCTCTTTAAAAATTTCCAAAAATGCACCCAGAATTCGAAGAAGGCTAACCCCTTTGAAAATTTCGAAAAATGCACCCAGAATTCGAAGAAGGCTAACCCCTTTGAAAATTTGGAAAAATGCACCCAGAATTCGAAGAAGGCTAACAACCCCTTTGAAAATATCGAAAAATGCACCCAGAATTCGAAGAAGGCTAACCCCTTTGTAAATTTCGAAGAATGCACCCAGAATTCGACGAAGGCTAACATCTTTGAAAATTTCGAAAAATGCTCCCAGAATTCGAAGAAGGCTAACCCCTTTAAAATTTCGAAAAATGCTCCCAGAATTATAAGGCTAACCCCTTTGAAGATTTCGAAAAATGCACCCAGAATTCGAAGGATAACCCCTTTGAAAAAAATGAAAAATGCACCCAGAATTCAAAGAAGGCTAACCCTTTTGAAAATTTCGAAAAATGCACCCAGAATTCCAATAAGGCTAACCCCTTTGAAAATTTCAAAAAATGCACCCAGAATTCCAAGAAGGCTAACCCCCTTGAAAATTTCGAAAAATGCACCCAGAATTCCAAGAAGTCTAACCCCTTTGAAAATTTCGAAAAATGCTCCCAGAATTCGAAGAAGGCTAACCCCTTTGAAAATTTCGAAAAATGCACCCAGAATACCAATAAGGCTAACCCCTTTGAAAATTTCGAAAAATGCACCCATAATTCCCAGAAGGCTAACCCCTTTGAAAATTTCCAAAAATGCACCCAGTATTCGAAGAAGGCTAACCTCTTTGAAAATTTCCAAAAATGCACCCAGAATTCGAAGAAGGCTAACCCCTTTGAAAATTTCGAAAAATGCACCCAGAATTCGAAGAAGGCTAACCCCTTTGAAAATTTCGAAAAATGCACCAAGAATTCGAAGGAGGCTAACAACCCCTTTGAAAATATCGAAAAATGCACCCAGAATTCGAAGTAGGCTAACCCCTTTGTAAATTTCGAAGAATGCACCCAGAATTCGAAAATGGCTAACCCCTTTGAAAATTTCGAAAAATGCTCCCAGAATTCTAAGAAGGCCAACCCCTTTGAAAATTTCGAAAAATGCACCCAGAATTCCATGAAGGCTAACCCCTTTGAAAATTTCGAAAAATGCACCCAGAATTCCAAGAAGGCTAATCCCTTTGAAAATTTTGAAAAAAACACCCAGAATTCGAAGAAGGCTAACCCCTTTAAAAATTTCGAAAAATGCACCCAGAACTCGAAGAAGGCTAACCCCTTTGAAAATTTCGAAAAATGCTCCCAGAATTCGAAGAAGGCTAACCCCTTTGAAAATTTCGAAAAATGCACCCAGAATTCCATGAAGGCTAACCCCTTTGATTATTTCGAAAAATGCACCCAGAATTCCAAGAAGGCCCTTTGAAAATTTCGAAAAAAAACACCCAGAATTCGAAGGCTAACCCCTTTGAAAATTTCGAAAAATCCACCCAGATTTCCAAGAAGGCTAATCCCTTCGAAAATTTCGAAAAATGCACCCAGAATTCGAAGAAGGCAAACCCCTTTGAAAATTTCGAAAAATGCACCCAGAACTCGAAGAAGGCTAACCCCTTTGAAGATTTCGAAAAATGCACCCAGAATTCGAAGCCTAACCCCTTTGAAAAAAATGAAAAATGCACCCAGAATTCAAAGAAGGCTAACCCCTTTGAAAATTTCGAAAAATGCACCCAGAATTCGAAGGCTAACCCCTTTGAAAATTTCGAAAAAAGCACCCAGAATTCCAAGAAGCCTAACCCCTTTGAAAATTTCGAAAAATTCACCCAGAATTCGAAGAAGGCTAACCCCTTTGAAAATTTCGAAAAATGCACCCAGAATTCGAAGAAGGCTAACCCCTTTGAAAATTTCGAAAAATGCACCCAGAAATCGAAGAAGGCTAACCCCTTTGACGATTTCGAAAACGCACCCAGAATTCGAAGAAGGCTAACCCCTTTGAAGATTTCGAAAAATGCACCCAGAATTCGACGAAGGCTAACATCTTTGAAAATTTCGAAAAATGCTCCCACAATTCGAAGAAGGCTAACCCCTTTAAAATTTCGAAAAATGCTCCCAGAATTCGAAGGCTAACCCCTTTGAAGATTTCGAAAAATGCACCCAGAATTCAAAGGCTAACCCCTTTGAAAAAAATGAAAAATGCACCCAGAATTCAAAGAAGGCTAACCCTTTTGAAAATTTCGAAAAATGCACCCAGAATTCCAATAAGGCTAACCCCTTTGAAAATTTCAAAAAATGCACCCAGAATTCCAAGAAGGCTAACCCCTTTGAAAATTTCGAAAAATGCACCCAGAATTCCAAGAAGGCTAACCCCTTTGAAAATTTCGAAAAATGCACCCAGAATTCGAAGAAGGCTAACCCCTTTGAAAATTTCGAAAAATGCTCCCAGAATTCGAAGAAGGCTAACCCCTTTGAAAATTTCGAAAAATGCACCTAGAATACCAATAAGGCTAACCCCTTTGAAAATTTCGAAAAATGCACCCATAATTCCAAGAAGGCTAACCCCTTTGAAAATTTCCAAAAATGCACCCAGTATTCGAAGAAGGCTAACCCCTTTGAAAATTTCGAAAAATGCACCCAGAAATCGAAGAAGGCTAACCCCTTTGACGATTTCGAAAACGCACCCAGAATTCGAAGAAGGCTAACCCCTTTGAAGATTTCGAAAAATGCACCCAGAATTCGACGAAGGCTAACATCTTTGAAAATTTCGAAAAATGCTCCCAGAATTCGAAGAAGGCTAACCCCTTTAAAGTTTCGAAAAATGCTCAAAGAATTCGAAGGCTAACCCCTTTGAAGATTTTGAAAAATGCACCCAGAATTCGAAGGCTAACCCCTTTGAAAAAAATGAAAAATGCACCCAGAATTCAAAGAAGGCTAACCCTTTTGAAAATTTCGAAAAATGCACCCAGAATTCCAATAAGGCTAACCCCTTTGAAAATTTCAAAAAATGCACCCAGAATTCCAAGAAGGCTAACCCCTTTGAAAATTTCGAAAAATGCACCCAGAATTCCAAGAAGGCTAACCCCTTTGAAAATTTCGAAAAATGCTCCCAGAATTCGAAGAAGGCAAACCCCTTTGAAAATTTCGAAAAATGCTCCCAGAATTCGAAGAAGGCTAACCTCTTTGAAAATTTCCAAAAATGCACCCAGAATTCGAAGAAGGCTAACCCCTTTGAAAATTTCGAAAAATGCACCCAGAATTCGAAGAAGGCTAACCCCTTTGAAAATTTGGAAAAATGCACCCAGAATTCGAAGAAGGCTAACAACCCCTTTGAAAATATCGAAAAATGCACCCAGAATTCGAAGAAGGCTAACCCCTTTGTAAATTTCGAAGAATGCACCCAGAATTCGAAAAAGGCTAACCCCTTTGTAAATTTCGAAGAATGCACCCAGAATTCGAAAAAGGCTAACCCCTTTGAAAATTTCGAAAAATGCTCCCAGAATTCGAAGAAGGCTAACCCCTTTGAAAATTTCGAAAAATGCACCCAGAATTCCATGAAGGCTAACCCCTTTGAAAATTTCGAAAAATGCAACCAGAATACCAAGAAGGCTAATCCCTTTGAAAATTTCGAAAAAAACACCCAGAATTCGAAGGCTAACCCCTTTGAAAATTTCGAAAAATGTACCCAGAATTCGAAGAGGGCTAACCCCTTTGAAATTTTCGAAAAATGCACCCAGAATTCGAAGAAGGCTAACCCCTTTGAAAATTTCGAAAAATGCACCCAGAATTCGAAGAGGGTTAACCCCTTTGAAAATTTCGAAAAATGCACCCAGAATTCGAAGAAGGCTAACCCCTTTGAAAAAAACGAAAAATGCACCCAGAATTCGAAGATGGCTAACCCCTTTGAAAATTTCGAAAAATGCACCCAGAATTCGAAGAAGGCTAACCCCATTGAAAATTTCGAAAATGCACCCAGAATTCGATGACGGCTAACCCCTTTAAAAATTTCGAAAAATGCACCCAGAACTCGAAGAAGGCTAACCCCTTTGAAAATTTCGAAAAATGCTCCCAGAATTCGAAGAAGGCGAAGGAAAATTTCGAAAAATGCACCCAGAATTCCGTGAAGGCTAACCCCTTTGATTATTTCGAAAAATGCACCCAGAATTCCAAGAAGGCCCTTTGAAAATCTCGAAAAAAACACCCAGAATTCGAAGGCTAACCCCTTTGAAAATTTCGAAAAATGTACCCAGAATTCGAAGAAGGCTAACCCCTTTGAAAATTTCGAAAAATGTACCCAGAATTCGAAGAAGGCTAACACCTTTGAAAATTTCGAAAAATGCGCCCAGAATTCGAAGAAGGCTAACCCCTTTGACAATTTCGAAAAATGCACCCAGAATTCCAAGAAGGCTAACCCCTTTGAAAATTTCAAAAATACACACAGAATTCGAAGAAGACTAACCCCTTTGAAAATTTCGAAAAATGCTCCCAGAATTCGAAGAAGGCTAACCCCTTTGAAAATTTCGAAAAATGAACCCAGAATTCTATGAAGGCTAACCCCTTTGAAAATTTCGAAAAATGCACCCAGAATTCGAAGAAGGCTAACCCCTTTGAAAATTTCGAAAAATGAACCCAGAATTCGAAGAAGGCTAACCCCTTTTAAAATTTCGAAAAATGCTCACAGAATTCGAAGAAGGCTAACCCCTTTGAAAATTTCGAAAAATGAACCCAGAATTCGAAGAAGGCTAACCCCTTTTAAAATTTCGAAAAATGCTCCCAGAATTCGAAGAAGGCTAACCCCTTTGAAAATTTCGAAAAATGCTCCCAGAATTCGAAGAAGGCTAACCCCTTTGAAAATTTCGAAAAACGCACCCAGAATTCCATGAAGGCTAACCCCCTTTGAAAATTTCGAAAAATGCACCCAGAATTCCATGAAGGCTAACCCCTTTGAAATTTTCGAAAAATACACCCAGAATTCCAAGAAGGCCCTTTGAAAATCTCGAAAAAAACACCCAGAATTCGAAGGCTAACCCCTTTGAAAATTTCGAAAAATGTACCCAGAATTCGAAGAAGGCTAACCCCTTTGAAAATTTCGAAAAATGTACCCAGAATTCGAAGAAGGCTAACCCCTTTGACAATTTCGAAAAATGCACCCAGAATTCCAAGAAGGCTAACCCCTTTGAAAATTTCAAAAATACACACAGAATTCGAAGAAGACTAACCCCTTTGAAAATTTCGAAAAATGCTCCCAGAATTCGAAGAAGGCTAACCCCTTTGAATATTTCGAAAAACGCACCCAGAATTCCATGAAGGCTAACCCCCTTTGAAAATTTCGAAAAATGCACCCAGAATTCCATGAAGGCTAACCCCTTTGAAATTTTCGAAAAATGCACCCAGAATTCCAAGAAGACTAACCCCTTTGAAAATTTCGAAAAATGCGCCAAGAATTCCGAGAAGGCTAACCCCTTTGAAAATTTCGAAAAATGCACCCAGAATTCCGAGAAGGCTAACCCCTTTGAAAATTTCGAAAAATGCGCCCAGAATTCCGAGAAGGCTAACACCTTTGAAAATTTCGAAAAATGCGCCCAGAATTCCGAGAAGGCTAACCCCTTTGAAAATTTCGAAAAATGCGCCCAGAATTCCGAGAAGGCTAACCCCTTTGAAAATTTCAAAAAATGCGCCCAGAATTCCAAGAAGGCTAACCCCTTTGAAAATTTCGAAACATGCGCCCAGAATTACGGGAAGGCTAACCCCTTTGAATTTTTCGAAAAATGCGCCCAGAATTCCGAGAAGGCTAACCCCTTTGAAAATTTCGAAAAATGCGCCCAGAATTCCGAGAAGGCTAACCCCTTTGAAAATTTCAAAAAATGCGCCCAGAATTCCAAGAAGGCTAACCCCTTTGAAAATTTCGAAACATGCGCCCAGAATTACGGGAAGGCTAACCCCTTTGAATTTTTCGAAAAATGCGCCCAGAATTCCGAGAAGGCTAACCCCTTTGAAAATTTCGAAAAATTGCCCAGAATTCCGAGAAGGCTAACCCCTTTGAAAATTTCGAAAAATGCGCCCAGAATTCCGAGAAGGCTAATCCCTTTGAAAATTTCGAAACATGCGCCCAGAATTACGGGAAGGCTAACCCCTTTGAATTTTTCGAAAAATGCGCCCAGAATTCCGAGAAGGCTAACCCCTTTGAAAATTTCGAAAAATGCGCCCAGAATGCCGAGAAGTATTGTAAAACTGAGTGGTCTGCCAAATTGCCCAGTTGGGTGAAATAGTTAAAAAAAACAGGTAAGTGTTCTGTGCGATGCTGGTTGAAATCTCCCTTCTGCAAAGTTTTAAGTTATTTATTTATACTGGAAAAAGCAGAGCGCGATATAAGAGCTAAAAAGAAATACAATTTCAACAGTCATTGCTGGCTGAGGTGGTTAATACAGAATGCTTCTGAGCGAAAGGTCCCAGGTTCGATCCCAGGGGGGTTAGAAAGTTTTTCAATAAATCTCTAAAATATTATAAAAACTAGAGCGGAATATAAGACAACTGAAAGAACATTTAACTTCAGCAATATCCGGTGGTTGAAGTGACTGTAGGATTTTAAGTAAAAAAGATTAAAATTAGAAATAATTAAAATCCCAGAGCTCCATACATGATGGCTAAAAAGGAAGGTGCAAGCAACAAGTTGTGGTGGCCGAAGCGGTTAAAGAGACGTGTTTCGGAAGACAAGGTCCAGGGTTCGATCCCCAGGACGGAAGGATTTTAAGTAAAAAAGATTAAAATTAAAAATAATTAAAATCCCAGAGCTCCATACAAGAAGGCTAAAAAGGAAGGTGCAAGCAACAAGTTGTTGTGGCCGAAGCGGTTAAATAGACGTGCTTCGAAAGAGAAGGTCCTGGGTTCAATCCCCGGGACGGAAGGATTTTAAGTAAAACAGATTAAAATTAAAAATAATTAAAATCCCAGAGCTCCGTACAAGAATGTTAAAAAGGAAAGTGCTAACAACAAGTTGTTGTGGCCGAAGCGGTTAAAGAGACGTGCTTCGGAAGAGAAGGTCCCGGGTTCGATCCCCGGGACTGAAGGATTTTAAGTAAAAAAGATAAAAATTAAAAATAATTAAAATCCCAGATCTCCGTACAAGAAGGCTAAAAAGGAAGATGCAAGCAACAAGTTGTGGTGGCCGAAGCGGTTAAAGAGACGTGCTTCGGAAGAGAAGGTCCCGGGTTCAATCCCCGGGACGGAAGGATTTTAAGTAAAAAAGATTAAAATTAAAAATAATTAAAATCCCAGAGCTCCGTACAAGAATGTTAAAAAGGAAGGTTCAAGCAACAAGTTGTGGTGGCCGAAGCGGTTAAAGAGACGTGCTTCGGAATTGAAGGTCCCTGGTTCGATCCCCGGGACGGAAGGATTTTAAGTAAAAAAGATTAAAATTAAAAATAATTAAAATCCCAGATCTCCATACAAGAAGGCTAAAATGGAAGGTGCATGCAACAAGTTGTTGTGGCCGAAGCGGTTAAAGAGACGTGCTTCGGAAGAGAAGGTCCCGGGTTCAATCCCCGGGACGGAAGGGTTTTAAGTAAAAAAGATTAAAATTAAAAATAATTAAAATCCCAGAGCACGCTACAAGAAAGCTAAAAAGGAAGATGCAAGCAACAAGTTGTGGTGGCCGAAGCGGTTAAAGAGACGTGCTTCGGAATAGAAGGTCCCTGGTTCGATCCCCGGGACGGAAGGATTTTAAGTAAAAAAGATTAAAATTAAAAATAATTAAAATCCCAGATCTCCATACAAGAAGGCTAAAAAGGAAGATGCAAGCAACAAGTTGTGGTGGCCGAAGCGGTTAAAGAGACGTGCTTCGGAAGAGAAGGTCCCGGGTTCAATCCCCGGGACGGAAGGATTTTAAGTAAAAAAGATTAAAATTAAAAATAATTAAATTCCCAGAGCTCCGTACAGGAATGTTAAAAAGGAAGGTGCAAGCAACAAGTTGTGGTGGCCGAAGTGGTTAAAGAGACGTGCTTCGGAATTGAAGGTCCCTGCTTCGATCCCCGGGACGGAAGGATTTTAAGTAAAAAAGATTAAAATTAAAAATAATTAAAATCCCAGATCTCCATACAAGAAGGCTAAAATGGAAGGTGCAAGCAATAAGTTGTTGTGGCCGAAGCGGTTAAAGAGACATGCTTCGGAAGAGAAGGTCCCGGGTTCAATCCCCGGGACGGAAGGATTTTAAGTAAAAAAGATTAAAATTAAAAATAATTAAAATCCCAGAGCTCCGTACAAGAATGTTAAAAAGGAAGGTTCAAGCAACAAGTTGTGGGGGCCGAAGCGGTTAAAGAGACGTGCTTCGGAATTGAAGGTCCCTGGTTCGATCCCCGGGACGGAAGGATTTTAAGTAAAAAAGATTAAAATTAAAAATAATTAAAATCCCAGATCTCCATACAAGAAGGCTAAAATGGAAGGTGCATGCAACAAGTTGTTGTGGCCGAAGCGGTTAAAGAGACGTGCTTCGGAAGAGAAGGTCCCGGGTTCAATCCCCGGGACGGAAGGGTTTTAAGTAAAAAAGATTAAAATTAAAAATAATTAAAATCCCAGAGCACGCTACAAGAAAGCTAAAAAGGAAGATGCAAGCAACAAGTTGTGGTGGCCGAAGCGGTTAAAGAGACGTGCTTCGGAATAGAAGGTCCCTGGTTCGATCCCCGGGACGGAAGGATTTTAAGTAAAAAAGATTAAAATTAAAAATAATTAAAATCCCAGATCTCCATACAAGAAGGCTAAAATGGAAGGTGCAAGCAATAAGTTGTTGTGGCCGAAGCGGTTAAAGAGACGTGCTTCGGAAGAGAAGGTCCCGGGTTCAATCCCCGGGACGGAAGGGTTTTAAGTAAAAAAGATTAAAATTAAAAATAATTAAAATCCCAGAGCACGCTACAAGAAAGCTAAAAAGGAAGATGCAAGCAACAAGATGTGGTGGCCGAAGCGGTTAAAGAGACGTGATTCGGAGCAGAAGGTGGTGGGTTCGATTCCCGGCACGGAATGATTTTAAGTAAAATATAAAAGTTAAAAATAATTAAAATCCCAGAATTCCGTATAAGAGAGCTAAAAAAGAAAATATAAGTACCAAGTTGTGATAGCCGAAGCGGTTAGAAATACCTGCTTCGGAGGAGAAGGTGGTGCGTTCGATTCCCGGCACGGAGTGATTTTAAGTAAAAGATAGAAAATTAAAAATAATTAAAATTTCAGTGTTCCGTGTAGGAGGGATAAAAAGGAAGGTGTAAGCAATAAGTTGCGTTGGCCTACATTCCAAAAAATACGCCTTCTAGGCCTAGATTCCAAAAAATAGGCCTACAATCCAAATTAAGCGTATTTTTTGGAATGTAGGCCTAGTAGGCCTATTTTTTGGAATGTAGGCCTAGTAGGCCTATTTTTTGGAATGTAGGCTTAGGCCTACTAGGCCTACATTCCAAAAAATAGGCCTACTAGGCCTACATTCCAAAAAATAGGCCTACTAGGCCTACATTCCAAAAATAGGCCTACTAGGCCTACATTCCAAAAAATAGGCCTACTAGGCCTACATTCCAATAAAATAGGCCTACAATCCAAAAATATGCATATTTTTGGAATGTAGGCCTAGTAGGCCTATTTTTTGGACATAGGCCTGGTAGGCCTTTTTTGGGGGTGTAAGCCTACTAGGCCTACATTCCATAAAATAGGCCTACTAGGCCTACATTCCATAAAATAGGCCTACTAGGCCTACATTCCAAAAAATAGGTCTACAATCCAAAATAGGAGAATTTTTTTAATGTAGGCCTAGTAGGCATATTTTTTGGAATGTAGGCCTAGTAGGCCTATGCCTAAAAGAATAGGCCTACTTGGCCTACATTCCAAAATTAGGCCTACTAGGCCTATATTCCAAAAAATAGGCCTACTTTGCCTACATTCCAAAAAAATAGGCCTACTAGGCCTACAGTCCAAAAAATAGGCCTACTAGGCCTACATACCAAAAATAGGCATATTTTTGGATTGTAGGCCTATTTTTTGGAATGTAGGCCTAGTAGGCCTATTTTTTGGAATGTAGGCCTAGTAGGCCTATTTTTTGGAATGTAGGCCTAGTAGGCCTATTTTTTGGAATGTAGGCCTAGTAGGCCTAATTTTGGAATGTAGGCCTATTTTTTTGGGCATAGGCCTACTAGGCCTACATTCCAAAAAATAGGCCTACTAGGCCTACATTCCAAAAAATAGGCCTACTAGGCCTACATTCCAAAAAATACGCTTAATTTGGATTGTAGGCCTATTTTTTGGAATCTAGGCCTAGAAGGCGTATTTTTTGGAATGTAGGCCACCGCAACTTATTGCTTACACCTTCCTTTTTATCCCTCCTACAGGGAACACTGAAATTTTAATTATTTTTAATTTTCTATCTTTTACTTAAAATCACTCCGTGCCGGGAATCGAACGCACCACCTTCTCCTCCGAAGCAGGTATCTCTAACCGCTTCGGCTATCACAACTTGGTACTTATATTTTCTTTTTTAGCTCTCTTACACGGAATTCTGGGATTTTAATTCTTTTTAACTTTTATATTTTACTTAAAATCATTCCGTGCCGGGAATCGAACCCACCACCTTCTGCTCCGAAGCACGTCTCTTTAACCGCTTCGGCCACCACATCTTGTTGCTTGCATCTTCCTTTTTAGCTTTCTTGTAGCGTGCTCTGGGATTTTAATAATTTTTAATTTTAATCTTTTTTACTTTAAACCCTTTCGTCCCGGGGATTGAACCCGGGACCTTCTCTTCCGAATCACGTCTCTTTAACCGCTTCGGTCACAACAACTTATTGCTTGCACCTTCCATTTTAGCCTTCTTGTATGGAGATCTGGGATTTTAATTATTTTTAATTTTAATCTTTTTTACTTAAAAACCTTCCGTCCCGGGGATCGAACCAGGGACCTTCTATTCCGAAGCACGTCTCTTTAACCGCTTCGGCCACCACAACTTGTTGCTTGCATCTTCCTTTTTAGCTTTCTTGTAGCGTGCTCTGGGATTTTAATTATTTTTAATTTTAATCTTTTTTACTTAAAACCCTTCCGTCCCGGGGATTGAACCCGGGACCTTCTCTTCCGAAGCAAGTCTCTTTAACCGCTTCGGCCACAACAACTTGTTGCTTGCACCTTTCATTTTAGCCTTCTTGTATGGAGATCTGGGATTTTAATTATTATTTTTTAATTTTAATCTTTTTTACTTAAAATCCTTCCGTCCCGGGGATCGAACCAGGGACCTTCAATTCCGAAGCACGTCTCTTTAACCGCTTCGGCCACAACAACTTATTGCTTGCACCTTCCATTTTAGCCTTCTTGTATGGAGATCTGGGATTTTAATTATTTTTAATTTTAATCTTTTTTACTTAAAATCCTTCCGTCCCGGGGATCGAACCAGGGACCTTCAATTCCGAAGCACGTCTCTTTAACCGCTTCGGCCACAACAACTTGTTGCTTGCACCTCCCATTTTAGCCTTCTTGTATGGAGATCTGGGATTTTAATTATTTTTAATTTTAATCTTTTTTACTTAAAATCCTTCCGTCCCGGGGATCGAACCAGGGACCTTGAATTACGAAGCACGTCTCTTTAACCGCTTCGGCCACCACAACTTGTTGCTTGCACCTTCCTTTTTAACATTCTTATACGGAGCTCTGGGATTTTAATTATTTTTAATTTTAATCTTTTTTACTTAAAATCCTTCCGTCCCGGGGATTGAACCCGGGACCATCTCTTCCGAAGCACGTCTCTTTAACCGCTTCGGCCACAACAACTTATTGCTTGCACCTTCCATTTTAGCCTTCTTGTATGGAGATCTGGGATTTTAATTATTTTTAATTTTAATCTTTTTTACTTAAAATCCTTCCGTCCCGGGGATCGAACCAGGGACCTTCAATTCCGAAGCACGTCTCTTTAACCGCTTCGGCCACCACAACTTGTTGCTTGCAACTTTCATTTTAGCCTTCTTGTATGGAGATCTGGGATTTTAATTATTTTTTAATTTTAATCTTTTTTACTTAAAATCCTTCCGTCCCGGGGATCGAACCAGGGACCTTCAATTCCGAAGCACGTCTCTTTAACCGCTTCGGCCAGCACAACTTGTTGCTTGAACCTTCCTTTTTAACATTCTTGTACGGAGCTCTGGGATTTTAATTATTTTTAATTTTAATCTTTTTTACTTAAAATCCTTCCGTCCCGGGGATTGAACCCGGGACCTTCTCTTCCGAAGCACGTCTCTTTAACCGCTTCGGCCACAAAAACTTATTGCTTGCACCTTCCATTTTAGCCATCTTGTATGGAGATCTGGGATTTTAATTATTTTTAATTTTAATCTTTTTTACTTAAAATCCTTCCGTCCCGGGGATCGAACCAGGGACCTTCAATTCCGAAGCACGTCTCTTTAACCGCTTCGGCCACAACAACTTGTTGCTTGAACCTCCCATTTTAGCCTTCTTGTATGGAGATCTGGGATTTTAATTATTTTTAATTTTAATCTTTTATACTTAAAATCCTTACGTCCCGGGGATCGAACCAGGGACCTTCAATTCCGAAGCACGTCTCTTTAACCGCTTCGGCCACCACAACTTGTTGCTTGCAACTTTCATTTTAGCCTTCTTGTATGGAGATCTGGGATTTTAATTATTTTTAATTTTAATCTTTTTTACTTAAAATCCTTCCGTCCCGGGGATCGAACCAGGGACCTTCAATTCCGAAGCACGTCTCTTTAACCGCTTCGGCCACCACAACTTGTTGCTTGCAACTTTCATTTTAGCCTTCTTGTATGGAGATCTGGGATTTTAATTATTTTTTAATTTTAATCTTTTTTACTTAAAATCCTTCCGTCCCGGGGATCGAACCAGGGACCTTCAATTCCGAAGCACGTCTCTTTAACCGCTTCGGCCAGCACAACTTGTTGCTTGAACCTTCCTTTTTAACATTCTTGTACGGAGCTCTGGGATTTTAATTATTTTTAATTTTAATCTTTTTTACTTAAAATCCTTCCGTCCCGGGGATTGAACCCGGGACCTTCTCTTCCGAAGCACGTCTCTTTAACCGCTTCGGCCACAAAAACTTATTGCTTGCACCTTCCATTTTAGCCATCTTGTATGGAGATCTGGGATTTTAATTATTTTTAATTTTAATCTTTTTTACTTGAAATCCTTCCGTCCCGGGGATTGAACCCGGGACCTTCTCTCCGAAGCACGAATCTTTAACCGCTAAGGCCACAACAACTTATTGCTTGCACCTTCCATTTTAGCCATCTTGTATGGAGATCTGGGATTTTAATTATTTTTAATTTTAATCTTTTTTACTTAAAATCCTTCCGTCCCGGGGATCGAACCAGGGACCTTCAATTCCGAAGCACGTCTCTTTAACCGCTTCGGCCACAACAACTTGTTGCTTGCACCTCCCATTTTAGCCTTCTTGTATGGAGATCTGGGATTTTAATTATTTTTAATTTTAATCTTTTATACTTAAAATCCTTCCGCCCCGGGGATCGAACCAGGGACCTTCAATTCCGAAGCACGTCTCTTTAACCGCTTCGGCCACCACAACTTGTTGCTTGCACCTTCCTTTTTAACATTCTTGTACGGAGCTCTGGGATTTTAATTATTTTTAATTTTAATCTTTTTTACTTAAAATCCTTCCGTCAAGGGGGTTAGCCTTCTCGGAATTCTGGGCGCATTTTTCGAAATTATCAAGGGGTTTAGCCTTCTCGGAATTCTGGGCGCATTTTTCGAAATTTTCAAAGGGGTTAGCCTTCTCGGAATTCTGGGCGCATTTTTCGAAATTTTCAAAGGGGTTAGCCCTCTCGGAATTCTGGGCGCATTTTTCGAAATTTTCAAAGGGGTTAGCCTTCTCGGAATTCTGGGCGCATTTTTCGAAATTTTCAAAGGGGTTAGCCTTCTCGGAATTCTGGGCGCATTTTTCGAAATAGCCCTTTGAAAATTTCGAAAAATGCGCCCAGAATTCCGAGAAGGCTAAGCCCTTTGAAAACTTCGAAAAATGCCCCCAGAATTCCGAGAAGGCTAACCCCTTTGAAAATTTCGAAAATGCGCCCAGAATTCCGAGAAGGCTAACTAACCCCTTTGAAAAATTCGAAAAATGCGCCCAGAATTCCGAGAAGGCTAACCCCTTTGAAAATTTCGAAAATGCGCCCAGAATTCCAAAAAGGCTAACTAACCCCTTTGAAAATTTCGAAAAATGCGCCCAGAATTCCGAGAAGGCTAACCCCTTTGAAAATTTCGAAAAATGCGCCCAGAATTCCGACAAGGCTAACCCCTTTGAAAATTTCGAAAACTGAGCCCAGAATTCCGAGAAGGCTAACCCCTTTGAAAATTTCGAAAAATGCCCCCAGAATTCCGAGAAGGCTAAGCCCTTTGAAAACTTCGAAAAATGCCCCCAGAATTCCGAGAAGGCTAACCCCTTTGAAAATTTCGAAAAATGCGCCCAGAATACCGAGAAGGCTAACCCCTTTGAAAATTTCGAAAAATGCCCCCAGAATTCCGAGAAGGCTAACTAACCCCTTTGAAAATTTCGAAAAATGCGCCCAGAATTCCGAGAAGGCTAACCCCTTTGAAAATTTCGAAAAATGCGCCCAGAATTCCGAGAAGGCTAACCCCTTTGAAAATTTCGAAAACTGAGCCCAGAATTCCGAGAAGGCTAACCCCTTTGACAATTTCGAAAAATGCGCCCAGAATTCCGAGAAGGTTAACCCCTTTGAAAATTTCGAAAAATGCGCCCAGAATTCCGAGAAGTCTAACCCCTTTGAAAATTTCGAAAAATGCCCCCAGAATTCCGAGAAGGCTAAGCCCTTTGAAAACTTCGAAAAATGCCCCCAGAATTCCGAGAAGGCTAACCCCTTTGAAAATTTCGAAAAATGCGCCCAGAATACCGAGAAGGCTAACCCCTTTGAAAATTTCGAAAAATGCCCCCAGAATTCCGAGAAGGCTAACCCCTTTGAAAATTTCGAAAAATGCGCCCAGAATTCCGAGAAGGCTAACCCCTTTGAAAATTTCGAAATATGCGCCCAGAATTCCGAGAAGGCTAACCCCTTTGAAAATATCAAAAAATGCGCCCAGAATTCCGAGAAGGCTAACCCCTTTGAAAATTTCGAAAAATTCGCCCAGAATTCCGAGACGGCTAAGCCCTTTGAAAATTTCGAAAAATGCGCCCAGAATTCCGAGAAGGCTAACCCCTTTGAAAATTTCGAAAATGCGCCCAGAATTCCGAGAAGGCTAACTAACCCCTTTGAAAATTTCGAAAAATGCGCCCAGAATTCCGAGAAGGCTAACCCCTTTGAAAATTTCGAAAAATGCGCCCAGAATTCCGAGAAGGCTAACCCCTTTGAAAATTTCGAAAAATGCCCCCAGCATTCCGAGAAGGCTAACCCCTTTGAAAATTTCGAAAAATGCGCCCAGAATTCCGAGAAGGCTAACCCCTTTGAAAATTTCGAAAAATGCCCCCAGAATTCCGAGAAGGCTAACCCCTTTGAAAATTTCGAAAAATGCGCACAGATTTCCGAGATAGCTAACCCCTTTGAAAATTTCGAAAAATGCGCCCAGAATTCCGAGAAGGCTAACCCCTTTGAAAATTTCGAAGAATGCGCCTAGAATTCCGAGAAGGCTAACCCCTTTGAAAATTACGAAAAATGCGCCCAGAATTCCGAGAAGGCTAACCCCTTTGAAAATTTCGAAAAATGCGCCCAGAATTCCGAGAAGGCTAACCCCTTTGAAAATTTCGAAATATGCGCCCAGAATTCCGAGAAGGCTAACCCCTTTGAAAATTTCGAAAAATGCGCCCAGAATTCCGAGAAGGCTAACCACTTTGAAAATTTCGAAAAATGCGCCCGGAATCTTGAGAAGGCTAACCCCTATGAAGATTTCGAAAAATGCGCCCAGAATTCCGAGAAGGCTAACCCCTTTGAAAATATCGAAAAATGCGCCCAGAATTCCGAGAAGGCTAACCCTTTTGAAAATATCGAAAAATGCGCCCAGAATTCCGAGAAGGCTAACCCCTTTGAAAATTTCGAAAAATGCGCCCAGAATTCCGAGAAGGCTAACCCCTTTGAAAATTTCGAAGAATGCGCCCAGAATTCCGAGAAGGCTAACCCCCTTTGAAAATGTCGAAAAATGCGCCCAGAATTCCGAGAAGGCTAACCCCTTTGAAAATTTCGAAAAATGCGCCCAGAATTCCGAGAAGGCTAACCCCTTTGAAAATTTCGAAAAATGCCCCCAGAATTCCGAGAAGGCTAACCCCTTTGAAAATTTCGAAAAATGCGCCCAGAATTCCGAGAAGGCTAACCCCTTTGAAAATTTCGAAAAATGCCCCCAGAATTCCGAGAAGGCTAACCCCTTTGAAAATTTCGAAAAATGCGCACAGATTTCCGAGATAGCTAACCCCTTTGAAAATTTCGAAAAATGCGCCCAGAATTCCGAGAAGGCTAACCCCTTTGAAAATTTCGAAGAATGCGCCTAGAATTCCAAAAAGGCTAACCCCTTTAAAAATTTCGAAAAATACGCCCAGAATTCCGAGAAGGCTAACCCCTTCGAAAATATCGAAAAATGCGACCATAATTCCGAGAAGGCTAACCCTTTTGAAAATATCGAAAAATGCGCCCAGAATTCCGAGAAGGCTAACCCCTTTGAAACTTTCGAAAAATGCGCCCAGAATTCCGAGACGGCTAAGCCCTTTGAAAATTTCGAAAAATGCGCCCAGAATTCCGAGAAGGCTAACCCCTTTGAAAATTTCGGAAAATGCGCCCAGAATTCCGAGAAGGCTAACCCCTTTGAAAATTTCGAAAAATGCGCTTAGAATTCCGAGAAGGCTAACCCTTTTGAAAATTTCGAAAAATGCGCCCAGTATCTTGAGAAGGCTAACCCCTTTGAAAATTTCGAAAAATGCGCCCGAAAATCGAAGAAGGCCAACCCCTTCGAAAATTTCGATAAATGCGCCCGGAATCCGAAGAAGGCTAACCCCTTTGAAAATTTCGAAAAATGCGCCCAGAAATCCGAGAAGGCCCTTTGAAAATTTTGAAAAATGCGCCCAGACTTCCGAGAAGGCTAACTAACCCCTTTGAAAATTTCGAAAAATGCGCCCAGATTTCCGAGAAGGCTAAGCCCTTTGAAAATTTCGAAAAATGCGCCGAGAATTCCGAGAAGGCTAACCCCTTTGAAAATTTCGAAAAATGCGCCCAGAATTCCGAGAAGGCTAACCCCTTTGAAAATTTCGAAAAATGCGCCCAGAATTCCGAGAAGGCTAACTAACCCCTTTGAAAATTTCGAAAAATGCGCCCAGGATTCCGAGAAGGCTAACCCCTTTGAAAATATCGAATAATGCGCCCAGAATTCCGAGAAGGCTAACCCCTTTGAAAATTTTGAAAAATGCGCCCAGAATTCCGAGGCTAACCCCTTTGAAAATTTCGAAAAATGCGCCCAGAATTCCCAGAAGGCTAACCCCTTTGAAAATTTCGAAAAATGCGCCCAGAATTCCGAGAAGCCCCTTTGAAAATATCGAAAAATGCGCCCAGAATTCCGAGAAGGCTAACCCCTTTGAAAATTTCGAAAAATGCGCCCAGAATTCCGAGAAGGCTAACCCCTTTCAAAATTTCGAAAAATGCGCCCCGAATTCCGAGAAGGCTACCCCTTTGAAAATTTCGAAAAATGCGCCCAGAATTCCCAGAAGGCTAACCCCTTTGAAAATTTCGAAAAATGCGCCCAGAATTCCGAGAAGGCTAACCCCTTTGAAAATTTCGAAAAATGCGCCCAGAAATCCGAAGAGGCTAACCCCTTTCAAAATTTCGAAAAATGCGCCCAGAATTCCGAGAAGGCTAACCCCTTTGAAAATATCGAAAAATGCGCCCAGAATTTAGAGAAGGCTAACCCCTTTGAAAATTTCGAAAAATGCGCACAGATTTCCGAGATAGCTAACCCCTTTGAAAATTTCGAAAAATGCCCCCAGAATTCCGAGAAGGCTAACCCCTTTGAAAATTTCGAAAAATGCGCACAGAATTCCGAGAAGGCTAACCCCTTTGAAAATTTCGAAAAATGCCCCCAGAATTCCGAGAAGGCTAACGCCTTTGAAAATTTCGAAAAATGCGCACAGATTTCCGAGATAGCTAACCCCTTTGAAAATTTCGAAAAATGCGCCCAGAATTCCGAGAAGGCTAACCCCTTTGAAAATTTCGAAGAATGCGCCTAGAATTCCGAGAAGGCTAACCCCTTTAAAAATTTCGAAAAATACGCCCAGAATTCCGGGAAGGCTAACCCCTTTGAAAATTTCGAAAAATGCGCCCAGAATTCCGAGAAGGCTAACCCCTTTGAAAATTTCGAAAAATGCGCCCAGAATTCCGAGAAGGCTAACCCCTTTGAAAATTTCGAAAAATACGCCCAGAAATCCGAGAAGGCTAACCCCATTGAAAATTTCGAAAAATGCGCCGAGAATTCCGAGAAGGCTAACCCCTTTGAAAATATCGAAAAATTCCCCAGAATTCCGAGAAGGCTAACCCTTTTGAAAATATCGAAAAATGCGCCCAGAATTCCGAGAAGGCTAACCCCTTTGAAACTTTCGAAAAATGCGCCCAGAATTCCGAGACGGCTAAGCCCTTTGAAAATTTCGAAAAATGCGCCCAGAATTCCGAGAAGGCTAACCCCTTTGAAAATTTCGAAAAATGCGCCCAGAATTCCATGAAGGCTAACCCCTTTAAAAATTTCGAAAAATGCGCCCAGAATTCCGAGAAGGCTAACCCCTTTGAAAATTTCGAAAAATGCGCCGAGAATTCCGAGAAGGCTAACCACTTTGAAAATTTCGAAAAATGCGCCCAGAATCTTGAGAAGGCTAACCCCTTTGAAAATGTCGAAAAATGCGCCCAGAATTCCGAGAAGGCTAACCCTTTTCAAAATTTCGAAAAATGCGCCCAGAATTCCGAGAAGGCTAACACCTTTGAAAATTTCGAAAAATGCGCCCAGAATTCCGAGAAGGCTAACCCCTTTGAAAATTTCGCAAATGCACCCAGAATTCCGAGAAGGCTAACTAACCCCTTTGAAAATTTCGAAAAATGCGCCCAGAATTCCGAGAAGGCTAACCCCTTTGAAAATTTCGAAAAATGCGCCGAGAATTCCGAGAAGGCTAACCCCTTTGAAAATTTCGAAAAATGCGCCCAGAATTCCGAGAAGGCTAACCCCTTTGACAATTTCGAAAAATGCGCCCAGAATTCCGAGAAGGCTAACCCCTTGGAAAATTTCGAAAAATGCGCCCGATAATCGAAGAAGGCCAACCCCTTCGAAAATTTCGATAAATGCGCCCGGAATCCGAAGAAGGCTAACCCCTTTGAAAATTTCGAAAAATGCGCCCAGAAATCCGAGAAGGCCCTTTGAAAATTTCGAAAAATGCGCCCAGAATTCCGAGAAGGCTAACTAACCCCTTTGAAAATTTCGAAAAATGCGCCCAGATTTCCGAGAAGGCTAAACCCTTTGAAAATTTCGAAAAATGCGCCGAGAATTCCGAGAAGGCTAACCCCTTTGAAAATTTCGAAAAATGCGCCCAGAATTCCGCGAAGGCTAACCCCTTTGAAAATTTCGAAAATGCGCCCAGAATTCCGAGTAGGCTAACCCCTTTGAAAATTTTGAAAAATGCGCCCAGAATTCCGAGGCTAACCCCTTTGAAAATTTCGAAAAATGCGCCCAGAATTCCCAGAAGGCTAACCCCTTTGAAAATTTCGAAAAATGCGCCCAGAATGCCGAGAAAGCTAACCCCTTTGAAAATATCGAAAAATGCGCCCAGAATTCCGAGAAGGCTAACCCCTTTGAAAATATCGAAAAATGCGCCCAGAATTCCGAGAAGGCCCTTTGAAAATTTCGAAAAATGCGCCCAGAATTCCGAGAAGGCTAACCCCTTTGAAAATTTCGAAAAATGCGCCCAGAATTCCGAGAAGGCTAACCCCTTTCAAAATTTTTTAAAAATGCGCCCAGAAATCCGAGAAGGCTAACCCCTTTGAAAATTTCGAAAAATGCGCCCAGAATTCCGAGAAGGCTAACCCCTTTGAAAATATCGAAAAATGCGCCCAGAATTCCGAGAAGGCTAACCCCTTTGAAAATTTCGAAAAATGCGTCCAGAATTCCGAGACGGCTAAGCCCTTTGAAAATTTCGAAAAATGCTCCCAGAATTCCGAGAAGGCTAACTACTCCCTTTGAAAATTTCGAAAAATGCGCCCAGATTTCCGAGAAGGCTAACCCCTTTGAAAATTTCGAAAAATGCGCCGAGAATTCCGAGAAGGCTAACCCCTTTGAAAATTTCGAAAAATGCGCCCAGAATTCCGAGAAGGCTAACTCCTTTGAAAATTTCGAAAATGCGCCCAGAATTCCGAGTAGGCTAACCCCTTTGAAAATTTTGAAAAATGCGCCCAGAATTCCGAGAAGGCTAACCCCTTTGAAAATTTCGCAAATGCACCCAGAATTCCGAGAAGGGTAATTAACCCCTTTGAAAACTTCGAAAAATGCGCCCAGAATTCCGAGAAGGCTAACCCCTTTGAAAATTTCGAAAAATGCGCCGAGAATTCCGAGAAGGCTAACCCCTTTGAAAATTTCGAAAAATGCGCCCAGAATTCCGAGAAGGCTAACCCCTTTGACAATTTCGAAAAATGCGCCCAGAATTCCGAGAAGGCTAACCCCTTTGAAAATTTCGAAAAATCCGCCCGAAAATCGAAGAAGGCCAACCCCTTCGAAAATTTCGATAAATGCGCCCGGAATCCGAAGAAGGCTAACCCCTTTGAAAATTTCGCAAATGCACCCAGAATTCCGAGAAGGCTAACTAACCCCTTTGAAAATGTCGAAAAATGCGCCCAGGATTCCGAGAAGGCTAACCCCTTTGAAAATATCGAAAAATGCGCCCAGAATTCCGAGACGGCTAAGCCCTTTGAAAATTTCGGAAAATGCGCCCAGAATTCCGAGAAGGCTAACTAACCCCTTTGAAAATTTCGAAAAATGCACCCAGATTTCCGAGAAGGCTAAGCCCTTTGAAAATTTCGAAAAATGCGCCGAGAATTCCGAGAAGGCTAACCCCTTTGAAAATTTCGAAAAATGCGCCCAGAATTCCGAGAAGGCTAACCCCTTTGAAAATTTCGAAAATGCGCCCAGAATTCCGAGTAGGCTAACCCCTTTGAAAATTTTGAAAAATGCGCCCAGAATTCCGAGGCTAACCCCTTTGAAAATTTCGAAAAATGCGCCCAGAATTCCCAGAAGGCTAACCCCTTTGAAAATTTCGAAAAATGCGCCGAGAATTCCGATAAGGCTAACCCCTTTGAAAATATCGAAAAATGCGCCCAGGATTCCGAGAAGGCTAACCCCTTTGAAAATTTCGAAAAATGCGTCCAGAATTCCGAGACGGCTAAGCCCTTTGAAAATTTCGAAAAATGCGCCCAGAATTCCGAGAAGGCTAACCCCTTTCAAAATTTCGAAAAATGCGCCCAGAATTCCGAGAAGGCTAACCCCTTTGAAAATATCGAAAAATGCGCCCAGAATTCCGAGAAGGCTAACCCCTTTGAAAATTTCGAAAAATGCGTCCAGAATTCCGAGACGGCTAAGCCCTTTGAAAATTTCGAAAAATGCGCCCAGAATTCCGAGAAGGCTAACCCCTTTCAAAATTTCGAAAAATGCGCCCAGAATTCCGAGAAGGCTAACCCCTTTGAAAATATCGAAAAATGCCCCCAGAATTCCGAGAAGGCTAACCCCTTTGAAAATTTCGAAAAATGCGTCCAGAATTCCGAGACGGCTAAGCCCTTTGAAAATTTCGAAAAATGCGCCCAGAATTCCGAGAAGGCTAACCCCTTTCAAAATTTCGAAAAATGCGCCCAGAATTCCGAGAAGGCTAACCCCTTTGAAAATTTCGAAAAATGCGCCCCGAATTCCGAGAAGGCTACCCCTTTGAAAATTTCGAAAAATGCGCCCAGAATTCCGAGAAGGCTAACACCTTTGAAAATTTCGAAAAATGCGCCCAGAATTCCGAGAAGGCTAACCCCTTTGAAAATTTCGCAAATGCACCCAGAATTCCGAGAAGGCTAACTAACCCCTTTGAAAATTTCGAAAAATTCGCCCAGAATTCCGAGAAGGCTAACCCCTTTGAAAATTTCGAAAAATGCGCCGAGAATTCCGAGAAGGCTAACCCCTTTGAAAATTTCGAAAAATGCGCCCAGAATTCCGAGAAGTCTAACCCCTTTGAAAATTTCGAAAAATGGCCTCAGAATTCCGAGAAGGCTAAGCCCTTTGAAAACTTCGAAAATGCGCCCAGAATTCAGAGAAGGCTAACTAACCCCTTTGAAAATTTCGGAAAATGCGCCCAGAATTCCGAGAAGGCTAACCCCTTTGAAAATTTCAAAAAATGCGCCCAGAATTCCGAGAAGGCTAACCCCTTTGAAAATTTCGAAAAATGCCCCCAGAATTTCGAGAAGGCTAACCCCTTTGAAAATTTCGAAAAATGCGCCCAGAATTCCGAGAAGGCTAACCCCTTTGAAAATTTCGAAAAATGCCCCCAGAATTCCGAGAAGGCTAACCCCTTTGAAAATTTCGAAAAATGCGCACAGATTTCCGAGATAGCTAACCCCTTTGAAAATTTCGAAAAATGCCCCCAGAATTCCGAGAAGGCTAACCCCTTTGAAAATTTCGAAAAATGTGCACAGAATTCCGAGAAGGCTAACCCCTTTGAAAATTTCGAAAAATGCCCCCAGAATTCCGAGAAGGCTAACCCCTTTGAAAATTTCGAAAAATACGCCCAGAATTCCGAGAAGGCTAACCCCTTTGAAAATTTCGAAATATGCGCCCAGAATTCCGAGAAGGCTAACACCTTTGAAAATTTCGAAAAATGCGCCCAGAATTCCGAGAAGGCTAACCCCTTTGAAAATTTCGAAAAATGCGCCCAGAAATCCGAGAAGGCTAACCCCATTGAAAATTTCGAAAAATGCGCCGAGAATTCCGAGAAGGCTAACCCCTTTGAAAATATCGAAAAATGCGCCCAGAATTCCGAGAAGGCTAACCCTTTTGAAAATATCGAAAAATGCGCCCAGAATTCCGAGAAGGCTAACCCCTTTGAAACTGTCCAAAAATGCGCCCAGAATTCCGAGACGGCTAAGCCCATTGAAAATTTCGAAAAATGCGCCCAGAATTCCGAGAAGGCTAACCCCTTTGAAAATTTCGGAAAATGCGCCCAGAATTCCGAGAAGGCTAACCCCTTTGAAAATTTCGAAAAATGCGCTTAGAATTCCGAGAAGGCTAATCCCTTTGAAAATTTCGAAAAATCCGCCCGAAAATCGAAGAAGGCCAACCCCTTCGAAAATTTCGATAAATGCGCCCGGAATCCGAAGAAGGCTAACCCCTTTGAAAATTTCGCAAATGCACCCAGAATTCCGAGAAGGCTAACTAACCCCTTTGAAAATGTCGAAAAATGCGCCCAGGATTCCGAGAAGGCTAACCCCTTTGAAAATATCGAAAAATGCACCCAGAATTCCGAGAAGGCTAACCCCTTTGAAAATTTCGTAAAATGCGCCCAGAATTTTGAGACGGCTAAGCCCTTTGAAAATTTCGGAAAATGCGCCCAGAATTCCGAGAAGGCTAACTAACCCCTTTGAAAATTTCGAAGAATGCGCCCAGAATTCCGAGAAGGCCCTTTGAAAATTTCGAAAAATGCGCCCAGAATTCCGAGAAGGCTAACTAACCCCTTTGAAAATTTCGAAAAATGCACCCAGATTTCCGAGAAGGCTAAGCCCTTTGAAAATTTCGAAAAATGCGCCGAGAATTCCGAGAAGGCTAACCCCTTTGAAAATTTCGAAAAATGCGCCCAGAATTCCGAGAAGGCTAACCCCTTTGAAAATTTCGAAAATGCGCCCAGAATTCCGAGTAGGCTAACCCCTTTGAAAATTTTGAAAAATGCGCCCAGAATTCCGAGGCTAACCCCTTTGAAAATTTCGAAAAATGCGCCCAGAATTCCCAGAAGGCTAACCCCTTTGAAAATATCGAAAAATTCCCCAGAATTCCGAGAAGGCTAACCCTTTTGAAAATATCGAAAAATGCGCCCAGAATTCCGAGAAGGCTAACCCCTTTGAAACTTTCGAAAAATGCGCCCAGAATTCCGAGACGGCTAAGCCCTTTGAAAATTTCGAAAAATGCGCCCAGAATTCCGAGAAGGCTAACCCCTTTGAAAATTTCGAAAAATGCGCCCAGAATTCCATGAAGGCTAACCCCTTTAAAAATTTCGAAAAATGCGCCCAGAATTCCGAGAAGGCTAACCCCTTTGAAAATTTCGAAAAATGCGCCGAGAATTCCGAGAAGGCTAACCACTTTGAAAATTTCGAAAAATGCGCCCAGAATCTTGAGAAGGCTAACCCCTTTGAAAATGTCGAAAAATGCGCCCAGAATTCCGAGAAGGCTAACCCTTTTCAAAATTTCGAAAAATGCGCCCAGAATTCCGAGAAGGCTAACACCTTTGAAAATTTCGAAAAATGCGCCCAGAATTCCGAGAAGGCTAACCCCTTTGAAAATTTCGCAAATGCACCCAGAATTCCGAGAAGGCTAACTAACCCCTTTGAAAATTTCGAAAAATGCGCCCAGAATTCCGAGAAGGCTAACCCCTTTGAAAATTTCGAAAAATGCGCCGAGAATTCCGAGAAGGCTAACCCCTTTGAAAATTTCGAAAAATGCGCCCAGAATTCCGAGAAGGCTAACCCCTTTGACAATTTCGAAAAATGCGCCCAGAATTCCGAGAAGGCTAACCCCTTGGAAAATTTCGAAAAATGCGCCCGAAAATCGAAGAAGGCCAACCCCTTCGAAAATTTCGATAAATGCGCCCGGAATCCGAAGAAGGCTAACCCCTTTGAAAATTTCGAAAAATGCGCCCAGAAATCCGAGAAGGCCCTTTGAAAATTTCGAAAAATGCGCCCAGAATTCCGAGAAGGCTAACTAACCCCTTTGAAAATTTCGAAAAATGCGCCCAGATTTCCGAGAAGGCTAAACCCTTTGAAAATTTCGAAAAATGCGCCGAGAATTCCGAGAAGGCTAACCCCTTTGAAAATTTCGAAAAATGCGCCCAGAATTCCGCGAAGGCTAACCAATTTGAAAATTTCGAAAATGCGCCCAGAATTCCGAGTAGGCTCACCCCTTTGAAAATTTTGAAAAATGCGCCCAGAATTCCGAGGCTAACCCCTTTGAAAATTTCGAAAAATGCGCCCAGAATTCCCAGAAGGCTAACCCCTTTGAAAATTTCGAAAAATGCGCCCAGAATGCCGAGAAGGCTAACCCCTTTGAAAATATCGAAAAATGCGCCCAGAATTCCGAGAAGGCTAACCCCTTTGAAAATTTCGAAAAATGCGCCGAGAATTCCGAGAAGGCTAACCCCTTTGAAAATTTCGAAAAATGCGCCCAGAATTCCGAGAAGGCTAACCCCTTTGAAAATTTCGAAAAATGCGCCCAGAATT
The DNA here is from genome assembly GCA_964059195.1 of Ectobius pallidus. Lineage (NCBI taxonomy): Eukaryota > Metazoa > Arthropoda > Insecta > Blattodea > Ectobiidae > Ectobius > Ectobius pallidus. Next base: position 97,732,329 of record CAXKWD010000007.1, read on the forward strand.
CCGAGAAGGCTAACTAACCCCTTTGAAAATTTCGAAAAATGCGCCCAGGATTCCGAGAAGGCTAACCCCTTTGAAAATATCGAATAATGCGCCCAGAATTCCGAGAAGGCTAACCCCTTTGAAAATTTTGAAAAATGCGCCCAGAATTCCGAGGCTAACCCCTTTGAAAATTTCGAAAAATGCGCCCAGAATTCCCAGAAGGCTAACCCCTTTGAAAATTTCGAAAAATGCGCCCAGAATTCCGAGAAGCCCCTTTGAAAATATCGAAAAATGCGCCCAGAATTCCGAGAAGGCTAACCCCTTTGAAAATTTCGAAAAATGCGCCCAGAATTCCGAGAAGGCTAACCCCTTTCAAAATTTCGAAAAATGCGCCCCGAATTCCGAGAAGGCTACCCCTTTGAAAATTTCGAAAAATGCGCCCAGAATTCCCAGAAGGCTAACCCCTTTGAAAATTTCGAAAAATGCGCCCAGAATTCCGAGAAGGCTAACCCCTTTGAAAATTTCGAAAAATGCGCCCAGAAATCCGAAGAGGCTAACCCCTTTCAAAATTTCGAAAAATGCGCCCAGAATTCCGAGAAGGCTAACCCCTTTGAAAATATCGAAAAATGCGCCCAGAATTTAGAGAAGGCTAACCCCTTTGAAAATTTCGAAAAATGCGCACAGATTTCCGAGATAGCTAACCCCTTTGAAAATTTCGAAAAATGCCCCCAGAATTCCGAGAAGGCTAACCCCTTTGAAAATTTCGAAAAATGCGCACAGAATTCCGAGAAGGCTAACCCCTTTGAAAATTTCGAAAAATGCCCCCAGAATTCCGAGAAGGCTAACGCCTTTGAAAATTTCGAAAAATGCGCACAGATTTCCGAGATAGCTAACCCCTTTGAAAATTTCGAAAAATGCGCCCAGAATTCCGAGAAGGCTAACCCCTTTGAAAATTTCGAAGAATGCGCCTAGAATTCCGAGAAGGCTAACCCCTTTAAAAATTTCGAAAAATACGCCCAGAATTCCGGGAAGGCTAACCCCTTTGAAAATTTCGAAAAATGCGCCCAGAATTCCGAGAAGGCTAACCCCTTTGAAAATTTCGAAAAATGCGCCCAGAATTCCGAGAAGGCTAACCCCTTTGAAAATTTCGAAAAATACGCCCAGAAATCCGAGAAGGCTAACCCCATTGAAAATTTCGAAAAATGCGCCGAGAATTCCGAGAAGGCTAACCCCTTTGAAAATATCGAAAAATTCCCCAGAATTCCGAGAAGGCTAACCCTTTTGAAAATATCGAAAAATGCGCCCAGAATTCCGAGAAGGCTAACCCCTTTGAAACTTTCGAAAAATGCGCCCAGAATTCCGAGACGGCTAAGCCCTTTGAAAATTTCGAAAAATGCGCCCAGAATTCCGAGAAGGCTAACCCCTTTGAAAATTTCGAAAAATGCGCCCAGAATTCCATGAAGGCTAACCCCTTTAAAAATTTCGAAAAATGCGCCCAGAATTCCGAGAAGGCTAACCCCTTTGAAAATTTCGAAAAATGCGCCGAGAATTCCGAGAAGGCTAACCACTTTGAAAATTTCGAAAAATGCGCCCAGAATCTTGAGAAGGCTAACCCCTTTGAAAATGTCGAAAAATGCGCCCAGAATTCCGAGAAGGCTAACCCTTTTCAAAATTTCGAAAAATGCGCCCAGAATTCCGAGAAGGCTAACACCTTTGAAAATTTCGAAAAATGCGCCCAGAATTCCGAGAAGGCTAACCCCTTTGAAAATTTCGCAAATGCACCCAGAATTCCGAGAAGGCTAACTAACCCCTTTGAAAATTTCGAAAAATGCGCCCAGAATTCCGAGAAGGCTAACCCCTTTGAAAATTTCGAAAAATGCGCCGAGAATTCCGAGAAGGCTAACCCCTTTGAAAATTTCGAAAAATGCGCCCAGAATTCCGAGAAGGCTAACCCCTTTGACAATTTCGAAAAATGCGCCCAGAATTCCGAGAAGGCTAACCCCTTGGAAAATTTCGAAAAATGCGCCCGATAATCGAAGAAGGCCAACCCCTTCGAAAATTTCGATAAATGCGCCCGGAATCCGAAGAAGGCTAACCCCTTTGAAAATTTCGAAAAATGCGCCCAGAAATCCGAGAAGGCCCTTTGAAAATTTCGAAAAATGCGCCCAGAATTCCGAGAAGGCTAACTAACCCCTTTGAAAATTTCGAAAAATGCGCCCAGATTTCCGAGAAGGCTAAACCCTTTGAAAATTTCGAAAAATGCGCCGAGAATTCCGAGAAGGCTAACCCCTTTGAAAATTTCGAAAAATGCGCCCAGAATTCCGCGAAGGCTAACCCCTTTGAAAATTTCGAAAATGCGCCCAGAATTCCGAGTAGGCTAACCCCTTTGAAAATTTTGAAAAATGCGCCCAGAATTCCGAGGCTAACCCCTTTGAAAATTTCGAAAAATGCGCCCAGAATTCCCAGAAGGCTAACCCCTTTGAAAATTTCGAAAACTGCGCCCAGAATGCCGAGAAAGCTAACCCCTTTGAAAATATCGAAAAATGCGCCCAGAATTCCGAGAAGGCTAACCCCTTTGAAAATATCGAAAAATGCGCCCAGAATTCCGAGAAGGCCCTTTGAAAATTTCGAAAAATGCGCCCAGAATTCCGAGAAGGCTAACCCCTTTGAAAATTTCGAAAAATGCGCCCAGAATTCCGAGAAGGCTAACCCCTTTCAAAATTTTTTAAAAATGCGCCCAGAAATCCGAGAAGGCTAACCCCTTTGAAAATTTCGAAAAATGCGCCCAGAATTCCGAGAAGGCTAACCCCTTTGAAAATATCGAAAAATGCGCCCAGAATTCCGAGAAGGCTAACCCCTTTGAAAATTTCGAAAAATGCGTCCAGAATTCCGAGACGGCTAAGCCCTTTGAAAATTTCGAAAAATGCTCCCAGAATTCCGAGAAGGCTAACTACTCCCTTTGAAAATTTCGAAAAATGCGCCCAGATTTCCGAGAAGGCTAACCCCTTTGAAAATTTCGAAAAATGCGCCGAGAATTCCGAGAAGGCTAACCCCTTTGAAAATTTCGAAAAATGCGCCCAGAATTCCGAGAAGGCTAACTCCTTTGAAAATTTCGAAAATGCGCCCAGAATTCCGAGTAGGCTAACCCCTTTGAAAATTTTGAAAAATGCGCCCAGAATTCCGAGAAGGCTAACCCCTTTGAAAATTTCGCAAATGCACCCAGAATTCCGAGAAGGGTAACTAACCCCTTTGAAAACTTCGAAAAATGCGCCCAGAATTCCGAGAAGGCTAACCCCTTTGAAAATTTCGAAAAATGCGCCGAGAATTCCGAGAAGGCTAACCCCTTTGAAAATTTCGAAAAATGCGCCCAGAATTCCGAGAAGGCTAACCCCTTTGACAATTTCGAAAAATGCGCCCAGAATTCCGAGAAGGCTAACCCCTTTGAAAATTTCGAAAAATCCGCCCGAAAATCGAAGAAGGCCAACCCCTTCGAAAATTTCGATAAATGCGCCCGGAATCCGAAGAAGGCTAACCCCTTTGAAAATTTCGCAAATGCACCCAGAATTCCGAGAAGGCTAACTAACCCCTTTGAAAATGTCGAAAAATGCGCCCAGGATTCCGAGAAGGCTAACCCCTTTGAAAATATCGAAAAATGCGCCCAGAATTCCGAGACGGCTAAGCCCTTTGAAAATTTCGGAAAATGCGCCCAGAATTCCGAGAAGGCTAACTAACCCCTTTGAAAATTTCGAAAAATGCACCCAGATTTCCGAGAAGGCTAAGCCCTTTGAAAATTTCGAAAAATGCGCCGAGAATTCCGAGAAGGCTAACCCCTTTGAAAATTTCGAAAAATGCGCCCAGAATTCCGAGAAGGCTAACCCCTTTGAAAATTTCGAAAATGCGCCCAGAATTCCGAGTAGGCTAACCCCTTTGAAAATTTTGAAAAATGCGCCCAGAATTCCGAGGCTAACCCCTTTGAAAATTTCGAAAAATGCGCCCAGAATTCCCAGAAGGCTAACCCCTTTGAAAATTTCGAAAAATGCGCCGAGAATTCCGATAAGGCTAACCCCTTTGAAAATATCGAAAAATGCGCCCAGGATTCCGAGAAGGCTAACCCCTTTGAAAATTTCGAAAAATGCGTCCAGAATTCCGAGACGGCTAAGCCCTTTGAAAATTTCGAAAAATGCGCCCAGAATTCCGAGAAGGCTAACCCCTTTCAAAATTTCGAAAAATGCGCCCAGAATTCCGAGAAGGCTAACCCCTTTGAAAATATCGAAAAATGCGCCCAGAATTCCGAGAAGGCTAACCCCTTTGAAAATTTCGAAAAATGCGTCCAGAATTCCGAGACGGCTAAGCCCTTTGAAAATTTCGAAAAATGCGCCCAGAATTCCGAGAAGGCTAACCCCTTTCAAAATTTCGAAAAATGCGCCCAGAATTCCGAGAAGGCTAACCCCTTTGAAAATATCGAAAAATGCCCCCAGAATTCCGAGAAGGCTAACCCCTTTGAAAATTTCGAAAAATGCGTCCAGAATTCCGAGACGGCTAAGCCCTTTGAAAATTTCGAAAAATGCGCCCAGAATTCCGAGAAGGCTAACCCCTTTCAAAATTTCGAAAAATGCGCCCAGAATTCCGAGAAGGCTAACCCCTTTGAAAATTTCGAAAAATGCGCCCCGAATTCCGAGAAGGCTACCCCTTTGAAAATTTCGAAAAATGCGCCCAGAATTCCGAGAAGGCTAACACCTTTGAAAATTTCGAAAAATGCGCCCAGAATTCCGAGAAGGCTAACCCCTTTGAAAATTTCGCAAATGCACCCAGAATTCCGAGAAGGCTAACTAACCCCTTTGAAAATTTCGAAAAATTCGCCCAGAATTCCGAGAAGGCTAACCCCTTTGAAAATTTCGAAAAATGCGCCGAGAATTCCGAGAAGGCTAACCCCTTTGAAAATTTCGAAAAATGCGCCCAGAATTCCGAGAAGTCTAACCCCTTTGAAAATTTCGAAAAATGGCCTCAGAATTCCGAGAAGGCTAAGCCCTTTGAAAACTTCGAAAATGCGCCCAGAATTCAGAGAAGGCTAACTAACCCCTTTGAAAATTTCGGAAAATGCGCCCAGAATTCCGAGAAGGCTAACCCCTTTGAAAATTTCAAAAAATGCGCCGAGAATTCCGAGAAGGCTAACCCCTTTGAAAATTTCGAAAAATGCCCCCAGAATTTCGAGAAGGCTAACCCCTTTGAAAATTTCGAAAAATGCGCCCAGAATTCCGAGAAGGCTAACCCCTTTGAAAATTTCGAAAAATGCCCCCAGAATTCCGAGAAGGCTAACCCCTTTGAAAATTTCGAAAAATGCGCACAGATTTCCGAGATAGCTAACCCCTTTGAAAATTTCGAAAAATGCCCCCAGAATTCCGAGAAGGCTAACCCCTTTGAAAATTTCGAAAAATGTGCACAGAATTCCGAGAAGGCTAACCCCTTTGAAAATTTCGAAAAATGCCCCCAGAATTCCGAGAAGGCTAACCCCTTTGAAAATTTCGAAAAATACGCCCAGAATTCCGAGAAGGCTAACCCCTTTGAAAATTTCGAAATATGCGCCCAGAATTCCGAGAAGGCTAACACCTTTGAAAATTTCGAAAAATGCGCCCAGAATTCCGAGAAGGCTAACCCCTTTGAAAATTTCGAAAAATGCGCCCAGAAATCCGAGAAGGCTAACCCCATTGAAAATTTCGAAAAATGCGCCGAGAATTCCGAGAAGGCTAACCCCTTTGAAAATATCGAAAAATGCGCCCAGAATTCCGAGAAGGCTAACCCTTTTGAAAATATCGAAAAATGCGCCCAGAATTCCGAGAAGGCTAACCCCTTTGAAACTGTCCAAAAATGCGCCCAGAATTCCGAGACGGCTAAGCCCATTGAAAATTTCGAAAAATGCGCCCAGAATTCCGAGAAGGCTAACCCCTTTGAAAATTTCGGAAAATGCGCCCAGAATTCCGAGAAGGCTAACCCCTTTGAAAATTTCGAAAAATGCGCTTAGAATTCCGAGAAGGCTAATCCCTTTGAAAATTTCGAAAAATCCGCCCGAAAATCGAAGAAGGCCAACCCCTTCGAAAATTTCGATAAATGCGCCCGGAATCCGAAGAAGGCTAACCCCTTTGAAAATTTCGCAAATGCACCCAGAATTCCGAGAAGGCTAACTAACCCCTTTGAAAATGTCGAAAAATGCGCCCAGGATTCCGAGAAGGCTAACCCCTTTGAAAATATCGAAAAATGCACCCAGAATTCCGAGAAGGCTAACCCCTTTGAAAATTTCGTAAAATGCGCCCAGAATTTTGAGACGGCTAAGCCCTTTGAAAATTTCGGAAAATGCGCCCAGAATTCCGAGAAGGCTAACTAACCCCTTTGAAAATTTCGAAGAATGCGCCCAGAATTCCGAGAAGGCCCTTTGAAAATTTCGAAAAATGCGCCCAGAATTCCGAGAAGGCTAACTAACCCCTTTGAAAATTTCGAAAAATGCACCCAGATTTCCGAGAAGGCTAAGCCCTTTGAAAATTTCGAAAAATGCGCCGAGAATTCCGAGAAGGCTAACCCCTTTGAAAATTTCGAAAAATGCGCCCAGAATTCCGAGAAGGCTAACCCCTTTGAAAATTTCGAAAATGCGCCCAGAATTCCGAGTAGGCTAACCCCTTTGAAAATTTTGAAAAATGCGCCCAGAATTCCGAGGCTAACCCCTTTGAAAATTTCGAAAAATGCGCCCAGAATTCCCAGAAGGCTAACCCCTTTGAAAATATCGAAAAATTCCCCAGAATTCCGAGAAGGCTAACCCTTTTGAAAATATCGAAAAATGCGCCCAGAATTCCGAGAAGGCTAACCCCTTTGAAACTTTCGAAAAATGCGCCCAGAATTCCGAGACGGCTAAGCCCTTTGAAAATTTCGAAAAATGCGCCCAGAATTCCGAGAAGGCTAACCCCTTTGAAAATTTCGAAAAATGCGCCCAGAATTCCATGAAGGCTAACCCCTTTAAAAATTTCGAAAAATGCGCCCAGAATTCCGAGAAGGCTAACCCCTTTGAAAATTTCGAAAAATGCGCCGAGAATTCCGAGAAGGCTAACCACTTTGAAAATTTCGAAAAATGCGCCCAGAATCTTGAGAAGGCTAACCCCTTTGAAAATGTCGAAAAATGCGCCCAGAATTCCGAGAAGGCTAACCCTTTTCAAAATTTCGAAAAATGCGCCCAGAATTCCGAGAAGGCTAACACCTTTGAAAATTTCGAAAAATGCGCCCAGAATTCCGAGAAGGCTAACCCCTTTGAAAATTTCGCAAATGCACCCAGAATTCCGAGAAGGCTAACTAACCCCTTTGAAAATTTCGAAAAATGCGCCCAGAATTCCGAGAAGGCTAACCCCTTTGAAAATTTCGAAAAATGCGCCGAGAATTCCGAGAAGGCTAACCCCTTTGAAAATTTCGAAAAATGCGCCCAGAATTCCGAGAAGGCTAACCCCTTTGACAATTTCGAAAAATGCGCCCAGAATTCCGAGAAGGCTAACCCCTTGGAAAATTTCGAAAAATGCGCCCGAAAATCGAAGAAGGCCAACCCCTTCGAAAATTTCGATAAATGCGCCCGGAATCCGAAGAAGGCTAACCCCTTTGAAAATTTCGAAAAATGCGCCCAGAAATCCGAGAAGGCCCTTTGAAAATTTCGAAAAATGCGCCCAGAATTCCGAGAAGGCTAACTAACCCCTTTGAAAATTTCGAAAAATGCGCCCAGATTTCCGAGAAGGCTAAACCCTTTGAAAATTTCGAAAAATGCGCCCAGAATTCCGCGAAGGCTAACCAATTTGAAAATTTCGAAAATGCGCCCAGAATTCCGAGTAGGCTCACCCCTTTGAAAATTTTGAAAAATGCGCCCAGAATTCCGAGGCTAACCCCTTTGAAAATTTCGAAAAATGCGCCCAGAATTCCCAGAAGGCTAACCCCTTTGAAAATTTCGAAAAATGCGCCCAGAATGCCGAGAAGGCTAACCCCTTTGAAAATATCGAAAAATGCGCCCAGAATTCCGAGAAGGCTAACCCCTTTGAAAATATCGAAAAATGCGCCCAGAATTCCGAGAAGGCCCTTTGAAAATTTCGAAAAATGCGCCCAGAATTCCGAGAAGGCTAACCCCTTTGAAAATTTCGAAAAATGCGCCCAGAATTCCGAGAAGGCTAACCCCTTTCAAAATTTTTTAAAAATGCGCCCAGAAATCCGAGAAGGCTAACCCCTTTGAAAATTTCGAAAAATGCGCCCAGAATTCCGAGAAGGCTAACCCCTTTGAAAATTTCGAAAAATGCGCACAGAATTCCGAGAAGGCTAACCCCTTTGAAAATTTCGAAAAATGCCCCCAGAATTCCGAGAAGGCTAACTCCTTTGAAAATTTCGAAAAATGCGCACAGATTTCCGAGATAGCTAACCCCTTTGAAAATTTCGAAAAATGCGCCCAGAATTCCGAGAAGGCTAACCCCTTTGAAAATTTCGAAGAATGCGCCTAGAATTCCGAGAAGGCTAACCCCTTTAAAAATTTCGAAAAATACGCCCAGAATTCCGAGAAGGCTAACCCCTTTGAAAATTTCGAAATATGCGCCGAGAATTCCGAGAAGGCTAACCCCTTTGAAAATTTCGAAAAATGCGCCCAGAATTCCGAGAAGGCTAACCCCTTTGACAATTTCGAAAAATGCGCCCAGAATTCCGAGAAGGCTAACCCCTTTGAAAATTTCGAAAAATCCGCCCGAAAATCGAAGAAGGCCAACCCCTTCGAAAATTTCGATAAATGCGCCCGGAATCCGAAGAAGGCTAACCCCTTTGAAAATTTCGCAAATGCACCCAGAATTCCGAGAAGGCTAACTAACCCCTTTGAAAATGTCGAAAAATGCGCCCAGGATTCCGAGAAGGCTAACCCCTTTGAAAATATCGAAAAATGCGCCCAGAATTCCGAGACGGCTAAGCCCTTTGAAAATTTCGGAAAATGCGCCCAGAATTCCGAGAAGGCTAACTAACCCCTTTGAAAATTTCGAAAAATGCACCCAGATTTCCGAGAAGGCTAAGCCCTTTGAAAATTTCGAAAAATGCGCCGAGAATTCCGAGAAGGCTAACCCCTTTGAAAATTTCGAAAAATGCGCCCAGAATTCCGAGAAGGCTAACCCCTTTGAAAATTTCGAAAATGCGCCCAGAATTCCGAGTAGGCTAACCCCTTTGAAAATTTTGAAAAATGCGCCCAGAATTCCGAGGCTAACCCCTTTGAAAATTTCGAAAAATGCGCCCAGAATTCCCAGAAGGCTAACCCCTTTGAAAATTTCGAAAAATGCGCCGAGAATTCCGATAAGGCTAACCCCTTTGAAAATATCGAAAAATGCGCCCAGGATTCCGAGAAGGCTAACCCCTTTGAAAATTTCGAAAAATGCGTCCAGAATTCCGAGACGGCTAAGCCCTTTGAAAATTTCGAAAAATGCGCCCAGAATTCCGAGAAGGCTAACCCCTTTCAAAATTTCGAAAAATGCGCCCAGAATTCCGAGAAGGCCCTTTGAAAATTTCGCAAATGCACCCAGAATTCCGAGAAGGCTAACTAACCCCTTTGAAAATTTCGAAAAATTCGCCCAGAATTCCGAGAAGGCTAACCCCTTTGAAAATTTCGAAAAATGCGCCCAGAATTCCGAGAAGTCTAACCCCTTTGAAAATTTCGAAAAATGGCCTCAGAATTCCGAGAAGGCTAAGCCCTTTGAAAACTTCGAAAATGCGCCCAGAATTCAGAGAAGGCTAACTAACCCCTTTGAAAATTTCGAAAAATGCGCCCAGAATTCCGAGAAGGCTAACCCCTTTGAAAATTTCGAAAAATGCGCCCAGAATTCCGAGAAGGCTAACCCCTTTGAAAATTTCGAAAAATGCCCCCAGAATTTCGAGAAGGCTAACCCCTTTGAAAATTTCGAAAAATGCGCCCAGAATTCCGAGAAGGCTAACCCCTTTGAAAATTTCGAAAAATGCCCCCAGAATTCCGAGAAGGCTAACCCCTTTGAAAATTTCGAAAAATGCGCACAGATTTCCGAGATAGCTAACCCCTTTGAAAATTTCGAAAAATGCCCCCAGAATTCCGAGAAGGCTAACCCCTTTGAAAATTTCGAAAAATGCGCACAGAATTCCGAGAAGGCTAACCCCTTTGAAAATTTCGAAAAATGCCCCCAGAATTCCGAGAAGGCTAACCCCTTTGAAAATTTCGAAAAATGCGCACAGATTTCCGAGATAGCTAACCCCTTTGAAAATTTCGAAAAATGCGCCCAGAATTCCGAGAAGGCTAACCCCTTTGAAAATTTCGAAGAATGCGCCTAGAATTCCGAGAAGGCTAACCCCTTTAAAAATTTCGAAAAATACGCCCAGAATTCCGAGAAGGCTAACCCCTTTGAAAATTTCGAAATATGCGCCCAGAATTCCGAGAAGGCTAACACCTTTGAAAATTTCGAAAAATGCGCCCAGAATTCCGAGAAGGCTAACCCCTTTGAAAATTTCGAAAAATGCGCCCAGAAATCCGAGAAGGCTAACCCCATTGAAAATTTCGAAAAATGCGCCGAGAATTCCGAGAAGGCTAACCCCTTTGAAAATATCGAAAAATGCGCCCAGAATTCCGAGAAGGCTAACCCTTTTGAAAATATCGAAAAATGCGCCCAGAATTCCGAGAAGGCTAACCCCTTTGAAACTGTCCAAAAATGCGCCCAGAATTCCGAGAGGGCTAAGCCCATTGAAAATTTCGAAAAATGCGCCCAGAATTCCGAGAAGGCTAACCCCTTTGAAAATTTCGGAAAATGCGCCCAGAATTCCGAGAAGGCTAACCCCTTTGAAAATTTCGAAAAATGCGCTTAGAATTCCGAGAAGGCTAACCCCTTTGAAAATTTCGAAATATGCGCCCAGAATTCCAAGAAGGCTAACCCCTTTAAAAATTTCGAAAAATGCGCCCAGAATTCCGAGAAGGCTAACCCCTTTGAAAATTTCGAAAAATGCGCCGAGAATTCCGAGAAGGCTAACCACTTTGAAAATTTCGAAAAATGCGCCCAGAATCTTGAGAAGGCTAACCCCTTTGAAAATGTCGAAAAATGCGCCCAGAATTCCGAGAAGGCTAACCCCTTTGAAAATTTCGAAAAATCCGCCCGAAAATCGAAGAAGGCCAACCCCTTCGAAAATTTCGATAAATGCGCCCGGAATCCGAAGAAGGCTAACCCCTTTGAAAATTTCGCAAATGCACCCAGAATTCCGAGAAGGCTAACTAACCCCTTTGAAAATGTCGAAAAATGCGCCCAGGATTCCGAGAAGGCTAACCCCTTTGAAAATATCGAAAAATGCACCCAGAATTCCGAGAAGGCTAACCCCTTTGAAAATTTCGTAAAATGCGCCCAGAATTCCGAGACGGCTAAGCCCTTTGAAAATTTCGGAAAATGCGCCCAGAATTCCGAGAAGGCTAACTAACCCCTTTGAAAATTTCGAAGAATGCGCCCAGAATTCCGAGAAGGCCCTTTGAAAATTTCGAAAAATGCGCCCAGAATTCCGAGAAGGCTAACTAACCCCTTTGAAAATTTCGAAAAATGCACCCAGATTTCCGAGAAGGCTAAGCCCTTTGAAAATTTCGAAAAATGCGCCGAGAATTCCGAGAAGGCTAACCCCTTTGAAAATTTCGGAAAATGCGCCCAGAATTCCGAGAAGGCTAACCCCTTTGAAAATTTCGAAAATGCGCCCAGAATTCCGAGTAGGCTAACCCCTTTGAAAATTTTGAAAAATGCGCCCAGAATTCCGAGGCTAACCCCTTTGAAAATTTCGAAAAATGCGCCCAGAATTCCCAGAAGGCTAACCCCTTTGAAAATTTCGAAAAATGCGCCGAGAATTCCGAGAAGGCTAACCCCTTTGAAAATATCGAAAAATGCGCCCAGAATTCCGAGAAGGCTAACCCCTTTGAAAATTTCGAAAAATGCGTCCAGAATTCCGAGACGGCTAAGCCCTTTGAAAATTTCGAAAAATGCGCCCAGAATTCCGAGAAGGCTAACCCCTTTCAAAATTTCGAAAAATGCGCCCAGAATTCCGAGAAGGCTAACCCATTTGAAAATATCGAAAAATGCGCCCAGAATTCCGAGAAGGCTAACCCCTTTGAAAATTTCGAAAAATGCGTCCAGAATTCCGAGACGGCTAAGCCCTTTGAAAATTTCGAAAAATGCGCCCAGAATTCCGAGAAGGCTAACCCCTTTCAAAATTTCGAAAAATGCGCCCAGAATTCCGAGAAGGCTAACCCCTTTGAAAATATCGAAAAATGCGCCCAGAATTCCGAGAAGGCTAACCCCTTTGAAAATTTCGAAAAATGCGTCCAGAATTCCGAGACGGCTAAGCCCTTTGAAAATTTCGAAAAATGCGCCCAGAATTCCGAGAAGGCTAACCCCTTTCAAAATTTCGAAAAATGCGCCCAGAATTCCGAGAAGGCTAACCCCTTTGAAAATTTCGAAAAATGCGCCCCGAATTCCGAGAAGGCTACCCCTTTGAAAATTTCGAAAAATGCGCCCAGAATTCCGAGAAGGCTAACACCTTTGAAAATTTCGAAAAATGCGCCCAGAATTCCGAGAAGGCTAACCCCTTTGAAAATTTCGCAAATGCACCCAGAATTCCGAGAAGGCTAACTAACCCCTTTGAAAATTTCGAAAAATGCGCCCAGAATTCCGAGAAGGCTAACCCCTTTGAAAATTTCGAAAAATGCGCCGAGAATTCCGAGAAGGCTAACCCCTTTGAAAATTTCGAAAAATGCGCCCAGAATTCCGAGAAGTCTAACCCCTTTGAAAATTTCGAAAAATGGCCTCAGAATTCCGAGAAGGCTAAGCCCTTTGAAAACTTCGAAAATGCGCCCAGAATTCCGAGAAGGCTAACAACCCCTTTGAAAATTTCGAAAAATGCGCCCAGAATTCCGAGAAGGCTAACCCCTTTGAAAATTTCGAAAAATGCGCCCAGAATTCCGAGAAGGCTAACCCCTTTGAAAATTTCGAAAAATGCCCCCAGAATTCCGAGAAGGCTAACCCCTTTGAAAATTTCGAAAAATGCGCCCAGAATTCCGAGAAGGCTAACCCCTTTGAAAATTTCGAAAAATGCGCCCAGAATTCCGAGAAGGCTAACCCCTTTGAAAATTTCGAAAAATGCCCCCAGAATTCCGAGAAGGCTAACCCCTTTGAAAATTTCGAAAAATGCGCACAGATTTCCGAGATAGCTAACCCCTTTGAAAATTTCGAAAAATGCCCCCAGAATTCCGAGAAGGCTAACCCCTTTGAAAATTTCGAAAAATGCGCACAGAATTCCGAGAAGGCTAACCCCTTTGAAAATTTCGAAAAATGCCCCCAGAATTCCGAGAAGGCTAACCCCTTTGAAAATTTCGAAAAATGCGCACAGATTTCCGAGATAGCTAACCCCTTTGAAAATTTCGAAAAATGCGCCCAGAATTCCGAGAAGGCTAACCCCTTTGAAAATTTCGAAGAATGCGCCTAGAATTCCGAGAAGGCTAACCCCTTTAAAAATTTCGAAAAATACGCCCAGAATTCCGAGAAGGCTAACCCCTTTGAAAATTTCGAAAAATGCGCCCAGAATTCCGAGAAGGCTAACCCCTTTGAAAATTTCGAAAAATGCGCCCAGAATTCCGAGAAGGCTAACCCCTTTGAAAATTTCGAAATATGCGCCCAGAATTCCGAGAAGGCTAACCCCTTTGAAAATTTCGAAAAATGCGCCCAGAATTCCGAGAAGGCTAACCCCTTTGAAAATTTCGAAAAATGCGCCCAGAAATCCGAGAAGGCTAACCCCATTGAAAATTTCGAAAAATGCGCCGAGAATTCCGAGAAGGCTAACCCCTTTGAAAATATCGAAAAATGCGCCCAGAATTCCGAGAAGGCTAACCCTTTTGAAAATATCGAAAAATGCGCCCAGAATTCCGAGAAGGCTAACCCCTTTGAAACTTTCCAAAAATGCGCCCAGAATTCCGAGACGGCTAAGCCCTTTGAAAATTTCGAAAAATGCGCCCAGAATTCCGAGAAGGCTAACCCCTTTGAAAATTTCGGAAAATGCGCCCAGAATTCCGAGAAGGCTAACCCCTTTGAAAATTTCGAAAAATGCGCCCAGAATTCCAAGAAGGCTAACCCCTTTAAAAATTTCGAAAAATGCGCCCAGAATTCCGAGAAGGCTAACCCCTTTGAAAATTTCGAAAAATGCGCCGAGAATTCCGAGAAGGCTAACCACTTTGAAAATTTCGAAAAATGCGCCCAGAATTCCGAGAAGGCTAACCCTTTTCAAAATTTCGAAAAATGCGCCCAGAATTCCGAGAAGGCTAACACCTTTGAAAATTTCGAAAAATGCGCCCAGAATTCCGAGAAGGTTAACCCCTTTGAAAATTTCGCAAATGCACCCAGAATTCCGAGAAGGCTAACTAACCCCTTTGAAAATTTCGAAAAATGCGCCCAGAATTCCGAGAAGGCTAACCCCTTTGACAATTTCGAAAAATGCGCCCAGAATTCCGAGAAGGCTAACCCCTTTGAAAATTTCGAAAAATGCGCCCGAAAATCGAAGAAGGCCAACCCCTTCGAAAATTTCGATAAATGCGCCCGGAATCCGAAGAAGGCTAACCCCTTTTAAAATTTCGAAAAATGCGCCCAGAAATCCGAGAAGGCCCTTTGAAAATTTCGAAAAATGCGCCCAGAATTCCGAGAAGGCTAACTAACCCCTTTGAAAATTTCGAAAAATGCGCCCAGATTTCCGAGAAGGCTAAGCCCTTTGAAAATTTCGAAAAATGCGCCGAGAATTCCGAGAAGGCTAACCCCTTTGAAAATTTCGAAAAATGCGCCCAGAATTTCGCGAAGGCTAACCCCTTTGAAAATTTCGAAAATGCGCCCAGAATTCCGAGTAGGCTAACCCCTTTGAAAATTTTGAAAAATGCGCCCAGAATTCCGAGGCTAACCCCTTTGAAAATTTCGAAAAATGCGCCCAGAATTCCCAGAAGGCTAACCCCAGTGAAAATTTCGAAAAATGCGCCCAGAATTCCGAGAAGGCTAACCCCTTTGAAAATATCGAAAAATGCGCCCAGAATTCCGAGAAGGCTAACCCCTTTGAAAATTTCGAAAAATGCGTCCAGAATTCCGAGACGGCTAAGCCCTTTGAAAATTTCGAAAAATGCTCCCAGAATTCCGAGAAGGCTAACTAACCCCTTTGAAAATTTCGAAAAATGCGCCCAGATTTCCGAGAAGGCTAACCCCTTTGAAAATTTCGAAAAATGCGCCGAGAATTCCGAGAAGGCTAACCCCTTTGAAAATTTCGAAAAATGCGCCCAGAATTCCGAGAAGGCTAACTCCTTTGAAAATTTCGAAAATGCGCCCAGAATTCCGAGAAGGCTAACCCCTTTGAAAATTTCGAAAAATGCGCCGAGAATTCCGAGAAGGCTAACCACTTTGAAAATTTCGAAAAATGCGCCCAGAATCTTGAGAAGGCTAACCCCTTTGAAAATGTCGAAAAATGCGCCCAGAATTCCGAGAAGGCTAACTCTTTTCAAAATTTCGAAAAATGCGCCCAGAATTCCGAGAAGGCTAACACCTTTGAAAATTTCGAAAAATGCGCCCAGAATTCCGAGAAGGCTAACCCCTTTGAAAATTTCGCAAATGCACCCAGAATTCCGAGAAGGCTAACTAACCCCTTTGAAAATTTCGAAAAATGCGCCCAGAATTCCGAGAAGGCTAACCCCTTTGAAAATTTCGAAAAATGCGCCGAGAATTCCGAGAAGGCTAACCCCTTTGAAAATTTCGAAAAATGCGCCCAGAATTCCGAGAAGGCTAACCCCTTTGACAATTTCGAAAAATGCGCCCAGAATTCCGAGAAGGCTAACCCCTTTGAAAATTTCGAAAAATGCGCCCGAAAATCGAAGAAGGCCAACCCCTTCGAAAATTTCGATAAATTCGCCCGGAATCCGAAGAAGGCTAACCCCTTTGAAAATTTCGAAAAATGCGCCCAGAATTCCGAGAAGGCTAACCCCTTTGAAAATTTCGCAAATGCACCCAGAATTCCGAGAAGGCTAACTAACCCCTTTGAAAATGTCGAAAAATGCGCCCAGGATTCCGAGAAGGCTAACCCCTTTGAAAATATCGAAAAATGCGCCCAGAATTCCGAGAAGGCTAACCCCTTTGAAAATTTCGTAAAATGCGCCCAGAATTCCGAGACGGCTAAGCCCTTTGAAAATTTCGGAAAATGCGCCCAGAATTCCGAGAAGGCTAACTAACCCCTTTGAAAATTTCGAAGAATGCGCCCAGAATTCCGAGAAGGCTAACCCCTTTGAAAATTTCGAAAAATGCGCCGAGAATTCCGAGAAGGCTAACCACTTTGAAAATTTCGAAAAATGCGCCCAGAATTCCGAGAAGGCTAACCCTTTTCAAAATTTCGAAAAATGCGCCCAGAATTCCGAGAAGGCTAACACCTTTGAAAATTTCGAAAAATGCGCCCAGAATTCCGAGAAGGCTAACCCCTTTGAAAATTTCGCAAATGCACCCAGAATTCCGAGAAGGCTAACTAACCCCTTTGAAAATTTCGAAAAATGCGCCCAGAATTCCGAGAAGGCTAACCCCTTTGAAAATTTCGAAAAATGCGCCCGAAAATCGAAGAAGGCCAACCCCTTCGAAAATTTCGATAAATGCGCCCGGAATCCGAAGAAGGCTAACCCCTTTTAAAATTTCGAAAAATGCGCCCAGAAATCCGAGAAGGCCCTTTGAAAATTTCGAAAAATGCGCCCAGAATTCCGAGAAGGCTAACTAACCCCTTTGAAAATTTCGAAAAATGCGCCCAGATTTCCGAGAAGGCTAAGCCCTTTGAAAATTTCGAAAAATGCGCCGAGAATTCCGAGAAGGCTAACCCCTTTGAAAATTTCGAAAAATGCGCCCAGAATTCCGCGAAGGCTAACCCCTTTGAAAATTTCGAAAATGCGCCCAGAATTCCGAGTAGGCTAACCCCTTTGAAAATTTTGAAAAATGCGCCCAGAATTCCGAGGCTAACCCCTTTGAAAATTTCGAAAAATGCGCCCAGAATTCCCAGAAGGCTAACCCCTTTGAAAATTTCGAAAAATGCGCCCAGAATTCCGAGAAGGCTAACCCCTTTGAAAATTTCGAAAAATGCGCCCAGAATTCCGAGAAGGCTAACCCCTTTGAAAATATCGAAAAATGCGCCCAGAATTCCGAGAAGGCTAACCCCTTTGAAAATATCGAAAAATGCGCCCAGAATTCCGAGAAGGCCCTTTGAAAATTTCGAAAAATGCGCCCAGAATTCCGAGAAGGCTAACCCCTTTGAAAATTTCGAAAAATGCGCCCAGAATTCCGAGAAGGCTAACCCCTTTCAAAATTTTTTAAAAATGCGCCCAGAAATCCGAGAAGGCTAACCCCTTTGAAAATTTCGAAAAATGCGCCCAGAATTCCGAGAAGGCTAACCCCTTTGAAAATATCGAAAAATGCGCCCAGAATTCCGAGAAGGCTAACCCCTTTGAAAATTTCGAAAAATGCGTCCAGAATTCCGAGACGGCTAAGCCCTTTGAAAATTTCGAAAAATGCTCCCAGAATTCCGAGAAGGCTAACTAACCCCTTTGAAAATTTCGAAAAATGCGCCCAGATTTCCGAGAAGGCTAACCCCTTTGAAAATTTCGAAAAATGCGCCGAGAATTCCGAGAAGGCTAACCCCTTTGAAAATTTCGAAAAATGCGCCCAGAATTCCGAGAAGGCTAACTCCTTTGAAAATTTCGAAAATGCGCCCAGAATTCCGAGAAGGCTAACCCCTTTGAAAATTTCGAAAAATGCGCCGAGAATTCCGAGAAGGCTAACCACTTTGAAAATTTCGAAAAATGCGCCCAGAATCTTGAGAAGGCTAACCCCTTTGAAAATGTCGAAAAATGCGCCCAGAATTCCGAGAAGGCTAACCCTTTTCAAAATTTCGAAAAATGCGCCCAGAATTCCGAGAAGGCTAACACCTTTGAAAATTTCGAAAAATGCGCCCAGAATTCCGAGAAGGCTAACCCCTTTGAAAATTTCGCAAATGCACCCAGAATTCCGAGAAGGCTAACTAACCCCTTTGAAAATTTCGAAAAATGCGCCCAGAATTCCGAGAAGGCTAACCCCTTTGAAAATTTCGAAAAATGCGCCGAGAATTCCGAGAAGGCTAACCCCTTTGAAAATTTCGAAAAATGCGCCCAGAATTCCGAGAAGGCTAACCCCTTTGACAATTTCGAAAAATGCGCCCAGAATTCCGAGAAGGCTAACCCCTTTGAAAATTTCGAAAAATGCGCCCGAAAATCGAAGAAGGCCAACCCCTTCGAAAATTTCGATAAATGCGCCCGGAATCCGAAGAAGGCTAACCCCTTTGAAAATTTCGAAAAATGCGCCCAGAATTCCGAGAAGGCTAACCCCTTTGAAAATTTCGCAAATGCACCCAGAATTCCGAGAAGGCTAACTAACCCCTTTGAAAATGTCGAAAAATGCGCCCAGGATTCCGAGAAGGCTAACCCCTTTGAAAATATCGAAAAATGCGCCCAGAATTCCGAGAAGGCTAACCCCTTTGAAAATTTCGTAAAATGCGCCCAGAATTCCGAGACGGCTAAGCCCTTTGAAAATTTCGGAAAATGCGCCCAGAATTCCGAGAAGGCTAACTAACCCCTTTGAAAATTTCGAAGAATGCGCCCAGAATTCCGAGAAGGCCCTTTGAAAATTTCGAAAAATGCGCCCAGAATTCCGAGAAGGCTAACTAACCCCTTTGAAAATTTCGAAAAATGCACCCAGATTTCCGAGAAGGCTAAGCCCTTTGAAAATTTCGAAAATGCGCCCAGAATTCCGAGTAGGCTAACCCCTTTGAAAATTTTGAAAAATGCGCCCAGAATTCCGAGGCTAACCCCTTTGAAAATTTCGAAAAATGCGCCCAGAATTCCCAGAAGGCTAACCCCTTTGAAAATTTCGAAAAACGCGCCCAGAATTCCGAGAAGGCTAACCCCTTTGAAAATATCGAAAAATGCGCCCAGAATTCCGAGAAGGCTAACCCCTTTGAAAATTTCGAAAAATGCGTCCAGAATTCAGAGACGGCTAAGCCCTTTGAAAATTTCGAAAAATGCGCCCAGAATTCCGAGAAGGCTAACCCCTTTCAAAATTTCGAAAAATGCGCCCAGAATTCCGAGAAGGCTAACCCCTTTGAAAATATCGAAAAATGCGCCCAGAATTCCGAGAAGGCTAACCCCTTTGAAAATTTCGAAAAATGCGTCCAGAATTCCGAGACGGCTAAGCCCTTTGAAAATTTCGAAAAATGCGCCCAGAATTCCGAGACGGCTAAGCCCTTTGAAAATTTCGGAAAATGCGCCCAGAATTCCGAGAAGGCTAACTAACCCCTTTGAAAATTTCGAAAAATCCGCCCGAAAATCGAAGAAGGCCAACCCCTTCGAAAATTTCGATAAATGCGCCCGGAATCCGAAGAAGGCTAACCCCTTTGAAAATTTCGCAAATGCACCCAGAATTCCGAGAAGGCTAACTAACCCCTTTGAAAATGTCGAAAAATGCGCCCAGGATTCCGAGAAGGCTAACCCCTTTGAAAATATCGAAAAATGCACCCAGAATTCCGAGAAGGCTAACCCCTTTGAAAATTTCGTAAAATGCGCCCAGAATTCCGAGACGGCTAAGCCCTTTGAAAATTTCGGAAAATGCGCCCAGAATTCCGAGAAGGCTAACTAACCCCTTTGAAAATTTCGAAGAATGCGCCCAGAATTCCGAGAAGGCCCTTTGAAAATTTCGAAAAATGCGCCCAGAATTCCGAGAAGGCTAACTAACCCCTTTGAAAATTTCGAAAAATGCACCCAGATTTCCGAGAAGGCTAAGCCCTTTGAAAATTTCGAAAAATGCGCCGAGAATTCCGAGAAGGCTAACCCCTTTGAAAATTTCGAAAAATGCGCCCAGAATTCCGAGAAGGCTAACCCCTTTGAAAATTTCGAAAATGCGCCCAGAATTCCGAGTAGGCTAACCCCTTTGAAAATTTTGAAAAATGCGCCCAGAATTCCGAGGCTAACCCCTTTGAAAATTTCGAAAAATGCGCCCAGAATTCCCAGAAGGCTAACCCCTTTGAAAATTTCGAAAAATGCGCCGAGAATTCCGAGAAGGCTAACCCCTTTGAAAATATCGAAAAATGCGCCCAGAATTCCGAGAAGGCTAACCCCTTTGAAAATTTCGAAAAATGCGTCCAGAATTCCGAGACGGCTAAGCCCTTTGAAAATTTCGAAAAATGCGCCCAGAATTCCGAGAAGGCTAACCCCTTTCAAAATTTCGAAAAATGCGCCCAGAATTCCGAGAAGGCTAACCCATTTGAAAATATCGAAAAATGCGCCCAGAATTCCGAGAAGGCTAACCCCTTTGAAAATTTCGAAAAATGCGTCCAGAATTCCGAGACGGCTAAGCCCTTTGAAAATTTCGAAAAATGCGCCCAGAATTCCGAGAAGGCTAACCCCTTTCAAAATTTCGAAAAATGCGCCCAGAATTCCGAGAAGGCTAACCCCTTTGAAAATATCGAAAAATGCGCCCAGAATTCCGAGAAGGCTAACCCCTTTGAAAATTTCGAAAAATGCGTCCAGAATTCCGAGACGGCTAAGCCCTTTGAAAATTTCGAAAAATGCGCCCAGAATTCCGAGAAGGCTAACCCCTTTCAAAATTTCGAAAAATGCGCCCAGAATTCCGAGAAGGCTAACCCCTTTGAAAATTTCGAAAAATGCGCCCCGAATTCCGAGAAGGCTACCCCTTTGAAAATTTCGAAAAATGCGCCCAGAATTCCGAGAAGGCTAACACCTTTGAAAATTTCGAAAAATGCGCCCAGAATTCCGAGAAGGCTAACCCCTTTGAAAATTTCGCAAATGCACCCAGAATTCCGAGAAGGCTAACTAACCCCTTTGAAAATTTCGAAAAATGCGCCCAGAATTCCGAGAAGGCTAACCCCTTTGAAAATTTCGAAAAATGCGCCGAGAATTCCGAGAAGGCTAACCCCTTTGAAAATTTCGAAAAATGCGCCCAGAATTCCGAGAAGTCTAACCCCTTTGAAAATTTCGAAAAATGGCCTCAGAATTCCGAGAAGGCTAAGCCCTTTGAAAACTTCGAAAATGCGCCCAGAATTCCGAGAAGGCTAACAACCCCTTTGAAAATTTCGAAAAATGCGCCCAGAATTCCGAGAAGGCTAACCCCTTTGAAAATTTCGAAAAATGCGCCCAGAATTCCGAGAAGGCTAACCCCTTTGAAAATTTCGAAAAATGCCCCCAGAATTCCGAGAAGGCTAACCCCTTTGAAAATTTCGAAAAATGCGCCCAGAATTCCGAGAAGGCTAACCCCTTTGAAAATTTCGAAAAATGCGCCCAGAATTCCGAGAAGGCTAACCCCTTTGAAAATTTCGAAAAATGCCCCCAGAATTCCGAGAAGGCTAACCCCTTTGAAAATTTCGAAAAATGCGCACAGATTTCCGAGATAGCTAACCCCTTTGAAAATTTCGAAAAATGCCCCCAGAATTCCGAGAAGGCTAACCCCTTTGAAAATTTCGAAAAATGCGCACAGAATTCCGAGAAGGCTAACCCCTTTGAAAATTTCGAAAAATGCCCCCAGAATTCCGAGAAGGCTAACCCCTTTGAAAATTTCGAAAAATGCGCACAGATTTCCGAGATAGCTAACCCCTTTGAAAATTTCGAAAAATGCGCCCAGAATTCCGAGAAGGCTAACCCCTTTGAAAATTTCGAAGAATGCGCCTAGAATTCCGAGAAGGCTAACCCCTTTAAAAATTTCGAAAAATACGCCCAGAATTCCGAGAAGGCTAACCCCTTTGAAAATTTCGAAAAATGCGCCCAGAATTCCGAGAAGGCTAACCCCTTTGAAAATTTCGAAAAATGCGCCCAGAATTCCGAGAAGGCTAACCCCTTTGAAAATTTCGAAATATGCGCCCAGAATTCCGAGAAGGCTAACCCCTTTGAAAATTTCGAAAAATGCGCCCAGAATTCCGAGAAGGCTAACCCCTTTGAAAATTTCGAAAAATGCGCCCAGAAATCCGAGAAGGCTAACCCCATTGAAAATTTCGAAAAATGCGCCGAGAATTCCGAGAAGGCTAACCCCTTTGAAAATATCGAAAAATGCGCCCAGAATTCCGAGAAGGCTAACCCTTTTGAAAATATCGAAAAATGCGCCCAGAATTCCGAGAAGGCTAACCCCTTTGAAACTTTCCAAAAATGCGCCCAGAATTCCGAGACGGCTAAGCCCTTTGAAAATTTCGAAAAATGCGCCCAGAATTCCGAGAAGGCTAACCCCTTTGAAAATTTCGGAAAATGCGCCCAGAATTCCGAGAAGGCTAACCCCTTTGAAAATTTCGAAAAATGCGCCCAGAATTCCAAGAAGGCTAACCCCTTTAAAAATTTCGAAAAATGCGCCCAGAATTCCGAGAAGGCTAACCCCTTTGATAATTTCGAAAAATGCGCCGAGAATTCCGAGAAGGCTAACCACTTTGAAAATTTCGAAAAATGCGCCCAGAATTCCGAGAAGGCTAACCCTTTTCAAAATTTCGAAAAATGCGCCCAGAATTCCGAGAAGGCTAACACCTTTGAAAATTTCGAAAAATGCGCCCAGAATTCCGAGAAGGCTAACCCCTTTGAAAATTTCGCAAATGCACCCAGAATTCCGAGAAGGCTAACTAACCCCTTTGAAAATTTCGAAAAATGCGCCCAGAATTCCGAGAAGGCTAACCCCTTTGAAAATTTCGAAAAATGCGCCGAGAATTCCGAGAAGGCTAACCCCTTTGACAATTTCGAAAAATGCGCCCAGAATTCCGAGAAGGCTAACCCCTTTGAAAATTTCGAAAAATGCGCCCGAAAATCGAAGAAGGCCAACCCCTTCGAAAATTTCGATAAATGCGCCCGGAATCCGAAGAAGGCTAACCCCTTTTAAAATTTCGAAAAATGCGCCCAGAAATCCGAGAAGGCCCTTTGAAAATTTCGAAAAATGCGCCCAGAATTCCGAGAAGGCTAACTAACCCCTTTGAAAATTTCGAAAAATGCGCCCAGATTTCCGAGAAGGCTAAGCCCTTTGAAAATTTCGAAAAATGCGCCGAGAATTCCGAGAAGGCTAACCCCTTTGAAAATTTCGAAAAATGCGCCCAGAATTCCGCGAAGGCTAACCCCTTTGAAAATTTCGAAAATGCGCCCAGAATTCCGAGTAGGCTAACCCCTTTGAAAATTTTGAAAAATGCGCCCAGAATTCCGAGGCTAACCCCTTTGAAAATTTCGAAAAATGCGCCCAGAATTCCCAGAAGGCTAACCCCAGTGAAAATTTCGAAAAATGCGCCCAGAATTCCGAGAAGGCTAACCCCTTTGAAAATATCGAAAAATGCGCCCAGAATTCCGAGAAGGCTAACCCCTTTGAAAATTTCGAAAAATGCGTCCAGAATTCCGAGACGGCTAAGCCCTTTGAAAATTTCGAAAAATGCTCCCAGAATTCCGAGAAGGCTAACTAACCCCTTTGAAAATTTCGAAAAATGCGCCCAGATTTCCGAGAAGGCTAACCCCTTTGAAAATTTCGAAAAATGCGCCGAGAATTCCGAGAAGGCTAACCCCTTTGAAAATTTCGAAAAATGCGCCCAGAATTCCGAGAAGGCTAACTCCTTTGAAAATTTCGAAAATGCGCCCAGAATTCCGAGAAGGCTAACCCCTTTGAAAATTTCGAAAAATGCGCCGAGAATTCCGAGAAGGCTAACCACTTTGAGAATTTCGAAAAATGCGCCCAGAATCTTGAGAAGGCTAACCCCTTTGAAAATGTCGAAAAATGCGCCCAGAATTCCGAGAAGGCTAACTCTTTTCAAAATTTCGAAAAATGCGCCCAGAATTCCGAGAAGGCTAACACCTTTGAAAATTTCGAAAAATGCGCCCAGAATTCCGAGAAGGCTAACCCCTTTGAAAATTTCGCAAATGCACCCAGAATTCCGAGAAGGCTAACTAACCCCTTTGAAAATTTCGAAAAATGCGCCCAGAATTCCGAGAAGGCTAACCCCTTTGAAAATTTCGAAAAATGCGCCGAGAATTCCGAGAAGGCTAACCCCTTTGAAAATTTCGAAAAATGCGCCCAGAATTCCGAGAAGGCTAACCCCTTTGACAATTTCGAAAAATGCGCCCAGAATTCCGAGAAGGCTAACCCCTTTGAAAATTTCGAAAAATGCGCCCGAAAATCGAAGAAGGCCAACCCCTTCGAAAATTTCGATAAATGCGCCCGGAATCCGAAGAAGGCTAACCCCTTTGAAAATTTCGAAAAATGCGCCCAGAATTCCGAGAAGGCTAACCCCTTTGAAAATTTCGCAAATGCACCCAGAATTCCGAGAAGGCTAACTAACCCCTTTGAAAATGTCGAAAAATGCGCCCAGGATTCCGAGAAGGCTAACCCCTTTGAAAATATCGAAAAATGCGCCCAGAATTCCGAGAAGGCTAACCCCTTTGAAAATTTCGTAAAATGCGCCCAGAATTCCGAGACGGCTAAGCCCTTTGAAAATTTCGGAAAATGCGCCCAGAATTCCGAGAAGGCTAACTAACCCCTTTGAAAATTTCGAAGAATGCGCCCAGAATTCCGAGAAGGCTAACCCCTTTGAAAATTTCGAAAAATGCGCCGAGAATTCCGAGAAGGCTAACCACTTTGAAAATTTCGAAAAATGCGCCCAGAATTCCGAGAAGGCTAACCCTTTTCAAAATTTCGAAAAATGCGCCCAGAATTCCGAGAAGGCTAACACCTTTGAAAATTTCGAAAAATGCGCCCAGAATTCCGAGAAGGCTAACCCCTTTGAAAATTTCGCAAATGCACCCAGAATTCCGAGAAGGCTAACTAACCCCTTTGAAAATTTCGAAAAATGCGCCCAGAATTCCGAGAAGGCTAACCCCTTTGAAAATTTCGAAAAATGCGCCCGAAAATCGAAGAAGGCCAACCCCTTCGAAAATTTCGATAAATGCGCCCGGAATCCGAAGAAGGCTAACCCCTTTTAAAATTTCGAAAAATGCGCCCAGAAATCCGAGAAGGCCCTTTGAAAATTTCGAAAAATGCGCCCAGAATTCCGAGAAGGCTAACTAACCCCTTTGAAAATTTCGAAAAATGCGCCCAGATTTCCGAGAAGGCTAAGCCCTTTGAAAATTTCGAAAAATGCGCCGAGAATTCCGAGAAGGCTAACCCCTTTGAAAATTTCGAAAAATGCGCCCAGAATTCCGCGAAGGCTAACCCCTTTGAAAATTTCGAAAATGCGCCCAGAATTCCGAGTAGGCTAACCCCTTTGAAAATTTTGAAAAATGCGCCCAGAATTCCGAGGCTAACCCCTTTGAAAATTTCGAAAAATGCGCCCAGAATTCCCAGAAGGCTAACCCCTTTGAAAATTTCGAAAAATGCGCCCAGAATTCCGAGAAGGCTAACCCCTTTGAAAATTTCGAAAAATGCGCCCAGAATTCCGAGAAGGCTAACCCCTTTGAAAATATCGAAAAATGCGCCCAGAATTCCGAGAAGGCTAACCCCTTTGAAAATATCGAAAAATGCGCCCAGAATTCCGAGAAGGCCCTTTGAAAATTTCGAAAAATGCGCCCAGAATTCCGAGAAGGCTAACCCCTTTGAAAATTTCGAAAAATGCGCCCAGAATTCCGAGAAGGCTAACCCCTTTCAAAATTTTTTAAAAATGCGCCCAGAAATCCGAGAAGGCTAACCCCTTTGAAAATTTCGAAAAATGCGCCCAGAATTCCGAGAAGGCTAACCCCTTTGAAAATATCGAAAAATGCGCCCAGAATTCCGAGATGGCTAACCCCTTTGAAAATTTCGAAAAATGCGTCCAGAATTCCGAGACGGCTAAGCCCTTTGAAAATTTCGAAAAATGCTCCCAGAATTCCGAGAAGGCTAACTAACCCCTTTGAAAATTTCGAAAAATGCGCCCAGATTTCCGAGAAGGCTAACCCCTTTGAAAATTTCGAAAAATGCGCCGAGAATTCCGAGAAGGCTAACCCCTTTGAAAATTTCGAAAAATGCGCCCAGAATTCCGAGAAGGCTAACTCCTTTGAAAATTTCGAAAATGCGCCCAGAATTCCGAGAAGGCTAACCCCTTTGAAAATTTCGAAAAATGCGCCGAGAATTCCGAGAAGGCTAACCACTTTGAAAATTTCGAAAAATGCGCCCAGAATCTTGAGAAGGCTAACCCCTTTGAAAATGTCGAAAAATGCGCCCAGAATTCCGAGAAGGCTAACCCTTTTCAAAATTTCGAAAAATGCGCCCAGAATTCCGAGAAGGCTAACACCTTTGAAAATTTCGAAAAATGCGCCCAGAATTCCGAGAAGGCTAACCCCTTTGAAAATTTCGCAAATGCACCCAGAATTCCGAGAAGGCTAACTAACCCCTTTGAAAATTTCGAAAAATGCGCCCAGAATTCCGAGAAGGCTAACCCCTTTGAAAATTTCGAAAAATGCGCCGAGAATTCCGAGAAGGCTAACCCCTTTGAAAATTTCGAAAAATGCGCCCAGAATTCCGAGAAGGCTAACCCCTTTGACAATTTCGAAAAATGCGCCCAGAATTCCGAGAAGGCTAACCCCTTTGAAAATTTCGAAAAATGCGCCCGAAAATCGAAGAAGGCCAACCCCTTCGAAAATTTCGATAAATGCGCCCGGAATCCGAAGAAGGCTAACCCCTTTGAAAATTTCGAAAAATGCGCCCAGAATTCCGAGAAGGCTAACCCCTTTGAAAATTTCGCAAATGCACCCAGAATTCCGAGAAGGCTAACTAACCCCTTTGAAAATGTCGAAAAATGCGCCCAGGATTCCGAGAAGGCTAACCCCTTTGAAAATATCGAAAAATGCGCCCAGAATTCCGAGAAGGCTAACCCCTTTGAAAATTTCGTAAAATGCGCCCAGAATTCCGAGACGGCTAAGCCCTTTGAAAATTTCGGAAAATGCGCCCAGAATTCCGAGAAGGCTAACTAACCCCTTTGAAAATTTCGAAGAATGCGCCCAGAATTCCGAGAAGGCCCTTTGAAAATTTCGAAAAATGCGCCCAGAATTCCGAGAAGGCTAACTAACCCCTTTGAAAATTTCGAAAAATGCACCCAGATTTCCGAGAAGGCTAAGCCCTTTGAAAATTTCGAAAAATGCGCCGAGAATTCCGAGAAGGCTAACCCCTTTGAAAATTTCGAAAAATGCGCCCAGAATTCCGAGAAGGCTAACCCCTTTGAAAATTTCGAAAATGCGCCCAGAATTCCGAGTAGGCTAACCCCTTTGAAAATTTTGAAAAATGCGCCCAGAATTCCGAGGCTAACCCCTTTGAAAATTTCGAAAAATGCGCCCAGAATTCCCAGAAGGCTAACCCCTTTGAAAATTTCGAAAAACGCGCCCAGAATTCCGAGAAGGCTAACCCCTTTGAAAATATCGAAAAATGCGCCCAGAATTCCGAGAAGGCTAACCCCTTTGAAAATTTCGAAAAATGCGTCCAGAATTCAGAGACGGCTAAGCCCTTTGAAAATTTCGAAAAATGCGCCCAGAATTCCGAGAAGGCTAACCCCTTTCAAAATTTCGAAAAATGCGCCCAGAATTCCGAGAAGGCTAACCCCTTTGAAAATATCGAAAAATGCGCCCAGAATTCCGAGAAGGCTAACCCCTTTGAAAATTTCGAAAAATGCGTCCAGAATTCCGAGACGGCTAAGCCCTTTGAAAATTTCGAAAAATGCGCCCAGAATTCCGAGACGGCTAAGCCCTTTGAAAATTTCGGAAAATGCGCCCAGAATTCCGAGAAGGCTAACTAACCCCTTTGAAAATTTCGAAGAATGCGCCCAGAATTCCGAGAAGGCCCTTTGAAAATTTCGAAAAATGCGCCCAGAATTCCGAGAAGGCTAACTAACCCCTTTGAAAATTTCGAAAAATGCACCCAGATTTCCGAGAAGGCTAAGCCCTTTGAAAATTTCGAAAAATGCGCCGAGAATTCCGAGAAGGCTAACCCCTTTGAAAATTTCGAAAAATGCGCCCAGAATTCCGAGAAGGCTAACCCCTTTGAAAATTTCGAAAATGCGCCCAGAATTCCGAGTAGGCTAACCCCTTTGAAAATTTTGAAAAATGCGCCCAGAATTCCGAGGCTAACCCCTTTGAAAATTTCGAAAAATGCGCCCAGAATTCCCAGAAGGCTAACCCCTTTGAAAATTTCGAAAAACGCGCCCAGAATTCCGAGAAGGCTAACCCCTTTGAAAATATCGAAAAATGCGCCCAGAATTCCGAGAAGGCTAACCCCTTTGAAAATTTCGAAAAATGCGTCCAGAATTCAGAGACGGCTAAGCCCTTTGAAAATTTCGAAAAATGCGCCCAGAATTCCGAGAAGGCTAACCCCTTTCAAAATTTCGAAAAATGCGCCCAGAATTCCGAGAAGGCTAACCCCTTTGAAAATTTCGAAAAATGCGCCCCGAATTCCGAGAAGGCTACCCCTTTGAAAATTTCGAAAAATGCGCCCAGAATTCCGAGAAGGCTAACCCCTTTGAAAATATCGAAAAATGCGCCCAGAATTCCGAGAAGGCTAACCCCTTTGAAAATTTCGAAAAATGCGTCCAGAATTCAGAGACGGCTAAGCCCTTTGAAAATTTCGAAAAATGCGCCCAGAATTCCGAGAAGGCTAACCCCTTTCAAAATTTCGAAAAATGCGCCCAGAATTCCGAGAAGGCTAACCCCTTTGAAAATATCGAAAAATGCGCCCAGAATTCCGAGAAGGCTAACCCCTTTGAAAATTTCGAAAAATGCGTCCAGAATTCCGAGACGGCTAAGCCCTTTGAAAATTTCGAAAAATGCGCCCAGAATTCCGAGACGGCTAAGCCCTTTGAAAATTTCGGAAAATGCGCCCAGAATTCCGAGAAGGCTAACTAACCCCTTTGAAAATTTCGAAAAATCCGCCCGAAAATCGAAGAAGGCCAACCCCTTCGAAAATTTCGATAAATGCGCCCGGAATCCGAAGAAGGCTAACCCCTTTGAAAATTTCGCAAATGCACCCAGAATTCCGAGAAGGCTAACTAACCCCTTTGAAAATGTCGAAAAATGCGCCCAGGATTCCGAGAAGGCTAACCCCTTTGAAAATATCGAAAAATGCACCCAGAATTCCGAGAAGGCTAACCCCTTTGAAAATTTCGTAAAATGCGCCCAGAATTCCGAGACGGCTAAGCCCTTTGAAAATTTCGGAAAATGCGCCCAGAATTCCGAGAAGGCTAACTAACCCCTTTGAAAATTTCGAAGAATGCGCCCAGAATTCCGAGAAGGCCCTTTGAAAATTTCGAAAAATGCGCCCAGAATTCCGAGAAGGCTAACTAACCCCTTTGAAAATTTCGAAAAATGCACCCAGATTTCCGAGAAGGCTAAGCCCTTTGAAAATTTCGAAAAATGCGCCGAGAATTCCGAGAAGGCTAACCCCTTTGAAAATTTCGAAAAATGCGCCCAGAATTCCGAGAAGGCTAACCCCTTTGAAAATTTCGAAAATGCGCCCAGAATTCCGAGTAGGCTAACCCCTTTGAAAATTTTGAAAAATGCGCCCAGAATTCCGAGGCTAACCCCTTTGAAAATTTCGAAAAATGCGCCCAGAATTCCCAGAAGGCTAACCCCTTTGAAAATTTCGAAAAATGCGCCGAGAATTCCGAGAAGGCTAACCCCTTTGAAAATATCGAAAAATGCGCCCAGAATTCCGAGAAGGCTAACCCCTTTGAAAATTTCGAAAAATGCGTCCAGAATTCCGAGACGGCTAAGCCCTTTGAAAATTTCGAAAAATGCGCCCAGAATTCCGAGAAGGCTAACCCCTTTCAAAATTTCGAAAAATGCGCCCAGAATTCCGAGAAGGCTAACCCATTTGAAAATATCGAAAAATGCGCCCAGAATTCCGAGAAGGCTAACCCCTTTGAAAATTTCGAAAAATGCGTCCAGAATTCCGAGACGGCTAAGCCCTTTGAAAATTTCGAAAAATGCGCCCAGAATTCCGAGAAGGCTAACCCCTTTCAAAATTTCGAAAAATGCGCCCAGAATTCCGAGAAGGCTAACCCCTTTGAAAATATCGAAAAATGCGCCCAGAATTCCGAGAAGGCTAACCCCTTTGAAAATTTCGAAAAATGCGTCCAGAATTCCGAGACGGCTAAGCCCTTTGAAAATTTCGAAAAATGCGCCCAGAATTCCGAGAAGGCTAACCCCTTTCAAAATTTCGAAAAATGCGCCCAGAATTCCGAGAAGGCTAACCCCTTTGAAAATTTCGAAAAATGCGCCCCGAATTCCGAGAAGGCTAACCCCTTTGAAAATTTCGAAAAATGCGCCCAGAATTCCGAGAAGGCTAACCCCTTTGAAAATTTCGTAAAATGCGCCCAGAATTCCGAGACGGCTAAGCCCTTTGAAAATTTCGGAAAATGCGCCCAGAATTCCGAGAAGGCTAACTAACCCCTTTGAAAATTTCGAAGAATGCGCCCAGAATTCCGAGAAGGCTAACCCCTTTGAAAATTTCGAAAAATGCGCCGAGAATTCCGAGAAGGCTAACCACTTTGAAAATTTCGAAAAATGCGCCCAGAATTCCGAGAAGGCTAACCCTTTTCAAAATTTCGAAAAATGCGCCCAGAATTCCGAGAAGGCTAACACCTTTGAAAATTTCGAAAAATGCGCCCAGAATTCCGAGAAGGCTAACCCCTTTGAAAATTTCGCAAATGCACCCAGAATTCCGAGAAGGCTAACTAACCCCTTTGAAAATTTCGAAAAATGCGCCCAGAATTCCGAGAAGGCTAACCCCTTTGAAAATTTCGAAAAATGCGCCCGAAAATCGAAGAAGGCCAACCCCTTCGAAAATTTCGATAAATGCGCCCGGAATCCGAAGAAGGCTAACCCCTTTTAAAATTTCGAAAAATGCGCCCAGAAATCCGAGAAGGCCCTTTGAAAATTTCGAAAAATGCGCCCAGAATTCCGAGAAGGCTAACTAACCCCTTTGAAAATTTCGAAAAATGCGCCCAGATTTCCGAGAAGGCTAAGCCCTTTGAAAATTTCGAAAAATGCGCCGAGAATTCCGAGAAGGCTAACCCCTTTGAAAATTTCGAAAAATGCGCCCAGAATTCCGCGAAGGCTAACCCCTTTGAAAATTTCGAAAATGCGCCCAGAATTCCGAGTAGGCTAACCCCTTTGAAAATTTTGAAAAATGCGCCCAGAATTCCGAGGCTAACCCCTTTGAAAATTTCGAAAAATGCGCCCAGAATTCCCAGAAGGCTAACCCCTTTGAAAATTTCGAAAAATGCGCCCAGAATTCCGAGAAGGCTAACCCCTTTGAAAATTTCGAAAAATGCGCCCAGAATTCCGAGAAGGCTAACCCCTTTGAAAATATCGAAAAATGCGCCCAGAATTCCGAGAAGGCTAACCCCTTTGAAAATATCGAAAAATGCGCCCAGAATTCCGAGAAGGCCCTTTGAAAATTTCGAAAAATGCGCCCAGAATTCCGAGAAGGCTAACCCCTTTGAAAATTTCGAAAAATGCGCCCAGAATTCCGAGAAGGCTAACCCCTTTCAAAATTTTTTAAAAATGCGCCCAGAAATCCGAGAAGGCTAACCCCTTTGAAAATTTCGAAAAATGCGCCCAGAATTCCGAGAAGGCTAACCCCTTTGAAAATATCGAAAAATGCGCCCAGAATTCCGAGAAGGCTAACCCCTTTGAAAATTTCGAAAAATGCGTCCAGAATTCCGAGACGGCTAAGCCCTTTGAAAATTTCGAAAAATGCTCCCAGAATTCCGAGAAGGCTAACTAACCCCTTTGAAAATTTCGAAAAATGCGCCCAGATTTCCGAGAAGGCTAACCCCTTTGAAAATTTCGAAAAATGCGCCGAGAATTCCGAGAAGGCTAACCCCTTTGAAAATTTCGAAAAATGCGCCCAGAATTCCGAGAAGGCTAACTCCTTTGAAAATTTCGAAAATGCGCCCAGAATTCCGAGAAGGCTAACCCCTTTGAAAATTTCGAAAAATGCGCCGAGAATTCCGAGAAGGCTAACCACTTTGAAAATTTCGAAAAATGCGCCCAGAATCTTGAGAAGGCTAACCCCTTTGAAAATGTCGAAAAATGCGCCCAGAATTCCGAGAAGGCTAACCCTTTTCAAAATTTCGAAAAATGCGCCCAGAATTCCGAGAAGGCTAACACCTTTGAAAATTTCGAAAAATGCGCCCAGAATTCCGAGAAGGCTAACCCCTTTGAAAATTTCGCAAATGCACCCAGAATTCCGAGAAGGCTAACTAACCCCTTTGAAAATTTCGAAAAATGCGCCCAGAATTCCGAGAAGGCTAACCCCTTTGAAAATTTCGAAAAATGCGCCGAGAATTCCGAGAAGGCTAACCCCTTTGAAAATTTCGAAAAATGCGCCCAGAATTCCGAGAAGGCTAACCCCTTTGACAATTTCGAAAAATGCGCCCAGAATTCCGAGAAGGCTAACCCCTTTGAAAATTTCGAAAAATGCGCCCGAAAATCGAAGAAGGCCAACCCCTTCGAAAATTTCGATAAATGCGCCCGGAATCCGAAGAAGGCTAACCCCTTTGAAAATTTCGAAAAATGCGCCCAGAATTCCGAGAAGGCTAACCCCTTTGAAAATTTCGCAAATGCACCCAGAATTCCGAGAAGGCTAACTAACCCCTTTGAAAATGTCGAAAAATGCGCCCAGGATTCCGAGAAGGCTAACCCCTTTGAAAATATCGAAAAATGCGCCCAGAATTCCGAGAAGGCTAACCCCTTTGAAAATTTCGTAAAATGCGCCCAGAATTCCGAGACGGCTAAGCCCTTTGAAAATTTCGGAAAATGCGCCCAGAATTCCGAGAAGGCTAACTAACCCCTTTGAAAATTTCGAAGAATGCGCCCAGAATTCCGAGAAGGCCCTTTGAAAATTTCGAAAAATGCGCCCAGAATTCCGAGAAGGCTAACTAACCCCTTTGAAAATTTCGAAAAATGCACCCAGATTTCCGAGAAGGCTAAGCCCTTTGAAAATTTCGAAAAATGCGCCGAGAATTCCGAGAAGGCTAACCCCTTTGAAAATTTCGAAAAATGCGCCCAGAATTCCGAGAAGGCTAACCCCTTTGAAAATTTCGAAAATGCGCCCAGAATTCCGAGTAGGCTAACCCCTTTGAAAATTTTGAAAAATGCGCCCAGAATTCCGAGGCTAACCCCTTTGAAAATTTCGAAAAATGCGCCCAGAATTCCCAGAAGGCTAACCCCTTTGAAAATTTCGAAAAACGCGCCCAGAATTCCGAGAAGGCTAACCCCTTTGAAAATATCGAAAAATGCGCCCAGAATTCCGAGAAGGCTAACCCCTTTGAAAATTTCGAAAAATGCGTCCAGAATTCAGAGACGGCTAAGCCCTTTGAAAATTTCGAAAAATGCGCCCAGAATTCCGAGAAGGCTAACCCCTTTCAAAATTTCGAAAAATGCGCCCAGAATTCCGAGAAGGCTAACCCCTTTGAAAATATCGAAAAATGCGCCCAGAATTCCGAGAAGGCTAACCCCTTTGAAAATTTCGAAAAATGCGTCCAGAATTCCGAGACGGCTAAGCCCTTTGAAAATTTCGAAAAATGCGCCCAGAATTCCGAGACGGCTAAGCCCTTTGAAAATTTCGGAAAATGCGCCCAGAATTCCGAGAAGGCTAACTAACCCCTTTGAAAATTTCGAAGAATGCGCCCAGAATTCCGAGAAGGCCCTTTGAAAATTTCGAAAAATGCGCCCAGAATTCCGAGAAGGCTAACTAACCCCTTTGAAAATTTCGAAAAATGCACCCAGATTTCCGAGAAGGCTAAGCCCTTTGAAAATTTCGAAAAATGCGCCGAGAATTCCGAGAAGGCTAACCCCTTTGAAAATTTCGAAAAATGCGCCCAGAATTCCGAGAAGGCTAACCCCTTTGAAAATTTCGAAAATGCGCCCAGAATTCCGAGTAGGCTAACCCCTTTGAAAATTTTGAAAAATGCGCCCAGAATTCCGAGGCTAACCCCTTTGAAAATTTCGAAAAATGCGCCCAGAATTCCCAGAAGGCTAACCCCTTTGAAAATTTCGAAAAACGCGCCCAGAATTCCGAGAAGGCTAACCCCTTTGAAAATATCGAAAAATGCGCCCAGAATTCCGAGAAGGCTAACCCCTTTGAAAATTTCGAAAAATGCGTCCAGAATTCAGAGACGGCTAAGCCCTTTGAAAATTTCGAAAAATGCGCCCAGAATTCCGAGAAGGCTAACCCCTTTCAAAATTTCGAAAAATGCGCCCAGAATTCCGAGAAGGCTAACCCCTTTGAAAATTTCGAAAAATGCGCCCCGAATTCCGAGAAGGCTACCCCTTTGAAAATTTCGAAAAATGCGCCCAGAATTCCGAGAAGGCTAACCCCTTTGAAAATATCGAAAAATGCGCCCAGAATTCCGAGAAGGCTAACCCCTTTGAAAATTTCGAAAAATGCGTCCAGAATTCAGAGACGGCTAAGCCCTTTGAAAATTTCGAAAAATGCGCCCAGAATTCCGAGAAGGCTAACCCCTTTCAAAATTTCGAAAAATGCGCCCAGAATTCCGAGAAGGCTAACCCCTTTGAAAATATCGAAAAATGCGCCCAGAATTCCGAGAAGGCTAACCCCTTTGAAAATTTCGAAAAATGCGTCCAGAATTCCGAGACGGCTAAGCCCTTTGAAAATTTCGAAAAATGCGCCCAGAATTCCGAGACGGCTAAGCCCTTTGAAAATTTCGGAAAATGCGCCCAGAATTCCGAGAAGGCTAACTAACCCCTTTGAAAATTTCGAAAAATCCGCCCGAAAATCGAAGAAGGCCAACCCCTTCGAAAATTTCGATAAATGCGCCCGGAATCCGAAGAAGGCTAACCCCTTTGAAAATTTCGCAAATGCACCCAGAATTCCGAGAAGGCTAACTAACCCCTTTGAAAATGTCGAAAAATGCGCCCAGGATTCCGAGAAGGCTAACCCCTTTGAAAATATCGAAAAATGCACCCAGAATTCCGAGAAGGCTAACCCCTTTGAAAATTTCGTAAAATGCGCCCAGAATTCCGAGACGGCTAAGCCCTTTGAAAATTTCGGAAAATGCGCCCAGAATTCCGAGAAGGCTAACTAACCCCTTTGAAAATTTCGAAGAATGCGCCCAGAATTCCGAGAAGGCCCTTTGAAAATTTCGAAAAATGCGCCCAGAATTCCGAGAAGGCTAACTAACCCCTTTGAAAATTTCGAAAAATGCACCCAGATTTCCGAGAAGGCTAAGCCCTTTGAAAATTTCGAAAAATGCGCCGAGAATTCCGAGAAGGCTAACCCCTTTGAAAATTTCGAAAAATGCGCCCAGAATTCCGAGAAGGCTAACCCCTTTGAAAATTTCGAAAATGCGCCCAGAATTCCGAGTAGGCTAACCCCTTTGAAAATTTTGAAAAATGCGCCCAGAATTCCGAGGCTAACCCCTTTGAAAATTTCGAAAAATGCGCCCAGAATTCCCAGAAGGCTAACCCCTTTGAAAATTTCGAAAAATGCGCCGAGAATTCCGAGAAGGCTAACCCCTTTGAAAATATCGAAAAATGCGCCCAGAATTCCGAGAAGGCTAACCCCTTTGAAAATTTCGAAAAATGCGTCCAGAATTCCGAGACGGCTAAGCCCTTTGAAAATTTCGAAAAATGCGCCCAGAATTCCGAGAAGGCTAACCCCTTTCAAAATTTCGAAAAATGCGCCCAGAATTCCGAGAAGGCTAACCCATTTGAAAATATCGAAAAATGCGCCCAGAATTCCGAGAAGGCTAACCCCTTTGAAAATTTCGAAAAATGCGTCCAGAATTCCGAGACGGCTAAGCCCTTTGAAAATTTCGAAAAATGCGCCCAGAATTCCGAGAAGGCTAACCCCTTTCAAAATTTCGAAAAATGCGCCCAGAATTCCGAGAAGGCTAACCCCTTTGAAAATATCGAAAAATGCGCCCAGAATTCCGAGAAGGCTAACCCCTTTGAAAATTTCGAAAAATGCGTCCAGAATTCCGAGACGGCTAAGCCCTTTGAAAATTTCGAAAAATGCGCCCAGAATTCCGAGAAGGCTAACCCCTTTCAAAATTTCGAAAAATGCGCCCAGAATTCCGAGAAGGCTAACCCCTTTGAAAATTTCGAAAAATGCGCCCCGAATTCCGAGAAGGCTACCCCTTTGAAAATTTAGAAAAATGCGCCCAGAATTCCGAGAAGGCTAACACCTTTGAAAATTTCGAAAAATGCGCCCAGAATTCCGAGAAGGCTAACCCCTTTGAAAATTTCGCAAATGCACCCAGAATTCCGAGAAGGCTAACTAACCCCTTTGAAAATTTCGAAAAATGCGCCCAGAATTCCGAGAAGGCTAACCCCTTTGAAAATTTCGAAAAATGCGCCGAGAATTCCGAGAAGGCTAACCCCTTTGAAAATTTCGAAAAATGCGCCCAGAATTCCGAGAAGTCTAACCCCTTTGAAAATTTCGAAAAATGGCCTCAGAATTCCGAGAAGGCTAAGCCCTTTGAAAACTTCGAAAATGCGCCCAGAATTCCGAGAAGGCTAACAACCCCTTTGAAAATTTCGAAAAATGCGCCCAGAATTCCGAGAAGGCTAACCCCTTTGAAAATTTCGAAAAATGCGCCCAGAATTCCGAGAAGGCTAACCCCTTTGAAAATTTCGAAAAATGCCCCCAGAATTCCGAGAAGGCTAACCCCTTTGAAAATTTCGAAAAATGCGCCCAGAATTCCGAGAAGGCTAACCCCTTTGAAAATTTCGAAAAATGCGCCCAGAATTCCGAGAAGGCTAACCCCTTTGAAAATTTCGAAAAATGCCCCCAGAATTCCGAGAAGGCTAACCCCTTTGAAAATTTCGAAAAATGCGCACAGATTTCCGAGATAGCTAACCCCTTTGAAAATTTCGAAAAATGCCCCCAGAATTCCGAGAAGGCTAACCCCTTTGAAAATTTCGAAAAATGCGCACAGAATTCCGAGAAGGCTAACCCCTTTGAAAATTTCGAAAAATGCCCCCAGAATTCCGAGAAGGCTAACCCCTTTGAAAATTTCGAAAAATGCGCACAGATTTCCGAGATAGCTAACCCCTTTGAAAATTTCGAAAAATGCGCCCAGAATTCCGAGAAGGCTAACCCCTTTGAAAATTTCGAAGAATGCGCCTAGAATTCCGAGAAGGCTAACCCCTTTAAAAATTTCGAAAAATACGCCCAGAATTCCGAGAAGGCTAACCCCTTTGAAAATTTCGAAAAATGCGCCCAGAATTCCGAGAAGGCTAACCCCTTTGAAAATTTCGAAAAATGCGCCCAGAATTCCGAGAAGGCTAACCCCTTTGAAAATTTCGAAATATGCGCCCAGAATTCCGAGAAGGCTAACCCCTTTGAAAATTTCGAAAAATGCGCCCAGAATTCCGAGAAGGCTAACCCCTTTGAAAATTTCGAAAAATGCGCCCAGAAATCCGAGAAGGCTAACCCCATTGAAAATTTCGAAAAATGCGCCGAGAATTCCGAGAAGGCTAACCCCTTTGAAAATATCGAAAAATGCGCCCAGAATTCCGAGAAGGCTAACCCTTTTGAAAATATCGAAAAATGCGCCCAGAATTCCGAGAAGGCTAACCCCTTTGAAACTTTCCAAAAATGCGCCCAGAATTCCGAGACGGCTAAGCCCTTTGAAAATTTCGAAAAATGCGCCCAGAATTCCGAGAAGGCTAACCCCTTTGAAAATTTCGGAAAATGCGCCCAGAATTCCGAGAAGGCTAACCCCTTTGAAAATTTCGAAAAATGCGCCCAGAATTCCAAGAAGGCTAACCCCTTTAAAAATTTCGAAAAATGCGCCCAGAATTCCGAGAAGGCTAACCCCTTTGAAAATTTCGAAAAATGCGCCGAGAATTCCGAGAAGGCTAACCACTTTGAAAATTTCGAAAAATGCGCCCAGAATTCCGAGAAGGCTAACCCTTTTCAAAATTTCGAAAAATGCGCCCAGAATTCCGAGAAGGCTAACACCTTTGAAAATTTCGAAAAATGCGCCCAGAATTCCGAGAAGGCTAACCCCTTTGAAAATTTCGCAAATGCACCCAGAATTCCGAGAAGGCTAACTAACCCCTTTGAAAATTTCGAAAAATGCGCCCAGAATTCCGAGAAGGCTAACCCCTTTGAAAATTTCGAAAAATGCGCCGAGAATTCCGAGAAGGCTAACCCCTTTGAAAATTTCGAAAAATGCGCCCAGAATTCCGAGAAGGCTAACCCCTTTGACAATTTCGAAAAATGCGCCCAGAATTCCGAGAAGGCTAACCCCTTTGAAAATTTCGAAAAATGCGCCCGAAAATCGAAGAAGGCCAACCCCTTCGAAAATTTCGATAAATGCGCCCGGAATCCGAAGAAGGCTAACCCCTTTTAAAATTTCGAAAAATGCGCCCAGAAATCCGAGAAGGCCCTTTGAAAATTTCGAAAAATGCGCCCAGAATTCCGAGAAGGCTAACTAACCCCTTTGAAAATTTCGAAAAATGCGCCCAGATTTCCGAGAAGGCTAAGCCCTTTGAAAATTTCGAAAAATGCGCCGAGAATTCCGAGAAGGCTAACCCCTTTGAAAATTTCGAAAAATGCGCCCAGAATTCCGCGAAGGCTAACCCCTTTGAAAATTTCGAAAATGCGCCCAGAATTCCGAGTAGGCTAACCCCTTTGAAAATTTTGAAAAATGCGCCCAGAATTCCGAGGCTAACCCCTTTGAAAATTTCGAAAAATGCGCCCAGAATTCCCAGAAGGCTAACCCCAGTGAAAATTTCGAAAAATGCGCCCAGAATTCCGAGAAGGCTAACCCCTTTGAAAATATCGAAAAATGCGCCCAGAATTCCGAGAAGGCTAACCCCTTTGAAAATTTCGAAAAATGCGTCCAGAATTCCGAGACGGCTAAGCCCTTTGAAAATTTCGAAAAATGCTCCCAGAATTCCGAGAAGGCTAACTAACCCCTTTGAAAATTTCGAAAAATGCGCCCAGATTTCCGAGAAGGCTAACCCCTTTGAAAATTTCGAAAAATGCGCCGAGAATTCCGAGAAGGCTAACCCCTTTGAAAATTTCGAAAAATGCGCCCAGAATTCCGAGAAGGCTAACTCCTTTGAAAATTTCGAAAATGCGCCCAGAATTCCGAGAAGGCTAACCCCTTTGAAAATTTCGAAAAATGCGCCGAGAATTCCGAGAAGGCTAACCACTTTGAAAATTTCGAAAAATGCGCCCAGAATCTTGAGAAGGCTAACCCCTTTGAAAATGTCGAAAAATGCGCCCAGAATTCCGAGAAGGCTAACTCTTTTCAAAATTTCGAAAAATGCGCCCAGAATTCCGAGAAGGCTAACCCCTTTGACAATTTCGAAAAATGCGCCCAGAATTCCGAGAAGGCTAACCCCTTTGAAAATTTCGAAAAATGCGCCCGAAAATCGAAGAAGGCCAACCCCTTCGAAAATTTCGATAAATGCGCCCGGAATCCGAAGAAGGCTAACCCCTTTGAAAATTTCGAAAAATGCGCCCAGAATTCCGAGAAGGCTAACCCCTTTGAAAATTTCGCAAATGCACCCAGAATTCCGAGAAGGCTAACTAACCCCTTTGAAAATGTCGAAAAATGCGCCCAGGATTCCGAGAAGGCTAACCCCTTTGAAAATATCGAAAAATGCGCCCAGAATTCCGAGAAGGCTAACCCCTTTGAAAATTTCGTAAAATGCGCCCAGAATTCCGAGACGGCTAAGCCCTTTGAAAATTTCGGAAAATGCGCCCAGAATTCCGAGAAGGCTAACTAACCCCTTTGAAAATTTCGAAGAATGCGCCCAGAATTCCGAGAAGGCTAACCCCTTTGAAAATTTCGAAAAATGCGCCGAGAATTCCGAGAAGGCTAACCACTTTGAAAATTTCGAAAAATGCGCCCAGAATTCCGAGAAGGCTAACCCTTTTCAAAATTTCGAAAAATGCGCCCAGAATTCCGAGAAGGCTAACACCTTTGAAAATTTCGAAAAATGCGCCCAGAATTCCGAGAAGGCTAACCCCTTTGAAAATTTCGCAAATGCACCCAGAATTCCGAGAAGGCTAACTAACCCCTTTGAAAATTTCGAAAAATGCGCCCAGAATTCCGAGAAGGCTAACCCCTTTGAAAATTTCGAAAAATGCGCCCGAAAATCGAAGAAGGCCAACCCCTTCGAAAATTTCGATAAATGCGCCCGGAATCCGAAGAAGGCTAACCCCTTTTAAAATTTCGAAAAATGCGCCCAGAAATCCGAGAAGGCCCTTTGAAAATTTCGAAAAATGCGCCCAGAATTCCGAGAAGGCTAACTAACCCCTTTGAAAATTTCGAAAAATGCGCCCAGATTTCCGAGAAGGCTAAGCCCTTTGAAAATTTCGAAAAATGCGCCGAGAATTCCGAGAAGGCTAACCCCTTTGAAAATTTCGAAAAATGCGCCCAGAATTCCGCGAAGGCTAACCCCTTTGAAAATTTCGAAAATGCGCCCAGAATTCCGAGTAGGCTAACCCCTTTGAAAATTTTGAAAAATGCGCCCAGAATTCCGAGGCTAACCCCTTTGAAAATTTCGAAAAATGCGCCCAGAATTCCCAGAAGGCTAACCCCTTTGAAAATTTCGAAAAATGCGCCCAGAATTCCGAGAAGGCTAACCCCTTTGAAAATTTCGAAAAATGCGCCCAGAATTCCGAGAAGGCTAACCCCTTTGAAAATATCGAAAAATGCGCCCAGAATTCCGAGAAGGCTAACCCCTTTGAAAATATCGAAAAATGCGCCCAGAATTCCGAGAAGGCCCTTTGAAAATTTCGAAAAATGCGCCCAGAATTCCGAGAAGGCTAACCCCTTTGAAAATTTCGAAAAATGCGCCCAGAATTCCGAGAAGGCTAACCCCTTTCAAAATTTTTTAAAAATGCGCCCAGAAATCCGAGAAGGCTAACCCCTTTGAAAATTTCGAAAAATGCGCCCAGAATTCCGAGAAGGCTAACCCCTTTGAAAATATCGAAAAATGCGCCCAGAATTCCGAGAAGGCTAACCCCTTTGAAAATTTCGAAAAATGCGTCCAGAATTCCGAGACGGCTAAGCCCTTTGAAAATTTCGAAAAATGCTCCCAGAATTCCGAGAAGGCTAACTAACCCCTTTGAAAATTTCGAAAAATGCGCCCAGATTTCCGAGAAGGCTAACCCCTTTGAAAATTTCGAAAAATGCGCCGAGAATTCCGAGAAGGCTAACCCCTTTAAAAATTTCGAAAAATGCGCCCAGAATTCCGAGAAGGCTAACTCCTTTGAAAATTTCGAAAATGCGCCCAGAATTCCGAGAAGGCTAACCCCTTTGAAAATTTCGAAAAATGCGCCGAGAATTCCGAGAAGGCTAACCACTTTGAAAATTTCGAAAAATGCGCCCAGAATCTTGAGAAGGCTAACCCCTTTGAAAATGTCGAAAAATGCGCCCAGAATTCCGAGAAGGCTAACCCTTTTCAAAATTTCGAAAAATGCGCCCAGAATTCCGAGAAGGCTAACACCTTTGAAAATTTCGAAAAATGCGCCCAGAATTCCGAGAAGGCTAACCCCTTTGAAAATTTCGCAAATGCACCCAGAATTCCGAGAAGGCTAACTAACCCCTTTGAAAATTTCGAAAAATGCGCCCAGAATTCCGAGAAGGCTAACCCCTTTGAAAATTTCGAAAAATGCGCCGAGAATTCCGAGAAGGCTAACCCCTTTGAAAATTTCGAAAAATGCGCCCAGAATTCCGAGAAGGCTAACCCCTTTGACAATTTCGAAAAATGCGCCCAGAATTCCGAGAAGGCTAACCCCTTTGAAAATTTCGAAAAATGCGCCCGAAAATCGAAGAAGGCCAACCCCTTCGAAAATTTCGATAAATGCGCCCGGAATCCGAAGAAGGCTAACCCCTTTGAAAATTTCGAAAAATGCGCCCAGAATTCCGAGAAGGCTAACCCCTTTGAAAATTTCGCAAATGCACCCAGAATTCCGAGAAGGCTAACTAACCCCTTTGAAAATGTCGAAAAATGCGCCCAGGATTCCGAGAAGGCTAACCCCTTTGAAAATATCGAAAAATGCGCCCAGAATTCCGAGAAGGCTAACCCCTTTGAAAATTTCGTAAAATGCGCCCAGAATTCCGAGACGGCTAAGCCCTTTGAAAATTTCGGAAAATGCGCCCAGAATTCCGAGAAGGCTAACTAACCCCTTTGAAAATTTCGAAGAATGCGCCCAGAATTCCGAGAAGGCCCTTTGAAAATTTCGAAAAATGCGCCCAGAATTCCGAGAAGGCTAACTAACCCCTTTGAAAATTTCGAAAAATGCACCCAGATTTCCGAGAAGGCTAAGCCCTTTGAAAATTTCGAAAAATGCGCCGAGAATTCCGAGAAGGCTAACCCCTTTGAAAATTTCGAAAAATGCGCCCAGAATTCCGAGAAGGCTAACCCCTTTGAAAATTTCGAAAATGCGCCCAGAATTCCGAGTAGGCTAACCCCTTTGAAAATTTTGAAAAATGCGCCCAGAATTCCGAGGCTAACCCCTTTGAAAATTTCGAAAAATGCGCCCAGAATTCCCAGAAGGCTAACCCCTTTGAAAATTTCGAAAAACGCGCCCAGAATTCCGAGAAGGCTAACCCCTTTGAAAATATCGAAAAATGCGCCCAGAATTCCGAGAAGGCTAACCCCTTTGAAAATTTCGAAAAATGCGTCCAGAATTCAGAGACGGCTAAGCCCTTTGAAAATTTCGAAAAATGCGCCCAGAATTCCGAGAAGGCTAACCCCTTTCAAAATTTCGAAAAATGCGCCCAGAATTCCGAGAAGGCTAACCCCTTTGAAAATATCGAAAAATGCGCCCAGAATTCCGAGAAGGCTAACCCCTTTGAAAATTTCGAAAAATGCGTCCAGAATTCCGAGACGGCTAAGCCCTTTGAAAATTTCGAAAAATGCGCCCAGAATTCCGAGACGGCTAAGCCCTTTGAAAATTTCGGAAAATGCGCCCAGAATTCCGAGAAGGCTAACTAACCCCTTTGAAAATTTCGAAGAATGCGCCCAGAATTCCGAGAAGGCCCTTTGAAAATTTCGAAAAATGCGCCCAGAATTCCGAGAAGGCTAACTAACCCCTTTGAAAATTTCGAAAAATGCACCCAGATTTCCGAGAAGGCTAAGCCCTTTGAAAATTTCGAAAAATGCGCCGAGAATTCCGAGAAGGCTAACCCCTTTGAAAATTTCGAAAAATGCGCCCAGAATTCCGAGAAGGCTAACCCCTTTGAAAATTTCGAAAATGCGCCCAGAATTCCGAGTAGGCTAACCCCTTTGAAAATTTTGAAAAATGCGCCCAGAATTCCGAGGCTAACCCCTTTGAAAATTTCGAAAAATGCGCCCAGAATTCCCAGAAGGCTAACCCCTTTGAAAATTTCGAAAAACGCGCCCAGAATTCCGAGAAGGCTAACCCCTTTGAAAATATCGAAAAATGCGCCCAGAATTCCGAGAAGGCTAACCCCTTTGAAAATTTCGAAAAATGCGTCCAGAATTCAGAGACGGCTAAGCCCTTTGAAAATTTCGAAAAATGCGCCCAGAATTCCGAGAAGGCTAACCCCTTTCAAAATTTCGAAAAATGCGCCCAGAATTCCGAGAAGGCTAACCCCTTTGAAAATATCGAAAAATGCGCCCAGAATTCCGAGAAGGCTAACCCCTTTGAAAATTTCGAAAAATGCGTCCAGAATTCCGAGACGGCTAAGCCCTTTGAAAATTTCGAAAAATGCGCCCAGAATTCCGAGAAGGCTAACCCCTTTCAAAATTTCGAAAAATGCGCCCAGAATTCCGAGAAGGCTAACCCCTTTGAAAATTTCGAAAAATGCGCCCCGAATTCCGAGAAGGCTACCCCTTTGAAAATTTCGAAAAATGCGCCCAGAATTCCGAGAAGGCTAACCCCTTTGAAAATTTCGCAAATGCACCCAGAATTCCGAGAAGGCTAACTAACCCCTTTGAAAATTTCGAAAAATGCGCCCAGAATTCCGAGAAGGCTAACCCCTTTGAAAATTTCGAAAAATGCGCCCAGAATTCCGAGAAGTCTAACCCCTTTGAAAATTTCGAAAAATGGCCTCAGAATTCCGAGAAGGCTAAGCCCTTTGAAAACTTCGAAAATGCGCCCAGAATTCCGAGAAGGCTAACTAACCCCTTTGAAAATTTCGAAAAATGCGCCCAGAATTCCGAGAAGGCTAACCCCTTTGAAAATTTCGAAAAATG
The DNA here is from genome assembly GCA_964059195.1 of Ectobius pallidus. Classification (NCBI taxonomy): domain Eukaryota; kingdom Metazoa; phylum Arthropoda; class Insecta; order Blattodea; family Ectobiidae; genus Ectobius; species Ectobius pallidus. The sequence continues at coordinate 97,776,553 of CAXKWD010000007.1, forward strand.
CGCCCAGAATTCCGAGAAGGCTAACCCCTTTGAAAATTTCGAAAAATGCCCCCAGAATTCCGGGAAGGCTAACTAACCCCTTTGAAAATTTCGAAAAATGCGCCCAGAATTCCGAGAAGGCTAACCCCTTTGAAAATTTCGAAAAATGCGCCGAGAATTCCGAGAAGGCTAACCCCTTTGAAAATTTCGAAAAATGCGCCCAGAATTCCGAGAAGGCTAACCCCTTTGACAATTTCGAAAAATGCGCCCAGAATTCCGAGAAGGCTAACCCCTTTGAAAATTTCGAAAAATGCGCCCGAAAATCGAAGAAGGCCAACCCCTTCGAAAATTTCGATAAATGCGCCCGGAATCCGAAGAAGGCTAACCCCTTTGAAAATTTCGAAAAATGCGCCCAGAATTCCGAGAAGGCTAACCCCTTTGAAAATTTCGCAAATGCACCCAGAATTCCGAGAAGGGTAACTAACCCCTTTGAAAATGTCGAAAAATGCGCCCAGGATTCCGAGAAGGCTAACCCCTTTGAAAATATCGAAAAATGCGCCCAGAATTCCGAGAAGGCTAACCCCTTTGAAAATTTCGTAAAATGCGCCCAGAATTCCGAGACGGCTAAGCCCTTTGAAAATTTCGGAAAATGCGCCCAGAATTCCGAGAAGGCTAACTAACCCCTTTGAAAATTTCGAAGAATGCGCCCAGAATTCCGAGAAGGCCCTTTGAAAATTTCGAAAAATGCGCCCAGAATTCCGAGAAGGCTAACTAACCCCTTTGAAAATTTCGAAAAATGCACCCAGATTTCCAAAAAGGCTAAGCCCTTTGAAAATTTCGAAAAATGCGCCGAGAATTCCGAGAAGGCTAACCCCTTTGAAAATTTCGAAAAATGCGCCCAGAATTCCGAGAAGGCTAACCCCTTTGAAAATTTCGAAAATGCGCCCAGAATTCCGAGTAGGCTAACCCCTTTGAAAATTTTGAAAAATGCGCCCAGAATTCCGAGGCTAACCCCTTTGAAAATTTCGAAAAATGCGCCCAGAATTCCCAGAAGGCTAACCCCTTTGAAAATTTCGAAAAAAGCGCCCAGAATTCCGAGAAGGCTAACCCCTTTGAAAATATCGAAAAATGCGCCCAGAATTCCGAGAAGGCTAACCCCTTTGAAAATTTCGAAAAATGCGTCCAGAATTCAGAGACGGCTAAGCCCTTTGAAAATTTCGAAAAATGCGCCCAGAATTCCGAGAAGGCTAACCCCTTTCAAAATTTCGAAAAATGCGCCCAGAATTCCGAGAAGGCTAACCCCTTTGAAAATATCGAAAAATGCGCCCAGAATTCCGAGAAGGCTAACCCCTTTGAAAATTTCGAAAAATGCGTCCAGAATTCCGAGACGGCTAAGCCCTTTGAAAATTTCGAAAAATGCGCCCAGAATTCCGAGAAGGCTAACCCCTTTCAAAATTTCGAAAAATGCGCCCAGAATTCCGAGAAAGCTAACCCCTTTGAAAATTTCGAAAAATGCGCCCCGAATTCCGAGAAGGCTACCCCTTTGAAAATTTCGAAAAATGCGCCCAGAATTCCGAGAAGGCTAACACCTTTGAAAATTTCGAAAAATGCGCCCAGAATTCCGAGAAGGCTAACCCCTTTGAAAATTTCGCAAATGCACCCAGAATTCCGAGAAGGCTAACTAACCCCTTTGAAAATTTCGAAAAATGCGCCCAGAATTCCGAGAAGGCTAACCCCTTTGAAAATTTCGAAAAATGCGCCGAGAAAACCGAGAAGGCTAACCCCTTTGAAAATTTCGAAAAATGCGCCCAGAATTCCGAGAAGTCTAACCCCTTTGAAAATTTCGAAAAATGGCCTTAGAATTCCGAGAAGGCTAAGCCCTTTGAAAACTTCGAAAATGCGCCCAGAATTCCGAGAAGGCTAACTAACCCCTTTGAAAATTTCGAAAAATGCGCCCAGAATTCCGAGAAGGCTAACCCCTTTGAAAATTTCGAAAAATGCGCCCAGAATTCCGAGAAGGCTAACCCCTTTGAAAACTTCGAAAAATGCCCCCAGAATTCCGGGAAGGCTAACCCCTTTGAAAATTTCGAAAAATGCGCCCAGAATTCCGAGAAGGCTAACCCCTTTGAAAATTTCGAAAAATGCCCCCAGAATTCCGAGAAGGCTAACCCCTTTGAAAATTTCGAAAAATGCGCACAGATTTCCGAGATAGCTAACCCCTTTGAAAATTTCGAAAAATGCGCCCAGAATTCCGAGAAGGCTAACCCCTTTGAAAATTTCGAAGAATGCGCCTAGAATTCCGAGAAGGCTAACCCCTTTGAAAATTTCGAAAAATGCGCCCAGAATTCCGAGAAGGCTAACCCCTTTGAAAATTTCGAAATATGCGCCCAGAATTCCGAGAAGGCTAACCCCTTTGAAAATTTCGAAAAATGCGCCCAGAATTCCGAGAAGGCTAACCACTTTGAAAATTTCGAAAAATGCGCCCGGAATCTTGAGAAGGCTAACCCCTATGAAGATTTCGAAAAATGCGCCCAGAATTCCGAGAAGGCTAACCCCTTTGAAAATATCGAAAAATGCGCCCAGAATTCCGAGAAGGCTAACCCTTTTGATAATATCGAAAAATGCGCCCAGAATTCCAAGAAGGCTAACCCCTTTGAAACTTTCGAAAAATGCGCCCAGAATTCCGTGACGGCTAAGCCCTTTGAAAATTTCGAAAAATGCGCCCAGAATTCCGAGAAGGCTAACCCCTTTGAAAATTTCGAAGAATGCGCCCAGAATTCCGAGAAGGCTAACCCCTTTGAAAATGTCGAAAAATGCGCCCAGAATTCCGAGAAGGCTAACCCCTTTGAAAATTTCGAAAAATGCGCCCAGAATTCCGAGAAGGCTAACCCCTTTGAAAATTTCGAAAAATGCCCCCAGAATTCCGAGAAGGCTAACCCCTTTGAAAATTTCGAAAAATGCGCCCAGAATTCCGAGAAGGCTAACCCCTTTGAAAATTTCGAAAAATGCCCCCAGAATTCCGAGAAGGCTAACCCCTTTGAAAATTTCGAAAAATGCGCACAGATTTCCGAGATAGCTAACCCCTTTGAAAATTTCGAAAAATGCGCCCAGAATTCCGAGAAGGCTAACCCCTTTGAAAATTTCGAAGAATGCGCCTAGAATTCCGAGAAGGCTAACCCCTTTAAAAATTTCGAAATATACGCCCAGAATTCCGAGAAGGCTAACCCCTTTGAAAATTTCGAAAAATGCGCCCAGAATTCCGAGAAGGCTAACCCCTTTGAAAATTTCGAAAAATGCGCCCAGAATTCCGAGAAGGCTAACCCCTTTGAAAATTTCGAAATATGCGCCCAGAATTCCGAGAAGGCTAACCACTTTGAAAATTTCGAAAAATGCGCCCAGAATTCCGAGAAGGCTAACCCCTTTGAAAATTTCGAAAAATGCGCCCAGAAATCCGAGAAGGCTAACCCCATTGAAAATTTCGAAAAATGCGCCGAGAATTCCGAGAAGGCTAACCCCTTTGAAAATATCGAAAAATGCGCCCAGAATTCCGAGAAGGCTAACCCTTTTGAAAATATCGAAAAATGCGCCCAGAATTCCGAGAAGGCTAACCCCTTTGAAACTTTCGAAAAATGCGCCCAGAATTCCGAGACGGCTAAGCCCTTTGAAAATTTCGAAAAATGCGCCCAGAATTCCGAGAAGGCTAACCCCTTTGAAAATTTCGGAAAATGCGCCCAGAATTCCGAGAAGGCTAACCCATTTGAAAATTTCGAAAAATGCGCTTAGAATTCCGAGAAGGCTAACCCCTTTGAAAATTTCGAAAAATGCGCCCAGAATTCCAAGAAGGCTAACCCCTTTAAAAATTTCGAAAAATGCGCCCAGAATTCCGAGAAGGCTAACCCCTTTGAAAATTTCGAAAAATGCGCCGAGAATTCCGAGAAGGCTAACCACTTTGAAAATTTCGAAAAATGCGCCCAGAATCTTGAGAAGGCTAACCCCTTTGAAAATGTCGAAAAATGCGCCCAGAATTCCGAGAAGGCTAACCCTTTTCAAAATTTCGAAAAATGCGCCCAGAATTCCGAGAAGGCTAACCCCTTTGAAAATTTCGAAAAATTCACCCAGAATTCCAAGAAGGCTAACCCCCTTGAAAATTTCGAAAAATGCACCCAGAATTCGAAAATGGCCAACCCCTTTGAATATTTCGAAAAATGCACCCAGAATTCGAAGAACCCCTTTGAAAATTTCCAAAAATTCACCCAGAATTCCAAGAAGGCTAATCCCTTTGAAAATTTCGAAAAGTGCACCCAGAATTCGAAGAAGGCTAACCCCTTTGAAAATTTCGAAAAATTCACCCAGAATTCCAAGAAGGCTAACCCCCTTGAAAATGTCGAAAGATGCACCCAGAATTCGAAAATGGCCAACCCCTTTGAATATTTCGAAAAATGCACCCAGAATTCGAAGAACCCCTTTGAAAATTTCGAAAAATGCACCCAGAATTCTAAGAAGGCTAACCCCTTTGAAAATTTCGCAAATGCACCCAGAATTCCGAGAAGGCTAACTAACCCCTTTGAAAATTTCGAAAAATGCGCCCAGAATTCCGAGAAGGCTAACCCCTTTGAAAATTTCGAAAAATGCGCCGAGAATTCCGAGAAGGCTAACCCCTTTGAAAATTTCGAAAAATTCACCCAGAATTCCAAGAAGGCTAACCCCCTTGAAAATTTCGAAAAATGCACCCAGAATTCGAAAATGGCCAACCCCTTTGAATATTTCGAAAAATGCACCCAGAATTCGAAGAACCCCTTTGAAAATTTCCAAAAATTCACCCAGAATTCCAAGAAGGCTAATCCCTTTGAAAATTTCGAAAAGTGCACCCAGAATTCGAAGAAGGCTAACCCCTTTGAAAATTTCGAAAAATTCACCCAGAATTCCAAGAAGGCTAACCCCCTTGAAAATGTCGAAAGATGCACCCAGAATTCGAAAATGGCCAACCCCTTTGAATATTTCGAAAAATGCACCCAGAATTCGAAGAACCCCTTTGAAAATTTCGAAAAATGCACCCAGAATTCTAAGAAGGCTAACCCCTTTGAAAATTTCGAAAAATGAACCCTGAATTCGAAGAAGGCTAACCCCTTTGAAAATTTCGAAAAATGCTCCCAGAATTCGAAGAAGGCTAACCCCTTTGAAAATTTCGAAAAATGCACCCAGAATTCTAAGAAGGCTAACCCCTTTGAAGATTTCGAAAAATGCACCCAGAATTCGAAGAACCCCTTTGAAAATTTCGAAAAATGCACCCAGAATTCCAAGAAGGCTATCCCCTTTGAAAATTTCGAAAAATGCACCCAGAATTCCATGAAGGCTAACCCCTTTGAAAATATCGAAAAATGCGCCCAGAATTCCGAGAAGGCTAACCCCTTTGAAAATTTCGAAAAATGCGTCCAGAATTCCGAGACGGCTAAGCCCTTTGAAAATTTCGAAAAATGCGCCCAGAATTCCGAGAAGGCTAACCCCTTTCAAAATTTCGAAAAATGCGCCCAGAATTCCGAGAAGGCTAACCCATTTGAAAATATCGAAAAATGCGCCCAGAATTCCGAGAAGGCTAACCCCTTTGAAAATTTCGAAAAATGCGTCCAGAATTCCGAGACGGCTAAGCCCTTTGAAAATTTCGAAAAATGCGCCCAGAATTCCGAGAAGGCTAACCCCTTTCAAAATTTCGAAAAATGCGCCCAGAATTCCGAGAAGGCTAACCCCTTTGAAAATATCGAAAAATGCGCCCAGAATTCCGAGAAGGCTAACCCCTTTGAAAATTTCGAAAAATGCGTCCAGAATTCCGAGACGGCTAAGCCCTTTGAAAATTTCGAAAAATGCGCCCAGAATTCCGAGAAGGCTAACCCCTTTCAAAATTTCGAAAAATGCGCCCAGAATTCCGAGAAGGCTAACCCCTTTGAAAATTTCGAAAAATGCGCCCCGAATTCCGAGAAGGCTACCCCTTTGAAAATTTAGAAAAATGCGCCCAGAATTCCGAGAAGGCTAACACCTTTGAAAATTTCGAAAAATGCGCCCAGAATTCCGAGAAGGCTAACCCCTTTGAAAATTTCGCAAATGCACCCAGAATTCCGAGAAGGCTAACTAACCCCTTTGAAAATTTCGAAAAATGCGCCCAGAATTCCGAGAAGGCTAACCCCTTTGAAAATTTCGAAAAATGCGCCGAGAATTCCGAGAAGGCTAACCCCTTTGAAAATTTCGAAAAATGCGCCCAGAATTCCGAGAAGTCTAACCCCTTTGAAAATTTCGAAAAATGGCCTCAGAATTCCGAGAAGGCTAAGCCCTTTGAAAACTTCGAAAATGCGCCCAGAATTCCGAGAAGGCTAACAACCCCTTTGAAAATTTCGAAAAATGCGCCCAGAATTCCGAGAAGGCTAACCCCTTTGAAAATTTCGAAAAATGCGCCCAGAATTCCGAGAAGGCTAACCCCTTTGAAAATTTCGAAAAATGCCCCCAGAATTCCGAGAAGGCTAACCCCTTTGAAAATTTCGAAAAATGCGCCCAGAATTCCGAGAAGGCTAACCCCTTTGAAAATTTCGAAAAATGCGCCCAGAATTCCGAGAAGGCTAACCCCTTTGAAAATTTCGAAAAATGCCCCCAGAATTCCGAGAAGGCTAACCCCTTTGAAAATTTCGAAAAATGCGCACAGATTTCCGAGATAGCTAACCCCTTTGAAAATTTCGAAAAATGCCCCCAGAATTCCGAGAAGGCTAACCCCTTTGAAAATTTCGAAAAATGCGCACAGAATTCCGAGAAGGCTAACCCCTTTGAAAATTTCGAAAAATGCCCCCAGAATTCCGAGAAGGCTAACCCCTTTGAAAATTTCGAAAAATGCGCACAGATTTCCGAGATAGCTAACCCCTTTGAAAATTTCGAAAAATGCGCCCAGAATTCCGAGAAGGCTAACCCCTTTGAAAATTTCGAAGAATGCGCCTAGAATTCCGAGAAGGCTAACCCCTTTAAAAATTTCGAAAAATACGCCCAGAATTCCGAGAAGGCTAACCCCTTTGAAAATTTCGAAAAATGCGCCCAGAATTCCGAGAAGGCTAACCCCTTTGAAAATTTCGAAAAATGCGCCCAGAATTCCGAGAAGGCTAACCCCTTTGAAAATTTCGAAATATGCGCCCAGAATTCCGAGAAGGCTAACCCCTTTGAAAATTTCGAAAAATGCGCCCAGAATTCCGAGAAGGCTAACCCCTTTGAAAATTTCGAAAAATGCGCCCAGAAATCCGAGAAGGCTAACCCCATTGAAAATTTCGAAAAATGCGCCGAGAATTCCGAGAAGGCTAACCCCTTTGAAAATATCGAAAAATGCGCCCAGAATTCCGAGAAGGCTAACCCTTTTGAAAATATCGAAAAATGCGCCCAGAATTCCGAGAAGGCTAACCCCTTTGAAACTTTCCAAAAATGCGCCCAGAATTCCGAGACGGCTAAGCCCTTTGAAAATTTCGAAAAATGCGCCCAGAATTCCGAGAAGGCTAACCCCTTTGAAAATTTCGGAAAATGCGCCCAGAATTCCGAGAAGGCTAACCCCTTTGAAAATTTCGAAAAATGCGCCCAGAATTCCAAGAAGGCTAACCCCTTTAAAAATTTCGAAAAATGCGCCCAGAATTCCGAGAAGGCTAACCCCTTTGAAAATTTCGAAAAATGCGCCGAGAATTCCGAGAAGGCTAACCACTTTGAAAATTTCGAAAAATGCGCCCAGAATTCCGAGAAGGCTAACCCTTTTCAAAATTTCGAAAAATGCGCCCAGAATTCCGAGAAGGCTAACACCTTTGAAAATTTCGAAAAATGCGCCCAGAATTCCGAGAAGGCTAACCCCTTTGAAAATTTCGCAAATGCACCCAGAATTCCGAGAAGGCTAACTAACCCCTTTGAAAATTTCGAAAAATGCGCCCAGAATTCCGAGAAGGCTAACCCCTTTGAAAATTTCGAAAAATGCGCCGAGAATTCCGAGAAGGCTAACCCCTTTGAAAATTTCGAAAAATGCGCCCAGAATTCCGAGAAGGCTAACCCCTTTGACAATTTCGAAAAATGCGCCCAGAATTCCGAGAAGGCTAACCCCTTTGAAAATTTCGAAAAATGCGCCCGAAAATCGAAGAAGGCCAACCCCTTCGAAAATTTCGATAAATGCGCCCGGAATCCGAAGAAGGCTAACCCCTTTTAAAATTTCGAAAAATGCGCCCAGAAATCCGAGAAGGCCCTTTGAAAATTTCGAAAAATGCGCCCAGAATTCCGAGAAGGCTAACTAACCCCTTTGAAAATTTCGAAAAATGCGCCCAGATTTCCGAGAAGGCTAAGCCCTTTGAAAATTTCGAAAAATGCGCCGAGAATTCCGAGAAGGCTAACCCCTTTGAAAATTTCGAAAAATGCGCCCAGAATTCCGCGAAGGCTAACCCCTTTGAAAATTTCGAAAATGCGCCCAGAATTCCGAGTAGGCTAACCCCTTTGAAAATTTTGAAAAATGCGCCCAGAATTCCGAGGCTAACCCCTTTGAAAATTTCGAAAAATGCGCCCAGAATTCCCAGAAGGCTAACCCCAGTGAAAATTTCGAAAAATGCGCCCAGAATTCCGAGAAGGCTAACCCCTTTGAAAATATCGAAAAATGCGCCCAGAATTCCGAGAAGGCTAACCCCTTTGAAAATTTCGAAAAATGCGTCCAGAATTCCGAGACGGCTAAGCCCTTTGAAAATTTCGAAAAATGCTCCCAGAATTCCGAGAAGGCTAACTAACCCCTTTGAAAATTTCGAAAAATGCGCCCAGATTTCCGAGAAGGCTAACCCCTTTGAAAATTTCGAAAAATGCGCCGAGAATTCCGAGAAGGCTAACCCCTTTGAAAATTTCGAAAAATGCGCCCAGAATTCCGAGAAGGCTAACTCCTTTGAAAATTTCGAAAATGCGCCCAGAATTCCGAGAAGGCTAACCCCTTTGAAAATTTCGAAAAATGCGCCGAGAATTCCGAGAAGGCTAACCACTTTGAAAATTTCGAAAAATGCGCCCAGAATCTTGAGAAGGCTAACCCCTTTGAAAATGTCGAAAAATGCGCCCAGAATTCCGAGAAGGCTAACTCTTTTCAAAATTTCGAAAAATGCGCCCAGAATTCCGAGAAGGCTAACCCCTTTGACAATTTCGAAAAATGCGCCCAGAATTCCGAGAAGGCTAACCCCTTTGAAAATTTCGAAAAATGCGCCCGAAAATCGAAGAAGGCCAACCCCTTCGAAAATTTCGATAAATGCGCCCGGAATCCGAAGAAGGCTAACCCCTTTGAAAATTTCGAAAAATGCGCCCAGAATTCCGAGAAGGCTAACCCCTTTGAAAATTTCGCAAATGCACCCAGAATTCCGAGAAGGCTAACTAACCCCTTTGAAAATGTCGAAAAATGCGCCCAGGATTCCGAGAAGGCTAACCCCTTTGAAAATATCGAAAAATGCGCCCAGAATTCCGAGAAGGCTAACCCCTTTGAAAATTTCGTAAAATGCGCCCAGAATTCCGAGACGGCTAAGCCCTTTGAAAATTTCGGAAAATGCGCCCAGAATTCCGAGAAGGCTAACTAACCCCTTTGAAAATTTCGAAGAATGCGCCCAGAATTCCGAGAAGGCTAACCCCTTTGAAAATTTCGAAAAATGCGCCGAGAATTCCGAGAAGGCTAACCACTTTGAAAATTTCGAAAAATGCGCCCAGAATTCCGAGAAGGCTAACCCTTTTCAAAATTTCGAAAAATGCGCCCAGAATTCCGAGAAGGCTAACACCTTTGAAAATTTCGAAAAATGCGCCCAGAATTCCGAGAAGGCTAACCCCTTTGAAAATTTCGCAAATGCACCCAGAATTCCGAGAAGGCTAACTAACCCCTTTGAAAATTTCGAAAAATGCGCCCAGAATTCCGAGAAGGCTAACCCCTTTGAAAATTTCGAAAAATGCGCCCGAAAATCGAAGAAGGCCAACCCCTTCGAAAATTTCGATAAATGCGCCCGGAATCCGAAGAAGGCTAACCCCTTTTAAAATTTCGAAAAATGCGCCCAGAAATCCGAGAAGGCCCTTTGAAAATTTCGAAAAATGCGCCCAGAATTCCGAGAAGGCTAACTAACCCCTTTGAAAATTTCGAAAAATGCGCCCAGATTTCCGAGAAGGCTAAGCCCTTTGAAAATTTCGAAAAATGCGCCGAGAATTCCGAGAAGGCTAACCCCTTTGAAAATTTCGAAAAATGCGCCCAGAATTCCGCGAAGGCTAACCCCTTTGAAAATTTCGAAAATGCGCCCAGAATTCCGAGTAGGCTAACCCCTTTGAAAATTTTGAAAAATGCGCCCAGAATTCCGAGGCTAACCCCTTTGAAAATTTCGAAAAATGCGCCCAGAATTCCCAGAAGGCTAACCCCTTTGAAAATTTCGAAAAATGCGCCCAGAATTCCGAGAAGGCTAACCCCTTTGAAAATTTCGAAAAATGCGCCCAGAATTCCGAGAAGGCTAACCCCTTTGAAAATATCGAAAAATGCGCCCAGAATTCCGAGAAGGCTAACCCCTTTGAAAATATCGAAAAATGCGCCCAGAATTCCGAGAAGGCCCTTTGAAAATTTCGAAAAATGCGCCCAGAATTCCGAGAAGGCTAACCCCTTTGAAAATTTCGAAAAATGCGCCCAGAATTCCGAGAAGGCTAACCCCTTTCAAAATTTTTTAAAAATGCGCCCAGAAATCCGAGAAGGCTAACCCCTTTGAAAATTTCGAAAAATGCGCCCAGAATTCCGAGAAGGCTAACCCCTTTGAAAATATCGAAAAATGCGCCCAGAATTCCGAGAAGGCTAACCCCTTTGAAAATTTCGAAAAATGCGTCCAGAATTCCGAGACGGCTAAGCCCTTTGAAAATTTCGAAAAATGCTCCCAGAATTCCGAGAAGGCTAACTAACCCCTTTGAAAATTTCGAAAAATGCGCCCAGATTTCCGAGAAGGCTAACCCCTTTGAAAATTTCGAAAAATGCGCCGAGAATTCCGAGAAGGCTAACCCCTTTAAAAATTTCGAAAAATGCGCCCAGAATTCCGAGAAGGCTAACTCCTTTGAAAATTTCGAAAATGCGCCCAGAATTCCGAGAAGGCTAACCCCTTTGAAAATTTCGAAAAATGCGCCGAGAATTCCGAGAAGGCTAACCACTTTGAAAATTTCGAAAAATGCGCCCAGAATCTTGAGAAGGCTAACCCCTTTGAAAATGTCGAAAAATGCGCCCAGAATTCCGAGAAGGCTAACCCTTTTCAAAATTTCGAAAAATGCGCCCAGAATTCCGAGAAGGCTAACACCTTTGAAAATTTCGAAAAATGCGCCCAGAATTCCGAGAAGGCTAACCCCTTTGAAAATTTCGCAAATGCACCCAGAATTCCGAGAAGGCTAACTAACCCCTTTGAAAATTTCGAAAAATGCGCCCAGAATTCCGAGAAGGCTAACCCCTTTGAAAATTTCGAAAAATGCGCCGAGAATTCCGAGAAGGCTAACCCCTTTGAAAATTTCGAAAAATGCGCCCAGAATTCCGAGAAGGCTAACCCCTTTGACAATTTCGAAAAATGCGCCCAGAATTCCGAGAAGGCTAACCCCTTTGAAAATTTCGAAAAATGCGCCCGAAAATCGAAGAAGGCCAACCCCTTCGAAAATTTCGATAAATGCGCCCGGAATCCGAAGAAGGCTAACCCCTTTGAAAATTTCGAAAAATGCGCCCAGAATTCCGAGAAGGCTAACCCCTTTGAAAATTTCGCAAATGCACCCAGAATTCCGAGAAGGCTAACTAACCCCTTTGAAAATGTCGAAAAATGCGCCCAGGATTCCGAGAAGGCTAACCCCTTTGAAAATATCGAAAAATGCGCCCAGAATTCCGAGAAGGCTAACCCCTTTGAAAATTTCGTAAAATGCGCCCAGAATTCCGAGACGGCTAAGCCCTTTGAAAATTTCGGAAAATGCGCCCAGAATTCCGAGAAGGCTAACTAACCCCTTTGAAAATTTCGAAGAATGCGCCCAGAATTCCGAGAAGGCCCTTTGAAAATTTCGAAAAATGCGCCCAGAATTCCGAGAAGGCTAACTAACCCCTTTGAAAATTTCGAAAAATGCACCCAGATTTCCGAGAAGGCTAAGCCCTTTGAAAATTTCGAAAAATGCGCCGAGAATTCCGAGAAGGCTAACCCCTTTGAAAATTTCGAAAAATGCGCCCAGAATTCCGAGAAGGCTAACCCCTTTGAAAATTTCGAAAATGCGCCCAGAATTCCGAGTAGGCTAACCCCTTTGAAAATTTTGAAAAATGCGCCCAGAATTCCGAGGCTAACCCCTTTGAAAATTTCGAAAAATGCGCCCAGAATTCCCAGAAGGCTAACCCCTTTGAAAATTTCGAAAAACGCGCCCAGAATTCCGAGAAGGCTAACCCCTTTGAAAATATCGAAAAATGCGCCCAGAATTCCGAGAAGGCTAACCCCTTTGAAAATTTCGAAAAATGCGTCCAGAATTCAGAGACGGCTAAGCCCTTTGAAAATTTCGAAAAATGCGCCCAGAATTCCGAGAAGGCTAACCCCTTTCAAAATTTCGAAAAATGCGCCCAGAATTCCGAGAAGGCTAACCCCTTTGAAAATATCGAAAAATGCGCCCAGAATTCCGAGAAGGCTAACCCCTTTGAAAATTTCGAAAAATGCGTCCAGAATTCCGAGACGGCTAAGCCCTTTGAAAATTTCGAAAAATGCGCCCAGAATTCCGAGACGGCTAAGCCCTTTGAAAATTTCGGAAAATGCGCCCAGAATTCCGAGAAGGCTAACTAACCCCTTTGAAAATTTCGAAGAATGCGCCCAGAATTCCGAGAAGGCCCTTTGAAAATTTCGAAAAATGCGCCCAGAATTCCGAGAAGGCTAACTAACCCCTTTGAAAATTTCGAAAAATGCACCCAGATTTCCGAGAAGGCTAAGCCCTTTGAAAATTTCGAAAAATGCGCCGAGAATTCCGAGAAGGCTAACCCCTTTGAAAATTTCGAAAAATGCGCCCAGAATTCCGAGAAGGCTAACCCCTTTGAAAATTTCGAAAATGCGCCCAGAATTCCGAGTAGGCTAACCCCTTTGAAAATTTTGAAAAATGCGCCCAGAATTCCGAGGCTAACCCCTTTGAAAATTTCGAAAAATGCGCCCAGAATTCCCAGAAGGCTAACCCCTTTGAAAATTTCGAAAAACGCGCCCAGAATTCCGAGAAGGCTAACCCCTTTGAAAATATCGAAAAATGCGCCCAGAATTCCGAGAAGGCTAACCCCTTTGAAAATTTCGAAAAATGCGTCCAGAATTCAGAGACGGCTAAGCCCTTTGAAAATTTCGAAAAATGCGCCCAGAATTCCGAGAAGGCTAACCCCTTTCAAAATTTCGAAAAATGCGCCCAGAATTCCGAGAAGGCTAACCCCTTTGAAAATATCGAAAAATGCGCCCAGAATTCCGAGAAGGCTAACCCCTTTGAAAATTTCGAAAAATGCGTCCAGAATTCCGAGACGGCTAAGCCCTTTGAAAATTTCGAAAAATGCGCCCAGAATTCCGAGAAGGCTAACCCCTTTCAAAATTTCGAAAAATGCGCCCAGAATTCCGAGAAGGCTAACCCCTTTGAAAATTTCGAAAAATGCGCCCCGAATTCCGAGAAGGCTACCCCTTTGAAAATTTCGAAAAATGCGCCCAGAATTCCGAGAAGGCTAACCCCTTTGAAAATTTCGCAAATGCACCCAGAATTCCGAGAAGGCTAACTAACCCCTTTGAAAATTTCGAAAAATGCGCCCAGAATTCCGAGAAGGCTAACCCCTTTGAAAATTTCGAAAAATGCGCCCAGAATTCCGAGAAGTCTAACCCCTTTGAAAATTTCGAAAAATGGCCTCAGAATTCCGAGAAGGCTAAGCCCTTTGAAAACTTCGAAAATGCGCCCAGAATTCCGAGAAGGCTAACTAACCCCTTTGAAAATTTCGAAAAATGCGCCCAGAATTCCGAGAAGGCTAACCCCTTTGAAAATTTCGAAAAATGCGCCCAGAATTCCGAGAAGGCTAACCCCTTTGAAAATTTCGAAAAATGCCCCCAGAATTCCGGGAAGGCTAACTAACCCCTTTGAAAATTTCGAAAAATGCGCCCAGAATTCCGAGAAGGCTAACCCCTTTGAAAATTTCGAAAAATGCGCCGAGAATTCCGAGAAGGCTAACCCCTTTGAAAATTTCGAAAAATGCGCCCAGAATTCCGAGAAGGCTAACCCCTTTGACAATTTCGAAAAATGCGCCCAGAATTCCGAGAAGGCTAACCCCTTTGAAAATTTCGAAAAATGCGCCCGAAAATCGAAGAAGGCCAACCCCTTCGAAAATTTCGATAAATGCGCCCGGAATCCGAAGAAGGCTAACCCCTTTGAAAATTTCGAAAAATGCGCCCAGAATTCCGAGAAGGCTAACCCCTTTGAAAATTTCGCAAATGCACCCAGAATTCCGAGAAGGGTAACTAACCCCTTTGAAAATGTCGAAAAATGCGCCCAGGATTCCGAGAAGGCTAACCCCTTTGAAAATATCGAAAAATGCGCCCAGAATTCCGAGAAGGCTAACCCCTTTGAAAATTTCGTAAAATGCGCCCAGAATTCCGAGACGGCTAAGCCCTTTGAAAATTTCGGAAAATGCGCCCAGAATTCCGAGAAGGCTAACTAACCCCTTTGAAAATTTCGAAGAATGCGCCCAGAATTCCGAGAAGGCCCTTTGAAAATTTCGAAAAATGCGCCCAGAATTCCGAGAAGGCTAACTAACCCCTTTGAAAATTTCGAAAAATGCACCCAGATTTCCAAAAAGGCTAAGCCCTTTGAAAATTTCGAAAAATGCGCCGAGAATTCCGAGAAGGCTAACCCCTTTGAAAATTTCGAAAAATGCGCCCAGAATTCCGAGAAGGCTAACCCCTTTGAAAATTTCGAAAATGCGCCCAGAATTCCGAGTAGGCTAACCCCTTTGAAAATTTTGAAAAATGCGCCCAGAATTCCGAGGCTAACCCCTTTGAAAATTTCGAAAAATGCGCCCAGAATTCCCAGAAGGCTAACCCCTTTGAAAATTTCGAAAAAAGCGCCCAGAATTCCGAGAAGGCTAACCCCTTTGAAAATATCGAAAAATGCGCCCAGAATTCCGAGAAGGCTAACCCCTTTGAAAATTTCGAAAAATGCGTCCAGAATTCAGAGACGGCTAAGCCCTTTGAAAATTTCGAAAAATGCGCCCAGAATTCCGAGAAGGCTAACCCCTTTCAAAATTTCGAAAAATGCGCCCAGAATTCCGAGAAGGCTAACCCCTTTGAAAATATCGAAAAATGCGCCCAGAATTCCGAGAAGGCTAACCCCTTTGAAAATTTCGAAAAATGCGTCCAGAATTCCGAGACGGCTAAGCCCTTTGAAAATTTCGAAAAATGCGCCCAGAATTCCGAGAAGGCTAACCCCTTTCAAAATTTCGAAAAATGCGCCCAGAATTCCGAGAAAGCTAACCCCTTTGAAAATTTCGAAAAATGCGCCCCGAATTCCGAGAAGGCTACCCCTTTGAAAATTTCGAAAAATGCGCCCAGAATTCCGAGAAGGCTAACACCTTTGAAAATTTCGAAAAATGCGCCCAGAATTCCGAGAAGGCTAACCCCTTTGAAAATTTCGCAAATGCACCCAGAATTCCGAGAAGGCTAACTAACCCCTTTGAAAATTTCGAAAAATGCGCCCAGAATTCCGAGAAGGCTAACCCCTTTGAAAATTTCGAAAAATGCGCCGAGAAAACCGAGAAGGCTAACCCCTTTGAAAATTTCGAAAAATGCGCCCAGAATTCCGAGAAGTCTAACCCCTTTGAAAATTTCGAAAAATGGCCTTAGAATTCCGAGAAGGCTAAGCCCTTTGAAAACTTCGAAAATGCGCCCAGAATTCCGAGAAGGCTAACTAACCCCTTTGAAAATTTCGAAAAATGCGCCCAGAATTCCGAGAAGGCTAACCCCTTTGAAAATTTCGAAAAATGCGCCCAGAATTCCGAGAAGGCTAACCCCTTTGAAAACTTCGAAAAATGCCCCCAGAATTCCGGGAAGGCTAACCCCTTTGAAAATTTCGAAAAATGCGCCCAGAATTCCGAGAAGGCTAACCCCTTTGAAAATTTCGAAAAATGCCCCCAGAATTCCGAGAAGGCTAACCCCTTTGAAAATTTCGAAAAATGCGCACAGATTTCCGAGATAGCTAACCCCTTTGAAAATTTCGAAAAATGCGCCCAGAATTCCGAGAAGGCTAACCCCTTTGAAAATTTCGAAGAATGCGCCTAGAATTCCGAGAAGGCTAACCCCTTTGAAAATTTCGAAAAATGCGCCCAGAATTCCGAGAAGGCTAACCCCTTTGAAAATTTCGAAATATGCGCCCAGAATTCCGAGAAGGCTAACCCCTTTGAAAATTTCGAAAAATGCGCCCAGAATTCCGAGAAGGCTAACCACTTTGAAAATTTCGAAAAATGCGCCCGGAATCTTGAGAAGGCTAACCCCTATGAAGATTTCGAAAAATGCGCCCAGAATTCCGAGAAGGCTAACCCCTTTGAAAATATCGAAAAATGCGCCCAGAATTCCGAGAAGGCTAACCCTTTTGATAATATCGAAAAATGCGCCCAGAATTCCAAGAAGGCTAACCCCTTTGAAACTTTCGAAAAATGCGCCCAGAATTCCGTGACGGCTAAGCCCTTTGAAAATTTCGAAAAATGCGCCCAGAATTCCGAGAAGGCTAACCCCTTTGAAAATTTCGAAGAATGCGCCCAGAATTCCGAGAAGGCTAACCCCTTTGAAAATGTCGAAAAATGCGCCCAGAATTCCGAGAAGGCTAACCCCTTTGAAAATTTCGAAAAATGCGCCCAGAATTCCGAGAAGGCTAACCCCTTTGAAAATTTCGAAAAATGCCCCCAGAATTCCGAGAAGGCTAACCCCTTTGAAAATTTCGAAAAATGCGCCCAGAATTCCGAGAAGGCTAACCCCTTTGAAAATTTCGAAAAATGCCCCCAGAATTCCGAGAAGGCTAACCCCTTTGAAAATTTCGAAAAATGCGCACAGATTTCCGAGATAGCTAACCCCTTTGAAAATTTCGAAAAATGCGCCCAGAATTCCGAGAAGGCTAACCCCTTTGAAAATTTCGAAGAATGCGCCTAGAATTCCGAGAAGGCTAACCCCTTTAAAAATTTCGAAATATACGCCCAGAATTCCGAGAAGGCTAACCCCTTTGAAAATTTCGAAAAATGCGCCCAGAATTCCGAGAAGGCTAACCCCTTTGAAAATTTCGAAAAATGCGCCCAGAATTCCGAGAAGGCTAACCCCTTTGAAAATTTCGAAATATGCGCCCAGAATTCCGAGAAGGCTAACCACTTTGAAAATTTCGAAAAATGCGCCCAGAATTCCGAGAAGGCTAACCCCTTTGAAAATTTCGAAAAATGCGCCCAGAAATCCGAGAAGGCTAACCCCATTGAAAATTTCGAAAAATGCGCCGAGAATTCCGAGAAGGCTAACCCCTTTGAAAATATCGAAAAATGCGCCCAGAATTCCGAGAAGGCTAACCCTTTTGAAAATATCGAAAAATGCGCCCAGAATTCCGAGAAGGCTAACCCCTTTGAAACTTTCGAAAAATGCGCCCAGAATTCCGAGACGGCTAAGCCCTTTGAAAATTTCGAAAAATGCGCCCAGAATTCCGAGAAGGCTAACCCCTTTGAAAATTTCGGAAAATGCGCCCAGAATTCCGAGAAGGCTAACCCATTTGAAAATTTCGAAAAATGCGCTTAGAATTCCGAGAAGGCTAACCCCTTTGAAAATTTCGAAAAATGCGCCCAGAATTCCAAGAAGGCTAACCCCTTTAAAAATTTCGAAAAATGCGCCCAGAATTCCGAGAAGGCTAACCCCTTTGAAAATTTCGAAAAATGCGCCGAGAATTCCGAGAAGGCTAACCACTTTGAAAATTTCGAAAAATGCGCCCAGAATCTTGAGAAGGCTAACCCCTTTGAAAATGTCGAAAAATGCGCCCAGAATTCCGAGAAGGCTAACCCTTTTCAAAATTTCGAAAAATGCGCCCAGAATTCCGAGAAGGCTAACCCCTTTGAAAATTTCGAAAAATTCACCCAGAATTCCAAGAAGGCTAACCCCCTTGAAAATTTCGAAAAATGCACCCAGAATTCGAAAATGGCCAACCCCTTTGAATATTTCGAAAAATGCACCCAGAATTCGAAGAACCCCTTTGAAAATTTCCAAAAATTCACCCAGAATTCCAAGAAGGCTAATCCCTTTGAAAATTTCGAAAAGTGCACCCAGAATTCGAAGAAGGCTAACCCCTTTGAAAATTTCGAAAAATTCACCCAGAATTCCAAGAAGGCTAACCCCCTTGAAAATGTCGAAAGATGCACCCAGAATTCGAAAATGGCCAACCCCTTTGAATATTTCGAAAAATGCACCCAGAATTCGAAGAACCCCTTTGAAAATTTCGAAAAATGCACCCAGAATTCTAAGAAGGCTAACCCCTTTGAAAATTTCGCAAATGCACCCAGAATTCCGAGAAGGCTAACTAACCCCTTTGAAAATTTCGAAAAATGCGCCCAGAATTCCGAGAAGGCTAACCCCTTTGAAAATTTCGAAAAATGCGCCGAGAATTCCGAGAAGGCTAACCCCTTTGAAAATTTCGAAAAATTCACCCAGAATTCCAAGAAGGCTAACCCCCTTGAAAATTTCGAAAAATGCACCCAGAATTCGAAAATGGCCAACCCCTTTGAATATTTCGAAAAATGCACCCAGAATTCGAAGAACCCCTTTGAAAATTTCCAAAAATTCACCCAGAATTCCAAGAAGGCTAATCCCTTTGAAAATTTCGAAAAGTGCACCCAGAATTCGAAGAAGGCTAACCCCTTTGAAAATTTCGAAAAATTCACCCAGAATTCCAAGAAGGCTAACCCCCTTGAAAATGTCGAAAGATGCACCCAGAATTCGAAAATGGCCAACCCCTTTGAATATTTCGAAAAATGCACCCAGAATTCGAAGAACCCCTTTGAAAATTTCGAAAAATGCACCCAGAATTCTAAGAAGGCTAACCCCTTTGAAAATTTCGAAAAATGAACCCTGAATTCGAAGAAGGCTAACCCCTTTGAAAATTTCGAAAAATGCTCCCAGAATTCGAAGAAGGCTAACCCCTTTGAAAATTTCGAAAAATGCACCCAGAATTCTAAGAAGGCTAACCCCTTTGAAGATTTCGAAAAATGCACCCAGAATTCGAAGAACCCCTTTGAAAATTTCGAAAAATGCACCCAGAATTCCAAGAAGGCTATCCCCTTTGAAAATTTCGAAAAATGCACCCAGAATTCCATGAAGGCTAACCCCTTTGATTATTTCGAAAAATGCACCCAGAATTCCAAGAAGGCCCTTTGAAAATTTCGAAAAAAACACCCAGAATTCGAAGGCTAACCCCTTTGAAAATTTCGAAAAATGTACCCAGAATTCGAAGAAGGCTAACCCCTTTGAAATTTTCGAAAAATGCACCCAGAATTCGAAGAAGGCTAACCCCTTTGAAAATTTCGAAAAATGTACCCAGAATTCGAAGAAGGCTAACCCCTTTGAAAATTTCGAAAAATTCACCCAGAATTCAAAGATGGCTAACCCCTTTGAAAATTTCGAAAAATGCACACAGAATTCCAAGAAGGCTAACCCCTTTGAAAAAAAAACGAAAAATGCACCCAGAATTCGAAGATGGCTAACCCCTTTGAAAATTTCGAAAAATGCACCCAGAATTCTTAGAAGGCTAACCCCTTTGAAAATTTCGAAAAATGCACCCAGAATTCCAAGAAGGCTAACCCCTTTGAAAATTTCAAAAATGCACATAGAATTCGAAGAAGACTAACCCCTTTGAAAATTTCGAAAAATGCTCCCAGAATTCGAAGGCTAACCCCTTTGAAATTTTCGAAAAATGCACCCAGAATTCTATGAAGGCTAACCCCTTTGAAAATTTCGAAAAATGCACCCAGAATTCGAAGAAGGCTAACCCCTTTGAAAATTTCGAAAAATGCTCCCAGAATTCGAAGGCTAACCCCTTTGAAAATTTCGAAAAATCCACCCAGAATTCCAAGAAGGCTAATCCCTTTGAAAATTTCGAAAAGTGCACCCAGAATTCGAAGAAGGCTAACCCCTTTGAAAATTTCGAAAAATTCACCCAGAATTCCAAGAAGGCTAACCCCCTTGAAAATTTCGAAAAATGCACCCAGAATTCGAAAATGGCCAACCCCTTTCAATATTTCGAAAAATGCACCCAGAATTCGAAGAACCCCTTTGAAAATTTCGAAAAATGCACCCAGAATTCTAAGAAGGCTAACCCCTTTGAAAATTTCGAAAAATGAACCCTGAATTCGAAGAAGGCTAACCCCTTTGAAAATTTCGAAAAATGCTCCCAGAATTCGAAGAAGGCTAACCCCTTTGAAAATTTCGAAAAATGCACCCAGAATTCTAAGAAGGCTAACCCCTTTGAAGATTTCGAAAAATGCACCCAGAATTCGAAGAACCCCTTTGAAAATTTCGAAAAATGCACCCTTAATTCCAAGAAGGCTATCCCCTTTGAAAATTTCGAAAAATGCACCCAGAATTCGAAGAAGGCTAACCCCTTTGAAAATTTCGAAAAATGCACCCAGAATTCGAAGAAGGCTAACCCCTTTGAAAATTTCGAAAAATGCACCCAGAAATCGAAGAAGGCTAACCCCTTTGACGATTTCGAAAACGCACCCAGAATTCGAAGAAGGCTAACCCCTTTGAAGATTTCGAAAAATGCTCCCAGAATTCGAAGAAGGCTAACCCCTTTAAAATTTCGAAAAATGCTCACAGAATTCGAAGGCTAACCCCTTTGAAGATTTCGAAAAATGCACCCAGAATTCGAAGGCTAACCCCTTTGAAAAAAATGAAAAATGCACCCAGAATTCAAAGAAGGCTAACCCTTTAAAAAATTTCGAAAAATGCACCCAGAATTCCAATAAGGCTAACCCCTTTGAAAATTTCAAAAAATGCACCCAGAATTCCAAGAAGGCTAACCCCTTTGAAAATTTCGAAAAATGCACCCAGAATTCCAAGAAGGCTAACCCCTTTGAAAATTTCGAAAAATGCACCCAGAATTCGAAGAAGGCTAACCCCTTTGAAAATTTCGAAAAATGCACCCAGAATTCGAAGAAGGCTAACCCCTTTGAAAATTTCGAAAAATGCTCCCAGAATACCAATAAGGCTAACCCCTTTGAAAATTTCGAAAAATGCACCCATAATTCCAAGAAGGCTAACCCCTTTGAAAATTTCCAAAAATGCACCCAGTATTCGAAGAAGGCTAACCTCTTTGAAAATTTCCAAAAATGCAACCAGAATTCGAAGAAGGCTAACCCCTTTGAAAATTTAGAAAAATGCACTCAGAATTCGAAGAAGGCTAACCCCTTTGAAAATTTGGAAAAATGTACCCAGAATTCGAAGAAGGCTAACCCCTTTGAATATTTCGAAAAATGTACCCAGAATTCGAAGAAGGCTAACCCCTTTGAACATTTCGAAAAATGCACCCAGAATTCGAAGAAGGCTAACCCCTTTGAAAATTTCGAAAAATGCACCCAGAATTCGAAGAAGGCTAACTCCATTGAAAATTTCGAAAAATGCACCAAGAATTCGAAGAAGGCTAACCCCTTTGAAAGTTTGGAAAAATGCACCCAGAATTCGAAGAAGGCTAACCCCTTTGAAAATTTCGAAAAATGCACCCAGAATTCGAAGAAGGCTAACAACCCCTTTGAAAATATCGAAAAATGCACCCAGAATTCGAAGAAGGCTAACCCCTTTGTAAATTTCGAAGAATGCACCCAGAATTCGAAAAAGGTTAACACCTTTGAAAATTTCGAAAAATGCTCCCAGAATTCGAAGAGGGCTAACCCCTTTGAAAATTTCGAAAAATGCACCCAGAATTCCATGAAGGCTAACCCCTTTGAAAATTTCGAAAAATGCACCCAGAATTCCAAGAAGGCTAATCCCTTTGAAAATTTCGAAAAAACACCCAGAATTCGAAGGCTAACCCCTTTGAAAATTTCGAAAAATGTACCCAGAATTCGAAGAGGGCTAACCCCTTTGAAATTTTCGAAAAATGCACCCAGAATTCGAAGAAGGCTAATAACCCCTTTGAAAATTTCGAATAATGCTCCCAGAATTCGAAGGCTAACCCCTTTGAAAATTTCGAAAAATGCACCCAGAATTCCAAGAAGGCTAACCCCTTTGAAAATTTCGAAAAATGAACCCAGAATTCGAAGAAGGCTAAGCCCTTTTAAAATTTCGAAAAATGCTCCCAGAATTCGAAGAAGGCTAACCCCTTTGAAAATTTCGAAAAATGCTCCCAGAATTCGAAGAAGGCTAACCCCTTTGAAAATTTCGAAAAACGCACCCAGAATTCCATGAAGGCTAACCCCCTTTGAAAATTTCGAAAAATGCACCCAGAATTCCATGAAGGCTAACCCCTTTGAAATTTTCGAAAAATGCACCCAGAATTCCAAGAAGACTAACCCCTTTGAAAATTTCGAAAAATGCTCCCAGAATTCGAAGAAGGCTAACCCCTTTGAAAATTTCGAAAAATGCACCCAGAATTCTATGAAGGGTAACCCCTTTGAAAATTTCGAAAAATGCACCGAGAATTCGAAGAAGGCTAACCCCTTTGAAAATTTCGAAAAATGCTCCCAGAATTCGAAGGCTAACCCCTTTGAAAATTTCTAAAAATCCACCCAGAATTCCAAGAAGGCTAATCCCTTCGAAAATTTCGAAAAATGCATCCAGAATTCCAAGAAGGCTAACCCCTTTGAAAATTTCGAAAAATGCTCCCAGAATTTGAAGAAGGCTAACCCCTTTTTAAAATGCACCCAGAATCCGAAGAAGGCTAAACCCTTTGAAATTTTTGAAAAAAGCACCCAGAATTCGAAGGCTAACCCCTTTGAAAATTTCGAAAAATGCACCCAGAATTCTAAGAAGGCTAACCCCAATTCAAAACTAGTTTTTAATACAAGAACTTCCCTCATTGTAGGGTGCCACATTGACAGAATTTAGGATAAAATAAAAACTGAAATATCACAGATGTAGTAATCCAAAAACTAAAAATAAATCATACATAAGACTTGGGACACTGAAATTAAAATATATTTCATTGCCAAATATGTTTCATAATCATTTTGCTTTTATTTTTAATTGCCATAATTGAGTACTAATACAGGCCTAAACAAAGGAGCAGCCTATTTCGAGAAATACCCACGGAAACTTAAGCAAGTTATCACCAAAATCAGGAAACTCCTATGTTTATCAGAACTAAGGACCGTTTTGACAAACCTCAACACTTGCCAAATCTTAAATCTTTCAGGTGGTCTTTTTTAGTTTTATAAACAAATAGAAGACAGAAAAAACTAAAAAAAAAATGCTAATGAAATAAACTACATACATGTATACATTCTGAAGTGTATAAAGCTGGATCTCCACTGCTTAACATTTAACACCAACACGTCAAGAATAACAATTTGATATTGACATGTATATTGCAATTTCATGTTACAATTCACTTGGCATGCAAAACCCAGGGTATTGCACTTAACATTTTCAGATGTTAATAATTGTTTTCCAGAGAAAATGAATAATATATCAAGTCAATTGACTGTTTGCTCGATATCGGCTTTGTTTCAAGAATTTCCATCTAAACAAAAAGCAACCCACACAGCACACTACGTATAATATACGAATAATCTACGTATATACGTATATTATACGTAGTGTGCTGTGTGGGAATAGACAGCTTCCTCAACACTGCCGGTATCCATTTTGTTATGTTTTTCTTTCTAATACACAATGGAATGTTCAAAGAAAAAGAAAAACTCTGGCTGTACAAAATTAGAATTTAATATTAGTATTTAAGAAAGTCATAGACTGTTAACAAGATAATGAGTATAAAAAATTACTCTCATTTTGCAATGTTGGCTGCCCTCTTCAGAGGTGTTTTCTTTTTGAATGTTATTCATTAATTTCTGTTCATAACCGCACCAACCCATGTTAAGTCATTAACACTGTAGTGGAAGCAGTTGTTAATAGGCAAACTACTTGACTTATATACTTTAACAAGTTGATGATGAACATTTAACCAATGTTAACTGCAACATATTAGTGTTAAATGTTAAGTAGTGGGGACCCAGCTTTAGGTCCAAAGTGGAATTGTACAATAGTCATAAACAGTTATGGCATTTTGGAAGTTTCTTTTAAAACTCAACATCTTCATAGCTTCACTATCACATTTACTGATTTTATGACGTAGAAAAGCTCTTGATGAGTACTCTACAGATAAATAACTAGTTTCTCAATAGCTCACATATAAGGCAAGATTTGAATGTTTGAAAAAGTGCTCTTTTCTCTTTTTTGCAGTTATTATTGTGGGTTTGTCACGCCAAGGCTAAGGAAGAAGAGTGCTGCACAGCGACAATAAATTAAACCAAAAGTAGTTCGAAATCTACCTCAGCCTGTAGGCCTGCCTAAAACTTGATCTGTCTATGGTATTCACTCCTTTCCATAATAATTAATACATACACTTGCATTGACATTTTAATGATATTTATGTACTTAATAGGCATATTTGAAATAGTATAAAATGTAAACAAGACTAATATTCAGATATCTTGCAATAAAAGTTTTTCCCAATAAATAGGTTCTTTGTTGATCACTTGCCTATCCTCAACATCACAGTACCCATTTCCTTGCAGTAGTTTTTCATAAAACTCTTCTGTAGCGTTTTCAAAATATTAAAGAGGTTTTCTAACAGGATTGCTGTTTTTTTGTGCTCACATGACTTATGGATTCTGTTTCTATTGCATGTGCACTATGTTTAACGTTTCAACTACAGTGAGTCCCACGCAAGAGTTGGCCAACGACGCGGGTTCCTGCGGCACGGCGGGCACAGCTCCAACTCCCGAGCGATCGGGTGAAATATCTAGGCTAATAAAGCCGCGATCAGTGTAATGATCCAGGTTCTCACATTTACAGTTAAAATTACAATGAAAATTAACACGTACCTCATCACAAGAGATGTTGGAAATTTATCCTCTTGCATCCACACAATACTGGCAACTTTTTAGGAAATTTTCTTTCACGCGCATAAATTTCAGCTTCCGAGACAGAGTTCATTTCTCTTGTGATAGGCCTATGTGATATTGTCTTTAAGTTCTTCTAACAGTACGTGAATATTATTTATGGGGAAACTTGAAAAATAAAGTGTATAGGTCAACTTCCCATACATTAGAAGAACTTAAAAGGCAATATCACAAGAGAAATTAGCTCTATCTCGGAAGCTGAACTTATGCGAATGAAAGAAAATTTCCTAAAAAGGTGCCAGTATTGTGTGGATGCAAGAGAACATTTCCAACATCTCTTGCAATGAGGTACATGTTTATTTTCATTGTATTCTAACTGTAAATATGAGAACCTGAACCATCACACCGATCGTAGCTTTATTAGCGTAGATATTTCACCCAATCGCTCAGGAGTTGAAGCTGTGCCCGCCGCGCCGCAGGAACCCACGTCGTTGGCCAACTCTTGTGTGGGACTCACTGTAGTTTATTTACATCTGGGATGCCCCTGCGTTTTAGAGTAATGTATTGAAGGACTCTCGTCATGATATTTCTTGGGGGCTTTCTTGGACATTTTCAGAAAATTCAATGTTCTCTGTGTCTTCTTTCATAAAATGGACTCAATCTTACAGTTCCAACATTGAATCCAAAACTGAATAATGGGATCAATAAATAATAATTAGATCAATATTTATTACATAAATACAGTGTGTTAATGAATAACACCGAAATATTTTACCTGTGTATAGAAGGGACATAGGGCATTAAAGTCATTACAATTTGGTGCTCATAAGTCAATAATGAAGCAAATAGGGTTAAAATTGTCATTAAATTGACTTTATGCCTTCTTAGCGATCGATAAAAAGCTGATTCTTAATCATTCATCAGCAGTTATAATATAATTTAGAGTTTTCATAATCTGCAAAATTTACAGACTAATCACATGATTGGCCGCCACTCTGCATTAGTTTTTTTTTTTCATAACTACAGTGTTAACAACGAAGTTCCTTTGGTTTGCATTTTTTCAAATGTTAGAAGTCAACGCGGCCATGCCCTGGGAGATTTTATTCTGTAATAGGAAAAATTGAATCCTCAGAGCAAAAATCTAGTAATAAAAGTTCTTTATGTCCACTCCATACACAGGTAAAATAACACCCTGTATTTTTAATTGTTGAAAACTACATCGAATAATAGTATAAAGCACTTGAAATTTTGTTTGAATTTCTGGATAAATCACATTGGAGATGTTGTGTTTCATCAAAACCTTGCATATTGAGACCTCAAAATAAATTGGTTATGTTGACGTTTTATGTTCTCTTTTCACCATCTTTAAGATCTCATCTCAGAGCACCTAAAACCGTTAAAAAACGAATTTGGAAAAAAAATGGAGATGTTGAGTTTTGTCAAAACTGTATTTGCTCAAGGGGCATTCCACGAAAAAGACAACCAAATGCATGAAAAATAACATTTCTCCAGTTTCCGTTATATGGGCATTAGAAACAAAGCATACACATCCCACTAAATTAGTTCGTAGGCTTCCACGGCCAGTGTTATACATAAACTGATTGTAATTGCTATTCGGGTTGGGCCGCGTCTTCTAACGTTTTGGACATTTTACATAAAGTGGGAGTCTACTCAATTCCATGTATGTGTGGAAAAGTATACATAGGACAAATGGGACGCTCTCTGGATGCCAGAAGAAAAGAACATATCAGACACCAGAAACAAAACAACACTGACTACTCCGCCATTCGGATGAAACGGGCCACAAAATACTTTTCGATGACATAACTCTTCTTAAAAATGGAATTACTAAACATCTCCATCACATAAACAGGGAAGATGGATATAAGATCAGTGACATCTGGCATGAAACATTTAAACTTTAAAACTGACGTCATGACAACTGCGACTGTTTACTCTCCACAGGTACTTATTTTTATTGCGAATCTTTCTTCGAAGAAGGACACAATATGATGTCCGAAACGTTAGAAGACACTAAAAACACGACGCGGCCCAACCCAGATAGCAATTACAATCAGTTTATGTATACACATCCCACATATCTATTAGCTGATTTGCATATCTATTAGCTGTGACATAATTCCGCACAGTGTGACACCAGTAAAATATTTTTTCTCCGTTGTTTATACAATTGACATGTAATGTTTCATTTTACATATTTCATGTTTGTTTCACACATTATGCACTTGTGTGTTTTTACAGTAATGAATAAAGATAGGATTTACATGCAAATGACTATGACCTTATGACTAGGGGCGGATTTCTATGGCATTTCATATTTTTCCCCCTTTGCATTATTTCAGGTTTCCGACTAATTTAAACCTGATTCCAAGCATCCTGCTGAAAATGGAACGGCTTTTATTGTGCCTATAGCTGCATATTTAGGAAATTTATAACTATTGTAGCATATTTAGTATGAATATGCATATTTAGGTAATATTTGTGTGCATATTAATATCATATTTTGTAAATTTTGCATTATACTGATACTTTTTGAGATTTACAGATATTTTAAATAATTAACATTATATTTTAATAAAATGGATTGTAATGAAACTTAAAAAAATATACATAATGTATAAGTGGTCAAGTCATATTTTAAATTTTATTGGTCATATTTTAATGTTTTTAGGTCATAAATGCATGCATATATCCTATTATTTAGGTCATAGAAATCCGCCCTATACTTATGACAATTCTCAATAGCTGAAATGGCTTACTGATTCCAAATAAGTACACTTTTAAGTGTTTACTTGTAAGTTCTGGTCTTATTATGGGCAATTTCATGAGGTTATAAAGTTTGCCTTGCATATTATATTCAGCCATTTCATAAAATATGGGAATTTTCCCCTCAAAGATAGATGTTACAAAACTATTGTAATTGAGTGGTCAAATATAAGTTTAAAACCTCAAGTTCACTGAATATTAAGGACTTATGTGTAATTGAAGTTGCTTCATGTGTAAAATCTATCTATTTACTTATTTATTGCATTCTAGTTACTTTTTTTTTTTTTTTTGCCATTTTAGCATGATTTTAACACTCTTTAATACCATGTAGTCAAGAGTAATCAGCTATGTCCATTCTGATTTCACAAAATACGGTATATATCTTATGGTACAATTTGGTATAAGATTAACTTCAAAAAGTATGGGTGGTTAATTACTAACAAACCGACTTTTTGTCCCACCTGTAATGGTGATAGTTTTGTTTAATTATTATTGTAAGAGTTAAATAAATGTTCTTTCAATCTAGAAACAATTTATAATTTTTATTTAATCCCTCATAACTTCATTAATAATAACACTAAGACTCTAACATTAATAGCAGAACAGCAAATGAACTATTTTTGCACACTATTAAAATCATTGTCCAAATTATGTCCCATGCATAATAGATTTTGAAAAACAAATTTAAAATACGCCTATTTAAAATAAATTTTAAATAATGTTTTGCATGTAGTGTGGAGGAAAAAGCATTGTAAATTTTACAGAATGTGAAGAACCAATTCTAGTTTATTATTTATGATATGCAATAAACAAAAATAGTTTTCATAATATGCTAGAATGTCTCACCCATAATTATGAAATGGCTGTATTTACTTTTCTAATTTAGTGCATGTTTCATATTAGGTCTACTAATTTCACTTTAAGTTGAAAGTAGTTGAAAACAAAGCTATGTGACATTGGCTAGTGGATGAACTGTAACTTTTGCTGCTTAGTATGCACACTTTGGCTCTTAATAAAATAGTTCTGTTCAAACCGTATCTTTTTGTAGCCATTTTCGTGCAGAGAAATTTAAAAACATGTTTCTGAAGCAGATCTGTTTATGAAACAAAATTAATTTTGTCAGACTTACCTGATGCATATTAATTAAGTGAACTAATTAAACCGGTACAACAGAATGTAAATAGTAGGCGTTTACGACGGCTGTGTGCATGCTCAAGCACCCCATCATGGAACGAACATGCCACAGCCCCCTCCCAAGAAATGGGTATGACCTGCTGAATGTGCGTTCATTTATTTATTTATATCGGCTATACAACACGTATGTGAGGACAAGAAAGTCGTGTGCTAGAACAAGACAAAGATTTTGTCAAAAGTTACATGTAACCTACAGCTCTGATAGGGTTGGGGCGGTTACCAACAGAAATTAATGAATAATAAATAACATTCAAAAAGAAATGTGCCACCCAAAAATTAAATGCGAGTTTGAATTTTGATAAGGCATACTTGTAATATTTTCATAATGCACATGCCGACTTGATAATGCTCAAATGCATGTATACTTTAATATTTGAGATAGTGCATAAATGCAGATATATTTTAAGATCTGATAGTTCATGAAAATCCTGTCTTGAGTCATATTTTCACCTACCTACATAATTTGTTACTTTCTGCCTTCATGAAAAGCTTACCTTAGAACTGATGAAAGAAATACAGTAGCAAGATGTTTCCAATAAGCCCCTGCTATGGAATCCAATGTTACCAGCACGAAGCTGAAAGAACAGGCGCAGAACAGCTTGTTATATTGAATTTACTTATCTGTCTCCCACAGCTTTTCCTTAATCCTTTTAGAAAAAAAAGTTGAAGTGAGGATTTTTTATTATTGGCGACGGGAAGAAAGAATTCTAGTTACAACAAAGTACCGTATATACCCGAATACTACCCGCCTCCAAATAATACCCACACCCAAATTTTTCAAAAAGAAATTTAAAAAAAAACTATAGGCCTCTATATAAAATTATTTTGCCAGGTTTATTCTTGATTAAACACTTACAATTAACATTACATATCATAGAAGAATTAAATATGGTAGGCTAAAATGTAATTTTAAAAATAACATGGTAACAGCCAGCTGGAAATCTCGCCATCTTATACGCGCTGCGTCTCTTTCAACAAGAACACTCTCCAGCTGATCGGCGGGAATCACACATGATGACGTTTGTCCGACTGGTCTGACTCAAGGTCAAAGTCGTGTGGAAATTCACCGAACCTTTCCCGAATTAGTGCTTCTGCTTGTACTGTAATGTTACTTGCTTGTCTCTATACGTAAAGCTTTGTTTCATGGCCAGTAATGTCGGACCATGTGCATCAGAAAGCACTTTTTTTTTTCTCATTTTCCTTTAATTACAGCTTCGCTATTGTTATACTATACTGAGATACTACAGTAAAACCTCGTTAACACGAATTCCAAGGGACCGAAAAATGGGGGGTTCGTGTTAAAAAAATTTGTGCTAACCGGGGACTAATTTTTTTTACAACGTATTACGGTATACACTATCGTAGAAAATACTGTTACGTGCAAAAGTAGGCTATGTAACTAGGCCTACCTTTTAAAAAAGATCATTTCCTGTTGAAAAATTCAAGTAAGTTGCGCTGTCGCTGATGAGAACGAAAGTGCCTGGAAACTTCACGACCAACTGTATTCACAGCTTCAGTAAACCTAGCAGATGATTCGGATGTTGCAGCAAAACGTTCTCAAGTGGCTACGGCGGCAAACACTTCCTGGCGGGTGGGTTACAAGTTTTAATGCAACGTATGATGAAATCGTACTGGTAATGTTTGAATGAAAATAAAAATAAAATAAGAAACGTTATAACCCGATTGTTGGCGGCACGATGCTTTAATTATTTATTTAGCAATCCTGTAGACCAGCAGTACTGGCATAGGATAACAATAACAATAACTCCCGATTGTCGAGCGATTGCACCAGCCAGCGTTGATGTTAATCCAATTACTTGTAGCCATTCACATAAGTAACCGGAAATTTAATAAAGGTTTACGTTTAACTTCATTTCTTGCATGCCTAGCGAAGGAAGAACAGGAAATAAGTATTTGAAAAGCTTTGGAAGTTTGTGTTAAATGACATTTCAAGATTCAAGGGACAGAAAAACAGTTCGCAGTTCGTGGTAACCGAAATTCGTGTTAACCGACAAAACTTTCATAAGAAACAATACATCTTTGCCGGGACCAAATCTTTGTTCTTGTTAACAGAGTGTTCGTCGTAAGCGAGTTCTTGTTAACGAGGTTTTACTGTACTACAAAGCATCGTGCTATATTGAGCCAATATGGTACAATTCAGATGAGAGGAAACCAGTATTCAAATAATAACCGCACCCCAGTTTTTCACACGTAATTTTTGGAAAAAATATGCGGGTAGTATTCGAGTATATGGGCCATTCCATATTAAAGTGGGCAAAATTTCAAATTTTAAAATGTTGTTTTAGCAAAATTATTTTTATATAGAAAGAAAAAGTTAAGATTCTAGTTTAAATTTGCTATGTTCTTTTTTCCCCACTTAAATTATTTTTTACTGAAAAAATTAAGTCATTTTGAGCTCTTTCTAATACATTTTTTAACTCATTTAAACAATGAGTTAGCAAAACTATAGCCATCTAGTGGCAGCTTGAAGAACCTTAATTATGATCAAGATGGCTTCCAACACATGTGCTTGAACAATTCTTAGTAGAAAAAGGTAAGATAAAATTTGATTATGTCTTGGAATAACATTTTAAAAATGGTGTGTTTTCTTTGTTAGTCCGTAACCAAATTTCAATATTTTTCTTGTAACTCAGTGTGCATTTTTGAACCAGTGATTTTAATTATTCTCACTTAAGTGCATGCTGTAGCATACATGCTAAGATAATAATTACATTTTTAATGTTTCAATTACTTGAGTAATTGTGGTTACAGACTAATGTGGTTACGGACTAACAATTTGGTTATGGACTAACAATGAATTTCTTCATACTTTATCATAGGAATAAGAAGTGAACACATGTAATTATAACCTAGTTCTAGCCAGAATTTTTATCTTCAATGAAATAATTATGTTTGTTGGTAACTTGCAGGTTATTTACATCATGGCAAAAACATCAAAAGAAAAAGTTCAAGCATTCCGTGCCAGATTATCAGAAGAGAAAAGGAGACAAATAAAGGAAAAAGATTGCTTTAGGAAAGCAGCTGTAAGACAAAATCGAAATTCTAAAGCAGTTAAATGTGATAGAGAAAAAGCTCGACTTTCAGTGCAGAGGCTTCGAGCAGCTCGAAAAGAAGTAAAAGAGCTACCATCGCCTCAATGTGCTTCATTTACAGATCAGTCCCCAAGTAAATCACCTTATGGGTCTGTACAGTCTCTTGGTAAAGCTGTGCAGCGAACAAGAATTCATTACCAAAAAGTCCTCGAAAGCACAAGGCTGTTGTCAGGAAACTGGCATTATCACTTGGATGCATTAAGGAGATAGGCCATGTTGTAAAATTAAATCATTCCATTACAAAGGACGTGAAGGAAAAAATTGTTTCTTTTTTTCAACGTGATGATATTTCCAGAATAACCCCAGGAAGAAAAGACTATGTAAAAATCTTAAACGAAGATGGCAGCAAGGAGAAAAAGCAACGCCGTTACTTATTGTACAACATTAGAGAATGTTTTGAAATATTCAAAAAAAGAAAACCCAGATGCCAGCATTGGCAAATCTAAATTCTTTAGTTTAAGGCCCCAGTTTTGTATGCCACTTTCCAAAACTCCAGCCAATATGTGTCTGTGTATATACCATCAAAATATGGAATTAATGGTTGCAGCACTAAGACCTTTCTTTCCTGGAATTATAACCCATAGAGTAACAGATTTTTTGGTGTGTGATATTGAAAATTTGAATTGTGTATCACGAACATGCAGGGAGTGCCAAGGAAAAGTTGACCACTTATTGACAACCTGTGATAGTGACAATCTGGCAGAAGAGGTCCAATATTACCAGTGGACACAGGATTTGGATGGAAGAACTATTCGTACTTGTATTGAGGGTACAACACTTCAGGATCTAATTGTAGCATTTGGGGAAAATGTACCAAAGTTTGTACTTCACTGCTACGTAAAAAAGAAACAATCTGCCTATTTTAGAATGCTTCTTGAAGATCATTCAAGTAATATTGGTCTTCTTCAAGTTGATTTCAGTGAGAATTATTCAATAATTCACAGAAATGAGGTGCAGAGTGCACATTGGTCTCATGATCAGGTGACTCTCTATACTGGATGTTTGTGGTATAGTACTACAGATGGCAAAAAGGCTGTAAAGTCCTATGTAATAGTGTCAGACTATTTACACCATGATAAATATGCAGTGGCTGTTTTCAACGAGCACATCATGGAAGACTTAAGATCCACTGCACCATCAGTTCAGACCTTGATTATATTCTCTGATGGTGCAGGTCAGTACTTTAAGCAACGTTTCACATTATCGTATGCAGTATCTAGATCTATTCCTATTAACTGGCACTTTTTTGCAACCAGTCATGGAAAGGGAGCAGTGGACGGAATAGGAGGGACAGTTAAACGAAATGTGTATGACGCAGTTCGTGCTGGAAAATTTGCTCCAACAGATGCCAAGTCATTTGCTGAATGTGCCACTACTGTATCAGAAAAGATACACGTTTCTTATATTCCCAGTAGTAGTATTGCTGAGAAAAAAGAAGAACTGGATGCTTTCTGGAAAGACATACCAAGAATTCCAGATATTCATAACATTCATTGCGTTCGATACCAGGAGCCAATGTCAGTGAAATTATCTGGAACATCAGATGATGAGGGAAATTCTTTTTCATTCAGGGCATCTGAAAGTGAAAGTGGAATGGAAGTAAAATCATCCTTGCAGATGAACAGAATTTCCAATTTTTCTTCTGGGAAATGGTATGCTGTTAATTGGCCTAAACTGAGCTACTGGTTTATTGGCCGTGCACTTTCAGTTGATGATAAGAAGAAGTCTGTAACATTTCAACAGAAAGCACCTGGGGTCAATCAGTTCAAAGACGTGAATGATGTTGATAGTGCACCCTTTAGCGACATATTTTATTGCCTTTCCAATGTGCCTTTTCCTGTGTCTTCTTCACGTTCCATATCCTTGAAAGTGTGTGAGAATGATTTTAAAAACATAAATTACAATTTCAAGGCCTGTAGAGCCCACATGATTTTCTCATATTCAGTTTTTGTAATGTGGACAAAAATGTTAGTCCGTAACTATAATTTGTTAGTCCGTAACCATCATAATTATGTATTAAATCTTTTTTTTAAATGAGTGAACAAATAAATTTGAATTGCATGAGAAGCAGTAGCATTCATGATTATGTTTACCCAATTAACACTAAAATATAACTTAAAGAAGAAGAGAAATATTCAATTGACATTACCCCTCTGACAAGTAAGTCCATTTCCAGTTAGTCCGTAACCAATGATTTCATCTCACATTTTACCATTAAGAATGGCATAATAAGGTAAACTCTCTGCACTTATACATTCTACTAAGTATGTAGTATATTAAGCAATAGATAGTTGAATTCTTGTTTTGAAATTTTGCAGAAGAATAATGAATGAATGTACAAAAATGACATCAGAATGTTAGTCCGTAACCGTGGAATGCACCATATATGGTATAATAAAAGAGAGAAGAGAGAGGGGGAACATAAACAGGACAGAGATGTTGAAGATAAGTGACTCCGCCATGTTGATGTCCCATGCCCAGTCACACAGCCCTGCAACAATAACAACAATAAATTGTATTTAGTACTCACTTTTGGATAGACATTTTCAGCATATAAAGAGATTTAGCTTAAAGCACCCTCGAAAATTCATGTTTGGGGACAGATTACGATAAGAAGGTAAGTAAACTGCATTTAAATTTTGATAAAAAAACAAACAATTTTTGTTTGTTACTACAGTTTAAAATTTGAAGAGTAACAAAACACTCTTATAATTTTTATTTCAGCAACCTTTGAGCTCTTATTAGAATTTCATAAATGTAGGCTTTGGACCTTTTTTGCAAAAACTTCTAAACTACTGTTACATATCTGAACTAAATTTGTTTTGAAGGGAAATTTCCAATCTTCTGATGGTACC
Organism: Ectobius pallidus; assembly: GCA_964059195.1. NCBI lineage: Eukaryota > Metazoa > Arthropoda > Insecta > Blattodea > Ectobiidae > Ectobius > Ectobius pallidus. Next base: position 97,811,589 of record CAXKWD010000007.1, read on the forward strand.
ACTGTCAACCCTCAACTTTCACTTCTCTCCAGCATGCAGCAGGAACATTCTGTCCCCAGTTTAACAGCTTCTGCTGATTAATGTAAATATTATGTGACAACTATTTCATTCATATGCCGCATGCTTGATAATGACAAATTCTGTTTACCAACTCCTTTGATATAGAGTAATCACAATTGTTTATCTCGTAACAAGCTCCTAAGGCAACGACGTTCCGTGATTAATACGTCACATACTACCAATGAACAGAATTAAAACTTATTATTTTATACAACATAACTTGTGTAAGTGTGCATTTATTAAAAAGCACAATTTCAATTTGGTGCAACCAAGTTCGTGTGCATTTATATTGTTCTGATGCTGACGCACTCCATCTTGCGGTATCACAATAATAACATTGGGAACTTGAACCGATTCATGGATTGTTCATTCATTTAGTATGTCGTGATGTAACGGCAAGCAGAATATGGTCAACAAAGTAAGAAAATAATTATTATTTGCAAAATCTGTTACATTTTATTCATGAAATAGATCCTACTCGAATATCGATCAACTCATAACCTCGTGGGATTACCCATGATAAACTACTCTACTGTAGTCTATTTAAGTGTCAAGGTAGATAATTATTGTACATCCTACTTTATCATAATTTTTATCAGGTTTACAGTATTTTCATATTTTGGTACAAGTTATTAAAAAACTATTCATCCAAAATGGATGAAATTTTGTGTGTGCATTAAACAAACCTATATCATTAAAAATAAGAAAGGAATTTGCAGAGAGGTTGATGCAACTTTAACAAAATTCACAAAAATGTTAAATTTTTTTATCTTAATACCTTTTAACGTAATATGAACAATATTATGTATAATGTATAACTTCCTTTCTCAAGTCATTAAAGGACTAAATAACAGAAATTTCAAAAAAGCAGTGAGATTAAAACTATTTACCTATTTGCCATTCAATGTACATGAATATTTTAAACTAATTTTTTGAATCCAAATCTGTCACATATTGTTCTGTATCTTTTACGTTATTGTACCACTGTATATGTCTACATATATTTGTGTGTTGATTTACTTATTTGTCTTGAATTGTGTTACCTATCCGATATCATGTATATGATCCAAGGATAAATTAATTAATTAATTAAGCAAGTATTATTAGAGATATATGTTGTAAAAATTAGCTTTGAAAACTTGTATGAATAATGTGTCGTAAAAATTAGCTTTGAAAACTTATATGAATAATGTGTGTAATATGGAATGTTCATTGATGTGATAGGTAGTACCTTCTCACCTTAAAAATAAAAGATACATTTGGAAATTAGCTTTGAAAACTTATATGAATAATGTGTGTAATATGGAATGTTCATTGATGTGATAGGTAGTACCTTCTCACCTTAAAAATAAAAGATACATTTGGGAATAATGCACATATATGAGGGATGACGCAAAGGACTAAGTCTTGGCAACAATTTTTTTCTCTCAAAGCAAGGTGATGATACCATGAGATGTTGAATGTCACGGGAGAATGTGGCATCTCTAGTATATGGATACATCATTTGGTAGCATTGTGCCTGCAGCTTAAAATTGTGTACAAGTGTTTTTAGGCAATAATGGTAAAAATGAGCATAATAGCCAGTTGATCCATCGTAGCTGGTTCTCCTCCTCCAAGTACCACCACCTATCGAGTATCTCGAATCTCCAGCACTTTTGATATATTAATACAGATTTTAATCAAAGCATCGTAGAAGATGCATAAAAATGCATAAGCAAGTGATGTTTTGCATATTTTGATAGCGGTATTACAGAATATGCATGTATTATGAGCTGCTCAGAAGTAAAAAATGCCGTAACATATGGGAGTGTGAATAAAGGCAATTTTGAACTGATGGTAACTGAAAGTGCAGTTACGACCAATAGAAAAATCGTCCGAAATTCAACACTGAAGTGTAAAGTACTGATTTCTGTTTTCTTTTTGTCAGTTTTTCTTTAATTATATTAAATAAAATTAGAATATCATAACTTAAGTCAGCTGATACTTTCTTTTCCTTATTTCAGGCCTATTTTGGCTAAGAAATGTGTTAATTTAATAATATGAAAATGAGGCAATTTCTTTTTTCACTTTGGGGTTAATTTAATTATTTTCCCTTTACTTTACTGCTAAAAAGGCAGGGGCGGCTTATATTCGGATAAATACGGTACTTCCAACATGAAATACATTAGAATGGCACGATGCAGTCGCATGTGAATGTTTATGGGTGTCTGTTTCCTTCACTATCCTACATCTAGTACCCATAACCTGCATTACCTAGGTATACATACATTCCATACCCTGCCCTTTCATTTGTATATTTCAGCATTTTTTAATGGTCCCACATTTTCAAAAGAAAAATGGTAGCCATGACTTATGTCACACCTCCCATAATATACGAGACTATGATGGCATTTAATAACGTAACACTTTGTTTATTATATATTTCAATATAAAAGTGTCCCTCACTTTCAAAAGAAAAAATAAACGTCATGAGTAATCGTACATTATTTTCATTTCCCGGTTTAATACAAATTCCAATCCTCTCGTTATATGAAGGGCTCAGAAATGAAGGTTGTACTACAAGTGACATCAGCCTAAAATGTTATTTCAAGTGATAAAATTCCTCTCAGAAGTGTGAATACTCCGCAATACTGAAATAAAACACTGTGAATAAAATCTATCACGTTGGTTCTCTTTTAAAATTATGCGCTGTATTTATTAAAGCAATAAAAGCCTAAAAATCCAGGCCCTATCTATTAGCATAGGCTATGGTTTCTTTACAAATGACAATCCAACCTGTGATCTTGTTTAATGATGATACGTATCAGAACGAAATGAATGACCTGCTTTGTCTCTTGTGTTAATATAACAAAGAGTGACTTCACTAATCATAGATAAGCATCAACAACTCCATCATGTGAAAACTTTTCATTAGTTAGGGGAGGAAACGCGCCAATTTAATAAGTGCAGCGAACCTACTTCAAACACAATAATATAGCAGGCATAAATTCTAGCTCTTTCTCCATTTTGTTAAACATTAAACAAATTGCCTATGATCTACAATTTTTTCACTACAGAGCACGCCACTTATTGTGCTCACTTCAGGGCACAGCTAATCTGATAATATAAACCGATTGATAACAGTAGTCAAAGGAATTAAATAAATTCATATATAAGATAATATGCTACTAAAACAGAATTGAAAGTTAGTTATTCATGAGAAAATATGTAACTGTGAATCAACGAACCATTCATAGGCTAATACAGTAATAGACTGCATGAAACTATTTTTTCAACCAGTAGCAAAGTTTTTAATTGTTTTTATTTTCCTTGAGGAGTCCATTAACAAATATTCCATACTCAGTTACGAATGTTTTTGGAAGTCTATACTGATCTGTGGTGAATACCGCATAGCAAAACATCTAACGCCTGTCTGTTGAAGTCTTTTTATTTTAAACTAGCCATCACTGCATGTCAACATTGTTATCTCCGTCAATCAAAAGCAGCAGCTAGCTAAACTGAGGGATGAAATATGTTTTATTGCTTAAAAGAGAAGGTTAGGTAATGCCACCCCCTCAAACTGGTCATCCTTTGAGGTGGAAACTGTATTGCTACCTCCAGTACAACACAATATAGCTTAGTTAGAAACGAAACCCTTAAAAACAAAATTTTGAATGATGTAGAGTACTTGGAAATAAAGCCGAAGAAAGGAAAATGTGATAACATAAACCGAATCTTTGATCACAATAAACAGCATTTTTTCAATGTAACAGTATTAATCCGTATGGGACTTCGTAAAAGTGATAATGTTACCGACTAATAACATTATCCGCAATTACAATAAGAGACGTTTATGGTATAAGAAAATAAGTGAAAATAAGTAAAAAATACGATAATTAATTACAACGAATTGTTCTCCAGCTGTGCTTCCAACATTAAGTTACCATGGTTATTTATCTAGGCAAGTTCTAAGTCACAAGTTGCATTTATAACGAATAGGTATGTAATAAATAGGGTTGAGATGTTTATGACCTGACAGATTGGAAAACATGACTGCAAATAAGCCCTTAAAAAGATTAAATATGACCCAAAATCCTAAATATGACCTCATAAAATAACATGTTTTCAAAAAATAAATATTACAATTTAAAAAGTTTAATGAAACTAAATTCTTACATCACATTAATGGCCGGTTTCTGATACGACTTTTATCTGCTTTCGCTGGTATGTGCAAAAGCGGTTTCTGAAACCATATTTTGTGTTAAAGTTACAGGTACCAGCGCTCGAGCTGATAACTGCGCCTACACGCGTGGTTACCTGGCTGTTAGCCCTATGATTCACATGAACGTCACCTGTGACGCTAGTATATGGTCTGTTTATTTTCGAGAATTTCTTTTCTCTAAAGGACTAAATCCACGAGCTGGTGAAATTTTTTGACCTTTTCTCGCAGTATCCATTCTTTAAACAAATTACCACAAAGAAAGTACAGCCAAGGTGAAGCTAAATAATTGCGTTAATTGCCCTTTTTTTGATAAAACGCATTGGTAGCAACATCTGTGGATAAAGCTAGGAACCAGGTAACAATCAGCTGTTTTGTTTAGTGAGAAACCTTCGCAAGCAAAATAAACTAAAAAAAATAACTAGAAATTCTACAGCAGTGACATAGCCTAAGTGAACATTGTGAAGAAGACGGGCAGAGATAAATCACACTTTTTGGAACAAGCACTGATAAATTGGTGATTTAGGTTACAGAAACTCATAAAAGTTATCTGTGCTGTTAAAATTGAAAGTCCATGTAGCTAACTCTATGGTAACTGCGATGTACCAGAAACCGAGTATAATTCGATCAGATAATCACGTTTTAACAGTTTTAAAGAAATGTTCCTGTTTGCTCGTTTCATCAGCAGCAAACAATATTATGTAGACTTTGCAAGTCCCTATAAAATATGAACAATTGCATTAACTTTAAAATTAAGTTACGTATTAACTGGGCATAAACAATAAAAAATTCAAATTTAACTCGACAATTTAGTGCACATTTTTAAAGTTATATTTGTGCTCATTTACCGAATTTACAACTGATATATGACGTTAAATTACAAATATGACCAGAACCATAAAACTGACCAAAAAATGACTTTATATGCAAAATAAAAATGGTCCGATTAGGAAAATAAGTGTACAATTTGTGTTTAATTTGTGTTTGCAGCGAGAATTGAGGTCAGGATAAATATATGACATGTCATAAACATCCGAACCTTGGTAATAAACAGGACGCGGATTCTGATGACCTAAAATTGTTTGAAAAATGACCTACAAAACAACCCTAAATTTTAAAGAAAATGACTTAATAATTATAAGATGTGACCTAAAACTGATATTTTATTTATAAAAAATTATTATTGTACACACAAAGATATAGACTAGTTTGTACGTAATTGTAAAAACTGCAAATAACTGTAATGTTGTGAATGTTCTTTTCTCACGGAAATTTATATTGGCACTGAGGTACTGGCGAGTCATAATTCGGCATTTCCCTTTGTGGTCTGCCGGATTATATCTTTGTTTATTGAGGATAAACAGTAATTTGCACTCTCAAATCCAAGCAGCCGGCAGACTCTGGTGCCAAGTCAATCTAATAACAATAGTAATATAATACAAAATGTTGGCGTTTCTTTGATTCTCATTTCTGACTGAGACATGACAGCACACAACGCTGAATCTTTCCTTCTTGCATTAAACAAACAATACTTCAAAGACAGCACCGCTAGTGACAGAAAAAGTTAATACACTCAATGTAAATACATGAAAATGACTAAATAAGGAAGCAAATGACATGGAAATGACAAAATAATTATGTAAAATTGAAATAAATGCCCTAAAAATATGACAAAAAAATAACCTAATAAAAATGCATTTCTATAATCTAGAGCAGTGGTTCCCAAAGTGGCGGTTTAAGAAGAAATAGGATATCCCGTAATTTTGAAGTGCTTAACTGTGTTCCCCACTACTTATCTATGTGAAACAGCATTCTCCCACCTCATGTACTTGAAATCAAAGTTGAGAAATAAACATGAAGTTGAAAGTGACTTAATATTGAAATTATCAGACATTAAACCTAACGTTGCAGAGATAATTAATCAAAAGCAGCTTCACTGTTCACATTAAGGAGTAAACTCTGTTTGTTACCATTGATATTTTTATTTTGTCTATTGAATTTAATAAATTTGAATCAAAGTATTTATTTAGTTTTTTGTTTCAAAACCCAGAGGGGGTCCGCAATTTTTTTTTTTTTTTTTTTTTCAAGGGATCCGCGGACTGGAAAGTTTGGGAACCACTGATCTAGAGGTTATGATTAGGATTTATCTACAAGTTGTCAATGTCTATGCAGCATCAATAAAAAGGTAACTTGTCATTAGAATCCGGGCCCTGGTAATAAATAATGAATAAAATGAATACTGAAATATTTGAACAGCATTGTAGATTGACACTGTACTATTAGAACACACTATACAGTAAACAATGTGGCTATTTTCTGTGAACAAAACATTAATAAACATCCATTTATTCAAGTATTATTTGCTGAAATTTAACACTGAAGATATGTTATGTAAAACATAAATATCTTCTTATGAGTAATAAGTAGGCTAATAAGTAAATAAGAAAATAAAATCAAGTAAACCAATGTAACAAAGTGCCAGAATGGTTTTGTTTAATGAGTGATAATTGCAATTATGATATGTAGAAAATAAGTTGTTTTTATAATCGATCACAGAGTTAAGCTCCAGATCTATTCATTAAGCAGGGCTTAAAATGGAAGGACAAAGGTCTAGTTTGATAAGCATTAAGTGAAGGAATAGGCCTATCTGGGTAGTGTTATTTGTCAAAGCTAACTTGCAACTTCCAAAGCCGTATATGAACGCTGTAAAACAATATGTCGTCATGATAAGTGATTTGCATTTGATAAATTCTTTCTAATGTATACTACCATTAAATAGGCACTAAATTGGGCTTTACTTTGGTACCGGTCAACCGATTTGGTTCAATATCAATAGGCTTATTCCCAGGGATGTTATAAATGCATATACCAACTTTCATAAAAATCTGATAAAGAGTATTTCAGTTACAGACATTTTCCCGTCCCCTCACAATCTATGACATTTAATAACTCAACCTGTGTTTTGGTTTAAAGAAAACAAAGCAACTCACCTTAATGATGCCACCTGCACATAAGCAGTTGGTTGGACGATTCTTCTCCAGCTGATTTCCTTGGAAGTCTCAGGTTGGAGTATTTCCTCGTTCTTGCACATTTTATGAGGCCCAACATGTTGATCATCTCCCTCTTGACCGCAATTCTGTCTGTAAAGTGAGTTTTTTCGTCACTTAGGAGGAAGGCAAAACTTTCTTTGCTGTTTACTTTAAAGTTTTGATTAGATAATGAATAAGTTATCAAAATTCTGAAAAAGCTAAATTTCCTAATAAAAAAAAGTGCTATCTCTTTATGATACTTATTGAGGATTTCATTAGATGTCACTATCGTTCACTTCCTTTTCGTACAAAGTAATAATTATTATTAGAGATATCTAGTTTTCGCGAATTTTTGTTATTACTATTCATAAAACAAGAATCTTGTGTTTCAAACATTCCTACGTGGAATTATTGTCGGGTTTTAACTGCAAAAAAACACGAAATTTTGTGTTTATGCAAAATTGTTGATTTCTGCACGAAATCCTCTTTTTTTTTTAGCAATTTTGTTACTTTTAAGGGAAATCTCAGGTTTCAACAAAAATAACTAAACAATTTGTGCTCATTAATACAACAAAACAATCAATAATCAAAGTTAATAACAGTTCTTAAACATGAAGTCCTTGTACTGAATATAAAAGCATAACGTTGGCAGCATTGTCTACAGCGTGAGCGAGCCCATGAAAGAGCGCATTTGCCAACTGTACCAAACGTTGTGATACGCCTTGTAATACAAGATGACACCAAAAAAAACGGGAACTTTTTAACATCCAATAATAAAACCAAGTATGATGGAAGAAAACATTTTATTCATAGTAATTGAGACCTTAAAAGTTGCCATTTAAGAAACATTAATGGAATTTATCATTTTTTAAAAATTACTTCCTTTAGATGGCGTCACTCTGTACGAATGCATTCTTGAAACCTGCTGTTGAGATTCCTCATTGACCACTGCAACATTGCAGCTGGGATACTGTGAATTTCATCACGAATTCTCTGTTTTTAACTCATCCAGAGTTCTTGGTCAAGTCGTGAACAGGGGGTCACAGTAACTGTCAATGCCGATCGTTATGTGGAGATGTTACAATCTTTTGTTACACTGAATTGAACAATTTCCCACATGTTCAAGAACCCTGGTTTCAACAGGATGGAGCAACATCACATACTGTATGGCAATCAATGGAAGCTGTGCGAGAATTGTTCGGTAACCGTGTGATCTCAAGATTTAGTAATGTTACCTGGCCTTCTAGATCACCATTTTTGTTTGTTTGTGATTTTTTCTTGTGGGGCTCTCTCAAAAGTAAAGTGTACATGACTCTCGACCAAGAACTCTGGATGAGTTAAAAACAGAGAATTCGTGATGAAATTCACAGTATCCCAGCTGCAATGTTGCAGCGGTCAATGAGGAATCTCAACAGCAGGTTTCAAGAATGCATTCGTACAGGGGGACGCCATCTAAAGGATGTCATTTAAAAAAAATTATAAATTCCATTAATGTTTCTTAAATGACAAGTTTTAAGGTTTCAATTACTATGAATAAAATGTTTTCTTCCATCACTCTTGGTTTTATTATTGGATGTTAAAAAGTTCCCTTTTATTGTGCTCGAGCAGGAGTGATTTTACGTGTTTGATGCAAAGAATAATACACTGAAGTGTAAGTTCTGCAATTTAGAATGAAATAGGCCTATAAAAATACTTGTATAAACTTTATTTTTTTATGGGTAACTTAATGGTACACATTTTCCATTCAGGTTTTATTGATCATGCTCAAGTGCGGAAATGTACAATTATTTGCACCAAAAAAGGCTAAAAACGTATTTAGTTTTTATGCGAAATAATACCAAAATTTTGTTTTTTTTGTGTGAAATAACACCGTAATTGACCCAATTTTTATACCGAAATTTAACATTTTTATTCACTGCAAAATAGCATCTCTCTAATTATTCATTTCCTTCATTTTAACCACAACAAATACTATTATTCCTAAAACTACTATTATCATGTATCTGTTAATCATTTACAATATTCAAAATAACATACCTATTTGAGTATTTAATCCATAAACTATATGGTTTAAATGTTTAAAACACAAACGTAAGTTAACAGAACAACTTTCTTAAATCTACTTACTACAGTCATAAGTAATTGATGATGATAACTCATAACTGACTGCCATCTTATCGACTTAAGTTAGAATTCTGGGTAAACATGTTGAGCAACATGACAAACCTCGCAGGAGGTATAATAATAATAATAATAATAATAATAATAATAATAATAATAATAATAATAATAATAATAATGTTTATTAGCCTATGTCCATACAGGTGAGGCATCGTCAATATACATAATAACAGTTCTTATAAGACAAAGTCAGCAGTAAGGAATTCGTGTACAGAGTAAAATGGTCTCCTTATTAGCCATGCATATACATAATTTTTAAAACTATTTATGGGTAAGCAACGGACGCTTAAAGGCAGTTTGTTGAATAAATTAATTCCATTATAAAAACAAGTGTTATAAGAACTATTTAAACGACACTTCGGTAAATTTAAATCTGCCCTATGTCTTGTATTATAATTATGCATTTCTATATCAGTAAAACTCTCTAGATTATTCTAGACAAATAAGATACAATAAAATACATATAAGTTAAAAACTGTCATAATATTCATTTCAGTAAAAAGAGGTCTACAGCTTTCTCTCTGACTTTTGTTTGCCATTATCCTCAGGGCCTTTTTTTGGAGAAGTAAAATCGAATTTGTTTCCCTGGAATGACCCCAGAGATATATTCCATAAACAATATGGCTTTGTAAAAGAGCAAAATACACAGTCCTTAAAACTTCGAGTGAAATGCAATTCTTAATTCTTCTTAGAACAAAAATACCTCTCGCCATTTTCTTACAAATATTTTCAACATGGGGCTTCCAAGTAAGCTTAGAGTCCAGGTGAAAACCAAGTAATTTAATATTGTCGCAGTTATTAGGTATCGTGCTTGTAAGACCAAAAGAGTATTTCTGAGTCTTTGAATCATTTAGAGCAAACCCATTTCTACCAAACCAGTCCTTTGCAGCTTTGAGGCCATCCATTTCCATATGTTTCATCTGATCTAAGCTTTTATCAGAAGATATAAGACTGGCATCATCTGCATATAACACGATATCCACTGGTATATTATAAGATAGATCATTTACTGCAATGAGAAAAAGTAATGGTGCCAGTATAGATCCCTGTGGAACTCCACAGTTTATGGATCGAATATCGGAACTTTGGTCGTTTATACTAACAAACTGTTTCCTGTCATATAGAAAGGACTTAATTAAGTTCAACTCAGCGTTATTAACCCCAGAGTATTGTAACTTTTTAATTATCAGTTTATGATCTATGGTGTCAAAGGCCTTAGTTAGATCACAGGCTGTTAGTGATAGTAGATCCTTATTTTCAAAAGCTGTGATGATCTTTCTGACTACATATTCAGTAGCTAACACCGTGGACTTTCCTTCCAAAAACCCATACTGTTTGGGTGATATTATGCCTCTTAGATATTCCAATAACTGTTTATGCATGAGAGATTCAAAGATCTTGGACAGAATTGGTATTGGTAACTTGATATGGCACATTTTCAAAACGTAAGAATTTAGTATGCCCTACTAAACTAATATCACTGTTCATAACCTATCCTAACCGCCACTACTTACCTTAATGGCGAGGTGGATAAGAACTGATGTTCAAGAAGAACAGCTGGTCTTCCTTCTTAGCTCAAAGAAAACACATTATGGCTGGCATGTTTTAGGCATAATAAAAAATCCATTGATTGAAATAGCCTATAACGCAGCTGTTGGGGGAAATACCTTGCTCCTGTGTTATAGCTTGACCACGGAGTACTGAAAAGATCACAATAAATCATTATTGGGTAGCACAGAAAGGGGGAATGTTTTACCAATTTCTCTCTACATAATGTGAACACCACTAAAGTGAATCATCATTCTCAACACAATCAACAATTTTCAGTTTATCAGTAACAGAATAGGCCTTTCTTTGGAGGGAGGGGCATGACAAAAAGAAACCTCCCCACTGTACGAATGATGTTACTCTACTGTATGTACAGGTATAAATCTTCATACACTTATGGTGAGTAGAATCAGATAAAGCTATGGTACAAAGTCCTATCAGATAAAGCTATGGTACGAGAAATTAACTTTATCTCGGAAGCTGAACTTATGTGCGTGAAAGAAAATTTCCTAAAAAGGTGCCAGTATTGTGTGGATGCAAGAGGAGAACATTTCCAACATCTCTTGGGATGAGGTAGCCTACGTGCTTATTTTCATTGTAATTTTAACTGTAAAAGTGAGAAACTGAAATATTACACCGATCGCGGCTTTATTAGCATAGATATTTCACCCGAATGCAGCTGTGCCCGCTGCGCCGCAGGAAATTGCGTCGTTGGCCAACTCTTGCGTGGGACTCACTATATAAGCAATGCAATTACTGTGGGAACATGAGACCAAGGTAATAACCTAGTCACATCACAATATCAAAAGCCCAGAATAAAAGTGAATGGCTACAATGAAAACAATTGGTAGGCCTACCTTATGGTACTAGAGGTGAAGAATTCATTTATATTGTAGAAAGGATTTATGGCAAGCCAGTCATACAGTCTGTTCGTGAAAATTTTCACAGGTAATTTATTAAATATTTTCTGTCCAATCATTTGATAGCTATTTAAGGATTTTGATAATCTATGGTGCGATATATAAATGTGACTGTTAGATCTAGTATTATACGAGTGTATATTGTATCTACATTGAAACTCTTGTAGATTATTCTTTGTATAGGCCTAGATTAAAACTGAATATAGGCTATGTGAAGATTTACTACTGTTAAAATGTTGTGTTAAGAAAAGAGTGGTCTACAGTGTTCACGGTGCCCTGTTCCAGTTGTAGCCCTGATAGCCTTTTTTGCAACACCAATATGCGACTAATATAGTTAAAGTACCCCATAATAAGTTATTAGGCCATATTGTATAAGTTATGCTTTGGAAAAATGTGAAGTAAGATGCACGCAGATAATTATCTGACACACAGTTCTTAAGGCTGTGCAGAAGGTACAGTAGATTACCCTGGATAGCCTACCACTAATGTATTAGACATGTTGTTTCCATTTTAATTTATGGTCAATATAAACTCCTAAAAACTTGACACTAGTCGGCTCCTGACTATAAAAGTCACAAAAAGTTGCCTGAGCAAAGCACTTGTCTTTGAAAACCTGAAGGATTATCTTTACCAAATAATCTATGGCATCTGTTATAGACCTATTCTTCCTAAAACCAAATTGAGATCCAGTTAGGCTATAAGATTATTATCATCGAAATATTTATATAACTGAGAGTAAATTACCATTTCAAAGATCCTAGCAAATAGGGTCAATCGGGGCTAATATGATACAAAAAAACAAACTTTTGTGATGGAATTCTTAATTTATAGTGTTAAAGTAACTTTAAAAATACTGAAATGTACAACTTACCTTGTTCTTACAAACAGTGCAACTCAGAGTAACATAAATTTTAAGAATTTCTTGAGAAAAAAAGAAAACTGTGTATCGTATTTGCCCCAGTAAATGGGGCTATTGTGATACATAGATGGGGCATTTATGATACAGCCAATTATTTCACATGCTATGTGAGATGGAGAGGTGGCTGGGGTATTTGTGATACACCTAGTGTCTAATGTATTATCAGGCAAAGTTTGGTTTAAATTGAAACAGGGATTCCTGAGATACTGGTATCAATATAAAACCATTTTTAAGAGATGAAAATATTTAATTTTTCTACGTTGCCTAGATCTGTAAAAATCAAAAGAAACAATTATACAGAGGTATTAAAAATTAAGCAAACTCACACTAAAGATGAAAAAAAAAAAATTAAACATGTTTCAGTGTTCCTGAGGCAAGCAATTCTACAGTAATTGTAACTACTGCTCAAACACGTCTACAAATTTGTCAAAACAGTACTTAAAACGATTTCCAAGCAGAGTCATGTTTGGTGTAGGCAGTTTCCCCAACACAGCTGATTTATTTATCACAGACACATCTTTTTCATTCTGTTGAAAAGTTGTTTTGTCATTCACAGTTTACAGTCCCATGACTTCAAATTCATTATCTGCGAACACTTGGAGAACCGTTACGACATACCTATGGTGCTGTTTCTTTTTCCACCTTTAAAAGAGGCCAACAAAAAATCACCAGTTTTAACACTTTCTGGACTCTCCATTGTTTCAAAATCCTCAGCCTGAGGTTCAAGGAGGTCTACATCATCTGCATCATCGTCTTGACTCGTTAATTTAGTTGGTAGATCTTCATCGCTTGTTTCTTGTACATCTTGGACTGTCCTCTTCCTCTGTTTTATTTTATTTTTATCATTCTCTAATGTGATCCATTCTTCTGAAGTTACAACTTTCGCTCCAGGATCTAATCGCCACCGCCTTTTTGTTTAGGGTTCTGTTCGATTTACCTTTTTACGTGTCTCATATTTACCCCATGGGCTGTATCATATTAGCCCCAATATATGTATCACATTAGCCCCCTAACTTCAACACCTTATAACTCATTGACTTTTAACACCTCAGGAAGGATTCTTATATGCAAAAATAGCCCATTTTTTCATGAACATAATGATGCTTTTGAATTTAAAATATCTTCATTAGCATTCAATGTATGAGAAAAGTTCCGAATCAAAATATAAAAGTCTTTTAGGCAAAAAATAAGTACCTGCAGTTTTAATTTTTTTTCACTATTAAATATTATGCTGTATATTTCTTCATATATGGGACTAACAAGTAGATAAAATTAACTCTTGGAATATCATTTTAACATTAATTTATTGGTAATATAACCCTTATTTTTTTTAGTGTATCATAATTACCCCATTATTTTGTGTGTATCATATTAGCCCCGATTGACCCTACAGGAACAATTGAGATAGGCCTGTAGCTAGAAGGTGTATTTTTTCTCCCCTCTTGCAAACAGGTACCACTCTAGATATTTTAAGTTCTGTGGGGAAATAATCTTCAAGTATACACTTATTTAGACACAAAGTTAAGGGGTAGGCAATATAAGGAATCATTTTCTTGATTAGGTTAGAAGATAAGTCATATAAATTATGTCTATGCAATTGGAAGACTTAAATTTTTTAACAACACTTAAGACTACATCCTTTGTTACTTCTTTAAATGAAAACTGGTTTAGATTATTGCTCAGTTAAGGAAAGTTAGTTTTCAATAGGTTACCTGCATTGATAGAAGTGTCAATATTGCTACTAATTTCTTCTACAGATCATAAAGTAGTTGTTGAAAACCTCAGGACCGATTGGTATGGTATCTTGTCTCTTGGACTTGGCTACCTTATTAATTACATGCCATGCTGTTTTGCTTTTATTATTGGATCATTCAATAACGGAGGCATTATGGGCTTTCTTAGTCTCTAATAGTGCTGCTTTATATTTATTTCTGTAATTTACAAGAGTTGTTTTAGACATGTCAGACTTACACCTATTGTGAATGTCCCAAAGTAACACGACCTTGTTTTTCATTGATGCAAGCCGAGGAGTGTGTACCAGGAATTAATTAGGTTATCTTTCCTACGTACTGTATTGCATCTTTGTAGACAACTTTACATTTCCAGAATAGTATGAAAGAATCTTTCAAGAATGATTTTGGCATTTGAGTTTCCTAAAAGGTCAAGTTTGGATAGAAGTGTATGGCAGCAAGAGAGTCTATTAGAATAATTATTTTCTTGTCATTAATGGGCCTAGTGGTTACGATCCTAGGGTTACATTTGTTAATGTACATTTGGCGACCTACTTCATTAGCATCAAAAGTAAAAGATACTGACATTGTCTAAACAAGCGGAACTCCTAGTGGATCTAGTATGAGTATACTTAATATTAAACTGCCTTAACAGATTAATAAAGTCATTGACACTACCCTTGTCAGTTGTCACATTAAAGTCCGAGTTAACATCAGCTCCAATAATAATGTTACATTTTTTTTTAAAGTTAGGCCTACTTAGATAGTTTAGCATGTTGTCAAACATATCTAAAAATACATCACAATTTCCATTTGGTGATCTGTAAAGAGACACTACTATTAAATTAAGGGTAGAAATAACAATACCAGCCATTTCAAAGTTTAGTTCTTCACATAGAAAATCCAGATCTAAACTTCTGTAAGATATGTTGAGTGAATTATTAATATACACTGCTACTGACACCTCGTGTGTGTTGTTTCCTAAAATAGCTATTAACAAGACTATATTCATCAATAGATGCATAAGATATTGAGGTGCCATGATACCAGTGTTCACTTTGATAAATAATGTCATACCGGTTCTCAGTGCAAAATTACTTAAGACCTTGAATATTAGGGAAACATAATTTGGGAAAAACCAAATATAAGGTGCATCATCGCATGAGACATAGGCCTATACCGCCCTATCCCACCCTCAGTGAAGCACTTATACCAAATTTTTTATGGATCTGAAAAATCACTCAAATTGTTCAGGAATTTCACATGTAACACGGTTTTATAAATGCTTCATACATGGCAGTTAGCCTATGTGTGAAAAAATACTGTGGTGGACCCTGCCTGTAGGTTTATAGGCATGTAAATTGTAAAAGAACTCAATGTGGAACGACATTTTAACACACAGATGACTATCACAAGACTAAGTTGTACGGTACCATAAAAAATTTGGTTTCCATAAAAATCGTAAACTTAGCTAAAGTGCACTTATACCTAACTGCCATTGATCTGGGCCAGGATAAAACCCACAATAGTAGGATAGACAGAAAATAATTTATTTTAGGGTTGGGTCACATAGGCTCAATTCAATTTTGTTTATTCAATTCAATTTTGTTTATTTGCCTTTAGAAACATAATTGTCATAGACACTGTCAAATTATTACAGTAAAACTAAGGATAAAAACAAGAACAAAATTAAAACAAAATCATAATCTTGCAGCATTATGTAACCTTAAAAAACTAAGGTACTAAAGTTCGCTTCCTCCACTTCCTCCATGTTGTAGAAGCATTTTTGCAAAAGCCACCTTTTCAGCACTGTCTTAAATTTTATATTTGAAACAGCTCTAGCTGGCACTGGCAATCTGTTAAACAATTTGACCCCCGTTGCCAGAAAGCTGTTTTTAGTCTTGCTTAATCTTGCGAAATACGTCTCAATCATGGATTTCGTTCTGGTATTACGACTGTGACAGTCCCCTCTTAGACTAAGTTGATCAAAGTTCTCTTTAACCATAAGGAGTGTACCCAAAGTGTACAAACCAGGTAGTGTCATTACTTTTAGATTTACAAAATGAGGTTTGCATGTTTCCATCTGTGTAATGCTCATAATAACCCTTATGGCCTTTTTCTGCCATTTAAAGACAGTCTTAGAACCAGGAGTATTACCCCATAAGGTAACACCATATGCCAAATGTGTGTGAAAAAAGGAAAAATATGCCATAATAAGAAGGTCTGGACCTATACATTGTTTTAGCTTTTTTAAGAGAAAGATAACTCTAGAAAGACGAATACATAAAAATTGAATATGTGCATTCCAGTCAAGCTCACTATCCAGATAAATACCCAGTAGTTTCATATTCTTAACTTCATTTTGAGAAAGGCTAAACCTAATTTCTTTGGTCTTATCCTTATTTAAAACAAGTCCGTTTGTCAAGAACCAATGCTCAGATTTCGCAAGAGCACTATTCTTCATTTGGTTAAGTATTTCGATACACTTATTTGTTGTTAAAATAGTGGTGTCATCTGCGTAAAGTACACAGTTTGTTGAGAGATAACCAGGCAAGTCGTTTACATTATGAAGAGAAAAGGTCCCAATATAGAGCCTTGAGGGACTCCAGTAGTTGTTGGTAGGCGATCTGTTCTTTGCTCATTTAATTTGACAATTTGATATCTGTCGGACAGATATGATTTCACTAGTAATAGCTCGGTTTCAGTTACACCATAATGAATAGAGGAGAAAGTGTTATGACTGAGGTAGTTCACTGGTTCCGCCGCTAGGTAGCAGTTACTCTGCTTGAGATTCGCGGGAGCAAGATTACTACAGGCGGTATAGGAAAAATTGCAAACATTCTTAAACAAAATAATACATTAATCTATTTCAAAATGACTCACCTTATCTAAATTGAATTGTTAGATACTTTTGACAATTTTCGGGCTGCTTTATACGTCTTGGAAGATCTCATCTCCATAAATAAACATGGCTGTGTGTAACAGTAATTTCTCAGATTGCAAGAAGCTTGACCATAACATTTCGTTCCACATCTTTCCAAAAATCGAAGATGTTCACAAGCAATGAACAATTATATAATATAGGTATGAAACAGCTAAGGGATGATTTGATCTAATATTTTGTTGCCTAGAAAATAGGGTAGAGGGTATGTTAGTATAATATGATGAGAATTTTTTTAAAGAATGTACATTTGTATAGAAATAACAACGTATAATTAGGGTAGAAAACAGCTAAGGGATATTTTATAAATTAATATTAATATTACATTGTATAGAATATTACCGAGTAGGCTATTAATTTGTATTAATATTGTATTAATAGTAATATTATTTATATTAATATTAATTTTCTCCTGGCTGTATGGGGTAAGTTATGTAGGTGAAACACGGTCAAAAGTGTAGATCTGTGTAACAATTATGTGAACAGAGATAATATAAACTAAGGGATGGTTTGTGAATTGCAGGGCATGGAAAATTTCATAAGCAGCACTACAAAAATAGGGCGCGTGATCTTTAAAATTGGCGTCTCAACATCCGATAAAGACGCACATACGCAAAAATTGTTTTGCAATGCATTCTACATATATCACACAATATTTCAAAGCATTTTCCCTGATTTTTTCATAAAAAAATTAAATCCTCTTGCCTTAACTACAGCCAGAGGTGTACAAATCACGATTTTAGCTTGCCCAAACCCGCTTGAACGCCAGGCAAGCAAGTTGCCAGCGTCATAGCTAGGAAGCAGGCAGGTTTCTTTAAGCCTGATGGGTCAGGTCAAACCCAGCCTAGGCAAGTCAGAATAAGCTTGCGACATTCCTATCAGCTAAACAACTGTAGTTGCTGAGTGTAGGTAATACTTTCTTGCTTTTCTACATGCTGGTAGAAGAAATTCACCATGCAGATAAATAAAAGGTGGATAAAGTATTAAAAATCGTTTTAGCGTCTTAACACAATTATTATTTTTATTAGCCTATTAGGTAGATTTCGAAGAAAAATCTACCTAATGACTTTCAAAAAATTCGTTCATATCGTTACGTTTCATGCCTCCCTGAGTACGAAACCACCGCCTGTTAAAAATATTGTGATATTTATATTTATATACAGTATATGTATATGTATATATATATATATATATATATATATATATATATATATATATACCGTATATATATTTATATATATGCATATATATCTTTACACGCTAGCGGCCGTAATTTTCAAGATATTTGAATCAAATTTTATTATGTTATTTCTAGGCCCAATAGTTCAGACAAGTTCGTTAATGAGCAAAATTGGCCTAAGGGGGTGGTCGGTGGAGGGGGTTGAAATTTTAAAACATTTATATCTCGGCCCCTATGAAGTATAGAGGGAAACTTTGATTGAATAAATTAGAGTACTCCTTATGGAGTTCACAGTGACACCAACGATTCGGGGTTTTGGGAGTACGAGTGGGGGTGGGGGTATGGGGATGGAAATTCGAAATTTTCGAAACTACGTCTTGTGGGGTATCGTTGAAAAGCTCTTGATGAGTATTCTACAAATCAATAACTAGTTTCTTGATAGTTCTCATATAAGGCGAGATTTGAATGTTTTAAAAAGTTCTCTTTCCTCTTTTTTGCAGTTATTATTGCGGGTTTGTCATGCCAAGGCTAAAGAAGAAGAGTGCTACGCAGCAACAGTAAATTAAAACAAAAGCACTTCGAAATCTACCTCAGCTTGTAGGCTTGCCTAAAGGGATTTTTGTTATTGTTATTAATGATTTTATGATGTTTTCTCGACAATGTTTGAAAATTTTTCCCATGCCGGACTAGTACTTTTGTTCATTGATAATTAATTCAAACTGTCCACATTTTAGTTTCTCCTCGGCTTCCTTCAGGGTAAAATTCTCTAAATACATCTGAAGTTCCTCAACTACGTAACTGCACGACTTACCAGTGCACTGCTATACCCAGTTTCATATTCTTCCGCCAGGCCTTGCAGTTTCCTTAGGTCCTGAGCAACCCACCAAGTTATGAAGAGCTTATGACTCATAGCGACAGTATTTCTTATCATCGTTGTAATCTGGCTTGCTTTCAAGTCAAGCAAGTTAAAAGCTGTGACTGGTTGCAGAATTTCAAAGGGGCAGGCAAGCTAAAATCAGAATATGTACACCTCTAACTACAGCCCGCTATTTGCTCAAACCCTCGACCATTCGCCGTTCGCTGTAACTGATGTACGTCTTATGTTGTTAAATTATATTATTAAAAAAAGGATAAAGATATTAAACTAATAAGACATTTGCTATAATAATTATACATAAAAATTACTAACATAAGTGAACAGAAAATATGATAAATAATACAATAAATGCATAAATAAAAGTAGTGCAGATTTACTAAGTTAGAAAAAAGCTTCATTCGCTCCTTTTCCCCAACGGGTCAATCTTGCAGTATGGGTACAAGTAGTCAGTTAATATAGTATTATTGAGTCCACGAATAAATTATGTAAAAATTTTACGTTATTGCTGGTATTTTATGGAAAAGATGCCTGCCAATACCTCAATACCATTCTGATAGCTTTAGCTTTAGAGTAATTACTATTACTCGTTAACCATTATAAATATATAGGTGGTACTCGATTTATAATAAGATCCAAATATTTCACTAAACCTTACATGCTTGATCTCTTTCTGGACACAAAAATAAAGTAATAAATGTCGCATAGTCAAATTTGCTTCACCCTCAACATTTCACGATCGTCCCACATCATTCAGACGGCTGTGCGACAGGAATAATTACCACTCAATTACTCGTAAACCATTCAAGATATAAAGGTGGTACTGAATTTAAAATAAAGTTGAAATATTCCACTAAAACTTTCTCGCTTGAAGTTTTTACGGGACACAAAAATAAAAAAAATTGTCGCATAGTCAAATTCCGTTTCACCCTCCATGAATTTTATGTAATTGGTGATGTTTATATAATGAAATAAAAACATTTATGTCCGCATTTTTTAAATCTCTGTTTTAACCATCAGAAGGACTGTGTTGTGCAGATTATTTCTGCACAAATTTCACAGAAATAGGACCAAAGGTTAATTAAAGATTGCGAGTTTAATCATAAGATGCCAAACTATCATGATGCAGCATTGAGAAGTTGAAACGCAAACGAAGGTGCTGCCAGTGTTTCGGTGGACCGCCGCTCTCCCTATACCCACCATTGTATTAGCGGCGAAGTCATCACACTTTCTCATTCTATTCATTATGGTTACACCATACACACTGAGTTTATCAATAAGAGTCTCATGAGAAACCAAGTCGAAAGCCTTACTAAGGTCTAGCAAGGTTGCCGAGATATGACAACTATCTTCAAAACCAGATAAGATGTAAGAAACAATCTCTTCAATTGCTTTTATGGTAGAAAGTCCTTTTCTGAATCCATACTGGGCTGATGTCAAGAGCCTGTTTGTCTCAAAATAATTTTCCAGTTGGTCTTTCATTATCATTTCAATAATCTTCGATACAACTGGTACCAAGGCTACTGGTCTATAGTTGTTACAACTATCTTTGTTTCCTTTTTTATAAATGGGTACAGTCAATGTTGTCTTTAAGCATGAGGGAAATATTCCTTCATACATTACTCTATTTATGAAATATGTCAATGGAAACTGAATTGGTTCAAAGAGTTTTTTAAAGACAAAGTTAGATAACCCGAAGATATCTTCGGATTTTGAGTCACCAAGTCTCTTAACACAATTGCCAACGTCTTGTGCACCCACAGGCTTCCATTTAAAAGTCCTTCCTGAATCATAATCATAGACTTCCTTCAGAAAATTAGTAGGATTATTCAGATTGCATACATTTAGATCAGGCTTGAGTTGTTTATGTACATTTACAAAGAATTCATTAAATTCATTGGGTGTTATTGGAGTATCTAAAGTATGCATTGGAAGTCGACCAGCCTCTGTATTTATGACTCTCCACGCCGCCTTGCATTTATTTGCAGAAGACGTGATAAAACTTTCATTAGCTCTGATCTTGGCTAACTTAATCTGAGCTTTATAGAACTTCCTAAATCTTATTAAGCTTCTTTAAAGGAAGGGTTAGTTCTCATCCGGTCATAGTAGCCTACATACTCAACCAGCTTCTTATGTTTCTCAGTTCAGGAGAGAGCCATTTCTTGTTGTTGTTAGAATTGGCTTCCATCTTATTATTTGAGCTGGGCAAAAATCGTTGTATACTTCCTTTAACATTCTCATAAAGCAGTCAAAACACTGTTCCAGATTAGAATAGTCTAACAGAAAGCTATTCCAGTCTGTATTATACAGTGAGTCCCACGCAAGAGTTGGCCAATGACACGGCTTCCTGCGGCACGGCAGGCACAGCTCCAACTCCCGAGCGATCACGCTAATAATGCCACGATGGGTGTAACGATTCAGGTTCTCACATTTACAGTTAAAATTACAATGAAAATAAACACGTACCTCATCACAAGAGATGTTGGAAATGTTCTCCTCTTGCATCCACACAATACTGGCACCTTTTTAGGAAATTTTCTTTCACGCGCATAGGATCAGCTTCCGAGATAAAGTTAATTTCTCTTGTGATATTGTCTTTAAGTTCTTCTAATCTATGGGAAATTGACCTATACACTTTATTTTTCAAGTTTCCCCATAAATAATATTCACATACTGTTAGAAGAACTTAAAGACAATATCACATAGGCCTATCACAAGAGAAAGGAACTGTCTAGGAAGCTGAACCTATGCGCGTGAAAGAAAATTGCGCCAGTATTGTGTGGATGCAAGAGGAGAACATTTCCAACATCTCTTGTGTACATGGTTATTTTCATTGTAGTTTAAACTATAAACGTGAGAACCTGAATCGTTATACACCCATCGCGGCATTATTAGCGTAGATATTTCACCCGATCGCTCGGGAGTTGGAGCTGTGCCCGCCGCGCCGCAGGAACCCGCGTCATTGGCCAACTCTTGCGTGGGACTCACTGTATAATGCAGCCTTACAGTTATCCATGTGAGTTTCTTTAAGTGGTCTCACGGTCTTGAGTGCAGGAGGCTTCTTTTCTTGTTGAATACCTGATATACTTCGCCCCAGCTTCAGACCTAGGTGATCCGAGAAGTGGGTTTCTACAGTTTCTATTAGCAATGAAAACTAATTAGCAAATTTGTTCACTAGAGTCTAAGACAGGGGAAGTCAACTACGTCTTGTGATGACGTTTGTGGAGCAAGAGCATGCGGATCCCTTGTGTGTGACGTCAGCAAGAGCGCACGGCAGTAGGGGTGTTTAGAGTACGCTAGAGCTAGGTACTAGAGGACCTATTCACTTTAGCTCTGTGGGTAGAACAACTTCTGGTTGGAAATACGGAGCATTTTTCAAAGTTATTGCAAGTACGCGATCCTGATAGTGTTCCCTCTGCAGAACATGTGTTAGTTCTGCAAAAAATTCTTCTTCAGTTCGAATCGAGGTTTCAGGATGTGGAAAACCTTTCTCCAATGTTTAAACTTTTTGCTACCCATATTCAGTTAATGTCAAAGACGTTCCTTGTCGGTATCAATTGGAACTGCTAAACTTACAATGCGACGATCTGTTAAAGGACAAATACGAACGTAAAGTGGTCTTGGGTAACTTTTACAGAAATTTCTCTGAAACCAGATTCCCGAGACTTGCCGCACGAATATTATGTAATTTTGGATCGACATATGTGGCCGAACAATTTATTTCACTAATGAAATGTGCAAAGCTCAAATCAAGAAGTACATTGTTAAATCACAACCTAAATGTAGTCTTCGATTAAATATTGCTCAAACATTACGTCCCAACATTGATACACTTGTTAAAGAAAAAGAGACAGGAAAGTCAGAATATTGTTACTGTAATCTTGTATCATCTAAGGTGCAGACGAGCTTGTATGGTAATTAATTCAGTTCATTTTTTTATCATTTTTACTGTAGTGAATTATGTTAATTCAAATGATAGTAGCCTATTGTCTATTTTTGTCAAAGAGCATAGATTTTGTGGAATGGCAATTGTTCTCACAGAATATAAAAAATATGTTAAACTGCTGCGCTGTAATTAACCGATAAACTATCAAAAAAATCGGTTGATGTTTCATTAACTCGGAAACACGTATTACGTAAGTTCTAACCCCCTAAATTCCCGCTGCCCGCAATACTAAAGCCCCTCTCTTCCCCCCTGTTCACTGATGCCTACATTTCACATGCTCCTCGCAGAGATACAACGCGAGCAGAAGAGCAGTAGGCAGTGACGTCACAGAGCAAGCTTCTGTCTTCCCCTGGTCTAAGACATGCCAACTTAAACAAGAAATCGTCTCCTAAGTTACAAAACTTACGGTATTACTAGCTATGCCTACATTTATTTTATTACAAATAAAATTAAATATTTGACAAAATGGAGATAAAATAACTTAGATAGAATATTAGGTTTTGATTTGGGGGGGGGGGGGGGGGGTCCGGACCCCTAGATCCCACTTTTTTACGCCACTGACTCAGATGTGCAATCGGAGTGTGTGTTTATGTATCCATGCCAAAACCCCTACTTTCCACGCGGGTTCCGTTAGAGTGGTAGTGGTGGGGGACTCGGGTGAGTCGCAATATATATTTTTGGGAAAAATATATATTGCGACTCACCCGAGTCCCCCACCACTACTACTCTAACGGGACCCGCGTGGTTTTGGGTGGGGAGAAAAATAATTTATTTCTCCTTTATTCTCTTCTTCTCCCGTCTCTTTCCTCTCTTCTTCCTCTCACCTCCTCTTCACCCTACCTATCTATCGGAACCCCTAGCGTTATAGCTAGGAGTCTTAACCCACTACGCCACGAATGACAGTTGAGCAGTGAAGAAAGATTTCATATATTTAAGGTACTAAGGGTGACTTCATGCATTCACGAGTGTTAACGCAAGAATCGCTTTTTCAAATTTTGAAATGTTTTGTTTGTTACGAAAAGAGTACTGTTGGTGCAAGGGAATTTTTCTGCATCAATTAAGC
Organism: Ectobius pallidus; assembly: GCA_964059195.1. Lineage (NCBI taxonomy): Eukaryota > Metazoa > Arthropoda > Insecta > Blattodea > Ectobiidae > Ectobius > Ectobius pallidus. The sequence continues at coordinate 97,836,178 of CAXKWD010000007.1, forward strand.
CATGTTTGGATAAACTTTGGTATAAGTCCCTCGAAAATTTTCTAAGTCCGAAAGTTCACGTTGATATGCTATGAACTGCGAAGATTCCCGAAGTGCCGAGACTAGGAATGGAGGCAACATCTGAAGTCACTGCTGCCAATATATACACCAAAACCCCAGACGTGTTCTGCAGATGGGTTCAAGTCCCAAATTGTGAAAATCGTAAATGTGACTGGTGTTCATACGAACAATATCGAGTCACGTTGGCGATCTCTCCGCGCACGCCTAGCCAGGGGCAGTATCAGACGCGAACAGGTAGATACCGGTACCCATTTGGTAGAATACTTGTGGCGTCTGGACTGTAAGCACAGACTAGCAGATCCGTTTCAGGAAATGAAGAAGATATCAGGACTGTTTATCCTGTAGACTAGAGTTTAAAGTGGGAAAAACCAAATATAAGGTGCCAAATAGGGTCCTCCCATACTTGCTATCGGGACCCGCCCGGGAAGGAGGGGTTTAGGGCGGGGACAGTGGGAGACATCAAGTAGGTAATGGTGGAATTAGTAGCGGCACAGAGACATCTGGCAGAAATAGCAGAAATGTAAGGGTACAGCTTTGTACAGCCCTCAGTATAATGTAGATTCAGCGTTTCCCGTTTCCTTTGCATTCAGTTAGCGTGAGAAGTGCAAGCTGGCGTTTTTCCCCGGATGGAATACACGAGCAGCCTGGCGTTGTACAGTCCTGCGGTGGCAGTATGTAGTGTGGAAGTAGGTAGAAGGTGCTGGTAGAAAGGCCAGGGAGTATGGCCGGGGACATTAAGTAGGCCGAATGCGTGCGATGGAGAGCAAAAGGGTCGTATCGTTTGTAACTATGTGTATATATGTTCAGTAGGGTAAATAAAGGGTTAGTTAGAAATATGGGTCATTCTCCAGAAACGGGACAATTCGTGTAACTCTGACATTTTTGTTACTGTTTATGAAAAATTTGCAAATTTGTTAATTGGAAATAATGTAAACAACTTTTACTACATAAACACTCAGTTATTATAAAATTAACACTAGAACTTTTGCAACAAAATATCACTTTTATACTGACAATGTCAGCTCCGTAGTCTGTAACCATACCCAAATCTTATGTTAAACAGTCTTAAGAAAACCTCAAATTATGAGCTTTAAAAGTTCATAAATTTCCTTTGTCAAGAAATAGTTTCAAATTTCACTTTATCAGAGGAAAAAATGCAGAATAATTAATTTTAAAATATTTTTTGTGGCTCTGAAGTTGTGTAACCAGGTCAACAATCAACTCCGTAGTCAAACATTAAGTGTGCCTTAACAAGTCAACAGATGGCAGCACAGTGTAGTTTGAAGGTTCTTGAGCTAAAGGGAAGGCAGCCATTTGCAAAGCTGTGAAGCCAGTTCATGTGAATGCTTTGGTTGCTGAGCTGTGTCCTCCTGAATTTGGAAATCAAGGTGAGTAGGTTTTTACACCATCAACTCCGTACCCTTACTGTTAATTAGTGTGTCACATTTTCAATTATAATCAGTATGTTCTTCTTATGGAGATTTAGTTAGTTTGTGTTGCCTGAAAGTTATATACATGTGATTTCAAAATTGTGGCATTGACAGTGAAAAGAGAGGAAAATCATCACCTCCGAAGCCATCAACTCCGTAACCAACAAGAAGATACGGAGCTGATTGTGGTGTTACAGAGTTGACTCACCACTCTTGCTATTCATAATGAAAGTCAAAATGTGTAACTAAAAACACATATTCCTGTTTGTTTACTTTTGGTATACAATTTTGTAGTTTGTTTGAACATTATTAATTTTAAATTAAAACATATAAATAGGCATATGAAATATTTATGGGCTTAGTTGGACGGAGAACTATGTTTGTAATATTATTAACCCCTCTCTTCCCTCCTTCTGTTAGGTTATGACCATTGTTGCTGATTCCATATGTTTTCGTGCTGTTTGTAGTTGGTATGCACATGTGTATATGTAGGCCTAGCTACATTTCTTATGAGGCTTTTCTTTTTACATTTCAGATACACTATGGATAAAGTGAACAAAAAATTATCACAAAAGGCTATTGAGAATAGGCGGAGAATGAAAACAGAGGCCCAAAGAAAGAGAAGGGAGCGTATTAACAAAGATCCAGAGGCATATGAAATGCAAAAAGAAAAGGAAAGGGAAAGATACCATAAGCGAAAACAGGATGGTAAAATTAAGACAATACATGAGCTGTCAAAACGAGAGAAAAAGTTTAAGCGGAAATCATGGAAAGAAAGTTCAAGGAAATACCGTGATTCTCTCAAAAAACAGGAACAGGTAAAACCATTCTTAAATGAAAACAGCCCTCCTTCTTCTTCTTCTGATCAGCCTAATACAAGCAAAAAAGAACATGGGAGGAAAAAATTGAGAAGAGACAGAGCCAAAGCATATAGGAAAATTAAAAAGCTAGAAAATGAAGTAGAGAAAATTAAAGCAAAGGCAAATAAATACAAATCTAGATATTTCAGGTTATTAAGAGACAAGGAAAATGTAGAGAATCCTACCCCTTCATCAAAAGTAAGGCAGTTAGTTAGAGGTGAATCCATTTCACCTGCTGTGAGGAAGAAACTCTTGTTTCATGAATCGTTAACCACACAGATGGCTATAAACTTTAGTAGTTTAAATAAAAAGGAAAAGCAGAAGAAATTTATACAAGCAATATCTGGGAAAGTTTTGAAGAAGTACAAGTGTTTAGGAAAACTAAAGTTTTTAAGCTACAAAGTTCTGAGATCAAGTGATAAGGGAAAGTATTTAGTGCTAAATAAAACTATGGTCAGAATGAAAAAGGATGTTTCAGACTTCTTGGAGAAGGATGAGTGTAGTCGTGTTTGTCCAGGAAAAAAGGATACAATCACTAGAAAAGGCATTAAAAAACAGAAGAGGCTATTAAATAATACAATGAAGAATTTACACACAGAATTCCAAAAAATGCAATTAGATTACACTATTAGCTATTCAACGTTTTGCAAACTATGCCCATTCTGGATACTGCCCCCTAATGTTAATAAGATACGTGCTTATGTGTTATATGTCAAAATGGAGAATTAATTGTTCGCAAGTTGAAAGGACTGGATATAATACGAGAAAATTCTGTGGAAGATGTATGCAAGTCCCTGTGCTGTAATGATGAGATTGAAGAAAAACGTCTTTGGAGGTAACCGTCGATGTGCCGATAATATCGACCTGAAAACATCGATGTATTTTGACGGAAAACATCGATATATATATATATATTTAAAAAAGGCTTGTTTTCAGAAAATTAGGCAACATTCATAAATAAACTAAAATATTTCCATAAAAACTATCGATGAAAAAATCGATGTTTTTTGGAAATGTTGTCAGTATGTCGTCAATGTCAGATTCAATATGTAAATTCATCAAAATTAATGCAAAAAACAGTTCTTAAAAAAATTGATATCTGGGAGAAACATCGATTGTTTTCCATCGATGATGGTGATGATGATGACGAGTGATTATTTTAACTTTATTCCTACTTCTATTTTTAAGTGCTATGTGTTGACAAATAAAATATTATATATTTTATATAATGTGTGCATTTTTTTAACTGCCGTAACCACAATGAAAAGCAAGGAGTTTATTTTAATTTTAAACTAAAATACAAGCTCCTCAAGTAAATCGGGTAAGCTGTTTATTTATGTTACAGCATTTCATATGAATTCAAGACATTGTCATATCACTCCTGCATGTTGCTTGATATATATATTATCAGTGTACGAAAAAAATACAGTTAGATTTAAAAGCTGATTTTCAAGACTTTTTTTTTACCGTTTTTATGACGAAATCCAATTTTTATATAGCGAAATATATATAGAAATTTTGCATTTTATTTGACGAAATCCTGGGTTTTTATTCACCACAAATCATCAACTCTACTCATACATCTAGACCTGTATAAAACTTATCTTATGTACAGGTATTTCTTTGAAGCTTCTATTTGATCATCATTTAATTCAACTTTTTATGAACCGTTAGAAAGGTTAACAATTTTAAAATGAAAACAATTTGTCATTTTCATGTAGGCCCAATGTGCTAAATAATATTTGTAATATTTAGTACAAAATAAACTTGTTCAATTTGTATTAGGCCAACTACGTAACTAATTTAGTCTACTCCGTGCCTCACGATGTCAACTCCGAAGCCCACTGTGTCAACTCCGTAGAAGGACACTTTTTCTTTTATTTTTTTTTAGAAAAAGTAATCTTCAAACATCACTGCCAGTAGACCTGAGTAATTCTATAGCATGTACCCTGTTTATGACAAAAATATCAAGCTGATTAGTGAAAGTTATTTTTTTGTGAAAATGCAATTCCATTTTGTCCCGTTTCTGGAGAATGACCCATATTCATATGTGTTTATCATTATAATGGTGTACATCCCTGAGTGGAGTAAGGGGATGTTGAGGGTTGTGTCTGGGGGGGTAGTCTAAAGTCAGCGGCGTATCTCTCTACAGCAACAGAAGAACGAAGAAGCCGACAAGCAGAAGCAACAGGACGTCGGACAGGTAGGCCCACATCCTAATGATGTGACGGGTTTGGGTACAGGGGTATGCAGAAGCGAGGGGTTGCGAAGGGATGTGATAAGTCCGAGAAGCACCCGCTGCATACGAGTGCATCATCACAGATATACCCCGGTCCCGTTACAGATGGTGTCATATGTGTACGTACTCCTAAAGCAAACCTAAGGAAGGGAAGAGCAAATTGGGGGGTCTGAGCGAATGGGTCATCGAAATTCCATTATATAATTTCCAGCTTCGGGAGCAGAGGCGGCGTGCGGCGGTCAGAGGCCGTGATCGGTCCCATCCTGGCGGAGTGCTAAACAGGTACTCTACAAATGGTGTCAGAAGTGTTGGATGCGGCAACTTCATTGAGTCTTAGACCGCGAGGAAATTTTTGAGTGAAACGTTCGTGGGAAGGGTTATCTTCCGCGTCGGGCTCCAGTCGCGCTTCAGTAAAGAAGAAAGAAGAGAAATTGTGACAATAATGGTCATGGACTCCGCAAGTGACCAAGGGGTAAAATTTTATTAAATTTTTATGGTGTAATATTTAAAGTAAAAAAGAAAAGTTACAGTGAAACGTAAATTCCAGTTTTTTTAAATACAAGAAGTCAAGTGCACAAGTGTATATGGATTCCATCCCTGAAGAAATGCAGTAATTGAGGTAGGTGGTGTAGCTGTAGTTATTACCTCCAGTGAAGCGTACCACCGGTGAAGAAGTACCCATGTCGTAGAGGAAATTACGAAAAATTGTGTGAGAAGTAAATTACGAGAAATTGTCTGAAGAATTAATTATAGTGCAAGAGGCAAATTATACTGCAAGAGGCTGTGTATAAAGCCGTAAATGTCCAAGATAAATGTGATTAGAGCCGTGGAAACGAGGGGCATTTCGCAGAAAGCCAATAAGGATTAATGCATGTAATGAGAGTGGCAGTAATAATAAAGAAATATAAGAGAAGTCGCCACGAATAAGAAGAAATTTATTTACATGAAATAGGAACCGTTTTTTGATGAGCAGCGAAGGATTAAACCATTCAGATGTTATAACCTAGGATACATTGCCCATCATTGAAGAACCTCAGAAGTGAAGAAGTGTAAAATTTAGCATGCGGAAATACGAGGAAAAGTGAGGAAATGGTAGATACTTGTGTTCGATAAGGCCCAGGCACTCGAAACAAGATATCGATAGCAGAGTTGATCCTCGAGTACAAGGTGTTGTACGTGGAAGCTTAGCGAATGCTTCGTAGAAGAATTGAAGAAATAATTGTATTACAAGAGAAGTACAAGAGATACATTACTCAAGAAGTGAAAGAAATATATTATCAGAGAGATAATTGAGATTTTATAGCATGCAGGGCATGTGGGCTATTAATTGAAGAATAAAGCATGCGGTTGAGAGGTTATGGTGACTGAAACGACGAAATACTACGAGAATGACGAGGCAATGGAGACAAGTTATGAAAGGGATTGAGTAACTGAGATCTCATTTTCTAGGAATGGGGAAGACATTGAAAGAAGAGTTGGTGTACGACTGAAGTGGAAGGAACTAAACTTATCGCTACTCTAGGGAAGAGAGTGATGCGATGTCTGTCTGAAAGAAATGGGGAAAACGGTCCAGGCCGGCAGGAATGCTACTCCGAAAGAAAGAAGACGAGGCGGAACAATCTTACCTACGAGAAGAACTGATCACCACATGTGCGACCGATCGAACCACGTTAGGAATCAGACGGCCACGAAAGTGCAACCAGTAGCCTACGTGAATAGTCAACAGGCCACAAGAAGGGTGAGATCATCAGCGTGTGTTAGATTCAACCCCACTGAAGAATTCGGAGAGCAGTATGGCAGCAGATGACAGTCTCATAATCTGTGGAACAACATTCTTCGAAACCAGCAGGAATCTTCATCTTCATTTTTCTAATCCATTTTCTAATATCCCTGTAATCCATTGTTAAAGCTGCAGTAACATCAAGTGAACCAAGGTAGGTTGTGAGTAACCCATTGGAAATCCTGAGCCGTGATACAACTGAAGAATTGGTGAGTTAGAAATTTTTATTTTTTCAAGAAGGGAAGATAAGAAGAAGTGCCTTGAAAATTTAAATAATACCGTGCTTGCTTTAGAACAATTAATTTTGCATATGATGACATTTAATATTTTTAGAGAACGCTTTTTCATTATGAAACGATTTAATTCGATTTGTGTTAAATGTTTATAATTTTTCAATTATGGCTTATGAAAGTGTTACGTATGATTTAAAAGTTTTGTAATGTTATGGTGTGTTCAATTTAAGTTTCGAATATTTTGAGTAAGTTTGATGAATGTATCGAACTAAGCGAGGTCATACGAGATTACAGTCAGGCCACCCAGAAGTCATGAACCTCAGCTGTTAAGATTGCTATTGTTATGTTCGTTTTGTAAACAATTATTATATTTTGTTTAGTAGTTATTTAAGTGTATAAGAATGTGGAAATTAGTTTGATTTTAATAATAGTAATTTTGAAATTTTAACGAGATTTTAAACGTGTTGATAATTTAAGATAGAGATTCATTATTTCAGCAGAAGGAAAGATTGATAGCAGTGTAGTGAGGAATTATTTTGCAATTCAGATAGCAAGGTACAAGACATGCTAAAGAGATGATAAAAGTATTTAACCTGATGCACATTGTGAAGGTCGAACTTAAGCTTAGAGCGAAATCCATGTGAGATAGATGGTGACGTCAGATGTCACTGAAGTTAACATTGTACTTGACAGATAAGCAGAGTTAAGAAATTGTATGATCACATTCAGCTGTTATGAAGTTAGTAATTAATTGTTAATCAATGAAGTTAATTATATCATAGTATCGAGATGAAACGTAAACAAACAAAATGAATGATTATTTAAAATCAGGTAGATGGCATAAATTTAGTTTCTCTCCTTAGATGAAGGAAAGACGGACAGATTAATATTTTTTCCAATGCATTTTTTCATTAAGAATGAGATACGAGGATTGTGTAATGCATATTAGGCTTGATCTTTATCGTATAGGAGTCGCGAACCTATCCCGGCAATGGCTTGAGTCGATTGTGATTGCCAACTTAGTATTTCATAAGATAGAATTTTTTGATCAAACATTTAATTAAGATATACAACAGGTGTTTTTCACTTTTTGAGATTGTTTGATTTTTTTACTATTATTGAGATAATTCGGAATTTTGTAAATTTTCACACAGAGTGCAAGTTAATTTATAGATCGTTTTGAATAATTTTTGGGTAACTTCATTTTGTGACGAGACCATGAAATAATCGGATAGAACAGTATGAGTTATTATATAGTTTTATGGATTTTTTTCGATATCAATGTTGTATTTTTTATAGTATCTCTGTTTACATTGACCAGCCAATGTGACGTTAATAATAATTTCAATTGTGAAAAGTTATCACACGGATTAATAATTTTAGAGAAATGTTAACATAGCAAGTACTAAGAATAGTGAGGAAACTTTTTTATTTTTTTGTAAACCAGTGGCACATGAATGATGGACATCTTGAAATGACCAGCCAAGTTGAAATTAATTTTGATAAGATAATTGAAAATACTTAAGGGTATGAAAAGCATTATACACCATGGAAAATTCAAATGTGATTTGAAGAATAGAAAAGAAAATTAATTTCAGACAGGTGAAGCTGTACAGTTTATAAAACAATCACCAAGTTAAACACACAGAGAGTACGGAGCTGATAAGGTATTTTCATGTTATGACGTCCTTGAGACAAAGATAGAGTTATCAGTTGTTGCAAGTATTAGATGATAATTACAAGGCTCACAGAATGATTATGCGAGTGTGAATCAGAATCTTCACTGTACGAACATTTAATGTTTTTTTCTGATCGTAAAATATTTAGTTAATATGTGGTAACTTAATGGTACTTTAATTTTTTATTGAGAGCTTAAAATCAGTTTTTCATGGAAAAATATTTTAGTTCTTATTGTTACATGATAAGAGTAACTTGACGTTTAATTCAAAGTAAAGCAACCAAATATTTCAGTACTTCAGTACTTTTTTCAGTATTTTTTTGTGCGCAAAGTTCATGTAGATTTCAGTAAGTCAGTTGACATGAGTGAAATTATTTAACGATTTAAGTGATTTAAAGAATTTTTATTTTTTATTTTCAAGATTATTTGTTTTTTGTTGTGGTCACTATTGAGTTGTTTATGGAGAAGAGAGAGTTATGTAGATTACCCCTTATGAGGAATGAGACCAACCCTGTAGATTAGGATGATAGAAACTTTACATTATTTTATGTTTATTAATTAACCAGCTAGCAGTGCTGAAGAGTTTAAGAGTCAATATGATTTTTTTTCCACGTTTACTTGATATCTTTTTACATAATTATCAAGTATTTCTATTATTTGTATTTTGTAATCACAACATGAAGGATGTTTAAACGAACGTTAGATAGGAATTGCAATACATTGTTTCACCGACACAGCTGCTACATAGAGAATCAAAGTCCAGATATATGCACTGGAGAAGTAGCGAGAAAGCGTAACGTGATATAAGTATGACGTGAGATACCCAGATGTTAGTGAGAATTTTATACAGAGTGATTACGCTAAGTTAACGAGTTGATAATATTCATTTAAGTTTTAATGTGTTTATGGTAATTTTGCAATGATTTATTATATTTTTTGGGATGAAACATATAAACAGTATGTAATTTGAGCTGAAGTATAACTGAAGTTAACATTTTTTTTACAATTTTTTAGAATTTTGGAACAAGTAAGTTATTTAATTGATTTTTTGAATAAGTGAGTAAATTTTAAGTAAGTTATACATAAATTGATTTAAAAGATTTTTTTCAATTTATTGATTATTTTTAGTTTGTTGCATTTTTGGTCTAGAGTTATTATTATTAATTTTTGCAACGCTGTTTTTTGGTATTTTTATTACCTAATAGATACACCGAATGCATTGAGTGTTTGTATGGGTTATGAGCCATTGCTGCGACGTACCAGGTCAGTCCGTTTGACTTTTTTTATTGTTGATGTGTTTTTTAGATTTTTGAAGTTCATTTTTTTTCCCCCGAGCTGAGGACAGCTCTTTTTTCGTAGGGGAGGGTATATGTAAGGGGTACAGCTTTGTACAGCCCTCAGTATAATGTAGATTCAGCGTTTCCCGTTTCCTTTGCATTCAGTTAGCGTGAGAAGTGCAAGCTGGCGTTTTTCCCCGGATAGAATACACGAGCAGCCTGGCGTTGGCAGTATGTAGTGTGGAAGTAGGTAGAAGGTGCTGGTAGAAAGGCCAGGAAGTATGGCCGGGGACATTAAGTAGGCCGAATGCATGCGATGGAGAGCAAAAGGGTCGTATCGTGTGTAACTATGTGTATATATGTTCAGTATGGTAAATAAAGGGTTTAGTTAGAAATATTCATATGTGTTTATCATTATAATGGTGTACATCCCTGAGTGGAGTAAGGGGATGTTGAGGGTTGTGTCTGGGGGGGTAGTCTAAAGTCAGCGGCGTATCTCTCTACAGCAACAGAAGAACGAAGAAGCCGACAAGCAGAAGCAACAGGACGTCGGACAGGTAGGCCCACATCCTAATGATGTGACGGGTTTGGGTACAGGGGTATGCAGAAGCGAGGGGTTGCGAAGGGATGTGATAAGTCCGAGAAGCACCCGCTGCATACGAGTGCATCATCACAGATATACCCCGGTCCCGTTACAGATGGTGTCATATGTGTACGTACTCCTAAAGCAAACCTAAGGAAGGGAAGAGCAAATTGGGGGGTCTGAGCGAATGGGTCATCGAAATTCCATTATATAATTTCCAGCTTCGGGAGCAGAGGCGGCGTGCGGCGGTCAGAGGCCGTGATCGGTCCCATCCTGGCGGAGTGCTAAACAGGTACTCTACAAATGGTGTCAGAAGTGTTGGATGCGGCAACTTCATTGAGTCTTAGACCGCGAGGAAATTTTTGAGTGAAACGTTCGTGGGAAGGGTTATCTTCCGCGTCGGGCTCCAGTCGCGCTTCAGTAAAGAAGAAAGAAGAGAAATTGTGACAATAATGGTCATGGACTCCGCAAGTGACCAAGGGGTAAAATTTTATTAAATTTTTATGGTGTAATATTTAAAGTAAAAAAGAAAAGTTACAGTGAAACGTAAATTCCAGTTTTTTTAAATACAAGAAGTCAAGTGCACAAGTGTATATGGATTCCATCCCTGAAGAAATGCAGTAATTGAGGTAGGTGGTGTAGCTGTAGTTATTACCTCCAGTGAAGCGTACCACCGGTGAAGAAGTACCCATGTCGTAGAGGAAATTACGAAAAATTGTGTGAGAAGTAAATTACGAGAAATTGTCTGAAGAATTAATTATAGTGCAAGAGGCAAATTATACTGCAAGAGGCTGTGTATAAAGCCGTAAATGTCCAAGATAAATGTGATTAGAGCCGTGGAAACGAGGGGCATTTCGCAGAAAGCCAATAAGGATTAATGCATGTAATGAGAGTGGCAGTAATAATAAAGAAATATAAGAGAAGTCGCCACGAATAAGAAGAAATTTATTTACATGAAATAGGAACCGTTTTTTGATGAGCAGCGAAGGATTAAACCATTCAGATGTTATAACCTAGGATACATTGCCCATCATTGAAGAACCTCAGAAGTGAAGAAGTGTAAAATTTAGCATGCGGAAATACGAGGAAAAGTGAGGAAATGGTAGATACTTGTGTTCGATAAGGCCCAGGCACTCGAAACAAGATATCGATAGCAGAGTTGATCCTCGAGTACAAGGTGTTGTACGTGGAAGCTTAGCGAATGCTTCGTAGAAGAATTGAAGAAATAATTGTATTACAAGAGAAGTACAAGAGATACATTACTCAAGAAGTGAAAGAAATATATTATCAGAGAGATAATTGAGATTTTATAGCATGCAGGGCATGTGGGCTATTAATTGAAGAATAAAGCATGCGGTTGAGAGGTTATGGTGACTGAAACGACGAAATACTACGAGAATGACGAGGCAATGGAGACAAGTTATGAAAGGGATTGAGTAACTGAGATCTCATTTTCTAGGAATGGGGAAGACATTGAAAGAAGAGTTGGTGTACGACTGAAGTGGAAGGAACTAAACTTATCGCTACTCTAGGGAAGAGAGTGATGCGATGTCTGTCTGAAAGAAATGGGGAAAACGGTCCAGGCCGGCAGGAATGCTACTCCGAAAGAAAGAAGACGAGGCGGAACAATCTTACCTACGAGAAGAACTGATCACCACATGTGCGACCGATCGAACCACGTTAGGAATCAGACGGCCGGGTCATTCCATGTCAAGTGAACCAATTTTTTGTCAATTTTGAACATGACCATCTCCGATTTTAGTCATACTTGGTTGTCATGAAGTACCACCTGAGATATGTTAAAGTGCAAAATATCAGATTTTTATGTGTTGTAGTTTTCCAGTTATACCCTTCTGAAATATGGAAAAAAACCAAATTTTCTGCATAAGTGCAATCACAAAATGACGCATAAATCAAGCTGGAATTGACATAGATGAGTGGGAAAAGTATCAAAATGTAGCTTATATTATGAGCTTTAATTTGATACGTCACACGAGTACTTCCGAAAAAAAATATTTTCAAGGTTACCCAAAAAAAATTTGAAAACTGAATTTTTCAAAAACCTATATTTTGAAAATTTTGAAACAATTCTCATAGAAACATACATATTTCAGCATCATGTCCTACAAGTTTTGATAAGGGATCGCAATGGGATCATATTTTTTTACATTTATAACAAATACTATGCACGCTGGGTAAGAATATATGGCACCGTAATCTTGCACTTAATTCTAAAATTTCATTACAATCAAAAAGAAAAACTTACAGAAAACATGTTACCTTCCCTTCTTCAATGACAAAAACGTGAATTTATTGTCTACAGTAATTTTCTAGAGCCATGGTTGCCGCATCCATCTCTTCCTTCGAGAGGTAATAACTACGGCCAGTGGGACATGTAGGTTGCACAAGGGTGAGGATCTGAGAGAGAGGCACAGTCAGTTTATTTGGACAGTCACTTTTGAAAGTAAATGATGGAGAAGGACCTGCAGGGTGCAGAAACATCAGTTCCACTATCTGTGCTGTCTCATTTTTGTCCACAACTACACCAAGCCACCAATGATTGTTGTTCTCACATGTAACATATCCTTTTACTTCTGCTAGCTTCAGCCTCTGTTGCACACGTGGTCCTAACACTGAAAAAGTGGATGACTGTTCACTTCTTGAAAATACCTTTGTCAACAACACTGGGATGAAACTGTGGAACTTCTGTGTGCCTGGTATTGCTTTTGTAGACAGAAATCTGTCTGCAAGTATTTTTTCCTCTTTGTTGTATTGTGCTTCATTGAAGAAGAAGAACTGCATGGAGTCGATGTTTTCCTCACTCCATGTAAACAGCTGTGCTGGTGTCATGATTTGATGCTCGTATGGCCGCTGTAGGCTTGCCTTTCCTGCAAGTCTTTTCACAGTACCACCCAGACCGTCACATACTCCTTTCCCATGGGCTGTTGCATAGAAATGCCACTCTGCCTCAATTCCAAAATCATGAACATGGTGGCATAAGTTTGAAAAGTTTTTTCTGTTTTTAAATTGCGCAGCTGCACCATCTGAGAAGTAGTAAATTTTTTTCAAATCTCTAATTACTTCCAACTTCAAATGAGAGATAAGCCTTTTCTGGAATAAATGAACAGCAGTGGTGTCATGCTGTAGACATTCAGAGATACATACAATACTTTTGTAGTGTATATTATGATCATTGTAGTAGACTGCTATAGGAAAAATAGTTGCTTGATCATTGTTCCAATGAAAAGACTGGGCTTCATCCTGTAGTACAAACGAATAATTTTCTGCAAAGTCCATACATACCACAGCTTCATTTACTCCAATATTCTGCTTCAAGTGATTATAATATTCTGCCTGTCTTCTTGCAATAAAAGAATGTCTCTTCAAAATCAACAACTGTTCACACAAAGTTTCTATAAACTCATCTGCAGTTTTGATGAAGGTTACTAAATTACATCTGTCAACAGAAACCCACTGCTTGTATGTAATGTTGTCCACCAGTTCATTATCTAGCAGCAACTGTAACTCATCTTTCAAATTATCTACACCTGGACATGAAGGACATTCATTAAGGTGGCATGCTGTGCCTGGCTCTTCACACATTAACTTCGCTAAACAGGAATTATAATTACTTATATCTGTGCCATCATTCAGTGTAATTTGTTTGGATTTCAACACTTGTAGCATTAATTTAACATTCTGATGCACTGTACAAACGCATACTGTGTGGGTACCACTTCCTCCAGCCAAGACGCAATGTTTAGGTCGTAAATCAGCAAATTTCGAAAATCCAATCTTATCAGTAGGATTTTTGTTTTTGAACAGCTCGTACACTTCCTTCAAGTTGCCCATCACTAGCCTCTTCTGTACATGAATTCTACTACTGTCACCCGTTTTCACAGAAACAAAATCTTTTTTTCCAGGCATAAGACGGCTGACATCATCACTGTTGTAGAACCCTATTACCTTCTCAATCACAGATTCATTTAAAACCTTTCCTGGTTTAGGATTTGGTGTTGCCAGAATACCCTTCGCTTTCACCAATGCTTTAGCTTTTCTTGCCATTCTGTTGCTAACCTGAAATTCATTTTGTATTTCACTGCATGACCAGCTTTTAGGTAGTACTGTTAAAATTTGCAATTTTTCACTAACACTTATATTTTCTTCTTGAAACCTTTCTTTTAGCTGACAAATGACTTCACATGATTCTGATTTATGGTCAACAGTTTTCTCTGTATTTGTACTTGCTGCTGTTAGTACCTTTTCTGTCAAACATTTTTTTATTTTACTGTATTTTTTATCACAGTATGATTTCATTTGCAACTTCCTCTTAGCAACAGGTGACTCCTCTAGAGAGCTTAGAGACTTATTAAGGTACTCTAAGGTAACATCTAAAGCTACAAATGATTCATCAACATTAGTAGGCCTAGTGGTATTGGCTACTGGTACTAAACAGTCATCTGTTGTATCTGTAACCTGTTTCTGCTTTGATAGTTCTTTCCTACAACTGTCACAAATTTTCATACCTACCACAATGGTGTCAAACATGTCACACATCCAGTCAGTAACAGGCCTCACACTTCTTTTCACACCCTGATGTCTGTCTTTCTTGAAAGGGTTGCAGCAGAAAATCTTTGCTGTTTCACTTACTTTTTCAGCCATACTGGGGAAATACACAATGCCTATTTTAATCACTGAACCCACTACTTTACATGCAGCAATACAGTCTTTGTACAGCCTTTGAAGAAAGGAAGCACACTGCATGAGAGTCAAGGCACAACTGAAGCCAGGTCCAACAGGTTACAACTTGCATTCCCTGGCTGACTCACATGCTTGCAGACTGTGTTTACTCATACCCATTTGACCACTTGCACAAGTTGGTATATGCATGTTGGTAAACAACTCCCTGGACAAAGGAATGGATTTTAGAATTAAGTGCAATATTCCTGTGTCATATATTCTTACCCAGCGTGCATAGTATTTGTTATAAATGTAAAAAAATATGATCCCATTGCGATCCCTTATCAAAACTTGTAGGACATGATGCTGAAATATGTATGTTTCTATGAGAATTGTTTCAAAATTTTCAAAATATAGGTTTTTGAAAAATTCAGTTTTCAAATTTTTTTTGGGTAACCTTGAAAATATTTTTTTTCGAAAGTAGTCGTGTGACGTATCAAATTAAAGCTCATAATATAAGCTACATTTTGATACTTTTCCCACTCATCTATGTCAATTCCAGCTTGATTTATGCGTCATTTTGTGATTGCACTTATGCAGAAAATTTGGTTTTTTTCCATATTTCAGAAGGGTATAACTGGAAAACTACAACACATAAAAATCTGATATTTTGTACTTCAACATATCTCAGGTGGTACTTCATGACAACCAAGTATGACTAAAATCGGAGGTGGTCACGTTTTTCCATTGGTTCACTTGACATGGAATGACCCGGCCACGAAAGTGCAACCAGTAGCCTACGTGAATAGTCAACAGGCCACAAGAAGGGTGAGATCATCAGCGTGTGTTAGATTCAACCCCACTGAAGAATTCGGAGAGCAGTATGGCAGCAGATGACAGTCTCATAATCTGTGGAACAACATTCTTCGAAACCAGCAGGAATCTTCATCTTCATTTTTCTAATCCATTTTCTAATATCCCTGTAATCCATTGTTAAAGCTGCAGTAACATCAAGTGAACCAAGGTAGGTTGTGAGTAACCCATTGGAAATCCTGAGCCGTGATACAACTGAAGAATTGGTGAGTTAGAAATTTTTATTTTTTCAAGAAGGGAAGATAAGAAGAAGTGCCTTGAAAATTTAAATAATACCGTGCTTGCTTTAGAACAATTAATTTTGCATATGATGACATTTAATATTTTTAGAGAACGCTTTTTCATTATGAAACGATTTAATTCGATTTGTGTTAAATGTTTATAATTTTTCAATTATGGCTTATGAAAGTGTTACGTATGATTTAAAAGTTTTGTAATGTTATGGTGTGTTCAATTTAAGTTTCGAATATTTTGAGTAAGTTTGATGAATGTATCGAACTAAGCGAGGTCATACGAGATTACAGTCAGGCCACCCAGAAGTCATGAACCTCAGCTGTTAAGATTGCTATTGTTATGTTCGTTTTGTAAACAATTATTATATTTTGTTTAGTAGTTATTTAAGTGTATAAGAATGTGGAAATTAGTTTGATTTTAATAATAGTAATTTTGAAATTTTAACGAGATTTTAAACGTGTTGATAATTTAAGATAGAGATTCATTATTTCAGCAGAAGGAAAGATTGATAGCAGTGTAGTGAGGAATTATTTTGCAATTCAGATAGCAAGGTACAAGACATGCTAAAGAGATGATAAAAGTATTTAACCTGATGCACATTGTGAAGGTCGAACTTAAGCTTAGAGCGAAATCCATGTGAGATAGATGGTGACGTCAGATGTCACTGAAGTTAACATTGTACTTGACAGATAAGCAGAGTTAAGAAATTGTATGATCACATTCAGCTGTTATGAAGTTAGTAATTAATTGTTAATCAATGAAGTTAATTATATCATAGTATCGAGATGAAACGTAAACAAACAAAATGAATGATTATTTAAAATCAGGTAGATGGCATAAATTTAGTTTCTCTCCTTAGATGAAGGAAAGACGGACAGATTAATATTTTTTCCAATGCATTTTTTCATTAAGAATGAGATACGAGGATTGTGTAATGCATATTAGGCTTGATCTTTATCGTATAGGAGTCGCGAACCTATCCCGGCAATGGCTTGAGTCGATTGTGATTGCCAACTTAGTATTTCATAAGATAGAATTTTTTGATCAAACATTTAATTAAGATATACAACAGGTGTTTTTCACTTTTTGAGATTGTTTGATTTTTTTACTATTATTGAGATAATTCGGAATTTTGTAAATTTTCACACAGAGTGCAAGTTAATTTATAGATCGTTTTGAATAATTTTTGGGTAACTTCATTTTGTGACGAGACCATGAAATAATCGGATAGAACAGTATGAGTTATTATATAGTTTTATGGATTTTTTTCGATATCAATGTTGTATTTTTTATAGTATCTCTGTTTACATTGACCAGCCAATGTGACGTTAATAATAATTTCAATTGTGAAAAGTTATCACACGGATTAATAATTTTAGAGAAATGTTAACATAGCAAGTACTAAGAATAGTGAGGAAACTTTTTTATTTTTTTGTAAACCAGTGGCACATGAATGATGGACATCTTGAAATGACCAGCCAAGTTGAAATTAATTTTGATAAGATAATTGAAAATACTTAAGGGTATGAAAAGCATTATACACCATGGAAAATTCAAATGTGATTTGAAGAATAGAAAAGAAAATTAATTTCAGACAGGTGAAGCTGTACAGTTTATAAAACAATCACCAAGTTAAACACACAGAGAGTACGGAGCTGATAAGGTATTTTCATGTTATGACGTCCTTGAGACAAAGATAGAGTTATCAGTTGTTGCAAGTATTAGATGATAATTACAAGGCTCACAGAATGATTATGCGAGTGTGAATCAGAATCTTCACTGTACGAACATTTAATGTTTTTTTCTGATCGTAAAATATTTAGTTAATATGTGGTAACTTAATGGTACTTTAATTTTTTATTGAGAGCTTAAAATCAGTTTTTCATGGAAAAATATTTTAGTTCTTATTGTTACATGATAAGAGTAACTTGACGTTTAATTCAAAGTAAAGCAACCAAATATTTCAGTACTTCAGTACTTTTTTCAGTATTTTTTTGTGCGCAAAGTTCATGTAGATTTCAGTAAGTCAGTTGACATGAGTGAAATTATTTAACGATTTAAGTGATTTAAAGAATTTTTATTTTTTATTTTCAAGATTATTTGTTTTTTGTTGTGGTCACTATTGAGTTGTTTATGGAGAAGAGAGAGTTATGTAGATTACCCCTTATGAGGAATGAGACCAACCCTGTAGATTAGGATGATAGAAACTTTACATTATTTTATGTTTATTAATTAACCAGCTAGCAGTGCTGAAGAGTTTAAGAGTCAATATGATTTTTTTTCCACGTTTACTTGATATCTTTTTACATAATTATCAAGTATTTCTATTATTTGTATTTTGTAATCACAACATGAAGGATGTTTAAACGAACGTTAGATAGGAATTGCAATACATTGTTTCACCGACACAGCTGCTACATAGAGAATCAAAGTCCAGATATATGCACTGGAGAAGTAGCGAGAAAGCGTAACGTGATATAAGTATGACGTGAGATACCCAGATGTTAGTGAGAATTTTATACAGAGTGATTACGCTAAGTTAACGAGTTGATAATATTCATTTAAGTTTTAATGTGTTTATGGTAATTTTGCAATGATTTATTATATTTTTTGGGATGAAACATATAAACAGTATGTAATTTGAGCTGAAGTATAACTGAAGTTAACATTTTTTTTACAATTTTTTAGAATTTTGGAACAAGTAAGTTATTTAATTGATTTTTTGAATAAGTGAGTAAATTTTAAGTAAGTTATACATAAATTGATTTAAAAGATTTTTTTCAATTTATTGATTATTTTTAGTTTGTTGCATTTTTGGTCTAGAGTTATTATTATTAATTTTTGCAACGCTGTTTTTTGGTATTTTTATTACCTAATAGATACACCGAATGCATTGAGTGTTTGTATGGGTTATGAGCCATTGCTGCGACGTACCAGGTCAGTCCGTTTGACTTTTTTTATTGTTGATGTGTTTTTTAGATTTTTGAAGTTCATTTTTTTTCCCCCGAGCTGAGGACAGCTCTTTTTTCGTAGGGGAGGGTATATGTAAGGGTACAGCTTTGTACAGCCCTCAGTATAATGTAGATTCAGCGTTTCCCGTTTCCTTTGCATTCAGTTAGCGTGAGAAGTGCAAGCTGGCGTTTTTCCCCGGATAGAATACACGAGCAGCCTGGCGTTGGCAGTATGTAGTGTGGAAGTAGGTAGAAGGTGCTGGTAGAAAGGCCAGGAAGTATGGCCGGGGACATTAAGTAGGCCGAATGCATGCGATGGAGAGCAAAAGGGTCGTATCGTGTGTAACTATGTGTATATATGTTCAGTATGGTAAATAAAGGGTTTAGTTAGAAATATTCATATGTGTTTATCATTATAATGGTGTACATCCCTGAGTGGAGTAAGGGGATGTTGAGGGTTGTGTCTGGGGGGGTAGTCTAAAGTCAGCGGCGTATCTCTCTACAGCAACAGAAGAACGAAGAAGCCGACAAGCAGAAGCAACAGGACGTCGGACAGGTAGGCCCACATCCTAATGATGTGACGGGTTTGGGTACAGGGGTATGCAGAAGCGAGGGGTTGCGAAGGGATGTGATAAGTCCGAGAAGCACCCGCTGCATACGAGTGCATCATCACAGATATACCCCGGTCCCGTTACAGATGGTGTCATATGTGTACGTACTCCTAAAGCAAACCTAAGGAAGGGAAGAGCAAATTGGGGGGTCTGAGCGAATGGGTCATCGAAATTCCATTATATAATTTCCAGCTTCGGGAGCAGAGGCGGCGTGCGGCGGTCAGAGGCCGTGATCGGTCCCATCCTGGCTGAGTGCTAAACAGGTACTCTACAGAAACACAGAAAATTAAATTTTTAATTTTCCCTTTTATCCCTATTCTCTTCTTCACCTGAACAACAAGAAAAACGCAGGAAACGGCAACTTTTTTTGAAGGGACCTATTCCAAAGTTGAGTCGCCATGTTTTATATCATAACACGGCGTTTTTAAAAATTGGGAAATATTATGTAAATTTCGATTTTTTATATTATCAAATCGGTGTTTAAAGATCGCGAAATATGTTTGGAACAAGGGTATTTGGTTTTTAATTGTTCGACATTTTCTATAATTCGTGAAATTTTATTTTGTTTTTTATAATGGTAATTGCAATTATTAGAGCAAGTTGCGGGCTTATACGCGCGGGATGATGCGCGGTAGGCGGAGGGGAAGCGAGCATGCAGGCAGGCTGGCGGAGAAGGCGACCAGGCCGATGGAAAGGGGAGCCGGGTGGGTCGCAAAGTATAATCTTTCCCTACGTTTTAAATAACATAGTAAACACAGAAGACAGAGTAGAATTTTCGTTCTTATGTCAATGCTAATTTTAGGTTAAGTTGGAGTTCAGAAGCCCTTCAACATCTGTCATTGGGGAATTTTAGGTTAAAAATGTACTGATACCACTTAACTATTATTTAAAAATATAAATAAACACTTACAATGGGGATTCTGCGGTTCCCTGAAGATATTTCCAAGTTAGAATAATATTAAAAATTTACACTACAAAAACGAAACTCAATTTCACACACCACAAACAGAAGACATCATTCACCATACAGGTAACGGTTTTCTTGAAAAAACCCCAGTGCTACCAACATAGCTAACACAAAATTCTCAATTTCAAAACAAAAACAAAATCTCCCTACACCAAGAAGTAAAATATTACTGAAGCATTAAATTACTTTTCTTCATTATTTTATCGGAGCAATAGCAATAACAATAACAGTAGTAATAATAATAATGATAATGATAATGATTAGGGCAAGGCATTTGATGATTTTGCATCTTTTTTTACATGAAGGTTAAAAGATAGCTCGAATATATGTAAATGTATATCATGAAATAATTAATTAAATAAGGGCAATTTGTTTTTGCATTATTTTGCATTTTTCGTCATTTTTCAAGAGATATGTCATTTTTTGGCAATTTTTAGGTCATTTTCGGCATTTTAGGTCATTTTCAGCATTTTAAGTCTTTTTGACATTTTAGGTCATTTTCGGCATTTTAGCAATAAATATTTTTTTCTTTCTTCTTAAATGGCAAGTTTTGCTATGGGGCAATTTGATGGGCATGCCAATTCAGAAAGAATTTATTTTTCGCTAAGGGTGTCCAAGTACTGTAGTATAAATTTACTGATTTCTTTAGTAACAAAATATGTGTGTTTTATATTGTAAATTCACATATATAGCATAATCATAAACTGTATTTAGCAATTCATTACTTAAGAAAAAAAATAATTATAAGTAATAATGGTAAATTTATTGGTCATTATTTTAAGATTCGGGTCATTTTTTCACTTTTTTAAGGTCATAAATGCATTTTTTATTTTGAATTTTTTCACCATTTTATGGTCATTAAATGCCTTGCCCTAATAATGATAATGATAATGCTAATGCTAATGCTAATGCTAATGCTAATGCTAATGCTAATGCTAATGCTAATGCTAATGCTAATGATAATAATAATAATCTATTATTATTACTATTAAGTTACTACTACTACTACTACTACAATTACTTACATACTCAATGGCAATAGACAATTCCTAAATAAGCTCAACGAATATTAGGGCCTATCTATTTTATGAAACCTGGAGATTCATTGCCACACAATTACCTGAGCCAGCCATTCAACCCTATTGTGTGCTAACTCCATCCAACCATCCCTCACAAACCCTACTTCCCTTAAGTCATCCTAGTAAGGTCCTCCCACCTACGTCGAGGTTTTCCAAGTGGTCTTTTCCCTTCGGGTTTCCCAGTCAATATTTTTATATATTATGTCTTTCCTCCCCAGTGGCGTAGCCAGAAAATTAATTTTGCGGAGGGTTGAAAGTGCCAGGGGGTTTGGGGGCTCTCCCTTGGAAAACTTTTAAGCATTAAACTAATGCAAATCACATCTCATGCTATTTTGTCACTGAAAAACTTGTTACCAATCTTGTTTATATGCCAACTAAAACAAGAAATTGTTTGATAAGTTATAACACTTATTACTATTTATAACAAACGTTAAATAACACATGGAACAGTAGAAATACATTTACAATTTCAGTACTTTATTATGAAATAAAATAATTAAATTTTAGACAAAATAGAGCTTAAATAACTTAAATAGACTTTGTTTTGATTTCGGGGGAGGCCCGGACCCCCTCCTCCCTTCCCTATGCCACTGACCTACAACTTTGAGTATTAAAAGCCAGTGCCATACTAACTGCACCATCGAGGACAAGAGAAGGTAACTGAATAATGTAATTTTATTATCGATATATTAATTAAACCAGTTGAAATTGAATGGTGGAATGCTTGATAATTATTACCGGTATCTCTCCACAGAATTTTCATAGCTAAATCTTGTAAAAAATAAGCGGATTAAATTATTTAATTAATGAAGGAAGTTTACACAGTGAAGTTTAAAAATATGAAAGATATGAGTGGAGAAATAATACACTACTTCACTAGATGTTCAGACTAACCTGGAGACTATAGTTCCGGGATTATGCCTTTATCCCATTTTCAATGTACTCCAACTGCCGGTTGTGCAGTTCGAACACCCTCACGTGGACATCCTATGAACTTCTTAATTAGGCCATCCTCCATTGGTGTTTCAACGTTCATTAGATGATCTGCATTTTTCTGGATAAAGATTTTCTCCCAGATTGTAAGTTCATTATGTCCATCTGCGCACTTAACCAACTTACGTTCTTGTTCAACATCATGGTCCATACTCCAGACATGTGCTGCTACCACAGATTAAAGCTTATATGGCATTTAATAGGGTTATTAAACTTAGCAAATACATTGATACGGTAATTAAATGATCAAATATAAGCAATATTCTATACTAAATAATAGAGACTTTCAATATTTAGATACGTATAGCCTATTATGATATATCATTTGATTGCCATGTTTGTTTGTTTCTTCTGTTTAATAATTATATTATTAGTAGTGCTGGATGTTTATGACCTAATAAGGTCATAAATATGCAAGACAATATGGCCATAAAAATAGCTAAATATGACTTCAAAAAATAAGCAACTATTTCTAGGAATTAGTAATTTTCAGAATAAAGACAAAAAAAAAAAAAAATTAACTCTTCTGAATTTAAGATCATATCCACAAATGTAACCACATTGTGATCTCAAATCACGAAAACATGCACACTAAGTTCAGCTGGATACTTCTGCAGGAGACTTGCTGGGAGGTGTTTAAAAATCCACTCTACAGCCCGAATCTCATTCCTAGTGATTTTCATCTTTTACTACACCTCAAGAAATGACAGAGAATGAAAGAGGCAGAGATGGTTGTCACACAGTGGTTCAAATCCCAGGCGGCAAACTTCTACTACACAAGCATTAAAAAGTTGGTCACACAGTATGGCAAATATCTCTATTCCGGTGATGAATATGTTGAAAAATAGCTGAACGCTTGCTGTATCTGTTGCAATAAATATTTTCATGAAATTGTGTTTTGTTTCTGTAAACAATCGCAGGGAAACTTACTTTCTGAACATGCCTCGTAGATCTAAAAGTAATAAGGAACGTTTAAATCTTATTAAAATCTTTAATAGTCTAGAATAAAATATAACAAGCTATAAACATCCAGGCCCTACATCTAGGGATAGGTTTGCCCAACTTACTAAAAAGAAAAGTCGGGGATATAGAATATCCAGAGCCAGGATTTCTATGTAAATACCATACATATTTGTTTTTACGTTACTTGAAGTTAAAATTTTGATATATGTTTACGAAATTGAGACATTTTGAATTTTTAAAGACATTCGATTTACCCTATTTGTCCAAATTTCAAGATATAGGATAAATATTTTAGAAAAACTCGCATATTTTTACTTTATTTAAAGTTTCATTTTAAATATGATCCATATTTTATGGTTTCTAGTTCTTATCTAGAACTAAATCTGGATTTAGCTCATGAAGATGTTGCAATGCTTAGGATTGGAGTTTTACAGTTTTACATAGTACAAAGCAATTTCCAGAGAAAATACACATCATTTCAATCTAACCCATTGCTTTAAAATGGACAATTCTCATTCAAATATTAAGATATGCCCCCCAAAAATTGTAGCAATAGCTAAAAAAAAAAATCCCAATTATACATGTAAGAAGGTTAAACTTTTGTTTTGTGACACTCCTTTAAATTGTTGTGTGGCAAGTATTCTATTCTTTTCTATCGCTTTCATGTTTAAGCAATAAATCCTTAATTGAACTCACACTAGTCCATATTTTGAGAATTTTTAGCCCATATGTATTTAACCATTTATATTAATCCTAGCACTGCTAATATAATATATTTCCAAATCAGCTTAAAATTTTGTTAGCTTGACCTACTCAATTCTAATTGGATTAAATTTTTAAGTTCTGAACACTCCATCTGGAAGCTGGTACACGAACTAATTAGTGAAAAAAGTTAAATATAGGGAACAGATATTTCAGGAGAATCTCTTTACCTAGTTCCACAATACAAAAAAAAGTTAAATAAATAAATGTACAAAACAATGAATGGTTTTGTGCAAAAATCATTTTTAATATTTTATTAACTTTAACTTACCAATATATACATGCTGACTGCCTTTTTTTAAAATTATTATTGTAGACAATGTGACTACTATCTCCCATTATGAGAGAACAAAGTACTCTGAGGAATAACTGTTCCTAGTCCTAGTTTAAAAAGAAATTATTTAAAAAGGATTTATGGTACCTTAATTAATGACGACCTATCATTACAAATTCTCTAAGAGCCAAGCAGTCCTGCATCATTAATACAACAGAAAAATATTACATGAGCCTGACATATTACTAATATTGCCATATGATGATGAAAATTGTGATACAGAATTACTCTACTACTTGGAGTTCCAAACAATAGTAACTGATTCAAATAAGGCATAAAATATTAATAATTTCCAGTCTAAAGAATAATTATTATTACTGTACATGTAACATTGTTTCAGATTTCCAATGCAAAGAAATATTTGTTAAATAAACCAAAGAATAATTTAAATTAGCTATGCAATGGAAATAAGTACATTTTCATATACATCTATTAAAAAAAGGGTATTTACTTATGCAGAAGTCATGTCTTCAGTGTCAAAAAAATTTAAATACAAAGCTAAAATTAAACCAATTAATGTTTCTTTAAATAGACATTGTTCATATTATACATTCAATTTTAAACAATCTAATTAATACTAATATGAAACTCATCACTGTTCAGGAAAGTTATTATCAAGAACAACTAACTTTCTATATTAAATTGTATTGAAAGTTAACACAGCGATGTTACATATGCATTGATTATATAGGGAATAAAGTTCCACAAAGTCTTTATTATATAGGGACTTGAAATTAACACTAAACATGTTTTATATAGTTTACCTGTACTAGTTTTGATAATAATCACTACCATTTTCAACAGCTATTATATTACAACTGCCATGGCACTCTCCTGTGGACGCTGAACAAATTTTCAGATGAGGTTATTATCGGCCGGGATGTCAAAGTTTTAAAAGATGCTTATAACAATGAAGAAAATTCACATAAACTTAACTGAATGCAAGAATATTAAACAAGTTCTTGAATGCTGTTCACAATGTTAGAAATAAGTGACACTCACTTCTACTTTCATAATTTGAGTTATGAAGATGACCGTCATATGCTGTTAAAAACGCTCTAAGAAGGTTAATTTGAAATTACCATAACAGTAGTGTATGCTGTAAGTAGCCTGTAAGGGTTAACAGAATGATACCGGTAATAAAATAACCCTTGGAGGGGCTGCATGGTTAATATATATTTTTTTTTTCATTTTTTATTATTATTTTTTTAAGTTTCCTTTGTTGAGTCTGTTTCTGTATAAGTCCTTTCTTAAACTTTCTTTATTATTATTTATCACATTAATTATAATTACTCATGTGAGTTTTTATCACATTGTGTGTAGCTTGGAAGCTTCATGCATCATCTTGAGACATTGCAAAATTTTATGTAATTTGTTTTTCTTTCAATTATGTTAGAGAGTTTTCGTATTATATTTATTACAATTTTACTTCCACTTCAGAAGAGAATGTGTAATTTAAAAAAAAAACCTAAATTTGCTTTATAACTACAGAGAGGACAAAAAAAAAATTACTTGCCTAGAAGATTTTCATGATTAAGATTGTGGTCAGGTCAGCAGATGAAAGAATGGATGATTATGATTGTGGCAGAAGGTGGAACTGATGAAGCATTGTACCATTTTAGTTTCAATTTTGATGATTTTTAATAAATGTATATATATTAGAGCAAGTAAAACATTTAACAAAAAGACATATCAATCTGCAAGAAATTGCAACCTATGCTATTATTAGGTTTCAGACATATTAAGACATGACATGTTTAAAACAAAAAGTAAGAAGAGTGGAAACGATAAGCCATCTTATTTAATTTAAATTTAATTTGAATTTTTTTTAAACGAAAATATTGAAACCATAAATCAGTCTGTAATAAGCAGATGATAATATTGATACATTGCGACTTATCACTATTGGAGAAGAATTTAAAAAAAAATTGAAACATGCTTATATCATATTAACTCTGAGGAAAATATTAAATCAACACATTAAGGATACAGAATGAAGTAAATAGTACAAATTTGTTGTAACTTGTCACAAGTCATACAGCCAATATTATAAGCCAAAATGAAAGGTATCATTATGATATAATGCAATTTATTTGGAACGATATATGACTGCGACCTGCAGAGGGTTAATTAAATGTTGAAGAAAATAGAAATGACTTCTACATAAGAAAATATTGTACTACCGGTAATTTAGTTTCACCACTTCAGTAATAACAATAAGAAACAATATAGCACCGAGTACAGTGTTAATATCATGAAAGGATGTAATGTATTCTTCCCTGTCCCTCCCCTAGAAAGTAACTGCTAAACAAACTACATCAATTATTTTCAACAACCTTTCAACTGAGTAGGATTTTCACCCTGTATATGTTCGAGAACTGTTCCTCTTGTTTTGCACTTCACTTTTTTCTCACAATGAACCTATTTTTTGTTAATATGTACTCACGTAATTATAGTTTTACTAAAGGATGAATCATATACACACAGAACTTTTTCCGTCTGTACACTGGATGGGATGGAATGTGCAAAATTACATGATAAATGTCAGTTTTTACAGAGGGATCACTAATATAATGCATTACAATCCAACAATCATTTACCATGCAAAAATATTCACTAAAGCTAGGGTTACCAGATTCTTTTAATGAAATGTAGAACATTACACATTATTGAAAAATGTAAAATGTATGAAAATTAAACTACAAACAAAATCACTCGTATGTACCGGGTATAGGTTTTATATTTTCTTTATACCTCTTGGTACATTGTCCATAAACTTACATTTCTCTTCGGCATCTTAGCACATGTCTTACAACTGAATGAATAGTTATAAAGATTCTTGCTTCCGCACACCACATTCAAAATGTGAATGGAAGATTGTAGTTTTGCTATTGTTATTTGCTTTGGATATTCAATTGCACTAGTGCAAAATCTTCCTTTCAACATTATAACAATAGTAAAGATAATCGATATTGTTACAGCAAACTGCAATAAATATTTTTATAATCCTTCCCAAGATGCTAATCCATTGGAACTAATTAATGTTTACATTCCAGATGTTTCAGAAATTCCCTCCCCGAACACCAGACATAAGGTTAAAATTTTGGCATGTCCAGGATTTTCCAATTACCTGGTAACCCTGACTATTATTTTAGTACTGATATTTGCCATGCTACAAGAGAACCTCTGGGTATTTCATGTAAACATACTCGTCCAAAATTCTTGTGAATGTTCAGAAAGATAATAGTTCCCTTTTAGCTTGTTCCACGTAGATTATGAATCATCCTATAGTAAACACTTGATATCTTCCTATCGACTTCCATTTTCTTTAAAAACTCAGCCTTTTTCATCACAGTAACAGTTTGTTAGTATATTATAATATTGTCTCTCATCACAAAATATATAATCGTTGGCAATGCAAATTAAGTACAAACTCACATACCTATTATTTTTTTACATATATAGGCACATTCATTAATAAACAAACTGTTTGAGGCAGATCTTTATGTTGACAATATTCCCAGCTGCATCTAGTGAGGTTAAAAAGATAAAAGAGTAATAGTGTTTTATAGCTATGAATTCAGGAAGAAAATGGACTGATTGAGTTTATAACCATCAAAATGGAAATATTTGTTGTAGTGTTTGATAAAGTAAGAATTTAAAAATATTTAAATGGAAGATACGATAGTTTGAATCTATTTAGCGATTATATATTAATTTTTTATAATTGACAAGCAAGCTAAACTATATGGTAGTTTTATAATGTACATGAATTTTAAAAATGGTGAAAATTTAATAGTTACCAACTTAATATCAAAAGAATTCTTTTATTCTGATTTTCTTCATGAATCTCAGGACATGTAATGTATTGTAGCAAGATGAGATATCCACATTTTATACAAGGAATACAATGTTTATTGGAATTAGTTGTAACCAATTAATTGTAAATTACTGGTACTAAGTGAAATTTCCTATAAATATGTGTATATGTGGAAAAGTAAAATAGTACTGGAATAACTTTAAAATACCGTACCATACATTCAGTGAAGGATATGTTAAAAGATGTTACAATATATCTTAATAATACATTTCTACGAAATCACCACCTGATTTGTTTGCATCAGAATTAAATCAAAGAATGGTATCTGCTACGTCTGTGAGAAAAAGGTGCCTCTGGGAATTTATCTACAACCAAACAGCTTGCTGTACAAAGTCTTTATTTTCTTTACCCAATCCAAATTGAAGGCATAATTTGTTATGTTCAGTTGATACAGTTTTCTTTACTTAGTGACTTAAATGAATGACATTACTTAAAGGAACTAGATGAATTTTGAAATTGTAGGGAAAAAAGAAAGATCCAATAACCAGCAAAGTAAGTTAGCTAGCATTTGTATTAGTTTTAAAGATGTTTTTAGTAACTTAGAAACCAAATAATTTTGTGTAACATTATACTTAGGGCTGAAAATCGATTAAAATTTCTAATAGAGTTAACGCTTGACTTTAATTGATTAATTGACCAATTAATCGACTAATTAATCGAGAAGCAGGTCAGTATTTTAAACGAAACCAAAGTGTACATTTAATATTGTTTTACACGTTTAATAACTACTACACTACAGATAATCAGAAGAAATCCTTAATTAATGAATACCATTATTAGTTCACTAGTGAAAAAATATATACAAAACTTACATTTCCAGTTACTTTTTCAGCCAAGACTTGAGACTCACCGAGTTTGTTGACATTTGAATGTTCAAGAGACGATCGTAGCTTGTTTACAATAATACGGGCAGCACTAAAAACTCTCTCACTCAGCACTGAGAAAGGAGTTTGGTCATTTGACCCGTTTCTCGAAAAACGTTTTACAGAATTAGACTAAACCGATTAATTGGAAAATGTAATTGATCGACGATTAAATGTTTAATCGATTAATCGAGCTGATTAATCAATTAATCGGTACAGCCCTAATTATACTACAATGTTAGTTATAGGGTATTCAATTCAATATCATTTTTTATTAGCAAATTAACAGTTTGAATACAGTAACAGGATGCTGAACATTTTGCTTTACTGC
Organism: Ectobius pallidus; assembly: GCA_964059195.1. Taxonomy (NCBI): domain Eukaryota; kingdom Metazoa; phylum Arthropoda; class Insecta; order Blattodea; family Ectobiidae; genus Ectobius; species Ectobius pallidus. Next base: position 97,865,839 of record CAXKWD010000007.1, read on the forward strand.
ATGATAGTTCAATCATTCATGCTTGAAACAAAGGATTTAATGATTAACTATCTGCCATAGTTTCTGCTTAAAATGTTACACTATGTACCTATAGCCAAAATTTCCACATCAAAAGTGACAAGTAAACAATTTACTACAAAAATAACTTCAATAAGTTAATAATAACCCAGTGGCAGCCCTACTAACTTTGACCCCACCTGCAAATATATTTTTGGGGCCCCTAGTCATTTTTATCTTTCAGAAAACTGAAGGATAATTGTTTTAAACAGGAAAACTAATAGTATAATATTCACTATTGATTTAATATAGTGACAGTTACTGCTGTTAAATAAGCAGATAATCCTACTGTACTAACAAATTAGTTGTTTCACTTTGAACTAATTTAATGTCAATATATTACAGCCATGGCAAATGCCATACACCTACAGTCTAACAACATTTTAATCATTTCCCCCCTCACTAAATTATGGACGCAAAGCACAGTAAATACAATATGTAGGCCTAGTCACCACTGTGCTCCCACTTGGAGATAAAATTCTGTTGTTGGGCACACTTATTACTCATAAAACTGGGGTTTCAGATTCAAATGTCTTATTTCTTCATAATATGAACATGCCTTTCTGTTACATTTGTTAATACCTCGAAATACACAACATTTTACAATTTATTCAAGATATGGTGGGGCCCTCAAAAGCACTCCCCCCCCCCCCCCCAGTACTGTGGGATCTGCAGGGGACTTATTGCAGCCACTGACTAGACTGATAGGCTTGTAACCTGCCTCAGGGAAAATTTGTTACACCCAAAGCCCAAAGAAACAGCTAACTTCACAATTATAAACTGGTATGTGATTTTCAATATAATTTCTAACTCATTTACCTTTTCTTGCAATTCTATTAATGTACGATAAAATTATCTCCAGAATTTTCTACTCTCTGTTACACATTAATTTTCAACTAGACTTAGACTTAGGATTTGACCTACTTCTTAGATCTAATTATATGAATGATGACGAAACCATGTATTTTATAAATACCAAAGGTGAATAAAATTAAAATTAAAATTATTATTATTATTATTATTATTACCGTAAATTAATGAAAATGCTATTCTAACTATCTAAGGGCTTTGTATGGAAAAAAGATGGAATGATAAACATAGCTGTGGTATGTTAATTAAATGAGCTGGTTATTATTTAAACACTTTAGACTCAACTTTTACTTACATTTGCAGAATATGCCCACATTTTCAACGACTAGTCAACTGTCAATTACTTGCTTACTTACTTACTTACTTACTATACGGCGCTACAGCCCAGGGTGAGCCTTGGCCTCCCTTACTATCAGCCTCCATGCTTCTCTATTCATGATCTTCTCTCTCCATCCTTTCACATTCATACTTTTCAAGTCCTCGATTATACAGTCTATCCACCTCAGTCTTGGTCTTCCTCTTTTCCTCATTGAGTAGAGTCTTGCTTTGAGCATTTTTTGAGGTATTCTATATTCTTGCATCCTTTCCAAATGGCCCCACCATTGAAGCCTTTGAGATTTTATGAATCGCACTATATCTTCTCCCATAATTATTTCATTAATTTCATGGTTGCATCTAATCCTCCACATTCCATGATCAATTACTGGTCCGTAAATTCTTCTCATTATTTTACGTTCGAATTTCCTCAAATTTTCCTGGTCTGTTTTAGTCATAGTCCTGGTTCTGCACCATATGTAATTACAGGTCTTACTAGTGTTTTATATATCAAAATTTTCGATTTCCTGGTTAGTAGTTTACTCTTCATTAATTTTAAGTTTGCGAAATATGCTTTGTTCCCAGCTTGAATCCTATCCTTTATAGATGTGTCCATTCTGCCTTCATTATCTATTATATTTCCCAGGTATCTAAATTGGGATACCCCCTCAAAAACTTTATGTCCAATTTCCAATGCCTGTGGATTTCTTTTTATTTGTGAAGGAGATATAACCATATATTTAGTTTTACCCATGTTCACTGACAATCCCATTCCTTCTGCCTTACGTTCCAATTCTTCATATACTTCTATAATTTTTCTCTTAGTTCTGGCTACAATGACGATGTCATCAGCATACGCAAAAATCTGACTCATCTTATTAAAGATTGTGCCTCTTTGATCAAGATCTTTAACCACATAGTGCAGAGCCAATATGAATAGTGTAGTCGATAAACCATCTCCTTGCTTCACTCCTCTATTAAACAGAAAGCTTTCGCTAAGTTTGTTGTCAATTTTAACTTTGGCTGCCGTGTTTGTCATAGTCATCTTTATTAATCTGATTAACTTCTTAGGGATTTTCATTTGTCTCATGGCTTTGTAGAGTTTTCCCCTATTTACGCTGTTGAAGGCCAATTACTTGCTTGGATAACACTTATATGCCCTCTGGTGTAGATTTTATGAACTTCTTGATCAAGAAGAAAACTCGAAGTTCATGATCAAGAAGAAGTTCATAAAATCTACACCACAGAGCACATCAGTTTTCTCCAAGCAAGGATTTGACAGCTGACTAGCAGTTGAAAATGTGAGCAAAGCCCATGAAACGTACATTCTGCAAAAATGTAAGTAAAAGTGAAGTTTTAAGTGTTTAAATGTCAACCATTTCATTTAATTAAGATAGTAGGCCTATATTGCTTTACTGTATAAAGTTCCATTATTATATGGTGTTTTATAGCTGTGGTATTTTAATTTGTGGAAGTTTTGTCAATGAACTATCTACAGAGAATATTCTAACTCTCAATAATCATGAACCCTATAAATCTTTGAGCACTAAAAAAAGTCATAAAACTGTACCAACTGTTATGCACACTGAGAAATTGTAATGACTCTTTAAGAAGTGGTTTAATACCTGTTAAAAGTGTAAACACACAGGAACAAAATGTTACTAATTCTACATAAATTCACAGAACTGATAAATATATATATAGGTGATCATAACTTCTGAAGTTGCACTCTTCAGCTCGGCAAGGATGAAATTCTAATTTCTATTCACTTACTTAGAGCTCACAGGATTGGTAATGTATTGGCAATTCAAAATATTATCTGAGATCTCTGATGCCTGATACTTGACAGAGGAAGCATTTACTTCTTAATACGAGAATCTAGAATTACTATTCTTAGGAGATAATTTTTATTTATTTATGGGGATAGAATTTTAGACACAGAACTAATTACTATAAGAAGTAATAAAAATAAAAAGGAAGATTATTCCTTCAAAATGTTCCTATGATAATCCCATTAAGTCTTGGACTTTTCTAATAACTCAGATAATACTGACTTTTTTTAATCCTTGAAAGCTGCATTTGAAGTCATATTTTCAAATGTCTTTTAATTGTTTAACACCCATACACAACAATACTAGAGTATGAAAAAATTATACAGGTCAATTTTGACCTAAAGGAAAGGATTCCTGTTATTCTGTAGTGCAGCTTTAATGTTCATACTGATTTATTCTTATGATGTAAGTTGATTTCTGCATAGGCTTTATGAAGAGTATACCAGAGTTTGGCTCATTCCTTCCCTTACAATCACACAGGCCAGGTTGAAATCTCTCTAGATTCCAAATGGGGAAAAAAAATGTATTGAGCAAAGGCTTGCGTGAGTGAAAAAAAGTCTGGCTTGTTTTTTTATACATGTTCAGCTAAATATAAGGCTGCTCCTCAAGTCCTAAAAACTTTCATTTGCAAATTTTTAAAAAAGAAAGAAGAATTGAGAAAACTTGTTAACTCTGGTTTCAAAAATTCATTTAAAAACTGTAAAAAAGGAATAGTTGCTATTCCAATAACAAATACTATACAGTAGAGTCTCGCTATTCCGAACTAATTGGGACCGAATGCTGTTTGGTTTAGCGGGAATTCGGAATAGGCGGATTTCATGAATAATATCAACGTATTGACTTATTAAGGCATTGACTGAACTCATATCACACACAGACGCGGCAAATGCTCTTCACCTCGCCTTACGCTATGTCGAATAACATGCTTCATCAACACCAAATGATGTCATGTTCATGTGGCGATGGTGAAACATTGTATCCTTAAGTCGATTCAGTGCTCTTCATCAGAAAAAAATCACTGACTTTACTTCTTAAGTGTGTGCGGAATAGGCGGATTTTCGGAATAGCGGGACGCTACTGTATTAAGAAAACAAATATTTTAAAACTGATATTACAGATATGAATCAGAATAACAACAGCTGTACATAGCGTATAATTTAGTGCCCTGATTTTCATTATTATCTTTTTTTACAGTTACATTCTGATTTACTAATGAAAGTAGACATTTAAATCTATTCTGTAAAAAATGAAAGAAAAAAACACTCTCAGAAATGGTTATGATAATTCAATAATGTCACAGCAATTGAGAGATCCACTGCAAGAGAGAGTTTAAGTGATGCATTTGGGGTTCACACTTAGGCAGATAGATGGCAATAATGTGGTCCATTTTCGAGTTATGCACTATTTGGGTGAGCCACATTATGTGGTAATGTGTAACTGGATGAGCAAAAGGTGTGAAGAGATGAGTGTGTGTGTAATTGTGTTTATGTAGTGTAGTGGGGGTTATGAGTGACACTAGTAAGGTGAGGAAGGCTTAAAAGGAAACTCGGTGCCGGAATTAAACCTATGCTTGTTGAAAGACACCAAAGGGACCACCAGGCTTAACATTCCCATCCTACAGATGAATCACTATCAACAGTGACATATTCCTCCATATCATATGCACTGTGGAGAGATTTGTGAATGAACCCAGGTATATTTGGTACACAGACTAGTGATTAGAAGCTGTACACCACCATCCCTATATTAAAAAATCCACCAATACTGGGAATCAAACCCGAGCCGCCAGGGTGGAAGGCAAGTGTGCTGCCAACAGTGCCAAGGTGGTGGACTCAATTGTTAAAGAAGAAAGATTGGCTTTTATAATATGTTTTACAAAACGTTTAGTGATTAAGGTGGCAGTTTTATTATTTATGACAAGCAAAATGTACTTGGAAATCTGGAAAAATATATTTCTATCGATAAGTTCATTTCAGTAAGATTTTGATCACAGAAGCACTGACAACAACATACCAGTACTATATGTAAATACTGGTTATGAAAACACAGATGTTACGTACTTTAATTTGCTTATTAATAGATCAAAAATTAAATAACTATAGTATTCTTACAGACATGGTTTCAATATTTTAGTGTTTGAACATAAATTTATCTTTTAATTTAAACTTGACTGGTACTAAAACCTTTCTATGCATAAATATTGCATAAAATTTATTTATTCAATGAAGAATAACCTTGTTAATTTACAATTTAAAAATAGACGATAATCTTATAAAAGTAGTGAAAATTAATTGCAATGGCATAGCTTGCACTGGAAAGATCAAAGGAAAAAATTTAATCAGCCTATCATGGCCTGTGAATGTGATTTGGGAAGGGCACCAAGATAGGAGGAGCTCCTTAAAAATGTCCGACCATGCAAAAATCTCATTTTTCATATTTTGAGCAAGTGGACCCCTCAATTCAGTGTTTTTATTTTATTATGAACACACAATCTAATATGTTAATTATTATTATGGTTTTATCAATGTTATTTCATAAACATTTAAACACACATTTGTAGGTAACAACACTACTATATTACATCTATGTAAAAATACTTGCTTCTTCAATTTAATTATATTAGGTCTCCTCAGTATACAGACCTGCCTAGAACAATATCTAAATCATTTTGGTTAAACATTGTCATTTAAATATCATTTTATTGCTGACCTATTAGAATAATGAATAATGAGTCAAACTAGGTAACACCTGACGAAGTTAAATAGAAATTTCTGCCCCAGAAATATTCACTAGAATCTATATATAAACAGGGTGAACATTCTTGCAAGACTTTGTGTATCCTTTTAAAAACTGCTAAAAATAAAAAAATAAATCAAGTACTGGTACTGTAGAATCACTGTAAGCATTTTAAAAATGTCTAAGATAATTCTTTCAGAAGTTCTAGTCATCTAGAAATATGGTACTTCATACACTGTGATAGCTCAACACTTTTCCAGTAGGGGAAAGGTCAACGAACAACTTCAAAACCACAGAGCAATTAAGACCTATTTTGCCAAATGAAATGACACAGACAATTATTATGTGCAGAAAGATAAAAATAAATATTTTATGTACATTACATAGCTTTAATAGTCACTTTAAAGGCACCAAGCAGATATTATTATTCTTAATACCTGAACTATAACTACAAAAGAATACACCCATCCAGTTCTGAAATCTAAAGTATTACTAAGAACTAATCCTAGTTTTAAAAAAATAAAGTATATCATACTAAATTTAACAACATACTGTACATCTAAAATTATATTATCCGATAGGAACAGATAGTTAAAAATATAATACTGTGCTATGGAATAAGCTCAAAATGTTAAATAAAATTTAACAATACTGTAAAAGTACTAATCAAATAGAAAATAACATTAATGTACTTCGCTATTAGCGGTTTACATAATCACTTTTCTAGACGTTTGTTTATATTTTACAAGACATTACTGCCACATTGTGGCATTGCTACACCTCAGCCATTACAATTTCCTAGTGACTATACATAGCCTTGGTAAATTGATCATCCCGTGAAACTTCCCCCCCCCCACCACCACACTTCACTTTCCTTTCAAGACTTTGTGCTTTAGTAAAAAAAAAAAAAAAAATTCACACTAGCTATTCCTGTGTCCTGTTAATAGCACGTTTTTCATCATCATCATCTTCATCGTCTTCATTGGAGGATTCACCTGATGATGATGAAGAGGAAGATGAGGACACAAGAGCCGAGAGCCGACCTGCTAGGCGAGAAAGTGATCCTGAGCCTTTTCCAAGTGCTAAATATCGCTGTTCCGACAGTGATGTGGGAGAGTACTGAGGAGAAGTAAGAGGAGTCGTAACCCCTCCTGTTAAAGATTCTTCTTCAGGGATGGAGTTGACAGCTGTAGAACCCAGTTCCAACATGGAGCCTCGACGCCCAACCGGTGGACGTCTATTTACACCCAGCATCCCCGATAATGACTCTGGACCCCCTTCTTCAATAAGTAAAACTGCCCCTGGTGCTGGAGGAGATTCAGGACAGCTCACGTGTTGGAGAGAAGAATCAGAACTGCCTTTCGAATCATGTACAGAGCCAGAACTTTCACGACGGAATAATCCAATTACAGAAGCAATTTTTGGTTGTTCAATCCCACCTATAAAAAAAGAAATGAAATGATAATGAATAACATTATATGAGTGCATACAAAGCAAATTTGAAATTATGTAAACGGAAATACTAAGGGCTCAAAATTAGTTTTGTAAAAATATTTTACAGAACTGTTGAGACATCAAAATGATACTTATTGCAGAGGCACTTTTTTTTTTTAATCATAAAATTTGTCTGAAATGCAGAAATTATTCATCATCATCATCATCATCATCATCATATGGCACCAAAGCCCATATCGAGTCCTGGCCTCCCCAATCTTTCTCCTCCAGACTTCTCTATCCACCGCCGCCGATTTCCAGTTTCTGATTCCTAGCAGCTGTTCAGCATCCTTTCTAACGGCATCCTCCCATCTATTTTTTGGTCGTCCTTGGGACCTCTTCCCATCAAATGAAGCCTTCATTATCCTTTTCGGTATCCTTTGTTCTGGCATTCTGTGCACATGCCCGGCCCATTGTAGCCTCTTCAGACGAATTACAATGTCTATTGGTGTTCCATACAGTTGTTTTAGTTCAGTATTATTTCTTATTCTCCACGTTCCGTTTTCATTGATGGGTCCGTACATTCTTCGTAGTACCTTTCTCTCAAAAATATTTATCATGTCTTCTCCCTTCTGGGAAAAGGTCCAAGTCTCACATCCGTACATTAGTACTGGTTGGATCATAGTTCATTACATTGATAAGGCTAAAATATGTTTGGTTTGCCATGCTGATTCTTTTTTGAATCTCTGTCATCTCATTATTGTCCTCTGTAATACAGGTTCCCAGGTAACGAAACTGGCCTACTCTCTCTACCTATTATCCTCAACCCAAAGTTCGTGTTGTTGTGTTCCCGTATCTGATTTGGTTAGTAATTTCATTACTTTTGTTTTGTCAACATTTATATTTAATCCTATTTCCTTTGCAGCTTCGTTAAGTGCCTGCACTGTTTCCTCTCCCCTATGCCACTGTCTTGCCAGGATCCCAATATCATCCGCGTAGCCTAGGATTTGAATACTCTTTGTTTGTATTGTGGAGTTCACAGCTACTCCTAGCTTCCTTATAACGAATTCTAATGCCAAGTTGAAGAGTGTTGGCGCCAGTCCATCACCCTGCTTCAGGCCCTGCCCCACTTTAAAAGGGTCCGAGAGCTCTCCTTTAACTTTCACCTGTGCTTCCATATCCGTCATAGTACCGGTAACCTGCACTAATCTAATTAGCTTGTTAGGTATTTTAAAATGTGATAAAATGCTGTATAATTTATTTCTTAAAATATTGTCATATGCTTGGCTAAAATCCACATATATCTGATGTATGGTTATATTGTGTTCTCCACATTTTTCAAGTATTTGTTTCAGGGTAAAAATTTGATCTATCGTGGATCTACCTTTGCGAAATCCTCCCTGATATTCTCCCAAATTGGGCTCAGCAAAATGTTGCAATTTTTAAGAACAAGAGTAGTGAAAATTTTGTATGTGGTACATAGCAGTGATATCCCTCTATAATTATGACTGTCTCCCTTCTTGTGTATAGGTATGATTACTGTTTTCTTCCAATCTTCTGGAATTTGTTCTTGTCCCCATATCTGTAAAATTAGTTTATGGATTTGAGATACCATAAATTGTCCACCATATTTAATTAGTTCCGCAGGAATTCTGTCCACTCCAGGTGCCTTCTTATTTCTAAGAGCCTGGGTGACCTTCTCTACTTCATCTCTTGAAGGAGGGTCTATTAGTACATCGTCCTCCTCGATACATGGCGTTTCTTCCAAATCCGAGGAATGAGAGTTCAACAAACTCTCGAAATATTGTTTCCATCTCCCTCTGATCTGGTTAGTATCTCCTATTATATTCCCATCTACATCCTTACAAAGATCAGTTCTACCAACAAAACCCCTTTTAATGTTTTTAATCATTTTGAAGCCACTATGAGATCTGGATTCTTTAAAATCTTTATCCATTTGTTGAAGTTTCTTATTAATATATGCACGTTTCTTGCTTCTACAGATTCTATGGGCTTCTTTTCTTGCTAGCTCGTAAGCTTGTTTCCTTAGCCTTGATGGTCTGTTTATATAATTTTTATACGCTGAGATTTTGGCCTTAATAGCCGAGTCACAGTCCTCATCAAACCATTCAGATCTATCTGGTTTAGGTTGCTGTCCAATTATATTAGCTGCGGCTCCCAGAGTTCCAGCTTTCAAAGATTCCCAATTTTCTTCGATTTCATTTCCATTACTGCTAACATTGCTCTGATCTCCCATTTCTGGTTCTTTCATGCACTCCATCAGTGCTAATTTATACTTTTCCCGAGTATCTGGGTCATCCAATAAATCCAGATGAAATTTAGGTTCTGAAGCTTTCTTAGTAATTTTATGCATCGCTATTTTACATCTGAATCTAGCTTTAACGAGGAAATGGTCTGAGCCACATTCAGCACCCCTGAAGGATCTAACATCGAGTATACTATTTGCACCTCTTCGCTCGATCAGGCAGTGATCAATTTGGTTAAAGGTTTTCCTATCTGGAGATGCCCATGTATGTTTATGGATGTTCCGATGGGGGAATAATGTGGAGCTAATGACCATATCTTTGCTTATTGCAAAGTCTATAAGTCGGCTTCCATTGTTATTGCTGCTGTCATGTAGACTGTGAGATCCTATTGTTCCCTGAAATATCTCTTCCTTTCCTATTTTAGCATTGAGGTCCCCATAATTATTTTGATGTCATTTGATGGAAGGCGATCAAATATCCTCCCTAATTCATCATAAAATTCGTCTTTGATGGTTTCATCTTTCTCTTCTGTTGGAGCGTGGCAATTAATAATTGACAGGTTGAAGAATCTTGTTCTTATCCGAAGTGTGCATATTCTTTCATTAATAGGTGTAAATTGTAAGATCGAGCTTTTAAGAGTTTTGTCGACGATAAAAGCAACTCCCACATTGCTCATCCTAGTCGATTTGCCGCTGCTAAAGATAATATGGCTCCTATTCTCCCACGTATCTGTTCCATTCCAATTTGTTTCCTGTATGAATAATATTCCCATTTTATAGGCCATCATCTGATCTAGTATATTTTTTAGGGAACCTGTTTTACATAAGGAACGTACATTCCATGTTCCAAGTGCAATGTCCATTTTCATTAGCTTGTGTCTTCTCCGGTTGATCTCCATCCGAGGCTTAATTTGGGGTTTCGCAACATTAGTTTTTTTCCGGGGTAAGGTTGTCAGCCTTACGCCCAACCCCCAACCTGGAGGACCAGGGACTCTTCTGTTGGGGTTACCATTCCTTAGTAGAATTGTCCCGATAAGGCGCCGGACTGTCGCACATTATTGGCGTAGGTTGGTTGTAGTTGTTCGTCAGCTCTATACTCTCTGGATTTAGCAGTCATGCTATATCTACATCAGCATGGCCCCAGGTGACCAACCTACAGATGGGGGGGGGGGGAAGTTGGGTTGGATATCTAGGGAATGGTAACCGGTGATATTGAGCTTCTCAATCCACCCAATATCACCCGTTGGTATGGTGGGTCCAAGTGTAGGGTCTGGATATGTAGGTTGGGACAGCGGTCCGCTGCTCCTGTTAGTCGCCTTTTACGACAGGGGGAGATCCCTTGGTGCTATTCTACTCAGTATCCCGGTCACCACACGGGGGGCAGAAATTATTCACCTTTCAGAAAAATTTGAAAATAATTGACGAAATTATGTGAATTACATTGTAAGCAATCTGAAGGTGGCAATTTTAGATGCAATTTGATCACCAAAGGCAAACTGTGCCAACAAAAACCAACTGTTGATTCAATGTGTAGGCACATTGATATGTACTGAAAATGAGAGTTCATTTTGCATTTTGAAAATGCAACCAAGCTACATAAATGAAAATTGCTATTTGCTGTAGCTTTTATTCCCGAAAAAAATTTAACATAAAAAGCAAAATTGTTGATGAAATATGATAATATAAAATAAGTGAACGTGTACTCAAATGGCTGATAAAAAAAAATCACAAAATCTGCCAAAAAGTAAATAAAAATAGCTGCCTCTATTTCTTGGCATTAAACATAGTGTTATCCATAAGGAATTTTGTTCAAAACTCTAAGTTAGGAAAAGCGAGCTCCATTACACCCTCTCTTTAGCATCATTAAACTATAAAACTCTAAGTTTTTATTTTTTCAATTTAATACCATCGACAAGTACACGCCAATTACAGCGGTTCGGTGTTGAAGATGCTTGATTGTTTACCTGGGCGCCACAGTATAATGCATATACTGAATATTTCTGATTTGTTGAACCCGCCTCCGGTCTGCCAGTCGATCGTTGAGCACTTCCCTCTAGCTTCAGGGTAGGAAGCGAAGAACACCTTAATATTATTGCTTGAATAATAATGCAGTTTCTTTGAACACTGAAGGAATATTCTGTTTATTCAAAACGTTCGAAATACAAGTCCAGTCATTGACAATAATTACAAAATTTGTTTGTGAATAATTAATATTGTTACAAGTTCTCGGTAGATCGTTACTAGTGATACAATTGCTGCCGTATATGATTTTGACTAATCGCGATTGAAAGTAAGAATCCTTCTAAGTCGATTAATTCCACAGCGAAAATTTTATAAGTCCAATTAATTCTGTGGGCACGAGGCCACAAAGATAAGTAGAGTGATTGATGTAGGCACGCGGCCTCGACGTAGAGTGATTTTGACTGTTCTAGGCACGGGGCCTTGAAGTAGAGTCCTGTTGACTGCTCTAGGCACGGGGCCTTGAAGTAGAGTTGAATATGACTGTTATAGGCGCGGGGCCTTGAAGTAGAGTTGAATATGACTGTTATAGGCGCGGGGCCTTGAAGTAGAGTGATTTTACAGTGCCACGTTAGGCCTAAGGAAAACATTCTTGGACCAACATTTATCCCTACTCTTCTTAATTATTATTCGTGAATCCCGGCACGTGGTACTATAGACCAGTTCTTATTGGCAAATCTCCCGACCAATAATAATATGTTAGTTTCCCACGGAAATCAATTGGATTTTCCCTTATTCTCAAAACCCACAACTTAGCGTCTCGGATTTCTAAGAAGGTTCGGACAGCGTGTTGTATCAGTAGCAACATCAGAAGCTAGGCTTAAACACAATAGCCGACTTCTTAGAATTACTTAAGTGGATCAGTACCCTCTGTGATAAGATCTTGGGAGATTCCCGATACATTGTACCTGAGTACTGCATTGCCTTATCTCGCACCCGCTAGGTCTGCTAGGGAAATTCCCAGCTTCTCCGTCTATTCACTGCAATCTCATTTTAATAGTTATTTAAAATGATGTTGTTAAACTTTTTACCTTTGCCTTCTTTCTAGTTAATGATATTTATAATGAATGTTCCGTCTTTTCACGGTCATTTTAAGACCAAACACGGGCTATGAGATTTTATGATTTTAGTTTGAATAAATTTGGGCAATTAATCTGTCATTTATTATACTTAATTTGGTTATCTTGTTTATTTCTTTTTACCGAAGTATCTGAACTGCAATATATGCCCCAGTCTATTAAGACAGGAATCATCATAGCCTATGATTGACTTACTGGCTGAATATACTGCATCTCTCCACAAAATATTATACCTTATTTTCCTCCAGTGTTGCAACTATCTTAAACAAATACATAACTAATTTAATTCCTATCTTGACACGAGACTTCACCTTAAATCCTGTCCCACATGTACAAGTTTTCTGAACCTATCACATTCATGCATTCATACATCTTGCGGTTTTCTGTAGTGTTACGTTGTTTGTACGTATTATTTGGTTTATTGCACGACCAAGACATTACAACAAAATTTTACGTAAACACCATAAATTTACCGATATACCCTCGTGAGACCATGAAAATTAAGCTCAAGCAGTTCTCACTGAAATTTTACAAAATATATTGAATGCATAAAAAAAACAAAAACACTTTTTTTTTTTTATATTGAGACTTTGACAAGGTCGATCAAGCAGTTCTCACTACACCTACACTATATTATAAAGAAGGCATAAAAACACTTTTTCATGAGGCTTTGACAAGGTCGATCAATCAGTTCTCACTACTATTACACTACATTATAAAGAATGCATAAAAACACTTTTTTTTTATGACAAGGGCGCTCATTCAGCCCTCACCACAATTTCAATACAATATATTGCAATGCAAAATACACACGTATATTTTACTCTCATTCATACCCATTCCTCTAATCCTAAACCTATGTGGAACTGATAACCTATCATGCCAGTAGCTATTTTACCGCGTAAAATATACATTACAGGTTATAGGCCTACATTACTCCAGCTCAGTACAATGCCTTTCGGTTATTCTGCCCTGAAATATGGTCTAATGAAGCTGCCTTCTTTAGTGATTTTTCTTCATTATTAGGTCTCTCTAATCCTCGTAATCCCCCAATCTGTGGGACGTCATTTCGACCCTCAACTGCATCTTCTAATCGTTTAAAAGGCCTATTTTGCTTTAGATTTATTTCGTCATTTCTGTGACGGACACCCTCCAGAGCATAACTGTTATTTCCCATGCCACGCGTCTGGCTCGTGTCATTTATTGCTTCATCTGTGGCTACTCGGTATGCCGCCTCACTGACCCAATTTCTTTCACTTTCAATGTCAATGCTCCCCTGGCTTCCTGGAATTCGATCATCTTCTTCATTCTGCGAATTTTTCATCGGCATCCTCCCATGAAATCGAATATTATTTTCATGCCTGACCTGAGGCCTATTTTCTTGATTATTGCCTCTTCTATTCCGGTTCCTATTGTTCATATAATTGTTATTATTATAAGTGGGTCCCCTGTTCGATTCTCTACTTCTTTTGCAGTACTCTTGGTCCCATTTCCCTCTATCATTTGTCGAGCCTCTTCTCGTGTCTTGACTTTCCTGCGTAACTTCGGTATTTTCATAATACTCTTCCCCGTTTCTTTCTACTTCAAATCTTGATAGCAATTCTAAGGCCTTGCTGTAACTTTGGGGACAAGCTACTATAAGCAGATTGCATATTTCCGGCTGAAAATGTCTCCGTACAATCTGGATCGCTACATCTTCCGGCATATCTGGATCTAATTGTTTCAATAGGCCTATTACCCTTAGGAAATGGTCCGATAGAGAGACGTTGCCCCTAGGCGAATATCTTCCATTATAGACTTCATTTCTAGCTAATGCTCTCTTCTTCTCTCCCCAATATCTTTCTAGGAACAGCTGTTTAAAATTCTCATAATTACCGTCCGGTTGTACTATTATTTCAAACCACTTTTTGGCTTTTCCATCTAAAGCTCTACCGATAATCAACATTTTGTACTGAGATGGAATAGATTTTAAAATAAAATATTCCTCAAGATCTCTCAAAAAACTATGAGGACTCGTATTGCTCTCATCGAAGTTAGGAAGCGTAATGTCGTTCCCTATCAGTCTCCCTATATCTATTCTATTATCGATAGCTACAGGCATGCTAGTGGCTACCGTCTCGTGTAATGTATTACAGAATTCCTTCCTAGTACTGAGTGTATTATGTGTATTTTCCACACAACTACATATGTTTCTCTTAAAATTCTCAGCCGAACTATCGACTATAGGCCTATGACTCTCCACTTTTTTAGCTAGGGTGCTAACTTCTTTCAACATCTCCCCTACTTTCTGTGCTAATACATTTTCAAAATGCACTACCTTGTCATTTATTTCTGAGATTTTATCTTCTACCTCTACTTTCACCTTGTTCACCTGAACCTCCATATTCTCTATTACGCTTGATTCTGATTTCTGTAATTTGCCTTCTACAAGTTTAATCTCATTAAATACTATTTCTTCATATTTCATACCTTGAGATTCTATTTTCTCATCAACAATTATCATTTTAGCCTCTATTTCAGACTTAATTTCCCCTTGACTTTCCCAGATTTCTTGTCTTATGGCCCTCTCACTCATCATCATTTCCCTACAAAATTCCTCTCTAATTTGGTTACATAAGTTGGATTGAACCTCCCTTATTTCAATGAGTTCCTTTTCAATCCTATCTATATTCTGTCTATTTTCTTGGCTCGATCGTTCTATCTTATCTCCTAGTTTCTCTATCTTTTCCCCGGTATTTTTCTCTAGTTCCTTCATACTTTCCCTAGAATTTTTCTCTTGTTCCTTTATACTTTCCCTAGTTTCATTAATACTTTCCCTAGTTTCATTGATACTTTCCCTAGTTTCCTTACTCGATTTTTCTAACCCCTTAATACTTTCCCTAGTATCGTTACTTGATTTTTCTAGTTCCTTCATCATAGCTTCATTAGATTCCCTCATCATAGCTATCAAATATGCAATTGAATTCGCATCTACAGTTTGATTTGTTTCCTTAGGCCTATATTCAATTACACTATCATCATCAGTCTGCTGACTTTCCGCTACATTTTTCACCTGACTCTCCTTAACTGCATGAACTATAGTATTTTCATTAGCTGCGATGCTACCCTCATTATTCTCCCCTATTTCACTATTTATTTCCCCATTAGTGGGCATTTCCTGCCCCTCTCCAAAACCATAGTTTTCTGATTTAATCTGTCTCTTTTCGTTCCTAGTTCGCATACATAACTTTGCTACAAAAATGTAAATTGCCTGTACCACTTGGGTAAATAGTATAATTCTGATAATAGCTGCCACACTATCTGCCATAATCCTTCTCACAATTTTCTCCCTACTGAGCACGTCGTGCCCCTCTCCAATTATTATAGTACTCATCTTGCTAAAACACTTGTCGTTTTCCAGCCACATACGTAAATTATAAGGGTACTGATACACTCTTACGATCTACCTTACCTTTGGTTAAGAAGTTCAACATATAATGCATAACATGTATAATTATACCCTTGCACAATAAATATTCGATATGCCTGAGTTCTTTTAATTTGAAAAAGATTTTATTTTACTTGAATTTATTCTTTAATTTACTTAGTGAGTTTCAGTTTAATTTTACTTTGATCTTAAATTGCAAACTTTTAAAAAAAATATTATTTGATGTCAGGCTTACTAATTTATTTAATTAATATTTACTGTTTCTTAAATTATTGATAATAAAATTGTTTACTTTACTGAAACTCTATGTATATTTAAGTTCTTATCTGTTGGTGATTTTTGATGTTTTCTGCGGCGGTCTCCGGAACTGATGTACCACGATCTTGAATTCCAGCGGTGCCTTTACGGGTGACGTTCTAGAAATTCTGCGGTGTCTTCCTTCCGTTTTGGGATGATTTTTGAAGTTGGTGATCCTTGATGTCCAGCTTCACTCGTGCCCCACGCTGGGCGCCATGTACAGCGGTTCGGTGTTGAAGATGCTTGATTGTTTACCTGGGCGCCACAGTATAATGCATATACTGAATATTTCTGATTTGTTGAACCCGCCTCCGGTCTGCCAGTCGATCGTTGAGCACTTCCCTCTAGCTTCAGGGTAGGAAGCGAAGAACACCTTAATATTATTGCTTGAATAATAATGCAGTTTCTTTGAACACTGAAGGAATATTCTGTTTATTCAAAACGTTCGAAATACAAGTCCAGTCATTGACAATAATTACAAAATTTGTTTGTGAATAATTAATATTGTTACAAGTTCTCGGTAGATCGTTACTAGTGATACAATTGCTGCCGTATATGATTTTGACTAATCGCGATTGAAAGTAAGAATCCTTCTAAGTCGATTAATTCCACAGCGAAAATTTTATAAGTCCAATTAATTCTGTGGGCACGAGGCCACAAAGATAAGTAGAGTGATTGATGTAGGCACGCGGCCTCGACGTAGAGTGATTTTGACTGTTCTAGGCACGGGGCCTTGAAGTAGAGTCCTGTTGACTGCTCTAGGCACGGGGCCTTGAAGTAGAGTTGAATATGACTGTTATAGGCGCGGGGCCTTGAAGTAGAGTTGAATATGACTGTTATAGGCGCGGGGCCTTGAAGTAGAGTGATTTTACAGTGCCACGTTAGGCCTAAGGAAAACATTCTTGGACCAACATTTATCCCTACTCTTCTTAATTATTATTCGTGAATCCCGGCACGTGGTACTATAGACCAGTTCTTATTGGCAAATCTCCCGACCAATAATAATATGTTAGTTTCCCACGGAAATCAATTGGATTTTCCCTTATTCTCAAAACCCACAACTTAGCGTCTCGGATTTCTAAGAAGGTTCGGACAGCGTGTTGTATCAGTAGCAACATCAGAAGCTAGGCTTAAACACAATAGCCGACTTCTTAGAATTACTTAAGTGGATCAGTACCCTCTGTGATAAGATCTTGGGAGATTCCCGATACATTGTACCTGAGTACTGCATTGCCTTATCTCGCACCCGCTAGGTCTGCTAGGGAAATTCCCAGCTTCTCCGTCTATTCACTGCAATCTCATTTTAATAGTTATTTAAAATGATGTTGTTAAACTTTTTACCTTTGCCTTCTTTCTAGTTAATGATATTTATAATGAATGTTCCGTCTTTTCACGGTCATTTTAAGACCAAACACGGGCTATGAGATTTTATGATTTTAGTTTGAATAAATTTGGGCAATTAATCTGTCATTTATTATACTTAATTTGGTTATCTTGTTTATTTCTTTTTACCGAAGTATCTGAACTGCAATACAATAATTTAAGTAATTTGTACTAAAATCAGACACGTTACAGTATTTATAGTTTATGTGGTAGAGAAAATTGTATGCAATCAGATGGATAGGCAATTGACAAAACAAACTGCCCTCATCTACATAATCACTTCTTTCCTTCCTGACTCTGCCCTACATTCAGAAAAGCATTCATACAATCCACATAGAATAGTAATAACATTTTAAAGAAATTTCTAACATGCTTCCTTTATTTCAAAATGCCAAGAACATGGAAGTTTTTCTGGATATTCTGAATATTGTTACCAAAAAAGCATGCATAGCTCTCCTTTTAATGATCCATTAATTGTTTCTTTAAAGAAATTTTTTGTGGTAATAGACAAAGGAATGACCAGTATTTGTTTTAAAAAATATAACTGTAGCTTCCATCTATGCTTATCAGAATTCTAAATGCTGTATTTTTAACATACTTAAATGGATACCTACATCAAGTAAACAAAATATGAGCAAAGTAGGATTTTGAAAAATCTGTATTTTAAAAATTCTTGTACTTTAAAGAGTATAGGATGTTGGTATTCTGTATCCATTTGTTAAGGTTATTCACTTATATTGACGAATGTCAAGAAGAATGTCAAAAAGAAATTAAATTAGTGCTCATAAAACATGTTTCTTGATATAAATGATTTTATGTCCTCCTGTCTCTCTCCATAGAAATAGCTGATAATAGGTACATAATTCTTTTAACTCTTTATATTCTTCTTGTTATTAATTTTTTTAAAGTGTATTTAATTAATTTTTAAATGTAAATTTTGTAATATTATGATGAAGCCATGGATCATGCATCCCTACAGTGAATAAAGAATTGAACTGAATTGGATTGTGAAATTAATGGTTTTTAATGTATCTTTTCTCAGAAAATAATGACAGTATAGGTAAAATGAAATTTTACAGTTTATTCCTGAAATACCAGGAGAATGGTAGGAAGACCACGCCTATTTGTAACAAGAAAACAATATTTTGAACTTTTTGATGGTAAATAGTGTAAGTATGTATGTCTACCTTACCTTAGATACTGCTAAGAAGTATGTACAGGTAGGGGAAAAAAAGCGGACCTACTAAAATACCTAAGTTGCCGATATGAGCCACTGGGCTTACCTAGCGGGTTCTAGGCATGCGCAGTGGCTCATATCGGCAACTTAGATATTTTAGTAGGTCCGCTTTTTTTTCCCTACCTGTACATAACCAAAGAACCTGACAGGCTAATAATTTTAATACACAGTCATGTCATCTGAACAAGATAATAAGTAACTGTGAATGTATGACAATAATAATCATTAAAGTAGCCAACGAAATACCTTTTTAGGTCTTTCAAGAAAATGGACCAACTCGGAATGGCTTCTGAATATTAATTGTGAAATCCCCATTTTGGTAATTTTAAATCTATTTAAAATATATTAGGTCTTATTAAGTTCTATTGCTGACGATTTCAATAACATAGTACATTAATATGACTGTAATACAAATAAATATGTGTGTGTTTATTACATAAAGTGTATACTCCATATATCTTAATTTATAGTGAAATAAAAGAAGTTGTCAACATTACCTAAGAATGTAGCCGAGGGTGAGCTGTAGGCGAGATATTCTTTATTGGAGCACCAAGCTGGGAATTCACTCTGTTTCAGTGGACATGTGCTTTCCCCTTCATCGTCCCTTTTCCAGGGCAACATGGTCTCTGTAGCTGTTGGAGTTGTTACCCTTGCAACTTCGCCTGTCGCTGCATTTATCCCTGCTGCTGTGGGAGGGCTTATTATGTAAATAGTGGCTAACAAAATATCTATATTGTATTTACGTACAGTTAGTATTGACAAATTAGTAACAATTATAATTAGGCCTACAAGTGAATTGAAAACAATCCCAAACATATCATAGTTTGGAAATTCTAGTACTAGAAAGATGTAAAATATATTTTAGTGACAGTCAGTAACAAACAAACCAATAAAAGAAGAAAATACTTTACAAAGCACCACAGCTAAATTGAAAATAAATTAAGAAAGGTAGACAAAAGAAAGAAAGAATAAATGAAAGAACAAGAGCAAATAAAAAGAAAACAAATATAACATGATAAAAATTGCTGTGAAAGTAAAACACAGAAGAAAGAAGATTAGGTGGAAGAAGAGAAGATGGGATGAGGACGAAATGAAAGAGGAGGGAGAGAGGAGAAAAATAAACAGAAGTAGGCATTCTTTTAAAAATGCTATTGGACTATATACAATATAAACTTCTTCTTTATACACCATTGATTTTCAGAAATATATACCGGCACATAAATAAGAAAAATTAAATTATTGGGGCAACTTTGAAAAATACTCACAGGAATCAAAATTATATGAAACTATTTAGCAATAATGGAGTAAGTTCAGTGATTTAAAATAAGTAAGTGCATGCAATGTTAAGTAGAGTTGCATCAATATTGTGTGATTCCATTGGGCTACACATTGAAATCCATAAACCTTCTCTGTATGGTATCTTTAATCATTATTGTAAGAAGAACATCTCCAGAATTTATGGCATTCTTCTAAATTTTATGCATAAATGTACGTCATAGTTTAGACTCATTTTTGTTCCTTACTAAACAACACATAATTCATAATTACATTATGGTAGTATTGACTGTGAAGTAAAATTCAATGAAAGAGTAAGCAATTAAGTATATCAGTCACTTCCTTAAACAAATTAACCATGACACTTCCTTTTTCTTTAATTCTCGTCAAGTTACGAGTACCGGTACCTATATTTTGACATTAGGTAGTCTCTAAACAGAAGTATTAAGAATAAAATTAATAAATTCAAATGCGTACTTCAATATTGGATATCACATTTCCTGAAGGTAATTAACAAACTAGATTTAAAAAATGAATGCTCAGAATCTCTCTAAAAATAAATTATTACTTAACAAAAATATATATCATTCACAAATTATTAAATATCCATGCTTTAACTTAAGAAAGAGAGGGGATTTAGAGAACCCCTATAAATGCATGGAACATTTAAGTGGATGGTTGGTAAATGATGGAAGGATAGTCTTGACTTTCTACTTCAGTCAATTGTTATGATACAAGTTTATAAAGTGTATTTTTTTGGTGAGTGAGTTTTGCTGAGCCATTTAAATACAAGAGTTCCAAAAGAACTAGTTTAAGAACATATATCATAAACTATTTCTTCTACAGTAGCACTAAATTCAGAGTAAATAAATATTTAAATTTAGATTAAATAAATATTTCAAAATAAAGAGGTTATAAGTAATGATTTCATGGATAATTGAACCTGGGGAAGTCAATCCCATTTATTTCTCAGTGTATAAAATTAATAAGATAATAACAATGCGAATAGATAGCTTGTGTTTTAAAGGCTCACCTAAGTTACTAACAACAATTGGCCAAATTGCAAATTTATGCACCATCATGGAGAAAAGTTTAATGGCTATGCCACTGCCTTCTTTATTTCTTACAAGCCATGCTGTTAAATCTGGCAACATCGCATCGGTAGTCCTGTCGGCTATGAACATGTTGTAAATAAAGCAATGAACTCCATCAGAATCATCGAAAAATAAAGCATATTTCAGCTTAAAGTAATCCCAGTCATCGCCTATTGTTTAGAGAACATCTGGATACACCTGAAGAGCAACTGGAGAGCATAGGGATGGTAAAAACCGTGTACATAATGAGATAATTATATAAACCGTCACCTCTAATTGAGTACACCAGAGAACAGTTTTTCACAGAAGAATTTCGTGTTCATCAGCTACAAACGAATACCAGAGTGAGGTACGGTATGATATTAGTGTCCTTAAGAAAGAATTGGCTGGTATTAAAGAAGAATTGAAGAGAAATAGAGTCGCTTTTACTACTCACAGTAGGCCTAATTCATCTTAATGTGGCAGACGCCAAATCGTAGTATATGCAATCTCCTATCCTCCCAATATTACTACCAGCGTTTTCCTACAGTTTGGTGAAGGTAATGAACGGGATTCAAACCTTAACCTCAAATGTGCTGGCGAATCAACACAATTCACCACCGAATGAATTACTTGACAGCAAATAACGGAGAGATATCAGTATTCTAGGTTATATTAAACCTGGGACAACTAGCTCGGTGGTGGTACAAAATGACCCAGAGAAGTGTAGCAGCTTAATAAAATATGACTCTGTTGTGGGTCAAATAACAGAGCTCGTAGGCCTAACAGGATAAGTGAGGTTATTACCAATAAAAATAAAAAACGCGACATCATAACGTATAATGAGGAGACACTGAAAACTATGAATTCCTTCAGATATGTGGAGTCACCGCACGTTACGTTATTATGCACATCACAAGTATAGGCTACGTAATATAGGCCTACTGATTTGGCCTAAATAAAGTCAGTATTTGTGATGAAGAAAATTATCTGCAATAAAAACGTATTCAAATGCTTCCCACAGACCACCACAGATAGGACTACCTCCTGTGTTGCCAGATTTCAAGCAGCATGGCTTGTAAGATATAGAAGGAAGTGGCTATGCTGAAATAAAATAATGCATTATTATTGTGGCAACAGGTGATGTCATGAGAATGAATTTGTTTTTGAAAGTTTGCCCACTTAAACATTCCATGAAAAAAAGATCATTATCATAGAAATAAAATTAAACTAAATGCCAACTTCTTAAAAATTATATACTGTTAAAATATTCTGTGGGATTAGAAAAAATCTATAAAAACTGTGAAATTATTACTAGAGCAAAAATTACCTATTTATAAATAATAAGCATTATATTATAAATGTTAAAAAATTAACACTGTTCATGTATGATATTCTATTTCATTCAAAATAATATTTCTTGGACTTCCATCCAATTCCAAGTTTCTTCAAATACTAATCACTCTCATTCTCTCACCCCCACCCCCTTTGCTTCATATAAAAGAACTCACTTTCCCATGCCAGCTCAATTTCTCTTAGATAGCATTACAGTTAACTTGGGAACTAACAACCGTTTCCCCCAATATGAAGTCCAAGAAACAAGAAACCAAATTTAAGCCAATGTTCAGAAAACCTTATTTCTAATGAAATTACTATTATTTAGAAATAACTCTTTAACAGGTCTAAAGCTTACTTACAACTAGTAATTTAAAATGTTAGTAAATGAATTCATACTCACAACAGTCAGAATCCCGATTCTGTTTCTTGGTTGCTTCACTATTCCCAGCAGATGCTTGGGTTTCATCTGTTAAGATACAATTAACATTTACATGCTGTAGCTTAAACATTGATATTCTTTGATTATCCAGTAATTATATAAGTTACTGGTACCGGTAACATAATTAACATGCCTTATATCTTAATGAAGCGGGTGCAGCAATTTGCTCAATTCCACACAATATGCAGAACTAATAAAATTCAGCAAATCAGTGGTTCCAGTCTTTACAACAGAGTTAAATACATACTGATGGGAAAGAGTGTTACAAAAAAAGTAAAATAGTACGAAAAATATTCTCAGTTTTACCTCGGTGATAAAATTTTACATTTTAATCTTTGGAGAAAAATATGTCTTGGGTAAAGAACATTTTGTGCCCTCTGTTTTAATTGCAGATGTTCTACCTCTGTTCTACTCCCAGAAACTAACCAAACCTGTCCAAATCTTCCTGTAAATTCCATGATATGTTGCTATATTCACTGAAAGTTGCTGTAAGCTGTAGGAGTCTTGGCCCCAAGAAAGACTCAGGTTGTCATATTTGATAATGTTTAAGTTACTTCTCCCGTGGTTTGCCTCTGTGATACTTCGGGTTCCCATGAACATTTCTGAACATTTCTGATAAGTTAAAGCCATCTATACTTCTTTTAATAAAAATGAAATGACTAAAAAAAAAAAAACTTTATTAAAACTTGACACCAGCGACTGCTGCAGCAACAGCGACTACTGCAATAGGTTTTGTCAAAATTACATTTATGTTAAGAGTTCAGTCTCTGACATATTCATTCCCTTCATTCAAAAACATTTAATTTATACTGTACAGTACTTTATCCAAGAGCCAATCAGTCATCCATTTTTTTTAACTTACTTAATGGAAGCTGAAGTATATCTGCAGGTAACCAATTTAATATTTTTTCTCCAAGACCTATATAAGCTCTATATATGTAGCTGGCAACTGCTATTTTCCTTCTTTTTCCACGTGTTCTAATTGAGTTTGACTCAAAGTTTACTAGGTTATATAAAAAATAACAATATTCCTTAATAGGTTTGTTTCAAAAGTCAGCTCATGTACTGTCATGCGATACGACACATGCACACATTGTCAGTTTTGCTGCTCAACGTATGCGCACAATGTCATTTTTCATTGCATTCACAATGTGCACAGACATATCGGTACATGACATTACATGGCTTAACTTTAGGAACAGACCTAATGAAGAGGGTATAATACAAACCTCAATATCTCGGACTTCGCATAACTCAGACAAAATTTTTCACTGATCTACAACCATTTTACAGACAGTTTAGGGCTGTATGGAAGATAATTGTTCAGAAGCAACATCAGAAAATGCTATGAATAGGACTGGCAACTTCTTTTTAAGTAAAATATCCATACAATGGCACACCAGACTATATCATGTTTCAGTTTCAGTTTATTATTAGCTGTAGATTCCTTAAGAATTTCAGCTTCGTCATTAAATTACAATATACTACATTAAAAAACAATTACAATATAATATAATAAAAATGTTAGAACAATAGTGCTGGTAGCTATAAGTAGCATTTCAGCTTCATCATTAACTTACAATATAATACAATAAAAAACAATTACAATATAATACAATAAAACATTAGATCAATAGTGCTGGTAGCTATGTCAGGTAGCTACATGACAATTCAGTATACAAAATTAGTCAGATTAACCTTACATTTATCATTAATTCTATTATCATTTTTTTGCAGTTTGTTGTAGCAACTTATCGTTATTAATTATTTTTACAATTCTTCAATATTATACAAGCATTCATTAATAAGAAATTTTTTAAGTTGGCGTTTGAAAGTTGTGCCAGATAGTGATTTTAATGTTGTTGGTAATTTGTTGTACAGTTTAACTCCTATCACACTGACATCTTTATTTGATATTTGTTTGGTATGTATTGTCTTGTGATAGTCTTCTTTATTTCTGGTATTGTATTGATGAATTTCATTATTTTTTATTGGTTGTCTTTCAGTAATAAACATAATTACACGATATACATATAATGAGTATATAGTTAGCATATTGTTCAGAATAAATACATCCCTACATGATTCTCTAGGTGCAAGGTTATATATTATTCTTATACACTTCTTTTGTAGAATAAATAATCTTTGTGTATATGTCTTTGCTGCACCACCCCACAGTTCTATGCCGTATATTATATGTGGGTATATGACTCCATAATATATCAGTTTCAAACATTTTTTGTCAACTATTGATTTAAAGTAAATTAGCAAGTATATTGATTTACTAACAGTATTACATAATTTGTCTATGTGCTTAGCCCAAGTTAATCTACTATCAACATTGATTCCTAAAAATTTATATTCGTATACTTCTTCAATTTTGGAACTCTCAATCTGAATATCTATCTTCTCTTGTAATGTTTTGCTTCCCTGAAAAAACTGTATTACTTTTGTTTTACTCATATTACATTTTAGGTTGTTTTGCTTAAAAAAATCTAGTAAATATTCAACTGCATGTAACAAATTTATTTTTAAAATATTGATATCTTCCCCCCAGCATAAGAGTGTGGTGTCATCAGCATAAGAAATTATTTGTGTGTCGTGTGTTTGGCATATGTCATTTACATACAGAATGAATAATATGGGACCTAAAACAGTTCCCTGTGGAACTCCATATTTTACTATTTCATATTTTGATTGTACTTTATTAATTAAATTATCATGCTTGTAATATATTTGTGTTGACTGTTTTCTTCCTACCAGATAAGTTTTTATAAGATTATTACCTACACCACGTATTCCATATTTTGCTAATTTGTGTAATAAGATGTTATGATCTACACTGTCAAAAGCCTTAGATAGGTCAAATATTACAGTACCAATCTTTAAGTTACTTTCCATTTTTGAAATTGTTTCATAGATAAACTCATTTAGAGCTGTTATGGTAGACAAACCCTTCCTAAAACCATGTTGTTGCTTATTTATTATATGTTTCAGATTCAGAAAATGAAATAGTCTATCGCATATTATTCTTTCAAATATCTTAGCTAGTTCTGATGTCAGTGTGATAGGACGATAATTATTTATATCCTTTTCATTTCCTTTTTTATGCAGGGGCCGAACTAAACTTAATTTTAAACATTCTGGAAAGATCCCATTTACAATAGAAAAGTTTATTAAGTGTTCTAATGGCTTAACAAGTGCATATTTACAGTGTTTTAGAATAAAAGGACTGATGTTATCCCAACCACTGCTATGTTTATTTGACAAGGAGTTTATAATTTTTATGATTTCAGTTTCTAAGGTAGGGCTTATAAAGAACGTATCATCATTATCCTTAATGTTACACTTATTCTCTAAATTGGTTCTAGTAGGTTTAGCAACTTCCACAAAAAAAATATTGATTTTTTCAGTCAGTATAGCTGGGTCTGTCTCTAACTTCCCATTTAGATTTAATTCTAAATTTTTATGAATCTGTTTTCCCTTTCGAGCATCATTTATAATGTTCCAAGCAGTTTTACTAATATTATCAGAGTCATTTAATTTCTCCTTTATATTATTACATTTTAAATTATTTAAGCCTTTTAGATACTGTTGTTTTGCTTCCTTATATTTATTTTTGTAATACTCAGTATTTGTTGATTTATAAAGTTCATACATGTCCTTCATATATTCCCTTAAGTTACTCGTACTACTATCAAGCCGTAATTTATTGGCCTTGTGTTTAGTGTTAAAAGCTATAGTTTTAATAGGGCATGCTATGTCAAAATGATACTTAAAAGTTTTATAGAATATATCCCATTTTTCATCAACGAAAGTTGTAGTAAAGATATCTTCCCAGGTTTCTTGTTTTAGTCGGTATGATAGTTCAGCTATAGAGTCTTTGTTTATTACACGCTTAATTTGTACTTCTTTTTCCAATCTACAACATATAGGAATAGCAAAGTCAAAAAATGATCAAAATGATGCAAAATGATCCGAAATATGTGTGTTAATGACTTGAATGTTATCAATATCATGTACATTTGTTGAGATATGATCTATAGTAGAGGAGGTTGAAGATGTGACTCGTGTTGGCTGTTTAATTACATCTTGTATATTGTATATATTAAACATATAGTTAAGCTGTTTATAATTTGTATCTAGATCATTTAGATCTATATTGTAGTCACCTGCTATAATAATTTTTGTATTCTTAACTACATATTTACTTAGTATTAGCTCAAATTGTTTTAGAAATTCTATTACTGAAGTACTAGGTGACCTATATATTCCAATGACCAGGATAGATGAATCCCTCATAGTAACTTTAATCCCTACCACTTCAAAGACTTTTTCAATGCAAAAACTCTGTAAATTTAGGATGTTCACTTCTATATCAATGCGTGTGAGTATCATAACACCACCACCTTTCTGTATTGTTCTGGAAAAAGCAGTACTGACTTGATAATTTGCTATTTTGTAGAGGTTAAGTTGTTCCATTGACATACCATGTTCGGAGATAACACATACATGTGGGTTGGCTTCACTGAGAACTTGTTCCAGAGCTAACATTTTACTGAAACCGTATTGTATGTTCAAATGCATGACTCTGAGTGATGAGTTTTGTCTATTACACTTAGGCTTATAATCATGTTTATCCTTTTGAATAGTATCAAGTGGCTTGTTGGTTACACAGTCTAGATTGACATTGTCCAGAACTAAGTCTGGTTTGTTTTCAGTTAAAGACCCTTTTCTTACCCTAAAAAACAATCTCCATGAAATCCTAATGGAATCGGTAATGCCCTATGTTTATTTAACTGCATTTTCACTGAATTTGAAATTTCTCGTGCTACCCATTCTTTTCCACAAGCTTTCAGGTGTAATCCATGTTGAGTAAACATATTTCTATCTAGATTACTTACATCAATCAATTTAGCATTTGAAAATTTACCAGCAAGACGCATCAGCTTTTGGTTTATTAAATCAACCTCCTTATTAACTACTGAGAACTCTGATAAATCATGTCTGTGAGGCACATTGATCAGTACAACATTTGTATTACGGAGACTAGCTAGCGAGGATTTTATATTATTCACAGCATTTTTAGTTTCGTTCCTATACACGTCATTAGCACCGCACATAATGATGACACTATCCCTGTTATCCAGATATCCATAGGTTTGGTTAACGTCTTTCAGTAGGCCTACTTCAGAGGCTACTGTTGAGTCCAAAAGGATTTGTGCTTCTACTTTTTCAAAAATATAAATTTTTCTTCAAAATTAATCTGTTTCAGATGAACTGATAATTCCATGTCATTGTTATACGACAGGACAATGCAGATAAAATGAACACATAAAACATAACTTAAGCTGTTTATTGACTTATAATCAATTTTATTTTAGAGTAAATTTAGAAAGTAAAAAATAAAACCTGGTCGGCCGGGGGCCTTTTGGGCCAGGGCCCCGGGGCTGCAGCACCGGCTGCTCCTCCCTCTCGTCAGGCCTGGATAGACATACTACATAGATTATATCCAATCTATTTATTTATGAGTATATTATAAGAAAATGACAATGGAAGAATTCTCTTTCATAATTTGCACTACTTGTTTCTTATGCAAAGTACATTTGCAATAATGGGATTCTGAGGAAGTTCAAACTCAGCTGGGTTTCTAGCATTCACAGCAGTTAAATACAGAGCTTCAGGGTCAATGCAGTAGTGGAAATTAAGCAAGGAACCAAATCCCAATGTTAACTATTTTTAACAGATTTTATATGAATAACATACACTACTTAAGTCATAATTAAAGTACTAGCATCAAAGTTAATGTATCTGTAGGATGATTTATACCATATTGGTGAATTCCTATATGCAACTCTTAGGTAGAACATCTCCAGAAGGAAGACAAATTCCTAGCCCAAAACAACTTTTCCTCTAAAATGTTAAAATAAAACAAATTTGCAAGTCCAATAAAAAGAAGTGTTTAAAAATATATTTCAAAGTGAAAGTTTGGAATGTCTCATTGTATGAAGGGCTCTTTCTACCTGCTCCACCCTCACGCAGGCTGTCTGTCCGACTTCATAACATAGCTTCCTCATTCCATCGCACTACATTCACAGTCAGTGGCAGGGGAACTCTCACTTCTTGGACATACAGCACAGTATGTTTCTTAAATAATCTTCCTTACAATTCACCCCAGTTTTAAAAGAATTCTTCAACCGAAAAAAATCATTGCAAGCTATTTTTTGTAAAAATCTTGTCTTATATTCACTGGCACTAAATGAATTGGCACAGTAACGAAGTTTCTTATGTATTTTATATGGGAGAAGATTTGTTCACTTGCATTTATTGGCACAGTGTGAGGGTGGCACTGTAAAGAGGGGCATTACAACGAGGGTTGACTGTAGTTATCTGAAACCATAATAAGGGGTATGATTTATTGGATTTGTATCAGTGGAAATTTGGGACCGATATGGATCTTTCATTAAATTAGCAAGTTTTTGCCTAATTTTGAACTAAATCTGCTGACTTGAAAATTCACATAAAAGGGTAGTCGGACAACAATTTTCCAGACTACTCCCCCCCCCCCCAAAAAAGCATTTACATGTTTGAAGAAAAATTGTTCTGAAGGAAATGTCAAGATTTAACATTTAGTTTATTTTCATTTTATTATATTTCTACAAATATTTAAGAAGTAGATTGCTCAATTGATTGATGGAACCACTGAACGTTGAATCAATAAGAAAGGATATTGAAAACACACACATTCTGATGCCCAAATTTTCTTTCATAGCAGAAATATAAGCAAGAAGAAAAAATAATGTGGATGTGCATTATAAAGTAATCAGAATGAAGCACACATACATACAGTGACATATTATTACAACTGAAGTAGTCATTTCAGAAAGAGTAACACAACATAATATGGGACTGATTATTTTCAAGAATTTCCACACAAAAGCTTATATAACATATTTAGAAGGCCTACCTCATTTCAGAATATAAACATTAAAACCCCAGTTTCTAACCCCTGGCTTAATTATAAACCAAGATACTAGTAGTGGATCATTTTCATTCTTGTGTCCGACTTTAGCGTTGTGTAACAAATAGTTGAATAAAAACACTTTCTTTAACGCACTTTATTTTACCTTAGTAAATTTCTGCCAACTCTGCTGATGATGCAGGAACACCACCTGCGAAACAGCCGTCCAGAAATTTACTAAGGTAAAATAAAGTGCGTTAAAGAAAGTGTTTTTATTCAACTATTTGGATCATTTTGATAAAGTAAGCATTTGAAATGTAAGCTACATTAATACCAGGTACCAGCTTTATAAACAAATCTAATGCTTGTACAGTCGGTCAAATAAAAAACGTCGGGCAGTATTTGATTAAGTATCACGAACGAGCATATGCGCATGTACAGGAAGACTTAAGGTTAAGTTCACACACGCCTCTTGTCTATCCATGTATTTTCTTGATTATTTAGTCAGTTTTGTTCCAAAACAAACATGTATAGAAGGCTGTGGCTATATGCCTCAAATCCGCCATATTCTTGGTTGCAAATTCTTATAATATTAATAATTGATAAATTCGCAAGGAATATGATTATTCAAGGAGCATTTTTTAAAGATTTTATTTTATAACACCGGTATTTGTAGTGCAAAATCAATAACTTACGTTCAACTTTTGCAACCATCTAGCATCGAAATACGCGGCCGGCCAGATCCCTGTGAAAACTTCCGGTCGCATTATAGTGAAGTTCCCACATCCGAGCTGCTCTTTCATAAATATGGAACGTTCTCGCTGCTTCAGAGGCCGAAAAATGCAGGTCAATTACAGCCCTAACTACACTTTCTCTCACTTTAGCATTTGTATGTGGCGATGACACAAAGCAAAATGAATTATGACAATACATTAAGTCGAATATCGTGTGTTGCGGTTTTGGCGTTGTTCAATTTTTTCCCTTAGTTCTTCATTTTTTCCCTCCTGTCGCATGGCCTCATATGTTCCGAGAATGCCCTGTATTTAATGTTTTTATAGGAAACTTGTGAACTAATGCGTGAAAACTTTAATTTTAACTGCATACGAGTCCCGACGTTTTTTATTTGACCGACTGTACAGTGAAAAAAGACTTTGCAGTGTAAAATATTAAATTTGGTAGGTCACTTACTTTTGTACTAATAAAAATCAAATAGGGACACAAATTGGTGAGAGTATACTAATACAGTATTGGATTTATGGTCCAGACCTATGATAACATTAATGTAACTAAGGTTTGTCAATTTGTAGCCGTAAAAATTGATAAAAGAAGAAAGATATTTAGAATATAGTTTCAATTATAGCTTCAATATTCATACAGTTATAGTAAAACTCCATTTTAACTTTACTTTAATGCTGCTTTCAAGGAATTTCCATTTTCAAGGAATAAAATTTAAAGTCCCTGCATAGTTAAGAACAATGTATTTAACCTTTTCGCTGCTAATGAAGTATAAATGTATCGCCGCCAAAACTGTATAAAAACAGAGATGTAAGATTAAAAGAATAATGAATTATGTTAAAATATGAGGATTTTTACCCATATGTTATGGTTGTCATTCTTGGAAACCACCTATTCAAATTAAATAATTTTTCTCAGCAATTTTAAATTTAGAGGCCTTTAATGATTTCACTTTATGCTTGCCTTATATCATTATATAAATTCAGCTCTGAAAGGATAACTACTTAATAATTCAGTTTTTCCCCTTACTACATGGCTCATGTAAAATTGTAAATTAATACAACGGAAACCTAACCTTATGAAAATATATTAAGACATTTTAAAATTTTTACAGGAAATTAAATTTATAAATTGATTATTGAAAATGACAGCTCCTTGCTATGAACAGAATTTAGGGTTCCCCTGTTAACTTATTATTATTTCTTAACATTTTCATGTTCTGTTTTTCCATTTTAAAGCAAAGATAGATCAATTATAGTTAAATAAATATCTTAAATTTACCTTCTGAATTTTCAAGGTGTTTTATCCCTAAATGATTTTTATAGTAAAAATATTTTTTTTTAAGTAGATTGCAGGAGAAGAGCACTGAACACATAATGTTAAATTACACAAATGTCTCACAGCTGCTTAGCTGTCTTAGCTAATTTCTATTTTAAAAATAATGCAGTTATTTAAATACTGTAATGTTAGTACCAAAATGAACTTAAAAACTTTCTTCTGCATATTTTGAAAATTATTTTGAAACAATTTTTGAAGGTGGTAAGCTTAAGCTGTAATTCTGTAATTCTGTTTTAAAGAATATCCCATTGCTAAGATATTAATATTTTGATCATTTACAAATATTTACTTCATAACTGAATATACACACTGATTAAACAAATCTAATTCAATAAACATTGGAAAAGAGAAGCCACTTTTGCATTTGTATGCAGACTGCAAATAATGTACATTAGGAAGTCTTGTGTTATTATTATCTAGGAAAGGTAAAATTTATTATCGACTCATAAGATTTTGTAGCAATGTAATCACTGGGTCTTGATTGATTTAACTCCCATTTTTATTTTGTAAGTTTTTTTGGCCATCATTGTCTAATTTCTGTGTTGAAGTACATTATTGATTCTGTTATTACTATAAAATAACACACTGTAAATTGCATAGATGTCTGTTAATTAAGTGCATTTTTTAAATTTGTGACAAACCCCCAGTTTAAATCAATAAGAAGTTAGTCCCCTCAAGTTTGTTGAAAAGGTGTGCTATTTCACCTTAATATAAATGGCATCTCATGGCCAAAGTCATTTCACAACAGTATCTTTCAACCTCATCCAGCCATTAATATAATTCTGAGGGCTGGTGAGAAAATGCAAACCTCTCACCATATAAGGCAATTTATAGTGCTTTTTTCAACCAATTTAAATGCTAAGTAGAAAAGAAGGCTGAATGTATGAAATTTTCACACTGGTTGACTGGTATTTGTAATAATGTTGAAATTTAAGAAAGCTCACTAGTTTTACTAGCGATATTATACAAAATATGGTTTTGCAATATGTATAACTTTACTTTAGGAGACCTTTTAATTAAAGGCCTAAATGACCTTGCTGTCAACAGGCCATTAAAACTCACTATCTATAATAGTATAATGTAACAGGAACTATGAAGGTTTATTAAGGTAGGCCTACATTAGGATGAAAAGCACTACCCATGATGATTTAATCAGGTGGGTAGAAGGTACCAGTTTATTCAAACAAAATGAATCAGGTACTGGAAAACAGACTACTTTCAGGAGACAGATCACTGTCGAAATGCAAACATAATTACCGTATTTACTCATGTAGTTCACGTGCTTTTTTATTCTAAGTTTGTAATCTAAAAAATGTAATTTTGTAATCTAAAAACCCTGAGAACTAAGGCTTGTTCAGATTTACTCTGTGTATTCAATCACTTTTAATTTGAAACTTGCAATATGACTGGAATATTTTTAGGACATTATGATAACTTTACTGCAGTTCATATAATTGAAATTGGACATCTTAATCTCAATGATTGCACACAAATTACCTGTATGCAATATAGTAGCAAAATACCGGTACAAACTGTGATCCCCAGTGAAGGAAGTGGCAAAAAACCAGAGGCGGTATGCTATCCCAAGATTTTCCCTATCATACCTCAATTTAAAAAAAAAAAAGTCCCCTCCCTTACAATATAATTATTAGGTATGTTATGTGATATGTATAACACAGTCGGTGGTATTTCTAATCAACTTCCTCCATAAGTAACCACCCTGACCTATAGATGACCACCATGGACATCTTGTACTGTAGTTTGGCAGACCTATATTTCAATTTTGAAAGTTTTTAATACCTATTTGAACAATGTAAAAGTTACAATACTTTCATCATGGTTGGTCCTGGATTTCCACTGTACTTTTAATTATAGTATTAAAATACATTATAATTCCGGGGTGTGCTGGCAAAGAGAGTTAAGTTCACCATCCTAAAAAATTGAGATGAGTCCATAGAGTTATAGATAAAAATGTTCTCTAGATTTGTGTTAAGTCCAGTAAGTCATATTCAAAATTGTACGGTAGTTATGGATGTGTGCCTCATAGGTTTATCCTTCTCTAAAGCTATGTTGGGCTGGTATAGTGTGTTAAGTCACTCTAATTCTCAGTAACAAGAAAGTGGACTTAACTCTCTTTGCCCGCGCACCCTGGAATTCACTTTATTTGCAGTGGATACACTTTTAAGGCATAACTACACGTTTCGGTTCAGCCCTCGAACCTTCCTCAGTTTGAGGATTGAAGTAGAAACACAATTTTCAAAAAGTAATTGATGTAGGTAAAATACTTTGAGATGTATTGTAATTCTAAAATAAAATAATGTACGTAAACGATATAGTTTTGTCGTAATTTCAATTTAAAAACCGTCAGGTTTCTCTATATGAAATATTCCAGAAAGACTAAATTTTATTTCTGGTCACAACTACTTTCATGATTCCTATTTTCTATTTCTTTCTATTAAATTTATGGCTTTCTGTGATAACCTTAGTAATTGCTATGTTTCATTAGGCCTCCTTTTTCGTAGATCTTAGTAAATATATTGTTGTTCTCTGTGCATTATAATGTACTGCCCCTAGTTATGAGCGTTATTGCACTTTGGGGTCTTTGTTGATAAATAAATAAATAATAGCCTAAATATAGAAATTAAAAATTTTACAATATAATTTCCAGATGCGTGAATTATGTGATGGCGTGAATTATACGGATAAATACGGTATTATATCCTTATCCTGATTATTGTCGGTACTGATAAACTTTACTCGGAAGTCCTAAGCTCCCAGTGGAGCTGCTGAATATATACTTACAAAGTACATGTCCACCTGACTGAAACATCTCTATACACAGTACAAGAGGTGTATCTATAAAGTTATCACACTCCTACACCTAAAAACAGCAAGCACAGCTACTGGTACAACTTTAGCCAATATGTATGTAGCAAAGCCATAGAAGACAGCACAGCTAAACACCTAGGATATATACAGTACATGCAAAGGCTGTGTTAAGAATGTGTTGAAAGAAATGCTGTCCATGCACAGATGCCTACCAAAATTGAAGAATGATTTCCAGGCCATAAGAAGGAAGGCTTGACTGGACAAATCAGGAAACTGAATCTGCTTGTGACTAGATGTGCAGGGTTTGTGATTCTTACATTCCACCTTGCATTGGAAACACTCTGAGCTGTTAATCTAATAGAGTTTATAATAATTTCTTTTAACAATGCAAATTTACTTTGCCTTCTTAGATCAATAAGTGGATTGTCCAGCCAAGTTTTCTTTAATTTTAGGTTTTTAATACCCAATGCAGTTTTATTATATCTACATGAATTTGAAAAGAAAGTAAATTCAACTGCTTTAAGACAACTTCCCATAAATATTACTAAGTTTTTTTTTTGTATAAATTTTCAAATTCTACCTTAAAACATTAGGAAGAATGCCAATTTTTCAAATTAACATTTTTAACTGAGACATAAAAACGAAAGAAAACAGCGATATCCACGCAGTAAGAAATACAAGAAAAAAATTGGCTGCACTACTTTATGTGAATGGAACGGAGAATTGAACATACCCCCATTTACACCTCGCCTCCAAGGTAAGGAAACTTCAGCTACTGTGGGTGCATCATCATAATCAACGTCGGGCTTTGAATACTGCTTGATCAGACGGGCTTTCCGGGGATTGGAACCCGGAAGGCTGGATATTTGGGTCAACACATTTGCCTCTGGTGTTCCGCCAGCTAATCCCAGAGATTCACACACAAAAGAAAAAAAAAACAAGCAAAAACCAAAACTCAGGACTCACGTTAGAATCTCACCTGTGATCAGGTGTTAGTAGGGATCACAACAATGACACAAACAATACAATGACTGGTTAAAATATACAATGTTAGTGTAATCCACTCCCACATTTTAATGTTAAGTCACTGTTTCTCATTTAATATTTTAATGGAATATAGATTTACTTTCTTATTAACCTTTATGTGATCCAGGGATTATCTTTTCATTGTAGGCCTTGTATCATTTGCAAATCATTATTATAATTATACCGTATCTGAATGCACTATAAGGCTAATTTATGAGGCATGTTTTAAAGTAAGTACCAATAATTTTAAAAAAATAACAGAACGTTATTTTCCAAATACTTTATTATCATTCATTACCTTACACATTACACAACTTGTCCACATAGTCACCACCATTATTCAGGCACTTGTCATGACGGGAAAACTAGTTTTTGTATCCCTTCATCAAAGAATGATGCCTGCCACCTATGATGAAAGCCAAGTCTGCACTTCTTGTTTCACAACATGAAATGTTTTCCACCAAGGAATTTCTTCAGATGAAGAAACAGATAAAAATCGCTTGGTGCCAAGTCCAGACTGTAGGGAGGGTGGTTCAATTATTCCTAACCAAATGATGCGATCAGATCTTGAGTTTGTTCAGGTGTGGAATCCTTTTTTTGTTCATGACAATGTCCGGCCACACACAGCCAAGTGATTTTCATCTGTGTCTTCATCTGAATAAATTCCTTGGTGGAAAACATTTCAACGACGATGATGTTGTGAAACAAGAAGTGCAGACTTGGCTTTCATCACAGGCAACATCATTCTATGACAAAGGCAAACAAAAATTGGTTTCCCGTTATGACAAGTGCATGAAAATGGCAGTGACTATGTGGAGAGGTAGTGTAAAGTGTAAGGTAATGAATGATGATAAACTATTTGGAAAATAATGTTCTGTTGTTGCTTTTTTTTCATTACCGGGACTTACTTTTGAAACATGCCTCGTATTATTAAAAAAATCATGAAATATGTATCCTAGGCTACTTCCTGAAAATACTTGCAAGGAACATAACTTCATGATCAATAGAATACCGTACATTATTATTCTAAAATTTGGGTGCACACGAAATAAATTAAATTAATTATACACTTGGATGATTTGTGAATAAGTCTAAACAAAAACATGTCCTGTTAATGAATTCTTATTCAAAATAATTACAGTAACACCACTATTAATTCCAAATTGGGCTTAAAAAATTCTATTCTTTGCTATTATATGATCAATTTTTGTATTACCTACTGGTACTAGATAAAAACAAAACAGTAAGAAGAGCACTTAAAATATAGAAATCAATTTATGAATGATTTGCATTTTTCTCAGTGAAAGATTACCCAACTAGATGACTTAAGTTGTATCCTTCCTTAGGGTTCTAAATACAGAGTCCAATGTAGCTTACTACAAACAGTATCATATGTCAGAAATTTGCTGATCACCAACCAATGGTAAGACCAGACCATCAAGCAATCTCATAAAACATTACTTTCTTAGATAGACCTATATGTCCCATAGGTTATATCTCATAGGCCTATGATAAATTGCAAGGGACATAGAAGACTCTAGTGTTTTACAGAGTTTTACCGAGGTAAACTGCTTTGAGTTGACTGCCAATAGATTTTCCTATTGTAGGATTTTTAAGAATTCCCTATGGGCCATAAGACCCCTTTTTAAGGATAATTTTACATCCTTTAAAAATGTTACTGTGGCGAAGTGACTTACAGAAACTGGTTTTGAGACCATTCGTACAGTATTAATAATACTTTATTTAGGCTAAGTTATTGTGACGTGTAGGCCTAGTAGGCCTAAGCAACACATTGTATCTACGATTAAGCTGTTGTAACGTAATGTGCATTTTAAATGTTTAAATAGTTAATAATATAATATTGGGGTAAGCCGTGACCCAGTTGGTTGAGGCACTGTGCTTACAAACCGGAAGGTTGTGGGTTCGATTCTTGATGAGGCTGTTGGGATTTTTCCAATTGGTCTAATCCTTTTGGTGGCACTAAGGCCCTGGGGTAGCCTCAGCCTCTAACAGAAATGAGTAGCCTACCTGGAGCATTCCTGGGAGTAACGGTGGGAATAACTGAATGCGCACTACTGCAATACAACTGTATAGACTACTGTAGCCCACACTGTAAAGGATAGAGGGAGTTGTGTATTTCATATCAGATTCTTTATACCGGTATATACTTTTCACAATTGAAAAGCGATTATTTTTACTATTTAAAAAGTAAACTTTTTTCAAGCTAGAAATGAAAACTATATTTTTTTCATGAGCTACTCATGAAGTTGAAAGTACTCTTGCCATATTATGGAATAAAATTTTCAGCTGCTGTCACTTGTACCAGCTTATTTCTGAGCCCTTCAAATTTCAAGCCAAAGCTTGAAGATTTGTAAGCTGAAACAATCTATATTAACTCCCTCTGGAAGTAATCTTGGAATGAGGACTTAATACTTATTTTTAATTTCATTGAGTTTAGACAGAAAAGGGAAATTATTTATCTTAAAAAAATACATTACAAACTACAAGGATCTAAAAAATGTGTGCAAAAAGTCTAAAATCTTGGATTATTTGGTAATTTGAACAATTACAAATAAGAACAATAATTACAAAGAAGAACATTCCCTGGACCACAATTTTGTTTCATAGAGAAAGTCAACTGTCTCTATGAAACAAAAGACTTCACATCAATCTCCAAAGGAACCAATCCGAGTAATGCATGCAGTGTAAACCATTTTAGTTAATAATAAAAGATTTTTCACATTTTGATGATTTTTGGATTTTTAGAATTTCTATCTGAAATAATGGAAAGGTGAATTTTCAAAGTGACATATCTTCATTGGAAGTTTTAAACATTTGTGTTAGTGTAAGATTAGAAACCGGAAGCTATAAATATTTTAAGTACATGATTTCAGCATGGCAGTACGGTATTAGGAGCTTAGTAGCTTCATCCCTACACTAAACAAAATAATAGAAGTCTTGTGTTAAAAACTTGCAATGGAGGTACTATATGTCACTTTGGAAATAAACTCTTCAATTTCTCTATCTATAAAAAAATCAGAGGTAGGTTTTACATGCCAGACTAGAATCATCTCAAAACAAAATTACCTATGTTTTAAACATAAACAGCGCAAAATTATAATGAACAAAGAATTCACCAATTAGCTCAAATACATACTTCAGATCTATTGACGTCTTATTGGTTTAACATAATATATTTCCTTGATGAGTCACAATTATTGAATTGTTCGCATGGTGGCATAAAATAATGAGCACTATAAAATATGAGTCTTAAATTTTGTCTTATAATACATTACTTAGACTATTTTATGAGAGTTTACTGCACAGCTGGTTGAAAAAGGATGAGCCGACTCTTGTTCATTAGAAAGTAAAGTTTTATGCAGCAGTTCACAGGTGCAAACAAACTTATAGTCAGAAAGGTGAAGTCAGAATGAAAAATTCAATGCCATAGCCGGGATTTGAACCAGGACCTTCGGCTCTCTGTGCCGATGCTCTAACCAACTGAGCTACCATGGCAACATGCCGGTACAACATTAAATTCTCCAACTGACTGACATATCCCAGTATACCACCAGGCGTTCTCAATATGAGAAACAACCCAGTGGCGACTTACAACCTGTAAGTACTTTAAGACCCGGGCTTCATAGTAAACCACTAGGAGGTCACAGTGGAATGATAATTCTTTCACACTGGCCGTGTGTAGGCTAAGATGGAAAGGTGAAGTCAGAATGCCCTAGCCAGGATTTGAACCAGGATCTTCAGCTCTCTGTGCCGATGCTCTAACCAACTGAGCTACCATGGCAACATGCCTGTACAACATTAAATTCTCCAACTAACTCACATATCCCACACGGCCAGGGTGAAAGATTTATCATTCCACTGTGACCTACTAGTGGTTTACTATGAAGCCTGGGTCTTAAACTACTTACCAGGTTGTAAGTCGCCACTGGGTTGTATCTCATATTGAGAACACCTGGTGGTATACTGGGATATGTGTGTCAGTTGGAGAATTGTTGTACCGGCATGTTTCCATGGTAGCTCAGTTGGTTAGAGCATTGACTCAGAGAGCCAAAGATCCTGGTTCAAATCCCGGCTATGGCATTGAATTTTTCATTCTAACTTCATCTTTCCATCTTAGCCTACACACAGCCAGTGTGAAAGAATTATCATTATCAATTGGTAGAATGCACCTGCCTTCTGTTCCAAATGTTGTGAGCTCACATGTAGAGCCGGGAGTGTGCACTGGGTCACATAAATAAAATTCAATGCTGGAAAGCTCACAGTGTTTTTAAATGACTAGCATAACATTATCAAAGAATTAATGATATTTCCTAACACTTCTTTAATATTACTAACATCAGCATGAAAAATGTTATCTGTTTCTTCTTCAACATGACTCAGTTTTGGTGTTGAGGTACTGGCTTGAGGGACCAGGAGTTTAGATATCGGTACATGCCGTATACCTTTAACACAAAAGCAAGGAAATTCCAAAGCAACATAAGACAAAAGCCTGTTGTCAGGATTAGTATTTTGTTCTCAGAAATGTGACCAGAAATTTATAATTAAAATAATTAACAATCATTGAAGATTCAAATGCTGAGTCTTTGTACTCATTTCGCTGGGAAACAATTTAATGACTGTAGCCCAGTGGCGACTCCTGGTTTTTTAATTGTGTAGGATGGTGTGGAGAGAGCGAATTAACCCATTCACTGCTATTGACGTACATATGCGTCGCCGTAAAAAATACACAAAGGCTGAGATGTAAATGTAATACAATAATGCTTTATCCTAAAATATGAAAAGATTTAACCACGTATGAAAACTGTCGTTTACGGAAATCAGCTATTCCGCTATAATTTTCATAGTTTATATCAAACTTTATATTACTCCAGGAATACTTATATTGAAATATAAACTGCACTGTAAAGTTTAATAATAGCTAGGCCTATAATATATACCAAGAAATGAAATAAATAAATATTAATAAAAATATGATCACTCCCCTCTTAGAAAACAAGCTGTCGAACGTGAGGAACACAAAACACATGTGAGGAAGGACTGTAAGACGTCCTCAACTTCGTCCATATGAAACTGGCTTCTCACTACCTTTTCTCTTCCCACCTCCCCCTTCACATGCCCAAGAGCTTTAACAACGGCATGGACTACGTAACATCAACAGTGAGTGACTGAGGACATCCTCGCAAATACCAACCTGCTCAAAAAGGAACCGCTAACTTCCTTCCCGAGTGCTCTACAATAACGCTGTTTTGTCATTTTATTGTTTTAATTTTGACAATGAATGTTAGTAAACATTTATGTTGATCAATTATGAAGTGTAGGATGATCCTCACATCCTATATGGAATAATCGCCACTGCTGTAGCCACATTGCTTGCTGATATAGCACAGTCATAATATGTGACTGTATAATTATTCAGTGTTAACTCCAATGTTTTTATGTTGCTTATTATATTCTTATTTAAAACTAGCAATTACTCACTACATGAGCATTTCCCTCACTCTCTTTCAATACTGTTCATCTTCTATAGGTTTGTTCGCAAAGCTCGCATACGCTCGGGTTCGCAAAGCGAGAATTTGTGATTCTGATTTCAATCTTCTGTTTGATGAGTTCTCACGGACAGTTTCTGTATTATAAGAAAAGTGTGAATTGTTATCAGAGACTTGCGCAGTAACCTATTTTCATGCGCCTGACTCCTCTCTCCAATAACCTTGCGCCAGATTTATAAGCATAGGCTGCTTATATGTATGAATAATGGAAGATAATTAAAAGTTTCCCAAAATATAGTTTATATTGCCGATGTATATTGCATGTATAACATGTTAAAGGGAAATACATATTTTATTTGCATATCATATCAATTAAACGCAGAAACTATCGATTCTAAATACCAAATTTTTCTAACCATTTGCAAAGTGCAAATCACGGATACGTTACAGACTGGACATGCGCAGTACAACAAATTCTCAAGCAGTCATGGATTTGCTTTGCAAACAAACCTTATATAAAGTCTTGTATTCTAGTTTTCCTTCTAGCTGAGTTTTTTACTTTTACAAGCAAGATGACATTTTTTAAACACATTAAATGGTTTACTGACTCGTGAAAGGGGTTTTCCTCAAGCCCTCGTGGTCTGGTAGGGATTCTCTCAATAAGCAAGTAACGCTGTTTAGGTTTTTCTACCTGAAACTGCAGCCTGATCAGTAAACTGATAATTTTGTGCAGATGCAATGAAACCGTAATGTTTTGTTCAGTAGCACATG
The DNA here is from genome assembly GCA_964059195.1 of Ectobius pallidus. Classification (NCBI taxonomy): domain Eukaryota; kingdom Metazoa; phylum Arthropoda; class Insecta; order Blattodea; family Ectobiidae; genus Ectobius; species Ectobius pallidus. The sequence continues at coordinate 97,908,083 of CAXKWD010000007.1, forward strand.
AATACCAACTTTAGTTGAATGTATTGTAAGTTACCACAATGAGCAAGGAAGACAATCTGCAAGAAGAGCTGGTATAAAACATGGTAGGCCTACCGGTAATTGACATTTTGGTCTAAATTGAGATGTTTCATTTATATTGTGACATTCTGACAAACTGATTGCCTAAGTCCTGAACTAAAATTTTTCAGCCTGAAATTTGTAGAAAAACTGTTAATAGATATTATAAAAGATTTGCTGAGAATATTGCACCAATACTTAAATGATTTGTCACGGATCTTTATCTGACAATGTTTTTAAATTTTAAGTTTCCAATGTTAATTCCATATATAGCTACTTTTTTCTCTCTTTAATTGAAAATCATATATGTATTCTGGATCTGAGTGGGCTCCTGTACTTACGGGCAGAAGAAATAAATATTTATGTGGATGTTAAAAATAACAAAAATTATATTGCTTGGAATAAAGAAATACTTTCCCTTTAAAAATTGTTACAACTTATATTTAGGTCTATAGAAAAATCACCAACTTAAACAAATTGTTACTGTTTAATTGAAAAAAAGGATTAACAAACGTATAAATAAAAATTAGTTTAAAAACTATCAATAAATGGTGAAAATGCAGAGTGGAGAATCTGTCACATGCACCTAACCATATAACATTTTTCCTAGTGGGTAACCATGGGTTAATTATTCAGATAACCTTTCTGTTGACCTTTCCTTTCCATTCAATTAAATAACAAATATCACACTCTTAAACAAAATACAGTCATTAAACATTGTATGGACGTTTACACAGTGAAGCTATATTATAATTTTATAATGCTGAATTGGGTTTAGCACTATACTTCACTTATCTTATAAATACCTGAACTAGTTTCGAAGACCCTCGTCATTCATATTCATCAGTAGACTTCGGACTTTTAGGTCGCTAAAAATGCTGTTTTAGGTACTTAAAATAGGCCCTAAAAATTGGAAAATAGGTTCTTTAAATCATACAATAGTCTCTTATAAAATCGTTAAGTTGCCAATTTTCTGAAATATCTCAATTGCAATGCAGAATATCATATTTATTGAAGTCACCAATAATCATGATAAAACACAGATACAGGCCTATGGTACACAGTATTATATAGACCTATTACTAGGGCCTAGATTACTACCATAACAGTGAAAACCTAATCCTTGCGCCCAGAAGCTACGCACGCTAGCATATTCAACCCCTTGTATCCCTCAGTGTTTCACAGAAAATTTATAACAAAAAATGACTTATTTTGAACTTTAGAGGGAAAACAAGCAAAAAGGCAATATTAGGCAATAACGTAAAAATAGGCTGTATTAGGTCCTATAAAAGTATAAGTTTTAGGCATAGTCATTTATGAAACATGCATATACAAGTTTTCGTCCATATATCACTTAAGGATTAAAATAGGTTTTTACCTAAAATCCGAAGTCTAGTCATCAGGTTAATATAATGTTGGTGTTAACCTGATGACTATGAATGACAAGGGTCTTCGAAACTAGTTCAGGTATTTATAAGATAAGTGAAGTATAGTGCTAAACCCAACTTAGTATTATAAAATTAAAATAAAATTTCAATCGTTTGGTATGCAGGTGATTATGAGACAAGCATTCATAATATTCTGTATTTGGAACTTCGATTGTTTAGACAGCCCATCCTTTTTACAGCTGGCTGTACATGCTGCATCATGTACCAGTAAAGCCTTGGTATGACATAAAATTAGTACTGTATTAAAATTAGCATTACAATTACATTGTAGATAGTGAAGTATGAAATTAGTGTATCAAGCTGAGTGTATGCTGAGAAATTAGTGTATCAACAAGTTCAATTCCTACCTAGGACACACTTTCTCCCATAGAATATAATGTCAGATTTCTTCAGCGAGAAATAACTGAATAATAATTTACCAGTTTACTTCTTCATTGTAATAGCACTTACCTCAAAAACTGGGAAATGATAGTTCTACTTATAAAGGTCCTTTAGAGTACCGTATGTTAAAATTTTCCTTTACATAATTTTCCTGTAAGTTTAATAGATAATGTGACGAAAAGGGTTATATTAAAGTTCACATAAGAACAAATTTAATACTTTCAGTTGAAATTTAAATATATATATATATATATATATATATATAAATGAAAGAAATGCAAAATTTTGTTCAAAAGGATTCTGTATTCAGATTTTTTGTAGAATACACAGTTTTGAGAATTTATCTGAAAAATGTTTCTCGATTCAAGCAAAGTACATGTTTCAGCAAACCACTATGGTTCTAAATATCCACTATACGATCTATCATTTGTGTTTAAATGTTACGGAAATAGAACAGATCTTCACATACATTCCCCCTTAAATAATGTTTAACATAAAAAAATTCATTTTTATATGGTTGTCTATAATCATTTTTATAGGTTTCAATATGTTATATGTTACTGTATAAACAATATTTTTAAATTACATGCTTCACACAATAATCAAATGTATGAACGAAATACATTACAAAGACAACTGTTGGACAGCAAGTATAGAATTTCTGGTAAGTGCTCAGTCAAGCAGAAAGATTCCATTGATTCAAACACATTAATAAAAATTACAATCCACATCACGACCAAACAATTCCTGTGACGGGCATGCCAGAATGAATAAATATAATACAGAATGAGTTTAATCACATCAACGTAAACTTAATATGAACAACATGTTGCTTCAAACACACACAATAAGCAGTAAAACAGAAAAACACAAATTTTAGAGTTAAATACAGACATACAAATATAGGATTTCTGAGTTGTAATTAATTTAAATACACAGAGTAAACCCATTGATTCTACGTAATAAGTGATTGGCTATCACAAGATTTCCTTATGGGTAATATTTTAATAGTAGCTTATTTTCCACAATTTGGCATCTTACTACTGAAAATATTTTTTAGAAACAAATTTCTATTTCTATAGCCTACAGAAGTGTGATATTTTAAACTAGATTTTCAAGAAAAAAACTTGAAGGAAATTATGGAAGTGTATGAATATAATGAGATGTTAAAAAATATTGATTGAAACCTTAATTCTTGTTCAAAACAGTTTTTCAAAGAGCTGATTAAACCAACACTATAAACAGATGTTGCCAATCATAATACAAATTTTAAATCTAAAATTGTAACTGTATGATGATGGTGTTATATATTTGGGTACAGCGGACAGGTCACAGACTATTTCAGAATAAAGAAAACAGACAGAGCATAGAGCATAGGTTAAAAAAATACAGAAAGAATAAAGGAGAACAGAGAACAACCACAGTACAGATAACAGATAGCCACCATTCACAGTAATATTTTTTCATATTTATTGGTCTTTCGAACATGTATGGTGTATTCATTAAAATCTAAAATATGAGCATTTTAATGTTTATTATGAGAAGTGATGATTATCATCCATTTACAGGTTAGTTTTTGGCCATCTAAACAATTCAATAAAGCAGTGATTTTGCATTGCTTTCACTTCAACTCCCAATTTAACCTGGTATGTCTGTGGCAGTGTACAATGGCCTACATTAACCTGGGGGTTATTGGACACAAACATGACATTAATTGTATGTTTTGCTGCATTGTGATTAGCGATGCTGTGTGATTATTCAAAGAGAATTGAAACTCTTTGCAAAAATAGGCTATATAAACATAAAAAGTATATGTAGCCTACATAAAAATAAGAAAACCATTGTTCAGTTTAAGGTAAAAGTTTGAAAAAAGTTTATATTTCCAAACCCAATTAGGTAAATGATAAAAACAGAATAAATAGGCTATTGCTGTATGTATGGGTGTCCATTCTTGATTGCGTTCAAGTTTTTATAATACTTAAACTCTTGACGTTGCAAACTAGGATTACCCAAGGTAAGGATTGGTAATCTGGACGGTCGTTTTGCACTATTGCTATATCCTTACAGAAGAAATGCTAGACCAAATATGCTAAACTTATCTCTAAAGCAAATTTTGTAAAGGAAACAGATTTAACCCCATGTGGTATTATTTATGGAAGGCACTAAAAAATGGGTACATAGGACTATAAAGGAACAACAACATTATTTTTTTTAATACAGCCTAGATCCAGGATTTAATTCTTAACACAGAAAAGTTGAGGGTTGCACATAAAAAAATGCCATAAGTAGGAGTTGCCCATGTTGATTTGCCTTTCTGATTTGGTTATCTTCAGCATTACCTCTAAGCCAGTGGTTCTTAACCTGGGGTTCGGTGAGTCAGTCTTGCGGGTTCGGCGGAGGTCAAAACACACCAGACTCATATGATTCGTGATGACACATCCATCATTGGCTGCAGGTGATCACACAACATATTTCTTTTTTGCAATTAAGAAGTGTTCGGTGAACACGCATATGAAACTAGTAGGGTTCAGTACCTTTAACAAGGTTAAGAACCACTGCTCAGGCCCACCCAAGATATTGTTTTTATGTGATATGAACACTGGCTATTTTAAAATTTACATCCCTTCAGGGCATTTGGACCATATTTTGATTCACTTGAAATGATAGGCATTTCTTTAGGCCTATTAAAATAATCTGCTATATGCTGGGTACCTGCAAAACCATGTATTTCTAACTTCCCAGTGTCAAAGCACCATTGTTTCTTCCAACTGTTCCTTATATTCGTAGAGAGTGAACAATAATAGGCCAAATGTATCTAAATTTTTATTTATTATTAGATATAATATAAGTTTGTAGTATTTGTACATTTAATTTCTATTTAATTAGGTCTATTTACAATTAACATGAAAAATTGCACAGTAAGGGGAGATTAAGTTCCCTTCTGAAAAAAAGTGGGTGAATGGCATCCACATATGTTCTCCTTCCAGTAAGGCTCTGCCCAGATCTCACCTTGTGTGATTTTCATCTGGGGCACTAAAAAATGGGTATACAGGAATTAGAAAATTCATTTTTTAGTGAAGCCCAGATCTAACTTCATGTGATTTTTATTTATGGAGGTATGCACAAAATTAACCATTATAACAATTTATGTTATTTTTAATCGTAAATTATTTTAAAATGAAAATAATTGCAAAGTTCGCTTGTGCTTAGAATAATATTAACCAAAAACTTTTTGGTAATTTCATAAGGCTCTCTTGGTTGGCAACAATTTGTTTGGAAAAAAATGCATCTGCATACATTAAATTGTGATTTATTTGTAAAGAAATTTATACTTCTCTCTTGAAGTTATATGGAAGGCAAATAATAAAGTACTATTTAAAAATGCTTCACTATGATAAGAAGTTGCAGACTTTGAATGAATGGAGAGAAATAAAATTCGTAAGTAATGTTTTGAGCAAAGCTAAATACTGTGTTGGCTTATGTTTGTGCTTTGTCAGAAACATAACTGTCGGTATTTACATTATGGAAGAAATTTTTATTGCCGAAGTAGTTATTTATTTTAAAATAAAATAAAAACAAGATGCATATAGGCATTGCATAATGCCACAGACCATCTGCTAGAACTTGAGGTACCATAGAAGTAAAGCAAGCAAACTCCTACATTTTCCCATTGACTTGAAAAAAAGTCCCCTGCTTGTTAGGCCTAAGGAAATAAAACTACTATAGCACACAAATAATAAGCTTTAGTTTGGATTATGTTATCCATATTTGATTCTTGATTCTCAATTTTATCAAGCTTTTTGGTCTGGTCTAAATTATTGATTGTGTTAATTTAAAAAAACACATAAAAGGTATATGTTATTCAATGACCTCTATTCTGAAATCATCCAGTTATCTAATTTCTTCACAAGCCCAAGTAACAATAGTTGCTTGTTATGTAATTTTTTAATACTCTACTTAACTGTTAATTTGTCATTACATTTCTTTGCTAATGTTCTATAAATGTGCATATCTCTAAAGCTATGTTCACACTGAGGAATTTGTTGCAGACACAAATACTCCATACAGATCCCAGATACAGTTCCATGTTTCTTGTTTCAGGAAACTTATCCTATCTACACGTTTCGTGCACAAATATTTCATGTGAGTGTTTATACTGAGGAATTTGTTGTCAGACACAAAAATGGCTTCAAATGAAGAACTTTTGCTTCTTTGCGCGAGTGCTACTATAATATTAAAAGAAAAAAGCAAAAAGAGGCAGCGTAGATGGTGGGCTCGAAATTTTTTGCAAAAACGTTCGAGTCATGGCGCTTACAATCCATAGCGATTTCGTACAAAATAGCTGCGTTTAAAATACAAAAACGACCGCCATTAAAAATCGATAGAAAACTATCGATAATTTGCAAGAGTCATCTGTTGAAACGTCACTACAGCACATGCGCAATGAACATTCTCGCTGGGATCTGTTCGATGTTTTCGCTTTCATAGCGTAAACAAGAACTTGTGGCGAAACCTTGTTTCTGGTACATTTTATTGACTGTTTGTGTCCGGGAACTAGGAATATGTTCAATAGGTTTACGACTTGTGGCAAATAGGTTGCTATACATGTACCCGGGCACATATTCTTGCAACAAATTCCTCAGTGTGAACGTACCAGAGGAACATTTCATTTTAATGGACTATGAAATGATCTACATTTCCTAACTGTCTTCTTAGAATTCAAAATTAAGAAAACTCGTAATAATTATGGAATTCATATATTTAGAAAAAGGCAATATTTCATCTGAGAAAAGGTGTTATGTTTTGCAGTAACAGAACTATAACTAAACATCCTTTATGCAGTCATTTATATTAATGCAAAGATCTAGCAAAAATATATGGATTTCTGTGGTTGTTCTCTTTAGAAGAAGGTATCAGTAAATAAATGAATACTTATAACCCGTAGTTACTCGCTATATGAGCATTTCTCTCATCCTCTTTTAAAAGTTAAAAGAAAAATACTGATTTTCATTTCAGCTGGGTTTTTTTTACTTTCACAAACATGCTGACATTATATTTAAGGGAAAACATACAGGTTTTGGTACTGAGAAATAGGCAAAATTCATTATTTTTCTCAGCAATGTACTGCTCTACAACCTTGTAATTTGACATGTTTTTTACTGACCACTTCCAAATTATATACTATTTTCAGAATTACTTATATTGTTACAGCCACGGGTAATTATCGTACAAAATGGCAGCCATGTTTTGTTCACTGAAATGCCGTTTCCATGACAAATGTAAATATTTCTGAGTGATTCTGTTTTCTATCTATTCGTTAATATTATGAGAACAACACTATCTACAACCAATGATTTAACATTATAATATTATTAATGTAAAAGAAGACACAAAAAAATTCTTCAAGAATTTATTTTCTAAAAAATACTTATAATGTACATATTCCAAAGATTGTAGATGATGATGTTTATTTGATATTTACAAATAGATATAAAAAAGAATCAATCAGAAATATTGACATTTATGGATATAGCCATATTTACCTGAATATAAGCCACCTCTGAATTTAAGCTGCACCTGTCTTTTTAACATTAAAATAAAGGAAAAATTAAATTAACCCCAAAGTGAAATAATGAATTGTCTCTTTTTCATTACATTAAAGAAACATTGAAGTCAACTCTTCCGGGTTAATGGGCGTTGTCGGTCAGTTTTGTTGACTGACATTTCACCAAAACCTGCATCGGGCATCGTCAGACCGTGTTTCAGGCAGACTGATGCAGGCTCTGAAGATGCCCGATGCAGCTCGTGGCGAAACGTCAATCAACAAAACTGACCGACCATAAGCATGGAAGAGTTGACTTCAATAGATGCCGGTCGTGAAAGCCTAAATACTTTTACTAAATAAACACATTTCTTAGCTGAAATAGGCATGAAATAATAAAAATAAGTATCAGCTGACTTAAATTGTGAAATTCTAATTTTATTTCATTAAGTATTGAATAAAACGATGGAAAAGAAAATATAAATCAGTAGTCTACTTTACTACACTGACGACTTTCAATTTTGAATTTCGCGCAATTTTTCTATTTTTCATAACTTCACTTTCAGTTAACATCAGTTTAAAATTACCGTTATTTGCATTTATTTACATCTGAGCAGCTCATAATACACGCATATTCCGCAATACCGCTATAAAAATGATTTTAAAAAACGCAAAACACATCATAAAATGAATATCGCCAAATACTCGCTTACTTATGCCTTCACCTCCTGAGACTAATAGCTTAAGTTATTCTAAAAATAATATTTAATTGTGGAAATAGTCAATCAATAGCATGTCAGATTACAAGGTTACAGACCAATTCGTTGCTGAGAAAAAAATAATGAATTTTGCCTATTATTCAGTACCCAAAACTGTATGGTTTAATGAGCACCAAGAGAGGTTTTCTTAATGTTTAATATTTAAATGAAAATTAGATTTAAAAACTACCAACAAATATCGAATAGATTGTAGAAAATGCAGAACAGGGAATCCCTCAAGTATGCCTAACTTTGAAACTTTTTCCTAGTGAGTAGCCTACCGTACCTGCGTTGTTTTATGAGAGGTAACCCTTTTAAAAGAAAGACAGGGATCAGTGGCGCAGCCAGGATTTTAAACTTATAAAATATATGCAAATAAAATTTAAAAAATAATTTACTATAAGCTGGTTGCAATTAATTTTTCGATTTTCTTTACAACTTATTCAATGAAGTTATTATCCTAGTGCGAACATCACTAACATTATTATTATCATTATCATCATCTTCATCATCAGCACCATCATCAAATCATATCATAAATTTCTATCTAACCTACAGTTTATAAAAAGTTTGATATTTCATTTTTAACACATCACAATACAAAGCATTTCATTTAACTTCTGAAATTCACAGTTATCGTACCAGTAGGCCTAATCAGAACTGAACCTGCTTGCCGTTAGTATTGGGTTTCACAGGCTTTTAAAGCAATCGTGTGAAGCGCTGTAGCAAATAAGAGTTTTAAATTGGAGACTGAATAAAGGATTGACGGAGAATTTAACATTGGTTGTTGTACTGCAGTAATATACTGAAATAAACATATTAAATTGTATCGCGTTCTGTGATGACTTGAAACTATTGCTATTAAAAGTAGAACATATTCTGCCATTATGAATTCTGCAGAAGGATTTGGACTCGATTCGACGAATGTAAAGCGACGCTGAAAACTAATGCATTTGGAATTGTTATCGAATTTCTGTATTATGTATGGCAAAAACTAATTATTAACTCAATTAACAATTTCAAACATTGTTTTTGAAATACGAGGGCAATCCAGAAAGTAGATTACGTTTTCGTCTGTGTCCGCTAGAGGCGGGGCTAGCGCGGCCATTTTGGGGTCAGAGCGTTGCGCAGCTCAGTCGGCATCTAGCGGTGCTAGTGAGAGGTTCGTGCTGTGCTCTGTTCAGATACTGTGACGGTTTAAAATGTCTGCGTTAATTGAAAATCCCGCGAGCTGCGAGGTGCGTGCAGTAATAAGGTTTCTGACTGCAAAAAACTGTAAACCGATAGAAATCTATCGGCAGCTTTGTGAAGTGTATGGGGACAACATTATTACTGAAGGTGGAGTGCGTCAGTGGGTCATAAGATTTAAAAATGGCCGAACCAATGTTCACGACGAAGATCGAAGTGGGAGACCCAGCATAGTGACTGCCGAACTTGTCGAAAAAGTCGATGCTAAAGTCCGTGAAAATCGAAATTTCACAATAACGGAACTTTCTTTGAGTTTTCCACAAATTTCGCGAAGTTTGTTGCACGAAATCATCAGCGATAAGCTTGGTTACCACAAGTTTTGTGCAAGATGGATTCCAAAAATCTTGACAGAGGACCACAAAACTCAGCGAATGGCTGCAGCGTTGAACTTTTTGGACGCTTACCATAAGGATGGTGACTCTTTACTCGATCGCATCGTTACTGGTGACGAAACATGGGTGAAACACGTGAACTGTGAAACGAAATTGCAATCAATGCAGTGGGGGCACACAAGTTCTCCCAAAAAACCCAAAAAATGCATGCAAACAATGTCGGCAAGGAAGATGATGGCGACTGTTTTTTGGGACAGAAAAGGTGTGATTTTGGTGGACTTCCTGGAAAGAGGCACTACAATAAACTCTCAAAGGTATTGCCACACTCTCCAAAAACTCAGAAGAGCAATCCAAAACAAGCGCAGAGGAATGTTGAGCTCTAAGATCTTGTTGATTCACGACAACGCCCGGCCCCACACGGCAAATGTCACTCGTCAACTTCTTGAATCTTTCACGTGGGAGTTGTTTCCTCATCCGCCGTACAGTCCCGACCTGGCACCGAGCGACTTCCACCTATTCCCAGCAATGAAGAAGTGGCTGGCTATGCAGCGTTTTGATGACGACGCACAGCTGCAAGAAGAGGTAACGAAGTGGTTGAAGGCGCAGGCGGCCGAATTTTTCGACGAAGGAATTTCCAAGCTCGTACATCGCTACGATAAATGCCTTAATTTGAATGGTGACTATGTAGAAAAGTAGTATGTGAGTGTGGCTTTCATCTGTATATAATAAAATTTGTTTCCTATACTTTGTTTACTTTTTATTCCAAAACGTAATCTACTTTCTGGATTGCCCTCGTATTTCAAACAATCTTGCATTATTATCACCAATTTAACTTAAGTGAAAATGGTACATTAAAGAAAAATAAATCATTCTGATCTGGGGGACTGCCCCCCCCCCCAGCTTTAGCCCCTTAGCCCCTCCCCATGGCTGCGCCACTGACTGGGATCAACCAAGTCTATGATTTCCTCTAACTATGCCAAGCCACCCCATAACTTTATAATAAATCTTTTAATCTTACTATTTTCTGTTATTACCATTTTCCATGACTGCTCAGTATTTCCATTGCTTGATATATCAGAATATCCTTTATTCTTCAATAAATTTGTCATACAACAATTTATATATTTTTAATGAGCTATGTATAGATATAATTGTGTCATCTAAAGAAAAGTTATAAAATTTTCTGAATAACCAGTGTCAGCATAGGAAAATATATGGGAGTGCGAGAAATATAATCAATACGTTTAAAAGCAATAGGGGAGAGCGTGGAGGGATGGGACGTTTTTACTTTATTAATTTTTGTAAATTTTTTGGTTTAATGTAGGCAAAAACTGATTGCATTTCTGAAAACTGCTTGGCTTCAGAATATAAATATGTTATACTGAAGATTAAAATTTTTATTTACCTTGCAGATAAATAACATTTTTTATATCATTATCAAGTGTCCCATCCCTCCTACCTGGGTAGGTGGCATGGGACACTGTTCAAGGAGGTATGGGACAGAGCTTTTGAGCCTCAATGTCCATATAAATAACATTGGAAATCCATATAAAGTTTAAAAAAGCCCCTTTTCAATGCATTTAAGTAGAACATAACAACAAGAGAGTTATAATAGGTGACTCGGAACAATAAGTCTCTCAAAAAAAAAATTAAGTAAGCAAGTTCGACTTCCAAATACAGCATGTCTTTAAATCTATCTCTCATATACAAAAATCAACCCATATCACTACAAAATAGAAGAAAAACACTTTAAAATACATTTTCAATTTTGCAGGAAATATGGGAGGCTATGTTTCTCATTAAAATGGTGTCCCTTCCCTCCTGCGTAAAAATGTCCCATCCTTCCTGCATTGTAGTGATCACATGATTTAGCTTCTAACACCCAAACTATAAGACATAGGCCTTACTTTCAATTGCCCTACACTACTGAAAAGTCAGATCTTTTCATTAGTTACAAAATATATATGGTAATTTTCCAATTTTAAAAATTACAAGGCTCTTTAGAAAGTCGGAAAATTTATAATTTATTGACAGAAATGAAGTAAGTTCGTTTTCTCTTAAAGTTACAGCATAAGATCCACCATACTTTCTAATATAGCAGACTATTGCTGTTGCAAACTTCTGAGGCCAATTTGTTAAGAATTTCAATTGTAGTTTTTGTATTATATTGAACGTCCCATCCCTCCTGTGTCCCATCCCTCCACATTCTCCCCTACTTCAAATAAAGGGGAAGTACCTTTTCTATAGATAGCTAACTATATTTACAGATACAAGAAAGGATAAAGAGAATAGTTACAGGACTTACAGGAGTTAATGAAACCGACTCCAAAAGCATAACCAATTAAATTCAAAACACTGATTGAGAACAAGATGTTTAGAAAACAACAAAAACAAAACAATAAAGAACAGTTATTAAAATCCAAAATAAAATAATGTATTCTTAGATTAACTGTACCAAGAATAGTTAGAAGGAAAGAATGAAATGGCAATACAGTACCTCAAGAGTAAGGTAACCAAAACAATCAGATTCAAATTTCTTAAAAATCCCTAAGAAGAAAAGGCAAAACTATTCAATGTAGTAAAATCTCTTCTTATTGCTATATGCTCTTTATACATCTTGAACTCTAACAGTAGACTAAGACCAATCTGCCAAGTTAGCAGTAATATGGCACTACGTAATTTGGATACAGTGAACTCTCAATTATCCGAGGTAATTGGGGAAACAATGAACACAAACAATGCAAAATCGGGGATAATCCCCCACCCAAAAAAAATTCAGAATAGCAACTACAGGGTCTTTATTATAAGTTGAGACGGGGCAACCGGTGTATTCACTCCCCGCTACGGAGTCCGCATTAGCCGCAGGTGACGCGCGCGCGGCTTCCCTGCTTAAAGTGTAGGCTATATAAAGTATTACATATCTTACCTTATAACATATGTTGGAAGTGTCGTCCTTCCTGTGTTATACAGGCATTGTATCTGGAAACTACATTCTGGCTGACGCGAGTGAGTTCTTTCACTGTAATGCCCCTAATTTCATTTGTAATGTTTTCTTTCAGCTCCTCCAATGTGTGAGGATTTGTTCGATAAACCTTATCCTTAAGAATGTGGTTTCCAGATACAATGCCTGTATAACACAGGAAGGACGACACTTCCAACATATGTTATAAGGTAAGATATGAAATACTTTATATAGCCTACACTTTAAGCAGGGAAGCCACGCGCTCGTCACCCGCGGCTAATGCGGACTCCGTAGCGGATGTATAACCACAAATACTATATTTCAATGTTTAAAACAACATAAGGAAACAGTATTTTCTTTTGTCTTTTCAAATCAATCTCCATCTTTCAAATTTTAATTACTTAGAACAGACTTGCCACTATAAAATTAATTCCACAACTAACAATGCGCGGCAATTGTAAAGGACGACACCTATTGAAATACAGTAGAGTCACAATAATCCGAGCCTCGATAATCCAAGATTCCATGTAATCAGAGATGCAAAAAAAAAAACAGATAATTAAAAAAAATCCATATATGAAGGCTTACGGAGAATTTTTAAAAAAATAAAGTACCTTTATCGTTGACAACATGCAAAGTAGGCTTGGGGAAGGTTGAGTTGGAAATAGATGCGGGTTGGCAACATTTTTTAAAGTTGTAAATGCTTATAAAGAGTCTTTCTTCTAACACTGTTAATGTATGGTATGTATGTATCTGTAACTTTAATATCTTACAATTAAATTTGACTTCGTTTTATGTACATATGTATGTAATGTAGTTGAAAGTTCCATTATTTTCCTTTTTTCTATGTAATCGAGTTTTTTGTAATCCGAGGTACCATCAACCCCAATTAACTCGGATTATCAGAACTCTACTGTAGTCTGACAAGGCATGTCTCATCCCCCAACTATACTTTGCAGTCTAATAGTGAGTGGTGTTAATGACCTTTAAATAGTGGAAAAGTGCCATTCACAACCAAGGGACACCAAATTTTGATCCCATAGAACCACTACCTTAAAAAAAAGGCCATGATTAATCCATAAACGAGATAATCCACCCATGGAAAGTTGAGAGTTGACTGTACTTAACTTCCATTAATATAAGCGTACACCACAGGAAGGATACTAGAAGATACCCAATTTACTAAAGCTTTGTACAAAAAGGGAGGATACTTACGTGAAGTCTTTGCTGTAAAGGTGATTGCACTGTCCCAGTCATCCTTACTGGTGGATTTGGTTACATCACCATCAATTTCGGACTCCTGTAGGACTTCATTAATATAATCTGAGGAAAGTGAAGATATTTATCAGTTTAATAAAAAGGAATTACATTATTGGGGGTCACTACCATTTCTTATGCTTCCAGGTTTGACGCTGCAGATGCCTAGAAGCCAAGCAAATGGTACATGTGTACTAACAATTCACAGGTGCGTGGGCAAAGAGAGTTAAGTCCACCATGGTCAAAAATTGAGATATGTCCATAGAGTTATAGATAAAAATGTTCTCTACATTTGTGTTCAGTCCAGTAAGACATATTCACAAACGTACGGTAGTTATGGACGTGTGCCTCATGGGTTTATCCATCTCTAAGGCGATGTTGGGTAGCTAAAGTGTGTTAAGTCACTCTAATTCTCAGTAACTAGAAAGTGGACTTAACTCTCTTTGCCCGCGCACCCGCGAATTGATTACCTAAGTGGAAAACTCCATTAATCAAGTGAATTAAAACTAATCAAACATGATTATAGGTTAGTTTCGATTGCATTTATTATAAAATAATTACGCTTAGAATAAAATACGAGGGTTGGTCAATAAGTAAGGTCTCCAACACTCTAGCCCAAGATCACAACGTCGGACAAAAGATTTGGCACCACTGCCATGTTCCGCTATCTCCCCTCTTTCAAACAAGCCATTGCTTCAGCTGCTGAACCTTTTAGTGTCCGAGGTAGAGCCGTTTGAAATAGATCTCCCGATTTCCGTCCCCGCCAAGTAATAAGTAAGGTCTCCAACACTCTAGCCCAAACTCACAACGTCGGACGAGAGATTGGTGCCACTGCCATGTCCCGCTATCTCCCCTCTTTCAAACGAGCCATTGCTGCAGCCACTGAACCTTTTAGTGTCCGAGATAGAGCTGTTTGAAATAGATCTCCCGATTTCCGTCCCCACCAAGTGCGGCCTCCGCGAACCCACCTCGCACAAACCTTATGGAACATCAATTTGTCACTTAAAGTGGTCTGTATGGAACCTTTAGAAATTTCAGGAAGCAACAAACAATGTTCACGAGTAGTGATGCGTCGATCTTGTCGCACCAATTCATCGACTTTTGCCACAATCTCATCTGTGACGGCTGTTGTTGGTCTCCCACTTCGTTCATCATGAATATTTGTCCGGTCCTGTTTAAACTCACGAACCCATTTACGCACATTTTATATGTCCATACATCCCTCTCCACAAACTTCGCAATGCTGTCTGTGAATTTCAATCGGCGGAACTTTTCTTGCAGTAAGAAACCGTATGACTTCGCGTAGGCGCACTTGGCGGGGACGGAAATCGGGAGATCCATTTCAAACAGCTCTTCTCGGACACAAAAGGTTCAGCGGCTGCAGCAATGGCTCGTTTGAAAGAGGGGAGATAGTGGGACATGGCAGTGGCACCAAATCTCTCGTCCGACGTTGTGAGCTTGGACTAGAGTGTTGGAGACCTTACTTATTAACCAACCCTCATACTTTAAAGTATAACCATTTTCCATAAGTAGGGGAAGGGTATTCCAGAATGAGACACAAGATGTTAGAAAACTTTTAATTATTTTAGTTTGAAACTTTTTATTCTGGAATTGTTATGAGATTTTACTGATATTGTTACCAACAAATGTCCAACAGAAAAATATTGATTTTTAATAATGAGAAATGTATAGAATATGGAAATTTAAACGAAGAGAAATTGTTTTAGTGTGTCCCATGGTGTGGTACGTTACTCTTGGACAATGTGTGTTCCACTCTGTGTGGACAGCCTACTTAACATCGAAATATCCAAATTTTACTTGAATAGTCATGTAATTGTTCTGCCTTTTTTTGTTACCAACAAGGCAACAATATTTGGAACTCCTTCAAAATAGCGTAGATAGCCATGCTCTGCCATTAGCGACCGTGCCCCTCCGAGCCGCAGGGAACAAAAGAGAAACGATCAGTGCAAGGGTAAAATTTCCTGTCATATTCAATGTAAGACATAATAAACCCAGCGCTATTCAGTATATTGCTCCTAAACTAATACAAATGTTCCTAACCTAACATAACCTGTCACTGACCTAGAATTTGGCTGTCACTACTTCTAGAAGCCTTATTACCTTTCCACGTCGTTTGTAAAACATCGTCACATGGCACGAACCCCGCGCTATGCAGAATACTGCTGCTAAACTAACATGACTGTTCCTAACCTAACATAACCTGTCACGGACCTAGAATTCTTAATGCAGAAGCTTTTTTACCTCCACATCTTACATAAAACATCTCTACAACAGTCGTTTATCTACCGAATTCGACCGGCATGTAATCATGTTCGTAATATTGGCGACATTGTAGACTTGGTCCCACTCGGTACGGCCAGGTTATGATGGCAGTCACCTTATTCTCAAGTTTAGCCCAATATTTTTATGTTTCACTCATTGGTTCACATTTGGAACCTCTGCCAATTTGGGTTTTCCTGCAAACTCTGTCAGCAAAAGTCTTCCATGGCTAAGTTCTCTTCTCAACTTTTCAAAGCTAGAAGCCTCTTCTTCATCCATAAACAATGAATCAAAAGATTCTACATCGTTTTTAAGTTAGTATGCTTCTCTGAACAATTTTATTCCTCTAAATGTCTTCTGTCCTACGTAAGATTTGGTTTGTTTCTCTATTATGTTTTATGCTTAAAAAATCACATCTTGTTTATAAAGTTTAGTGTGAATATTTGAATTAAATACTACCAGCACAATTAAAAAAAAATTCTGCAAGAAGTAAAAAAATAGAAAATATAAGAAATATCAGGATATAGCCTCCAAAATAAATGAAGATCATTCACAAGATCATTACCACAGTTCACATGAAGACAAAGACACTAACCATGAGAAAACTGCTTTGCTGATCCATTTTGAGTTATCCCTGGAAAACTAACGTGATTTTGTTTCCCATCCTGAAAAGAAACAGGAGAATAATCATTAGCATCTCAATAGTTTGTTTTAGCAACTCAGTAAATTTGTATGATTTAAATTCTTCCAACAAATGTAAGTTGGCTAAAGAAAAATGAATGCACTTGTGTCGTGCTAATGTAAGTCCAACCCAGAAACATTTGATAAGCCTGTCATAAGATACCTTCATGATTTGTGACACTAATTCAAGGTCTATAGAATTCCATAATCAACAAGGCAATTTTAGTCATAACAAATTTTTCTGTTACTCAGTAAATTTGTATGATTTAAATTCTTCCAACAAATGTAAGTTGGCTAAAGAAAAATGAATGCACTTGTGTCGTGCTAATGTAAGTTCAACCCAGAAACATTTGATAAGCCTGTCATAAGATACCTTCATGATTTGTGACACTAATTCAAGGTCTATAGAATTCCATAATCAACAAGGCAATTTTAGTCATAACAAATTTTTCTGTTGAAATATTAATTTGATGAGTCTGGAATATTATAAGCAATGATGATAACCAGTAAATGATATCATGTAGAATAATATTTCTAGGGAATATGTCCCTTATACTGAATGAGGTAGCTGAGACTATGAGACAGTAACATCACAGACTCACATCCGGTAGATTGCGGGTATGAATCACATGACAAGCATGCCCATAAAAATAAGTGCAATAAAAGTTTTTTTCCTGTATTCCTTTTTAACAAAAGATAAATTTGATTCTTTTCACTCTATTTTTCATTTCCTTTTGTGATCGTATTTTAAAATACCATTTTCTTTGTGAAATTGTAATGATTAAACTTCGAGCACAAAGAAATCATATCAAAATTAAATTTATATTTATAATAAGCTCAAGCTACTAGTTATTAGTGCATGTTTTAGCACTCATTTTTGCTAAGCATGAATGGTGTTTTAAGCAGATCAAACACAAAGGTGCCAAGCAGATCGGGCAGCGAAGGATGCAACAAAGCACCCCTTAAGTGACAAAACAACAGCTACCTTGCATACAGACTATACCACATGTATTAAACGGAAGCTGTTGCAGCAGTGGAGGATTAACTGGCACAGTAAATGAACAAGCAAACTCCATGAAATAACTCAACATTCCACTAAGCAGTACCCAATTAAAAATCTATCCAGGAAAAATCAAATCTTGATATCTTGGCTCAGAATATGTCACTGTAAAAAGACTCATAGCTATCTGAAAAGAGAAGAACCCCTTATATGCAACTTTTGTATCAATAGTTAACAGTTAAATATAATATTCTGGAATGGCAACAGACAAACTGAATCCCAAATGATCTGCAGACGGCACTGAATTCACCATCATTATGCCACCAAATATTACAGATATGAAAGACTCAAGACTTCTGAGTGATATCTAGAATATGTAGTAATTGATCTATTGTAATACTTCTCTCTAGTGTAAACCAATGTTACAAAATTATTTTTGTACATAATGTATAAGTTACAATAAGATCACGTGGGTTAAAGTGACTATAAGCACCTTAAAATTAACAAACAAACAAACAAACAAAACTGTGGACAAACAATCTTAAACAAACACTTCTAATGAAGGTACTGAATTATGAAGTGTTAAATAAGTGACAGTCACGGCAGAAATAAATCTATAAAAAAAGGTAAGGTAAAACAGTTTTCCAAGGATTTCGTATGAAAACGAGTCTTGTTTTATATATATAAACTGGCCCCTGGTTCAACTACTGAAAAAAAAAAAAAAATCCTTTAACACATTCATAATTGAGTGCTAGAAATAACATTGTGTGGAATGTCTCAAAATCGAAATAGGCATAATTTATTGTTGCATGACTCCCAATTTAAACCTTTTTGCTTTTTATTATTAGTGATAAAAGTGGTAATGACTACCAGAATCATTAATGTAATTTGGTTATAGCAAATCATTTTGGGAGAGATGCTAAAATATTTCTAAAAACAACAGACATTAATTATGGTATGACAGTTATACATTTTATAATTTCATCACAACATATGATAACAACTCAGTATACAAATTACACATAAATACCAGTGGGTACCTCTAAACATAACACATAGGTCTACAACAATTACATTTCTAAGAACTAACACCTAAGAAAGTGGTTTGGGAAAACACAAGCATACTTTTCTTTCTTTTGAAAGAGTTATGAAATCTATTTACTTGTAAAAATATGCCAAGAAAACTGTAACTGTATTATTTTGTAAAAAATGTCAGAAAACATCTTCTGAGAAGGGAAGTAATTCACCTGGTAGTATAACACTTCAGGCTATTAATTCAAAATGAGTTTTCACATAAGGTGACTTATTTATCAAAATTAAATGCTTTAGCTTAGAAGGTTAATGTATCACTTGAATATTACATCTATTTTGTAATGCTTTTGATGAAAATTTTACTGTTTATGAAGTTTACAACTTTCTAGTTACTTACTTAATTAAAAAGATGATAGTTTCCCATCTTAGAGCTAAATTAAGAACTATTGCAAAACAGAAGGGTATGGGTGACATTTGTGAATTCATATATTATTTCTACAAAAGCAGTCATTTCTTACCTTTCCTAATCTTTTGCTTCGTTTATGATGATGCTTCCTTTCCCCAACCATACGCCGTATATTCATGTGCATTCGGTAATTGACTGGTTGAGTGGACAGATCCCTGTCATTCACAGCATGTCGACTATAACTCAGCCTCCGGTGCTTTAAAATAAATAACACAAAAACATAGATGAAATCCTCTTCAGAATTAATAATTAGTTATACTCAGGGCCTGATTAAAAGTTAAGATCACCCTAGGTTAACATGCTTGTTGTACCCTCCCCTGCTGATTCCTGTCTCCACTTCTCCACAGTCGCTTATCAGAAGGCACCCTCATCCATTGTTTTAGCTTCTAAATTGGAAACACATTCTTAATATTAAAAAAAGAAACCTAATGACATAATTATACTTCAGGTTCCATTTTTTAACTTAGTAATCAGATTTTATTTTAGTTATAGCACAGTATAAGCATTAATACAGTAAAGAAACTGTGTGTTAAAAGTCCTATGACAACATGTTAACTGGACGACACTAGCGCTCCATGCGGAGAGTAAGTTAACTAAAACTACATTCTCATCATATCAAATTACTTGGGAAAATACATGAACACATCACAAAATATGTTATATTAAGAGAGAAAAATTACACAATATTTTTCTTTATTGAAAATCTGAATTTTAAATTTAAGAAATAATAAAAAAAAAGGTAATATATTCTAGTTAAGAACAGGTAAACAATACCTAAATAGGCTACTGTTAAGGACTGTATCTAGGCCTAGTACTTTTCTTTCAAAATCATTACCCCTTAGTGATAATTCACAATTTAAATTATATTAAATATGAATTAATTATGATATTACAGGTCTGTCACGTTGTTCATCCTGCACTTCATTGTTGAGAGTGCATTTTCATTCTCTGTCTTATATGGCAACATACGACTTCAATTGTAGGTCTATGTAGCCTCAATTACTGCAGGATAAACTCCATTAAACAAAACAAAAAATTCTGGAGCATTTGGAATTGAGGACACCATCGGTACAGCAATTTTAATTAACGAGTTTTTATAGGAATTCATAAACTGTCTGTTTTCGGCATGTTCCAAGCATAGACGGTAATTTTCACTCAAATATTTTACATCTTTTGTTACTAGGTTTTCTTATCAACCATTAATTACCTATTTTATACACCAGAAATCATTATAACAGAATGAAATATAAAAATATTACATTAAAGTAAGTTGAAACATAACCACACCAGAATGCATGTCAAGAGTAAGCCAGTAGGCCTACAATAATTATTACGTATTTTTGTTCTTACCTTTCTGGATCAAGAAAGTGAAGAATGTTGTTTGGGATTTCATCCTTTATTATTACTGCAATTTACAGCAGAAAAATAAGGTCCTTTCGAATCTAGCTTGTTCTAATAAATATAACACTCCTATTTAGTTACATACTTCCTGGAGTAGTTATGTAGTGTTACTTTATGGCCGCTACGATCGCTAGTGTATGCGTGCACATGTTCGTCTGACAGAAAAACGGACTGAGTTTCATTAGTGCATTAATATGTACACTGTGGTTATAATTTATCAACATCTTATCAATAATAATTATTAGTTTTAAATCTCTCCTTTCAATGAAATAAAATAAATGTGATACTGGACAAGCAGCGAGGAGGCCACAGAAGACAGTTCTGACAGTGCTTCTATGAGATTTTAAAAATTTTATCTTATTTTATAAATGTGATGAATGCAGTTTTTATTTTAATTATTGGAACTCCAAGCCAGCAAAAGATGTCCTGAAGATGGTGTAAAGGCACCAAAAGGCCTAGGAGGCAAATTACAAAATATATCATAGTTGAGTAACTGGTATCACATTTATTTTATTTCATTGATCGAGCTCAACAGCATTCAACATGTATGTTAATAACTTCCCTTTCAATATTTCTCATGCTCAAAAATGTTATTCTCTAAAAACACAACCCCCAAAATCTTCATGCCATAGGCTACAGTCTAATTACTAATCAGGCCCTGGTTATACCAGATAATCTAAAAAGCTGATAAAATTATAATTAGTTTTTCTTTCTCTTGTGTGAAATGATTAACTTTCAGCTGCATTATGAGCCATTGGTAAATATCAACTTCAAAGATCAATTTTTCAGAGAGAGTTCTAAACTAAAACAATTTGAAGAGTCCATAGGATGGTGCCATGGCAGCTGAAGTAGCCTATACCTGTTGAAAATGGGAGAGATGATTGCTAAATCTAGTACAAGTAACCTTTACCAAAAGTGAAGTTTAGTGTGATATACTTATTGAACTATGTAGTGTACAGTACAATAACATCATTAAATACTTTTTCTTCGAACATTTCCTATAATAACGGAGTAATTATTCATAAATGTTAAAACTATGATCAGTTTTGCATTGTTCAAGTCATAGTTTTGTATGAGACAAGAAGACCTACTGTATTTTCCTGAATACGAACATTGTTTGAGAAAATAATGTGGTCACTTCGCCATGAAAAGTATGATAGATCATAAAGTTACAGTTTTCTTTTCCTTTTTGTGAATTTACAGTAATGACCAGTGATGGGAAGTAATTGAGTAATAGTAATCGGATTACAGTAACAATTCCTTTTTTGGTCCCATTTACTTGTAATCAGTACTTTTAAAAAATGTAATTTCTACTTGTAATTTACTTCTGGTAATAAAATTGTAATTGTTACAATTTAGTAGTCGTTAGTATTAGTATCATTCTTGTTTGCTATATTGTCATCATTACTGTTTTTGCAACTAATATCCAAATTAGAGTTAATATTAACAAAAAGTTACTCAATGTTTCCAAAAATATTCTCATTGATGTGTTTTTTTTTTATTAATAATTTGGGCTTGTGCCCAAAACAAACCAAAAAACAAGGAATTTTTAGGTACTGCCATTTTGTAAAGTAATTGTAAACGTAATTGTAATTTTACTGATTACTTTTTGAAAAAGTATGGTAATTTGTAAATTGTTGTAATTAAGTAAAATGTTACTCAGGTAATTGTAATTCAGCCCAATTACTTTCTTTTTGTACTTTTCCCATCACTGGTAATGACAAAGACATGCATTGCACAATGACTGTGAGGAACACAAAGTGAAGACTATAGCTCACAATCCACATTCATTGAAATGAGGGGTGTAGTGTATTTTTAAACAAACAACAAAAACTAACGAACAATAAATGAAAACACAATAAAAAAGAATTTCACCGATGTTGGCTGACCTATACATGAGTAACCTTGAACTAGAGGTCACCAGGGAATTCCCACATATTTTTAAAAACTGGTTCAGGTACGTCGATGATATTTTCGCTATCATCCCAAAAAGATTTGTAGAAGATGCATTAAAATTGTTAAATGCACAAGACCAATCGATAAAGTTTACCATTGAAATGGAAGAAGACGGATGTTTGCCTTTCCTAGATTTAAAAATCATGAGGAAGCATGGAAAACTAGAATTCGGAATTTACAGAAAAAATACACATGTGGACAACTACATTAAATGCAATAACAACAACCCAAAAGCTCACCAATTTGCTGTTTTTCATAGCCTAGTTCATAGATTAATTAATATTCCAATGACAAAGACAGAGTATAATAAAGAATATAAACATATACCTACTAGAAGTGGCAACGATTAATGGGTTTAAGACAAATTTCATAGACAAAATGATTAGAAGACACACTAAGAAAAACAAGATCAGAGAAATTAGTACATTGGATACTTTAGAAAAAACACAGCAACATTACAAAAAATTTACTTACCACCCTAAATTCTTTAATAAATTTGAAAAAGTGTTTAAAAACCACAATATAAAATTGGCACCAAAGAATAATTATACCATTAGGAACTTGCTCAACCACCCACTGAAGAATAGTACACCAAAAACTAAACTATCAGGTATCTACCAAATAGAATGCGCAGATTGTGATCAGATCTACATTGGACAAACCAGGAGGAGTTTGGAAATAAGAATGAAGGAACACTTAAGAAACATAAAACTAATGCAGACCGAAAGATCAGCAGTTGCATACCATTGCTGGACAAAAAATCACAGTGTTAAAAAGGAGATCAAACTATTAAAACACGTTAAGAAACCATCCGAACTGAACTTATGGGAGAAAATATTCATCACTAAGAAAGAAGACAAGGTTATGAACTTTGAAATCCCACCTATAGACGACATAGTGCGACTTACAAAAACGGAACGAGAGGGCAGCACAAAACAATGCATATATACAAACCAACATGGCAACCAGAATAACAGTCGACCACCAGCCGATGATGGGAGCGAATAAATGCTCTTGAAACTAGTCCTGTGTAATTAAATGTGAAAGTAAGTGGAGAATAAAGTGTTGTTATAATTCAGAATTTAGGTTTTTATCAATAGTAATTAATAAATGAAAAGCTGTGATCTCTAATATAAGCAATGATCACTGAATACCGTACTTCTAATGACTATGAAAATATGTATTTTTGATAGTAAACAATGAATAAGCCTTCTTAGAGGAACATTTGTCTTGGGCAAGAATTCAATCTGGGTATTCAACTTTGTATGCTAATGCCAAGACATTAGACTATCGCAAGATGTATCTACTTCCATTAAAAATCTTCCTCCAGACCCCTATCAACCTTGTACAACTATAGTGCAACTTCTGACTCTGATGTTTACTTTTATTATATGATTTTAAGTTAACTTTCAATGGTATTTTTATTTATTTTATTGAGCTTTGAGAACTTTTTTTTCATTTTATACAATACAGTACAATAATAAATGCAACTATTTTCAGTCTAATACAAAACATGAAAGTTAATTACACACCGATGTAATACATTGCTACCTAATATACCATAGTAGGCCTATTATGTACAATAGTACCAGTACAATAACAAATATTTTTTCTTCTTAAAACATGAATAATTTTCATATGTACAGTACTTTAAAAAATGCCTGTACATCTTTTCTTTATTTCTTCAGGCTTTAAAATTTTAAACACTAATTCAGATTTTTCCTGAAATGTACTAAGAATCCTTGATTCTTTGTAAACCATGTATTACCTTCTAAAACCAATAACATAAATTTATTAGGTGCTATACATAGAATCATTTTCCTCTCAGCTAAATAATTAGAAAATAGAATATGAGGTAGTTGACATCCACAAAAAAATGTTACACAGAAAATTTAGTAGATATTACAAATGACATAAAACAGTCAAGAAGATAATAACAAATAGAATTACAACATGAACATGCAGGAAGAATTATATTTTGAGATGTCTCTCATTACCAACTAAAGAAGGGCTTTGTAGCATGTGGAATAATCTGTTCGAGAGAAAGAGTTGAATCAGTCATTCACAAAATTTTCCATCTGCAAGAAGTCCAATGTAGTAATGGTTAGAGGCATGATTTTATGGTGAAAGACAAAACCATGAAATGTGTTAATATACACTGCAAGGACTTAGGAATTTAAATGTCTCCTGATACCTTAAACAAATTTTATGATACCGATAAAACACAAAATCCTAGAGATTTTCTTGAAACATTTTTTTTATTATTTTTGTGAATTTTTAACTTTGTTTCATAACTATATGAGAATCAAAAAAGACTTTCACATCATACAATGTTAATTCTACAGCAGCACTAAATTAAAATAAAATTAATATTTGGAAAGTGTGAATTATTCAAAACTAGCGTGTGCCCGCGGCTTCGCATGCGATAATTATTTCAAAAATTAAAAATTAAGAGCATAATAGTTAAATCATTATATTTATTAACACCTAAATCGCGTGGACTACATACCACGATCAGATAGCATCGACTGGTAAAAGCGACCTCAGATTAGAGTTCAGTGGCCCAGAAAACCCCTGCATAGTGAGTTTCGTCCAAGTCGAACAATGTTTGACCATATTTAGGCCTATATTGAATATCCCTCTTCCGTGTAGGTTGAAAATTTCATACGTCTGCGTGCCTTGATATTCTAAACAAATGAATCGTCAAGGATGGACTTACAAAATCAAGCGATTGCCCGCGATAATTATTTCAAAAATTAAAAATTAAGAGCATAAAAGTTAAATCATTATATTTATTAACACCTAAATCACGTGAATTACATACCACGATTAGATAGCGTCGACTGGTAAAAGCAACCTCAGATTCGAGGTCCTTAGCCCAGAAAACCCCTGTATAGTGAGTTTCGTCCAAATCGAACAACGTTTGACCATATTGAGGCCTATATTGATTATCCCTTTTATAATAATAATAATAATAATAATAATAATAATAATAATAATAATAATAATAATAATAATAATAATAATAATCCTCTTCGGTGCAGGTTGAAAATTTCATATGTCTGCGTGCCTTGACATTATAAACAAATGAATCGACCAGCGTGAGCTACAACATTCAAGCGATCGCGATAGTTTTATGTCCAAGGAATGACAAAAATAGCCAAAGCCTACTGTAATTGATTTGACATTGAATGGTATTACTGAAAACGATGCTTCGAAAACACAAAAAATACACGTTTTTTGCCGGTTTTTCACTCATAACTCACGAACGAAAGGAGAAATTAAAAATGTAATATGCCAGAAACCTTCCCGGGAATGCACTCAACAACTTCCCAAAGTTTCATGGTGATCGGATGAATGGTGTAGTAATGCATAAAGGACACACACACACACATTCATTTTTATATATATAGATTACAGATGGCATTTTGCAAGATCATGAACAATGGTGAAAATCCTTGTGGCCAGGGAACTCCAAGGCTTGGTAATGACTGAGTTGATTAGTTAGGTGAATAAAGTAAATTGTAAATAATGTCAAAACTGTTTAGATGAAACTGATAATGTAGCAGAACTTCCTATAGGTGATTTAATGCCTAATAGTCAAAGGTATATATAAATCTCAAAACAATATTAGTAAGAAGAGGTGATTGGGGGAAAAAAAAAGTCTATGAGTACAAAGAAAATGTTCTTCTTGCACATTTCTTTGAAGAAACAAAGAAACTAAAATGTTTTCTACTATAGTAGTAATTTGAATGTTTAAAATATCAGCTAAGAAACTTTTATGTTAAATATTGTGTTTTGCTATTTTATGCTTAAGTGTTGCAGAACTTCCTTTAACACACTTAGGGCCGGTATTACAAAGAAGCTTTAAACGATGGGCTAACTTAGGTTTAAACTTGAGCTTTTCATGTTATTCTGTATTATAACCTTAAACTCCAGTTAAACTTGAGTTTTAATTGACTGAAACTAATCTTCCATTTAACTGGAGGTTAAGGCAACATTTCATGTTTTGAGTCACCAAAATACTGTGCCCCTAGTGTGATTCACTGCTCTTGAGCTGTGAATATGTGGTCTGCTGTGTGCTGTTGTAAGCATGCATACACCATTACTGACCACACCCAAGTAATTAGTGCTGGATACAAACATACTTCTCTTACCCTGCGATAGGGTTTACACAGCTCCTCTGCAAGAAGGTGGTGGATCTTGGCATCTGTCAGGTCCTTCTTGGACGGGTTGTACTCCAGTTCCTGCATGTCTATGTTCCATGTGCTTGAATCCAATTGGCTGAAACTAGTGCTGCAAGTATACAGTCCACAGTCTTTTTTAAGTGCACTGTCTCAACTCTCTGTGATAACCAGAAAGGGTGAGAACCAACATTTCATTACTACTGACTGGGCCACAATTTGAAGAACAAGGACAAACTTGCTTACACGACTAGCTCTTCCATAGAGAATTCAATGTTTACAACAGGAATTTCAAAATACCCTGTATCTTCACATATTAATTTCATTAAACATAAAGGTTGAAATAACTAGACTAACATTCAGTCAGGCCATGTTGTAAATAAAAAAAAATATTATACAAAAATACTTAGTTTTAGCATAAAAAAATTAATTTTCCAGAAAATTATATTTCTATTTTCCTCAGGCAGCCACCTAGAGCAGGAAGGTTTTAGAAACATTTAGATGTGGCATTATTTAGGTTAAAAGAAAGCTATGATTTCCAAGGTGACATTAAAATAAAATAAAAAGCAGAGTAATTGAGTAAAAAGTATAACAGATTTTAGAAATAAATTAGGTATATTATGTCAATGTATTTGTTGGCTTTGTTAAAAACATGAACTTGCATCTGCCAGGGTATTTTTTTTGTTTTTTGTTTTTTTTTTGTTTTTTGTGTGCCCACCCTTTCCCCCGGAGTGCCTAGCAATGAAGCCAAAAACTCCGGTCAAACCAAATTTTGGTGACCATTTGTGCTGTGTGTTCCTATAGTGCCCTTGTGTGCATCCATGTGGGATGATTGAGGTTATGTCGTTTTGGGCTGTGTGCTTGTACAAGTGTCTTTATTTTGAGTTAGTGTTTGCCTTGCGCTGATCGGCTTTTAGTGCTGTGTTGGGTGGTGTGCTGCGTGTGTTTATGTTAGGATCTAAGTTGTTGTGCTGTGTTATTGTGTGAGGGGATTTTGGTCCAGCCCGGCATTTGCCTGTGAGCAGGGGAAACCTCTCTAAAACCCTGCTCGGGCTGGGTGGAGGGTTTGCCCAATGGGGCTTGCCCTTCACATGATGTTTAATTTCCGTCTTCGTCTTGTTTCTCGAGGAGCGCTTGCTTGGCGAAGGCTTTTAGCGCTGGGAAGGAATTTTTTAGAGTCCAGAACTTGAGATCAGGTGCCCAGACTTCGTTTGCATTTCTAGCAGCTTCGTGTAAAAGTAGTCTGGCGTCTGTGTACCGGGGGCAGGTGTAGAGCATGTGGTACATGGTATCCTGCTCGCTGTCTTCACATGCACAAAGATCATCTTCGGCAAGATTGAAGCGTATGAGATTGGCAGCAAAGTTCCCGTGACCTGTTAGGATTTGCGTAACATAGTGGTCGGGTTTGATCCAGATCATTTTGAGTCTGCTTTGGACGTTTGGGAAGAAGTCCCTTGTGATTTTCCCTTGAGGGGATTCCGTCCAGTTTTGTTGCCAGATGCAAGTGAGCGCGTTGAAAAGTTGTTTATAGAGCTGGTGTTTATCAAATGTTTCGAACTCATTTTGTTCTAATTGTAGGTTGTCCAAATGGATGGGGATTTGTCGTCGAATCTTATACCTCAGTGATCGTTCCTGTAGGAGGAGTTCGACCGGAAGGACACCGGCTATTACATGCAGAGCATTGTGAGACGTGGTAGCGTAGGCCTTCGTGGCTCGGAGGAGTGATGATCTTTGGGCTGATCGGAGTTTCCGAATGTGGTGCGCGTTGATCTTAGGTGCCCAGGCATTGGCAGCGTAGGTTACTATCGGGACAAAAACGGCATTATATAGAATTCTATAGTAGGGTAGGGATGAAGCACCTTGACCTAACTTGGTGGCATGCATTGCCAGATTGGCCGCAGAAACTGGCTATGCATCATTTCACCCTCCCCAGCTGTCTCAAATTGAC
Source organism: Ectobius pallidus (assembly GCA_964059195.1). NCBI lineage: Eukaryota > Metazoa > Arthropoda > Insecta > Blattodea > Ectobiidae > Ectobius > Ectobius pallidus. The sequence continues at coordinate 97,937,016 of CAXKWD010000007.1, forward strand.
CAATTCAAATCAATTTTTTTTAACCACTTACCAATACCAGGCTAGAGAACGTGAAATTCAATGTTGAAAAATGATTGAGATGGAAATTTACGAGGGCATTGAAATTATTTCTCACCTAGGGTGCCAAAATATGTAGAGCAGGCCGTGATTTTAAACAATAAGTAAGTTACTACCTTTACAATTATGATTTTTACGCATATCATTAGAGGAGCTGAAGAGGAATGTTTGATCTCTCTGCAGTACTTCAATCAAACTAATATATCTTGTTTAAACTAAATGAGAAAGACAAATTAGATGGTATTTTCAGGTGAGAAAAGTTGTGGTTTATTTTATAGTATTTAATTTCCATGAAAATTATAATCTTTATTGAAAATTTGTAAATATAGAAACAACTCTTCAGGTATTATTAAGAACCAAAAAATAGAACTAAAATTCTGTTTAAAATATCTATAAACTGTTTCATCCATACGGTAATTATTTGTTACTTAGCTATAATATAACCTTGAAAGAATGCTAGATTATTTCAGTTTTATCATATCACTCAAAGTGATTCATAAGTTGATTAGAATTTTTAATTGAAGACTATGTAGTTCACCTTTCGAAAAGCATCTTCAGATCATTGTTTAGAAGTAGTATTGCATATTCACAGGTTATTCTGTTATTCTGTTATTGTAACAATATATGCAGAACATATTTTACATTGATCTGATAATGCATCTATAAAATTAAGTTTATCTTCTTCAAAATAAGATTCTAACTACTAATGAATCCACTAAGGTAATGCGGTTTAGATCAAATTAATATGTGGAGATATAGGTTTTTCTGATACCAATTATGGAAGGATGCAAGTTTCAAAGTACAATAGATTGGGCTATGAACTCCACAACAAAGGCACTCTTTTCCAAAGAACAAAATAACATAGCCTTTCTATATTCACTGGAAATGTGATAAGTAAATTATGAATAACTCAGACCTGTGGATATATTTAGTTCATATACAGTGTTTATTACTTATTCTCTAATTGTGTCAAAATGTTGAAAACTAAATAAATTGTAGACATACCAGAGAGAAAGGGAGGGGAGCAACAACTATGAATGTTTGCTACAGTGAGGTGGGGTTTGTGACTTTTATTTTCTTTCTAAACAAAAGTTTAGTTCCACATTTTTATTGTACAATGATTAGTAACAAAATTTAGTTTGCTTTTTCCTTCAGTTTTAAGTCCAATGTACAGAACTGCCGTTTTCGAATTCTTTAGTTTTGCTTCTGAGAAGTTTAGTTTGAAATTACTAAATTAAAAGAAACCTTTGTAGCACAATTTTATTTACTTTATCTGAAGACTGCTGAAGAAGCAGGAACACCACCTGTGAAACTAAGAACTAAACTCCATGGCGCTACATCTCTGGAGAGACTAGGCCTACCATCTGACCGCTGCATCATCTACCATAGGCAGATGGCATGGTTGGGGGGGCATGTGGCCAGCAAGCTGACACCCACAGCCATAAATGATGGTTTCCATGACCAGAGCTGCTAATTCTGAATCAAGTAGCTCCTCAGTTTGTATCACGAGGCTGAGAGCACCCATTTCCAGACCTCCCTACTTCAGAAAAATCTGAGGTACCAGGATTCGAACCCAGGCCTGCGAATCCACAGCCAGCGAACCTTACCATGAGACCATGCAAACAGTCCTGCTGTCCAGAAAGTTTACCAATAAAATTGAGCAACAAAAGTATCATAAATTTAATGTTTTTAACAGTGTTAAAGTTGCACACAAGAATGAGTAAGTTTGGAAGATGTTAAAAATTATTGAAGATTAGTATGGCATTTACATTGCACTGTGATATTCTATAATAAAACTCATTTTTAATAAAAGATATATATCTTACAATAGGATGAATGCTTAACTTTCTAGAAAGGACTAAATAACATAAAACAATAATGCATATAGGCCTGGTATATAAATGGACTATGTAGAAAGACTTATGACTAAATACCATAAAAACTAAGTCATAACATAGAATAGGACATTGCTGAAATAACTTTGCTACGGTCATACTTCAAAACTACAGATTTCCTCATCTGCTGTCTTTATGCAGTGAGTTATACCATTCATCCTATGCTATATTATTACCACTACCTATTGGCATGCGGATGGCATCTCAGCAAAGTTATTTTAACAATCTATATGAGTCTATTAGGATATGACATTCAAGATGCATGCCATTAAACATTTAAAGAGCTGATACTTATTTCTATGAATTTTTTATAAAAATAAATGAAATTGTTATGTATTTGAAAGTAGGCCTAGACACTTTCTTTTTTCATGGAACAGAGCATGCAGAGCATTCAGTAAAAATGTGGCACATCCGCTGAAGACTTCATATTTTTCATTTTTCTATAACCCCAGAGGAAAACAAGTTGGAGCATATGCTTGATTTTGAACTCTATCACACTTACAGTTTTTTGCCCCCCTGGAGAAATGAACTGTTGATAATTTTATGATAATAAGAGACCGGATGTTAGGCAGAAAATCTAATTTTATTCACACAGATATCTTTAACATTATATACAAAATATAAAAATTTATGAGCACAAAATTGAAACCTACAAATTAATGTTTAGAAGCTACTTTGAAGCAATAGATCTGCACTGCAAACTATTCTTAAATGAGAATATGAGAAAGATAATAGTGAAAAAATTATGCAAACATACGAAAATGTAATTTCACTGTTCATAGTTATTTTGGTTGAGAATTTCCCCATCACAGTAAAAGACGTGTGATTTTGCAAATCTCATGGATTACATGAAATCAAGATCTTCACATTAAGAAGCCAATTACGGTATTGGTTTTAAAAATCTCTAACACTGTTGACGAATCCTTCATGGGTTACAGCTAAGTCAAAGTTTTGTGAAATTTCGAGCTTTTAGACTATAACTCCAAGTTCATTCTCTGGTATCTGAATACAAAGTGCAAGTTGTCCTATAACTAATACAGTGTCTAAAGTTGTCGTAATTTTGTAATTTTGTCATCTTTATATGATTGTATGAAGAGAGAATTTTATGGAGGAAGTATTGAGTATGGGCAATGGCATGTGGTACACCAGCCTGAAAGGCTGATCTCATCACAAAATAATCTGGTCTGTTAGTAATTTTCATACAACTAGTATACCCTGATACAAACAAAATAAAATCAGGTAAACTGATGTAACAAAGTGCCAGAATGCTTTTGTTTAATCAGTGATAATTACAATTATGGTATGCAGAAAATAGGTTATTTCTTTAATCTATCTCCGAGTTAAGCTCCAGATCGATTCATTAAGCAGGGCTTATGGAAGAACAAAGGTCTAAAGTTTGATACTTAACCTTAATTCAAACTCGTATACACTGATATAAGAAATTCACTAAATGCACTGGCAAAGAACTCCGCTTAATGTACGTAAGCCTAATTATTTCACAGTAATACACCTTCTCGTAGATTTACAGCACGTAAAAGAACTCCAAGCCTAAATTAGAGCCTCTGGACTAAATTTCTCGGCCCTTTCACGTCCAAAAAATACCGTACTTAGTTTCCAGAGGGGGGTTGCGAGGCGATGGGCTTACCACCTGTCCCTCTACCCTCTCTCGGAAAATAAGCATATCAAAATTAGTATAGGTAATGAAACCTCCATTGGAGGCCCCTTTGTCCCACCTGGGGATCATAGGGTACCAGATACAGATTATGTAGGCCTATGCATTTCAACTTGATCAACGAAATAAACAAACATCTGACTAGTTTGATAATCATATGTGAAGGAATATGTCATAGCTAACTGTATTGCAACTTCCAAAGCCGTATATGAACAGTGTAAAACAATACCGTATTTGTCATGTGAGCTGATTTGCATTTGATAAATTCTTTCTAATATATGACCATAAAATAGGCACTAAATTGGGCATTACTCCGATACCGGTCAACCAATTTGGTCCAATATCAATAGGCTTCTTCCCATGGACGTTATAAATGTGTATACCAAGTTTCATGAAAATCTGATAAAGCATATTTGAGTTATCATGTGTACAGACACACGAACAGATGGATAGACATTTTTCCGCACCCACACAATCTCATAAGTATCATTCTGGCACTTAATAATTGTACTTCTAATATTTCTACAAGACTTTATATAAATTTACTAGAAATCAGCAAGAGAAATGTAGGTAACAAGGAAACAGGCTGGACTGGTGACTACATTAAAACTGTAACAGACAGTACTTCTACAAATTCTACAGAAAGACTTCAAACTGCAAAAGTAATAATGCAATGCTGATATGTTAAATTGCAAAACTTATTACTTTTCGAGATTTTCATTCTGTTAGTAAAGTAATTTTTCTAATAGTGATAAAATTCCTAATAGAATTCTCTACAATAGTGGAAGTGTTATACTACCGGTATAATATAAGTGCATTAGAGATTAAAAAATGAAACCAAAATAAATAAAATGATTACTTCATATCTCTGGTAGAATCACGACTCTGCAAATCCCTTTGGAGCAAACACCAACGCCTGCATATATAAATTCATAAAATCATTTAGAAAAACAGTGAAAAAGCCTACAAACATAAATAAATACTCCTCAGTCATATCATGGAACATGAAAACACAGTATGGAATTGAATGCATAATGATATAGAAAAAGAGTAGCAATTTATTGTATCACTAAATACTTGACAAGTTTAAATGAAATGATGTGCTAATAAATATCGGACTATTGATAAAAATATACAGCAGGCATGTAGATTTCTTAAATTGCTAGAACTTTTACATTATTACAGTTTATTTCTATTTCAAACAACAATATTCTATAGCGAATGGTCATAGTGAAATATAGTATATTGCGATACAAGTGCCATAAGCGAAGCATACGGATTGAGGAAATAGTTTGAAAAAACGAGGCGCTCGCACAGAGTTTTTTTAATTTTCCGAGATCCGTTATGCACTTACGGCACGAGTATTGCATGCTATTTTTTGCACGATGATTATTTATATCAATTTATATCAATAGATGTTTATTTCAGAAAGTGATTCGGATGTGTTTGTTGTTATGGGAACCGAATATTTGTCCTGGGGTCCTTGTCCATAAAGGCTTGTATTATGATGTGCCGTAAGTAAATTCTTACCGCACGGAAACTCTTACCGCACATAGCAACAAGATTGCGTGTGGGAATGTCAACTTACGATCCACGGCAACAACATTCCTAAGTACCACTAATTAGTCAAGTCTTGCAAAAAATATCTTTACAGTTTGTTGATATGATGTTAGTGTTAAATAGTATTAAATTAAATCTACATACATCATAATGTAGAGCTATAATAAGGATTTATGTTAAACCAGTGTACATTGGCCTTGCTTAATGCTATGTTCAGAAGACTTCAAACATTAGTAGCCTATTCACATATGAGACAATAGACAACAAATCACAGCAGTTGTTATTAAATGATTTATTGTAGATTGTATATGTTTAAGTGCTATATAGCATGCACTACTGATTTCTGAGAATTATCATGTCATGTACACACAATTCTTGCAAAAACAATGTTCGAATATGGCTTATAGTCTACCTGGTAAATAGCAGCAGTATTAAAAAGTAACACCGCTCTAATTTATTCATGATCAGTTAAAAAAGTTAAGTGGACGTTAAAATCGTAGTATTTAGCAACATTATTTGGAATTAAATTGAGGAAATCCTAAAAAATCTGGAAACCTAATTACTGTTATTGATAATTTCTACAATGTGAATCCTACAAACCTAGCTCTAAATCAAAACTGAATCATGAATATTTGGGATGCTATTTGGTCAATTTATCAGGCTAACGATTTTTCTCATGTTGAGCTTAGTAGATGATATTCATCGAAAAAGAATAACTTATTAATGAATGTGCATCATTTCTTTTTTTTTATCTTAAAAATAAAATTAATATTATAAAATATTTATGAAGTGAAATGTTAGTTCGTAATATTTCATAACCATCAAAAATGGACCTAATCTACATGATCAGCCATGAACTGCAATAAAGGAAACTGTATTATTATTATTATTATTATTATTATTATTATTATTATTATTATTAATATTATTAATATTATTATTATTATTATTATTATTATTATTATTATTATTATTATTATTATTATTATTAATCTTCTGGGCCAATTCATTTTACGTTTATATTCCCAAGTTAAAGTTAAATAATCCCAAATTGGCATTTGTCTCTGAGTGGAGTAAAACCTGAAAAAATTGGACCATATGACCTCCTAAATAAAAGTTGATGACGTTAACTGCCTTGGCCACCTAGGTCACAGAGAAAATTAAAAGTTAATTTTATTAACTAAGGGATAATTTTTATTTTGCAGTTTTGAAGCTCAAATTGAATATTTGATTTAGATTTAATATTTCCCAAAATGTTTCCTTTTTAATCTCATTTTTCTGAAGTTTTCAAAGGTTCAGTAAGAAATACAATTTCAGAATCACTTTACTGACTATTTGATTTAGATTATCCTACATTAGAGGTGCTATCAAGGATTAAGAGGTTTTAGCACTTCTGAACGGGTTGGATTAAGAGAGATTAAATATGTCTAACCCAAAAAATGGGAAAAATGATAGTATGTTATCTCTTACTTTAACGGTCACTTCCAACAGCAGCATATGAATGACTACTGGCAAGCTGAAGGGAAAAGGAAAAAAAAGCAGACACCCATTATTACCATTATCACTTTAGCAAAGTGAAGAAGCGATTGTAAGCCGAAGATGTTAAGGGACCCTGATATTTATTTGCAACATACTATAGTTCACCCGTAAATTTGCCATACTTGAAGCTACTGAAAACAGCACAAACGACATCTCTTGAAAATATCGTATTTATTTATTTATGTCTTGCGAGATCAATATACATTGATAACGGACAAGTCAATATTGTATGTAATATGGTTAAATTGATAAATGCTAAGCGATACAGTGTAGATCTGAGTAATCAACATAATACAATACAAAATAATACAATAATCTACAAATCATCATCATCCATGGCGCTACAGCCCGTCACGAGCCCTGGCCTCCACAAGTGCACGATTCCACCTGGTCCTATCCATTGCCATTCTCCACCACTCCTGCGCACCAATATTATGGGCATCCTTTGAAACCTGGTCCAACCATCTAGCACGCGGCCGTCCAATTTTCCTCTTAGTTAATGGTTTGTAGCTCAGAATCCTTTCTGGTATTCCATCTTCCATTCGCCTAACATGTCCTATCCACCTTAACCTTTGTAGTTTTATGTATTTGACCACTGGTGGCTCTTGATAGAGTTCATATATTTCTTGATTGTGGCGTATTCTCCATGTATTTCCCTCTCTCATTGGTCCATATATTCGTCGGAGAACTCTTCTTTCAAATACATTAAGTCTTTGTTCATTGGTTTTGGTGAGAGTCCAGCTCTCTGACCCATATGTTAGCACTGGTCTTATCAGAGTTTTATAGAGTTGCACTTTTGTTCTCCTTTGAATAAGGGTGGATTTAAATATGTTCTGTAGCCCATAGTAGCATCTATTGGCCGCTAAAATGCGGTTATTAATTTCTGCATTTATGTCACCTGTTGCATCAATGTATGTTCCAAGGTAGGTAAATCCTTTAACCCTCTCAAATGTGTATGGGCCTACTTGCAAAGGTATAATAGCCCATTCTGCTCCTGAGACCATATACTTAGTTTTCCGTTCATTAATTATCAATCCCACATTTTTACTTGCCACCTCCAATTTTAAGAAGGCTTCCTTGAGTGAATGTTTTGATCTGCTAATTATGCATATGTCATCCGCATATGCTACAATCTGTGTTGACTTATGGAAAATATGTCCACTTGTTTGAATACCGGATTCTCTCAACGCCTTCTCTAATGCTATATTAAAGAGCATACAGGCTAGGGCATCACCTTGTCTAAGACCATTTGCTATTTCCAGTTGTTTGGATAGTTCATTTTGTATTCTTACTTGACATACTGATTCCGCCATAGTGGTCTTAACCATTCTAATCAGTTTTGAAGGTATTTCCATTTCCAGCATAGCTGCATAGAGGCTGGTTCTATTAACCTTGTCATACGCCGATTGGAAATCAATAAATAAATAGTAAATATTTGTTCCAAATTCCAGAGTTTTCTCCATTATCTGCCTAACTGTGAAAATCTGGTCTGTTGTGGATTTTCCTTTACGGAATCCACATTGGTAATTCCCAACATTACTTTCAACATAGGGCCGGAGTCTGGTATATAGAATATTAGACAATACTTTGAAGGCAGTATTTAGTAGGCTAATGCCTCTAAAATTACTACATAGTAGGGGATCTCCCTTCTTATGAATTGGACACACAATGCTAGTTTTCCATTCTTTTGGTATTTATTCTTTCTTCCATATGACACCAATCAGGTTTGCCAATTTTCTCAAGAATACATCTCCAGCTTTCTTAATCATCTCTGAGGGGATACCATCTATCCCAGGGGACTTATTATTTTTTAGCTTTCCCACTGCTATCCCAGGGGACTTATTATTTTTTAGCTTTCCCACTGCTTCCAGAACTTCTACATATGTCGGTGGGTCTACATTTTCTGTTCCTGTAGCCTCAGTTAATACACTCTCTTCTGGGTTTAATTCATTGCTGTTGTCATCATTCAATAAATCATTAAAATGCTCGACCCATCTATCCAGCACTCGATTCCGATCATTCAGGATATCTCCCTCCTTGTTTCGACAGGAATTAGTTCTTGGTTTGAAAGGTTTTCTCATTTCATTTACATTTTTATACATATCCCTGTTATGGTGTTTAGCACTTAATTCTTCAATGGACTCAAGCATTGTATTTGTTAGATCTCTTTTTTTCTTTCTATGTATTTTCTTTTCTTCTCTTCTTAAAGTTCTATATTCCTCTGTAGATCTTCTCGTTCTCTTTCTTTGGATCATTAGTTTATAGGCCATGTTTTTCTTCTGTGTTATGTTTTGACATTCCTTGTCAAACCATTCATTTCTCTTTACCTGTGTGGCATATCCAAATGTTTTTTCAGCAGCGGCCGTTACTGTGTTCTTCAACCCAGTCCAAATACAGTCTATCTCTTCACTGTCAGTGGTAATTTCCCTCAATTGATTATTAACTTCGGTTGTATATTCATCTATTTTCTCAGGCACAGTCATTTGCATCATATTGAATTTCCTTATTGTTTCATCAGGTTGCTTCCTACTATTGGATAGTCTCGCTCGCACTCGTGCAATAACAAGGTAATGGTCACTATCTATATTTGCACCCCTCAGTGCTCTTATGTCTAGCAGATTAGATTTATGTTTTGCATCTATCAAAACATGATCAATCTGATTAGTTGTAGCTCCATCAGGAGACACCCAAGTTCCTTTATGAATATTTCTATGTTTAAAAAATGTGCCTCCCACAATCATATTCTGGGATGCTGCAAAATCCACTAATCTATGGCCATTTTCATTATTCATATCATGCATACTCTCATTTCCAATAGCTGGATGTAATACATCTCTGCCTATTTTAGCATTCATATCACCTAAAACTATTTTTACATCGTATTTTGGACATTCTCCATATACTTTGTCCAGCAAGTCATAAAATTCATCCTTTTCTTGCTCTGTTTTTTCTTCTGTTGGGGCATGACCATTAATTATACTAAAATTGAAAAATTTACCCTTTACCCGTATTCTACAGACTCTAGGTGTATATGCCTTAAAGTCCAGAATTAGCTTATTAGTCTTCTTTCCTACTAAAAATCCTGTTCCAAATGCATGTTCTGTATTATGACAGCTAAAATATATAGTGCCGGTTCTCTTCTCCATAATTCCTTGTCCCAGCCATCTCATTTCCTGTATTGCTAAAATATCTAAGTCATATTTATATAATACATCTATGAGCATTTTTAATGCTCCGAGTCTATACAGAGTTCGGACATTCCATGTGCCCAGTCTGATATCATTTCTCCTTTTCCAAGTTCCAGGTCTTTTCCGTTGGGTCAGTACGGCTTCTTCGTATGCTTGTGTTTTCGTAACAAGAACTTTTTCTGGGGTAGGGTTGTCAGCCCTACGCCCAACCCCCAACCTGGAGGGCCAGGTCATTTGATTTTGGGGTTTCCCTCCACTAGACCAATTGCTTTCACTCCAGCTTCAGAGCTTGGTCCGCCCTTTGGTTTTATGTCAGAGTGACCTTCTCCTAGCCTTTGGGTGACAATACCCTCTGCAAGGCAGCGGCTCCACTTTCCATAATCTACAAATAATCTACCAAATAATACATGATATTATAAAACGTAGAACATTAGGTATTTAATTGATGAGTCTTTGATGGAGGTGTGTGTGTGTATAGCTTAGTGACTAACACAGATATGATTGCAGTATTCCTAAATACAATAAAAACATGCATTATTAAAAAACTTTTTAGTGATCTCTTAAATTTATTTGCACAACATGGGATATTTTTCAAATGGTGAGGTAGTTTGTTGAACAGGTTGATTCCGGTATATTTTACTCCTTTCTGGAATAAAGATGTGTTATGAGAAGGGATAGACAGGTGGGTTTTGTGCCTAGTATTGTAATTATGGATAGTTTCGATTTTTTAAAAGTCCTCCATGTGTTTTTTGACATGCAACAGAAGTTCATATATGTAAACAGATGGTAGAGGCAAGTTATGTAGATCCTTAAATATTGGCCTGCACGAATCATTTCTGTTTGCTCTGTACATTATTCTAATGATTCTCTTTTGCAATCTTTTGCTGCCATCATACAACGTACATAAATTATATAATTCCATTAGATCTCTGTATACCATGCATCACACAGTCAATGATGTTCATTAATAATGACTAACACTAAATCACTTCATGAGTTATTCATAATATTACTTAGCATATTATCCTGTGGAACTACAATAGACAGTTACCGTTTTAAAGACCAAAATAAGGAAGTATTAGCAGACTGCTTGCTAACTAGATTGCAGAAGCAAGATAGAAAAATAATATGATAAAGAATTTGCAAATCAAGATTTTTCTACAGCAAAAATAAATGTTGTACTTCTCACCTCTGTTCCTTCATTGGAGTGAGAAGGCTGAAATAATATATTTTGATTAACTCAAACAAGATGAACTTAAAATATGTGCACACAATCAAAACAAAATGAGACAACACAATGAAATAAATAAATAAAGTTGAAATCAATATTGCAGCATTATAATTAAAAACTTATGAGGGTAATAATAAAAATATACTCTATACCAATATACATTTTGTGTCACTACTTCATTCTGTGAAAATTTAATTCTACAAATAACAACAGTAAAATAAAAATGTCTAAATACAATATTATTTACTAAATAGGGATTTTTAGGAAAACATTTCAATAACTGCATAATTCTAAATTAAATTAAAATATATTGTGGTATGCAGTTCTAGAGAGTAGTTAATTATGCATCTTTCCACAGAAGTTCATATATACTATTTTTTTAAATGTATATAGCTCACAGTATGTTTTTCTTTTTAGTCCCAGCATCTGAAGATAGGATCAATTAATCGCAAAATCTAGTCAAAACAGAGACTATTTACTGAGATTATTATGAATTGATGAATTATAATGGCTTAGAAAGGTAGAGTCAGACTGAATAATTCAATGCCATAGCCGGGATTTGAACCAGTGGACCTGTGACCTACTAGTGGTTTACTATGATGCGCAGGCCTTAGGAGTACTTACAGGTTGTAAGTCACCACTGGGTTGTTATCTCTTATTGAGAATGCCTGGTGGTGCCTATTTATATGTGAGTCTGTTGGAGAATTTAATGTTGTACCAATGAGCAGTGGTACATCAATGGCATTGAACTTTTCAGTCTGCCCCTACTTTTCCACCTTAGCCAACACATGGCCAGTGTGAAAGAATTATCATTCAGCTATGGAAGCATTCCCTGGGATGTATTTAAGTAAAAGTTAATTTTTGATTGCAAAGAATATTATTTTAGTGAAAATATGTAATAATTTATGCTGAAAGTAGCTTTTTACAGTTACGGATCAGTTCTCGAAAAAGTAAAGAATGAAATAGATTTCAGACATAAATATAATGGGGTATGCTGAGGGATAGTGGCTGAGGCACTGTGCTACAAACCAAAAGATTATGGGTTCGATTCATGATGAGATCATTGGGATTTTTCAATTGGCCTAGTCCTCTAACAGGGACAATCCTTCAGGTAAATATGGCCAGTGTATAAGGTTGACAAACCTTACTACCTTTGCATGACAAATGTCTAAAATCTGGGAGCCTCAACCTCATAGAACCTCATATAAATGAGTCCAAATTCTTTGTATACCGGCTATTTTCAGTCATATGAATAAGACGTGTTCTCCTTGCAAGCACTTTAAAATCTGCCACTTCTAGCAAGTTGGCACTATTAATTAATATCTGAAAGAGTATCAAGCTCTTAGTACTGTTCGATATCTTAATTCTTCGACTATATTAGTATCGAGGATATCAAGGTTTTGAAAGTATCAAGAACCCATTTACAATCAAAATCTACAAAAATTATTAACAGTATTTAGTTCTGAGTCCCCGCCTTTGAAAAAGCATTGACAGAAAGTGATAGGTAAAATAATGAAAATCTCTATGATGAAAAATAATTATTTTATATTGAAATAAAATTTCTACAAACAATTGTTCAGTAATGTAAAATAAAATATTTACGAGCATTTGATGGAAATGTAACTTCTATCTTCATAGATAACTTCAATAATTATTTTATTTACATAACATTGATTAAAATTAGGATTATTGTGGATATAGAGGTCCTTACTAACCTGCCGTTGAGAGTACCACTAAGATTCCCATGGATGTTCCCAGCAGTGTAGTTACGGAAGATTGCAGACATTGACTCTGTGCCAGAGATGTTTCCTATTGTGGATGCATTTCTTCTCATATACTCCATTGCATCTTTCATAGCTAGCTTTGAGTATGTTTCCAAAATCTTGGGCTCTGCTCCTGTGTAGTCCCGCAGCAGCAATGGACGGATGAACTTGTTGTCAAATCTTTTAAACCTTTAATATTAAAAATGCACAAACACATTTGTGTTAGTTTGATATTTTAACAAGTTACACATTTCAATTCGTTGTCAATAGAGCTGAAAAATACTGATTAGTACTAGATAAATCTGACAATATGTAAGAACCTGATGCTTTAGATTAGTCTACATGTTAAAATAGAGCTAAACTATTTTTACTTTAAAATTCTATCCTCTTCATAAAAGGTTTAATGCTCTTCACTTTGGGCAGCAAAAAGTTATGGGAAGAGTATTAAATAAAAAAAGAAGAAATCTCTATAAAACTAGAAGATACAAGATGTTTTAGGATACACTATTAATTTCTGTGATTACCTTAGGAAGTTTTGCAAACATACAGAAAAAGATTTAACTGGCACAGTGATGAAGAAATGACAGAGAAAGTACCTAGGTATATACGACTGCACTAAATCCATCTAGGTACAGTGAGTCCCACGCAAGAGTTGGACAATGACGCGCGTTTCTGCATCGCGGCGGACACAGCTCCAACTCCCGAGCGATTGGGTGAAATATCTACGCAAATATGCCGCGATCGGTGTAATGATTCAGGTTCTCACATTTACAGTTAAAATTACAATGAAAATAACTACATATTTCATCACAAGAGATGTTAGAAATGTTCTCCTCTTGCATCCACACAATACTGGCACTTTTTTAGGACATTTTCTTTCACGGCATTAATTCAGCTTCCGAGATAGAGTTAATTTCTCTTGTGATATTGTCTTTAAGTTCTTCTAATGTATGGAGAATTGACCTATACACTTTATTTTTCAAGTTTCCCCATAAATAATATTCACATACAATGTACGGGAAATTTATCTATACACTTCATTTTTCAAGTTTCCCCATAAATAATATTCACATACTGTTAGAAGAAGAACTTAAAGACAATAGGGCTATCACAAGCGAAATTAACTCTGTCTCAGAAGCTGAACTTAAGCGCGTGAAAGAAAATTTCCTAAAAAGATGCCAGTATTGTGTGGATGCAAGAGGAGAACATTTTCAACACCTCTTGTGATGAGGTACGTGGTTATTTTCATTGCAATTTTAACTGCAAATGTGAGAGCATGAAACATTACACCGATCGCGGCTTTATTTGCGTAGATATTTCACCCGATCGCTCGGGAGTTGGAGCTGTGGCCGCCGCGAAGCAGAAACCCGCGTCATTGGCCAATTCTTGCGTGGGACTCACTGTGCAATACTTCGGGGAAAAAAAAACTGTTAATGTTATTTTGGGAAATTATATGCTTTTCTGACTGCTTAGCTCAGGGTTAACAAGAAAGATGCTGTGTGACCTTACTGTAAACATATATCCTTTTCATACACATTGCTGAGTTTCATGTAATGCTAATTAGTTATTGTTTAAGATCATCTTAGAAACTGAATTACTGTGTTACTGCTTTCAAAATCAAAATACTTCAAATTCTTAATATCTTGAAAATTACAGTACACTTTGGAATATTGGACACTGGATATAGGATAAGTTGATGTCAGTATTCTATTAAGTAATGTTCCTCAGGTTCAGAATCAACATCCCTCTTGCATAGTGGATGAAGAAAAATAGAGGAAACGTAAGCAACGCTTGAAAGAGCAGCTTTTCCCCATGCCCGAAATAGCACATTCAGTATTAGTGATAATCAAGCATCGAGTGTTCATACAAGGAACAGTTAGGTTCACTAAGCATGTTCTATAATATAGCAAGGAGTGGGGAACTGTACCATCCGGTGACAAGGAATGAGAATAAGAGTGCATTCAGGTATAATCCGGTAGGAAAAAAGTGAACACATTCCATTTTGCTTTTATAACGAAGGGATTATCAAGTAAATTATCTCCAATTTATATTCTACAAATAAATAGTGACCAGTGATGTTTATGAATGAAAATAAATTGTCCTTTTGTGTAGACTGCAGTAGATGCACTCCAGGCATGTTCTGTTTGTGCTATGGAGTGACTATCCATTTACAGTGACATCATATCACAATAAACTTGAGTCTTATACAGTCCCTGTATAAAAATTTAAAGACTGATGACAATACATTTAAACTGTAGACAACCTTGTACAGTCATCTATCATAGACTTCATTTTGCTATCATTTATCAATAAAGTTATTCTTTAAACTTAAATGTGAGAATAGGAGGAAACAGTATACACCATACATGACGCCTCTTCAAGAAGTTCACAAGTTAGAACAAAATATATTTATACCGTGCAAGTATGAAAATTAAAATATAGTAATTGCAAAAGGTGGTTACAACAGATAATATAATCTAATACTAAGATTACTACATTGTACCTACTTATTGTATAGTATCTGATAGTACATTGTACTGAAGAAGAATCTATAACGTTAATTAAGCTCAGATAAATGTTAACTAATATTATTTTTCAATCTACTTAAAATATTTTTTCTGCCTTAGGATTAAAACGTCTATCTTCGATTACAGTTTGCATAAGTGAAGTAGAGTATATGCAATACTACTCTAATCTATATACTTAATGAAATATAGTCTGTAAAAGAAACCCTTAAATATGATCCTGTTGCAGCAAAACCCTACCTATCTAGAACTTTTATATTAAGTTGGTATTAAGGCTATTTAGGGCAACTACAAAATATCTGCATTAATTTACAAAATGGTACCCATATCACTTCCCAGAGGTTCCGAATTGAAAGTATTGTTTGGGGGGCCCAAGAATTTGGTTTTTAGTAGTTATACATAGGCCTTATATGATAAAAACTTAAAAGTTGGAGAGGACAGAAAGTACCTTGCCCCTCCTCAAAGTCGGCGCTTCATCATAATTGCAAATTCAAATTTGGTAAAATTCCGTCTAAGTTGGTGCCTAGACTATTCCAGGCAACCACAATTTCTCTAAGTTAATTTACAAAACTGTTCACAGCTCCCCATAAGTGGACATTCAAACGTAGGGAAATTTCTAATTAAGTATTTTCGTCATAGGTGACCATTCTATCCTCAGTTTGTGGCCAAGTAATCTTCTGCCTAAACATCGACAAAAATAATGTTTCAGTGATGTCATAGGATACATAGTTTTAAAATATATGTAATTAGTAGTCTTCGTAACAAATGTTTACGGTTTAATATTACACTTTATTCTGTCGTCAGATTTTATGAATCTCACTTGGTTATCATTCAATATTTAATGCCCGTCTGCACTTTTGCCTAGCCTATAGAATTATCATACAGAAATGTCTCATAACCTGAGAATTTATACCAACTTAACTGGTCTTTAGCACAGTAATGTTCTTTTACATCCAAAAACATTCTCAATTGCCTTATAGGCCTACGAGACTTTGTACAGAATTTCGAAAGGTTATTGTAACCATCCAAAGATTATTAAGTTATTGTTAAATTATTATGTGTTATTATTATTATTATTATTATTATTATTATTATTATTATTACTATTATTATTACTATTATTATTCAGAGACTTGTGCTTCTACTGCCAACAAGACAATTTTAAGTGCCACATTTTGGATGTCTGCAAATGCTAATTATTGGCAATAGCAGCCTCCTCAAGACACTGTAAACAATTGAAGAAACTGCGAGTTCTACAGAAACATGATTTTGTTTTTGCTATAAGTTCAATGCTATGGTTACAATTCGAGATAAATAAGGTTTTGCTGCAACTACAACAATTCACTAACTACAGTCACCAATCACTTACTTGTCCCGCACATGATAGTTGCCATGCCGACCTAAGATATCCTCAATGCCTGCCATCATATGATCCATGAACTACACAAAAGAATTCAAAGGTTACATTACTGTAAGTTGCCTGCTCAGAAGTGCACATTCATAATACTAAAGCATTCAATAAAATCATGCAAGTTCTTACCCTTTCATGGATTCTTTCATTCATTGTAGGTTTCCTCTTTTCTGCTCTTTTTACATTGAGAACTTTAACAAGAGGTTTTATGGTAATGCCCTGGAAATAAGAAAAGAATATAAATTAAACAACATAAATATTGCTTACAATTAGTTTCTTTGTTATAAGAGAGTCATTATGTAGTCTAAATAGAGAATAAGGTATTGCATTTTTAAAAAAATTTATGACCGTGGAACATGAAATGTCCGAAGAGAACTTGGAGTACTCTTAGAAAACTTCTCTAACGTTATCTAGGATGGGGATGACCTATAGCATCTTAATTGCTAGGATTATTTTTCCTAAAATAGGGTATATTTTTCATATTTTACATTTTTATTAGAAAATGCTATCTCCTTCCATTCCACAGTAAATATCTAAACATATCTAGAGTTATTAGTTGTAAACTCTTACAAGCGATGAGATTTTAATTAGTCCAACTAATAAATTAAAATATGCTACGATTTATCTATTTTTTATCCATCCAACATCAAAAGGAAGATAATGTTTAAAGACTGAATGTTGTTTTCACATTTGGACTCAACATTGAAATCTCCTCTAGAAATGAAGTAAAGAAACTTAGATCTAATCTTTATCCTCAGGTCACATTTGTCGTGATACAATAATTTCCTCCAGAATATCTGAACACTGACAGCTGCAGATTTAGAATCATTAAGCAACGAGGTGGTTTTGAAAACCGATATGGGCTCTCGTCATATTTTCAGGCAAACTCGCCAAATCATAATTAAATTGTAATAAGCTAAATATTTCTTAGAACTGAAATGACGCCCAACATTATGTTCCTCTAAATTTAAAGACACACTCCTGTTAACTGGAAACTCTGTAAATCAATACATCATGGGGTGTCGTAAGTTGTGGTTCAATGGATAGCAGGTTTGTCGTATGACACTCCGCTGTGACTGGCGTTGGATTTATTAAATTTCGACGTAAATGAGATAGACAGTGGTTTAAGTTCTTTTACTTAATATTTGGAAAAGATTGCAAACCTTCAATATCTTTAATCTAGAGGCGAATTAAAAATAGTCAAATCAACGAAAAAGAAAAACAATAGAGGGGGGCGCAGCCCCAATGGCCCCATCACCTGGATCCGCCACTGTACAAAAGGAAGGCAATGATTGCCTCCAATACATTCAATGCTGTGGCGAAGTAGATCATAAACCACTTCCAGAAAGAGGAATCCTGAATTTCAATTCAAATAGTCGAAGGTTGTCTTTTGAGATTTACAGCATGAACATTTTATCAGACTGGAAAACAGTGAAAATATGAATTATCTATACAAAGATGTGTTTTTAGATGCTCATTATTACTAGATTATTAGATTATTCCTTATCAGAATAATAGTTGTTTCGTGACGCAAAAACGCATTCCGAATGTTTTGAGCTATCACAGCGTCTAAATTGAGAGCCCCCTGAAAACCCCCGTTCTTTATAGGCAACCTCTCTGGCAGCTTTGCCATGTAAGTAGTACAAAACGTAGGATTTCAACTGTGTAGCCTATTATTAGTACGAATACTGTACTGTATATACAATCGTTATTAACATCATTACTCTTTTTTTTTTGTAGGCCTACTCTTCCTTATCATCAGAATATTGCTCCAAAGGCTCTGGAAAAATTTAATTAACCGAACATTTAAAGTGTTGAAATAGTATATTGGGATACTAGTTCCTTAAGCGGTGCATAGGGATAGAGGAAAGAGTTTGAAAAAACGAGGCGCTCGTGCTATTTTTTGCATGATGATTATTTATATATTTTAATTATATTAATTGAGATATTAGCTGAAAATATTATGTATATACATTATTGAAGATAAAAGTTATATTTTAGAAAGTGATTCGCATGTGTTGGTTGTTATGGGGACGGAATAGTTGTCCTTTTAAAGCCGCCACAAACTGGGGCCTTCGATAAAGGCTTGTATTATGATGGTTTTACTTACGGCACTAGTGCTTTTTGTAATTTTTACAGCAAGGAGATTTCTTTTGTTTTCAAAGCAACCAGATTTATTGTGGGAATGTCAAGTTACGATCCACGGCAACAATATTCGTAAGTACCACTAATTAATTACGTCGTGCAAAAACAAAACAACAAACACGCGACACCACACTACAAACACTGCTGTTGCATGACCCTTTTGTAACCAACGCGCGGCTTCAGGTTTGCGGTCTCAGGGCATCTCCCTATATCTCTCCTCCCAGATTTTAGAAGACGGAATCTTTGCTTTCATTGGCAAGTTAAAACGCTGTTTTTAAATACAGTATACACTCTTGTGTATACTATATAGATATTAATTACAAGTTTTGGCTTTCCAAATGTGGTTTTGTTTTATGAATTTAACGGAACCTGTGCTAACATAGAGGCTTAATTTCGAAAGCAATATTTTAGTTTCGAAATGATAAACTTCAAGAACGGCTACCAGGAACTGCTAACAAACTTGGAAAATGACGTTTATTTTGTGTTAATCGTAATTTATTTTTAAAGAAATTTACTTAAATCGTAGTAATGCTTTTTTTATATTGTAGTCCAATTTTAACTCTTGAAGGGGGAGGGCGTATGCCAGGGATGTCCAAACCGAGAAAAGACTATCACAGCTATTATGGACCAGCAGATGTGCATCAAGCAGTGCAGCACATTCTGAAAAAAAAGATGGTCTGTTTACAAAGCTGCAAAAGAATCTGACGTGCCACATAATACTCTAAAAGGGAGATTGAAGGAAGAAACGGGAGGAGACAGAGTTGACAAATGACTTTAGATTTGGAGAATGAACAGAAATAGATTCGCTACTGTGAAGCACAGAAAAGATCCTGCTCAGGGTGGAATAAAGCTAGGCCATTGTGATTTACCAACAATAAAATCTATACCAGGCATGTCAGGGATGAGCAAGAAATTGAAAAGAAAGCCCACTTGTGATAGCACAAACTGCAGCAAAGGTTTTAAAGACAAAGAATAGCAAACAGTGGATACAATGTTTACAATGCGATGATTTGTTTCATGAAATTTGCCAAGGACTTCTTCGTTACGAACCAGATTTCCAGCGTAAGGGATACAGGGAGTTAGATTTGTAAGGGATATCTAAGTTATAGAAATTTTCAGTTAGCGTTTTGAACTGCGAAATTAGGGAAATATATTGCGAAATTAGAAGAGTACAGTTTCTAATTTGGCAGTAATGCAGTTTATCTTTTATCTTCTGTTTATCAAGATCATCCCTTCTCAGTAATTTTTGTGAATACATATGTTGTAAATAAAAGTTTTTTTTAATATATTCCACCTAGTTTGATCATGTTTAAGGCAATAAAAAGGCTAGCGCATTCAATTTTACTGGATTTGCAGCGAAATTAGGCAAGTTTACCCCAGTACATCCATTCGGTTGACTCAAACATTATGGATATGAATATAAATGAAAGATATATTGTAGCATCAATCAATTACCTGAATTATTGCATGTAAACATAATATTCTATAAATCTTTCATATAATTTCTTAACAAATACTTTCTCTAGTCAGAATTATATTTATAGCGAAATACGATACTCGCTATTTTTGTTACACGTAAATGCAGTGGATGCTGTTCGAAAAAAAAATAGTTAATACGTCTTTTATAGAAGGTAAACATATTCCTTGCTTTAGGAAAGCGCAAGAACGAATTAAACGATTTTGAGAGCAATAAACACTATCTTCTGGAGTGGAAAATTGCTTACGAGTATTGAAATGGGTGGGAAGAAGCAGAGCGTAAACAGTGAAAACGAGGTGTGTGATGGGTGCATAAATGTGTCGGTGCCAAAACGTGAACGTCTAAAATTAAGTGAAAGTAACAAGTTTGAACTCTGCCAAAAATAATTAAGGTTCTGATAGCGAGGAAATGTGCAGAAATATTTATAATACTTAATAAAAGCGGGGAGAGTAGTTTAAAAAAAATGGAATAAAGAAACCAAATGCAAAGAAATATAAGGTTAAGTAGTTAATAGAAATAAATCATTCCACCTAATTCGTATAATAATAATAATAATAATAATAATAATAATAATAATAATGTAACAGTTATAAAAGAAGGAAGAATTAAATAAATCAACAGAAATATTAATAAGCAATAACACTCCTTGTGTGTCGTAACATATTCTATGTTGTATTTTCGTATAAATCTAATCCAAACTCTATTTGCAATTAACATTTTGCATTAAAAAATTTCAATTATAAAACTCTCGATAACAGATGTGCTTAATTTAATTAAAAGTAATATCTATAATTTTGAGGGAACCATGTAACCTAACAAAAAGCTGTTAACATTGAAATGAAGTATCATAGTAGATATGAATCCAAAGAAACTTATTTTTATATGCTACGGTAAATGCTAATTTCAAATAATGAGGCTGGCGAATTAATTATTTTTATGCGCTCTCTCTAAAAACATCTCAAGAGTTCAGAAAAATAAATTATACTTCAACAACATTTAATTTCATAGTGCAGGAACGAAATATACACTCTAAGGTTGCAAGAAATACCAATAAAAATATATGACACACACAAAATCAGATATTATGGAAATATATTCACCATCTTCACCTTTTACTCCACGGTTTAGACTAGATCGCTTGTTCCGGTTCCCATTTTGCAGCAGTCTAGCTAGCGTTTCAGAGGTCGTACAAGAACCCTTCCTTATTTTGTCTTTATTATATTACCTTTATTATGTTATTTTCGCGTCGATTTCCCAATTTCATTAATATTGAAGAGAGTTTTGTTCTATAAGCTCAATTGAACCCACAAACCCAAGAAACAGCACAGCTCTGTCTGGGTACGATTTGGATATTTAAAAAAAAGTGTCGTGTCTAAAAAACCAGGATTGCATTTGTAATTTCATACATATGAATTCTACTATAAAATAGTAAGCAAATAAAACTAAAAATGAAGCAAGAAATTCTGAAAATTCAGAAATTACAGCATGGTACATTTATGTACTTTGTTAACTTAAATACTTTGTTACTTAAATTAACTTTCGGAAGAAGAAAAAAAATTCGAGTTCAATATGTTCAATGAAACCTACACTAATAAACAAAAAGGGCAATATTTCTTCATCCATTTATGAATTAACGATATGGGATAGTAAAATTGTTGGTTCATTAAACTTAAATAATTCCAAAGCCTAGATTAGGATTATAATTTATAAAAATACGCAATAGATTGATAAGTTATTAAATTTAGTATGTAAGTAATGTAACTATACTAATATGCAATACGTACACATCATTTACACATTTAACGGCGCAAAATTTCTTCTACAGAACAGTATGTTTCTTTACACAGGATAGCAAATAATTCAGACTTGAATGCGTTAAAATTCTTTATTTTTTTCGTATGTTTGGTAATTTGTCCATTATGAGCAAAAAGAATTTTCAAATAATTGTGTACTGTCAGTAATTGCAGGTGAGTTAGATTTTTCTCTCTCGTTATGCGAATGAACCACTGAATTTGTTTTAAATTTATTAATGAATAATTTTAAATGTTGTATTATGTACATACATGGTATACAACGTCATAATGTTTAATTTTTTAAGTATCATTTACCCCAACGTATCTTGGAATATACAGATTATTCTGAATAAGATTTTTTTAATTTATCCTAAAAACTTTACTAGAATCTTTACTCCCCCACTAGAAAATATTATACAAAGTGTAATACAGAGGAGATAATGCCATGTTCTGATAACGTCCACATCAACCGAGTTATTTGATGTTTGTTTTGCCTAGTTTTATTTTTTCACATGGATTCTTTTATTTAAATTTTGATCAGTCATCACAATCAACAAGAATAATAGTTATGCAGCAACAATAAAACGTATATTAAATATTTTTTTTGCCAATAAAAGCACATCTAAAGCTAAAACATTATTATTATTATTTATTATTTATTTCCCTTTGGTATACTCTACGTAATTAATAATACTGAAGAGAAATTAAAATTATATATAATATATAATATCGTATGTTATATAGGTGATCGACGATGTTTTATAGCTAGCTGATAACTAATAAAGCCAAACAATGAAAGTATCATGACAATAAACTTAATATAAAAGAAGTGATAGCTTGTGAAACCATGGAAAGGGAGATAACAGTGTTCTTAAAGCAACAATAACCCTCGTTTCCTAAGTGCTGTTTTGGCGTCACATTCTGAAGGGAATTTTCAGAAAAACGACCACTTCAACTCTACAAGTATTTCAACTAACGTAGAAGTTCAAAATCTCATCAACTTTATTGACGTCTGCTAGGCAATGTCTAGAACAAAGACTACGTAAGAGGTGGGGGCAAGCTTCTAGTCTACGTAGGCAGCCTGTGTCTATATAACATGCTCAAACTTCTTGAATCATCCGAGTATGATAATTAACTCGACAGTAATATACTACTTTCACATTAAACACAGAAAATTACTGGAACATTGTTAAAAGAAACTACGACCAAATGAGGGTCTGGGTGTGATAAGATAGAAAAAATTAAAATGTTGATGTTTGAAATCTATCATGGATGACAAGCTGAAATGCGAATTATAAAACACATCACCATCAAACAATGGCTATTGGATTGGCCAAACAGTTCCTATCAGTAATTGTGCAAGGGATAAGCGCATTGCTTTGTTGAGCGGAGAAGTAATAACTTAAGAAACTGGAAGCCTGGTTACACACATGGCGTTTTTTTTCCGTCGCGGAGAATTTTCCGTCGCCGCCCAAAGACAGTAGTACATTGAAGTGAATTAGAGCTTGCACACGAGGCGGAAAAAAAACGATCGTTAAAATTTCCGTCGGCGGCAGTTTTGCAGCCGCCTGGTGCCACTGGAGCCCGACGGAAACTTTGCCGTCGCTTTGAAACATGCACCTGCATAAACAAACTTACGAAAATAAACAAGGGTCTTCTCGCAGTGGGAGATGCCAGATCAGCATTATGAAGAGGAAGACAATTAATTATTTCTGCTCTCTCTGAAGGGACTGCACAGAATGGTCATTTATATCATCATATCAGATACCGCAATGGAAGAAGAAGTACAGGATCACATAATCCATAACATTAATGAAAATTCATTATAACATAATTGCAACATTTAATATAATTAATATTTTTAAAATGTGATATGAAACATTCATATAACTCCCTCTACTCTTAATATAGCCTATTCTAGTGTAGAGTACACGGCTGTATTGCAGTAGTGCGCATTCACTTGTATCTGCCTCGTTTCCAAGTCGCATTATTCGCGAGGCAAGACCAAAAAATCCAAGTCTATATTGTTTTAAATGAATGGCTTATAACTAGCCTTCAGAGAATTTCTTGGGAGAAGTTTTTCAAATAGTACTTATTACAATATATTATAGTAGGCCTACATAATAAGCCTATAAAATTGTTAAAACTATTTCGAGAAAATTAAGACAAATTAAATTTTCGTCAAATAAAGTGCTTGTAAAAATGAAAAGAAAGTCGTTGCCGTACCTAGCTCAAGTTACAAATACGAACACATTTTTTAGATAGATATAAAAGCTTTCATGAACCACAGATTATTGTCTCTGTTGGACACTACATGAGAATATTATAAGAGAAAAATTCCTCCGACACTGGGACTCGAACCCAGGACCTTTGGCTATTCGCGCCAATGCTCTACCAACTGAGCTAAGCCGGAGTTCAATTCGCAGCGCCGGATGGAACCTCTCTCCTATGACTGATTACCCTAATGTCTACCTCACAGACAGACAAGTTATGTCATATGCAGTACTGTGAGGCACACTAATTAGTGATTTTGTGACCGGGCTCCCACTAACCCGCTTATGTCTTGCAGGAAAAGCTGTTTTGCCGACACAGCATTCTGCATGTTTATTATTGTGACCTTGCTACTCAAAATAAGATAAAGGGACTCGACACTTCTTCTGCAATGTTATTATATCTCAGCAATATAGCATGCAGCTGTTAAGTATTTTCATTATTTGCTCTTGATGTTATGACAGACCGCCTGTATGGTCTAGTGGTTCCTGACTACGGACCCGCAAGTCTGGGTTCGATCCCCGGTACCTCCTCGGATTCTTCTGAGGTAGGGCGATCTGGAACGGGGTGCATTCAGCCTCTTGACACCAACCGAGGGACTAATTCATAAAGAAGTAGCGAATCCTGTTCAGTAAGCCATCAATAACTGCCGTAGGAGTCGGCATGCTGACCACATGCCCCAATCCTGCGATCTGGCTATTCAAAATGTGACACTTCATTGTTACGCTCATATTATTGGTAAATAATAATAAATAAAATAATATTTGGAAGAAAGCAGATCGTTCGTTGAAAATGTCACTGTTCGAAATAGTACCCACTGGTATTTAGAATTGTATCTACATTTTCGAACGTTATTCTGGGAAGATTGATTGCCATGACAAATTTTACAGCTGTTTGACTTTCATATTTTTGTGAAGGGTCGACTACATTGCCAACTTTGTGATTACAATACAATTTAATTTTTCTTATGTTTATTGTGTTCATAAAATAAGAATATTTGTTAAGTGTTCGAAAATGTACCACCTTACCCTATATCGAGGTTTGACTGAAGTATATATGTTTCTCAGAATTATATTAACGGATATCATTTCACGACGGAATATCAATAACGCTAGAAGCTGCTCCCTGTTCATTTCAAACTACACTGCAATCAATAATCTGAATAACACAAAATGATGTTAATTGTTCTGAAGTTGAATCTATACTGCATAAACAGGCTTGCTCATACGACGGCGACGGAAATTTTTCCGTCCAGTGTGTAAACGTTTCATTTCTTTGGGCGGCGACGGCAAATTCTCCGCGACGGAAAAAAAACGCCATGTGTGTAACCAGGCGAAGAACAGGAAATTTGCCGCGCAGCCACTGGAAGATTTGAACTTATCTCCTGTGTAACTTGAGGTTTTCCCGGTGTTGAGAACGAATAACGGTTTTTCGGGCTTTCAACCGAGTGAGTACGGGATTGTTTCTAAGCTTTCAGCAGCTAGCTCCACTGACATCTTTTGGGAGAGGTGAGCTGGATGCGAAGAAGTCTTGTGTGGGTACATGGTGGCAGTGCCTATTAAACTATGGCTCATCATCTGAATTAGTCTAAGTTTCGGATAAGGGCCTGAGTTTTATAGAAAGAGACGAATAAAGGCGAGATGGAATGGGGGTCTATACCAGTTCCATGAAATGGACCAGATAGATGGGGAGCTCTGATCGGCCAAGAAGGAAAAATGATTTTTGGCAATGGAGGAAGCTGCCGAAAGCTCGGAAATAATCCTCCTAATCACTCAATTGGAAGCCCAAGAAACTGTTAATCTTTCCTAATATCTCCTTATAATAATTCTTAAAGGTTACTCTTGAGATACGATTTTGTTAGTTTTTCTCAGCCTCACATGACGTCACAGAAGCAAACTTAAATCATGAGGTGATATTAATGTTTCCTTTGGTTGCATTGATAGTATGTTTGCTCTCTGTTAACTCATCTCGAATATTTGCAAATCCCACATTTCTTTCGGGAACATTTTGAAGTGTTCACTGCACCATTAACATTAATCTATCATCTTCTTCATTTATGGCTATGGATAATTCCTCCACAGGTCTAGGGTTAATTTCACACTCCCTGACTCTATACGAAAAACTTCTTAAAGGTATTCGAAATTGCTGTTAATGAACTGTTGAATTTCCAAGCAACTCTTCTGCAGTCGATGAAGTCGTAAATTTACTAACAGAACTGTACCAGTGTATTAAGTTTCCTAATGTTTACAAACAACTCGTCTGTGCTGCTGTCTGCATAGGAGGTATGTATACAAGCGCGGACAGCTTGCTATACCCTGTACAACGCTAACTTGCATACAAATGACTACATTTCTGGGCCCTATAATAACGTATTCATATTTCGTTCAATAGAAGTCTTGCATATGAAGTAAGTGGTTCAAAAGTTAGCGCTAATGACTATGGATCTAGAAGGCTGGTTTGATCTATGGCACTTCGATTTTTCTGAGGTAGGTTGGACTTGATTTTTAGGTATCTCCATAAAAATAAAGAAGATATCAATACTCTCAAAAGACAAAGACGGCGTAGTTATGTGGGTCATAGCGCTAAAGTACTGTTTTAATAAAAAGTAGAATCGAAAGGTACAAAGAAAATTCCTGCTAAATCAAATATTACGCCTTACAATATCTCAAACGAATATCATACCAGTACATTAATTCTAAAGATATTTTTAGTTAAGAAATTATAAATAACAATCTTATTCCAAATACCGTAAACATTAAAATTAATTTCTTGAAATTTTCTACTGTTCCACTCTGTATATTATATTTTTACTGAATTATACTCTTAAAATGATGTAGGAGAAGGTTTCTTATTTTAAACTGGGATGTAAAATTGGCATTCAGTCATGTTTCACTTCAGTCAAGAACGACGAGAAGAAAAATTCATATCCGTTCGAACTAGACTCTCTTCACTTCAATGGTACAGTCTGACGAATGAGGAAGTTGATATGAGGTGTGATAACAATAAAGAGTTGGCAGACCACCTTGACGAACGGAACTCGTCATCTTGACAACTCAAAATAACGAGCTCCATGAAGGCCAAGGTCTAGTTTATTTTAGAAATGACAGTAATATATTAATGTGCTGATGGGATGTTATAAAAATATACTCAGAATGTTTCTAGCATCAATAGCAAATAGCTCATAGAACGTAGTGCAGAAATTATTCATTAACGAAGACGCAATGTAGCAATACCTAGGTAGCTCGTATTACACAGACTGCATTGATCCTAGATCCTACGATTCGTTTTGAGTTGATCAACCGCAAAGTGAGCATTCTGAAAAATGTGCTCTTTATCAGCCCACTGAAGACTATTTTAAATCTAAGTACAACATAGTTTCAGTCAGGGCTTATGATAAGACCCAGAGACACTATTCCTAATTCTTTACCAACTTTGCAAAGGAATTTAAATTACCATCTGCTATTCTATTACTAAAGACATTATACTTTTGGTATTTTGAGTGTAGAAATTGTTACATTTAAAGTAGTTTTCTTTTTAATTTGGTTTGTTTCTTGTTCGTTTTCATTAGCAGTATTAGTTTATTTATTTAATCAAGAATGAACATTACAGGTATACACCCAATTACAATGTTCATGACTATACTAGCAATGCATCATGTACTTAGAATAACACAAATATGAAGTAGATATAATAAAAAGTAGGAAAGTTAGGATAATGACCAATGTAAGGTAAGAAGTAAAGAAAATAGGAGAGAGTAAAGAGAATAAGAGAGATAAGGAGAAAGCAAGCATGAAGAATGTTGAGAAAAAATAAAAATGAAATAAGAGTAAAACAAGCCGAATAAAACAGTGAAAATATGTTATTTGACAACGTTGTTACTATTCACACACAGATTCCTATGAATTACCAAGTTTTAACAGTTGGCTTGCAGCAGAATTAAATTGCTTAAGATTCATTCCAAATATATCTATATTGAGTGGGTGGATTTGATTGTACCTATTCAAAGTTCTGTTTATTGGTGAATTTTTGTGCAAGTCTGTGCTTACTCTAGGAGTAAAAAATAGTTCTTCTATCACACATTCTATTGCTGTATTTACGGATATCTTCGGTATCTAAGTGTTTCATGCCAAGAGATATATTCGATTTTTAAAATGTTGATGTTGCTGAGAGCTCCTGCGGAATGAAATCAGTTTTAAATTGTATTCATTAAATTTCTGGTCTCCAGGTCACTATCGGCGACCATTGAACGGATGACAGAGGTTCCATTTTGAGAAAACTTCTCTTATTTACTGCTTTTGTTATCTTAGTTTCCACATAAATAAATGGTGCAAAAATATATTGCACAAACTTTCTCCCATATACGTGTTAAAGGCTAGCACAGAGAAAAGTAAATTAAAGAGATAATTAAATTTTACTTATTACATTTTCATAAAAACTAACAAATATCTAGAACGGAAAGCATCAGGGTCGATCTTTATGTTCAATAATTTACTGTGAAATAATAATAATAATAATAATAATAATAATAATAATAATAATAATAATAATAATAATCAATGGCAGTAAAACTATGGCAGTAATATTATTACTACTAATACCACGGGAAAATTCAAATATAAATCGCACCTTGGGATGAATCGGTCCCACCCAACCCACCCTCACCGATGCAGTTTCTTTTGTACCACGATCTAGCAAATTCTTCTGTCCTCGTATTATGAAGAAACTCGTGATCGGACGTTGGAGGTGTGACGTCATACCGCTAGACGAGAGGTGACAGGCTGACAAACCTCGCGGGAGATATAATATGCCACATTTTCGAAACCTACAAACAGTGTATCGTACATTATTCGAAAATGCAAGGGCGCTTCGCTACGGCTGCCGCCTCCGCTTCGCGCACTTTAACTATGTGGTTAGTGTTATGCATTATTTAGTTATATGTAGAGTGGGATACAAGACACTTGCGACAATATACAAGGACAGTTGGTCACTCTGCTTCGCTCAGAAACAAAATACATCACACAGTCCATGCAAATGTGAATATCGAATGGGCGGAGCTTAAGGAGCGACTTATATTTGAGTTTCGCCACTACTGCTACTACTTAGGTTATATTGCACGCTTTAACTGCATGTAGGTCATATAACGTGTTTAGTATGTTTGCGTGAACCATTAGTCTATAGTAACAGCTCATCTGCATCTATTGTTTAGTGATGTCTTCTTATGTAATATTCAGTTTAAACGATTATAATATCCACTGACATAGCGGCGATGAGTTATGGAAAATAAGCAAGTCCTACAAACCCGGCGTTCGGCTTTGCGAACGACGGAACCATGAGAAACCCAAGTCAATTTGGGCGGCCACGAGATTTGATTTGAAGTCAGGACCTCTTCCCTGTTAGCCCATAGGCCTACCACCTCGCTGTAATTGGTTTTAGTGTGTTCATTGCGACTGAGCCAAACTGATTGCATTTCACAACAATAAGTACATTAGGCCTATAGTTTTCTTGTTACTAGGGGCAACAAAATGTCATTCATAATTTAATTGATATTTATGTTCTGAAATTCGCATTTAAGCCGTCCTTATTTCGTTTTTATCTTGATATCTATTAAATGTATAAAGAAATGTGATAAACAAAAAATGTTCATTTTAAATTTCTCTACAACTTTACTGTGGTAGGTTTTCCTGTATCGCCTACAGTAATGGATATAATCTACAAAAATTGAAAATGGATACGAGTAAAGTACCTCTTAAGTCATTTTTGCAGAAATACGGATATAGCCATTTTATTGGTCATAGATAAGAGTTTCCAATTTTCAATTTTTATTAAAATCGTTAGAGCCATTTTTTCAAAAATCAAACATTTTAAAAAAGTTTTCATGAAAAGTCCCCTTAATATTTCAGTTGTAAAGCTAAATTTCTGGGCGGTTCGACAAAATTTCGAAAAAGTCCTTATTTCCAAAAATGAAGTAAATACAACGAGCCGTTTACCCGCTGTGCTTGTCCACAGACAGACGGACAGACGGACAGACAGACAGACAGAGAGACAGACGGACAGACGTCATTCCAAAAATACTTTTTTCGGTTTCTAGGCTTCATGAAACATGCTCTCCCGGTGTTATCTCGACTTCGATTTTTTGTCACGATCACAATACTTTCTCTATACTACGTATATGGGAGAAAGTAAAAATCGAATTTAGTGCAATAGTAGTCACTGGCCGTATGAACAAGACGGCGAATAATCGTATTTACTCGTTAGCGTTCTGAAATATTCGGAAGTCATAAATAAACGTATAGTTTGAATTTCCCACACGAATTTGATTGTCTTTTGTTTCTTATATTTAAAAGGCATGCGAGTTTTTGTATTTAAAATAAATACAAGAAAGAAGGGAAAGTCGTAGTTCATAATGCCGAATAGGCTATGTAAAAAATAGGCCTATGTATAGCTAGGTAAAAATATGTATAGCTACGTAAATATATGGCTATTGCCTTCAGACTTGAAATTTCACGCCCTGGTTAGATAATTTCTTTGTTATTTTCTATGTGGGTTCCTGCCTAAGATTACTACTAAATTTAAATGTGGTATGTTCTATTTTATAGGCCTATCTGAGTATTGGGGCTTGGGGTACATGTTAACATTTCCCACACTTTCTGTTTGTTTGTATAACTTGTTTGATTATTTCTTGGTATTTATCTGTAGGCCTAGTCTTTGTCTAGTTCTTGTAGATTATATTGATTTCATTGATAAATTAAATGGTTTTTGTCTACGTTAATTTTCTTTAGTCCACCGATGTGGCTCAGGGGATGCGTTCAATCCTCTCGCGCAGAGGGCCCGGGTTTGATTTCTGGTCGGGACAAGTTACCTAGGTGAGGTTTTTCTGGGGTTTTCCCTCACATGTGAGACAAATGTCAGGTAACTTTAGGCTCTTGTGGTCCCCGGATATCATCTGGTCGTCATTATCATCTTCATCCCCATCCTCGCCTTGTTCTGAGTGAGTGTGTGTGAATGGTGTGTATCGTCCTATGTGTTCGTGTTGTCTCGAAGGTGGCCACGGCATTGGGCTGATCACTCATCCGGGGAGGCCCTCCATGTCCTTGTCTGGTCAAAAAAGTATGTATGTGATCCAAAGATAATCCCTCTCTTGACAGGTCGCAGCCCTGTAAGGCCCGGGCGGCTTGGGTCGCTTAAATCGTAAAAGGGAGAGGTAAAACTACGACAAAGAAATAAATAAAGAAAGAAAGAAAGAAAAGAATTTTCTTTACTTAAATATAAAAGGGAAGAGATCGTATACATTTTGATTAATGAGAAATCAACCTAAACTATCACTGATAGTCCAGCGTTGGGCTAGGCGTTTCTATTTTGTTAGGCTTAATACATAAATATACCTCCCAACGTTTCATCATAGTAATGTGGAGTACCACATGACAGTTGTCCATAAATAGTGTGCGTGGTTTTGAAAGTAATGACTACAATACATGCACGCTATGAATTCCCTATGTGCAAACTGTATGGTATAAATTTTATTTGCATAACACGAACCCTTGCGTTCTATAGCAGTCTAAATATATAGGCACAAGACATATTATAACGGTTACGAAACAGCAAGAAAAATAAAAACAATCTGTCGCGATTTTCTTTAACTAAAGTTGGATACCAGGATTTTTCTTTTTCTCTCTACATCAGAAAAAAAGAGTAAGCCGCCGCTAAAGAAAGAAAGATGGAAGGTGTGTTACGCTTTTTCCGAATTCATGCAAACACGAGCTGTAGGCGGTAGGCTACTTGTGGTCTACTATTTCTTAGTTATGGTTGTGAATGTTAAGGGCATAACCTGTTTATTCCATTAAATTGTTTTGTCGCTAGTTTTCCGTAACTAGCAAATTTACAATTTGCGTTTACTTCTTAATTAATTACTAACTATTCAAGAAATTGTCATAAATGTGTAAGTAACTGTGCCACTTTACAAACATAACTTTCACCGGGATATATTGTAGCTAGGCCTAATTTCATATTTTCATTATCTGTGATAAAAATGTAGAAATTAATTTTTTTTCAAGAGACCAAGATCTCAGTAAATGTTGCTGAAGTGGACATCAATAATAATTCAGCCGCAGATGTTACATTGCAAATGTTGTCGATTTAAGTCAGATTTAACGGTTCAAAAACATACTGTAATTTCAGAATATACAAAAATAATAAAGAAGATCTACGAGTAGTCTAGATTAAAAAAGAAGTGTTATGATCAACACAACTATAAACAGTTCAGAGCAATTCTACGAAATACGTTTGAAGAAAAGTTGTGAATTGTAAATAAAAGTTGTGGATTTTAAACAAAACTGACTGAGCATTTCATGAGACTTTCAAAGAACGAAATCTTTGAAATATAGTGTTAGGAAAGATAAGAACATCGAAGACTACCCTAAATTGAATTTAGTTTTGATTGGTTTCTTTTTTCGTTTTCGAGCTATATTGCTCTCACACACTCTCAAACACTCACATAGACAACTTGTCTTAAAATTTTATACAAACATCGAATTTCAGGGCTGAATAATACCTCCTCTTTAGAATACTTATATGACAGAACTATTTTGAACATGTTCTGCTTAATAAACGATTTATCTATTATTGCTTCCTAAGCTGTAGAAAAATTGAAGATGAAATTAAATAATATGTCCAAATAATGCCTTGTGTAGTACGCCTAATGAGAATTAGAATTTGAGAGAAGAACAATCCCGAAGAGAAATTCAGTCAAGTAGTTAACCTGGAATAAGACTCAAAGAACTAGCTTAGATGATAAACATGCTAACAATATGCACTTAACAATAGAATATACTACTGTATTCAGCCTAATATTTTGTTTATGCTGAAGTTATAAGCAGTATTTTCGTCTTAAAATGTATCGGAATGCAATGTGGGATTTACATATCTATGACGAGTTCTCCGTACCAGGAATCTGCGTAGGAGTGGAGAACATAATGATAGACAAGATAGGAAAACTATACCTTTTCAACTTCAAGTTGAGACTAAACAATTTCAAATTGACACTAAACAATTTCAAATTGAGACTAAACAATATCGAGTTGAGACTAAACAATATCAAGTTGAGACTAAACAATTTCAAATTGAGACTAAACAATTTCAAATTGAGACTAAACAATTTCAAATTGAGACTAAACAATTTCAAGTTGAGAATAATGAATTTTAAGCAAATAATAAACTAAATTGAAGTTAGGAGCACTTTATTGGATCTGAACTTACATAATCATGAAGTTTACTTATCATACTGCATACATTTAAAAATATTGCAGTAAGGAGAAAAGTTAACAAACAAGTTTATTATCTCTTACATAGGCAAGTTTAAGGCATCAGGAACGAATCTAAGTATGTGAGCTAGATATCTTGCGCAACTGTTAACATTTATAGTACCTAAGGCTTCTGCCATATTGTTTTCTAGCTGACGAAGACGATACTCAGTTTGGGATAAATTTCCCCTGTCTTCATCAACTAAAATCTGTGGCAATTGCACACACAAACTTCGTTTAACAGCAGCTTTAAAACTGGACCACGCAAGCTCAACTGGGTTCAACATTGCACTGTAAGGACTCAACCTCAACAAGCTATGGTTTCTAAATCCTTCATCTGCGAAAACTGCTTCAACATTGCGATGACAAGGGGCATTGTCCAATACCAGCACTACACTTGAGTGATACATGTTTTGAGCTGCTCGCAGGTATTGACATACGAATTCATTACATTCTGCCATTTTGAAAGAGCCTCTTCTGAATTCAGAGTAAATTAGTCCCAAATTACCAATGCAGCCTATAACGTTGACGTTATTCCCACGGGTGCCTGCTGATATGTGCCTGCAGCGTGTTCCTTTTGTAGAACGCCCTTGCCGTCGTGAAATAAATAAATTGAAATTTGTTTCATCCATATATATTATGGTAATGTTCTGTGATTGATAATCCAAGAGCTGCCGCACATATATCGTTTTGTTTTAGTTTCCTCGCTATTGGTTCTTTCTGGCTCTCTGCGAGTATCTTTCAATGTGAACATCAAACCATCCAAATGTTGCCGTAAACATTCGGTAGAGACACTAACAGGATGGTCCTCTTCAAATTTTCTTTTAATTTCTTTCAATGTCATTCTTGGATTTTCCTCTATGACGGCCCGATGATCTTCCGTCATTTTCTCTCTGCTTTTACCACCATGTTGTCGTTGAACTTGAATTTGATTTTTCACCCATCGATATGCAGTTGCTTTCTTCACCCCGAGTGCATTGGCCAGACCTCTCCAATCGCCATTATTGTTGTACACTGCACAAATTTGCTTTTTGATACTTTCAGATTCCCTTTTCTTCATATAAGGCATGATAACGGAACGGAAGTTGATATGATACAATTCAAGCTTGTTCCTGTTTTAAATCACTGTTATCAAGCAAAACTATTGCCAGTTTCCTTTTGGATCTGTACCGAATGTCTTTTGGATCAGTTAGCATTGTTGTTCTGGTTCTATTGCTTGTTGACAGATGTCACTATGATACTGAATAGTATGAGAACAAAAATGTAATAGCTTGAATGTGATCATTTTCAACTTGAAATTGCTTAGTCTCAATTTGAAATTGTTTAGTCTCAATTTGAAATTGTTTAGTCTCAATTTGAAATTGTTTAGTCTCAATTTGAAATTGTTTATTCTCAATTTGAAATTGTTTATTCTCAATTTGAAATTGTTTAGTCTCAATTTGAAATTGTTTAGTCTCAACTTGAAGTTGAAAAGGTATAGTGGGTGAAACAGTTCGAAGGACAGATGTTCATGAACTTGAGATGGCAATAACCCTTCAGTTTCTATGGAAAATATCATGCGTGAGTGGGACATAGCCCTCGTATTGTGAAAAATAATTTTCTGGGCCGCAGGGCCACAAAGTTTGAGAAACACTGATTGAGAGTATGGGACAATGAAAGTAGGTGTTAATAGGTAGCGTGGGTCTTCAAGAGTATTTATTTGCTAGTCCATTGGGACGTAATCAATTACCAAAATGCGGTGGAATAAACATAAAGGATAAAAGTTAGAATGAAAAAAAAAGAAGCTTAGAACTTAGGAATCTACAATAACATTCCATTAGAAAATCGTGAGCAAAATGGTCATCTGGTATGAAATTAATTACCAAAATTGCGGTGGGATAAACAGAAAGGATAAAAGTAAGGTAGAATGAAAATAAAAAGGTTTAGAACTTCAAGAATTTACAATAATATGTTATCAGAAAAACCGTGAGCAAAATGGTCATCTGGGACGTAATGAATTACCAAAATGCGGTGGGATAAACAGAATAGATGAAAGTAGGTCTATGTAGGAATTTACAATAGCATGCTTTCAGAAATACAGTACGCAAAACGGTCATCTAGTGACCACTTATAAATAAGAAGTTAACTAAAATCTGACAATTCAAAGAAAGAAACCTGAAGTAAACAAAAACCAGTATGCCTGTCTCCCTCTAGCGCATTACTCGTATAACGAGAGAAACATACTGGTTTTTACTTCAGGTTTCTTTCTGAACTCGTCTAGGGTTTAGTACTTGTTGTACTCACCTGGAAGAATACTGTGAAGTAGATAACAGCGATGGTTGTAGTAACAAACATGGGCTGGAGCTTCACATGGTGTTGGTCTATGAGCAGTACAAGAGCAAAGGCCACTGCACCCCGAAGGCCTCCGTATGACATCACAAACTTCTCCACCTTGTTCAGTTTGTGAAGCCGGAAACGATTTGCTAACGCTGTTAATATTATCACACCTGAGGACAAGAATTTTATGTTACTACAAGAAATGTTTGCTATTTAGTAGGCCAAAAACAGCAGCGAAATGAATGACAGGGAATTACTCAAGATATTTTTATTATAGGGTGTGAAGTAAGTTATAACTTTAATTACGCCCTAGGATAGAAAATATCTAGATTTCAAAATGTGTGGCACAATTATAAGAACTCTTAAACGCAAAGTACATTGAAGCATTTTATTGAAATTCTAAAAAAGTAATGGCTGTTCCAACTCTGCTATATGACAGCAAGAACTGAATACTTAAAACAAATTATTACAAACGTATTCACGCTGCAGAAATGAAAATTTTGCGATCGGTGGCAGGATGCATATTGACAGACCGCAAGAATAGCGATGGAATCAGGAAAGAACTGGGGATATTCTCTATAAATGAGAAAAGAATAGTTTGGAATGAACATTTAAAAACAGCCTGACACATATCGCGAAAAAAAACACACACATACACTCCATAATACAGCAAAAGGAAAGATGGATCCAGGACGTCCGGAAACAGGATGGCCATAGCAAACTTCTGAGGCCAGGGCCCTGTTTCATAGAACTTGCTAATAATATTAGTTAATGATATTAGAACTCATAATATTATTGATTAATTAACAAAATATTGATTAATAAAGATATGAACACTACTCATAAAATTTCTTCACTAATATTATTAGTTCATTAGTCAGCTGATTGATTTGGAGGTTATGTCTGGATTGTTGTTTGTGTTTTTTCCCTTCTTGGTCTTTTCGTCAATAGTACTGTTTCAAAGCAGCACGGCCTACATATATCTTCGTAAATGTAACAAATGGTAACTAGTTCTAATAAATCAATTGATCTGCCAGGCACTTTTTCAAGATAGCAGTAGGCTTATTTACTAAAATCTAACCTCAAATCCTAAAAACTTATGACAAAAATTCCTTTGATAGCGTATGTAAGTTTTTCTAAATTGATAATTAACTCAGTGTAATTCATTTTTCACAAATTTAAGATCACGAAATCTGAATTACGTGGGTTTGAGAATAAGTCATTGGTCCAAAAACACATAGAAAAACACCTAATATCAGTAAATTTTATTATTTCTGCAGTCTATGAAACAGTTCACTAATAATATTAGCAATATTTACTAATCATTTAGAGTCATGAACTCATAACTCATGTTATAAGAAAATATTCTTATGCAACAGAAGACTAATAATCTTTCTTTCATTATCGTAGTTTCACCTCTCCCTTTTAGGATTTAAGCGACCCAAGCCGCCCGGGCCTTACAGGGCCGCGACAAGACTAATAATAACAACCAATATTATGTATTTGCTAATAATATCTATGAAACAGGGCCCAGAACAAGCACTCTTGGATGCCCAATTCGTGAATGTAGAAGATGAAGATGATTTTATTACTTATGTATTATTTTAAAAATCACAAAGAATTTCTAGGTCAAAGGTTTCATACATTACAGTTCAGAATAGTATTTACCCTTCGTACCCCTGAAGATTTTAATGCAATCCCCTGAAAGATCTTGAAAAGGAAATTCTGGCGAAGTTATTTCGAAGAGATCTAAAACTGAGTCAAGTACTTTTTAGTTTCTGTAGGCCTCCATATTTTGTGATGGCAGAAAGTTCTTTTGTTTAGGGGGACAATAATAGCTCACGC
Source organism: Ectobius pallidus (assembly GCA_964059195.1). Lineage (NCBI taxonomy): Eukaryota > Metazoa > Arthropoda > Insecta > Blattodea > Ectobiidae > Ectobius > Ectobius pallidus. The sequence continues at coordinate 97,975,000 of CAXKWD010000007.1, forward strand.
TAGGCAGCATTTCGGGTTCAACCCAAGAGTTTCTTTTTATAGGGATAGACAGATATAGATCGCGAACAATTCGGTGTTGTCTAGAGAAAATAATGGTTATCTACTAAAGAAACTGTGAAATGATTGGTTTCCTATAGGGTTCGAGCTAGAGATTGTTTTCCGAGATCCCGTCGATATCTTCGTTTGAGAAAAATCCCGGTATTTGCGAGTGCATCCCGGGAAATCCCAGCAGTTTTAAACTGTTGTAATTATCCGAATCCGTGTCAGGTTTGTTTTTAGACACAGAACTGCCCAAAGCCATGCCTATTATAGTTTGATTTTGGGCATAACATTGTCCGAACTCTTACCTCGTTTATTTCTAGAATGAACATCAGGATTACTATTAGCCTACTACATTCTCCAGTAAGTAAGGAACTTTTATAAGCTTTCGACGCGCTACTTAACTGTGAGTGACAAAAATAGACTGATATTTGTTTACTTTAGTTCGACATTTACCTTCACTTTAGATAGGTTAGGTTCGTTATGAGTTCAACATGCTGCAGTAAGGTTCTGTCATCAATAAATGTTTTTGTCTACTTCATTTTCTTCATTTAAATTTATGGAATTCAATTTGCAACACTTAATAGTGGGAAAATTTAGCTAATTAATACTGTTTCTATTATCTCCATCCATTCTACTTACAAGCCAAACACAAGATCAGAGCAGCTGAGAACACGTCCGACCCCTTTCGCAGCCTAGACTAGAGTGGACAACGACACTACACCATTTCAACCTCAATTTCGGAAAAAGTAATTTCAATTTCGGAAAAAGTAATTTCAATTTCGGAAAAAGTAACCTCAATTTCAGAAAAAGTAACTTCAATTTCGGAAATACGAGGGCTATTTTTTAAAACATTCGATGGGGCATAAAATGAAAACCACAGTGAAAATCAAAACTGTTTTATTTGGAACATTTAGGTACACCTTCTAGCTACTTCTCTACATAATCTCGCTCCGATTGAGTCATTTGTCCTAGCGTGGTACCAACTTTACTATACCCTCTTCATAGCCCTCGTATTTCCGAAATTGAAGTTACTTTTTCCGAAATTGAAATTACCTTTTCCGAAATTGAAATTACTTTTTCCGAAATTGGAATTACTTTTTCCGAAATTGAAATTACTTTTTCCGAAATTGAGGTTGAAAAGGTGTAGAGCTCCGTGATTGAATGGAGATTATAAACTATTTAATATATAGGCTATTCTACATACAGTAGTAAAAAATGTATTAATCAGATCGATAACATCTGAAAATAAATGAACCATAACATCAATGGCATTGTACAGTGCTAAGAATATAATTAGTTTAAAAATATCAACCAGTAGGGTCTATCCAGTGATGGGAAAAGTACAAAAAGAAAGTAATTGGGCTGTATTACAATTACCTGGGAGACATTTTACTTAATTACAATTACAAATTACTTTTTCAAAAAAGTAATCAGTAAAATTACAATTACAATTACAAATACTTTACGAAATGGCAGTACCCTAAAAATTCCTTGTTTTTGGTTTGTTTTGGGCACAAACCCAAATTATGAATGAACAAACAAACAAAAAACATATCAATGAGAACATTTTCGGAAACATTGAGTAACTTTTTGTTAATATTAACTCTAATTTGGATATCAGTTGCAAAAATAGTAATGATGACCGATATAGCAAGCGAGAATAATACTAATACTAACGACTACTAAATTGTAACAATTACAATTTTATTTCCAGAAGTAAATTACAAGTATAAATTACATAAAAAAGTACTGATTACAAGTAAATGGGACCAAAAAAGGAATTGTTACTGTAATCCGATTACTTTTACTCAATTCCCATCATTGGGTCTATCTACCTATGTTTTTCCGAAATTCTGTCAAAATAAGTTTAGGATGGTAATTTTCAATTAACATCGGTCGGCTATTTCAAATACTTGGAACTATTTTGCAAACTTCAAGGACTGACGGTAAATATCACTAACCAGATGCTGGCATTAATCAATGCAGTGCGTGACTAATTCAATAACATCATACATAACATATTTTCAACGCTATTATTATAAAACTCCTTACATTCATAATGTTTTTAAATCCGAAATAACTTTTACAACTTTATCGTTAGACAATTTCTACCTAAAGGAACAATGAGATATAGATATATAAATGCGGAAACTTTACTACAGGCATATATTGAGTAGCATACATCTTGTAACGAATTAACAAAATAACAGATCACAGAATTTGGATTTAAGTAAACATTTTTATTGGTGAAGGAAATTACATAATATGCCAGGCAGTTTTATACTTTGGAGACATTCTAATATAAGATATTTATTTTTTCATGTTTATAATTAGGAATGGGTCCTCGATACTTTCGATACCTCGATACTCTCGATACTTGCATGGTATCGAAATCGAGCGATACTTCAGAAAACTCGCTCGGTACTTTTTCGATACTTTGGTAATTCTGCAATTTAAGGAAATGCGGTATCTCTTTCTGCTTTTAGTAGTCTACTAAATATAGTAAATACTTTTATTTATCCTTGAGATGGAGAAAACCACTCTGTGACTTCTGTCTAGTCATGAATGAAGACATCCGACTTTTAAAATCCAAACAGAAGGGATTCTTAATTGTTTCGCTTCCTGTCAAACGTTTCAATAACAACCAACAAGCAAGCTGACTGTCCAAACCTCATTGTAATTTTTGAACAAAAACTTGTAAGTGGACTGTTTCAAAAACTAATTTTAGTTTTAATGCAGAGTTTAAAAATAATTATAGGCTCCTGATGATATTAAATTTTGTCTCATTAAATATGAACACTTAATTAATTTAGTTGGTATTACACAGTTCTCTCAACTTTTAATTTTTAATGTACCGGTACCTATTTATTGAAACTGGAAATGTTGACGGTATCGAGGAAAAAATCATGTATCGGTATCGAGTGTTGAGGAAAAAATCATGTATCGGTATCGAGTATCGAGAAAATCTGGTATTGACCCATCCCTATTTATAATGTATCCTTCTCTTTCTTCATACACGTAAGCGAAAAATTATAAATTTTCCCTTTCCGTGCCCCTTATAAACTGCCTCCTGGCTCCTGTACAGTTTTGTCGGTAAAGGAACTAGCCTAAATCTCCCAGGAGAGTGCAAATACAGAACAAGAATTCCCACTAATTTATGTGCACTCATTTGGGTGTAAACGAGACTGTGATGGACATAGAAAACACACAGAGAAAACTGAATATCCCGTAATTTGGGATTATTCGCTCACACAACCCACATGGACGATTAAAACGTTTTTAAAAGCATCCACGAGTTCATTAATTGGCCGAGCGGAGCGAACTTTATTCGATTTTCTTCTAATTTAGCATGAATGTTTCTTGATGTTAGTAAAAACGACGTAAGTGCGAGGATTATTACTTTTTTATTCCGTTTCAAGACGGTGGCCATTTTAATGATTGGTTTCCATCATGCAGTCACGATCAAACCCGTTCTTCGATTTTCTTCCAATTTGGCACTGTTGTTCGCTGAGGTAATTAAAAACGACATAGGCCTATGTATAGGGCTAAGCATTTTAATTTTTTTTATTCTGTTTCAAGATGGTGGTCGTTTTAACTGATGAAGAGCAGATCTTATTAGAGATCACGTTTTGTTTTGTTTTTAGACGTTACTCCTACTATTTACATAACATTCATTACTAGCGTATGACCACAGAACCAAATGGTAACCTTACGTGAAGGTTACAATGAAATTATTAAATTTTAACATTTGAAGTCTTGTAGTATTCTACCCTACATGTGTGAACTCTATTAAAACAATTTTTGCACGACTTAACTACTACCCGCGCGCCATATCTTGAGCGCTGGATTTACGGGGAAGTGAGGGTCGGGGGGAACAAAACATAGCTATTCCGCCAGTCTTTCTGCAGTGTTGTTAACTAAAGAAATAACGTTTCAGCAGAATCGCGCGTATGGTATTTTATGTAGTGATTTTAATATACAACGGTTTTAATGCAGTTCAATAATATAACGTGGTGACGGTATTGCGTAACAATTAATTACACGTCATAAGCCTTTGGTTATCAAATAAGTCATCAAATAAGAATATTATGCATAATATAGGCTCAATATTTTTACACTGGATGACTAATTTTAAGCAAAAAGAAGAGTCTTAGCAGAACATGCTTCACCATTTCGTGTTTTAAAACATAAGAGAGGTAAGGCATCTAAAAGTGGAGAAAGCTATAGGTCTAATTTTAAACGTATTTAATACAAATTGTGAAAAGTTCGCTCAACTTTCAGTCCATGAAATTGACATCAGAGTTCATGGGATCGTCAGAAATTAGCACATACGGAATTCTTAAAGAGGTGAGGAAAGTGTTGGATGTACAATGAAGTGTTTGTGAAATCAGCAGTTCGAAAGATTGTATTTTTCTCCATAACTCGATGCGTCAGAAAAGATGTCAATAAATAAATAAGAATCCTGAGACAGAATGAAAGCTTAGTATTGAAGCCACTAGATGTCAGGGTGTATAGCGTACTTCGTGTTTCAATGTTGTCAGCTTAACCTACGAAGTTGAACGAAACCTACCGAATGAGGACTAGGGAGCCGAGCGCTCAAGAAATCGCGCGCGGGTGTAATTAGTGGTACTTACGAATATTGTTGCCGTGGATCGTAAGTTGACATTCCCGCACGCAATCTTGTTGCTATGTGCGGTAAGAATTTACTTACGGCACATCATAATACAAGCCTTTATGGACAAGGCCCCCCAGGACAAATATTCGGTTCCCATAACAACAAACACATGCGAATCACTTTCTGAAATAAACATCTATCTTCAATAATGTATATACATAATATTTTCAGGTAATATCTCAATTAATATAATTAAATTGATATAAATAATCATCGTGCAAAAAATAGCATGCAATACTCGTGCCGTAAGCGCATAACGGATCTCGGAAAATTGAAAAAACTCTTTCCTCGATCCGTATGCATCGCTTAAGGCACTTGTATCGCAATATACTATTAGGCAGCGTTCACACTGAGGCGATAAGCGATATATCGCAAGGACGATGTTGCGGTGATATAGGCCTACTGCGAGCGATAAATCGGCGTGACCTGGGCAATAAAAATATGGTGGAACACAATCCTCACTACTTCAGTTACAATTATGAGCTCAAGTGAGGAAGACGTTGTAGTGGCTTATTGGTTCAGGCGTAGAATGAGAAGAAAAAGAAAATATTGGGTACATCCCTACAATCTTACCAACGTGCACCATAGCTCGGCTGTTGTTTCTCGACAGCTGTCTCAACATGAATCAAAATGCAGGGAGTTTTATCGAATAAACCCTGAAAACTTATTTCGAAAATTTATTAAGTGCCAGTATGGTACTTTATGAGATTGTGTGGGGGACGAAAAATGTCTGTCCGTCTGTCTGTCCGTCCGTGTGTCTGTACGCGCTCTAACTCAAATACGCTTTTTCGGATTTTCATGAAACTTGGAAAACACATTTATAATGTCAATGGGAAGAACCCTATTGATATTGAACCAAATCGGTTCACCGGTACCGGAGTAATGCCCAATTTAGTGCCTATTTTAATAGATATGGCGCCTTTATAATAGAAAGGCGCCATAATTAAAATACGCTGTATCGGATTTCTATTAAACTTGGTATACGCATTTACGACGTCCATGAAAAGTACTCTGTTAAATTTGAACCTAATCTGTTGACCGGTACCGGAGTAAAACCCAATTTAGTGTATATTTTAAAGGCGCAATAGCTCAAATACGCCTTATCGGATATTTATGAAACTTCGTATACGCATTTATACTATCCATGGAAAGACGTCTGTTGATGTTCAACCAAATCGGTTGGCCAGTACCGGAATAATGCCCAATTTATTGCCTTTTATGTTAATATATGAGAAGTCGCGATAACTCAAATATGCTTTATTGGATTTTCCTGAAACTTTGTATACCCATTTATAATGTACATGGTAATATGTCTACCGATATTGGACCAAATCGGTTGACCGGTACCGGAGTAAAACCCAATTTAGTGTCTATTTTAAAAACGCGGTAACTCAAATACGCTTTACCGGATTTTTATGGAATTTGGTATACACATTTATAGTGTTCATGGGAAGACGTCTACTGATACTGGATGAAATCGGTTCACCTGTTTCGGAGTAATGCTCAATTTGGTGCCTATGATAATATACGTATTCGAAAGAATTTGTATAAAAAAAAAAAGCAAATCATTTATCATGACAACATAGTCAATTGTTTAACTGTTATATTATACGGCTTTGGAAATTAAAATAGAGATAGCTATGACCAAAAACACTATTGTTTTACATGCGCTTATCCAACTAGACCGTTAAACTGACCCAGGTGACCGAGATGGTAACGTTTTGGCCTCACGTTATGGAGTTCCATGGTTCAAATCCCGAAAGCAGCCAATTTCACTTTCTTTTTCGTATTTTTATGTGAGTGTGCGATTGTCAAGATATCAAAAATCTGTACAGTTCAGCTGATGCTGGAAGATTTTAATCTGATTAAAAAGAAAACTAGAACTTTGTTCTTCCCTAAGCCCTGCTTAATGAATAAAGCTGGAGCTTAACTTGTAAATCAATTAAAAAAACATATTCTGCATATCATAATTGCAGTCATAACTGATTAAAAAAAACACACTGGCACTTTTTTACATCAGTTTACCTGATTTTATTTGTTTGTAGAAACTCTGTTTTGGCTGTTGAACAAATAAAGTGTGCGTGGAACGCCACGCAACAGAAGTGAAACTTGTTTTAATTTTTTATTGTTTCAATGTTTGATTATTGGATTTTTCAATTTCGCCTTATTGAACTTTTTAAAATTGGGGTTTTGGACTTTTTAATTTTGGATTTTTTAATTTTAAATCTTTGAATTTTTTAATGTTGAATTGTTAATATTTTCGATCTTTGAAGTTTTTATTTTTGATCTTTAAATTTTGGAGATGTGTCGGTTTACAATACCCAGCCATTTAGTACAACAAATACTTTATATACCTGTAGCCTATATGCTTGGGGGAAAAAAGAATACCAAAGTTTAAAAGTTTAATAAGTGTAAGTAATAATGGAAAATTCATTGGTCTTTAAAAAAAATTCCTTGTCATTGTTTCACTATTTTAGGTAATAAATGCATTTTTCTATTTTGCATTTTTTCATTATTTTATGGTCATTAAATGCCTTTCCCTACTCATTAGTAAGTAACTGGATACATTTGGCAGGAGTCATTGGTTTTAAGTGGGAAAGATTCTCCCTTGACAAGCACCGCTTGCAGTTTCCCGCGAAGTAGGTGTTAGCTAAGCAGGTGTTAAGTTTCGTGTCAATTGTTGAAAGATTATAAATAGTAAGAAGTAAATAGAGCTAGCGATTCTTGAATGATAAACAATCCTGAGAAGAGCATGACAATATAATTATGACATCCCCGGGATTCTGAAAATTTCATTTCCTCAGGCACATATGGCTATGCAAAATATACTCCCCATGTTAATTCTGTCAAATTGTATTATAATGAGGGCCCGGATTCTGATGACCTAAAATTGTTTGAAAAATGACCCTAAATTTAAAGAAAATGACTTAATAATTATAACAAAATTACCTAAAAACTGACATTTTATTTATAACAAATTATTATTGTACACACAAAGTTATAGACTAGTTTGTACATAATTATAAAAACTGTAAATAACTGTAATGTTGTGAATGTTCTTTTCTCACGGAAATTTATACTGGCACTGAGGCACTGGCGAGTCAAAATTCGCCATTTCCTTTTGTGGTCTGCTGGATTATGTTATTTAATTGAGGGTAAACAGTAGTTTGCACTCTCAAATCCAAGCAGGTGACAGACTCTGGTGCGAAGTCAATCTAATAACAATAGTAATATAATACAAAATTTTGGAGTTTCTTTGATTCTCATTTCCGACTGAGACATGACAACACTTAAGCTTAAGCGCCGAGGTTTGTGTGTGCTACGTACTTCAACTCTGCTTTGTAATGGAGATAAATTATAGCCGCACGAACTCTACCAAAATCGTCTACATAAGCAGTTTGTGGTAGGACTCAGATATGTTCCTGATTTTGCGGGACCCTAACAATTTCTTTTTAGTGCATGCGCTCTAAAACAGTTGTTTTAACACGCCGAAAAATGTACATAATACTGTACTCAACTTTACAGTGATCTCGACATCGAGTTTTAAGTATCTACGTACAGAGCCAGATACCTTGAGTCCTTAAAAAAATCGAATCCCTTACCAAATACAAATACAAAGAGTGACTTGTAGCAACATATAAACACAACTTGTTAGCTGGGCGACACTAGCGCTCCATGCGGCGGTTGAGTAAAACTGCATTCTCACCATATAAAATAACTTGGGAAAATGCATAAACACATAACAAAATATGTTATAATAAGAGAAAAAAATCTTCTTTCAAAACTGAATTTTAAATTTAAGAAACAATGAAGCATGTATTATATTTTAGTTAAGATCAGGCACAATTTTTAAATGCCACTTACCTGTGACGGATAGTTAACTTGCACTGCAGTTCCTAGGGCTATTCTTATTACAAGTTTTAATAACTTCAAGATGATTCTTGGAAAACCAATTATAACTCATTTTTATTTTTAAAGTAGCCTAATATTACATTAGAATAGAAATGTCATCATTTTACAAAAATAATACAATATTACATAAAATACAATACAAAATTCAAATAAAAATATAGGTTTCTATCAATATTTCTCAATTTCTAATACTCCAAAACTGCTTTTAGTATACAGTCGGTACAGCAGTTTTAATTAAAGAGTTCTTATTGGAATTCATAAACTGGCTGCTTTCGAAGTATTCCAAACATAAGCGGCAATTTACATTTAAATATTTTACAGTTTTTGTTAGTAGGTCTTCTCGCCGACTATTGATGACCCATTTTTTACACCTGAAATCATTACAACAATTGAAGGTAGATCGAAGCCGTAAGATACAGAAACAAAATACAATCTCAACAATGAAGTTGAGGACGAGCAGTGTGACAAACCTATATTCAAAGGTCACTCTTTAATATAATTTATAACTTAAACGTTGATTTTAAAGGTGGGAAAAACCTTGGACTAGATACGCTTCTTAACACTAGCCTATTTTAGGTAAGCCTATTGCTTGCCTAGGTTTGGATAATGATGTCTTGTTAGTTTACTGTCGCAAACACCTTAATGGCACATGTATCCGAGAATTTATGATGTAAGATTATGTTTTCGTCATCTTTACGCCTACATCGTGTTCGAGAAAATAAATATCGTACCGCCTGTAAAATCGGCTATGTGCACTTTTTTACGAAATTGAGTTATGTGCACTGATATTCCTTAGCATTGATCCTTACAACACAGATTATGTTTTCGTCATCTTTACGCCTACATCGTGTTCGAGAAAATAAATATCGTACCGCCTGTAAAATCGGCTATGTGCACTTTTTTACGAAATTGAGTTATGTGCACTGATATTCCTTAGCATTGATCCTTACAACCGGGCATGTGGATCTTTGATTGTCAGGTTTGTGCAAGCCAGTGCTTTAGTTGGAAAATATTTTATGGGGGTACGGTACTTACCTTACTTCAAAATTTTCCATATCGCCTCATACAAAAGAGCACCTTATCAGGATAGCCAACATGTAATCTAAAGCGAAAGTAATTATTGTAGAAATGCGCACGAAGGTGAAGATTAGAACGCATATCTATTGCGAATTTAATAGTGTTTGTCATTATTAACAAATACACTCTCTTATTGAATTGGACATTTAATAAGTAGGACAATATCGTTCCTGTACTGCCAGTACGACGTACCGGAGCACATCTTCTTCCCGGTATGGTAGAAGGAAAATAATTTTATACCGGTACGCAGTACCGGTGCGTACCGGCCCAACTAAAGCACTGGTGCAAGCAAAGAAAAAAAATCGGCTACATGCTGCAAAATGGCCATGTGCATTAGAGCTCACATAGCCATTCTTGACTGCCAACACGGCACACATGTTTGTATACATAACCGGCCCTGACATATACATTACAATGCACATAGGAAATAAGCTGCACCGCAGCAAATATTGTGTTATCTTAAACGATCACAATACGACATCCTAAATATTGTTATCTTTAACCGTGATATAGACTGCTGACATTTTCATTTCATTAGTATCTATTGTTAGAAATTACAACATAATTAAAGATAGAAATATTACATTAAAGTAAATGTAAACATAACCACACCAGAACATGTGTCAAGAGTAAGCCGGCAGGCATACAATAAATATTACGTATTTTTCTTCTTACCTTTCTGGATCTTTTGGGAAAGTGAAGAAATGCAATTCAGGATTTCTTCCTTTATTGTTACTGCAATTTATAGCAGAACAATAACATCCTTTCGAAACACGCATTGCTATAAAAATTCAAGACTCCTATTTATTTCCATTCTTCCCGCAGTAGTGATTGTAGTATTACTCAATGGCCGGTAGGATCGCTAGGTAACCTGCGCGCGCATGTCCGTCTGGCAGAAAAACGGGCTGAGTTTCTTTACTGTATTAATACGTATACTGTGATTGTACTCTCATTATCCGACCTCTACTTCTAATAGACAAGCTGTGCATAGCTCTTAAATTTTACTACTTCTTCAGATTGTGAATTGTAAAGGCATGGGTCCAGCTGGCGACCTAGTACTAACATATATTTAACTATCATCGCCTTCATTGCCTTTCTTCCTACCATAACTTGGGCACGCGCTCTCACCTTGAACCTTTACTATCCATGCCTCTTTACAGAAGTGCACACTATTCCTATTCGTTTACAACAGCTATTCGTCACTGGAATTCACTGCCTACCTACTCAGGAGCTGCCAAACGACTTCACAGTTCAAGCGTCATTTAGTAAATTTAGTATACAATAACATTTAGGAATTGGTGCTAATTAGTAACTTTTTTTGAAAATTTTCATTATATTTTGTAATAACTAAGAACGAATTTGTTTAGTCTTTCATCTTTTTTTTCCATTTATTTATTTTAGTCATTTGTATGATATATTATTCAAGTATTTAATGTACGTTTCTTGTATTCACGTATATCATTTCTTGTTTTCATTTATTATTATTATTTTATATTATTATTATTATTATGTATTTCGTGTTTTTGCCCTGGCTGAGTGGTAGAGAAGGCCTTATGGCCTTAATTCCGCCAGGTTAAATAAATAAATAAATAATTTAAAAACTTGGAAATAAAAGCATCGCGATTTTTTCAATATATCGCATGGTATTATCGATCTTTTCGATTCTGTGAGCTCACCCTGGTCGTTTGTTTAGAGGCGCTTTCTAATCGTGGAATGCACTCCAACGCCGGATTTTTAGCTGTTTCATTATAATTATTACTCGTTTAGTTTATGAATAATTCGCATGTAAGTGTTAATAAATATAATGCTTTAATAATTATGACAATTTTTAATATTTTAATGAATGATAGTGGGCGAAGCCGAGTGTACCTGCTAATACTATACAAGTATCGCTAACTGAACACTGAATACCACCTAATTATACTGCAGATCATCCAGGGTTAAAAGAAACATAGTTTCTATGGAAGAAATGTTAACTAGAAATAAAAAAAAAGTATTTAACAAGACCATCAGTCTTCTCTTCCCCTCTACCAGTAGGCTAATCCTAATACTACAATTACAATACAGAAATTGTATAAAAAAAAGTACGGCAAGGGAAACAACTGCATTGAGACTGAAATTAAGAAATAAAATTGTAATTTAATTACAGAATTAAAATTACAATACAAAAATATAACTTATTATAATAACAACAAATAGAACTAGTAATTATGATATCCTATTTTATTATTTACATCCTTCATCATTTAAAAAATAAAATTAATACTTATTTTGCACAAAGCGACATATCTGAATTAGGTATCCAAACAGTTTCAATTCTCTATAAAAGTTTGACCATGGTCCGCTAGTATGCTCGATCAGAATTATCATTCATGTATTAATCCCCGTCAACTCAGAGCATAAAATAAAGAAATTAATAATGCCAAGGGGAGGAAAACTTACTTTCACTAATTCGCAATGTTTAGGTCACAAACAATATTAACTATTAGTCTTGAAATAGGAACACAACCTGTCACAACGTAAAACAACAAGCTTCTCCGATCACGATCTTCATGGACCGGCACGGGCCGGGGACCAGCGTCTCTGGCGGCAGAATATTGCGAATGAGTCAGTTCGCTAGTTCCCATAAGCGTGCGGAAAACTGCCGAGGCTTTAAGAGCATATTAGCTGGCAGACCTGTAATGCCTATTCCATGTACTGCGCTGATGTATATACACTACCTTTTAATCTCGAAAGGAAATAAATATAGATAATTATTAGGGACCGGATTCTTAGGTTTTTACCTATTTTTTCCTTAGGCCTACTTCCAAAACAAAAAGCGCTCATACACTTTTTCGAATCATGCCCATAGGATTCACCCACATTAATTCTCTGGCACCTAAAAATACCTAAATGGGGTATAAAAACCTAAATACACCTAAACGGGATATAAAACCTAAAATATCTAATTTAGGCTACTTTTTTGTCTTTTTTGTTTGTAGGTTGAAAAAGCGATATTTCGCGGAGAGACAATAATTGTTGTTGGGTAGAAATTAATACCACCAGCGTTTCGTTCAACCCATTGTCGTCTAGGATGGACAGTATCAAGAGAGGAAGTGTAAGAGTACCGGCGTATTCCTTTTGAAATATTCGTACGAACAACCATTGTTGCCGTGTATGAAACAAGGATATAGATTTCTGTGTTTTAAAGCGCTTGTTTTTTTGTTTGCCTTTATTACTTCCCTGTTATTCATACTTAGTGGTCACACTGTAAGTTTTAAGAAGACGTGTTAGTTATGCCGAAACAAATGAAATCGAGTTTATTACGGCAGTGGATTGGCGACGACCTGAATTTCACTACAGATTGGCAAAGTAACGCCAGAAACACGTCCCTAGTTGATCTGTTGTGCGGTTAGCATGCGTAACATCCGCAGAAAGGAAAATAATCAGTTTCACATTATCCACATCCAACCGTAAAGTATTTTACTCACTAAATTAGAAGCATCGGATTCGAATCCTGAAAAGGGTAGTGTCTACATACAGTATTAAATATTAACTAAGAGATAACAGGAAGGACTTCATAGTTGAGAATCTTGAAAGATCTTTAGTGATATACTGTAACCAGGAAGTGTGAGGCAATCTTATTTTCACTGCTTCTTTTGATTGTTTTTGCTTTCTTTCTTCAATTGTATTATATTGTCCTAAAGCAAGTTTACACAAATCTAAGTCAATTTTGTTAAGTTAAACTTTACAAGTATTATGTATTGAATCCTATGTAGCACATTCAAATCCATTAAACCAATTATTCTACCCGAAAACGATATTTTGGGGGAAAAAACCTAACAAAAATATTTCACCTAATGAAAAACCTAAAACAGTGTTTTTAAAAACCTAAAAATCCGGTCCCTAATAATTATATAATACCTATTGTAAATACAATTTTGTCATATTTTTATATTAGTATGTTATATATACAGTATATAAGATATACCAGCGTTTCTCAACCTTTTTGAACCCGAGGAACTCTAAATTGCCTAAAATATTTTACGGACCCCTAATTTTCCATCCCATTTTTAAAAGTAGGCTATATGTAGGCCTATATTCTTAATATTCGGGGTATTAATTATAGGTAATTTTGACGAAATCAATCTAAGTTAAATACATTTTTTTTTAATTCGACGAAAACACAGTTATTGAATTGGAAGTAAACTATTGACAGTAAAATTATATTTTGAACAGACTTTAATATTTATTACCAATCTGATAATATAATCAGGAATTATAACATAGGTTTACCGGTATCAGACACTCGGGCACCTCCAACAATAAAACCCTTGTTAAGAGAGCGCCTCTAATAACAAATTTCGACAAAGTCTTATTTTTCAGGGTTTTGAATGGAAGAGGGAACCATAGACGTCAGTGTGTCAGGGGTTTCAAATTGTGGTTCGTAATTGCAAAAGTAAGGAAACTTGCAATAAGACCTGTATTTTCGAAGATTTTAAAAAAACTTTGACATGTAGTGTCCGTTTTATGTGAAATTTTTTTTACTTCTTTACTTGCTTTATGATATTTTTAAATTATGTCTGCGGACCATCTGAACTAGCGTTGCCACCTGTTCCGAATTTGGCGGGACATCCCGCATTTTAAGAACATTTTCAGCGTCCCGAATTATGCCTAAGAGGGACGCATATATATATATTTTTTATTATTTTGCTAGCCTTTTCTTGTCTAATGTTAGTGTTACTGTTACACAACCTATTCAGTTTTGGCTTTGTAACGAATATATACCATCTTTCTCTTATTAATAAATTGTTCCATGTACAAATTTAGGTATGAAGATCGGCGATATGCATATATTCGATAATTGTCCCGCCTTAGCCTTACCAAAAGGTGGCAACCCTAATCTGAACCATCTTCGCGGGTCCGCGGACCATAGGTTGAGAAACGCTGAGATATACCAATTTTTGCAACAGCTAAGGGAATTAAGGGACACTTTAATTTTGGATAGGGGAATAGTACACGTAAAGTAATAGGGCATAAGACACGTGCTGCTGCTTTCTTAACCGTAGAAAATATTTTAAGAAAATTCGCATATGAAAATAGTTTAACAACATCGTACTCACCTATTGTGCGGTACACGGAACAGAAGACAATGGTGAGAATAACGAACCAGGTATTCCAGTCATGGCTTTTATTGACGGTGGCCACTCCGAGGAACATGAAGATAATAGTTTCTGAAGAGCTACTCAACATCTTCATTGCATATTTTATTGTAGTGTGCGACTTGTGAGAGATATTTGCTTCCACGTAGTTCTTCATGGTTATTCCGCAGAATGTGATACTGCAATATAAAATAACACACAAATTAATGTGCAGTTCAGTGTTTCAAGGTTTTTCACCCCTTGTAATCTCCAGTGCAACAATTGTCTAGGTATTAACTAATGGGGAGGACACACTAAGTACCAATTACAACAAATTGTATTTAACTTAAGGGGAAAGAGAACTGGTTTTTTGATGAAATTGTGATTTATATTTTATTATTGTATTTTATTCTTTTATATATCATACATAATTGTGCTTTAACTCTATTAATTTTGAGAATATTACAGGAGAAAAATTCCTCCGACACTGGGACTTGAACCCAGGACCTTTGGCTATTCGCGCCAATGCTCTACCAACTGAGCTAAGCCGGAGTTCAATTCGCAGCGCCAGATGGAACCTTTCTCCTTATGACTGATTGCCCTAATGGTCTACCTCATAGACAGACAAGTTATGTCATATGTCAAGTCCCAGTGTCGGAGGAATTTTTCTCCTGTAATATTCTCATGCAATGTCCAACAGAGACAATAGTCTGTGGTTCATGAATGCTTGTATATCTATCTTGAACGTTAACTGTGCAATAACAGTGGGAGCCCGGTCACAAAATCACAAGTACTGCATATGACATAACTTGTCTGTGAGGTAGACCATTAGGGCAATCAGTCATAAGGAGAAAGGTTCCATCTGGCGCTGCGAATTGAACTCCGGCTTAGCTCAGTTGGTAGAGCATTGGCGCGAATAGCCAAAGGTCCTGGGTTCAAGTCCCAGTGTCGGAGGAATTTTTCTCCTGTAATATTCTCATGTAATGTCCAACAGAGACAATAGTCTGTGGTTCATGAATGCTTGTATATCTATTAATTTTATTTTTTTTCTGAGAAGATCTAGACCAGTGGTTCCCAAACTTTTCAGTCCGCAGACCCCTTGAAAAAAAAATAACATTTCGCGGACCCGCTCTGGGTTTTGAAAAAGAAAATCTGATGTGAAATTCACATAACTTCCTCCGCCCAAATAAAAGTTAGCATCGTAGTACAATATATTATGTATGACATTCTCTTCATATAAATTGGTTGTAAAAATGAAGATAATGTCGTTACCACATCACATCGCACCCCGAAGGATACATAACCCAAATAAAATCTGACAGATAAACTAATGCATAATAGTATCCATATAGTTAAGCACGCGAAACGTTGTAGAATAATGTTGTTATAATAGGAACTCGATTCATATAATATTACCTCTTAATTCTATCACCACTAAGACAAAATAAATGTTATATCGCACCCCTGGTGGAAGACTGCCACAAGTCAAAAATAACATTTGTTCAGGAGGAGCATTTAAAGATTTTGATGCAATATGAAAAACAGTAAATATTACTTTAACACAAAATTGCTGCCACTTCCGGACAAGAACACTGCATAATCTCGGGTTTACGGGCTTGCGTATGATAAAAAAACTGAGATATGGCAGTTTTCTGCTATTTGAAACATCAGATGCTAGTGAGAAGAAAAATCAATTATATGCTGTAGAATCCTTATCGTTACGATTTGGGTTGTGCCACTTTTCCAGGACATGGATATGATGACAAGCACTTATAAGTACTAGTTATCTCAAAATTCAATTTTTTTGACTTATGGCAGTCTTCCACCAGGGGTGCGATATGTATATGGGTGATTCTTCAAATACGGGAAAATTTGCGTTCCGGAGTGATATTTCCCTTCAAATTCAACTTAAAAAAAAATTAAAATAAAAGTCTGTTTCTTCTACTTCCATACTACAACTATCAGTTTGAAATGTCACTAACTTTAAATTCTGATATTCCAAAATCGAATTTAATTCAATGAAATGTCATCCACATGCCCTGTCCCAAACCTCGGTTTTGTATATTCTAATGCATTTTTCCACAAAACAAAATGTTATTTCCTTTTCAACTTTTTTCCAGTCAATGAGTATGAATGGGTGAAGAATATTAACCCCTAAAAAATAAAATAAAATAAAATTGTCACCCCACCTAATGAACATAAAGAATGTCCCAAGGGTTTTTGGTCATCCACATGGCTGAAAAGAATGGAATTTTTTCTGCAGAAATGAGAAATTTGTAAAACTGGCAACAGTGTTAGAAAGCCAACAGGGCAGCTTGTGGTTGAATTGTAAGGTTGAATTTTGCTTGCTTACAAACAGTTTGGGATTAACAAAGGACTTTGTATCATTTTCAAGGAAAACGTTTTTATTCCCCGTCATTAACATGGCTTCTAGAAAGTAGGCAGAAAGTTAATATTAATTAATTTTGATTATGCACTATGATAAACCTTCCAATTCAAAGTACCTGACTGAAGTTGAGCCTACAGAGGTTTAGAAATGGCTTGCTGAGACCACTTAAACTCCTTTTTTGTCATCCACATGCCTGATTTTTGTGTCATCCACATGTCTCATGAAGGGGTATGTGGATGACTCTCAAGTCATGTAGATGATAAATGTAGGATACTATTGTGTTTGCGGTGTGTGACCTGTACTTAAGATCTTAAAACTGATTAAATGAATTTCTGCTTGATTCCCCCCTCCCCAAAACCATAAAAACACAGTCTCGTTAAAATTACATTAATTCCGGAGTATGCACACAAATTTGCAAATTTGATGCAAAATCAACTGAAGTATGCTGAGAAAAATATGAAATCACATAAAGAAAAGCAGATTGTTGCCAAAGTTAGTCATTAATGTGGCCTTCTGCCATCCACATGTACACGGATGTCATCCACATGGCTTTAAAAAAATAAAGAAATTAAAATAAATAAAAATATAAACATTTAAGCTCTGCTGGTGTCATATTATAATCAAGTAACCACTGAAGTATTTTTTTGAGATCTTTTAAACAAAGTAAAAAATTTGGATTTTACACACTCCAAATTTTCCCGTATTTGAAGAATCACCCATATATAAAATTCCTCAACCGGGACCACCGGGGCAGAAGGTAGGCGAGCTACCGTTGACCCACCTACGGCAGTGGACTTACGCTATAATATGAAACGATCTGGAGCTTAGCTCAGAGATCGATTACAAAAATAAACACATTAACATAACATATGTGCTATCGATTACTGGATTAAACGAAAGCAAGCCATTATCATATAAATAATGCGAGACTTCATCTACAAGTTATGAATAAAGAATATGAATTTTCAGATTTCTTTACTAATTATAGAAGAAAATGTTGTTATTTGTAGACAAAACATGTTAATTGGATTGAATTCCTGTATACTTTTTTTTCATTTTAAAGCGATTGGGCCTGCGATTAGAACGCATAATAGGCTATGCGCTGAGATTTGTGTGTCCTATATGCCGTTTATGCTTTTCTCTATTTCGTAATTTTTACTTTCTCGCATTTAAGCCTACGTTTTTCTGTGCTAACTTTTAACTCTTATACTGTGTGCGAGAAAGTTTGTGCAATTTATTTTGCACCATTTATGTAACTTGGGGAAGTGTTATATTGCATGTTCACAGGTACCTAACCCAAATACAAAATTTTGTTTTCGTACCATTTTGCATCATGAGAGACTGTAGGCCTACTGCAAAGAGCGAGTATTCACAATGGATGGCTTATAACTGCCCTTCAAAGAATTTGTTCGAAAAAATGCTTCAAATTAAAGTTTTAGCTCTTAGTACAAGCAAAACTTAAAATTGAAAGACAAATTTTAAAAAAATCGTTAGGGCCATTTTCGAGAAAACTGCCAAAAACAAAAATTTACCCATGTAAAGTCCCCTTAAAAATAAGATAAACTTGTCAGCAATCTTCGTGTCACATCTTCAGATGGTTCTGACCCAAATACAAAATTTTGTTTTCACACGATTTTTCGTTTCGCAGACATCCACACAGACACACACACAGACATGTTTCCGAAAATAGTATAGGCTATTTAGATTCAGGGTAATTTAAAAACGTGTTTTTATGTAGAAAACTCAACTTCGAATTTGGGAGTCGAAAATAATACTTCCACTACCTACAGTACCTACGGTACGGGTAAAGGAAGTAAACATGTCAACCTGCCTGTACGAGTCTATTATACATTCAGTAGAAATGGGGTTTAAAGCTAAATATTCGCTACCATATAGCAGTAAATACGTTTCCACGAACATCTCTACACATAAGACTATTTTAATTATGCATTGCAATATGTATTTCTTTATAGTTCTTTACACTTATATTACACCACTGGCATGCCTGCCATCCTATTTCTTCTTAAACCGCCTGCGGACCCCCTGAAACACCATCGCGGACCCCCGGGGGTCCGCGGATCCCACTTTGGGAATCAATGATCTAGACTATGGAGCAGGGGTTTTAACCCCTGGAAGCTCAATTGGTTTATTATTACTGTATTACTGTAATTTATTCTCTGGTCACTCCTCTTTAAAGTGATGTATCAACTGTATATTATAACCATATAGGCCTAGTTTCTTTTTTCCTGATAAGATCTGGACTAGGGAGCTGGATGTTAACTTTGAAGCTCATTCTCCGTAAGTTTATATATAACCTACGAACTTGAAATGTTCAGGATTTGTTTATTCAAATGTCATGCATACACTGAAACAACATCTATTGAATCGGTTAATCTATTAAGTATTTACAAGTCATATTGTACTTAAAATGTTGTTGAAAATTGGTTATAAAGAAAAATCATATTTCAGCAAATAAGTATACTTATGAAAAATCATTGTTTCAGTAATGACACAGGATATTTATCTAGAATCTGTACAAAGATCAAGTGCCTAGCTTGAGTAGTTTTTGAGAAAAGGTACATTACAGTTAACATTGTAAAGACTATTCCGTTACCCTTAAACAAAAGCAAATACATTTTATTTCATAAATCAGTCTTCAAACTACAGAATACGAGTTAAATTTTGGCAACATTCTTCTAATAACTGTCATATGTAAAATATTTTTAGATTTATTTAATAGATTAATGTTTATTGTGGGAAAACATGTTGTTGGAATCTTTTATCTTGTTTTAAAAGTATTCTATCACATTTGTGTTGATAAATTTCATGTTATTTATCTCCTACGAGGGATTTGTACGTCGTGTATAAAATATTTCCACCTATTCCCTCGTATAAAATGTTTTTGTTAAAAAATCAGCTCATAGCTTTGCCAAAACTAAAATTTATATTTGTCAATATTATAAAACATAGTTAAAAATTATGTCTGTCAATTTTATAAGATAATTTTCGTATATTGGACAATATATTTCGGCTATTCAGCCATCTTCAGGTCCTTTTCTTTCACCAGGTGATCTTACTCTGTTGGTTAATACATTACAACGGACCTGAAGATGGCTGAATAGCCGAAATATATTGTCCAATATACGAAAATTATCTTATAAATTTGACAGATAATTTTTAACTATGTTTTATAATATTGACAAATATAAATTTTATTTTTGACAAAGCTATGAGCTGATTTTTTAACAAATACATTCTATACGAGGGAATAGGTGGAAATATTTTATACACGACATTCTATCACATGCCCATGAAAAGAACCTATATTATTCACGCGACCTCCGTTAAAGAAATAGCTGACATAAAAAAGTGAATGATTTGGATTAATAAACACACGCCGACTTACGAGAACTAAAACTCAAAAGTACCCTATTTTGACAGCACTCACATACCAATGGAGTGACCGACCTACGGATCTAGGTTCACTGGAAGTGAATGAACTCACTGAAACTTAGATCAAGGCAAAAGGCCAAGAAGGATAGAATTCTGGCAAATCTTCTGAAGTTTTGATTGCACGAGAAATAATAGTTTAAGTTATATGTGGTAGAGCTTAGACACCCGTATTATGCAAAAAACTCAGCATAGATTGTAAATTGCAGACACTGCTGGGCTTGTTGAACTAACCCTCTAAATATGGATGGGACGTGACGGGACTACTAACTACCCTAGGGTGCCACGTGGACATGACAGAACCACACACCAGCCTTGCAGAACGAGCACGGAGGCTCTCTACATCTTGCTACATAGGCAAGAGTTTTTAAATGCCCCACAAATAAAAATCTGATGGATTGAGGTCAGGCGAGCGTGCAGGCCAAGGAACTGGTCCACCTTTTCCTATCCATCTATCACGGAACCGTCTATTCAGAAACTGACGAACAGACAGGCTGAAATGAGCAGGAACTCCATCGTGCATGAAGTACATGTCTCGTCGTATTTGTAATGACACATGATCCAGCAGGACAAGGTAACGGATTTTATAAGAACGCTCTGTACCTTCGTCCATTGAGACGACCTGGCAGTGCACAAGGTCCCACCTAACAGTCACCAATAATGCCGGTCCAGAGGAAATAAGGCTTTTTCGGACCCATCTTCTTATAACATAATTTCACCCTCTATACGCAAGGAATGTTTCCCCAAAGTTTTGGCCTCCTTTCTGTTGCACCCTGTATGCGCATTACTTTGTAGCTTACAAATGTCTTTCTCCAGATTTTAGACACTTCACGTAGCTTATAAGGTTAAGCGAATGCTATTAATTCAGCGAAACGAAACAAGAAAGTACTCCTCCTTAACATATTTCCTTAGAAAAGGCACATCTGTCAATATCAGGTCAAGGAGTCCGAATTCAACCGAATATCTCGACTGCTGTCATACTGTCAATGTATGAAATGGGAATCTACTTCTGAAAGAGCAAAATAAATACAAAAAACTAAAAACTGGCAATATTGGAGCTCTTCGATTGATTTGAAAACTTTGTTCATGCTTAAAAATCATCTTGATTTACCAAATGTTTATATCAGTAGTAATAATTAATACTTTCGTAAAATTTAACACCAGATAAATCTCGTATTTTTGTTTTAATTACTACCAGCCGGACTACTGCTGGCGGCAAGTCGAACACCTAAAATATAAAGAAGACCCATTATTATGGATTAACGAGTATTTATTGAAACTGGTTAGGAGGGCCTATATTTTAATATCCAAACATAACGACAATACACTGCATGAAAATTAAATTTTATGGTTAACATAAATCCAATTGTATTAAATAAAGGAAATATTTGTACCAGAATAGGAAGGTGAGCTTTTACTATCATAATTACATGGAATATAAAGTTGTTAAATATTTTCTATATTTAAAAAAACTGCATCATTCTCTCAAGAGGGGAAACTTCGTTTCTCTTGCGAAGGTTGGTATCCCTCCGTAACCTTCCGCTACCTTCCTTTCAGACTCGTAGTAGGTAGGCCTGTACCAGAGTAGACCATGTTTACTATTGATAGGCCTTATTCGCTGTTTACTATCGTTGATGAGTCGAAAACTGAATAATAATAAATTAAAGCGAGTGAATTTATGTCAAGAAAACGGTCAACATTTTCAACTTCTTCTGTAAATAGGTGAGTCTTATATTACTTTCATTTCTTATTTCGTAAATGATAGAACATTGTAAACCATACGCTAGCGCTCACAACTGAATTCCGTTTCTTAGTGGATTCTTGAATGCGCAAGTGCTGCGGAGCGACCTCTTGATAGCACTATAGGCCTATATCGGTAATGGACTGCAATTTAAAGATCGATAGAGATTTAGAAGTAGAAATTGTTTTCATTTCACTTTGCAGCGTGAAAACTGGGTCAATACTTAGGCCTACGAGTAAGATACCATTTTTTTTTTCACAAAGGTTTTACGAATTTTTAGATTTTAAGATTTAATAAGTAGGCTATTTTGCCTAAAATTTCAAATTAAAATGTAATATAATGTATGGACACGTATTTCCGTACACATCCAAAGCTACCTATTAACAAGACCGGATTCAATTGTGAAATTAATTGAAGATAGTTTTGCTAAGTTGTCATTGTTTATAACATCACGCAGAGATCCTGTGCAGAGATCTGTTATTAAGTGCCAGTATGGTCGCCTGTTATACAGCCTATTGATACAATTGGATCGGACACATACTTAGACACGAGGGACTCATACATGATGTCATCGAAGGGAAGATCAAAGGAACTGCTGGAAGAGGAAGGAGAAGAATACAACATCTGGATGACATGAAAGATGGGAGGAGATACAGCAGATTGAAGGACGAAGCTGGAGATAGGGAACACTGGCGTCAGAAATTCTCCGTACGAAGACATGGACCTGCCACTAGGTAGAATACTAAATAATAATAATATGGTAGCCTACTTTATGAGATTGTGTGGGGGACGGGAAAATGTCTGTATTTCCATCCGTGTGTCTGTACGCGCGATAACTCAAATACGCTACACCGGATTGTAATGAAACTTGGTATTCGCGTTTATAATGTCCATGGGAAGAAGCCTATTGATATTGGACCAAATCGGTTGACCGGTACCGGAGTAAAACAAAATTTAGCGTCTATTTTAAAGGCGCGATAACTCAAATACGCATTATCGGATTTTCATGAAACTCGGTATAGGCTACGCATTTATAATGTCCATGGGAAGATCTTTAATGGTATTAGACCAAATCGGTTGGCCAGTACCGGAATAATGCCCAATTTAGTGCCTTTTTATGGTAATATATAACAGAAGGCGCGATAACTCAAATGCCTTTTATCGGATTTTAATGAAACTACGCCTTTATAATATCCATGGGAAGAAACCTATTGATATTTGACCAAATCGGTTTACCGGTATCAGAGTAATACCCAATTTAGTGCATATTTTGTGGTTAACAAATGCAAATCGGTTATCCTGACAACATATTGTTTTACACTGATGGTATACGGCTTTGGAATTTACAATACAGTTAGCCATGACATATGCCTTTGCATTTGATTATCAAACTAGACAGATGTTTATTTCGTTGATCAAATTGAATAGGCCTACTGTTTATATACAGAAGGTATATTGCTGTGAAATAATTAGGCCTACGTATACTAAGTGGAGTTCTTCGCCAGCTTATTTTGTGAAATGTTGACATATTTTAGAATATCTTGTATCAGTGTATACGAGCTTGAATTAAGGTTAAGCATGTTTTTCCCCAAGCCCTGCTTAATGAATCGATCTGGAGCTTAACTCGGAGATAGATTACAAAAATAATTTATTTTGTTCATACCATAATTGCAATTAACTTGTCATTGATTAAATAAGGAGTCGGCAGCGGTAGCAAAGCGCCCTTGCATTTTCGAATAATGTACGATACACTGCTTGTAGGTGTCGAAAATATGACATTTTATATCACCCGCGAGGTTCGCCAGCCCGTCACCTCTCGTCTAGCGGTATGACGTCACACCTCCAACGTCCAATTACGAGTTTATTCATAATACGATGACAGAAGAATTCGCGAGATCGTGGTTTAAAGAAACTGCATCGGTGAGGGCGGGATTGGGTGGGACCGATTCATCCCAGGGTGCGACTTATATTTGAATTTTCCCTAAAAGCATTCTGGCACTTTGTTATATCAGTTTACCTGATTTACAAAACACAGTTGAAATAAAAATGGTAAAGGTTATTTTGATAAAGAACATTGTCCAGCTAGTACATTTTTGTCCAGCTAGTACATTTTATTTTTAAAAAATTAATGAGATTTGTGAAACTGTTGTTTTTTATTTACAAGAGATTCGATATCAGGATTAAAAGTTGTTAGTTTTAATCTTAAATCACTTTCCACACAAAGTTTATTCCTGTAGGGGAGACCGGACTTGGTTGTCACACGGGATGGTTGTCTCACTAGTAAGTAAGTGGATACACAGTTGGCAGGAGTGATTGGTTTTAAGTGGGAAAGATGCTTCCTTGACCATTAGCCCGTCTGCAGTTTCCCGCGAAGCAGGTGTTAGTTTTGTGTCCATTGTTGAAAGATTTGTGATTTGCTGTGTTGAAAATAAAATATTTGCTCTGAAGTTTACTTCTACTTCATCGTAAACGGATAAGTTTACAAATATCTTCTATATTACGTTAAACAGTACATTTATTAAGTGCCAGTATGGTACTTTATGAGATTGTGTGGTGGACGAAAAAATGTCTGTCCGTCTGTCCGTCTGTCCGTGTGTCTGTACGCACCATAACTCAAATACGCTTTTTCGGATTTTCATGAAACTTGGAAAACACATTTATAATGTTCATGGGAAGAACCCTATTGATATTGAACCAAATCGGTTCACCGGTACCGGAGTAATGCCCAATTTAGTGCCTATTTTAATAGATTATGGCGCCATCACTCAAATACGCTGTATCGGATTTCCATGAAACTTGGTATACCCATTTATGACGTCCTATTGAATTTGAACCTAATCTGTTGACCGGTACCGGAGTAAAACCCAATTTAGTGTCTACTTTAAAGGCGCAATAACTCAAATACGCTTTATCGGATATTTATGAAACTTCGTATACGCATTTATAATGTCCATGGGAAGACGTTTATTGATATTGGACCAAATCGGTTGGCCAGTACCGGAATAATGCCCAATTTAGTGTTTTTATGTTAATATATAAGAAGTCGCGATAACTCAAATATGCTTTATTGAATTTTCCTGAAATTTTGTATACCCATTTATAATGTACGTGGAAATACGTCTACTGATATTGAACCAAATCGGTAGACCGGTACCGGTGTAAAACCCAATTTAGTGTATATTTTAAAGACGCGGTAACTCAAATACGCTTTACCGGATTTTTATGAAACTTGGTATACACATTTATAATGTCCGTGGGAAGACGTCTATTCATAATGGATAAAATCGGTTGACCTGTTTCGGAGTAATGCTCAATTTAGTGCCTATTTTATGGTAATATACGTATTCGAAAGAATTTATTTAAAAAAATGAAAATCAGTTATCTTGACAACATAGCCTATTGTTTTACTGTGATCTTATAAGGCCTTGGAAATTAAAATACAGGTAGCTATGACAAAAAACATATTGATTTACATGCGCTTATCCAACTAGACCGTTAAAATTACCCAGGTGGCCGAGATGGTAGACCTTTCTTCTTCCGTAAGCCCTGCTTAATGAATAAATCTGGAGCTTAACTTGGAAATCAATTTAAAAAAATATATATATTCTGCATATCATAATTGCAGTCATAACTGATTAAACAAAAACATACTGGCACTTTGTTACATCAGTTTACCTGATTTTATTTAGGAGTATATTGCTATATTCTTTTCGGCTTTTGCTTGGTAGAAAACCTCGCTAGAGCAATGGAATTCCAAAATGGTGTCAAGGGGTTGGTTGCCACATGTGACTTACATCCCCGTCCGGATTGGTTGTCTCATGTGACAACCAACCCAGTCCAACTTAAATATGTTTAATACAGTAGGATTTTATGTATTGTTTTAGATGAAGAAAGCAGTAAATAGAGCTAGCGATTCTTGAATGATAAACAATCCTAGAAGAGCATGGCAATATAAGACATCCCGGGATTCTGAAAATTGAATTTACTCAGGCAATGGCTATGCAAAGTATACAGTCAGGGTATAAACACAAGATCATAAAGGTTGGGCTCATGAAGCCTGTACTCAAGGACTTCATGGTATATATGTAGGGCAAAACCGGGTGACGCGCCGCACTTTTGTGTAAATTCGTCTACCTCAAAACAGGATTGAATATTCTGAAAACTCTTTTTGAGATTCCAAGCTATGATCTTCCCTCCCTTTATTTCAGCAACGAAAATATTTATAAAATAATAATTAAATATGTAAATACAATTATTAAATTGAAAGACAAAGCGGGAGAGATGCCGCTTTACAGGGTGCTATGCCGCACGTATGGGAGACATGCCGCATTCATAATAACAGTCTAAATTTACATCAAAGGCACGTGTAAAACAAAAGAGAACCTATCTACACAATCTCTGGACATGGGTGACTAGCCTTTTTTCATTTTCTGTATCAAATAATCCTTCAGGCTCAAGTGAGGGTTTTCCCAATTTCCTGTGTCCATGCGCCTACGAATAGTCCTCTCTGGCATAAGATAGAAACGTTCGGCTTCCCGAATCTAAATTTCCCATGCCTTAATTCGCCGAACAGCTTCTTGTAGGTCATTGTCATTCCATAGGCCACAATGTTTAGCTCCTTCCCTTCCCCTATACCTAGTTGACATGTTTATTGTTGAAAAGAGCAGAAAAAATAATTTTGGAGGGTAATTATACTGCAAGACATTGTGCGGCGTGTCACCCTCGAAAGCTGTGCGGCATGTGACCCAAAACTCAGGGACACGCGCCGCACTCATCTGTAGAGCTTATTGTTATTGTTGTTATGGCTAACTTCACTCACAATATCTTTACAACCTCTAAATAGTCTATTAAAAGTAGCACACGCAGAAAAAATGGAACAAATACAGATCAGGAAAGAATAAAGTAATGCGTCCAAAAAAGTTTCGCAATGAAACTAGTGCACTTACCTGATAAATGTCGCTACAACAATGAAATAAACACCACAAACAATGAACTTACGCGATCCAATTACTCTAGAGAGGGAACTGGAGATGGTATCACGACAACTAGCGGTATCTAGTGTCAAATGTCCGAGTTAGAGGGGGTGCGGCATCTATCCCGGTGCGGCGCGTCACCCGGTTTTGCCCTATGCCATAAACTGATTGATGTACTTCCGATTTAATTCAGTGCCTGTTATGTTTGTTTGAACTAAGTCATTGAAAATTAATCCAATTTCTCATTTCATTATGAATATTCTGAGGCAGACCAAATTAGAAGCCTAACATAAGAGACTGAAGGTGATGCAAGATTTTTAAGCTATACTAATGTGTTTATTCATTTTTCTATCAATTTTGAAGAAACAAAAAGTTCCTTGTTAGCCTCAACCCCATGTATCAGTCAAAAGTTTAATCTGTCACATGACACAACACTTTGTTTTTGTCATCAGTTTAATAATATTGATGTTATATTATGGGAATGCTTTCCTTGCTTTCATGAGTATTAAATACCACACAATTGAACTTACAACATTTTTATTCCAGTTATTTTTTTGCAATGTGACAACCAACCCCAATGACTGTGACAACCAACCCTGAGCTGGGGTTCGATTTAGACATTTTGCTTTTTTTAAAAAAAAAGATGATATTTAAATACTTTCTGATTCATTGTTCGTTTTGAACTTTGTTTTACAATATGCCAAAGAGTTGAAAGGACAGATTTGATAATTAGTTAAATAAAAAAAACTGATAGGAATAATTAAAAATGCATTTGATTGAAAAGTGCGACAACCAAGTCCGGTCTCCCCTACTTCTTTTTTACTTAAACACTCATTCCTTATATTGAAAACTAGCATGTGCCCGCGGATTCGCCCGCGATAATTATTAAAAAAAAAATTATTAATTAAGAGCATATTAGGTAAATCATTAGTCTATATTTATTAACACCTAAATCACGTGGTCTACAAACCACGATTAGATGGCGTCGCCTGGTAAAAGCGACCTCAGATTCGAGTTCCTTGGCCCAGAAAACCCCTGTATAATGAGTTTCGTCTAAATCGAACAATGATTGACCATATTTAGGCCTATATTGATTATCCCTCTTTCGTGTAGGTTGAAAATGTCATATGTCTACGGTCCTTGACATTCTAAACAAATGAATCGTCCAGGGTGGGCTTCAAGAATGAAGCGATTCTTTTATTTCCAAATCATGACAAAAGTAGACAAAGCCTTCTGCAATTGAAATGTATTACCGAAAACCAGTGATTCGAAAACGCAAAAAATGCACGTTTTCTGCTCGTTTTTCACTCATAACCAGGGCTAGGATTTATATGTAATTACATATTTCTTAATTTCACGTATAGACACATTTTTTTCACTAATCTCCATCTATTATGTTGTCCTCTATTCAAATTAAACAAATTTATTTTACATATTTTTCCATATTTCTGACATTAGTACATATTTATATGTAAAATAAATACGAGTATTTGTCCATATTTAGTGATTTTATTGCAATATTCGTACATATTTCATTCTTAAGAGTAAAACTAAATAAAATTGTCGTTTTCAGTGACAGAAAATATGGCAGCACAGGATAAGTTTACAGTTATGTACAGAAATGAATGTGTGAAAAATGATTTGCGTTACATTGAATCAAATTTTTGTAATATAACAAAAATAATTCAGAAACTACAAAATAATAATCTGGCATTACCTGGAAATATTGACATTGTGAAAAACATGATTCATGAACTCAAATGTATACGTGGACATTTAGCCGATATTATCAAATGTAAAGTGGACATTGTGTTTTCAAGAAATCCAGGCTTTGAAGAAATGTGTAAAATCAGTACAATCTTAAGTAGCTCGTCAAATGTAAAACTAGAATCAGTGAATTTTAAACACGCGCCAATCACTTCATGTGTAGTAGAACAAAGCTTCAGCTAATACAAATCACTTTTGAAAATTTAAAACAACATTTTGTGGCATACTGTTATGGTAGCAGAAATAATCAATGAATGAATACAAATAAAGTAAGTGATCTGAAAAAAAATTGAATAATTTAATTTATGAATCCAGTATTTGTATTCCATTTTTATAGGTTCTAAAAGTAACAAAATGTAGTGTCTAGTGGTTAAATTTGTTTTGATGTCCATGTCTTGACATTTTTAGTACATATATGTACATATTTTGACATTTTTAAGTACATATATATGTACATATTTTGACATTTTTTAGTACATATAAATCCTAGCCCTGCTCATAACTCACGAACGAAAGCGAAAATTAAATTTCCGGCTTCGAGGTGTATTTTCCGACCCTTCAGTCCACCTATGTTTAAAATTTCAGATCTCTGCGTTGAGTAGATTTCGCTGGACATCGCGGACAGACAGACAGAAGGAAAGACAGACACTTCCTTTTATTAATATAAGACAAGTTTAATTTTTCCCGCCCTTTTCGCAACCCACCGAAATTGTCGCGACTCATAGTTTGGGAATCACTGTATTAGAAGATTATTACTAAATCTCGAACTACAAAAGCATTACTCTATATAGTCACCTACTACTTTAAACAATTGAGTTGTAATTAACATTATATAGCAAATATTATCACAATATATATGTATAATTTTACTATTTTTCGAAATATTAAATGATAAATTAGCTAAACAACAAAATACCCCAAAACTCGCGAAAGGAATTCCTCGAAATTATATATAAATTACACTGATATAATATTATTATAGCAAACTGTCTTTGAAACTTTACCACAATATTGTTGGTTACTTTTTAAAAAAAGAAATAGCCAAACTTTGATTTGGTGTATGATAATCAGACGTGGCTAGTAGATTAAATAAGAGGCGAATGGTTAGCTATTTTTACTTTTTCTGCCTGTTTTCGACACCCAAATTCGAAATCGAGTTTGTAGCATAAATACATGTTTTGAGGTATCCTGAATCCAAAAATACTATTTTCAGAAACGTGTCAGTGTATCTCTGTGGATGTCTGTCAACAGCCTAGCTACAGAACGGAAAATCGTATGAAAACAAAATTTTGTATTTTGGTCGGCTTTAACTATTTTCTTTAAATTTTACACATGGGTTGTTTATACTAAGAGCTAAAACTTTTATTTGAAACATTTTTTCGAAAAATTATCTGAAGGGTAGTTATAAGCCACCCACTTTGAATGCGTGCTCTTTGCAATATTATGTCCTCTTGTTCTATATCAGAATGTGAAGTGATAAAAATGCATTGGCCATGCTTAAAGCAAAGAAAGTTACTAGAATACATTAATCAGATTTTGTTTGGGTTATGTATCCTTCGGGGATGCGATGTGATGTGATAAGGACATTCTTTTCGTATTTACAACCAATTGACACGAAGAGAATGTCATACATAATAATTATCTATATTAATAAAAGGAAGTTTCTGTCTTTCCTTCTGTCTGTCTGTCCGCGATGCCCAGCGAAATCTACTCAACGCAGAGATCTGAAATTTTAACATAGGTGGACTGAAGGGTCGGAAAATGCACCTCGAAGCCGGAATTTTAAATTTAGCTTTCGTTCGTGAGTTATGAGTGAAAAACGGGCAGAAAACGTGCATTTTTTTTCACCTCGAAGCCGGAATTTTAAATTTAGCTTTCGTTCGTGAGTTATGAGTGAAAAACGGGCAGAAAACGTGCATTCTTTTGCGTTTTCGAAGCATCGGTTTTGAGTAATACGTTTCAATGACAAATCAATTACAGTAGGCTTTGGCTATTTTTGTCACACCTTGGAAATAAAAGCATCGCGATCGCTTGATTTTGTAAGTTCATCCTGGACGATTCATTTGTTTAGAATATCAAGGCCCATAGACATATGAAATTTTCAACCTACACGGAAGAGGGATAATCAATATAGGCCAAAATATGGTCAAACATTGTTCGATTTGGACGAAACTCACTATACAGGGGTTTTCTGGGACAAGGAATTCGAATCTGAGGTAGCATTTACCAGGCGATGCTATCTAATGGTGGTATGTTGTCCACGTGATTTAGGTGTTAATAATGATTTAACTATTATGCGCTTATTTTTTAATTTTTGAAATAATTATCGCGGGTAAAGCCGTTGGCACATGCTAGTATTATACTAAGAGGCCAACATTTATGTGGGCAGAGGAAGTTATGTGAATTTCATCTCAGATTCTTTTTTTGTGTTTACAATATAACAACAACAAAAATAATGGGAATTTGGGCCAGAAACTCTTCAGAAATGGGTGAAAGAAACCAGAACAAATCCTATTGAAAGAATAAACTGAGTAGCCTATTAATGTAACGCCGGCCTAACAATGGCATCATATCGGCCAATGAGAATGACGCAAGAATTTGTTTTTAGATTACATTATGTTTTAGTTGGTCAATCCGCGCCCAAAATATTGTGTGAGATAATATTCGAAATATTGAATATCTGTCGGAGTCGGCAGACGAATTAATGTAAAAAACTATATAAGCAAGAAATGAAACAGAGGTACAGAAATTCTATAATGATATGTAAGAAAGTAACGAAACAAGCTTCAATGAAATAGGCCTATTATATATTTATTAAGTGCCAGAATGATACCTTCTGAGATTGTATGGGGGATGGGAAAATGTCTGTCCGTGTGTCTGTACGCGAGAAAACTTAAATCCGCTTTATCGGACTTTCATGATACTTGGTATAAAAATACGCATTTATAACGTCCGTGGGAAGAAGCCTATTGATATTGGACCAAATCGGTTTAACGGTACCGGAGTAATGCCCTATTTAGTGATTATTTTACTTTAATATATTAGAAAGAATTTCTCAAATGCAAATCAGTTCTCATGACAACGTATTATTTTAGAATCTCCATACACGGCTTTGAAAGTTGCAATACAGTTAGCTTTGACAAATAACACTACTCACATATTCTTCACACATACTTATCAAACTAGACCTTTGCTCTTCCGTAAGCATACTTCCGTAAGTTTACCTGATTTTATTTTTTGTATACGTGGACAGAAGAGGATAATAAATGCTCGCCTAAATGGGAAAACATCGAATGATTTTGACAAAACTCACTCTGTGTGTGTGTTTTTTGTTTGTTTTGCCACCCACCGGGTGGCTCACTTTAATCGTGAAATGCTTTTAAATTACCAATCGCTTTAATTGTTTACGCATGATTTGGTTAAGTTCATGAATCTGTGGTACTTCTAATCGTTTCATTTCAAATCTTTATACCCATATAGCAGCACAAGATTTATAAAAGAATATAATTAAGAATAAAATTATGTAATCCCTACAATTTAAGTAAAAACTATGTCAATGTTAATAAATATAATGTTTTAATTAGGCTATATTTCTGTTAATTAATTTAATAATTTAATAGTTGAGTAAACCATCAACCGCGGGCACCTGCTAGGTTAGTCATATTTCATAATAGCAGGTGCCCGCAGCTTCGCCCGCGATAATTAATAAAAAATTAAGAGCAATATAATTCAATTATTATATTTATTAACACTTGCACGTGAAACATTCATAGGCCAAAACTAAACGATTAATAATTAATAAAACCGCTCAAAATCCGGGTGTGAAGTGCATCCCACGCTTAGAAAGCGCAGCATGTGGGGGGGGGGGGAAGACTCCAGATTCGAGCTCTCTGGCCCAGAAAACCCCTGCCTAGTGAGTTCCGTTCAAATCGATCAATGTTTGACCGTTTAGGTCTAGATTCATTGTCTCTCTTTCGTCTATGTTGAAAATTTCAGATGTTTTTGTGCCTTGACATTATAAACAAATGAATCGGGCTTACAAAATTCAAGCGATCGCGATGCTTTTATTTCCAAGGTAGGCCTATGACAAAAATAGCCAAAGCAACTTGCAATTGATTTCACAATTGAAATGTATCACTGAAAACTGATGCTTCGAAAGCGCAAAAAAATTCACGTTTTCTGCCATTTTTCACTCATAACTCGCGAACGAAAGTGAAAATAAAAATCCTGCTTCAAGGTGCATTCGGCCACCCTTCAGTCCACCTATGTTTAAAATTTCAGATCTCTGCGTTCGGTAGATTTCGCTGAGCATTGCGTACAGACAGACAGACAGACAGACAGATAGATAGATAGAAAGACAAACACTTCCTCTTCTAAATACATTTTGATATACCAAAGAGGTTTTGGATTTGGAGTTTGAATCAAATGAATACCACTATTATATAGCAACGGGATTAACAAACCCAATACTTTTGGAAAGTAATCGATAATGAATAACAGAATTAACTTATCTTTGGTAGGACTGATATTTTCAGTCCCGAATTTCGTCCCTCATGGGATTAAACAACATTAGCGATTCTCTACATACTAAAAAACTGTGGCTTTAAGGCACTACCAAACCGGATATGGTCACGAAAACAAAGGAATTCCTGCTTCCGAAATCGCTTGAGCACCGCGAACTTGACAGGCAATGACTACCGTATTTTACGGACTTTTTTTACTTTGAAAACAGAGCCTTGAAAGTTGGATGCGTCTAATGGTCCGAAGTACACTAAAAAGATTTAAATTATAGTAAATATTGCTGGAATACCATAGTTATAGACAAGGTGTTGTAAACGATAAGACAGTTACAAAGTTTGGCACAGACTGTACATCACTGCTCTTGTCGCAATCATAAAATGAGGGTTGCCAGGTATACAATGCGAAAAGAAAGGAATGATGAGTTCTTTTATACAACAGGAGTGTCTTCACCGGGTGGTTTAAATGAATACAATGACCTCTAAACAGCCTTGTCCCGTTACACTTACCGTATGCTGAATCGATGGTTAGAAAGTATTTTCAGTCTTTCATGAGATATCAGTTGAGTTAGAGAAATCATGTCAGTTAAAAATTACGCGATGCCACCTGTACAGAAGAGATTTTCGTACAACCCAGATTTTAAGTTAGAAGTGATTTACACCGATTCCATTGTAGCCTACAAGGTTATAATTTGCTTATATAATGAAGTATATTAAGTTATTCCCTTTAAAATATTTAGTTTAGAATCACATTAAATTTATTTTCCTTTAAATTTCCATCCTAAAATTAAGGTGCGTCTTATGCCGGTTGTCGACCAAGAGCTAGGCTAAACTAACTTAGCTTAGTTTAGCTTAGCTCACATACAGTGCGGGATTTCATATGTAGTTGTGTCGACAAACCTATATATGAAATCCGGCACAACTATATACGAAATCCCTCACTGTATGTGAGCTAAGCTAAGCTAAGTTAGCTTAGCTCTTGGTCGACAACCGGCTTTATGGTCCAGAGCGTCTTATGGTCCGTAAAATACGGTAACCATAAACGGGGGTCGTTTAGTGGGGAGCGCAAGATGGGTTCGGAGCCCCATCTACAGGATTAACAAACGCATCGACTGATAACGCCAGATCTCCGACCGTTATTCTACAGGGTGGTCCATATGTCTTGTTATCTCTAATTCAGTGTTTATTTTTCCAGAGATGGCTGACACAAGCTCTTACAGTGTGGGAGAGCGCCTCGTTGTCAGTGTTTGTCAGGTCTCTATTTCTTTGATGACCGATTCAATCAACATTCCTATCTCGCCATGTTACAGACATTTTTGTTCCAAAGAATTAATCTCCTGGAACGTTCCTGGTTCCAACAGGATGAAGCACCGCCCCACTATGCCATCACTGTCAGGGAATATTTAAATGAAGTTGTTCCCAATAATGGATAGGACGCAGGTCGGTACATCTTCCGGTGCCTCTGGATTGGCCTCGCAGAAGCCCTGATCTCTCGTCTTGTGAAAAACGCCCTCTGGGGCATTATTAAGAAGAAGGTATCAAAACGACGATACCAAAGAACTGAACAATTGAAGGACGCTGTTAGGAATGCCTTTGATACAACAATCAACAGAAACGTGCTTCGTAAAATATCACACAGGTCATGGCGACGCATCATTTTGTGCCACGAAAATAATGGTGGTCATACTGACCTTGTGGATGCGTAAATATCGACCATCCTGGTTAACGTTTAATCCATACTACCTCATACTATATTATATACTATATATTATATTGTATTGTTATAAAGTTATGTAAAAGTTGGGGGGTAACAAGACATATGGACCACCCTGTACAATGTCACCTATCGAGAAGTGGAGTTGTCAATTTACTGTAGAGAAACTACAAGACCAACTGCCATCTCCCTGCGCTTTACGACAGTAAATCCATATTTTATATATTACAATGATTATTAATTAATTAAATAACACTGTTTTATTCGACCATACTATAATATGCCTATTACATGTGACGTACCAGCACTATAATTATATCCATTAAAGTACCGGTACACAATTTCAATACAACACTGTTGTGGCATCGATTAATATCGAAAAGGGAACAATCTTGAAAGCAGCAAATCAAACTGCATAATAAACAATCTGTATTTAAAATAAAATAAAATCAGGTAAACTGATGTAACAAAGTGCCAGTATGCTTTTGTTGAATCAGTTATAATTGCAATTATGATAGCCTATGCAGAAAATAAGTTTTTGAAGTGAAACTTCTTTAGCCGCGGTAGGGGTAAATCGAGAGCTTGTGTAACGCTAAAAACGTCACGAAAATAGTGTAACGCTCAAAATCGTCAATAAATTAGTGAGGTGTAACGGAACGGACTGCACAGAAAACAATCAACGCAAGGATTAGGCTTATCCAAAATTTAAAAAATCAAAAAATTCAAATAATAAAAAAAACATAATCCAAAATTTAAAAATCCAAAATTTAAAAATCCAAAATTAAAAAATCGAAAATCCAAAATTAAAAAATCCAAAAAATTCAAAGATCCCAAATTTAAAAAAATTAAAATTAAAAAATCCAAAACTCCAAAATTAAAAAACTAATCATCCAAAATTTAAAAGTCCAAAAATACAAATTTAAAAAAATCCAAAATCCAAAATTAAAAAATTCAAATACTGTATCTAAAATTAAAAAATCAAGATTCAAAATTAAACAAATTAAAAAATTCAATATTCAAAAAATCGAAAATCGAAAATTAACAAGTTCAAAATCCATAATTAAAAAATTAAAAATCGAAAATTAAAAAATAAAAAAAAATAAAAAATTTAAAAATCTAAAATTTAAAAAATCCAAAATTAAAAAATCCACAAATCCAAAATTAAAAAAATTATAAGACCAAAAATTAAACAAACCAAAATCCGAAATTTAAAAAGTCTAAAACCTAATATTAAAAATCCAAAAATTAAAACAAGTTTCACTTCTGTCGCGTGGCATTCCACGCTCACTGTTTTTTTTTATTATTTAATTATTTCCGAAGTAAGCTCCAGATTAATTCATTAAGCAGTGCTTAAGGAAGAACAAAGGTCTAGTTGTTACATTTAAATCGTCCAGCATCAGCAGAACTATACAGATTTGTGATATCTTGACAATCGCACACCCACACAAAAATTGGCCGGCTAATGGATTTGAACCAGGAACAACCAGAATGCGAGTCCAAGACAATACCACCTTGGCTACCTCGCTCAGTTTAACGATCTACTTTCATAATCGTATGTTAAGGAATATTGTTATTTGTCATAGCTAACTGTATTGCAATTTCCAAAGCCGTATATGAATACTGTAAAACAATATGTTGTCATGATAAATAATTTGCATTTGATAAATGCTTTCTAATATATTACCATAAAGTTGGCACTAAATTGGGCTTTACTCCGGTGCCGGTCAACCGATTTACCATAAAGTAGGCATTAAATTGGGCTTTACTCCGGTACCGGTCAACCGAATTACCATAAAGTAGGCACAAAATTGGGCTTTACTCCGGTACCGGTCAACCGATTTTGTCCAATATCAATAGGCTTCTTCCCATGGACGTTGTAAATGCCTGTACCAAGTTTTATGAAAATCCGATAAAGGGTATTTGTGTTATCGCGCGTACAGATACACGGACGGACGGTCGGACAGACAGACAGACGGACGGACAGACAGACAGACGGAGGGACCGACAGACAGACGGACGGACCGACAGACAGACGGACAGACATTTTCCCTTCCCCACACAATCTCATAAAGTACCATACTGGCACTTAATAAATTGAGTTCGTATTAATTTTAATACGTACCGTATATTAAGTGAGGTTCATTACGTGTTTTCAAGTCAGTTGGTTTAAGGTTAAAATACCAAGAGAACCTTCAAGTTCTCCGCTCGCCATCAACTGCCATTTATTTCAAAAGGAGAATTATAATATATTAGGATAATAAAACCTATTAAAACTTTAGTTGGCCTTAGGAAGCCACAAATGTACTATAAATATTGGCATTTTAACCAAAAAAGCTATAATCATTCTCAAATATAATAAATTATTGTAAAAGAATTACCTAATAAAGAAATAACCACGAGAACTTACTACCAGCTGATGACAGAGGTAAACAGTCTCGTTTGTTTGATAAAGTTAATAACTCAAGACATTTAGTCGAACATATAGTGTATTATAGTCGAACAAAAACAGTCGTATGCAACTTGCCTATAGTTAAGATACTCGTACGAAAATTATGAAACGAGCGAAGCGACCCGTATCTTAACAAAAGCCATTATAGGCTCAGTGCAACATGTACTAATATTATGTAGTGATGGAAGCATGGAATACTTACGCCAATATCCCTGACATATGGAAGATTTCAGCATTGAGGTAGGCAAGGTACGCCATAACGAAGATGAAGATTGGTTCTATGACCCGCACTTCATGAGTGAAACGTGTGACGAGACCTGTGAGTAAGCCCCAGACAACTCCTATGAAAGTGCCACCTAGTGCCACCACAAGGAATGACGCCGCTCCCGCCAGCAGGTCGGTGTACAGTATGTTGCTGGGGCCCATCTCAGTGTAAGCTTCGAACATATGATACAGAACCTGCAATCAAACAAAATACACATTTAGAAATACCACAGGCCTACAAGAGAGCGAATATTCAAAATGTGACAAATGCTTCTGTTTTCAATGAACTGTGTTCACTTCTCCATACAAAGTAACGCGAATCTACGAAATATTAAAAACATTTCATTTTCCTTTTGGCGAAAGACTAGTGGATAGCATCCATTTATTGATTTATTAACATGACACATGATATTAGAAGGAATATGGTCTTCCATTTTACAGAATCAAAATGTTCAACGACTGCAGCAATGGAACATAGCTCCAATTGTGGCAAAAAAGAAAAGCTATATAAT
This sequence comes from Ectobius pallidus, assembly GCA_964059195.1. Classification (NCBI taxonomy): domain Eukaryota; kingdom Metazoa; phylum Arthropoda; class Insecta; order Blattodea; family Ectobiidae; genus Ectobius; species Ectobius pallidus. The sequence goes on from CAXKWD010000007.1 coordinate 98,013,602, forward strand.
AACTTTCTCTCACAACATCCGGATCTAGAAAAAAAAAACCTACGTCCAAGTTTAAAATTATGATTAAAGAAACCTTTAGAATTAGTACCCACAACTTAATTATTAATTCCCTAAAATGTAACTGTCATTTTTTAACTATGCTAATTTTACTGGCGCTGTGAGTTGAACTCCGGCTTAGCTCAGTTGGTAGAGCATTGGCGCGAATAGCCGAAGGTTCTGGGTTCAAGTCCCAGTGTCGGAGGAATTTTTCTCCTATAATATTCTTATGTAATGTCCAACAGAGACAATTTTTCTCCTATAATATTCTCATGTAATATCCAACAGAGACAATAATCTGTGGTTCATGAAAGCTTATATGTCTATTATGCTAATTTTAGTTTTACCATTTTTAATTATTATTTAATCAATTATAATTGTAACTTAGGAATAGCTTTATTAACTAACATTGTATTAGTAATGCTCAATAAATTTGATTTGGTTGATTGAAATATATCATAGTTATATTACAAAAACTGTAGGGATTACTTCACCTAATACATGTGTGTGTTATATATATATATATATAACACACATATTTGTTATATATAACAAATATATATATATATTTTATTTTTATTTTTACTTTTCAATGTTAATTTACAACACAAACCACAATAACATGTTTGAATTGAATGTGAGACTTGACACTGTTTCTTTATCACTAAATTGTCAATATTAGTTTTAACGTTGGAAGAAGAAATTGGGAACCAGTTCTCTAAGCGAGTTACGAAAGTCTTTTTCTCAGTTTTGACTTTGTGATATTAATACTGGAGAAAAGTTGTTCATATACCTGTATACCTGTATATGCTATGGGCCTATTTGTTTGCAGGTAGTCAAAACTTAAGCTACGGGCCGTGGGTTGAAGACCACTGTATTAGGGCATTATATTTTCTGAAATATGACCTATTAACTCCATCTGGCACTTTGTTATATCAGTTTAGGCCTACCTGGTTTTATTTAAAACAAGAATTTCCCTGGTCACCATTTAAATGAAAATTTCCACGTAAGATAGGACTATTTTTCTTTAGCATTAGAGTATCATACGATCATGTTTGTATCATAAGCCAAATGTTGTTCGTAATGTTGGTCATTCTTTCCATGAACAACACCCGCGCTGTTTTGAATTTGTATGAAATAGGCAGTGACGTAGTCCCAAAAATTTAACAGGATATACTCTTATTTTCGAGAAACTTTTAAGGAAGTGTTTTATTTTTTGACCTACACAGAAGCAGTTAATATGAGACACACAAACTTAGCTAAAATCTACCATAAATTTAGCAAAACGATTCGTATATTTCAAAGTGAAGCAATAACAATGAATTTATACGGTACCCATAATTTGGAATAAAAGTGGCTTATAACTACAGACAAGGTGTTTTATGTCAAATTCCATTTTTGTACGTACTATCGAATTAGTCAGTTAATAATAATATAATAGAACAGGTGAGAGATTTTGAATATTTAGGCAGTGAAGTTGGTAACACAAGAGAATTAGACCAACAAAGAAAATTACAATACTTTAATCAAATATGTGGGACAGTTCGAAGAACCCTCATAAACAAAACACGGAAAGATACCGTTTTGGAGTCTTATGAAGTTTTAGCAGTGCCATCTCTTATATGTGTGTCAGAATGGTGGACTATCACAAGAAAACAAAAACAAAAAAATAGAATAATCAGAAATGAGATTTTTGAGAGCAGTCGCTGGATATAGAAGGCAAATGTGTAAGATGTACAGCGGGGCAATAAGGGAAGAACTGAACATATTTAATATAACTAATAAAATTAAAGAATATCAAGAGAAATATTATGCTCATGTACGTCGGATGCCAGAGTCTCGCATCCCTAAGATGATCCTAGAATACAGACCACAAGGGAAGAGAGAGAAAGGAAGACCCATAAAAAGATGGAAGGACCAGTTTATTTGACAGGATGGAACAGGTCGCAAGGCCTAATCCCTGAGGTTGATGATGATGGCTATCGAATTGGACACTTAAGTCAATGGCAAATACATAAATGAATAGGTAATATAGATATATAAGTAAACAAATTGGAAATAAACAAATAGGTAAATAGACAAATAGGTAGGCCTGAAGAAGAAAATATACAAACAGCCTAGCCTAAATAAATTTAAGCGTCATCGAACAGAATGTAAACTCTTAGCAGCACAGAACTCTATTCGGTTTTGTAGTCCATCAACGTGTAGTAAGCCTACCTGTAAGCTTTTTAATCAGTCATTTTCTTAAGAATTTCAGGTTACCGGCTGAGTCCCCCCAGGGATGTAGCGCCACGGAGTTTAGTTTAGTTTAGTCAGCTGATTGATTTGGAGGTTATGTCTGGATTGTTGTTTGAGTTTTTACCCTTCTTAGTCTTTTTGTCAATACTATTTAAAAGCAGGAAGGCCTACATATACCTTCATAATTGCAACAAATAATAACCAACTCTAAGACATGAATAAATCTGCCAGACAATTATTCAAGATAGCACTAGGTTTATGTACTAAAATCTAGCCTCACATCCTAAAAACTTGTTATGACAAAAAATCCTTTGATAGCGTATGTAAGCTTTTTCTAAATCGATAATTACCGTAAATCATTTTCCACAATTCTAAGATCACGAAATCTGAATTACATGGGTTTGAGAATATTAGCCCAAATCCACTTTTAGAGAAACACCTACTATTATTAGTAAATTTTATTAGTACTGCAGTCTATGAAACAGTTTAGGCTACTACTAATATTAGCAATATTTACTAATAATTTAAAACCATGAACTCATAACTAATATTCTTAGAAAATATTCATCTGAAACAGTATATTAATAATAATAACTAATATTATTATGTATTTGCTACATAATAATATTAGTTATGGGGGTACGCCGTAGCGTAGTGGTTGAGGCGCTGCGCTACAAACCGGAAGGTCGCGGGTTCGATTCCCGATGAGGTCGTTGAGATTTTTCAATTGGCCTAATCCTTCTGGTGGCACTATGGCCCTGGGGTCGACTCAGCCTCTAACAAAAAATGAGTACCAGGAGCAATCCTGGGGGTAAAGGCGGCCGGTGCGTAAGGCTGACAACCTTACCACCTTCATGTGCCGAATGTCCAAAATCTGGGAGCCTCAACCTTCTGGAACCCTCTGGGCCTCCATGGCCTTTATAGGGATCACTTTACACTTTTTAATATTAGTTATTGCAAAAGTTCTATGAAACAGGGCCCTGAATAGGTTAAATAAACATCTCGATGAGACCGGGAGTGGAAGAAATTGTTGTAAGGCTATGAATGATCGATCCAGCTATGGTGACTTCTTTCATTCATTGCAATTTTCTTACTTAGTTACTTACTACACAGTTTAAAATTTAGGATATTGTCTAACTTTATACAGTGCAAATTACTTCACTGTGTTTAGATAATTGTATAGTTTTCCAGATTTTTAAATTGTAAATTATCTGCAAAACATAATTCACCTAAATCTCGCTGATGGAATTTCTGAAATAACGTACAAATCACACTTTCATAATCTGATATCCAATAGATCCAATAGCAAAAAGGTCAATAGCAATACGTACCGGTACATTCTGCGGCCCACGTTGATGTTAAACGCATAACATTTAATTATTTTATTACTTGACAAGTATTGATGGTAGTTACAATCTGTTTGCTTCTACGGGTAGGAAATAAACCTCGATATGAGGACCATTAGTAGCGCGGCAGACGTCCAATCTGTATTCCACCTCTCTCCATGTGTTTTGCAGCATTGCAGGTGTAACATTTGCGACAACTGCAACAATGCGATGGCGCAGATCTGGTAGATCACGAACTGGTGTCTGGTAAACTTGATTCTTGACGAACCCCCACAGAAAAAAAATCGAGTGGCTTGTCGAGTTGGTGACAAAGTTGAAGTTTGTACGCCCGTAGGCGCAATCTTTTATGGACGACATCGTGTACTGTCGAACCGAGGTAACTTTAGCTCCCTACCTGCTCGTCGGATGGATTTACGGGGGGCTCCTCTGGAAAGACGTACTGATTAATTCGACATCCACTGGAACAGCGCGCTTGGTGTGGTGACCCGACTTTGAAATCAAACTCCCAGTTTCACGAAGGCATCTGTCCCATTTCATGACTGTTACGTATACGCTGGAACATCGTCAGTTGGTCACAGTTGATATTCATGCCGAAATCGACCTGCGTAACAGATTTCAACTCCGCGAGAGCAAGCACACAGAATGCCTTTTGCTGTGGAGTCCACATGGCTACTGACGCTAATTGGCTATTTTCACGTAGTTTACGCATGCGATGTACACTCCTGCCATGCTAACACAAGAAACATTTTGAGTTACCTATCCTGTAGAAGCAAACCGGGTGTAAATATCAACGAAACTTGTCAACTAATAAAATAATGAAACGTTATACGTTTAAGCCGGACACACTGTATTAACATTATCATTTAGTATAAGACACATTATAGAAGACTAGCTTAAAAGGCCCGGTGTCGCCCGGGTTTTGTAATTTGTAATTAGAAATTAACTTATGAAGGGCTTTCAATTTTCAGATTCTAGGTCCTTATATACGTGTTAATATTTTGAAATGAAGAAGAACGACTTATCACATTCAAATTATTCCCTCAGAAAACGCTTGATATAGCGTTTTATGGCTCATCATAGAGGATGTAGAATTTTGCATCCCATCGCTTCTACACACCAAGCCTGGTAGGGGTTCAAATAAGAAGAAACAGATATTCCGGTAACATAAAATTGTATTGTCTTTGCAAAATATTTTATTTCTCATTCTCATGTTACCATACAATCGTTTCGGGGATGAAATTAAAAAAGTAATTCAATATCACTTTCATATTTCCCTCCCCAAAAACCTGCGATATAATAATATACATATTACATGCCTTGTACGGTATTCTCTATGTCCAGGGCAGAGAAAGTTATGTGGCTGCATCACATTGTGCATTACTTTCGTGGATTTCATCTTCAATATTATTTTATTTATAGCAATGAATTATATCGATAGCTTCTCTAATTTGTCAAAGTCCCGTATCATTTATTTCCAAACCTACCTGAGACCACTGCCAACAATACACTGTTGTCATGTGAATTGTGATTTGGATTTGATAATTATGTGTAAAAAGGGATTAAGTATTCTCAAAAACATTTTATTTTTGGCATTTATGTCGTATCTCCATTGGTTATGCCTTTGATGGAGTTACATTTTATTTTTGAAGTGAAACTTCTTTAGCCGCGATAGGGGTAAATCGAGAGCTTGCGTTACGCTCAAAATCGTCACGAAATTAGTGAGGTGTGACGGAACGGACTGCACAGAAAACAATCAACTCAATGACTAGGCTTATCCAAAATTTAAAATCTGATGTGAAGGTCACATAACTTCCTCTGCCAAAATAAAATTTAGTAGTACTCGCATATCCTTGTACAGAATCGCATGACACAATTTTACGCTAATTATGCTATAAATACCTTATAGCCCCTCCTTTGAATGTTGCGACTAAAAATGCAGGCTATGGAAAACTAAAAAAAAAAAAAAAGAAGAAAAAACAATTGACTGCAAACGTAGTTGAACTTTTCGCCGTCCAGAATAATTTCCAAATTTATCGAATATTTCCCTCAGATATTTCTTTACTGTAAGCATGGCCAACAATAACATCTTTCTCACTTCACGTACTTATATACAGAGTGGCGCACGAAATGTCATACCATTTATTTTACACATAACACATGTTAATTTTCATTATAGCTTTACATAGAATACATAGAATTGATCATTAGGCCTTGGAATTTTGTCTTTAATGCATAATGTGTTCAATATGACCGCCATTTTGCCTCACAATTTCTTGTAAACGAACCCTTACATTCGTCACCACTTTTCGACACAAGTCTTCAGATAACGCATGGCACAACTCCACTACATACGCTCTGAGCTGATTCCCAACTCTGCAGATGCTCTTTAGACGGACTTCGAGTCAAAGGCTTTTCACGAGTTAAACACATGGTTTCTAGCTAATAAAATGACACTTAATATTGATAAGACCCATTTTATACAATTTAGGACAAAAAACAGATGTATCTCAAATCTTGAAATTAATTATGGAACACAAATCATACAAGAAATTAGCAATGTAAAATTTTTAGGACTACAAATTGACCAAAATCTTGACTGGAAGACACACATAGAAATGATAAGTCCAAAACTGAGTTCAGCGTGCTTTGCTTTAAGAATTTTGAATAATATATTAAAACAGGATGCATTACTTATGGTATATTTTGCATATTTTCACTCGGTAATGAGGTACGGGATCATTTTCTGGGGCAACTCTACCCATAGGGAGAAAATATTTAGATTACAAAAGCGGGCAATAAGAATAATATGTGGAAAGAAAAAAAGGGAATCTTGTAAACCGCTATTTGAAAAATTAAAAGTCCTCACTCTTACAGGGGAGTATATATACTCTGTTATGTGTTATGTAGTGAATAATATTGATAAATTTCAAACTAATTTTAGTGTACACGGACGTACTACCAGAAACATGAATGATCTACACAGACCAAATAACTCGTTAAAACTCTTTCAGAAGGGTGCGTATTATTCTGCAGTACAGATATATAACAAGCTTCCAAACAACATTAAATTATTATGTATTCAAAGAAAGAGCAAACATTTCAAAACAGCTGTCAAGGAATTTTTAATAACTCACACCTTCTACAATTTGGAGGAATATTTCCAGCTTGGATAAATTTGGCAGCTTGCAGTTTCTGTAGACCTATATTATTGTTATAACATGCATGTATTTTTTGATCTGACGTGTTCTATATCCTTGAGCCCCGCTCAACACAGGATCTACAGGACGAGATATCTACATCTACATCTACATACAACCGCTTCAATATTTTCAGGTGTACGAACACTAGCCCGTCGCGACCGCTTTTTTCCCAACACAAACTTCTCAATTAGTCTGTAAATTTCCTGCTTGCTAGGAGCCCATCTTGTATTAAAGTGAGCACGAAAATGTCTCGTGAGTCAAAACTATACTCTTCGTTTCGACGAAAAACAGAACAACTTTCACCTTATGTTCACCATTCAAACGCCCGTTGAGCGCCATTTTACAAACTAATGCTTGTGTTCGTTGCCATAGTGAAATCCGACATGTGATGACACCTAGTATCGGATTTTCCACGATCTTCGGCTTACATTAGCACTGTTAGAAACAGCGAAACTCCTACATTACAATATTTATGAGATAATCAAATGGTATGACATTTCGTGCGCCACCCTGTAGAATAAGAGACCGTGAATGTCCGCGTATTGAGTTGTTCACCAGGCAAGACAAGAGTTTCTACAAACAAGCTTAAAGCCACCCTTCAGAGAATTTTTTTTTGTAAGTTTCAAATAAAAATTTTAGCTCTTGGTATAAGCACTCCATGTACAAAATTTAAAGGAAATCGTTAGAGCCGTTTTTGATAAAATCGCAAAAAACAAGATTTGCCTCATATAAAGTCCCCTTAAATATAAGAGGTTGTCACCAATCTTTGTGTCACAGCCTCAGAAGGTACCTAACCCAAATACAAAATTTTGTTTTCGTACGATGTTCCGTTACAAGAGGCCGTATTGCAAAGAGCGCGTATCCACAGTGGGTGGCTTATAGCTACCCTTCTGAGAATTTGTTCGAAAAAATGTTTCAAATAAAAGTTTTAGGTCTTAGTATAACTTATGCAACACATGTGCAAAATTTAAAGAACATCGTTAGAGCCGTTTTCGAGAAAATCGCGAAAAACGAAAATTTCTTCATGTAAAGTAGCCTGTTCACAGACACACAGACATGTTTCCAAAAATAGTATTTTTGGATTCAGGGGGCCTTGAAACTTGTATATATGCTAAAAACTCAACTTCGAATTTTGGGGTCGAAAACAATACTTCCTCTACCTATAGTAGCCTACCTATGGTACGGGCAGAGGAAGTAAAAATCGAAAATCCTAAATCCAAAATTTAAAATTCTAAAAATCCAAAATTAAAAAATCGAAAATCCAAAAATAAAAAATACAAAATTTAAAAAATTCAAAGATTCAAAATTAAAAAATCCAAAATTCCAAAATAAAAAATTTGATGATCCAAAATTAAAAAATCCAAGTTTAAAAAATAAAAAAATCCAAAATTAAAAATTCAAATATTCAAAATTTTAATCCAAAATAAAAAATCAAAAATCCAAAATCTAAAAATTAAAAATTTAATTAAAAAAAACGAAAATCCAAAATTAATAATTTAACAAATAAAAAGTTTAAAGATCTAAAATTTAAAAAACCCAAAATTAAAGAGTCTTAAATTCCAAATTTAAAAAAATAAAAGATCAAAAATTAAAAAATCCAAAATTAAAAAAGTCCAAAATCCCAATATTAAAAAGTGCATGAAATAAATATGGTGGGCAAGGAACCAGTTCATATGTAAAGTAGGCCTACCTTCTGAGTTTGGGTTCTGTTTCTTAGTGAAATGTAATTCTCCTGAAATGTATGGGTCTATTGGAACTATATAAACTGTATGTCCATTGTCGCGCTTCTGTTACAACGTGATCTCATAACGCTTGTTAAATACATTTTGATGACACTGTTATGTAAAAACCAGCATTATGAATAAATATAGGAGCATGTTTCCAGTAATTGCATTGGAATTGTAAACTGAAATTTATTAAATGTAGAAAAATATATCCCTGGTAAGGAAGGCATTTTTATTTGACGAGCCAACTCTTTGCTCTTTTTTTTTTTCAAAATACCCCAGTTAATGTTGGGTAACCTACATCTGGTACAGCATTCGGTACACTATATTGTCGAAATCTGTCATTTATTTCATATAATAATTTTACATTGCGAAAATTAGGTTTAAAAATCCAAAACAGGGTTTTTTAATGGGAAAAATGTTCGTTCTTTGAACTCGCATATCCTGCTAATGGCTTGTACTGTCAAATACTAGGAGGTGCCCATGGCTTCGCCACGATAATTCTTTTAAAAATTAAAAATTAAGAGTATAATAATTATTAAAGCATTATATTTATTAACACTTGCACGCGAATCATTCATAAACTAAGTAATTAATAATTAATGAAACAGCTAAAATTCCTGCTTTAGAGTACATTCCACGACATGAAAGCGCCCCCTGGGAAAACTATATCAGAATCGATTATGGAGTTCCAAAGAACCTGTGAACTCATAATACGTATTGTTTCTCAGCTGTTTATTGACATGAATATGATGTGAATTTTATTTTATCAATTCAGTGTAATTTTCAGAAATTATATAATGTTTCAAGGGAAGGAATGGTTTGTTTGGATTATTATTATCAGCGATATTTCAAGAGATAAAACTATCAATATTTTACAGCTGTTGCCTCCGGCTTCGTCCGCCATTATTCATTGACTCCAGGATTTTTAAGAAAATTACACTGGTAGATTATTAAAAATGTTTGTGGTTCAGAGCTATGAAAATTGTAAGTAAAAATAAAATTAGAATATTTGTTCATTATGTTCATTTCACTTAGGCCTTATATAATAAAGAAACGGTTTTCCTTCCTAATTTTGTAGTCGTCATGAAAGTTTAGACTGCGAGAGACGAACATCGCCGAGTATACCCGATGTCTCACGAAGCGGGCGAGCAAGCACGCTATTTAGGGCCGTTGAATTGTATAAGAGTAGATAAGGTGCTCATTCCACGCAGAAATGTATATTCTTTGGTTTATATCAAAATGCAATTTTCCTAGAAATGCATCGTTTAGGAGTTATTAGTGAAAAACTGAAAAAGACCAGACAGTTATAGGTTTTGGGATACCTCTCATACAGCACAAGCAAAAAATTGGTGTAAACTTCAATAATCACTTTTTACATGCAAAAGAGATTAAAGCCATTTCTAGCTTTCCGGGAATTAATTAGCCTACAACCCTTTTTTTTATCAATGTTTCCTGGCCTAAAATACCTGTATATTCAGCAAGATTTGACTGGCAATTTGTCAATCTTATGATTTTAAATAGCAATTATTAAGAATAAATCAAGTTGTATAAAAACAGTATAAATAACTAAAACTGGTTTCATGGAAATTCAACACCAATGCTAACACCAAAAATTGTTACTATTCTTTTATAAAACAATTGGTTAATCCTCAATATAATTAGTTATTAGTTCCTAACCTGGCACAATCCCAGTATACTGGATCCATTCACGCGATATGCACGTTTGTGCGGGCGATGTGATTCTTTTTTAGCGAAGCAGGATGACCAACTATCCTTCTTGTACATAGAATATCAGTACCAGATTCTACTTTAGTGGCAGTTAGGTTGGGTTGGTTAGGTTAGGTTACGAACAGTGATAATAGTTGATTAGGGCATACTGAATTCTCGCGTTTCGAAAATGTGCCATATTAAACCTCCCGCGAAGTTTGTCGTATTGGTCAACATGTTTATCCAGAAGTCTACCTGCTCTGGTAGTGTGAAGCTAAGACGTCACAGCTCTGACGTTCAATCACCTAAAATCTTTACCATTTCAGGAAGTGAATATGGCGGAGATTTCGCTACTTTTCGCTAGATCGTGGTATAAAAGAAAGTGTATCATTTAGGGAGGGTGGAATGGACCAATCATTCGCCAAGACAAGATCTCCTCTCCACAAATCTATGTATAACAAAATCCTTGTGATATTAGGGGTTTTATATAGGGAATCTCGATTTTTAAAAAAAGAGTCCAGTATAATGGTTACACCTAACCTTAAAACATTAGTAGCATATGTTTCTTTTACTATCAGCAACAAACTATGTAAGTTAATACTATATAAATAATAATAATAATTTAAATTATTGATAATATGAGGTGTTTCTCCATCAGTATATATCGTCTATTTTAGCCTACTCAAGCGAATGCAGTATTGAATAACCAAGATGACGTTCTGAAAATCAGAAGTGATTCATCGTAGAATACACATTTTACAATGTTGTATGTAGGCGTAGGCTATTCTTTCTTTAAAATATCCCTAAGAAACGGGGGAGAAAAAAAAATACATTGAGAAATATTTAAGCAGACACGACTTCATGTGTCAGCTAATAAATTAATAACACGAGTAAAATTATTTCATTAGGAATGTATGAAACAGAATTTCTTTAACTAATAAATATCCAATGAAGGAACAGAGTTGGGTTTCGCTACTTGCACCTCTGACATTGCATGTTAGATGGGACTTACAAGATGTCTGTAGTGGGTTGGATTCCACGTAAAGCTGCTGGTTCCGGATATTGTAACAGGAACTTCAGGAGTCGTTCGCAATAATAGTGGGGTCTTTTAACTAGATCTATATTTGGGGACCGGCTAGGCAATACCACCAAATGCGCATAGAACGCCTCTGTATTGCGACGAAGTAAATAAGCCGTAGGCCTATAAGGAAAGAATTAACATTAGGAATTTAATGTCGTATTATGTTTATTAATCAGTTATATTAAAAAGGCTCAGGCAATTTTTGACAAGCCTGAAAGCTAAGTAGGCTATCCATGTGTCAACGCTGGTAAATCCACAGTAAGAGCAAAATTAGGTAAACTGACAAAGTGCCAGAATGCTTTTGTTCAATCAGTGATAATTTCAATTATGACATGCAGAAAATAACTTATTTTTAATCGATTTCCGAGTTAAGCTCCGGATCGATTAATTATGTAAGGCTTACGGAAGAACAATGGTCTAGTTTGATAAGCATATGTGAAGGAATATGTGGGTAGTGCTATTTGTCAAAGCTATCTATATTGCAACTTCTAAAGCCGTATATGGACACTGTAAAACATTATGTTGTCATGATAACTGATTTGCATTTGATATATTCTTCCTAATATATTACCATAAAATAGGCATTAAATTTTGCATTACTCTGGTACCGGTCAACTGATTTGGGCCAACATCAATAGACTTCTTCCCATGGACGTTATAAATACATATACCAAGTTTCATGAAAATCCGAAAAAGCGTATTTGAGCTATAGCGCGTACAAACACACGGATAGAAAGACAGACGGACAGACATACAATCTCATAAAGTAGCATTCTGGCACTAAATATGTATTAATAATTGGTACTTACAACGGTGACGGCGTCGTTGAGCAGGGACTCGCCGAATACAACGATGTACAGGATTTCATTGACATGGATCTCTTCAAACACTGCCAGCACTGCAACTGGATCCACTGCGGAGATGAGGGCAGAGAAAAGGAACATCTCTAGAAGAGGCGTTTCGCAAGCGAACAGTCCAGTCTGTCCCACTGCCCACAGTGACCCTCCTGAATCAAAACATTAAACACCAGTATTACTATCAATATATAGGCTATCAGTGAAAACTAAACATTTATACTACAAACAAATACCTCAATATCAAAAGGTCTGATGGCAACTTCAAATACAGAGTGTTCCCAAAAGTCGTTACATGGATGATAGAGTGAAAACATAATATTATGTGAAAACATCTGGCAGATGCACAATTTTTAAGTTAGGGATCCTTGAAGAGCGAGCAAGGATTCTTACTGGAAAAATGGTAGAATGTATTTTGTCAGATTTCCGTCACATGAAAAATACATTCGTCCTTAACTCTTCTATCATCGCCGAGTCGCTTACGAATGTTCCGATTAATAAATAGAGTATTCTATTTTGGAACACTCTCTATAGTTTAAAACAATAATTATTATGGAAGCTGAAAACAATGAATATGAATATTTCTAATTTATTACACGAATTAGAAGCAAGTATGATTATGGCTTTAATTTCTAGAAGAAAATACGTGCCAGTATTCAGTATTAGACATATCCAATTATTATAAATAACGAATTTCGTATGCTGTTAAGATTCAAAATTATATAAAAATTAGGTCCAAATTTATTCAAGAGAAAATACCAAATCCTGGCGAGCTTATAGTAACACATTGTGGTGATTGTAGCGGTGTGAAAACCTGGAACGGATTGATTTAAAGTACGTTATCTCAAGAAGATTTGACTGGAAGTAATTATCAGAAAAGTATTAAATAATGTTGTAAGAGGACTATAATTAGAACTCTCTTTTATTAACTTTACGCAAGTTCACTCATTAGATAGACTTCATTTCTATTGCTGATCTCGCATAATTGACGATTTTATTGAGGCTCAAGATTTATAATGTTCATAAAATGCCATTTTAACATTTAAATTTTTTTAAAAATAAACTTCTAGTTATATTTTCGAAAACTGGAATGTACGAGATCATACAGAGTGTATCCAGAACTCTGACAGATAATGCAGAGAAAGCAATTTTTTAAAATTATTCTTTTAATTATTTTTTTTTTTTTTTTTGTATCACGGAATCTGTGCTTTCTGGAGAGTCATTTTATGAACATAAAAGCTTTCACACATAGACACTTTTACTTGCACCGTGAACAGTGAATACTACATTGCAATTGCCTTACATTTCCACACTTTTAAATTATTGCTTAGCCAGGGTGAATCCAAGATTTTACAGGCTGGGGATATTATCTGGGGTCATGTGAAGTGGTGTAGAGTAGCTCCCACCTTTGACAAAAAACGACACCGACTTCGAACTTCCCAAAGAATATGACATTCAATAATTCAACGGTATGCAAAAGCGGGGCTTCAAGAAGAATACCTTCATCGCTTCCATAACATGTCAGAAATAGTATCTGAATAGTATTAATTAATGCAGAAGTGAAAACAGCAGTCCGCAGATGGCTATACTCCAACCGAACGAACTTCTATGAACAGGGTATTTTAAAACTGGTATCACGATGGCAGAAACGTGTTGAGAAACTTGGCGACTCTATAGAAAAATAGACAAAATATGTCCCTTCATGTGTGCATTTGTTTGTAATTGTTCCTATTAAACTTTTTGCAAATATATATATAATTATATTGTGCGATACTTTTCGATCCACCCTCGTACTTGACTATATGAGAAGCAGTTGTTACAAGAGGGATGCAATCTTCTTCCATGCTTAAGCTCTTACACGCCTGATAACTGAAGATAAGCAATTACCGCTCATCAATTATCTCATATTCCTTAGGCCTAATGATCGGGCTACAATAAATTTCGTTATTTATTACAATTTCCATTCCATGATCATAGGAACAACAACCTATCTTTATACCATGTCTGCACTACCCTTGTCGCTTAGTTTGTGATCAACATATCTTTAATATGATTTTATTGTTAACCTATCTTTAGACGTCGTTTTCTGTATGTATTTGAATATTCCGTGATTTTATGAGGCTTACAAGCATTTATTATTTATATTCGTTTTATTCATGTAACAGTAATAAAGTAGGCCTACACATCTCCTGATTTTCATCTTTTGTTCACAAATCCGCTTAAAAGTTTCTTGGTAACAAACTATCGCAATTTATTGGAATACAATGATCGGCTAGAAAACCCAAGAAGTATCTAATTAGTTACTCAGTTACAAAGAGTAATGCGCCTATTTCCCCCAATTTTGAAGCTAAAATTTATTCGCGTGAATACTTACGTATATTAATCCTCTTTATGAAACTGGGTTTTAATATAATACCCTATTCTCTGGGAGTGGGAAGACTACAGTCCGACCGTTCTAGGAAGGTAACCTGAAGTAAACAAAAACTACAGTAATTTTCAAATGGGAAGCGTTTTCCTTCACCGCCAACCACGTGTACGAGCTAAAGTAGTACCGCTAACAGGAAGGGTCTTCCTTCCGTCTCGCCGTCTCTGATTGGACCGCGTATCTAAGCAAGAGGAAGAGCAAAACGCTTCCCATTTGAAAAATACTGTAGTATGCCTTCTCACTCTAGCACATTACTCGTATGGCCCAGACTTACTGGTTTTTGTTTACTTCAGGTTTCTTTCTTAGAATGGTCAGACTATAGGTTAATGCCGTCAGAATAATAATTTGTTCCAGGGTATAAAAGTTATTTTGTAACGTGCTGTTTATGTACTGCCACATTAATCACATAAAATTGTCATATTTTTACTTCTTACGTCTTACAATCTAAATCTAGCTTCCTTTGCTTAATGAAGTAATTTATAGCGGCTTTGTACAGTGTCTCATTCTTATCTATTAAGTTTACGTAATATTACTGTGACGTTTAGGAACAATTTGGCAACTCATGTGCTCTACTTATTTCCTTTATATCTCTATAAAAAAACGCCAAAATGTAAGTAAACATTGGGACTTTACCAACTCCTGTTTACAGATATCTAGAGCAACAGTCACACAAAAACGGACGTTTTAATGAAAATAGTATAGGCCTACAGGGAAGATTACAGTGGACCTCAAAACATGATAGTGAAAACGCCCCATCTAATTTTAGAATAAAATACAACAGCCCACATTTCTGTACATAGCGGCTATGGCACAACGAATCCTATTAACGTTTTCATTGCTACTGACGTATCAATTCATCATCTTAAACTTTTTTTAAAGCAGAGAAATAAGATAAATAAGATAAATAGGTTTATATAAAATGTAATGATTTTTTATCTAAAAGTTAGGATTGTCATTTACGGAATCCAGCTACTCCATAAAAAAATCTGATGTGAAAGTCACGTAACTTCCTCTGCCCCCAAAAAAGTTAGCAGTACAGTATTCACATATCCTTTTACAGAATCGCAAGACACAATTTTATGCTAATTATCCTGTAAATACCTCTTCTTTCAATGATGCGACTAAAAGCGCAGGCTATATAACAAACTTAAAAAAAAAACAAGTGACTGTAGACGTTTATTGAACTTTCCGCCGTAAAGAATAATTTCCGAAATTTATCGAATATTTCCCTCAGATACTTCTTTACTCTATACCTGGCCAACAATACATCTTTCTCACTTCACATTCTTATATAGAATAAGAGGCCGTGAAAGAGCGCGTATTCAGTTGTTCATCACGCAAGACAAAATTTCTACAAACAGTGGGTGAACAGTGGGTGGCTTGTAACTACCATCAGAGAATTTTTTCGAAAAAAAGTTTCAAATAAAAGTTTTAGCTCTCAGTAAAAGGAACACATATGCAAATTTTAAAGAAAATCGTTAGAGCCGTTTTCGAGAAAATCGCGAAAAACGAAAATTTCTTCATGTAAAGTCCCCTTAAAAATAAGAGAAATTTGTCGCCAATCTTCGAATCACATCTTCAGAAGGTACCTGACCCAAATACGAAATTTTGTTTTCATACGATTCTCCGTTTCGGAGCTAGCCTGTTCACAAACTTCCACACAGACAGACACACACACAGACACACACACACACAGACATGTTTCCAAAAATAGTATTTTTTGGATTCAGGGGGCCTTGAAACGTGTATATATGCTAAAAACTCAACTTCGAATTTTAGGGTCGAAAACAATACTTCCTCTACCTATAGTACCTATGGTACGGGCAGAGGAAGTAAAAATTTATAATTGCTTTTAAGCTTAGAGCCCGTTTTCGAGAAAATCGCGAAAAACGAAAATTTCTTCATGTAAAGTCCCCTCAAAAATAAGAGAAATTTGTCGCCAATCTTCGAATCACATCTTCAGAAGGTACCTGACCCAAATACGAAATTTTGTTTTCATACGATTCTACGTTTCGGAGCTAGCCTGTTCACAAACTTCCACACAGGGCCTTGAAACGTGTATATATGCTAAAAACTCAACTTCGAATTTTAGGGTCGAAAACAATACTTCCTCTACCTATAGTACCTATGGTACGGGCAGAGGAAGTAAAAATTTATAATTGCTTTTAAACTTAGAGCCCACTGATGATTTTACTTGACGATCAGGTAAAATTAATACATAAATTTAACTCTAAAAAGGTGAAGGTGAACATACTTCGAGCTTTAAAGGTGAACTTAAATCATTCATTAATACTGGAAGTTGAAAGTTGATTGTTGTCTTCAACAAACGTTACATATGAAAGATTTATTTACAATGATTCCACGTTTTTTTCACGCCACCCAAATGGGCACATGTTCGTGGTATGGGGCAGTTCAGAAATGGATATAAATACATTAAATTAAAATACAAATATAATCAATTACAAGTATTTGCAGGCAGGAAATTTTATAAAGAAAGAAAAATTAACATAAAAATAAATATTTATGTAATAAACTTAATTTTCTTGAATTTGTAATTGTTTAAATTAAACAATTAAGGATTACTTCTAACAATGGAATTAAATAATATGGGACCAAAACTAGTCTCTTAGACCAGCAGATATGAAGAAGTTAGGTTCAGTTAAAGGATTTGTTTAATTCGTCTTATATCGTATCGGAAGCGATCTTAAGCTTGAGTTTCTATTGACTTAACTCAATAAAATATATTTATAAATTTTATAGATACTATAGATACTATTCGGAAAATATTAATTTAGACGGATAGAGGTTTAAATGGACAATTTTAATAATTCAATTTTGAAGCAAAATTAGTTGAGAAATGATAGTTTTCGAAGCTCCTCCCCATCCATTTAATCCATACATGATAATGAACTTTAAGCATGTGTCCGCGCCTGCGATTATCTACTCAACTGTTAGATGTTTTATTTAACCGAAAAATAATTATAACATTACGTTAATAAAAACATACATAGTTTTCACATAAATTACATGAATTACATAATTTTTAATCTTAATTATATTGTTTTTCCGTAACAAAATATATAAATAATTCAACGAATAGAACGAATCTTGTGCTACCGTATGGGCATAAAGATTCGAAATGAAACTATTAAAATGTACCACAGATCCATGAATCTTACTCAAATCATGCATAAACAAATAAAACAATTGAAATTAAAAAAAGAGTGCGTGGAACGCCACGCGACAGAAGTAAAACTTTATTTTATTTTTTTATTTTTTCAATTTTTTATTATTGGATTTTTTCAATTTTGCATTATTGGACTTTTTCATATTGGGTTTTTTGACTTTTTTAATTTTGGATTTTGGACTTTTTAATTTTGGATCTTTGAATTTTTAATTTTGGATTTTTTAAATTTTCGATCTTTGAATTGTTTATTTTTTATTTTTAAATTTTTTATTTTTGGATTTTAATTTTTTTTATTTTATTATTTATTAAATTTTGGATTTTTGGATGTTATAATTTTTAATTTTGTTTTTTTAAATTTTGGAAATTTGTATTTTTTAATTTTGGATTTTTAATTTTTTAATTTTGGATTATTGGATCTTTGAATTTTTTAATTTTTAATTTTTTAAATTTTGATTCTTTGAATTTTTTATTTTTTTAATTTTTTTAATTTTGTATTTTAATTTTTTCAATTTTGGATTTTTAGATTTTTCAATTTTGGTATTTTTGATTTTTTAATTTTTAAATTTTGGAATTTATTATTTATTAAATTTTGGATTTTTGGATTTTTTAATTTTGTCTTTTTAAATTTTGGAAATTTGTATTTTTTAATTTTGGATTTTAAATTTTGGATGGAGCGGTAATGAACCTCCGGGTTCCATAAAATAGATAATTTAACTTACCTTTAGATTGGTTAGGAATTGTCTATTGCCATTGAGGAAGTAAGGACTGAAAAATTTCCTTTGATTACTCCTAATCATTGAGTTGATTGTTTTCTGTGCAGTCCGCACCGAAACAAGTCGGTTTTGAGTGTGACTGATTTCGTGACGGTTTTAGTGTGACTGATTTTCCCCATTCACCCTCTACCGCCACTAAAGAAGTTTTACTTCAAAAACTAAAATCCCGGTTCCGATGTAGCCTACATTTCATGATTACAGTGCGTTGTCCGGGGCGGGGGGGGGGAACTACCTCTGATTCGTGTTTCCTAGTTTCGTTCAAGTCATTCAATGCTCTTTTATTCTCGGTTGCTATGACAATTAATCTCACAATTGAATACTGTCTTGTTAATAGGTGGTGTTGGCTGAGCGTTCATCACATATACCTACGAAGTTTGCTTTTTATACAGTAGATAGGTTAAGTAGGCTATATTATTCTTAAATGGTATATTTTTAGAATTCACTGAAGGATAACAAATTGATAGTCTATATTTTTCTACGTATCCTGATAACTAAATTCGTAATTTGATTGTCCCTTCTTAGATGATGATCAATTTCAATACATAAATATTCGGTTTTATCGCAGTTAGGAATGGAGGAGCATGCAAAAACACCAGAATTTGAACAATTATTTGAAGTATAAAATTTTAAACACCAAGGCATAGTTTAAATTGATTCAATTCTGTAGCTCTTAATTAAACAAGGATTGTTTTATTTATATTAAAGAAAGAAAATGTGAATCTAACCATGTTTTGACCATTATAGTAACTTACTAAAATTTGTATTATTGTAAGTATAATTCCAAGAAGATCCACTAAAAGATTATCTGCATATGAGAAGGTAGAATCAGGCCCGTAGCCAGGGGTGGGCTAGAGAGGGCGCTGCCCCCCCACACAAAACTTTTTCTTGCTCCCTCTAGGTTTTTAGCATTTTTTTTCTCTTTCGTAGTTTTACCTCTCCCTTATAAGGACCGTTTTTAGCATTTAAAATCATAAAAACTAGGGATGGGTCCTCGATACTTCCGATACCTCGATACTCTCGATACTTGCGTGGTATCGGCATCGAACGATACATCAAAAAACTAGCTCGATACTTTTTCGATACTTTTGTAATTCTGCAATTCTGCAATTAAGTGAGAATGCTAGTATTTTTTAACAAAAACTTGTAAGTGGACTGTTTAAAAAACTAATTTTAGTTTTAATGTAAAGTTTACAAATAATTATAGGCTACTGATGATATTAAATTTTGTCTCATTAAATATGCAGACTTAATTAATTTAGTTGGTATTACACAGTTCTCTCAAATTCTAATTTTTAATGTACCTATTTATTGAAACTGGAAATGTTGAAGGTATCGAGTATCGAGGAAAAAATCATGTATCGGTATCGAGTATCAAGAAAATCTGGTATCGACCCTTCCCTAATAAAAACCTATTCAAGCAGTAGGCCTACTTCGGAAATTTTCTTTAAATAGTTTTTGCAATGTATTGTACAAGAGCTTTTATTTGTTATATTGTTTTCTGAGGTACAGTATAATCAGAGATCTACATACTAATAACTAAGGTGACCACATTTCTACGAATCGAAGCTGGGACCAATTGAATACCATCTCTCTACCCGGAATGCAAGATTGCACAGTAATAAATTGTTCTACGCTATTAAATCTTGAGATGAATTGAATAAAGGATACACAGTGATAATATAAACGTAGGCACAGTCATTCTTAATAATAATTAATAATAGACTTAATGGGCATAACGCTTACGTCGGTAACTATACAGAGTTATTAAGACAGTTCTTAGTTCCCCTCCTTCTGTGACGAATGAATTTAGTTCCCTCTGGGAAGTCGTGGAATTCTGAAAAACTGCATTTCAAAAGAACTGTCACCATCAGTTTCGCTTTCAAAGTGTTTACTTTTTTTCAGTCTCAGCTGCCCATGCCTTATTCATCAAAGAAAACACACGCTCGATTGTTGTATTTGTAGCGGGAAGACAACACAAATTTCACAATGCTAGAAATATTTTTATAAGATGCCAGTTTGGATCTGAAGACAACACAGAACATTTTTAAGAAAACTCAGCCCATTAAAGCTAGTTCAGTGCAAGCTCTCAAACTTGAACGCATAATATGGCTCGTTATGATATGTATTTTGAAGCAACTGATATTGCCAAAAAAATTAAAATTATTTGTTGAAGCCAGAAATGATCTGGAATCTGATTTGATTTCTAAAAACCGGAACATTTAGGTGTCCCGGCAGAACCCCATGGGGAAAAAGGGACTTGACTCCAAAAATCAGAACTGTCCCGGCCAAATATGGTCACTATATAACGTTGAGACCACTGACTGTGACATGTATTTTATAGTGTACATTGCACATTGTGCATTGTATATTACACATCTGGTGGACCGGTTGTCTCTTTACTTACGATTCAGTTCATTTTGTTTTCTAAACTTGACGACTCCTTGTGAAATTTAATTTGCCCCCTCGAAAACTTGACCCTGGCTACGAGTCTGGGTAGAACCATCATATTTTTTTTTTTACAATTAAGTATATATAACATCAGGACACATATATTATATAATATATATTAAAAATGAAAGAGGGCCTAAAACTGTCCCTTGCGGTACTTCAATATTTAAGTTTGTAATTTCACTAAATTAATTACCGACTTTGACTGAGTTCTATTATTCAAACAAGACTAAAACAAATTTAAAACACTTTCGCTAATTCCCAATGAACAATATTCCAGTGAACTTTAACAGAAGAGATTCTAAAAAGACTTTGGAAAAGAATATGTTAATTTAAAAGCACATGCAGTGAATGAAATTGTGGGACTCTGGAAATGTGTCAAACAAGAGAAGCATGGTGCAGTGTGTTATCGGCTGAACATTTCAAAGCGTCAAGCACAGGAACTCACCCCAGTGACCTGGCATTTGAGCTCATTGTTCCTGTATGCATAAAATAGACAGATGATAACTTACCTTACACTATCTCCTCTTGTTCGAGACCCATTGTAACGCTACAGAAGAGCGTTTTGTAATAAATATTGTAATCTCTTTCAGGAACCCCTAAATGGAATACTGAAGGGTTAACACTACTGCTTGGTCTTTCGATGTTTCAACCCAATTTATTCTATTTTTGTTGTTACAAATTCTATATAAACCACTGGTTAATGCTGCAAAATTATTTTTGTATTACATTGTACTCATACATTTATAATTTGTCGTTTGTAGTATACTGTGCGTTGATATATAATTAGATTTATATTAATCTACTATATATTATCCCTAAACACGAGCTTTGCTCATATAGGGGCATACCTTACATTTCAAATGCTAAATTAGAAATTGTATTTTCAGTTGGTTTTATTTGTTTTTACCTGTACTAAATGTGAAACAATGTTTGTAATGAAATGCAATAATAATAATAATAATAATAATAATAATAATAATAATAATAATAATAATAATAAAATTAATAACAATAATAATAAAATATATTTTCACTTTGATCATCCTCTCGGTTAATACCCACACAAATATGTTATCTTTCTAAAAGTAATTTCAGGAAAGTATTTAGTTGTCGTTTATGGAAAATCGTATCCTCAAGTCGTAATCAATAGGACTATTTCAAGAATAGCAGGACATAAATATTTAATAAAATCAGATAACCTGACAAAACAAAGTGCAGGTTGATAAGAAAATTTAGAAAAAATAAATTTGAATAATGAATGTCCACATTTGATCTCTAAGTGCTTTACATCACGATTTGAATTTTTCATTCGTAAGTAATAATAAGTTAGGTTGAAAAAATAAGTTTGAATATTGTATTGTCCGGTCAAGTGTTCTGATTTTTTCGTTTTACAATTTGTTCACCCTGGACATAGCAGATGAAATAACATGGCTGCCTAACATCAAGTCTTCATTTACCTACTGTCTGAAAATATAGTTATTCTTGTCTTTGAAGGATCTACAAATACTAGACGGAAGGCGGAGGTAAATGCAGCTCTTAATATTTTCAGATACATAAAATAAACAGAAGAAAACATTAAAATAGACAATGACTAAAACAGTACCAAAGTATTTTCACTGAAAGTTGGATTTCATGAACACTTTTCATGAAAATCAAATCCAAGCTTGTTATGTACATAGCCTATCCCTTCTCTCGTCATTTTCGCAAACAAAGTCCCCGCTGTATCAGTCTAATGGGAATGAGGCCTGCTAATTGGTTTTCCAATAGGGTGAGGTGATTAGCGATTTAATTGCATTCATCTTTGTTTAGGAGGACCAAAATCCCCAACATCACAAACAATAGAAAATGATAATTCACCAGTGTCACAATTCCTCACGGAACTTGAATGAGACCAAAAATAAACTTGACTCTAATAGCAATAGATATTGCGATAGACCATATCAAAGGAAAGACACCTAGTTTCTCAGCCACAAGAAGAAATTAAGGCATCCTTATGGTCATGTGCGTAATTTCAGCTTTTTAACTGGGGTGGCAAGGTCTGCCGGGGGGGTTTGGGGGGTATGGAAATTTTTTAAAATTTGGCGTTAAAATGATGTAGTTTAAGCATTTTTTACACTTTTTTAGATACCATACCAGCATAAATGTTAAGTTTAGTAAAGTTTAATAAAGAATCAAGATTGTGTCACCTTTATAAACTGTAATTTTTCACTTGTTTGCAAATAACTGATATATTTACTGCCCATTTATGGGGTGGCAAAAAGAGGGGTTTGGGAATTCTGGGGTGGCAACTGCCACTCCTTGCCACCCCTTAATTACGCCACTGCTTATGGTCCCAGTTTACTTCCTGTTTGAGAAAATTAATGAGATGCACACAACTTCGCTCTTAGTTGAACGGCTAGAGAAGATATATTTTATCCTGCTTCTTTATGTGGGACGTATATTCATGTTTCCATAGATTATTATAAGGCTATATCTATTACCATGACTGCCGGCGAGGTCTTATGGTCGCTGTCTACAGATCCGTCGGCCCGGGTTCGGTCCTCGGATTTTTCTGAGGTAGGGAGGTCTGATAGGGATGCACTCAGCCTCGTGTTTCAAATTGAGGAGCTACTTGATAGAGAAGTAGCAGCTCCGGTCATGGAAACCACCATTAACGGCCGTTGGTGTCGGTAATGCCGACCACATGCCCCCAATCCTGCCGTCTGCCTATGGTAGATGACGCAGCGGTCGGGTGGTAGGTCTTTTCCCTTCTGGGATATTAGCGCCACGGAGTTAGTTATATCTATTAGCATTATATGAAAACTATTCTGTATAATTGTTATGTGATAATTAATTATCATGATTAATTATAATAATTAATAAATCAATAAATTAATAATTAATTATTAATAATTATATATAATATAGGCTAATTAATATAATTATAATATAACATAATTATAATTAATTATTAATAATTAATTAATTAATAATTATAATAATTAATTATCATTTGATAGGTACTAAGCCTATTCTGTGCAAACACGAATGTGAATAATATTAATATTATTAATAGCCATCTTAAATTACATTGTTCTTTGTAACTCAGTGAGAACCCTGTCAAAATCACTATACAGGAGTGTACATCCAAAATGTTTCACTCTCATAACTTCCTCTACTTTTAATATATTCCAGCACAGAAAATAGGGCTGTATTGCACATTCAGGCGTCTCGGGCTCATTCAAAATCGCATTAGTTAAAAACCAAGTTTGAGCGTGAACTGAGTAGTTTATAACTGCCCTCCTGATTTATTATTGCAAAAAGTTTCAAATAAATGTTTTAGCTATTAGAATAATGTATCAAAGTATATAATACACCTTATAGCCTATAATAATAATATTAATAATAATAGGGGAGATTGCCCCGGTACCAGTACACAAGTATTTACACATTAAGACACTAGATAGGAGCAGAAGCCTACCACTTCATAACTGTTTTCTGCTCCTATCTAGCGTCTCAATGTGTAAATACTTGTTGACCAGTAACGAGGCCTGACCGGTACCGGGGCAATCTCCCCTATTATGCATAATATTAGACAATTCGTGTAAATAATTAACAGAATCGTTCAAGCCTTTCGAGAGAATCGCAGCAAATGAAATTATCTTCATGTACAGTGGTTGTAAAATTGAAGAGAAAGTCATTATCATTCTTCGAGTCGCACTCCCGAAGCATACACAAACCAAATAAAATCTGATATAATGCAATTGCATAACTTTCTTTACCAATAAACACGGACAATACAACTTTTTCACTTCACATTCTGAAAAAGAATAAGAGACCGTATTGCAAGGAGTGCGTATTCAGTTGTCTTAGACCTCAATCTGTATTGTTCGCCACGCAATACTTACAGCTTTTGTTTCTACGAACGGTGGCTGGCTTATAACTACCCTTCAGAGAATTTTCGCAGACAAAAAGTTTCAAAAATAAGTTTTAGCTGTTACTATAAGCACTTCTTGTACAATATTTAAATCAAATCTTTACAGTCTTTTTCGAGACAATAGCGTAAAATTAAATTTAAAAAATGTAAGCAGCATTAAAATGTAAGCGAAGATCGACGACATTCTTAGTGTCACATAACCAGAAGATATCCAATCTTCAATATCCAATGAGCCGAACCCACGGCTGTACTATAGTAGAGAGTTCTTGAACAGAGATGTATTACTGTCGCCTACACACTACACCTACCTCGCAAAACCACAAAGGAAGCTAGCTAATACATTATTAAAAGATGGGGGAAAAGAAAATATTGTGTGAAGAATCTATCTCCATCAAGTTCAGACAACAAGATAGGCTATATGGGGAATATCAATGGAAAAAATAACATTTTCACGATGCAACGGCATCTTTTAAAAGATGGACTCTGCGCTGTCTGTGTCTGTTTGTTTCATCATTTAATTTGTTCCGAATAAAATAATTTAACTGAAAAAAACAATCAATCTGATTTATAACGATAATTGTGCCAATCTTTTTCTTTCTTTGGAAATTTTGTTACTAGTTTTCCCATTAGGCATTTGAATATTTACATAAAAAATTGGTATGAAAGAATAGTCCATATAGGCTATTCTACGTTATCACTACATTCTAAATGTGGAAAAGCCTTTCATTATGGAGTGTATTTAACAATTCCTCGTAAGACTTTTATGGCAAAATACTGAACCCTTTACAGTTTAACAATAACAGAGTAAGTATAAAGGCATAAACGAGGATTTCTGCTGGGGTGATTTATCGATAACGTAAAAAAAAAAAGAGGTTTCTTCTCTTTAAAGACGAAACTCTATGAAAACAGCTTTTAAAGTACAGTAGAGTCCCGTTATTCCGAACTAACTGGGACCGAATACTGTTCGGTTTAGCGGGAACTCGGAATAAGCGGATTTCATGAATAATATCAACATATTGACTTAAGGTGTAAATTAAGTGCGGGGACATCTGCTAGTGTCAGCCGATATGTGCTGTAAATAACCAGCTTTCATTCTAATTTGGTTTCAGGAGATTTCATCAAGCTTAGGCTCTATGTAAGTCTCTATTTAACTTCTTTGTATTAGAATAAATGCACGTTTTTTCACGAACGTCTTTTTAATTTCTCCTGTTTCTAAGTTTAAAAAATCTGTATTTTTTCTGAACTCTGTATGGAATAGGCGGATTTTCGGAATAGCGGGACTCTACTGTAATGTTTATTCGATATCATAAAAACCGGAAGTGTTGAGGAAAAATGCGCAATTAACTTAGTACCCAGCCCTTGGTTTTTGTGATTGTGAACAGACAGTATATTAGAATGTAGACACTGTACATCATAGTAGGAGTTAATAAAGTTAGCTGCGAGATCCGATAAGTACATTTAATCTGCTAGGGTGTGTCTAGTTCTGATAATAGATTGCTAAGCAATAATGATTATGGTGGCATAAATTTAAAGAGTAGTGTTCAAGTAGTTCATTTTCATGTGTGCAATAACTGCCAGAAGTTACATTAGCAAATGCACTCGTTTATTTGCATTTGTAGGTCATATTGTTTAATAGATGCTATGTGTGTTATTTTGCCCTAAGGGACGAACGAGTTTTATGCCGGTTGTCGACCAAGAGCTAAGCTAAGTAAGTTTAGCTTAGCTCACATGCAGTGCGGGATTTCATATGTAGTTGTGCCGACACAACTACATATGAAATCCGGCACAACTATATATGAAATCCCTCACTGTATGTGAGCTAAGTTAAGCTAAGTTAGCTTAGCTCTTGGTCGACAACCGGCATTAAGGACTTTCATTACCTCGTTACTCCTAGCAATCTATATCTGATAGCAATGTAATACAGAACCCATCCAAAACCACATGTTGGATAAAATAATATGGAATTTTTCCATCTGTTCAATGCAAAATTATGATATTTATTTTCAAAACATACGGCAATACGAATGCGAAATATTTTGTTAATTTACACAGTGTAAATAAATTGTCGGGAACAAAGCATATGCGGAGTATTTCTCCACTTTCCTAAGGCGTATTATGATGAAATTTTATTTCAATAGTTTCTAAAAATTGCTTTCCATTCTAATTGAAAATATTAAATGCGTGGAAATGCTACCAGCATCAAGGGCACCTTAGCTGTACCCTCAGGTTTGGAGCATGTGTCTTCATCGATTTCCCATAATGTAATAAATTGTATATTTAACAGGCGTATTCACCGAAATTGGAGATAAGATGAATTACTTGTGATATAGTCATTTTGTGTCTAAACTAATATATCTTATATACATTAGAATAAATCATACCATATATTATATTGATTTTTTGAATCTGAACATTTCAAAATAAATTTACATTGTGAGATATGCATCAAACTGATACCTAAAATTTTATTCCCGAGATTTTAATAAGCTTGACTCTTCTGTGGTAAATGGTTGGCAGTGAACTTTCTTCCTTCATTACACACAATATTATAAGCAAAGCCCCCCATTTGGGTAACTAGCCTTCTGGATCGCTTATTTACACGTTATCCGCACTCTAACCCATGGCGCTGCTTACTGTCAGTAGGAATACTATCTGGCCTCGGAAACAGAAGCGCTTACAATCAAAGTCTATTGCAGTTACTGTCAGTCACCATGAGAACAGGGCCCTATTTCATAAAAGTTAAAATTTTACATGTGACAGGTGCCAGTAAATTCTTTTACAGGTTTACATTTTGACAATTGTGTTTTTCATATAAGCTGACAACTTTACATAAATGTCATGGCAATTTTGTAGGTTTGTATGACAATTTTACATAATGTTGTTTCTAAAAACTTTTGATTTTACAGGTAAAAGTATGACAAATATGTCAAATCTTAGGATACCTACCTTTTATAAAACAATTTTTGTTGATATATTTAGAAATTTGCAATTTCTTTGCCTAGGAGTTCTTTTTGTCTGACAATTTACATTAATTTGCCTGTAATGTAAGGAAAAGTTGTAATATTTATGAAAAATAAAATTGTCATGACATAAATACAAATTTGTCAGACTTGACATAATTGTCGGATTTGTAACACCTGTAGAGTTTTATGAAATAGGGCCCAGGCAGTCAAACAAGTGCGAGGATTTTAATATGGGAATGCAAGCAATTCGGTGGGCTTGTTACCTATAAAAAGGGCTTTGGAATAAGCTAAGCATGAACTACATTGATAAGAATAGAACTTACCGATGGTGAGCGTATTGAAAACAGTGCCTACCACTGCGAACAGCAGTATAGTGCCCAAGTGGTCGAAGAAGAGTCTGTTTGGCATGAAGTAACCAGCGTCCAGAATGATAGGTGGGAGCATGTAGATAAAGAAGGTGTCAGGAGTTAGGGGAGAAACGTGCATGTTGCCCGTGTGGGTGAGCAACACGCCGATGATCACCCCCACAGTGATTAGAAGGCAGGATTCGGGGAAGATTTTGGACAACTTCGGTGCCATATGGAAACCTGCAACAAGAAGAAATGCATATTACAATCCAGTATCCAGCCTCTGTCAAGAGCATGGGGTCCAGTATTTACATAATACCCACACATTTACTTATTTACTTACTTACTCAATGGCAATAGACAATTCCTAAGCAAGCTAAAGGAATATTATACATTTTATGGAACCCGAAGGTTCATTGCCGCGCTTACTTGAGTCCGCCATTCAACCCTATTCCGTGCTAACTCCATCCAATCATACCCCACAAATCCTACTTCCCAATAAATCCGTTCTAAGATTGTCCTCCCACCTACGTCTAGGTGGTCTTTTCCCTTCGGGTCTCCCAATCAATACTTTTGAGATATGTCTTTCCTCCCCCATGCGTGCAACATGTCCAGCCCATTTCATCCTTCGCGATTTAATTACCCTTACTATATCTGGTGAAGCGTACAGGTCCTGAAGCTCGTCGTTATGCAATTTTCTCCAGTCCCCATTGTCATCCCTTTTGGGCCCAAATATTTTTCGAAGCACCCTATTTTCATACACTCTCAGACTATGTTCTTCCTGATCAGTTAGCGGCCATGTCTCACATCCATATAATACAACAGGCAGGAGAATAGACTTATAAATCTTACACATCCACACATTTACAGAGTGTTAATTAATAACACCGAAATATTTTTTCTGTGTATAGAGGGGGCACAGACAAACAACTTTTATTAGGAGTTTTTTTGCTCTATGACGTAAATTATGCATGCTACAGGGCATTAAAATCATTACAATTTGGTGCTCATAGGTTAATAATGAAGCGAAATAGGGTTAAAATTTCCATTAAATTGACTTCATGTCTTCTTAGTGATCGATAAAAACCGGATTCTTAATCATTCATCAACAGCTATATAATAATTTAATGTTTCCATATTCTTCAAAATTTACAGACTAATCACATGACTGGCCGCCAGTCCATTAGTTTTATTTTATTCACAACTCCAGTGTTAACAACTAAGTTCCTTTGTTTTGCACTTTTCTAAATGTTAGAAATCAGTGGTGGCCATCCCTGGGAGATATAATGCTGTAATAGAAAAAATTGAATGCATAGAAAAAATCTCCTAATAAAAGTTGCTTGTCTATGTCCCCTCTATACACAGGTAAAATATTACGGTGTTATTCATTAACACTCTGTGTGTATATATAGGCTATATATATAATCCTATGCACCCATGTTGGGGCGAAGGGCCTCCAAGTGGAGGTTTCTGTTTACCTATGTGAATTTTGTTACGCTTATTTTCCTAGAGAGGGCAGAGGGACAGGTGGTAAGCCCATCGCCTCTCAACAACCTGTATACAGTCTTAATAATAAAAGTTGCTTATACAGGAACTTTTGATTCATCACCGTACAAGTTCTACATAAGCTGTGTTTATATTCTTCACCAATAATAAACGAATAGCTGGTAAAAGTTATACCAGCTTTGATTGTGACATGGCTATGTCATTAGTTTCTCGCCCGAGGCATGGAAGAAAATCAAGTGACGGTACTCCGCACGCCAGCTAAACCAGCAGTAATGTTGTGAAAAAATCTAATTTTATTATTTCATTGCAGTGACTTAAAATATCTGTAATCACCGGTAAACAAAGCACAATGTTGTTGACAATACCGTAAAAGCAGTTAACTTTGTTTCTTAACAAACTGCCTTAAAATGGATGCATAACCTCAAATTTTCAATATTGTTTAGATGCTTCTTGTTGCGTTGAAATGATTATAATTACCGTATTTTACGGATCATAAGGCGCTCCGGACCATAAGACGCACCTTAATTTTAGGGTGGAAATTTAAAGGAAAAGAAATTTAATGTGATTCTAAATAAAACATTTTAAAGGGTATAATATACTTCATTGCATACACAATGGAATCAGAGTAGATCACTTCTAACTTAAAATCTCCATTGTACGAAAATCTCTTCTGTACAGGTGGCATCGCATAAACTTAAAAAACTGAATTGATTTCTCATGAAAGACTGAAAATACTTTTACACCCTCTAACCCTCAATTCAGCATACAGTAGGTGTAATGGGACAGGCTGTTTAGAGGTCACTGCATTCATTTAAACCACCCGGCAAAGACACTCCTTTTGTATAACAGAACTCAACATGCCTTCCTTTTCGCAATGTATACCTGGCTTCCAGCTACCCTCATTTTACGATTGTGACAAGTACAGTCTGCGCTAAAATTTGTAACTGTCTTATCGTTTACAACACCTTGTGTATTACACGGTATTCCGGCAATATTTACCATCATTTTAATCTTTTTAGTGAATTCGAACCATTAGACGCACCCAACATTTAAAGCTCTGTTTTCAAGACGAAAAAGTGAGTCTTATGGTCCGTAAAATACGGTAGGCTACTATACTCTACATTGTATTAAGTTTATAACGGTATTTTAAGGTGGGTATCGATAACAAATTGCAGAATGTGAAATAATGTTTAACAAAATATCTGAAATTTCCTGTAAAATTAACTAGGAGCAAAAATACTATAATTTTTCTCTTAAATTACACAAAAAAAGAGTACTGCAATTACTGACATAAAATATTAGCATGCGAAAACTGTTTTTGTTAGCTTTAAACGAACATGATAATGGAGATTGTTACATAGTTAATGGAAGAGTTTCAAATTTCGCAGGTCAACTTCTTTGCATACTCCAATTAGAATTTCTGAACGTCAAAAGTTACATTTAACATTGTTAAGGAAGAGCAATCTGCATTGTACACGCAAGGGACTTGCTTGACAAGTGCACTTGAGACATCGTTCTTTACTTCATTCCACTATAATGGAATTTTATATTACCTTCCACTTCCCAATGTCATTCGCGTAAACTCTGTATTATTAGCTCTGCACTGTTATGATAGAACTTTAAGGTCGCAAGAAATATATTAATAACTGTGCAATGAAAGCACAAAAAAGGAGAAAAATAATATAAACTTAATTACTTATTTATGGGGCAAACAGCCTGTCGGTAAGATAAGAAAATAATAATTTTCTTTAAAATGTATTTGGGAGACAAATTTACTACAGTATTTTTCAAATGAGAAGCCAATTCCTTCACCGCCAATCACGTGTACGAGCTAACGTAGTGCCGGTAGCAGTAAGAGTCTTCCCTCCGTCTCGCCGTCTGTGATTGAACCGCGTATCTAAGCAAGGAGAAGGACAAACGGCTTGTCATCTGCAAAACACTTGTACACTTATCCTTTTGCATTTAAATACATCAACGAATTTACATAATGTCCACCAACAAATTTACATAATATCCACTATTACCCTGCTAAGAGACAAAATTCATCGCAATAAGTACGGAATTGTCTTAAATTTATATAGTAACTTATACTATATTGTTATACTATGAATATTATGTTATAATGTATGTAACAGAATATA
Organism: Ectobius pallidus; assembly: GCA_964059195.1. Lineage (NCBI taxonomy): Eukaryota > Metazoa > Arthropoda > Insecta > Blattodea > Ectobiidae > Ectobius > Ectobius pallidus. The sequence goes on from CAXKWD010000007.1 coordinate 98,045,500, forward strand.
CATTATATACTATTTCATGTATTTAATAGCTTATGACTGTACTTGTAGGCTATATATAAGTATATATACATAGGCATTGCGTATACATACCCAATGAAAACTTTATATTAATTTTATTATTATTAACTTATAGAGTGGAACCTAATGTTGCACAGGTTTAAATTCATGGCTTAATGGTGGGAGAGGGGAATGTAAACAGTTCCCGCAAGAGCACCTTTCCTCATACTTACGGTGATAATACGTTTTGAAGACAATAAAGTAATAAACGATTTCTTATGGTCTGGAAATTCGTACTGCTTATTGTAAGGTAACTACCTCAAATATAACTTAGCTTTCCCGCAAGAGAACCATGTAGAGCTCAGTCATTTCCGTAACGTCTGTGAGTGATTCCTATTAGCAGCTTCGTTGCGAGTTACCTACTAGCTATCACCACGCCTACGTGGTGGCTAGACGGGGTACTGGTTAGTCAGCTTTTACTCAGACTAGAAAATCCTTACACCGCGTGATTAAACTCGTAGTCTTTAATTAACCCTTGGTCGGATTCCTGTGAAATTTGTACAGAAATAATCTACACACATCAGCCCTACTGATGGTTAAAACAGAGCCTTAAAAAAGCTGACACAAATGTTTTTATTTTATTTTATAAACATCACCCGTTACACAAAATTCATGGAGGGAGAAGCGAATTTCACTATGCGACAATTTTTTGTATTTTTGTGTCCCGAAAAAACTTCAAGCGAGAAAGTTTTAGTGAGATAATTGAATTTTAATACAAATGAAGTTCCAGCTCTATATCTCGAATGGTTTACGAGTAATTGAGTGGTAATTATTCCATGCGCTTCCGTTGTCGGACTGATTTGTGATGACCGTGAACTGTTCAGGAAGAAGCATATTTGACTACGCGACAATTTGTTTATTTCTGTGACCAGAAAATGATTCAAGCATGTAAGCTTTAGGGAAATATTTGAATTTTATTATACATCAAGTACCACGTTTATATTTTGAATGGTTTACGAGTAATAGAGTGGTAATTACTCCAGCGCTAAAGCTATGGAACGGTACAGAGGTCTTTTTTGTTCTATAAAATAGGCCTACTAGCAATTACGAAAAAAGCCTTAAATATTTTATTCGTGGACTCAATAATAAAGGATATTAACTGGCTACTTGTCCCCATACTGAAAGATTGACCCGCTGTGGAAGAGGAATGAATTAAACTTTTTCCTAATCTTGTAAATCTGCACTACTTTTATTTAGATATTTGTTGAATTATTTATTTTATTTTTTGATCCTTTGTGCTAGTAACTTTTATGTCCAATTACCTTATCAAATGCCTTATTAGTTTTAATATCTTGTTACGCCCTTTTCATATTTTAATATAATTTATCAACATGAAAACGTATTACAGTTAAAATGGGCGGTGAATTGCCGAGGCTTTAAGAGCATGCTATCGTGTTACGTTAGGGCAAGACGATGGTACTTTTTAATGAAAAATTCATGGAAAAATCCTTTGAAATGTTGTGTGTTTTATGTAGAATGCATTGCGAAGCAATTTGTGCGTATGTGTGTCCTTTTTTGATGTTGAGACGCCGATTTGAAAGATCCTGCGCCTCTTTTCGTTGTGCTGCTCATGAAAGTTTCCCTGCCCTGCAATTCACAAACCATCCCTTAGTTTATTAGGTCTATATTATTTCTGTCGTCACATAATTTGTATACAGATCTACACTTTTGACCGTGTTTCACCAATCATTACCTACATAACTTACCCCATATAACCCGGAGAAAATTATTATTTATATAAACGTATTGCTATGATTACAATATTAATACAAATGAATACTCTACAATAGTCTACACAATGTAATAATAATATTAGTACTGTACATATTAATATTAATATATAAAAATTCCCGTAGTTGTTTTCTACCCTTATTATAAGGTGTAATTTCTATACAAATATAGGATACATTCTTTAACAAATTTTCATCAAATTATACTAACATAACCTCTAGAATGAGAAATATTTTCTAGGCAACAAAATATTAGATCAAATCACCCTTTAGTTGTTGTATAGGCCTACCTATATTATATAATTTCTATTCAAATCTAGATACTTTGAGAGATTTTTACAAGATTTTAAAGACAAGTGCTGTAGAATCAGAAGAACATTTTAAGTAACTTGAATAACAGAACAGTTCACATCTTAGCTGTTTTCTACCCATACGTTGTGATCTCTGTACAAATCTACATTCTTCAAACAGTTTTCTACCCTATTACTTAATCTGTATATAAGTCTAAATACTTCGAAAGATTTTTAGCAGATTTTTAAATAGATTCTGCAGAATCAAGAGACAATTCAAGGCAGAAAAGGATCATACCTTAGCTCTTCTCTATCCCTATTTTCCAATCCCTATACAAATTTAAATTCTTTGAAGGATTATACAAAACCAGATCCTATAGAATCAGGAGAACATTCTATTCAACAATACTATCCTTCCCTTAGCTGTTTTATACCGCTAATATATAATCTCTATACCAGTCTACATTCTTTGGTTAGTTTTTATGAAATCTTACACACAGATCCTTCAGAAACATATGAATTATGACAAAACATGAATATCACTTGAGAACGGCTCGACCGATTTGGCTGATTATTTTTTTGTTGTGTTCGTAATAATAAAATCCACGAAAATAAAGCAGTCACATAACTTTCTCTACCCTCGACATGGAAAACATCATTTTCTCACTTCACATTTTGATGTAGAATAAGCGGTCGTATTACAGGGACAACTTAGTACGAGCTTACGAAGCGCCGCTAGCATTCAGAGTCTTCCCTCCGGAATTTCTTTTTCTTCTTATTTGCACTACTCCCAGGCATGGTGTGTAGAAGCAATGGAATGCAACATTCGACATCCTCTATGAGCCATAAAAAGCTATATCTAGAGTTTTCTGAGGGAATAGTCTGATTGTCATATGTCGTTCTTCCTTATTTCGAATTCTACATACATATTATATAAGGACCTAGAGTTTCAAAATCGAATGTCCTCCATAAGTTAATTTCATATTAAAAAATACTAAACCCGGGCGACGCGGGCCTTTTAAGCTAGTATATATAAAGTTTATGTAATTCCTGCCATTACTGTAAAAACAACGTGAGCGATAATAAATATAGTATTTTAATTATTTTTATGTTAAATAAAACATCTAGCAGTTGAGTAAATAATCGCGAGCGAAGCAGCGGGCAAGGTGCTAATATAATATAATAATTATATTCCTTAGGCGGATTCCACTGGTTGACAACAAACGTTCACACACAGGTCTAAACAGTGAATGACTATGCGCACACAATGTCGCGCTTCCCCACCACTACCAACCAGGGCAGAACAGATGCGCGCAAACTGCGTCATCTCCTAGGTCTGCTGACTAGCACCCCATAGACGTTCCGAATCTGTCCGACCTCTACGAACGTTGGATTTCTATCTTGCTAATTTGATTACCTTCTCATATTTCTTAGGAAAAAGTTAACGACAGGAAATCAGGCTTTCTCCGGAAGAAAGGATGTTATTAGACAATGTTTTGTTGAATCTAACTTCTCCAATAGCATCAGAGATACAGATATACAATGTTATTCTTCCAAACGGCCAATTCCCAGTTACTTTATTGCGATCTACGAGAGATTGCATTTCAAAGAGGTCAAGATGAAAGAAGCACGGGTTATCGTCTTCTAGATATCCTATTTCCAGATAGCGATGATGATTAGCCTATAACATGAGTTACGTTAACAACAACAGCCTACAATATACGCCTACAATAGTATAGCCTACTCTATAAGCCGCGAAAAGTTGGATATAGGGCTATTGTCAAACGTTTAGTTTTAATGTTTTGTTACATATTAGGCCTAGCAGTAAGATTTTTTCTGACTTTAGAACTAAAGTTGTATGAATTAAGTACATAATTGAAAATAAACGTACAGACCATTCTACTGCATTAGTTGGTGTATTACCTAGGTCTAGTTGCAAAACGATTATTTTGAAAATTAATATGTTTTTCAATACCAGTGCAAACACAAGACAAATTAAATGAAACAATAAGTAATCAAATTATATTTGTAATCATTACCTTTCTGAATTTAGCCTTCTTTCTGCTGTTCTCTATTTTATTTCTAAAGGCAGCACAGACTGCACTTATCAATTACTAGCTTAAGAGCCATAAAAAATTATATCAAGCGTTTTCTGAGGGAATAGTTTGAGTGTCATAAGTCCTTCTTCCTATTTCAAATTATAAATGCCTATATAAGGACCTAGAATTTAAAATTGAAAATCCTTCATAAGTTAATTTCCAATTACAAAATACAAAACCCGGGCGACGCCGGGTCTTTTAACCACCACTTTGTAGACTTTGCCATTGCTGCTGCGTGGCTTGAATACCGACAAGCAGCCGCAGAAGAGTTGTTGGCCCGGAAGGATATCCTTCCCTATTACCAATTCAAACTGGATGTTGCAGAAAATTTAATCTTTTTTGATGGTAAGAAGGAGCAGGAAGAGGAGAGCGAGAGTGAGTGAAGATGCTGATGATGACGATGGGGCACCAGTAGAGAAGCGTCGCAGAGTGACAATGCCTGTGCCATCTCCTGTAGCAAGGAAACTTGAAGCCAGTCATCTGCCTGAAGTGGCCAACAGAGTCCAGAAAAGCAGATCAAGGTGTAGGCTACCAGGGTGCAAAGGATTTACTTTTGTTCAATGCACCAAGTGCAAAATATTTCTATGTCTTACAGACAAAAGAAATTGCTTTTTGGAATTTCACAAAAAGTAGGCCTAAATGTAATGTTATGTATAAATAAATAAATATAAGTAGCCTATATTTTCTAATATTAAATGTGCATGGGTTTTATTGTGTTGTTTGAGTTCTAATAGACCTTAATTCCTGCTTATGAAAAAAAGTCATACAGGTATAAAAATCATACTCGAGTCCTGATGTAGAGTATACGCTACATGCCCTATAGGCCCTCAGAATTATAATTTTTTTTAAATTTTGCGATTTTAGTCTTATTTTGCCTCTTAATAACTCAGTGAATGGAAAAATTAAAATTTTTAATTTTAAATTTGAGTTCAGGACTGAAGAGGATAGAGGATCTAGAATTTTGCATCCCATCGCTTGTACAGTGCACAGCAAGCCTGGTAGAGGTTTAAATAAGAAGAAACAGAAATTCCTGTAACATAAAATTGTAATATCGAGGCGGGAAATTTCCCACTCTTATGTTACCATAAAGCCGTTTTGGAGATGAAATTAAACAGAAAGCATTATCACTTTCATACTTTTCTCTCCAAAAACCAGCGATATAATATAATAATATACACATTACCATACCTCGTTTTGTTTTCTCTATGTCCAGGGTAGAGAAAGTTATGTGATTCCATTATTTTAGTGGATTTCATTCTGTAATATTTATTTATAACATGAATTATTTTGATAACTTCTCTTATTTGTCAAAAGTGCATTTCATTTGTTTTTTTTCCAAGCCCACCTGATACCATTTGGCAACAATATATTCTGTGATTTGGAATTGATAATTCTATGTAAAAAGGGATTAAGTATTTTCAAAAACATTTAATTTTTGGCATTTAGAATCAGAATTTTTCAAAATCCTTTCTTAGTGAGCACCTACATTATGAAACGAAGGTACTGTCAAAATTCCAAGTCTCTACCTGTTATAGTTTAGGCTGTACGTTGATTCCTGTCATTCAGTCAATCAGTCAGTCAGTCAGTCATTCATTCAGTCAGTCAGGACAAAGCCTTTTATATATACAGAGATTATCAATTTTCAGGCAAATGTACTCTTCTTCGTCCTTATTTCCTCATTTTTTTTAATTCTGTCCTTCAGTGTCACCTGTAGGATTTTGGGCTCAATTTTTCCCTGATAGATAGACATACAGCCCATGTCTAGGTATTTCCCTGAAATTCATATTTGTAAAAGGGCTACTTTTTGCAGGAAAAACACTACTACCAGGTGCAGGATAAGTAATTTTTAACAGCATGAGATACCCTAAAAGGGTATATTCTTCTATACGACAACAAATTCTTGTTTTCGAAAAAGAAAAAGTGACAAGTTTTGACAATCTTCTGCTTTTTCAATGGCTTAAATTAATATTACCAGGTAGGAACTTGGATAATTCCATAATTTATTGTAGGATCTACAAAAGGATGAAGTTCCGACAGTAGCCTATCTCTATTTAACAAGCAGGCCTGAGAAGTTGAGAAGATCTTACAGCTTAACTATATTCAACAGGATGTAGGACTACGGAAGCATGGCACTAAATATAGGGCTCGATAGGCAAAGACTGCAATGAAAGATTTGCACTTTCAGATATGCATTTCAATTCCTTAATCACTACCTAATCAAAATTTGAAAGCGTGCAAGCGGAGGTATTTACATTTTGCGGTCGCACCAATTCTGCTGTGACTTTTTCTGAAAAATTATCTAATGAAAATGAAAGCTAGAGACTGAGTTTTACATCTTCTATTTCCCCTTCCGATGTACGGGCTAGTATTTAAAAATTCAAATAATGCACCGAAGTTAGCCTAAGCTATACCTTCTTATGAATAGGATGAGTACATGAAAAACAAACTTGAGAATAACTTATCAGTCTAGCACATTTATTGGACAGAAAATATGGCCTCAGAATCGCAATGAACGCTAGGAGGACGACAAGCAATGATATAGAGGCACAGAATACGTTTGGCTTTAACAGTATGAATGACAAAATCATACTAGACAATTATAAGAAGAAAAAAAATGAGTTTTATCGGACGACCTGTAAGCTTAATAGAAAGCTAGAATTGGTATAGCATGGCTTCGATCAGGGTTATGGAGACTTAGAGGGTTTAGACTTAATTTATAGAAGGATGTTTTCCCCCCTGTACCTATGGGGGACAAGAAAGTGTAATGAACCTATGCTAAAATGCAAGCAAACAGGTAGAAAAAATAAGAACCTTATTAAGTGTGAACGGGTGTATTTGAGAGATGGGATAGTACTAAAAATAAATATGAAAGAGCAAAGTGTTCACTAGAAAGTTTCTTTTTAAATTGGAAGATAATGGATAATAGAAAAAACAAACACAGAAAATATTGTTTATTGAAAGCACAGAATGTTGAGAAATAAAATGTTAAAATTGTTAAAGATTAATGATTTACTGAACTAAGCTGAACAAAATATCTAGAGGCCAAAGTTAGCATCCAATAACGTAACGTAACACACTCAAAATAACTTTGGTGTTGTTGTTATTGTTATTATTGTTATTATTATTATTATTATTATTATTATTATTATTATTATTATTAGTCTGTTATCTTTATAGTACGGCTGCATAGCATTCCCTGAATTCAGGAATAATGTGATTAATAGAATGGATCTCTGGTGTTGTCTTCTTGTAAACATTTGACTGCAATGATTAACTATAGGCAGTTTAGGTTCACTTTCCTTCAATAGCATTCAGTGTTAAATGTCAAACGTGATTTCAATAGCTTCTATTCTGGCGTAAGAACGAAGGATGAAAATGTCACATGCCATGACGTGATATCATGCTTTGAATTAGAACTCAAACAGTCAAGTTCGTTAACAATAAGAGTTGGATTTCACGCGACGAGCTTCATTACGCGAACTAAAATGAACCAAAAAAAAAATTGCCACGACGAGATATCATATCCTATCTCTGTGCCGTAACTTGCTCAAACAGACGGCTATGAGGACCGTACGGGTTTAATCTATAGCGTCTGGACGCTAACTCGGGAGGTTCAGGTTTCAAACTCCCTTCCTTGTTTCCCTTTTGTTCCAAAGGCAAACGGAAAGTTGAATATTTCATTACCACCAGGGTAGGGATGGGTCAATACCAGATTTTCTCGATACTCGATACCGATACATGATTTTTTCCTCGATACTCGATACTGTCAACATTTCCAGTTTCAATAAATAGCTACATTAAAAATTAAAAGTTGAGAAAACTGTGTAACACCAAATAAATTAATTAAGTGTGCATATTTAATGAGACAAAATTTAATATCAACAGTAGCCTATTATTTTTAAAGTAAACATTAAAACTAAAATTAGTTTTTGAAACAGTCCACTTACAAGTTTCAGTTAAAAAATTACAAAGGGGTTTGGACAGTCAGCTTGCTTGTTGGTTGTTATTGAAACGTTTGACAGGAAACGAAACAATTAAGAATCTCTTCTGTTTGAATTTTAAAAGTCGTAAAGTCTTTATTTATGACTAAAGTCTGACCGTTCTAAGAAGGAACCCTGAAGTAAACAAAAACCAGTACATCTGTCTCACTCTGGTACATTACTAGTATGATCTAAGAGTGAGACAGACATACTGGTGTTTGTTTACTTCAAGTTTCCTTCTTAGCTCGTCTCAGGCATAGACAAAAGTCTATAGAAATAGAAGTATTTACCATATTTAGTAGACTACTAAAAGAAGAAAGAGATACCGCATTCCCTTAAATTGCAGAGTTACCATAGTATCGAAAAAGTATCGAGCGAGTTTTCTGAAGTAACACTCGATACCGATACCATGCAAGTATCGAGAGTATCGAGGTATCGAAAGTATCGAGGACCCATCCCTCACCAGGGTTAGGATTTTCAGGTGCGATTTCCATATGATAAAAGATTATGAAAATGAGGCAAAATAGGGACTAAACTCGTTATGTAACAAACTTGCATTCACGAACAGCAGGCTAATGACTTAAATTCAGTGAAATTAGAAAAAAGTAAATGGTATATACAAATAATAATAATTATTTTCCACTGTTATATCTGTGGCTTGGTTCTAAAAGAGCCAATGTCAATTTCTTGCAAAAATGAGATCTATGCATTATTGAGCTCGGCTAGTCTTTATCTTTCGTATAATATAAGTGCTAATGTATGTTGCTAATAATAGACATAATACAAAAACCTTAGAGGCCAATGTCGGAAGTTCTCAGCAAAAAATGATACTTCCACAAAGGTTTCAAAGTCACTTATCTCAAAAGCAAGTTTTATGACATTGGCCCTTTGAGAACCAAGCTTCAGATAGGTCTATGTGCCTTTAATCAAGCGTTTGTTGAAAACAGACATGCTCACTACTCCTACGTTTACTTCAAGCTGATGAAAAGATCACTGAAAGTTACTTAAAATCTTGGATATTGGTACGAAAATATGATTTAATAAAAATGTAATCTAACCCAAAAGACATATGTGATGATATGCGATTTAGAAGATGATTAAAAAGTTACAAAAACAGACAAAAAGAGGGAAGATGGAGATGGAAGGGATAGACGCCCTAAAAAGGGAAAAAGTGCTATCTTAACTAGATAGACTACAACATATCAGACTGTGGTTTCTTTCACAGGAGCCCTAACTTTCCGTATAAAAAAAAAGGTGCGCACCTAAAAATCCCAAGTCTGATTGTTACAAAATAAAAAATAAACTTACAAATTGGATAGTTTAAACATAATACAATAGTCCGGAACTGTGCAGTCTACGAAGTAACAAAGTAGATGACGCGTGACTGTGGATGCAGAACTTTGTAATTTCTGCGGAACAACAATTTCGAAATAAGGTTCTTAACAGTAAAAGTGCCATTAAAATAGGCAATAAATAAAAAGAAACCATGAAAAAACAAGTAGCCTATTCTGTAACATTTCCATCAAACTCTTAAAAATTAATGAATCGTACCGCAATATTCAGTGTAACTTATGTTGGAAATGTCTGATGGTCTTCTCCATTCACATATTATAATTATCTTATTTACATAGATCAGTGTGGTCCAACAAGCTGCCGGCGGCAATATTTGGACTGAGATTTTTATATCTTCTGTCCCAGACGATCTGGACGAGCTCTTTTAATCTCTTAACAATTTTGAAAAACTTTAAAAATTTTAAATGAAGCAATTGATTAAACGAAATATTCTAAATCCGTTAAAATACTTGTTTGCATCCGGAAAGCAATTGACCATGCTTAAGCGTAGTTCAAAAGAAAAAATGTACTTATATTATTGTATAAAATTTAAAAGAATACATTCAGGACAGTTGTAATAACTAACTGTTTTTGTTTGTTTGGAAATTATCAGAAAGAATGACGGAACTTTACGGTAATGTTTTGAATGTATGATTTCGATAATATTTTAGTAAACAATGTTGTTTATATTTTATAGCCGTCGGCTACCATCCATCTTGAAATATAATTATACTGTTTTACCAAAAAATTTAAATACCCAATGGAAAATGAATAAAACAGCAGCATACTATGAAAGAAAGATTTCTTACTAATGAGAGACGTAGAAGTTTTTTTCTCAGATAATGTTTCCAATCATTAGAGCGGCCAAAATTTTAGTTAAATAGCATTGTACGGTCACAAATTATGACATTTTTCTCACATAAATGAAATAATTGAATAAATAGCATTGTGCACAACGTTATTGTTCTGAATGGAAAGTATATTTTTGAATTGCAAAAGCTATATGAATCAGAACCAGTTTGCCATTATTATCATTTCAACATTCATACCGGTTATTGCAGATGGAACGCGAGGGTATTGAGGCTTCATCCCAGAGTTCATTTCTTCCTTCAGTCCTTATGGGGTTATCAATGTAGGTTTAAGTTGCTTGTTTTCTTACGCAGCCTTTAAACTAAACTCCGTGGCGCGCTACATCCCTGGAGGGACTTGGCCTACCACCCGACCGCTGCGTCATCTCCCGTAGGCAGATGGCAGGATTGGGGGGGCATGTGGTCAGCATGCCGACACCCACGGCCGTTATTGGTGGTTTTCTTGACCGGAGCCGCTACTTCTCTATCAAGTAGCTACTCAATTGGAATCACGAGGCTGAGTGCACCCCTACCAGACCTCCCTACCTCAGAAAAATCCGAGGAGGTACCGGGAATCGAACCCGGGCCGACGGATCTGTAGTCAGCGCCGCTAACCACAAGACCACGCCGGCGGACTACGCAGCCATTGCTGCAGCCAAATTCAAATACATTAATGTAAAAAATCTTCTGGAATGTTAAATAAAAGCGCTATGAAGATGCTTTCTAAAAGAGTTCCCTGCCTTAAACACGTAAACAAGAACTACAGTACAATTTTAAATCACTCTTAAACGTAAAACGACTAATGGCCGGTTTCTATAAACTCGAGAAATACCTATGGGTAAATATTATCCAATGGACAGAATTTACACAAGAATAACACCACACAAACACAAATAATTTAAAGATAGCAATCACTTACACTTGTGGCGAATTTCTAGATAAATGTCCTCTGGGTAAATATGAAAATGACAGAAAAAATGTTCCTACAAACTCGGGCTAGATCTTTCCAAGGGTAAATCATCGGGTTAATTTATCCTTTCATGGATGGCTGGATAAAATTTAACCTCTTTGTAGGATCAATAATAATTTAAACAATGAGAATCAAAGCCTTCTGAATTTAATTAACTGTACAACTCCAAGGCCTTGCTCATTATATAATTGTGGGTGAAATGGAACTAATTTGCCCATGGATAATTTACCCATAGGTAATTCACAAGTTTGTAGAAACTGTGCATAAAACGAGCGAAATATTCATGAACCTTGTCTCTTCTTAACCTAACCTTTCCAATAAAAGGGGTCAAGTAAATGCATCGGCAATAAATAAATTCCAGCTGTGCTTATTATAAATGTTCACATTACGCTGTAGACATCAAACTGTGTCCAATAGCATCACTGCAAGATACTATGACTATTTAACAACTCAGCTGAGATTAGTGCACGAAGCATAAGTGTCACTCGTGAAGACATCTCTCCCGAAAATGAAATAGGCTACTTCAGTACAAATTTAAATCACTCCTCCCTTCAAACGTACGACTGGTATTTAGAGTTTTCTTGCACTTAACAAGGAGGATAACATTGATATGAACTATATCATTCGTTATTTTACCTCGAAACTCTCCGTGCTAAAATCAGATGTCTTCACTTTGGTTAGTAGAGCAATTTGTGAGATAAATTTCAACACTACTTTCAAAAGTGCAATAAGGTAAAATACGCTTTATCTGTTTGCACTCTATCTGAAGCGCGGCTGTTATTCATCCCCTGGGGATACACGTACCGATATATAGGAGGAAATGAAAAAATACAAAGAATACGTTTTATTTCGCGGATTATGGCGTTCATGGTTTTATTTACGAAATTCGCGTTATTTCGCGGCTTACATTTGCCCGCAAGTGATGCCTAACGTCTTTATAGGCCTATAACAACATAATATAATCTTGATATCGGAATACATCGTATCATAATGGTTTCAAATCATATAAATTTCAGTCTATTATTTTTATCTGTCCTATAAGACGACCCCGAATTTTCGGGACCTTTTTTTTATGATTCAACTATTGTCTTATCTGCGGAAATATACGGTAAGTACATTCTCACACAGTTACAGCCACATACGAAATGCTTAAAAGTATATGTAAGATTACATACATGTATTCAAAAAGTTTACAAAACATCTATTAAATGTTCTCTTATGGCCGGTTTCTATAAACTCGCGAATTACCTATGGGTAAATTATCCAATGGACAGAATTTACACAAAAATAACACCACACAAACACAAATAATTTAAAGGTAGCAATCACATACACTTGTAACGAGTTTCTAGATAAATGTCCTCTGGATAAATTTGAAAATGACAGAAAAAATGTTCCTACCAACTCGGGCTAGATCTTTCCAAGGGTAAATCTTCGGGATAATTTATCCTTTCATGGATGGCTGGATAAAATTTAACCTTTCATAGGATCAATAGTAATATTTAAACAATGAGAATCAAAGCCTTCTGAATTAAATTAACTGTACAACTCCAAGGCCTTGCTCATTATATCATTGTAGGTTAAATGGACTCATCCGGGGAGGCCCTCCATGTCCTTGTCTGGTCAAAAAAGTATGTATGTGATCCAAAGGTAATCCCTCTCCCGACAGGTCGCGGCCCTGTAAGGCCCGGGCGGCTTGGGTCGCTTAAATCCTAAAACAGGGAGAGGTAAAACTACGAAAAAGAAAGAAAGAAAGAAAAGGTTAAATGGAACTAGTTTGTAGAAACCGGGCATTAATCTACGAGAAAAAATGAATTAACACGTACGAATGAAGTAATAATCAAAGAATAATTTTAGAGATATTTGACTGAAAGTATTGATGAACAGATCTCAAGCATCGAATTTTAAGGACAGAATCATACTGAAAAGTAAAACACAAAGACTATCTAATTGTAGCGAACCGGCAGAAATAATCAGCTTTTTCCCTTCCGTAAATTGAGTGCCAAACGGAATGAAGAAATATTTTGATTGATACCTCATTTTCACGTATTGTCACAGTTTCCGCGTAGATAAAGAGATAATGGCAACAGAAATAAAATGTAATATACTTTCATGTTCTGCTTCTAAAGGTTTGTGATCTGTCAAAGCAGGATGATTGATAGCTCTAAATTAATTTTCCTTCATTGGATATTTATTTTATTCTGACGAAGCAAAGCATCTGGCTATCTGTTTGAGAAGAGTAAAAACTTCCCAGAACGGCAATGAAATTCGCTCAGATAATGATCAGTTAATTTATGGCATGTTTTCCTAGTGGGAATTAATATTTGCCATGACAATGTTTCACTCTGACGTAACGGTGGGTGTTGTGGATCAATACACTGAAGAGTAGATTTGTCTACTCCGGGAATGGAGGTGGTGCAATCCCCCAAAACACATTGCAAGTGGGTCGGCGCCGAATCGACCGAGCGTGCGTCCCGAAGGCTGAATCCAACTATCGTCCTTTACCTCGGCAGGCTATTCACAAGATGCCACGTGTTTAATGACGTCCAAACTATGCTATGCCAATGAAATGTGTGTCCATTCCCGCTCAAATGAGGCCACAAGGTTAATCATGGCCACTCTTCCAAGCGAATCTACCTATATTCCTAGAGTACACACTCCTAAATGTCTCGTTTAGTCGTAAAATGTCAGATCTTACGTGTTCTTCTCTTTGCAGAGGATGTAACTTCCATCTGGTGTAACTAACATTGTTTGAAGAATCTAATTTAGCAAAGAAGGTAAATAAAAAGTCAGTATTGTTATTATAAGCTTAAGCAAGAAGTCTGTAATAGGCATTTAATGAACAATGAATTAATTTGAGGCTTACGTCGTATTCTTAATCTACTTTATAACACGTTTCTCAACAACCAGAATCCATGAGTGAGAAAAGCAGGACCTATTTGTAGAAGTGGCTGGTTTCTTCTCAGTGTCATACAGAGGACAGATCTACATAGGAAAATTATAGAAGACCAGTCATTTTGAAATTGATTTCCGAGCGATACCACAAGCTCAATGCAATGATGTCAGAAGTGCCATTTAACGATGGAAGTATCATACAGCTTGTAAGAACTCTGAACCAAGAATTACAACAATCTCGAATAGCCATGTTATTATAATTAACAAAAGTCTACCAAATATTTAAAAAAAAAATGGCTAAACGCTGACCAGACTTTCCCGATTGCCGTGGACAGTCTCCGATTTTGATTGGCTGTCCCAGGTTTTATACCCAGAAAATAACTCTGTCGCCAGAAGAATCTAAATAAATGAAAAAGTGGGTAATTTTAAGCCCAGCCAACAAGTAGAACGTGGTTTGAGATATTTCAACTTTTAGACAAAATTCCATTTCATTTCATTAATTTTTATGAAATTATTGGAAATTATTGTGTCTTCCAGGTAGTAATATATTTTCTCATCGACTTTTCTCCGCAGTGAACTCACTCTGGGCTGATAAAAAGGCAAGAGCTAAGCTGTTTTAAACATTATACAGCATTGTCAAAAGTAACAACATTTTTGTGGAATTTTATTAACATTTATGACTTGGATAATATTGTGAAGTATTTGTTATATTGTACCACGATTAATGCAGGCCTATGTATAATTGTAGTGTTCAATTTGCCTTTGTCACCAGTCACTCATACATACATATTGAACAAGGCGGATGTGGAGGTCATAAGTAGGGACCGGATTCTTAGGTTTTTACCTATTTTTTTCCTTACTTCCAAAACAAAAAGCGCTCATACACTTTTTCGAATCATGTCCATAGGATTCACCCACATTAATTCTGTGGCACCTAAAAATACCTATATGGGGTATAAAAACCTAAATATACCTAAACGGTTTATAAAACCTAAAATATCTAATTTAGGCTACTTTTTTGTTTCTCAGTTACGAAATCGATATTTTGCGGAGAGACAATAATTTTTGTCGGATTGAAATTAATACCACCAGCGTTTCGTTCAACCCATTGTCGTCTAGGATGGACAGTATCAAGAGAGGAAGTGTAAGAGTACCGGCGTATTCCTTTTAAAATATTCGTACGAACAACCATTGTTGCCGTGTATGAACAAGGATATAGATTTCTGTGTTTTAAAGCGCTTGTTTGCCTTTAGTACTTCCCTGTTATTCATACTGAGTGGTGACACTGTGAGTTTTAAGAAGACGTGATAATTATGTATTGAATCCTATGTAGCGCATTCAAATTCATTAAACCAATTATTCTACCCGAAAACGATATTTTGGACAAAAAACCTAAAAAAAAACTATTTCACCTAATGGAAAACCTAAAACAGTGTTTTTAAAAACCTAAAAATCCGGTCCCTAGTCATAAGACGGTCAGATGACCACAGGAGAATAAAGTTTCCTGACATTCGCCTTCAGAGGTAAGGGAAAATCTCGGAAAAAATCCCACCCAGATAACTTGTACCCGATTGGGTCCGTTGCGTGAGTACAACCACAACAATGGACTACAACGAAACAAAAACACCATAAAGGTTATCTCGCCAAGGCACATTCTAATCTACTAGATTATTTATAGTTCTAGATTATTATTAATTCTTAATGCTAAGTAGCTACATTACCTGATGTGTGGGTATGTTGATGTCAATAACGACAATCTCCATCACGAAGTAATAATAATAATAATAATAATAATAATAATAATAATCTTTATTTAATCTGGCAGAGTTAAGGCCTTAGGGCCTTCTCTTACACTCAACCAGAGACAGAAAAGAAGAAACAAACAAATACACTAACATAGTTCTATAAGTAATTCTAATACACTAGATACATACATATACAGTAGTGAATTGAGTCTATGTTACATGAAATAAAACTATTTTAGTAAAGTGTGTTAAACTAGAGTGAGAGAAAAAAAAGTAACATATCTTATATCTACAATGTACAAGAAACAATAAAACGCAAATGATTTATACCTAAACAAACAGATTATCGTTTTTTGGAGAGATATTCGTTTAGCCTAGTTTTAAATGTTGACAGCGTAGGCCTAAGTAGGCCTAATACCAAAAACAACCTTCACGTTAGTATTACTGCATTACAAGCTACTGCGGGGTTGGAATCTTTTGGCTGCTTTGATTCTGCTCTTCAGGCCCCCACATCAATTTGTAGGCCCCATTGCCAGGTGTTAGGATGGAACCCCTTAATAAAACATAATCTTTGAGGGAGCCCTCTTCCAAAATAACATAAATCTTATAGATAACTGTTTATGTTCGAACAGAGATGTTTTGAATTTTCCACAGTTTAATCCTCAAATATACTTAATATACCACATAAGTAAGAGTGGCATAAACAGTAGGCCAAAACCATGTAAAAGCAAGAAATTCAGATTAAAAAGCATTCAGTAACAAACATAAACATTTGCTTTATAAACCTTCAGTTTTTATTTCATAAAATCAAAACATTATTTCTATAGTCTATACCAAAATGAACAATAAATTCACTGATTACAATAGAATATTCCACCTTCAATAATACTAAATAGAAAATAGGCCATATTGAAAAATAAACACGAAATTATTATTTTTTGTATTATTTTTTAGTTTTTTCTTTCATATTTAATAATTCGCTTAAAGCTTCAGAATTGTCAGTGGCGGGGAATTTTATATATATTAATTTCACATGTGAAAAAGTTACTCAAAGTCTTCGCCAGTATTACAATTATTTTTTTAATGCGAGCCCCCTTGCCATGGCAACGGCAGCACTGCCCGTGTAGAGGGCCCTGCTGCTCTTAGAATTGTTACGACGCATCCAAGGGAAAGATTAATGCCATCTATCTGATTTTTAATATTGTTGTCACTTTATTTTTTAGTTAAAGTGGTGAAGTCATATCAGACAAGAGATAATTACATTGACGGTTGATTTTTTTAACATAGCACAACACTGGATAAAAGTATATTTGTGATTAAAATCTCGAAAGCAGAACGAAGGTATCAGATTCTAATAACAACGCTTTGGATGCAATTTCATATTCTTCGTTCCTGCTATTAAATCTAGAACTTAATTGGATTATATTTAATACAAAATATAATTACATCAATTTAGTAATTATATTCTCAATAACTTCATTGCTAGTTCTTTTACTCTGTACCGACTGGGCGTGTGTTTCGAAGCAATAGAACAAAATTATTGAAATTTAAGCAATATTGTGGATTTCAAAGATGCAGGTTCTTCTTACTCAATAACAGATAAGTGATTCTCCATCTGAAATTTCAAACAATCTTATGTAAGTGGCTGCATGTAATCCAAGGCAGAGATAGAGCGAATTTCTTTCTTTCTTTCTTTCTTTCTTTCTTTCTTTCTTTCTTTCTTTCTTTCTTTCTGTCTTTCTTTCTTTCTTTCTTTCTTCTATTACCGTTATATTACACTGTGCCCTAATAAAAACACAGACTATATCGTGTAGTAAAAAAAAATTGCTGACTTGATATCCTTCCTCCCCAGCGACGCCAGTGTTTATGAATATTGAATTCACACGTCTTCTGCAAATTTGTTAGGCGTGGGGAACTGAGGAAACTTTTCTTCCGCATACTGTACTATCTTATGATTTTTTCGCAAACAGATTTGATAATGTTATTCTAAAGGACGTGAAGAAACGATCTGAAATGGATTATAACGACGGTTCTGCAAAAGATGTTGAGATGTTGTTACTGAATACTTTTTGAAACTTGAATGAGTAAATAAAATAATGGAGATGGACAAACCATTGTCGGAAAAAAAACAAACCATCTGTTTTGGTAAGGACAGCTGCTGAGTGGGACTGATGCGATTATACTGTCACAAAAATACGAGAATAAAGGAAAACAAAAACAATCTAATGAAAACATTATTGCCAAGCTCTGGAAAGGACTTTCTTATTAACAGGCCAGGATCTATGCACCGCAAAACCACGAAGTGTGGAGGGTCTGGGCAGGGCAGTGGAAAGAAAGCAAGGGTCCCAGGGACAAATTTTCCCGGGCCCCCGTCAAATATTAAATTCACTAACCAACTCGCCCTTTATAAAGTATGCAAAAAAAGATTATGCAAAAAAAGATTATATATAATGATATTACATAATTATTAAGTGCCAGAATGGCACCGTAACTTATGAGATTGTCTCGTAGACAGGACTGTCTGTCTGTCCGTCCGTGTGTCTGTAAGCGCGATAACTCAAATATGCTTTATCGGATTTTCATAAAACTTGGTATATGCCTTCCAAGGGATGAAGCCTATTGACATTGGACCAAATCGGTTAACTGATGCCGGGCACGAAACGGAAAAATACATTAAAATGTCCTAATTAGGAACAATTTTATCTGTATGTACCAGTTTAATCTTTCGAAAATTATTATTTTAAATTCCGAACGTTAGTGAGGCCTACTGTTGAGTCCAAAAGGACTTCTGCTTCTAACTTTGCGTTTTTCTTCAGATTAACTGATTAATTCAGTGTCACCGTTATACAACAGGACAATGCAGATAAAATAAACACACAAAACACAAAGCTGTTTATTGACTTATAACCAATGTTATTTTAGAGTAAATTTAGAAAGTAAAAAATAAGACCCCCTTATGGAGCCCGGAACCCCGGGGCTGCAGCCCCGGGTGCCCCTCCCTCTCGTCGGGCCTGGGTCTGGGCACTTATGGGGCCCAAATAATTAGAAAATCTGTAAAATAATGTTTGTTAGCTTCCATTTTTCTTTCTTTTTATTGCTAAATTTCTAGCACCTTTTTTCTGTGGCCGAGAAACAAACAGTTGATTTTGTAGTTCATTAACATCGTACTGTAGACCAATCTATACGTCTTTTAATAAGTCATATTCTTCAGAACTTCATGTAGAGAAAAATGAGTGAAACGACTGAAGCAGCTAAAAAACGCAAACGATTACTACAGGACCTGTAAAAATTTACCTGAAAAGTTCAATGGGGCAGCAGGCCTCATATCTCTCTCTAATCCTATGCCCCATGTTGGAGCGAAGGGCCTCCAAGTGGAGTTTTCTGTTTACATACGTGAATTTTGTTACGCTTATTTTCCTAGAGGGGGCAGAGGGACAGGTGGTAAGCCCATCGCCTCTCAACCTCCCTCCGGAAACTAAGGTAGGCCTGATATAATCAGGCATAAATTTCAATAACTTTTGAATATGCATCCATTTTCGACAAAAGAACTTACGCAATGAAAAAATCCTAGGTTTCTGCATGGGTCCGATTTTGGAGCTTAAATTGGTCGCGTTGATGTAGGCTACTTGCAATTCGGCCGCTAGAGACGGTTGATTACGATGTCCTTAAATGGTGTTCAAGAGACCTAAAGTGGGCAGAGGAGGTAAATTTAGACAACCCAAAAATTTATGAACCATGCATTTTATTCCTATTTGTGAAGTTCAATATCCCTTAAAGATGAATCGTCACGGGCCTTCTGTTTGAGGCAAGAGGTATCCTTATCACCTACGCCAAAAAATCTTATAAAATCTAGCATTTAATTGCAGGGACGAAAGTAGTTGTTTAGGGTCCTTCGGCAGTGAAATTATTAATTCCTGCCCTTACTTCAAGGTGAAAGTACTACCAAGAAAAACTGTACTTTTATCTTCTTTCATTGTAAGTTATGGTACCCAATACATATGATAGCCTATAATGGACTTCTCTTTATGACCAACATTACTATTTGAAGAATCAGGTCCATAAAACATACGTTTATTTAATTCTTAAACATTTACAGTATTCAATTTTATGACCCTCTCTATCCCAGATTCATTCTAGAACCAGCCGGCTAATTTATATTTTTTAAACTTTAATTCCTGTTTTTGAGAGCCACTAAGTTGCTTTACTAATCATCACCCAGTATACACGAGATAACTTTTGCAAACAGCACTCACCCTGTTTTACAACTGCAATCTTAAATTTTATTCTGATGCTTCATTTATCTGTTGACATTAGTCCTTTCATTTAGTACAGTCAACTGCATGTCGACAGAAAGATTATGTCATGTGTGAAAAAGATAGTTAATTGACAATGTTAATGAGTTTATTGCATAGTTCATACGAGGCGCGTCCATATAGTAATTTTCCCTCGGGCCGTTTACAGAAACTAAACACACAATTTTATGGAAATATTTATTGCAACAGATGCAGCAAGTGTTCAGCTATTTTTCAAGACATTCGCCACCGGAATTGATACATTTGTCATACCGTGGGACCAACTTTTGAATGCCTGTGTCGTGGAAGAATTTGAACCACTGTGTGACAACCATCTCCGCCTCTCTGTCATTCTCTGTAGGAAAAGATAGAAAAAGATGGAGGTGTTTAAACATCTCCCAGTCGAACTTCTGCAGGAGACTTTCTGGGAGGTGTTTAAACATCTCCCAGTCGAACTTCTGCAGGATACTTTGGGAGGTCTTCAAACATTTCAACCCTACAGCCCGGAACCCGCTCCCAGTAATTTCCTTCTTTTTCTACACCTCAAGAAATATCAGAGAATGAAAGAGAGCGGAGTTGGTTGTCAAACAGTGGTTCCAATCCCAGGCGGCAGACTTCTATGACACAGGGATACAAAATTTGGTCCCACGGTATGACAAATGTCTGAATTCTGGTGGCGAACGTGTTGAAAAATAGCTAAACACTTGATTTATCTGTTGCAATAAATATTTCCATGAAATTGTGTTTAGTTACTGTAAACGGCCCCTGGGAAATTTACTTCATGGACACGCCTCGTATGATTTGGTCGTGGATGGTTGCTCGTATTGATTACTTTTTACATAAACAATTTCAAAAATTTGCACGGGTCCGCATGGACCATACGTGTTTATTCAAAACAGGAGAAAACAAATAGAAACATTATGAAATAAAATACAAAATAAACACAAACAAACCAAACCTATCCTTCACATTCCACCCCAGCTCCTCAAATAAAGCTCTCTCGAACTTCCACTTGAAAAGTGGAATCTGGTTGAGCAGTTCATTTTGATATTGCAGGAAGGAATGAGGTCTATCGAAGCTGTTGTGTAAAATGGAGTCGACTTTCATTATTTGCAGATCGCGAAGAAGGTTGTCATTGCGAGCGTATCAAGGTGCGTCCGTGATTAACCTTAGAACCCGGTTCTGAATGGTTTGAATTCTCATCACCTGGGAGTCTGAAGCAGAACCCCACACAGGTTTTATAAGGAAATGAAACTCATCAATGTGGAGGTGTAGATCAATCTCTTGATGTGTATTGGTAATGTACTTTTAATGGAGGACATACAGCTTTCGATGCTGGAAAATAGGTCAAGTTTCATTTTTTTTCTTCTCAGCAACGAATTGTTCTGAAGCCTTGCAATCTGGCATGCTCTATATTGACTAGTTCTACAATTGCATACTATTTTCATAATTATTTAACTATTACAATTAATGGGTAATTCACACAAAATGGCAGCCAAATTTTGTGCACTGAAGTACCGTTTCTCTGATAACTCAAACATTTATTGACATATTGAAGTGAAATTTTGCATGCAAGTATATTTGATATTATTGAACAACACTATCTAGAATCACTGCTGTAACTTTAAGAGTTTTTTTAAATATTTCTGATGCAAAAAAAAAATTAACAAGTGATGAATTATTTAAAAAATTATATTGCAGATAATCCAAAGATCCTAGATTATGTTGTTCATATGATATTTACAAACAGATAGAAAAAAGAATGAATCAGAAATATTGGTATTTATGAAAATTATCAGGGAAATGGCACTTCAGTGCACAAAATTTGGCTGCCATTTTGTAATGATAACTACTCATTATTGTAATAGTTCATTAATTCTGAAAATAGTATGCAATTGTAGAACTACTCAATATAGAGTACGCCAGATTACAAGGCTACAGAACAATTCATTGCTGAGAAGAAGAAAAATGAAACTTCACCTACTTTTCAGCATCGAAAGCTGTATGTCCCCCCCCCCCCCTTAAGTAAATATCTTCACTGGTGGATTCTTTTTCTGAGTCCTTTTATGAGATCATTTATAGTTTCCAGGTTAAATTTTCGTCTAAGATGAGTCCTAAAAATGTTTATGTTTATGTGCAGGGAACTTCTTCTTTAGAATAATGGCATAGTCTGTAGTCTTGCGTTTGTATGTAAATTTGAAGACCTTCGATTTTTTATGGTTTATTGTTATTTTCCATTTCCTGCACCAATTGTCGATATCCTGGCAAAGTTTGTGGTTTCATTGCAACTGTTTAGCATGAGCTTGTACTTAATATGGCGACATCATCAGCAAACTGCGCTATTTTAACTGAATCACTTTTTGGAAAGTCTGAGACGTAGGTGAGGTAAAGGAACGGCCCTATAACACTGTCTTGTGGTACTCCAGTATTTATGGATCCGGACGGTGATTGTGAGTTTTCATATTTTACTGAGAATGTTCTTTTGCTGAGGTAGGACATTATTACAAAATCTGAATTGTGGTTAAGAAATTATTAATGCTACTTGAATAATTGAATTGTGGGTTGAAGCTATAGTAAAAAAAAAAAAAAACTCATACAGGCTGCATGAATAATAAACAGAGTGCAAAGTATTGTACGGTTTGGCGAAGTAATCAATGAGCAGAATGGCACTCTTTAGTCAAAAGTCACATGATGGATAACAGACCACGAAAGGACCACAAAGCACTCAATATCCACATGGTCATTCATGAGTAGGGACCAAATTCTCAAAAGATTTTTACCTATTTTTCCTTTTTACCAAAACCAGAAACGCTCTTACACTTTCTCGAGTCATGTCCATATGATTCACAGACATTAATCCTATGGAACCTAAAAAATAAAAATAAAATCAAAATGGAAGACGAAGACCTAAAATATATAACTTGCTTTTAACAGATTTTTGGTACAATTTATTGCGCTTTTTCCTTGAGAAATTCATAATTTTCGGAGAGACAAAAACCTTGAAAATCAATATCGTTTAATTCATTGTTATCGTGATGGACAAGAGGATTTCGTTTCCTCTGTCGACGTCGGTGTTTTGAAGCGGTTGCTTGCTCTCAATATCGCAGAAGATGACAGGGTAGCTCGACGGTCCAATATGGCTCCACAGCTCATATATACCACTCGCCCTTAAGGGGCTCGTTTTGCAAACATACATATTTGCAAAATAAAATCTATCTTCTACCACTTGTATCATAAATAAGTATTTTTAATTTGCCTTGTCTTGAAAACAACTCCAGCAATTGCATATGGTTTTGTGCATTCCGTTATCGAAGTTTAGAAGGTATAACGCAGTCTTTTCCCTCACAGCATTTCTTACATTAAGGCAAACTATAATGAACCTGTTGTTATAGGCATAATTGGGTAGAAACAACTTGGGATTAAGCATCTTATTTGACTTCAGTATTAAAACTGTGATTGTCATTATTATTGAATTCTTTCTTTCTTTATCTGAGTTTTGCCTCTCCCTTTTAGGATTTAAGTGACCCAAGCCGCCCGGGTCTTACAGGGCCGCGACCTGGCGGGAGAGGGATTATCTTTGAATCACATACATACTTTTTTGACCAGACAAGGACATGGAGGGCCTCCTGGATGAGTGATCAGCCCAATGCCGGGACCACCTCCGAGACAACACGAACACATAGGACGAGACACACCATTCACACTAACACACTCACTCCAAACAAGGCGAGGATGGGATGAAGATGATAATGACGGCCAAATGACATCTGGGGACCACAAGGGCCTAAAGTTATCCGACATTTGTCTCACAGGTGAGGAAAACCCCCAGGAAATAACCCCATCTTAGGAAACCCGAATCGAACCCGGGCCGCTGCGTGAGAGGATCGAACGCATCCCCTGAGCCACAGCGGTGGACTATTATTGAATTTACATATAAAATTCAAAAGGCTGGTTTCATTTTAGTTGTGGTCAATTTTGCATTGCAGATCCTTTAAGCTAAATTCTAGTGATTTTGAATTTAAATTTTACTTTGATGTATAGTTAAATTAAGAGAGTTGCGTTTCCAAAGCAGTTCAATACTGTGTTCAATAACAGCCGGTATAGTTTACGTACCTGCCAATTGACATTGTAAAGATCTCGCACGAAATCTGTGCCGATGAAACCGTTACTCTCTAGAGAGAGACATGCTATTGTGCTAGAGAGAGAGGTAGCTTGGCCTTCACAAATAGAAAGGGAGGTACTTTTTTTTTTTAATATAATTTATTTACAGCATGCTCCATTACAATATCTGTAACACTACATGCCCTATTGCCCTCAAAATAATAATTAGTTGCATGTTCACTTATACTAACTTTACATTTTTCTACTTATTATCGATGGCTTTATCACTAGAATACTGCAATTGTATTTACTGATTGTTATATACCGGAACTTTCCAACTAGAATTACTGGCTGTCTAGAGTCTGTCTAATTTTATTGATTTTATAAAGTCTATGAGTTCTTTTGTATATTCTTTCATTACTTTTTGTTCATTAGACGTCCACTTTCCATGATTTCTTATCATAGCGTTCCTGAAATCTGCCCGTTCACTCTTTAAGTTTGTACATTCAAATAAAAGATGTTCTACCGTCTGTTCTAATGCACCACATGTACATCCAGGGCTTTCCTTTATTTTAAATCGGTAAAAGTAAGAGTTAATCTTTCCGTGTCCACTTAAGAATGTAGAAATGTCTCCTGTCAAAGGTATGTTTATTTTCAGTCGTTCTTTTACACTGAGTTATTGTGCTGTGGGAGGTACTGTTGTGCGAGTTAGATAAGTAGCAGGCCAATCGACACTATAGTCCCCACGAAAACGTAATGCAATGACTTAGGCAATCGGCACAGATTTCGTGCGGAATCTATACTAAGGTAGTAGCCTAAGATCCAGCTGACTTCACTGTTTCAAATGCATCGTACAAATTTGCAGCCGCATAATACGTTCTGCTTGTCGCAACATCTCCTCATTCTGTAATGATGTACGTCTATTGTGTTGAAGATTTTGACTTTAAAATGAGAGATCTGATGTAACCTACATAGGTACGATTGTATTGGTCTTGAATGTGTTTGGCTGGGCATTTTTCAAGTGTAGAGAGCGTGGTTCCTTTGGGGTGTTGGGCGGTAGCGTTGCTCCGAATTTCCGGGAGCTGGCAGAGAGACAGCGCACACGGTCACGTTGAGATAGGACTCTCTCGGATCGATACCCCGACCTCTGCCAACCGCCCATCTAGTCCTGCTGTCAGGGCCCCTCTGCCACTAACGTAATCTCCGGCTATCTGAATACTAACTCACTTTTTCTATTCACATCACCGTTAGAGTTGGGAGTCATAGATTCCATATTTTTCACAAAGACACCACTGACATTCCTGCGGCTAATCTAATGTTTATGGCAAAGGCATTTAATGACCATAAAATAGTGAACAAATGCGAAATAAAAAATGCATTTATGACCTAAAAATAGTGAAAAAATGACACAATTTTTTTAAATGACCAATAAATTTTCCATTATTACTTATATTTAGTATTTCAATGAATTGTCCACCGCTGTGGCTCAGGGGATGCGTTCAATCCTCTCACACAGCGGGCCCGGGTTCGATTCCTGGTCGGGACAAGTTACCTAGGTGAGGTTTTTTCCGGGGTTTTTCACCTATGAGACAAATGTCAGGTAACTTTAGGCCCTTGTGGTCCCCGGATATCATCTGGCCGTCATTATCATCTTCATCCCCATCCACGCCTTGTTGTGAGTGAGTGTGTGTGTGAATGGTGTGTATAGTCCTATGTGTTCGTGTTGTCTCGGAGGTGGCCCCGCGTTGGGCTGATCACTCATCCGGGGAGGCCCTCCATGTCCTTGTCTGGTCAAAAAAGTATGTATGTGATCCAAAGGTAATCCCTCTCCCGACAGGTCGCGGTCCTGTAAGGCCCGGGCGGCTTGGGTCGCTTAAATCCTAAAAGGGAGAGGTAAAACTACGAATAAGAAAGAAGAAAGAAAGAAAGTAATGAATTGCTAAGAGCAATTTAACGGATGAAAATGCGTTATATATGAATTTACAATATAAAACACACTTATTTTATTACTAAAAATGTAAATAAATCTATACTACTTGGACACCGTTAGCGAAGGAAAAAATCTTGGGTGGCCTTGCTCAGTTGCCATAACATACTGAATCATGAAGAGCATCGCTGAAATATTATCAATCATGAAATGCACCTCGAAGCCGGATTTTTAACTTTTTAATTACCAATCGTTTTAATTGTTTAAGCACAATCTGCATGTAAGGGTAAGATTCATGAATCTGTAGTTCGTTTTAATCGTTTCATTTCGAATCTGCTTGCCCATATGTCAGCAAAAGATCCGTTTTACCCGTTCGAATTATTTATTTACTACGGCTAACAATATAATTCATGCTATTTATACAAAAAAACAATGTCAGTGTTATTAATAATGTTCTAATTATTTTTCTGTTATATAAATTACGTAAACAAAACACCTAGCAGGCACCTGCTAGTAATTAATAGAACGAATGTTTGCTATTTTATCTCACTACAGACATTTAAATGAAAATCCAAAGAAAAAATCTGATGCGAAATTAACATTAACTTCCTCTGCCATAGGCGTAACCAGGGCGACCATATGGGGGAGGTTATAACATCCGCGGTATGGAATACCCCCCGGGGATCCTCCCCCGGAAAATTTTAAAAATCAAGATGCACAATAACGAGTTTTAAGCTTCCGGGGGTCGTCCCCGGAAAATTTTGAAAATTAAGATGTACAATAACAAGTTTTAAGCTTCCGAAAGTAATTGGTCTGATTTCGTGCTCAAGGAGTGGTCACAAAATTTACTGCAAACCTCGCACCCAATAAATAAATAAATAAAATTAAATAAAAAATCTCAAACCTGCTTGTCATAAGCTAAAACGGATAAAAATCTTTACATACGTCATTTTAAATAGCTTTAAGGAAAATTCATGCAGAATTTGAAGAAAATCGAACAATGTGTTCAGTCATAAATTTACAAACAGTAGATAAAATCCCGAACGGTGGAGTTAAAAGAGGAGCTCGCTTCGATAGGTCAGTTATTATTATTATTATTATTATTATTATTATTGTTATTGTTATATTATTATTGTTATTGTTACTACTGTTACTGTTGACATTCAAGTGTTAACAAGTGTCTGTCAATATTTGAACTAATTTAGAAACTATTATCATGCAGGAAATTAGGGGACATCAGTGGCGCCAACTTATATGGGTCCGTGGGGCTCAAGCCCACCCAATAATTTGCTGTGTCTCATTGCCATAACTATTTATTGCTAATACTAAAAATCGTGTTTCGTTGTTGAATAGCTCTAAAGCGACAAATCAGGCTATTGTTGGCATACATTTTAAGGGCTTTTGTTACAATTCACTCATGATCGTTTGAAATTGTTCCTATGTTCATTAATTTACTTACGTCTTACTCTGTCTATGCAATTTTCTAAGTTACTACCGAAATATATTTTACGCTTTAAAAATATACTTTTTACGTTCAGGGGAAAATAACTTAATCAGATTGCTGTTTTAAGTATACATAAGGAGAGGCTGGAAAATTTCGATTTAGAATTTCGATGATACTTGTGATTAAGAAAAATGAGAGGAAGGATATTAATTGACAAAAGAAAGAATTGTGATATAAGCCAGGAGTGTGGAGTAAAAGATATCGGCGACTGGAAAAAGAAAAAAGGTTAAAAGGTCAAAGTGAAATGAACAAATAGAAAGAATGAATTAAGAAATATTCGTTAAATCAGCAAGAGACAATTAACCAGAGGGAAGAACGAAATAAGGGGCAGAAGTATGAAAATTTTAAAATCTTTGAGCCCACCCAATATTTTTCAAAACTTGCCGCCTCTGGGGGACATAAAGCTGTGTTATCAAAATAAGATTAAATTTATTTATTTATTTATTTATTTATCTGAGTTTTACCTCTCCCTTTTAGGATTTAAGCGACCCAAGCCGCCCGGACCTTACAGGGCCGCGATAGATTAAATTTCAACGGTAATAAATAGGTACAGGTAGGCTACCTACTATAATTGATCCCATTCTAGTTTGATCCTAGTCAAAACAAAGGGGAGGAGAATTCACAGAGAGTTCGCGGAAAATTCGCATCATGTGACAAAACGTGATAGGTTAATGTCATTAGCATGCACCATTAGCAGGGTGTGGCTAACAAGTGTTCGTAAGCTCATGCAACAATAATATCAACATTTACACGTGAAATAAACTCTCACTGGCATCGTCATCATTATAGTATATAAATTATCAAACAAAACAAAGGATTCATTGTTCACGACGACCCTGCGCGTTGAGTTGTACTGAGAATAAACAAACTATCAATAACACGGTGAACACGTGCGTTCTCACGTGCGGGCTATGACAGCCACGCTTCTTTGTTTTGAACAGGATCGTTCTTAAATGGGATAGAGAATAATAGGCCTAAATAGTATGCCAAGTGTTACATAATTGAACTAATATTTTTGGGGTTATACTTTTTAATATTACATATTTCCACTAAAATTAGAAGTTTCAATCAAAGTGTATATTTAATGAGTTTCATACTTCTATTTTACACACTCTCACAGTATTCCTGAAGTTGCTTTACGCAAGAAATTTCTAACTATCTTTCGTGTGCTTGTCTAGGCTCTAGGTGAATGGCTTAGGATAGCACTGGAGTTTTACGACCTCCATGGTTGTTTATAGTAATTACTTCCACTACTTAAGGAAGATGTTACTATGTTTTTAATGTTTCACGCTGCAGGCTCAAACGTTTGTCAGTTTTAGCTTGAAAGATGAAATGCACTTCCACCCACTTAGTAATTTCCATACTATTCAAGGAAGTTCATTCACACGGGATATTGACGCAATAAAAATAAGCTCACGTTAGCACTCCCTCACAAACTGGCGTATGCATAGAGTCTTAAAATAAGTTGTGAAGCTGTGATATACAAATAAATTGTCTGACAACATTAACGAAATATTATATTCTGTAATATCTACATTATAAGTTAATATGTTTCTATGTTCGGTGCCCCCAAGCATTCTGATTGGCTCTTGAAGACAGCCAATCAGCGGTCGAGCTTTCACAAACCGGTAAATGAATTGTATATTTTTTTAACGAATACTCAATACGGGTCATAACGTATGTGTAAGGTATAAACCGGTTTAACTAAGTTGCATACCGTTGCATACCGTCTGCCAATTGCTGCAACCTTTTAGCAAATATATTTTAGAAGTCTACTGTTTTAGGTTAGAGACCGAATCGACCGCAGGGCCAAGATGTTAACGAAACGATTTAGAAAACTGAATAACACCATAACCTAACCGGGATTAAGCTCGTGACCTTCTGAATTTTAGGACAATATCTGTACCAAGCGCCCCAAGCCTATATAATTCGAATAATGTTCTCTAAATGAATTTTCATAAACCTAAAACTAATATGAGAGATTTACATTAGCTTGAATTTTGGAACTAATTCTCTCCCAAAATAATGTCATTTTTATTAAAGATAGTACCGGTAACAGAATCTAAGTCCCTTTTTCATAAGATTCGGTTACAATGTGGCTAAAATAAATAGGGTACGTTTTGTCCCATTGTGATGCTTAAACGCTTCTTAGACTGAAATTTTTCCCATGATGGTAAATATCAAAAGCTTTCATACAACTTTTTTTCAGTATTGTTCGATCAGATTGCAAACTATCAGAACTTGATTATGCTTTGAACACCGATAACACAAATATCTCCTATTCCTATCGCATTAAGGCTGCAAAACAGCCAGAACAACTAATGGAATGGAAACCTTTTGTCATTATTTTAAAAGCCTCCGCTACTCCATGTCCTTCCACTAAATGCGATGAAAATTTTAAAATTCTAAACTGAAACGGAAAAAAAAAACCTGATGCGATGCACTTAATGGCAGATAATTAGGTTCTTTTGTTTTACATTACCACATACAGTAAGTGGCCTCATTGCTGGATACACGCTATCAATTGTCTCATCCAAACACAAAGCAGAATTGCCCCGAAGCAGGCCTTCAAAGCCTAATTTTGTGGAAGAGCTTATGACCACCCTTTGTGGAATTTATTATACACAATTTATACACAAAAGTATCAAATACAATTAGTATTAACAGTTTTAAAACAATACTTGGAGCCACTTTCTAGAAAATCGTTGAAAAACGGAAATATTCTTTGCGTTATAGTGATAGGCCTGCCAAGTGTGACATAAATTCGTCGATGTGCTTCAAGTCACATCCCCGATTTTAGAATTTCGTCTTGAAAGTATAGTTTTCGCGCTATGATGTTCAGAAACTGATGCATAGACATACAGACATATTGTCGAAAATGGTAATTTTAAACTCAGGATATCTCAAAGGCCCTTTCAAAACGTGTATTCTGATATCTCTCAACTGTATTTCAGGGTCGAACACAATACTTTTTCTACCGCATACCTATAATAATACTTAGGCCTATCGTAGAGGTACAGAAGCTAAGGAACAAATAAAAAGATTATCAACTTGGTTTTTCTTGTCACTGGCCTGTCACAACAATAACATCCCTGAAGGGACAAGGCCTAACACCCGACCGATGCATCATCTAGCATAGGCAGATGGCAGGATTGGGGGCATGTGGTCAGCATGCCGACACCCACGGCCGTTAATGGTGGTTTCCATGACCGGAGCCGCTACTTCTCTATCAAGTAGCTCCCCAATTTGAATCACGAGGCTGAGTGCACCCCTACTAGACCTCCCTACCTCAGAAAAATCCGAGGAGGTACCGGGGATCGAACCCGGGACGACGGATCTGTAGTCAGCGACCACAAAACCAAGCCGGCGGTCACTTCACAACAATAATAATGCATTTTATTTATACCTTTTTTATTTACAGATGACGTATAGATGCTGTCCTGTTTGGATTTTAATTTTGTTTGTGGTTGGTTGTGTTTGTGGTTTTATACACTGATCAAATTGCATGTTGTGGTTACGTCTTTTTCGGAAGTTTATTCAGCCTACACAGAATCGACTCAGCCTTTAAGAGAAATTTTATTATTAACAGGCACAGTCCTGAGGGTAAAGATAGCCCGAGCTTAAGACTAACAACCCAACTCCTTCCTCTTGCCTGTGCTGAATTTTTAAAATCAGGAAACCTCATCCTCCAAGGACTCTATGGATCTTTACGGCGAATTTAGCAGGGAGGATTTTACCTTATTTCTTGTGTATTCAAATGATAATACAATTTCAATTTTTGGCATAAAAAGGAGAAATGTAAGAAGCTGCCATGAGAGCTATTCGATAGCACACAAAGGTTTAGTGGAGCGAGAAGAATATTTAGAACTATTTTAGTCGAATTCCATATTGTCATAGATAAACACATCCGCATTAATATCGTGGAGCAGCTATATTTGGGTGAAACCATTCTATCTAGATGTTACCATAGGTTTGTATTTTATGAAGCAATGAATACGGTACTAATATTAGTGAATACGGTATTAGGAATAACGGAAAAAATCCAACTGCTACTGCAGTATTGAAATACATTTAAATATATATAACGTAGGCCTACACTATACAATTATATTCAAGATGATACATTTTGCTTATCATTAATACTTATATGCGTTTTAAAGAGGTTTTTTTTTTTGTGCCCACCCTTACCCCCAAGCAATTAAGCCTAAACCTCCGGTCAGACCAAATTTTGGTAACCATATGTGATGTGTGTTCCGGTCAAGAAAACCACCAATAACGGCCGTGGGTGTCGGCATGCTGACCACATGTCCCCCAATCCTGCCATCTGCCTACGGGAGATGACGCAGCGGTCGGGTGGTAGGCCAAGTCCCTCCAGGGATGTAGCGCCACGGAAAAAATGTGATGTGTGTATACCTAATGTGCCCTTATGTACATCCGTAGGGGATGTTGATGGTGTGACGTGTTTGGGCTGTGTACTTGTGTCTTTGTACTTTGGCGCAGGATAGACCTAAGTGCGGAAGATTATTTCAAATACATACTTTCCTTTCTCTCCCTCTCTCTTATTTCTCTTATTGAGAAATCTACCATATTGTGTCTACGCGCCATCGACTTTCGGGTCAACAGATTGATTTTAAAGCCAGAATTTTATTGCAGTTATCCTAGGCGTCAGCTGGAAGATTTCCAAGCATTTGTTTTAGAAATACAGTGATAGATAAAAGGCTGGGTTCCAAGTAACTGTTCAAAGCCACTAACTTTTGTTTTATTTATCTTTGTTTTACTTTCCTTCACACCAGCAAAAAACAGTGCAATATCACACTAGCCTACAAAAATATTATGGTAATACTGTATAAGATTTAATTACATTTTATTTAACTGAAGACTGCAGAATTGATTGCATCTTACGAGGGCTGCCACAGCCTTCGTACTAATCGAAAATGAAATGATGAAAGAAGTAGTATCACGCTATAATATTACTTTACCACTGAAAGGCGCTGAAATAGGCTAAAGCTTTGAAAGCATTGAAATTGTGACTATCTGAATATTGATTATCTGACTGCACACCATTACTAGATGCTGTAATACTATATCGCTTTTATTTCCATTCTTTACTGTAAAGACATGCAACTCAATTTTTCATATTACCTTATTAGTAGGGTTCGGATGTTTATGACTTTAAAAAAAGTGGAAAATATGACTTCAAATATGCCCTTAAAAATGACTAAATATGACCCAAATATCCTAAATATAACCTAATAAAAGTAACGTATTTTCAAAAAATAAATGTTCCAATTTAAAACGTTTAAAGACACTAAATTTTTACATCCCATGAATTCACTGAGATAATCACTTTTTTAAACAATTTTAGTGATTTACAGTATTACTTTTAATGAACTTATATTTTTAAAGAATTTGCTCCTACTTGCTCGCTTCATCAGCTCCAATTAATATATTAATATATAATATTTTGTAGACTTTCCGTGTCCCTATAAAATATGAACAATTGCATTGATTTTAAAACCTAAGTTACTATTAATTTGGTATAAATATTAAATTAATTAAATAAATTTCAAATTTAACTAGCCACGTAGTTCAAACACTGTACGATTGTGCTCTTTTGCCGAATATGTAACTGAAATATGACGTAAAATTGCAAATATGGCCAAAACATGACCAAGACCACAAAAATGACCAAAATATGACATTATATGCAAAATAAAAACGGTCCGAATTAAGATAACAAGCGTGTAATTCGTGTTTAATTTGTGTTTTCGGCGAGAACGGAGTTCAGGATAAAAATATGACATGTCATGAACATCCGAACCCTTTTATTAGTTATTATACCGTGTTGATTTCACAGACACTTCAAACTAGGTTTGGGCATTAAGACTTTCACACGTTCGCTTTAAGGGTTCGAACTTCCGGATGTTTAACAAAGTCTTCTTACAGAAACTGACATTTTCCTGTAATTCCTATGTTGGGGCAAAGGGCCTCCAACTGGACGTTTCAGAACCTAGATTAATTTTGTTACGCTTACTTTCCGAGAGGGAACCCCTCCAGAAGTATTTAAAAATATTACTAGTATTTTATGTACGTATTCTGCCCTTATTCATGGACGATGTACGATGGGCCTAAAATGTTCTGTAAGTGCATTTTTAACCTTTCCACTGCTACTGATATTCAAATTCAGAGATGTAAGATTAATAGAGTGATGCTTTATGTAGAATGTGAGGATTTTTAATCAAATGTTATGTATGTCATTCATAGAAACCAACTATTCCACTGAAATTTTCCTAACTGATTTCAAACTTAGAGCCCACAGATGTTTTCACTTGATGTCTGCCTTATTAACAATGCATAAAGTCAGCTCTGAAATAATTGAGGCAGTCACACCAGTATAGGTTATTGTCATATGTATGCCTATTCATACGACTATTTTTAATATTAGAATTTTAACTTAATAATTAAGGAATCGCGCACAATGTGCATTATCTTAACCTAAGACTTAACCTACCCAGTCCTGAACCCACAGTAGCATTTATTTTAAAATAAGAAAACGCCATTTTCACTTAGGTAATAAAAATTCGAAATTGAATACTTTATAACAGATGAAATAGAACAACGAGTCCTGGTAAGTAAATATCTAAACGGCCCATTTGACTGGAGAAACCACAAATAAAAAATTAAAAAATAAACCGGCGACAGGACTTAAACATTGGACTTCCCTTCTGCGAGCCCAAGACGTGACCATCTAACTCAGAAAACCAATTTTATAAGATTAAAATAATTTAAAATCAAATAGACAATGTAATTTAATATAAAATTAACAACATAATTGCATGGGATACTCTTGAATATGCAAATCAGTTTTCATTTTAGCCTCCAGCAGGCCCGACGAGAGGGAGGGGCAGCCGGGGCTGCAGCCCGGGGCCCGAGAACAGTTTTTATTTTTGAAGTAAAACTTCTTTTGCAGCGGTAGGAGTAAATCGGGAACTTGTGTCACGCTAAAACCGTCACGAAATCAGTGTCACACTCAATCGGAATCGGAATCGAATTGAGAATATCTGCAACGTACTTTTGATACGTGGCTCCTTCCTCTTTTATGCCCACTACTATGTAGTAGGCAATGGGTACCTAGGCAAAGCCCATTTGCCCCATGATTTTGAGTATGATTTGGAAGTGGTGTCATAGCTGTAAAGTAGGGGTGGTTAGGAATGTTCGATTCTATTGTTGTAGCCGAAAAGACAGTCTATTGTAATTTTGTATATCCAATTTCTTGCTCTAAAATTTTGTTTTACGCGGTCAGAGGGTCCTTTTATTTAAAAATTTTGAAGTTTGGGGGGGGGGTGTTATTGTGCGGGTTGCGGCCCGTCTTTTGCAAGGGAACTATTCCAACATTCGTTGCGAGGCCTGTCACACTCAAAACCGAACGAAATTGACTAGAGTGTTTCGGAGCGGACTGCACAGAAAACAATAAACTCAATGATTAGGAGTAATCAAAGGAAATTTTTCAGACCTAGTACGAGGACCTGCAAATGTTGGTGGTAGTAGTAGTAGTAGGAGAAGTAGAAGTAGTAGTAGAAGTAGTAGTAGTAGAAGTAGTAGTAGTAGTAGTAGTAATAATAATAATAATAATAATACTTACCTGCTCAATGGCAATAGACAATTTCTAAGCAATCTAAAGGTATATTATCTATTTTATGGAACCCGGAGGTTCATTACCGCGCTTAAAGAATCCAAACAATAAAAAAATTAAAGATCCAAAATTTAAAAATCCAAAATTCCAAAAGTAAAAAATCAAAGATCCAAAATTAAAAAGTTCAAAAATCCAAAATGAAAAAATAAGAATTCCAAAAATAAGAATCCAAGTATCCAAAATTAAAAAATCCAAAATTTAAAAAATGCAAAAATAACAAATCCAAAATTTAAAAATAAAAAAATCGTAAATACAAAAATTGAAAAAAACAGAATTAAAAATTAAAAAATCCAAAAATCCGAAATTTAATAAATAATAAAATCCAAAATTCCAAAAATCCAATATTAAAAAAAAAATCAAAGATAGAAAATTTAGAAAATCCAATATTAAAAATTCAAAGATCCAAAATTTAAAAATCCGAAATTTAAAAACGTTCAAAAACCCAATAGTAAAAAGTCCAAAAAGGAAAATTGAAAAAATCCAATAATCAAAAATTAAAACAAGTTTTACTTCTGTCGCGTGGCGTTCCACGCACACTTTTTTATCTTCTAAATTCACTCTAAAATAAAATTGGTTAAAAGTGTATAAGCGACTTATTCGGATTTTGAAACCGAGATTTAAATTTCTTTTACTAACATGCATCTGCGGTTTAAATGAAGTTGACATTTTTCATGAACACATTATTTTTTCATTATTACCATCTAGTGTTCGTTCGTTGAATTACAGACTTTTCATTAAAATACTATAAAAAGAAAGAATAATTGTACAATTAAAGGGTAAATATCTCAATTGTTTATGCAATTTTTCGAGTGCCGATATAAGGAATAGTTCCTTGTTTATTTTTTTAAAAAATCTAGAATAACTGTGTCAAAATAATAACACAATTATTGGTATTAATATTAGTGTTTTATTAAGGGAAGTAAAATCTTTTGTTTAAAACCTAAAACGGGCTATTCAACTAAAATAAGAAGTTAAAATACCTTTTATAAAAGCCTAAAGGCCCGGACCCTATATATTACCATAAAATAGGCCCTAAATTGGGCTTCACTCTGGCATCAGTCAACCGATTTGATCCAAAATCAATAGGCTTCGTCCCAGGGGAGTTATAAATGCGTATACCAAGTTTCATGAAAATCCGATAAAGCGTGGATTAATCTTGTTTATAAAACTTGGGCGCCTATGCAAATATTGTTTTAGGTCATCTCTTTATAAAACGCCTCTGTTATGAAATTTCACCTTTATCACAATGTAATGAAATTTAGCAGAAGATAATCTTCAGTCACTTCTGCTCTTATATCTCGTGATTCTTTTTTACCACTCTGAATTTGTCACCCGTACACAGAAGCGGGTTTGTAGCAGGGACGTATCCAAGATATTTTTTCGGGAGGGGCTATATAAGTCTAACACTGTTATCACTAAGGCCCGGAAATTTATGAAAATCATATTTTTAATAATGCAAATTATTACAAGGTGTCAAAGAAATATTTAGAAATTGATGGTTTAATATTGCATATTTTGTTAGTTTTGCAATGATGCATCATATTTGCTCAATATTAAAATATTTGTGCATATTTAACCAATTTGTCACATTTATAACAGCATATTATGAAAGATGTCAAATACTGTACACATCTCTGTTAATTAAAAAAAAGCTATTTGGCTAAGTGAATGTTTTGGAAACCGATTATAAAATTTGTTGATAGTAAATAGACTATATTTTTTTGTAACCGATTATGTAATAATAAAGCAACGTTATATTCATTATTTTTCAATTTATTAAAATTTATTGCAATAACTTATCCTTGTTTTATTTTAATTTTTATTATGTGATTCATAAGACTTATACTATCTTTTAAAATTCGTGATGTAATTCACCCAACAACAGAACGTCTAGTACAGTATTCAATTTACTTAAATAATAGAGCATACCTCATTTTTCCGGAGCATATTTCACAAATTTCAGGTAAAAATTCGATGTTAGGCTGAATCTTGTCAGGATGTGCAATTAAACTGTCTGCTAGACCTATTTGTCAAATTAAAATGTTCTTATGTGCAACATATTAGCATTACTTAACGTTTCGGGGGGGGGCTGTAGCCCCCTAAGCCCCCCTCTGAATACGCCCCTGGTTTGTACAGTAGTATGCACCACAACCAAGTCCCCCTTCCGCTCGGCGTGGTCACTTCCCCGCCTGGCCGCTAAACACTGCTGCGTCTGCGTGAAGCCATGATTTCCTCTAACCGTATGGTCAAGTGAATTTTATCGGCCTACTACCATTTTCTGTTATTTTTTTAGCAATCTACTGCAGAATTTTCAATTTGGATAAACATGAAGCTTTTTGTTTTTTCGTAGTTTATTTTGTATATGCCTACATGGCGGAATGTTATAATTAGACTTCGGACTTTTAGGTCGCTAAAAATGCTGTTTTAGGTACCTAAAATAGGCTCTAAAAATTTGAAAATAGGTTCTAAAAATCGTAAAATAGTCTCTTGTAAAATCGTTAAGTTGCCAATTTTCTGAAATATCTCAATTGCAATGCAGAATATTATATTTATTGAATTCACCATTAATCAATAATCATGATAAAACACAGATATTGGCCTATGGTACACAGAATTATGTAGACCTATTACAGGGGCCTTTATTACTACCATAACAGTGAATACCTAATCCCTGCGCCCAGAAGCTACGCACGTAATTCAGAGAACTATGATTTCTTTGTTACTGGATGTGGGAGTCGGGAGAAAAACGCTACATTTTGTTGGGAATTCCAAGGAATTTTTCTACTGAATACGAAACATTCCTTACTATTTAACCACGTCACAAATATGTCATATACTGCACATTCCGAGCCAAAAATTTAGTACGAACTGAAAATAAATGTTAGAATTTATAACAAAAAATAACTTATTTTGAACTTTATTTAGAGGAAAAACAAGCAAAAAGGCAATATTAGGCTCTAACGTAAAAATAGGCTGTTTTAGGTCTTATAAAAGTATCAGTTTTAGGCATAGTCACTTATGAAACTTGCATATACAAGTTTTCGTCCATATATCACTTAAGGATTGAAATAGGTTTTTACCTAAAATCCGAAGTCTAGTTATAATAGCCATTGCCAAATAAAACTCAGTCCATTTACACGCTTTTACGGACCGGTGCCGCACCACGTTGTATTGTTGTATTGTTATTGCTATACGAAGCAATCCAAACAGCGTTGCCATACGTACGACTATAGTCGTACACATACGAGTATTTCACAGAATTGTACGACGTGCGACACAACCATGAGTCCTACACCTATTTGTACGACTATTTTTAACATAGCGTTTGAATTTTTTTTTTCAATCTACTGACAAATTTTAAATTTTGATATATATCCAGCTTTTTCTTTTCTCATGGCTTTTGTTGTAAGCATGTTGCTAAAATCAATGTGCCTGGAAAGCAGTCCTGTTCCTTTTTGCAATAATTACAACACTGTTACAACTACTGTTTACTTAATTTTGTCTTTTATCAAATTTAGCACATCGGAAGGTAATAAAACACGCCTAGTCATTTATAATTCAGATGTTTAAGAATTACATGACATATGTAAGGTGTATAATAGCGATTAATTATTATTATTATTATTATTATTATTATTAGGCCTATTATTATTATTATTATTATTATTATTATTATTAACGCAATACGTTCATTATACTGAAAAATCACAAAGTATACGACAGTTTTACCTAGCATACGACTATTTTCGAATACTAGTACGACTGTTCTATCTATCTGATCTGGCAACCCTGAATCCAAACCTCTAAAGAAATATACCGATAAAGAGCAGCTGGTCTTATTGTTTTTCTTTTATTTTGACCAAACATAATAACATTATGATTGTTATTATTAATAGTATATGTTGACACGTCCATATCAAAAGTGGCTGTATACTTGAAATAATATTTGGAAATCTTACTTTCTTATGGTTTGTAATGTAATTTTATTATTAATATTTTATTTCTTCCTGCAACATCCGCAGGTAGCCGATGACAAAGAGTACCAACAACAATGGGTATATGTATATTGTATACATGTATACAATGGGTATATATGTATATGTATACGAGAGACCAGTTATCTGAGTAGTAGCGGTAAACAAAGTCAGCATGCGTGAGTGGAGCAGTAGCACGTTATAATAATTAAGGAATCGCGCACAATGTGCATTATCTTAACCTAAGACTTAACCTACCCAGTCCTGAACCCGGGGAGGGGATCTTTCACTACTGAAAAATCCCCCACCCGGCCGGGAATCGAACCCGGAGTGGAAGGCAGGAGTGCTACCGACTCACCCACGGCGGCGGACGAACTTACAAAAGCAAATTTTAGCCACCATTTATAGGAAAAAATGTCAGTACATTATTATTATTATTATTATTATTATTATTATTATTATTATTATTATTATTATCATCGTCATCATCATCATCCTGACAATTCGCAAAGTGTACGACGATTTTAACTGGCGTACGACTATTTTCAGTTGTTGGTACGACTGTTTTACGTTTCTGATCTGGCAACCCTGGTGGTAAGTATTAAGATTACTAGAGTGTGATTTATGTAGAATGTGAGGATTTTTAATCAAGTGTTATGTTTGTCATTCATAGAAACTAACTATTCCACTGAAATTTTCCTAACTGATTTCGAACTTAGAGCCCACAAATGTTTTCACTTGATATCTGCCTTATTAACAATGCATAAAGTCAGCTCTGAAAGCATTGAGGCAGTCACATTGGTAAGCCTACTTATTAGAGTATTTTAAATCACCGGTGATATTACATAAAAAAGAAAATGTAAGACCGTTCCATCTGGTAATGTATAAGTAATCCTACAAATTTCTCACTATTTATTTAACTTTAGGTCATTATGAAGAACGTATGAAATAATGGGCCTAAGGCAAAACCACACTAGCAATGATTTTAAGTGGGATAATAATGTCAATTTAATTTGATAGTTTTGGAATACAAATCCTGGTCACCACATCTATAAGCGTTCACAGACTGTCGGAATTTTGTCCCGGAAGATTTCTGTTCTTTTCGTGCCTATAAATCTAGTAGGCCTAGTGAGAATTTTGAATTTACGCTCTCATAAACGCCATCGAACTCGCGGACTTTGGACAGAAAATCAGTACCTCACTGAAAGCTCACTCAAAACATCACTATATTAAAAGAAAGAAGAGAGGAAGAACGAAGATAGGGGTTAAAGAAAGAAAGAAAAAGAAAACACAAGATAGATATATCTATATATATTAATAAAAGGAAGTGTCTGTCCTCCGTCTGTCCGCGATGCCCAGCGAAATCTACTCAACGCAGAGATCTGAAATGTTATACATAGGCGGACTAAAGGGTCGGAATGTGCACCTCGAAGCCGGAATTTTAATTTTCGCTTTCGTTCGTGAGTTATCAGTGAAAAACTGGCAGAAATCGTGCATTTTTTTGCGATTTAGAAGCATCAGTTTCAGTAATAAATTTCAATATCAAATCACTTACAGATGGCTTTGGCTATTTTTGTCATCATACCTCATACCTTGGAAATAAAAGCAACGCGATCGCTTGATTTTGTTAGTCCATCCTAGACGATTCAATTGTTTAGAGTGTCAAGGCCCACAGACATATGACATTTTCAACCAACACGGAAGAAGGATAATCAACCCTAAATATGGACAAACATTGTTCGATTTGAACGAAACTCACTATACAGGGGTTTTCTGGGCCAAGGAACTCGAATCTGAGGTCCCTTTTACCAGGGGACGCTACCTAATCGTGGAATGCACTCCACGTGATTTAGGTGTTAATAATTATAATTTGAAATAATTATCGCGGGGGAAGCCGCGGGCACATGCGGGCACAAGCTGTTTGTCTGTCTGTCCACGATGCCCATCGAAATCTACTGAACGCAGAGATCTGAAATTTTAAACATAGATTCACTGAAAGGTGGGCGAATGCACCTCGAAGCCGAATTTTTAATTTTAGCTTTCGTTCGCGAGTTATGAGTGAAAAAATGGCAGAAAACGTGATTTTAGCGCTGTCGAAGCATCAGATTTCAGTAATACATTTCAATGTCAAATCAATTGCAGTTGGCTTTGGCTATTTTTGTCATACCGTGGAAATAAAAGCATCGCGATCGTTTGATTGTTGTAAGCCCACGCTGGTCGATTCATTTGTTTAGAATGTCAAGGCCCGTAGATATATGAAATTTTCAACCTAAACGGAAGAGGGATGATCAACATAGACCTAAATATGGTCAAACATTGTTCGATTTGAACGAAACTCACTATACAGGGGTATTCTGGGCCAAGGAACTTGAATCTGAGGTCGCTTTTACCAGGCGACGCTATCTAATCGTGGTATGTAGTCCACGGGATTTAGGTGTTAATAAATATAATGATTTAACTATTATGCTCTTAATTTTTAATTTTTGAAATAATTATCGCGGGCGAAGCCGCGGGCATATGCTAGTCTGTAAATAAAACAGAGTAAAGAAAAGAGAGCAAGAAGACAGAATGAACAATCATTTTATTTTTGAAGTGAAACTTCATTTATCCTTTTTAGAGCTATGATTTGTGCAAGCAGAGGCGCCGACTTGAAAATATTGTTGGGGGGCAAAAGGATTTGATTTTTAGTGGTGGATTTTAATAGTTATGACTTAAATACATATTGACCAATACGTTTAGCAATTCCTCGGATATAGACCAATCACGACAGTTTATCTTATAATATGTTTCGTAGGGTCGCAAGCAAGCAACTTTATCTGATAAAACGTCAGCTCATTACCGGACACTTAAGGCATCAACGTGAGGTGATTAATATGTCACACGCTGCTAGTGAAAAATAATTATTTTATACAACATAAATGGTTTAAAAATTGAAATAATATGAATGTCCATTGATTAAAAACACAATTTCGATTAGGTACAATCCAGTTTGGTGCTATTATAGTCTTTTGATGTAAGCAACTACGATGACGCTCTCCGTGTTGTGGTAAAATTGGGA
This sequence comes from Ectobius pallidus, assembly GCA_964059195.1. Lineage (NCBI taxonomy): Eukaryota > Metazoa > Arthropoda > Insecta > Blattodea > Ectobiidae > Ectobius > Ectobius pallidus. The sequence goes on from CAXKWD010000007.1 coordinate 98,087,995, forward strand.
ACTCGGATCGATTCATGGATTGTTCATTCATTTAGTATGCCGTAATCTTACTGAATATTGACAACAAAGTAAGAAAATAGGTATTATTTACAAAATCCGTTACGTTTTAATCATGGAATAGTTTTAATAAATCCTACACGAGATTACAAGTTTCATCAGATAAATTTTCTCGAACTTCGTTCTCGCAAATATATCGATAAATTCGTAATCTGTCGTGGGGATTACCTAAGATAAAAACTTAAATGTAGGGGTGGGGAAGATAGTACCTTGCCCCCAAAGTCGGCATACTTTATATATACATATATTAAGGATGGGTCCTCGATACTTTCGATACCTCGATACTCTCGATACTTGCATGGTATCGCATCGAACGATACTTCAGAAAACTCGCTCGACACTTTTATAATTCTGCAATTCTGCAATTAAGTGAGAATGCTAGTATTTTTTAACAAAAACTTGAAAGTGGACTGTTTAAAAAACTAATTTTAGTTTTAATGTAGAGTTTAAAAATAATTATAGGCTACTGATGATATTAAATTTTGTCTCAATAAATATGCAGACTTAATTAATTTAGTTGGTATTACACAGTTCTCTCAAATTTTAATTTTTAATGTACCTATTTATTAAAACTGGAAATGTTGAAGGTATCGAGTATCGAGAAAATCTGGTATCGACCCATCCCTAATATATATATAGGCCTGTGCTAGATGAAACCTTTGCAGCTAAGGTAGTTAAATCCCTGGTTGTATGACATACCCAGTATATCTGTTGTGTACAGCTTTCTTGACCTACATATGCAGCCATTGTGGCTGACGTTGTCTACCGCAGTGCGATGTTCAATTCGTTTTTTGCTTATATGCAAATTCCACTCTTAGAAATAGTATATAGTCGCCTCTCTCATTGCGTTGACAGTTAACATCAAGGAAGTCGCCGCCGCTTGGCGTATTTGCCACTCTGCATATTGTTAAAAAAGAGAGTGGGAAGATATAGATGCAGCAAAACACTTGTGGCAATGACACTGAGCAATGAGATAATTGGCAACACGAATTCAGTCAGCGGTTTTTTTTTAGAAAACCTTTTACAGTAACAACAAGCATTGTAATATGAGAACAAAGCGAGCCGCTCGTCAACGTTATGAGCGAGGCGACTTATACAGAAGAGGTACATTACGAAAGAACAATGACTAATATGCACAAATTATTATAACCTTAATGTTGTGTAATGTCCTGTTCTTCTCGAATTATATTTAGTTTTTATGATTATGGCATTGGATGAAATAGTGACGATGGACCATGATAAGTTAATATCCACATGAGCAATTTGCGTTTGCGGCTAGGGAAATAATTAAAAAAAACTAAAATCGAACTGGCCGGTCAAGCGGTTTGAGAAGACACTAGTACTTGAGCCATCCCGTCCGGTAACTAGCATACTGTGATTTATTTTAACTTCTGCAATGCAACTCATATTTTGTAGGTATATTATTAAATAATATTAGATATTATTATTAGGTATTAGGTATTATTATTATTATATAGTACAAGTATACCTGGCAGCAGAACACTAGGGAACTTCGATCCATAATTGATTATATTATCATCAAACAAAATAGTACATATAAAGCAACTGATGTAAGGACATATAGAGGTGCACAGTGTGGATCAGACCACTATTTGTTAAAAATGAAATGTTTCTGGCCATGGAGAAATAAAGGAAACAGTAATGAAGCTTCACCTGGAATTAATGGGAAGGAAAAGAGTGAAGATAAAAAACTTAATATTGACAACTTACACGATGAAAGCATAATGAAATTACTTACCTGTCGAATGGATAATACATTAGACGAAACATTTGATGGATCCGCTGAAGAAATGTATGAGTATATAAAATTAAACATAATAAAAGTAGCACAAGAAGTACTAGGAGAAAAAGAACACAAGAATCGTAAACAGAAAACAGAATGGTGGTCAGAACAGATAGAGCAAGCCATCCAAGAAAAAAGGATTGCCTTCAGCACTTGGTTAAATATTAAGACTGAGGAAACAAGATGGTTATACAAAGAAAAGAAGAACTAGTTATGAGGAAAATAAGGAAAGCAAAAAATGAAACCTGGGAAAAAACTTGCGCAGATGTGAATAGTAAGTTAAGTTTCAGAAGATCAAAAGAGGCCTGGTCCATACTTAAAGGACTTCGGTAAGAAACCAAAAGAAAAACGAACCTCCAAATAATATCATTACAGGAATGGGAAGATTATTACAAAAAATTACTAAATGAAGACAGACAGGAATTTGCAGAAGAAGAAAGTGAACATGCATTTCAAGGAATCGAATTACAAATATCTGAGAAGGAAGTAATGGACGCGATAATGTCAGGGAAAAATGGGAAATCACCAGGACCAGGTAATATTAATCTGGAAATCATTAAATATGGTGGCACTAAAATAATAAAATTGATAACAAAGTTTTTTAGCAAAATATTTTCTGGAGATCGAATACCTGATGAAATGAAACTAGGATATATAACTTCGATATTTAAAAAAGGAGATCGCAGAGTCTGCTCAAATTATCGTGGAATTTGTGTGTTGAACTCAATGATGAAAATTGTTGGAAAAGTAATCCAAAGGAGGTTAGAATCTACGTTCCAAACCCAAGAAGAACAGTGTGGCTTTACAGCAGGTAGATCTTGTACAGACCACATATTCACATTACGACAAATTTTAGAGAAATGTACAGAGAAAGGAGAAAATATTGGACTAGTTTTCATAGATTTGGAGAAAGCGTACGATACCGTTCCCAGAAAATTACTATGGAGGGCATTACACATGGCAAACATAGATGTTTCCTTAATTCATATTTTACAGGAAATATACAGAAATAATAATTGCCAGATCAAAGTTGGAAATACATTATCACCACAATTTAGAACAAGTAAAGGACTACTACAGGGTTGTCCTATGTCACCAATACTATTTAAAATTTATATAGATATTAGTCTGAGGCAGTGGTCTCGGAAATGCAACAGAATGGGACTAGAAATAGCAGATGGAAAATATATACATCACTTACTTTTCGCAGATGACCAAGTGGTTATTGCACAAGATGGAGAAGATGCCAACTACATGTGTAACCAACTATTGAAGGAATACAAAAAATGGGGTTTGAAGATCAATTATAAAAAAACAGAATACTTAACCAATGATACAGATGAATTGTACATCGAAGGGGAAAGAATAAAAAAGGTTAACAACTTCTGCTATTTAGGCACAATCTTAGAAAAAGGGGGAACATGGATATCAATCAAAAGATAAATAATGGGAGGAAAGTAATTGGAATGTTGAACTCAGTCTTATGGAGCAGGAACATCATTTGTAGCACGAAGAGAATAATATTTAAGTCAATATTGCAAAGTATAGTGTTATATGGAGCAGAGATTTGGACAATGAACAGAAAACATATGAACAAACTGAATGTATTAGAAATGGATTTTTGGATAAGATCAGCCAGAGTCTCACGAAGAGACAAAATAAGGAATGCAGAAATACGAAGAAGGATGGAAGTGGAAGAAGACATTAACAATACTATTGAGCGGAAGAGACTACAGTGGTATGGTCACGTACGAAGGATGGAAGAAGGAAGGATACCAAAATATATAGGCCTACTTGAATGGGAAATTGGAAGGAGAAGAAGAAGAGGGCGTCCTGCGACTACATGGATCAACAATGTACAGATATCAATGGGAAGAATTGGTGCAGTGGAAGAAGATACACAGGACAGAGAAAAATGGAGACAGATTATTAACAAATGATGACAAGCTCAGAAAAGTGTATTGATTGTGTTGAAATGTGATATGTGGATACTTTGTTTTAATTTGTTTGTATTGTTTGGTTGGAGGACAGCCTCCGTATTGAGGGAAAACTCAGAATGTATGTATGTATGTATGTATTATTATTATTATTATTATTATTATTATTATTATTATTATTATTATTGCCAGAATGGTACTTTACAAGATAGTGTGGGGGACGGGAAAACGTCCGTCCGTGTACGCACGATAACTCAAATGCACTTTTATACGCATTTATAACGTCCATGGGAAGAAGCCTATTGATATTGGACCAAATCGGTTGACCGGTACCGGAGTAATGCCCAATTTAGTGCCTATTTTATAGTAATAAAATGCATTTTGTGAAAGGTTGACATATTTCAAGAATTTCTTATATCTATCTATATCTTTCTTCTATCTTATATCTGTGTAAACGAGTTTGAATTAAGGTTAAGTATCAAACTTTAGACCTTTGTTCTTCCGTAATCCCTGCTTAATAAATCGATGTGGAGTTTAACTCGGAGATAAATTACAAAAATAACTTATTTTATGCATATCATAATTGGAAATGTCACTGATTAAACAAAAGCATTCTGGCCCTTTGTTCCATCGGTTTACCTGATTTTATTATTATAAATTATAATTATAATTATTATTATTTTTATTATTATAATTATTATTATTTTTATTATTATTATTATTATTATTATTAATATTATTATTTTAAAATCACGCAAACAAATCCCATTAAATTGCTTTAAAATAAAAGATTGTATAACAAATTCCTTGTGCAACGAGATTGTATTATAATGGTGGTATGCATTAGCCTTAGTAATAAAGAACAATCTAATAACACTCCTACAAGTTTTATATTTATACGAGATTATACAAGAGTTGCTTTTGGCTCCAAGGCACCGGTTTCATAAGGCACTGGTTTAGATAGTGCTGATAAAGCAGTTCAAGGTAAATAAGTAAGCCAATGCGTGCTTTAATTTATAGACCACAGACATTAAATCAGCTTAACGTAAGATTCTCAACATGCAGTCAAGGAAAATTTTTGTTTGAATACCAAACAAAGTAGTCTGTGCACGTTTCTATTAGGGCAATGATGGTATAAAATGATGAAGTAGAAGCTTAAGGCTCATGCGATGCTCAAGGCTACATTTCATCATTAATACTGGTTCGCATTTCAAATTTTTATAGCAATTACATCAGCATAATTTAATGAAACATCACATCATAATCGCGTCATTATTTATAAATGTTTTAAACTAACTCTAACTCCGTGGCGCTAACATCCCAGAAGGGACAAGGCCTACCACCCGACCGCTGCGTGATCTACCATAGGTAGACGGCAGGATTTGGGGTATGTGGTCAGCATGCCGACACCCACGACCGGAGCCGCTACTTCTCTATCAAGTAGCTCCTAAATTTGAATCACGAGGCTGAGTGCACCTCTACCAGACCTCCCTACCTCAGAAAAATATGAGGAGGTACCAAGGATCGAACTCGGGCCGACGGATCTGTAGTCAGCGACGCTAACCACAGACCACGCCGGCAGTCATAAATGTTTTACCACTGTCAAATATCATTACGAAGCTTTCAATTATTATTGGCATCATCATAAACATAACGTTAATATTGTCAAGAAAGTCAGTACTGACGTTTTGTGAACATAATAAAGTAGTTTTCTTTCTCGTTCTTGACCTCCGGATGTACGCCTACCTTCTCTGTCTAAAAGTACGGTATCCTAAGGGTCTCTTAAAGACTGTAATAGGGATTATTTTACTACTTTAATAACTTCCTTAGGTTTACTTTACGTATTTCTGAAAGTAGCGGAAATCTTTCATTCATAAATAAACGGGGAGCTTCATGCAATAAGCAAGGTTCATATTATATAATGACAAGTCTATTTTAAATGAACTAGTTCATTACGCAGCAGCGCCGAATGCTTCCTCTCTCGCTCAGTTACAAGCGTAGGACGGCAATGTTGAAATGCACTAGAGTAAAACGCAGCTCGGATGGCGGTTCGTCACTATTTCTGCGCAGAAAGAGATAGAGCTTCTTGGTTCACTCGCATCGAACCCCAAGCCGCCGTCCGAGGTGGTTTCTACTCCTAGGATGCTGCTATTGGTTAAGAATGGAAGGGAAGGGAAGGGTAGGAACCCACCCCACTTCGCTTCTTGGTTCACGCGCATCCAACTCCAACCCGCCATCCGAGTTGCGTTTTACTCTAGCATGCACAATACTTCCTTGAAGCGAACTCTATTTCTCAGAAGACGTCATTATAAGCATGTGTCATGTCCAACCAGACACCTATCACATAAAACAGCAGAATTTAGTTTCGAAAATAACCTTCTTACTTCCTCTGCCCGTACCATAGGTACTATAGGTAGAGGAAGTATTGTTTTCGACCCTAAAATTCGAAGTTGAGTTTTTAGCATATATACACGTTTCAAGGCCCCCTGAATCCAAAAATACTATTTTTGAATCCAAAAATAGGCTAGCTCCGAAACGGAGAATCGTATGAAAACAAAATTTCATATTTGGGTCAGGTACCTTCTGAAGATGTGATTCGAAGATTGGCGACAAATTTTCCTTATTTTTAAGGGGACTTTACATGAAGAAATTTTTGTTTTTCGCGATTTTCTCGAAAACGGCTCTAACGATTTTCTTTAAATGTTGCGCATGGATTGCTTGTACCAAGAGCTAAAACTTTTATTTGAAACATTTTTTCCAATAAATTCTCTGAAGGGTAGTTATAAGCAACCCACTGTGAATACGTGCTTTTTGCAATACGGCTTCTTGTAAATCGTACGAAAACAAAATTTTGTATTTGGGTTAGGTACCTTCTGAGGCTGTGAACATTCGCGACAACCTTCTCTTATATTTAAGGGGACTTTACATGAAGAATATTTTATTTTTTGCTATTTTCTCATAAACAGCTCTAACAATTTCCTTTAAATTTTGTACATGGATTGCTTATACCATTTCAAAAACATTCTCTGAAGGGTGGTTGTAACCTACCAACTTGCCTGGTGAACAACTCAATACGCGGAAATTTAAGGCATTTTATTCTATATAAGCACGTGAAGTGAGAAAAATGTACTGTTGGCCCTGCTTACAGTAAAGAAATATCTGAGGGGAATATTTGATAAATTCAGGAAATTATTCTTAACAGCGGAAAGTTCAATAAACGTTTGCAGTCACTTGTTTTTTTTTCCCCATAGCCTGCGTTTTTAGTCGCAACATTCAAAGAAGGGGCTATAAGGTATTTATTGCATAATTAGCGTAAATGCTGCAAACTTTTATTTGGGCAGAGGAAGTTATGTGACTTTCACATCAGATTTTTTTTTTCATTAGCGTAACATGTTTCATGAAGCTCCTACGTGAAGAAGCAATGCTGAAGTAAGATATTTTGTGAAACATAATATACTGTGCGCTGTTAATGCCTTCTGACTTCGACGTTTATATAATTAAATGCCAGAAAGATACGGTATTTCCCAAATAATAAAACAAATAATACAAATCACACTTTTTAATTGCAAGGGGTCCACAGAAATTTCAAAATAAATTTCCCTCATTTTCCCCTGGTTTTCCATGACCAGAAACTTACATTTCCCTGACCACAAGAATCAACGTTTTCGAGATTCTCTGTAAAGAAAATGTAAAAAATCCAGCCTCCTCCATCTCCATATAAAAATGAGAATGAATTGGCTCTAGCAAAACACATGTCCCTCCCATTTCACAGCTGGAGTTAGTTATTTTCCCTGACCATTACGTATATTTTTACAAATTTCCCTGACTTTTTGCTTTAATTTACAAAATTCTCTGCTTTTCCCTGACCGATTTCAATATCCCTCACTTTCACTTTCTTTACTACTACTTACTGAATTTCATTACTTTTCGGTTCCATGACAACTAAGCGCAGCAGGCTAAATAATGATTTTATAATAACTAAAGGATGGCTCTTTTGATAAGAAAATAGTTTAGTTTGACCCAAATTCAGTACTTTGACTCAGCGCATTTTTTCGTTAAAAACCACTCCACATATGGACCGATAAATTGCTGGACCCGTAGAATTCAATTCCGTCATGAGGAAAGTTAATTATATACAAGTTGTGTTCCACTTATTTTTTTTCCAATTATGGTAGCACAAAGCTTTTAAGCTAATCTAAAACTATATACCATGTAGTTTTTCTTATACAAATAATGTTTCTGCTATTGTTACATGCTATTCTTAATTACTAACAAATTATTTTTTAACGTTACGTCTTCTATAGAATGGTGATATTTGCAACCTCGTGGTAGTTGGACTTGGGTTCAATTCCTGGTTGTATATTTTAATTGTTCCTTGCAGTATTTCTTCCATGATATAGCTGAGGTGCTAGAGCTGCTATTTTGTTCAACAGACTCCCTTATTGATTACTAAAGACGTAATGATCCTGACTTCAAGGGAAAAAAAACTGCTTCTACAATATTATAGATCAGCTGACAAGAGTATCAAGCCGAAATACCATTATCTTTATGCAACTTATTACTTTTAGCAAGTTGGTAAAATCACAAAGAATCAAACTCTGTCTGACCCTAGTATAGTGCAATAAAAATGTAACAATAAGCTTTCTTTGTATGTAAGTTTACAAAAAAAAAGATCAAACTACAGTACGAAAACATTAATTCTGGAATTCAGATATTATTGATCATCCAAATCCTTAATGAGTGTCAGGTAGGTACTTTTCAGGTAGATTTTGTAAGATTTCTAAATCCTTATTGTCCAATAATTGAAATATTCAGGACAAAGTCAGGCTCCCAAATTAGCACATTGTGATAATTTTAGCGTAGGCTACTGATCTGTATAAAATAAAATTACCCCAAGAAGGATATTTTAGGCTTTATGCCATACAGCCCTATATCCATTTTTTAAAAGATTTATTTAATTAATTATTATTTTTGGAACTTTCTTTGCGTTCCTATATTTATTTAGTTTTAAAAAACCTTGCAATCAAAGCGCATACTCCAGAAAATCGGGCAATTACTTCTTCGGCTATGCATACCACAGTTGAAGAACACTGATCTATTAGATGTTTGTATTGTCCGAATACACACAAGAAGGAAAAAAATCGGGAAAAATGCATTTTTTTAAAACGACATATTTATACAGACAGTTCTCTCCTCTTTAATCTCATATAGGCTACTAATTTTTAAATTGTGGCTGCTAGTTCCTTAGATAGAGCCCTTTTTCTAATAAGCTTCATTTTAAAATGCCCCTTACCCATCCATCAAATTTCAGTATTTTATTCTTCCCTCAGCTAGAAGTTCTAATATTGACTATTAGTTCTCACCAGGGCCCGGATTCTGATGACCTAAAATAGTTTGAAAAATGACCCTGAATTTTAAAGAAAATGACTTAATAATTATAAAAAATGACCTAGTTTGTACATAATTGTAAAAATTGTAAATAGTCCTAACTGTAATGTTGTGAATGTTCTTTTCTCACGGAAATTTATATTGGCACTGAGGCACTGGTGAGTCAAACTTCGCCATTTCCTTCTTTGGTCTGCCGGATTATATTGTTGTTTATTGAGGGTAAAGAGTAGTTTGCACTCTCAAATCCAAGTAGGTGGCAGACTCTGGTGCCAAGTCAATCTAATAACAATAGTAATACAATACAAAATTTTGGCGTTTCTTTGATTCTCATTTCCGACTGAGACATGACAACACTTTATCGCCAAATTTTTCCTTCTTGAATTAAACTAACAACACTTCAAAGACAGCACCGCTAGCGACGGAAAAAAAAGTTAATGCATTCAACGTGGATACATGAAAATTACTAAATAAGGAAGCAAATGACAGGAAAATGACAAAATAATGACCTAAAATGGAAATAAATGCCCTAAAAATATAAAATTGCATAAAATGACAAAAAATGACCTAATAAAAATGCATTTCTGTAATCTAGAGGCAATGATTAGGATTTATCTACAAGTTGGCAATGTCTATGCAGCATCAATAAAAAGATGATATGTCATTAGAATCCGGGCCCTGGTTCTCACTAATACACTATTAAGTAAGTGGAGTCTTATGCTGGGGTAAGAATGCATTGTTTAAACTTCGTATTTTCTTGTTTATCCTGACGTAGTTTTCCATGCGTTTCTATTGAAGATTTTCTTACTTCTCAATTTCCCGTAAGTAATAAATCGCTTGGTATTCAATTATTTCATACATTCTTCTATTATTAACATATCAAGGTGATTTTGGTGTCATTTTGAAGCTTGAAATGTTCTCTAATGCTTGAGGTCGGAAAAACTTTTGATATAAGAATATTCTACTGTGTTCCAGATTTTTGTTTATGAAGTGAACAAGAAAAATATTTTCCGTTTATATAAATCTATGTAACAATTTAACATCTTAAGTATCAAAGAAACTAAATATCAGGCACTAGATAACTATTCTGTTTACAAAATAGTGAAAAGTTTGTGTTTTTATCTTTCATAGTTTGAAGTAATCATGTTGCAAATTTATAGTCAAACTTTTCAAGAAAAGAGTTTTTATAAACAAATTATAAATAATTACATTTATTTTTATTTTTAAATGTCTTATATACAGTTCTATTATATATATATATATATATAGAGAGAGAGAGAGAGAGAGATAGAGATAGAGAGAGAGAGAGAGAGAGAGAGAGAGAGAGAGAGAGAGAGAGAGATACGAGATTCTAACATTGAGTTTACAGTTTACTATTGAACTCGTCAAGGGTTTGGGTAAACGATTAAATAATACAGGCCTATACTCTTCACAGCAGAACTAGACTGGCCCTAACACTGCAAATAAGATCTAAAACTAGATAAGCAATTGATAAAAAGAGTTTATACTAATAAGGTTTTTAAATAAAAACTAACAATGAGCAGGAAAGCGTATAAAAATGCTGTATTAAGTAAACAATAAAAAGTTGTTGTAGTATAATGTCAGCAGTTAATTTCAGGAGGAGTTTGAAATTTTCATTCCATTGCATCAATTCCCATGTCCATTAGAGATGAACTAATAGGTAAAATTTAAAAGGCATATATAGAGCTCGTATATTGAATTTGGAAAATCGCTTGAGGTCTCAACAATATTAACCACCAAACTATGAAATGAAGCGTTCAGTGAAGCCATTAATGCATGAATTGACCTCACGGTTATGGAAGGGTTAAATGGAAAGGATACAGAACACGAGAGAGCGATAGACAAAGACAGAAAGACACAGAAGGGTAGAGAGAGCCACACATACATAGCTTATACATACATACACATTTCACGCCTACAATACATACATCACGAAATGTGGGTTTCGTAGTGATCAAACTTAGTCTTCCGAATCTGTACGCGCCATTCCTAATCAGGGGACCCGAGATCCGATACAAACAGCTGAATCCGTAGGGTTCAAATAGGCTTAGGTCAATGGCACTTCCTACGTGTGCTTAAACATGGCAGTCCCGGTAGATTTACAGCATGTAAGAGTACTCCTGCGGGACGGTATAGTCTTAAACCATAGATAAATAGTCATAGAAAAAAAACCGATTTTGTATAAATTTTTATACTTCTCTGATTAAGTGCAGCTTTGCTTTCACTATACTACAAAGCCAAATGGCTAAATATCTCATTCACTGACGTTTACCCACTTTTAAATGACCTAGAAACTTGAAACTTGAATTTGGCAAAATTGTATCTTTTAGCCTGCAACCGATGGTAATCATAAAAAAGTTCAAATGTTTAGTTTCTTTACCCCGAAAAATTTAAAATGGCGGCTGCAAATTTTAAGTCGATGCACACCTTTATTTTTTTTTGGGGGGGGGGGATGGGGAGGATCTAGATAGCTAAATGGTAAGTCGTATCAGAAAACAGATTTCACATGCAGTAGCATCTACAAGTTTATTCGTATTTCGATCGTTTATACCTTACTGTCGGGGAAAAAACATAAAGAATCGAGTTTGAAATCTAAAATCTCAAGAGTGGCTCATCCGATTACGTTAAAATAAAGTTAGAACTGAAGCTATTTTAAAGCCATTTTATCTGATAACAGTACAAACATTTTCGGTTAAGCGAAAGAAAATGTTAGGGATTAAAGTAGGGATGGGTCGATACCAGATTTTCTCGATACTCGATACCGATACATGATTTTTTCCGCGATACTCGATACTTCGATTCTCGATACCTTCAATATTTTCAGTTTCAATAAATAGGTAGGCCTACATTAAAAATTAAAATTTGAGAGAACTGTGTAATACCAACTAAATTAATTAAGTCTGCATATTTAATGAGACACAATTTAATATCAGTAGCCTATAATTATTTTGAAACTCTACATTAAAACTAAAATTAATTTTTTAAACAGTCCACTTACAAATTTTTGCTAAAAATTACTAGCATTCTCACTTAATTGCAGAATTACAAAAGTATCGAAGAAGTATCGAGCGAGTTTTCTGAAGTATCGTTCGATGCCGATACCATGCAAGTATCGAGAGTATCGAGGTATCGAAAGTATCGAGGACCCATTCCTAGATTAAAGTCCGTCAAAAGTACCGGTTTTCTTAAAGGTCCGGACTAATAGTAAAGTTCACACTTTTATTGTAAAAAAAACCGCTAGTGCAATCGTTTTCAAATTTTAATAGGGCACGCATAGGTTTCTTGTAAACATAATCCTTGAATTTCATAATTTTATTTTGTTTATTTTTTATGTTGTCAATTTTCCGAACCTTTGCTAAAACCATTGTTTAAAGCCTAAAAATATCATTCAAATCACCAATGTGATTGTCAATATTTAATTAATACTAATCAAATATAGTTTTAAACATTCCAAAACAGCTGATTTTAAAATTGATTTTTATTTGTTTAGATAGAGCTATATATTTTTTTTTTCAGGTAAATTTGCACCCATCATTTTTAACATGCTTATAATATGAAACCTAGAATAATAAAATCTGGCAGGAATATTGACACATCCAATTGCCATAACCGTGCCAAATTTAATTAATCTAGCTGCTTCGTACTGTATGTAAAAACTAAAATAATGTGTGAACAATGGATAGCAGTAACGGCATTCATATCTCTGACAATCTAAATTTACAGATTCTATCTCCGATACCAGGGTCAGTTCACAAAAAAAAAAAAAAAAAACTTTTTCTCGGTATTCCACTGGGGGTTTCTTTTCGCGAGTTTTGATATAAAGAGGAAAGTTGGGGAGAGTTTTAAAAATCTTATTCTAGATAACGGTAATATTATTATCGCCTCGCTCAATTCGTTGACTGTTAACATCAAAGAAGACGCCGCCGCTTGGAGTAGTTGCCACACTGCACAGTGTTAGTAAACAGAGCGGGAAGATGTAGATGCAGCAAAACACTTACGTGGCAATGACATTGAGCAATGAGAGGATTGGCAATACGGATTCAGTCAGCGGTTTCTTTTGAGAAAACCTTTTACAGTAACAACAAGCATTGTAATATGAGAACAAAGCGAGCCGCCCGTCAACGTTATGAGTGAGGCGATAATACTCTTTAAACTGTTTATGCTCATGAAGCTGGCTTATTCTCTATCCCATTTAAGAACGATCCTGTTCAAAACAAAGAGGCGTGGCTGTCAAAGACCGCATGGGAGAACGCACGTGTTCACCGTATTTAATGTTATTATCGCCTCACTCATAACGTTGACGGGCGGCTCGCTTTGTTCTCATATTACAATGCTTGTTGTTACTGTAAAAGGTTTTCTCAAAAGAAACCGCTGACTGAATCCGTATTGCCAATTCTCTCATTGCTCAATGTCATTGCCACGTAAGTGTTTTGCTGCATCTACATCTTCCCGCTCTGTTTACTAACACTGTGCAGTATGGCAACTACTCCAAGCGGCGGCGACTTCTTTGATGTTAACTGTCAACGAATTGAGTGCGGAGAAAAAAAGTTTGTTTATTCTCAGTACAACTCACCCGCAGGGTCGTCGCGAACAATGAATCCTTTGTTTTGTTTGCTAATTGATATACTATAATGATGACGATGTCAGTGAGAGTTTGTTATTTCACGTGTAAATTATTGTTGCATGAACTTACGAACACTCGTTAGCCACACCCTGCTAATGGCGCATGCTAATAACATTAACCAATCACGTTTTGTCACATGATGCGAATTTTCCGCGAACTCTCTGTGAGTTCTCCTCCCCTTTGTTTTGACTAGGATCAAACTAGAATGGGATCAATAATAGTACGACAAAGAATTTTGCATGTTTTGGGCACGTGTTTCACGACAGGTGTTGTTCACGAACATAATGCTGACAAACGTAAATGCCATCTGTTTTCAGTAACTTCTGACAGACTGTTCTACGAATTCGCACATCCTCTTATTTGATATTTCCGTGCGTCATTTAACAACTTTTAGGATAGGTTTCTTGTAGGGTTCAATAACACTTCACTTAGCTATCTTAAAAGGCGTACATAATATTAATTATATAATTTATAGCGAACCATTTAAATCCATTGCCTCACTGCTTAACAATTCGTGTGAGGGTAACCCAGTTCTAGAATTACTGCTCAGTACGATGAAAACCTGTTCCACGGGTCGATGTCGGAACTGATTGATTGTGGCCAGACCTTGTTATTAATTATGGTTATTTTATCACCAGTAAACTGCACGCTTTTCAACGTGTTTAGATTGCAGATAAATGAAATGCATCACGCCCTGTGATTGAAACATGTGCAACCACCTTAATTTAAAATAATGTTCCATTCATCTCAATGACTAATTTAATAAAGCAGGTCTGTCCGGATCAGATACCATGTTAGCCGGAACCGCCAACATTTACATTGTTAAATTTGTTAACGCTTAGGTGCCTTTCTTTCTTATAAAAAAATAATAAAAAAACAACTTGAATTGTTATAGCTTTTTCATATAAACATAATTATTTAACATAGGGATTTTACATTTTAAACATTTTCATAAAATATATTTATTTTTAAATTGCTGTTACTTAAAATTATTTTATGTACGTTTTGTAGAGTAACGTAATACATTAAAGAGACATTTTAAAACATCAGTACTAAAATATTTAATTTTATATTATGAACAAACCTTAAAAAATTTAAATCTTTCGGTCAAAGGGTTATGAAGAAAAAATACTCCCCCAAAAATAAACTCAGGGAAATTACGCAAGATGTAATACAAGGCTCATTCACGCATAGCCATTATTGTTGTAGAGGGTTTTAAAATATATATTTTAAAGCACTCACCAGTTACACATTTTTAACCTTTTCACTGCTACTGACGTACCTATACTTATATGCGTCACCGAAAAAATTGCATAAAAGCATATATATAAAAATAATTAGAGCAATATTTTATGTTGCAAAATGACGAATTTTATCCATGCATTAGGATTGCCATTCTTGAAAACCAGCTATTCCATAAAAATGTTCTACATTGATTTCAAACTTATAAACCCGCTGATATCACTTGATGAATGCTTGTATTGATACCAATTCAGCTCTTGAGAGGGTTGAATGTTTTATGTCATTTTTTGTCTTTGTCTTTCTGTGTACCCTTAATATAAAGACGAAAGTTCAAAATTTGCAAGCGATTAAATTTTGGTCCGTAAGGCCTAGCCTATACCCTTTTCTCTAACCAGGAGATCTCTGACTTTGAATCGATTATTTTAAATTTTTCCACAAAAAAGATGATATTCCTTCAGTGATTAGGAAAGATTGTCTATTGCCATTGAGTAGGTACGTAAGTAACTTTTTTACATGAATAGTAGATAAGGTCCACTTCTATTTTTTCTTTCTTTCTTTCTTTCTTTCTTTCTTTCTTTCCTGATTCACTTCTTTATGGTTGAGCTCTTAAGGAATCGATGGTGGGATTAAACATCAATACTAATTTTACATACTTGTTTATGGCAACAACTAGCCTCTATAAATAACAGACGAACACTTATATTTTTTAACAAATAAATAAATATATAAGACAGAGTTTGACTAGTTATGACCTCTGTTACGAGATGGAGAAGAATAAAGAAGATTGAAATAGTTTGTAATGCTGTTTAATTGCTGTACGTGAATTCCATTACAGACAAGACTGTTTGAACTGTTGTGTAGGCCTAATTTAAAAGAAAACGCGGAGGATTCTTAGACTGCCAATTCCAAAGCGTCTCTGGAGAATTTAATATGAAATATTCAGTAAAATATTTCATCCGTACTGGAGCAATGCTGTAGGAGACGATAAGGCAATACACAGACATGAATGCGTGAATTTCTTTTTAAATTTAATATTCGATAAATTTTTTCCTATATGTATAATAGTAAAAGTAAATTTAATTTTTAAATAATAAAAAGTTTATCTACTGCAAAATTGTTTTGAGTTTAGACAGTAATAGGGCGATAAATAAACGCGTAGTCAGGCTTGTCTGCCACACAAGTGAACGCGATATTGTGAAAACCACATACAGTATTTGGATTTTTCGATTTATGGTATTTCAAATTTAAATTGAATCTAGAATAAATTCGTTTCTCTATCCAGCATTAGTTTATATTTTATAGGGGCAAAACTGGGTAAGAAATAATATTATTATTAGGGCTGTGCCGATTAATCGATTATACATTTAATCGTCAACCAATTACATTTTCCGATTAATCGGTTTAGTCGAATTCTGAAAAACGTTTTTCGAGAAATGGGTCAAATGACCAAACTCCTTTCTCAGTGCCGAGTGAGAGAGTTTTTAGTGCTGCCGGTATTATTGTAAACAAGCTATGATCGTCTCTTGAACATTCAAATATCAATAAACTCGTATGTCTCGAGTCTTACCTGAAAAACTAACCGGAAATGTAAGTTTTGTATATATTTTTACACTAGTGATCCAATAATGGTATTCATCAATAAAGGATTTCTTCTGATTATCTGTAGTGTAGTAGTTATTAAACGTGTAAAACATTATTAAATGTGCACTTTGGTTTCGTTTAAAATACCAACCTGTTTGTCGATTAATCGATTAAAGTCAAGCGTTAACTCGATTAGAAGTTTTAATCGATTTTCAGCCCTAATTATTATGCATCCATTTCAGGGGACAAGGTACTCTAAGATAGTAATATATATATATATATATATTGCTTTTAGCGGGAAAAAAATTCTGTGAATCTTCCTGAACAAAAATATATATCTTTTAAATTGTTACGCAATATTTTTACAATTAAAATGCATTTAAATGGAATGTCCATCAACTGCACAAGGAGCTGTCCAGGCAAGTACAGTCAGAGAATGAAGATAATAATCATTTCATAACTATACGATCCTGGAATGCATAGATTATGTAAAAAAACTGTTAAATTTTTAAAAGCAAATACAGTACAGTAGAACCCCGATAATTCGAGCTAATTGGGGCTGAGGCTACCTCGAATTACAAAAAACTCGGATTATACGGAAATATCATTAAATCAATGGGTAAATCATAAATAAATGTTTCATGAGCACAATACTGTTTTAAAAATAAGTAAATAAATAAACAATATAGCAAGCCTACATACCTGTGTTACGCCTGTATGTAGGCATATATTGCCAAACATTTCCAATTTGCTACATCAGCATCCTTTAAGGATTGTCTGACCCTTAATGGAGTGGAACGGGAAAGCGATGCTACTAGGAAAACACTTTTAATTACCATTGTAGGGATTACTGTAACAATACAGTATTCTTTTCTGAAAGGATGGGGAAATATGCACTGTACAATTGATTGGCATGAGGTCCCGACAAAGTAAAATCGAACCTAACGGTTTCTGTCAATCTGTAATAGAAATGCTTTAGCTGTCTGAAGCCAAGGTTATTTCTTGTATTATGAACAAAAACCCTAAGTGGGACAGTTTTACCTGCATTTTTGTGCATGGAAAAATTGAAAGAAAGCTCAAAATATAACACATTCGGAAGTGCGTAAAACTTACTTGCGGACACCATGTATAAACGGGAAAAATTTAAAAGTTTTATGGAAAATTTTAATTTTGTTAAAACCAGCTCGAATTACACGGAACCTCGAAATACCGGGGCTCTACTGTATCTCAAAACTAGATTTTCATGTGCGTTTGTACTCTCATCTCAGAATGCATTAGAGCTGGAGTGCTGAACTTTTGCACACTTCTTTAATATAGCCTAAAGTAATATAGAATTTGTAGAAGATTTGCTTTAATACTATATTCATTATAAGATTTAGGTATATTTTTATGTTGTAAATTTCACTGTTTTTGTGTGACGGTTTTTACATACTTATGTGTTATAGGTATTTTATTAACTGATCTGATGAATATATATTCATAATGCTGCTGCTACCAGAGTTAGTTTTGCATTATAGAGGATATACAAGGGAAATTTTAAGTCTGTGCTTAAGGGGTGACATAGAGCTTTGGGTGAAATTCATAGGTGAGAAATAGGTGAATTTAATTATTTTTTCCTTAACAATGAATTGCTGTACAATCTTGCAATCTGACATACTCTTTATTGACTACTTCTACAATGGGAACCTTTTGCGTGCAGTTAAAAATTTGTCCACCAGAGCGCAGCAGGGTCTGAGGAGGTCCTGCCATCTCGTTCTGCCATATACTTATGCGTATCAATAGATGTGAATAATGTTGGCTTTCCTATAAAAACTGGCGATTAATAACGTTTAAGTTATATTCCAGAAATCAGATACCTATATTCTACCTAGGAGAGTGTGAGATCGCCAGAAAAAGTATTGATTTGTTAAAAGAATTAAATAATTAATGTCTCTCTGAAGTAATAATTAGTTGTAATTATTACGTCGAAAAGAACCCGTGGGGTGTGTCAGCAAAAACAGGAACAATAATTATTTTGCAGTGGCAGAGACATGTGTAGCTTAGTGACAAATAATTCAAAATATTAAAATTATTCCTGTATATCGCGATGACATTTGTATTCGTTAAATGGTGAAGAAATATTTCAAATTTTATGAATCATTTAAAACTTGTTGTACAGTACTTCACAAAGAAAACATCCCATCTTCTTTAGATTTATAACCATAGTCGTAAATATGTTAAAAAAATTCTTTATACTGTAAGTCATTTTTAAAAAGTAATTTAGGTTCATGGTTGTTTGCTTTCACAATATTCTGTATATATTTCAGCTTTCGGTTATGGATTTACTGTGTGGTAAACAGATTAATATTTGATTAATATAACACAGTAGTTATAGAAAGTAAAGAACTTGGATACAAATGTGTAAATATTTTGTTCCTATTATCATTAATATTTTATAAATAAATTTAGGTTACGTTTGCTTGCTTCTAAATAATATCCTTTAAAGGCTTACGAATAAGACATGCTCCAGAATTATAGCTGTCATTAAGTTTTTGTGTGGAAAACAAATAAAAATAAAAGTATTTGAATAGTGTATCATATTAGTAATAGAATGGTCTTTTCATGAAGTCAACTAATTTGAAAGAAGCTGGAATGTCAAAATAAGGTAATAAGAAAATGATTTTCTTGTGATTATTACTATAGGCCTAAATGCGTAATATTTTTAACGTCAACGCCCATCCATAATATAGGTTCATACTTTTTGTTTTAGAATTATATTGCATAAGTTTCAGAATTATGGCTCGCAGGGAATTGTTATTCATTGTACTGGGTTCTCATATGCTAATAATTCAAAATACTATGTTCTCTTCGATTCGAGTTAAAATATCTACGTGCATCGGTAATTCCAGTTCTAATATAGTGTTTTAATATCATTAATGTGATTATAAAAGTGAGTTGTATATAATAACAGTGTAGTTGATTTATTTATCTTTTTATTTTTTATTTTTTGTATTTAGAGGGAAAAAATAGCCAATGCCAATTGCCAGTATAGAAAGGAAAAATATGCTTTGACGTTCTTCTTTAAAATATATATATATATATATATATATCTTCATATAATATATATAATCTTCAATTTACAAGAACAACCAATGTCTGTAAGAATAATTCAGTTTTGAAATTGTTTCAATTTTACGATTTGTTTTAATGTTTGCAATGAAAAAACTTACGAATTTAATCAAAATATTAATAATTTTATTATACAAATTATAAAAAATGTGAAACGCTTCACGCTTAACATGTCATCCTTGTGCAGGGACAATGCTAATCTTCTCTGTAACGTTTCTCTTTTACAGGTACTCATTCCTGGGCGGAGAATACGTGTGGTTACACATATATTCACATTTCGAAAGTTGTATATATAGTTACCATGGAACAAAAAATTGTGTTTGTGGATTTCCGCAAATTTTCGGGTTCAATAGTTTTAAAAGTACGAAGAGATTTTATCGTTCAGTACCATCATTACCTTCAGAAAAATATAGTCAGATCATCTTTTCCAACAAAATTGTTTAATTTTAAGGCATTAATTTTTTTAGAGCTGTCCAAATTTCGATGAAAAACGATACTTTGAACCTGTGATCGAGCGGAAAAAGTCACAAATGTCCCCACCCATATCCTCTTAGGCTAAACTAACGTTACAGTGTATGTTTCCTCTTTATTCGACCCAGCAATCATGACTTTCATTGAATAAGATCTGTTTTTTATTCATTACTTGTTTTAAATACATATTAGTTACTTGTTTAAATAAATATATTACGTCACGTGATGAGAATTGTTATATTATGTTTGTAGAATTGAAGCATGTTTCAATATTTTAAACAAGAAATTAACTGCAGAATATAATGTCCCAAAACCCGCTAAAGGAATATTACGAAATAATATATAAATTATTTCCGTTACTCTAAGGGAACATTCACACCGAAGTAGCTAGATAGTAATCGAAACTAGTATGAAAAAAAGCCTGGATTAAAATTGCTGAAACTATATCCTCTTTAGGTAAATTACATCACTTTAAATGTGTTTCTCAAATTTTTCACATATTTCGTTACAATAACTTATAGCTAATGCCCCAAATATTAAGAATATTGGCCTTCTTTTAAAAGTGGGATGTAAAATTAGTGGTCCGTAAAGTTTGTTAGACATTTTAGAGGTCCTCGGGTTCAAAAAGGTTGAGAAACCTATGGAAGTACTTAAGTTCGACGAGCATCTATTGTGGCTACTTCTCGAATAAAACATATTAGAGGATCATAAACTTATACCATTGTACTTGTATTATACATGTACTCTAGCCGACTCTATATCTGATTCTGATAACATCTTATAATAGGGCTTGAACTTCAACTGAAAGGAAAATAATAATACTTTGGGTTTTTAACTTTTTTTCGTTTTCGGCATTGTCATAGTGAGATTTAAAGCTTAAGTAAATAGTGCAAAGATATGTTGCACAAACTTTCTTGCATATACATGCTAAGGGCTATCACAGAAAAAAGTAAATTATAGAGAAAATTACATTTTATTTATTACATTTTCATAAAAGTATACAAGTATCCAGAACGGAAAGCATCAAGGTCGATCTTTATGCTCATTGCCTTTACCGTGAAATAATAATAATAATAATAATAATAATAATAATAATAACTTGATGTTTGCATGGTTTCCTCAATCTCAAAGGCAAAACTACAGGATATACTGAGATATCGCCGAACAATAAAGCAAATGCTACACTAATGAGTTATTAATTACAATAGCCTACTGGTAAAGTTGGGCGGCCACGAGGTTTCATTCGAACCCAGGACCTTTTCCCTATCAGCCTATACCACCTCGTTGTAATTGGTTTTGGTGTGTTCATTACGACTGAGCTAAATAGAATGCATTTCACAACAATTAATTTTCTTGTTACTAAGGGCAACAAGGTATCATTTCGTATTTTAATTAACATATGTTCCGAAATTCGCATTTAAGTCGTATTTATTTCGTTTTTATCTTGATACCTATTAATTATATAAAAAATGGGTTTAACGAAAAATGTTCAATTTAATTTTCTCTACAACTTTACTGTGGTAGGTTTTCATGTATCGCCTACTGTAATGGTTTTAATCTAGAAAAATTGAAAATAGATACAAGTGAAGTACCCCCGAAGTCATTTTCTCAGAAAAACGGATATAGCCATTTTATTAGTCATAGATAAGAATTTCCAATTTTAAATTTTTATTAAAATCGTTAGAGCCATTTTTTAAAAAATCAGAATTTTTAAAAAAGTTTTCATGAAAAGTCCCCTTAATATTTCAGCTGTAAAGCTAAATTTCTGGGCGGTTCGACAAAATCTCGAAAAGTCTTTAATTCAAAAAATGAAGTAAATACAATGAACCGTTTACCCGCTGTGCATGTCCACGGACAGACGACAGACGGACAGACCTCAATCCAAAAATACTTTTTTCGGTTTCTAGGCTTCATGAAACATGCTCTCCCGGTGTTATCTCGACTTCGAATTTTTGTCACGATTACAATACTTTCTCTATACTTCGTATATGCGAGAAAGTAAAAATGTGAAGCAGAAATATGTGAATTTGTGTTATGAAGTTGATAAATTAAGTAAGTTTTATTTATCAAATACTGTCCATAGAAGTAATTTTGTATCATAGTTTGAAATAAATGGTTGAGTTTCCTGCTGGGCGAACTTTCTGTTTAAAGCAACAGAACATAAGTGAATCTTGTCCATTTGATGAAGATATTTGAAACATGGCCTTCTGTTGTAGATAATGAGAATACTACTTCTTGTTAAGTTTTATTAAGTGCCAGTATGGTACTTTATGAGATTGTGTGTGGGGAGGGAAAATGTCTGTCCGTCTGTCTGTCTGTCCGTCCGTGTGTCTGTACGCGCGATAACTCAAATATGCTTTGTCGAATTTTAATGAAACTTGGTATACACGTTTATAATGTCCATGGGAAGAACCCTATTGATATTGATATTGAACCAAATCGGTTCACCGGTACCGGTGTAATGCCCAATTTAGTGCCTATTTTAATAGATTATGGCGCCTTTCTAATAGAAAGGCGCCATAACTCAAATACGTTGTATCGGATTTCCATGAAACTTGGTATACTCATTTATGACGTTCATGAGAAGTGCCCTATTGAATTTGAACCTAATCTGTTGACCGGTACCGAAGTAAACCCCAATTTAATGTCTACTTTAAAGGCGCAATAACTCAAATACGCTTTATCGTATATTTATGAAACTTCGTATACGCATTTATAATGTCCATGGGAAGACGTCTATTTATAATAGATAAAATCGGTTGACCTGTTTCGGAGTAATGCTCAATTTAGTGCCTATTTTATGGTAATATACGTATTCGAAAGAATTTATATAAAAAAATGAAAATCAATTATCTTGACAACACTGCCTATTGTTTTACTGTTATCTTATAAGGCCCTGGAAATTAAAATACAGGTAGCTATGACAAAAAACACTATCGATTTACAAGCGCTTATCCAACTAGACCGTTAAAATGACCCCGGTGGCCGAGATGGTAAACGCTTTGGCCTCACATTCTGGAGTCCATGGTTCAAAACCCGAAACCGGCCAATTTGAATTTTTTATTTGACATTTTTATGTGAGTGTGCGATTGTCATGATATCACATATCTGTACAGTTCAGGTGATGCTGGAAGATTTTAGTCTCATTAAAAAAAACTAGACCTTTGTTCTTCCGTAAGCCCTGCTTAATGAATAAATCTGGAGCTTAACTTGGAAATCAATTTAAAAAAAACATATTCTGCACATCATAATTGCAGTCATAACTGTTTAAACAAAAACATACTGGCACTTTGTTACATCAGTTTACCTGATTTTATTCTTTGTAAAAATGATTAAGATAGTGAGTCAATTCTGAGGATTTGAAAGTGTTGAGCGAGGAGATTTGAAGGAAATCATAGACTATTAACTATTAGCATCCGTTTAATCTTCCTTATATTTTATAACCATATATTTCGTAAAGCATATGTGTACACCTCTGTTTTACACAGAGGATCGCCACAACATGTTTTCTGGCATTCTGATTGATGTTTAAATAGTCTGGTCCATTATGTTCAATGGACAGCAGACGTCATCCTTGGACCTCTTTTGACCCTGCTGCCACCTATCGGGAGTGGGCGTGACAGCAGCACGGCTATTGGGGCACGCTTCGTGGGGGAAGGCCTGTAGGGAGGAGCTCGCGCTAAGGGGTGTGCCCGCGCGGTGCAGCGCGCATTCCAGATTCCACGCGGGCGGAACATTCGTGGCATCGGGTCTGGAATATTCGTCGGGCCTATATAAGGGCCGCGAGCGAGCTGAGACAGTCGGTTCAGAACAGTCCGTGGAGAGTCAGTAAATCGGAGAGAGAGTTCGTGAGTAGCAGAGAGTCAGTCAGAGACAGCAACGAGGAGTGATGAGCCAGTCAATGGGAGAGCAGTCAGTCCGTAACAGTCAGTAACAGCGGGAGAGAGTCAAGGCGACTTGAGGAGCTGAGGACCTGGACGGAGTGAACCGATCAGCGCAGCTGAGGACTTGGGAAGCTGAGGAGCCAGTGACCGGAGGGACTAGTGTGACCGGAGGGACCCGCGAGCGGAAGACCTAGTCAACGGGGAACTAGTGACCGGAGAGAAGGGTGAACGGAGGAACTAGTGAACGGAAGAGCTGGTGAGCTGATCTGGATTGGACTGGGACAGTGCGGTGACGTGGCAGTGAGCACCGGACAGAAGAGTGAGTTGGAGAACATTCAGGAGTTTTCTGACTGTATTGACCATTGTGTAATAGGAAATAAAGAATCCTCCATCCTTCAATTATAAACTTGGTGTTCGGATTTGAACCCCGACGAGCCCTTGTTACAATATTAATGAAAAAGAAAATTTAATTAAATGATTTATTAAAAATAATTATAGTGTATATATTCCAAAAATTGTAGATGATGTTGTTCATATGATGCATGCAAATAGATAGAAAAAAGAATCGCTCAAAAATATTGCCATTTGTGGAAATTATCATGGAAACGGCATTTTAGTGCACGAAACTTGGCTACCATTGTGTAAAGATAATAACCCATAACTGTAACAGTTTAATTAATTCTGAAAATAGTATGTAATTGCAGAGGTATTCAATAAAGAGTACGTCAGATTGCAAGGTTGTAGAAAAATTCATTGGAGAGGGGGGAAAAATTATGAATTTCACCTGTTTCTCACCTATGGATTACACCCAAAACTGTATGCCCCCACAAGGTAGTTTCAGAGATAAGGGTACTTAAACTTGTCCATTTTTTAACATTTTCCCTTCCTTTTTTGTGTATTTTATGTAATTTAACTAATTAAGGCACTATTATAAAACAAATAAATTAAATTCTGAAAGTATCCAGACTAACACGTCAAAATTTGGAATCAATACCCTTAATTGTTGTTTACTAATAGCCACTTAAAGAAAATACTGTCCAGAAACAAAATGGCCAACTAACTTGTTTCCTTAAGATCCAATGAATGAAGACACAGAATAAAACTTTTAAACCTATAAGGACAGTTCTTACTTTAATTCAAGGATGTAATATTGCCAATGAGGGATCGGGAATTTAAAAGAATGTACCGTATTTTATGGACCATAAGACGCACTTTTTTACTTTGAAAACAGAGCCTTCAAAGTTGGATGCGTCTAATGGTCCGAAGTACGCCGAAATAATTAAAACTAAGGTAAGTATTGCCGGAATACCATAGTAATAAACAAAGTGTTATAAACGATAATATAGTTTTAAACATTTCACACAGACTGTACATAAGTGCAATTGCCACAATCGTAAAATAAGGCTAGGTGGAAGCCAGGTATACAATGCGAAAAGAAAGGAATGTTGAGTTCTTTTGTACGTAAGGAGTTGTCTCCGCTGGGTGGTTTAAACGAAGGCAATGACATCTAAACAGCCTTGTGCCGTTACACTTACTATATGCTGAATTGAGGGTTACAGGGTGCAAAAGTATTTTTAGTTTTTCATGAGAAATCATGTCAGTTGTTAAAATTTACGCAATACCACCTGTTCAGAAGAGATTTTCGTACAACGCAGGCTTTAAGTTAGAAGTGATTCCATTTACACTGATTCCATTGCACAAGGTTATATGCAATGAAGTATAAAGTTTATGCAGTGACGTAGGCCTGTATTATTCCTTTTAAAATGATTCGTTTAGAATCACATTAATTTTATTTTCCTTTAAAATTCCATCCTAAAGTCAGGGTGCGTCTTATGGTCAGGAGCGTCGTATAGTCCGTAAAATACGATATATCACGATAAGGGGTAAAAACTAAGAACTGAAAATGTAATTCCTCTGTATAATCCTCCTTAGCAATTTTACAAGAGATAAGAATCTGCTGAGTTTATAGTCTCTTGGCACAAATAAACATTTAATCAAGATCGTTTAAAATGCATCTGGCAACGATGAAGTTTTCATGAAACACCAACTAGTACGGCAGCTTATTATAACCGTCAGAAAGGATCCAACTCTGTTTCATGCCGTATACACGAATTAGACAGCTTCTCGGCTTCATTCATAATTATCTGAATTTCTCGTCCCATTTCCAAGATAAACATTCAGATCTCATTTCAGCGTCTCCAGATGAAATAATGATCAAAGAAGGTTTCACTTAGAATCGTGAGGAAACCTATAGAAATATTTCTTATAAAAATATGATGTGAATCACACTCTTCCTCTACCGTTAATATCACAGTGTAAAGTACACGAATGTATTGCAGTAGTGCGCATTCAGTTGCCGTAGGCTCATTCGAAGTAGCATTATTCGTGAGGCAAGTTTGTGTATGAAATGAGTAGCTTATAATTAGCCTTCAAAGAATGTTTACAAAAACAAATTGAAGGGCCTAGTTCCATAAGGGCGTAAGGCACAAGGACATAGTTTCGAGAAAACTTGATGTTTTTAAACAGTGTTACCACTCACAAATAGGTGTTTTAAAGTTTAATTTTATAACATATATTTTGAAGGACAGGCTAAATTGCAAATGTGTTCTGCACATTAACAAGGTAGAATGTACTGGGATTTTTTAAAAGTAGAGGACATAAACATGTTAAACAAATACTGAAGTACTTTTACAGAAGCAAAATCTTGTTACTTTGTATCATATTATTAATTTTTACTTTCTTTTAGTAAAAACCTGTATTATACAGTGACAATTGCATCTTTGCCAATGAATACTAGTAAGTCATTAATACAATAGATGATAAGCAAAACAATCTATAATGAATGAAGTTACACTTTAGAAATGCAAGTTCAGTTTTTATAAACATTTGCTTCAGATAGGAATTGTGCCTTACGCCTGTATGGAACTGTCATGAAGTAGAATGAATGTGCAGTCTCACAGGTCTTTTCTTATAACTGAGCAGAGGTTTAAGACACAAGTACAAATAGTACACTGAGTATTTAAGAGATATAAGGAGAAGACATAAATGTTAAAAACTAAAATTAAAGATTTGTGCCTTACGCCCTTATGGAACTAGGCCCTTCAATTCAAATAAAGGTTCTAGTACTTGATATAAGCACTTCATATACAAAATTAAAACAAAATCGTTAGAGCCGTTTTCGAGAGAATTGCGAAAAACTAAATTCTCTTAATGTAAAGTGGCATTAAAAGTAAGAGAAAGTCGTCTCCAATCTTCATGTCACATCCTTAGAAGGTACCTAACCCAAATACAACTTTTTTGTGTCTATAACATTCTTTGTTCTCACGCTAGACCGTTCACAGACACACATAAACACACACACACGCACAATCAAAGACATGTTTCTGAAAATAGTATTTTTGGGTTCAGGGGACCTAAACACGTGTATTTAGGGTAAAAACTCAACTTAGAATTTCGGGGTCGAACACAATAATACTTCCTCTACCGGTACCTATAGTACGGGCAGAGGAAGAAAAAATACTGTTTTCATGTAAAATTTCTCATTGCATAGCTGAAGTTAAACTCTCGTCGAAAAAATCTTAAGATGCAAGTATAATAAAATACTGTTTGATACCCTTGAGCTCGATCAATAACAATTAAATGTGATGTTTGGTTTTAACAGTTCCTTTTATTCAGTTTTCGCTTATGCCTTGCATAACACAGATATAGGCTGCCTTGTTTTCTGTAGACCAGTGGTTCCCAAAGTGGGGTCCGCGATGGTGTTTCAGGGGGTCCGCAGGCGGTTTAAGAAGTAATAGGATATCCCGTAATTTTGAAGTGCTTAACTGTGTTTCCCACTACTTATATAACTTATGTGAAACAGCAGTATCCCATCTCACGTACTTGAAATCAAAGTTGCGAAATAAACATGAAGTTGAAAGTGACTTAATATTGAAATTATCAGACATTAAACCTAACGTTGCAGAGATAATTAATCAAAAGCAGCTTCACTGTTCACATTAAGGAGTAAACTGTATTTGTTACCATTGATATTTTTATTTTGTCTATTGAATTTAATAAATTTGAATCAAAGCATTTATTTAGTTTTTTGTAGACCCCTATGAACAACACTCTTGATCCCCACGTAGGAAAAAAAGAATTTCCGATGCCATTTAATTATTATTATTATTTACTAAAAAGTTACTGATCATTTTTCCATTTTACCTCACTATAAATTACACATATTGATTAGATAAAAATGTCCTGGGAGGGACTCCAAACAAGTTTCAAACCCCAGAGGGGGTCCGCAAATTTTAATTTTTTTCCAAGGGGTCCGCGGACTGAAAAGTTTGGGAACCACTGCTGTAGACAATAATAATTAAAAGCCAAAAAAATGTCTAAATTTATATTTGAACAGCAATCACGTGAACGTTTGTACTCCTTACATTAACTTCTATTGTTTCTGACACTGGTGAAATGCATGAGGAAGACCATTCAGAAATGGGAGTTTAATCCAGCGATACAAGTCATTTTCACCTCCCGCCATTCATATACCCTAAGTTAGCGCGATGTGACTCCCTTGAAGACTGGTGGACGAAGGAAACATCATCCCTTCAAATGACAATATTTCGATTGTGGACTCGTCCAGGTTAAATTGGCATTAATTATAAAAAACTTTTTTTTTTAATAATGAATTTTATGAAACGTCCGGAGTTTAGTAACACTTGGTTGCCTCCTGTCTCATCGGCCATGTAATTCCTAACTTACAAAGTGCGGGTCAGAAATGTCGCTAGTGCACTGCGCTGGGAGGTTTATTAAGTTATCACTACTTATGGAATGGCATGATATAGAATCCTATCGTGCCATGTGCATATGAAGACAAAGCCATATCAGGAGTTTCCACCAGTATAATGAAAATTGTTTGGGATGAAATTCTGGAAACGCAAGATCCCCTGAAAATCCATAAGAATACCGGCCCAGCATCAATGAGATTCGAGACCAGAACCCTGTTCATAAAAATCTCAGCACTTGATTGGTAAAACGAATCGAATTTTAATTCCCTGGCAGAACAGAGTTGGCAATAAATTCTCTTTTTCGTACGTAGGTAAGTTAATTAATTTTTCAAATACATTTTGCTAAAATATTTTCTTGATAAGTCAATGGGCAATGCATAGAATTTTTTGAACATCAAAATTATACGACAGAATTCCAGCTGTTAATCCGAACAATCTTTCATGTTAATTATGTAATAAACAGGAACGGAAAAATTACTATTAAGATAGTCCGAAATTATGTTATTAGTAAGTGCATAATAACAATTAATGTCTATGATCAGCATTGAATTTATCATTGATTATAATGATATAAGAGGCGGCGCACCATCTACACAGCTTATGTAAAAATTGATATCCCTTTCGCAATGTGTACAAACTTGCGGGTTCTGAACTTCTGATAACTTTAAAGGAAATAGCTACCTTGACCGAATAAATTCTTCGTTAACTTTATCATTGTCACCAACAGAAAAAGAGAGCTCCACAAAGAGCTTTGCAACGCAAATGCAACATCCATCTTCATTTTGTTTGAGGTTCGATCAATAGCTGTTACAAGGGTGGAGTTCACATACAATCTAAGGAAAGGTCAAAGCAGTATTTGAAGAACCATAGCTTTAGCTAAAAATTAATTGGTATTTCCTCTTGTTTTTAAGGATTCTTTCATACAGGACAATAAACTTATAAAGTATTTAAGGCAATGCATACAGCAGCAATTCTTATGTCTGTATATCTACATACATTTATGTATTCATGAAATGATAGGGTTCGAACTCGTGACCTTGGGCACAGAAAGTCAGCGCTTTACCATCTGAGCGACCCAAACATGTACTGTATAGTGGACTAACAATGGAAGTGATACATACCAATTTGCGTGCATGTATATAAATTAGTTTTCTTTTGTTTCGCAACATACAATTGCTACATCTAAAACTGTATAACATTCTAACAACCCATTCATTTTATGAGCATAAATAGGCTACCATTTCAACAAAGTGACAAACCATTTTATTATTGGAGTGATTCTGATGATAAATATGAATTTTTAAATTTCACATTTTATATTTTTCAATTATCTGATAAACTATTCAAAATTTTATAATTCTAAGAAATATCTTTACATTAAATCGATTTCGATAGGTTTAATTAACTTTACTTAGCCTATGTGTAATTCTCATTTTTTTAAATTGACCGAAAGGCATCTAAGAAAAGCATTTTATAGAAGTTAAACCTATAAATTGCAAAATGAATGTCAATAAATTAAAGTCAAGAAGAATTCCTACCTATAAAGAAAACTTAAGCAGGAATTCAGCCAGGAAGGAGAGAGCCTTAAGCAGCGGCCGCTGCTTCCCTCACGATTACTTCTATAATAATAATAATAATAATAATAATAATAATAATAATAATAATAATAATAAATAATAATAATAATAATAATTTGCACGTAGACTCTACAGTACTGTAATAATTTCTTCTATTAAGCCGAGTCAACCTCAGAGCTATAGTTAACACAGAAACTTCAATAGTATGAAGAACAAAAATCCCTTTAGGCAGGCCTACAGGCGGAGGTAGATTTCGAAGTGCTTTTGGTTTAATTTATTGTCGCTGCATAGCACTCTTCTTCTTTAGCCTTGGCATGGTAAACCTGCAGTAATAAGAACTGAATTCGGTAAAGAGGAAGAGCCTACAATCATTTGTTTTGACAACTAGAATAGGATATAATATTCTGGGAGGCCGTGCGCAAGATCAGCAATGAATAAAATTAGCAAAGCCGCTAAACAAGACAAAATTATGATATTATAATAATTCTTTTAAGTGTTATTATTTTCAAACATTAAAATCTCGCGTCATATGAGAGCTATCAAGAAACTATTTATTGATTTGTAGAGTACTCACCAAGAGCTTTTCAACGATAGCCTACCCCACAAGACGTAGTTTCAAAAGTTTCGAATTTTCATCCCCCACCCCCACCCTCACTCGAACCCCCGAATCGTTGGTGTCACTGTGAACTCCATAGGAAGTACTCTAATTTATTCAAACAAAGTTTCCCTCTATACTTCATAGGGGCCGAGATAAAAATGTTTTACAATTTCAACCCCCTCCCCCGACCACCCCCTTGGGCCAATTTTGCTCATTAACGAACTTGTCCGAACTATTGGGCCTAGAAATAACATATTAAAATTTGGTTCAAATATCTTCAAAATTACGGCCGCTAGCGTGTAAAGATATATATATATATATATAAATAAATATATATATATAAATATCACAATTGTTTTTTTTTTTTTTTGAACGGGCGGTGGTTTCGTACTTAGGGGAGCATGAAACGTAAAGATATGAAAGAATTTTTCGAAAATCATGAAGTGGTATCCATTGCAATAGGTAGATTTTTCTTCGAAATCTACCTAAAAACACGTGATTAAAATAGTAAAATGATTATTCGTTGATTATTATTGATAAGAATTAATCTATTACTGGGGTCCTTGTTCTTTCTTCTCCTTGCGTAATTTGCCAACGTCAGATGTAAATCTGGAATTTGTAGCTTCACATAAGTTTCTGAACGCATGTTCTTCATTCTGCAATGTCTAATATCTTACGTTAGGAAGGGATGTAAAATAGGAAAAATATTAAACGAATTATATGCGCCTAATGAATTTAAAAAGTTTTTTTTTTTTTTTTTTTTAATGTATTCATATGCCGATATTGGATTTCATTTCTTTCCACATGTCGTTGAAAATATTTTCCCCTTCCAAGTTTTGCATGCTTGCTGAAGGTTGTGGACGATTGGTCTAGAGAACTTAAATTTAAAAAAGGTACTATAATTTCCGTGTATATTTACTTACTTACTCTCGAGGCAATAGACAATTATTCCTAAGCAAGCTAAAGGGATATTATCTATTTTATGGAACACGAGGTACAATTCCACGCTTACATGAACATGCCATTCAACCGTATTCTGTGCTAACACTATCAAACCAAAACTCGCAAATCCTATTTCCTTTAAGTCTATTCTAAAATTGTTCTTCCACCTACAGTGGTATTAATCAGAGGCGAGAGCCAGATGCGCGTGAGGGGAAGTGCTGCATGAGGGAGGAAGCTTGGGAAGGGTAAAAATGTTGAACTGAGAAGAGAATCGATTATAACAAGGTATCTTGTTTCTTTGCAATATACGGTCTTACCGCAAAGAAAGCAACGAGACCATAGGCGTAACCAGGCCGACCATATGGGGGGGGTTATAACATCCGCGGGGTCTGGCGAGTATGGAAGGAGAGGGGGGTCCGGGGGCCCTCCCCCGGAAAATTTTAAAAATTAAGATGCAAAATAACGAGTTTTAAGCTTCCGGGGGTTCTCCCACGGAAAATTTTAAAAATTAAGATGCAAAATAACAAGTTTTAAGCTTCCGGGGGTCCTTCCCCGGAAAATTTTAAAAATTAAGACGCAAAATAACGAGTTTTAAGCTTCCCACGCTTTATACTTGTATTAAGCAATTTATGGGCAGACTTAAAAAAATTATACAATTTTCCTTTTTTTAATCAATGGGGGGGGGGGGGTTCAAACCCCCAAAACCCCCCCTCGCTACGCCTATGAACGACACAACTGGCCCATACACCACTCCATGCGATACGAATCCTTAATGGACTCGTCTTCATCTACTACACATCCATGCTTGGACTGTCACCTCTGATTAATACCACCATAACGAATAGATTCATTATGATACCACTAAAGGTCTAGGTCTTCCAAGTGGTCTTTTCCCATCGGGTCTTCCAGTTAATATTTTTTAGAAATGTCTTCACTCCCTCATGCGCACATATCGAGCCCATATCATCTTCCGTGATTTAATTACCCTTACTACATTCGGCGAAGAGTACAGGTTATGAAGTTCGTCATTATGCAGTTTCCTCCAGTCCTCGTTTTCATTTATCTTAGGTCTGAATATTTTTAAGCACCCTATGTTAAAGAAGGAAAAAAACTTAGGTGTTTACCTTCACGTATTGTCAGTTTGGATAGCCCCGGTTTTAATTAAATAACTTCATTTTAAAGTGCCTGGAGCCCTTACTACTTAAGAGGTGCTAAAGCTCAAAGGCGCCGAGTGGGTTGTAGTGACAATAGTGAGACAAAAGCAGTGATGTGAAGATTCCGTGTTTGTCGCCAAGTGACACTGTAGTAGTGTGCGTCACATGCAATTCCAAGCACGTGCCATGACTGTACAAAACAGACAGCCTCCATAATCATTATTATATCACAACGCTTATTACACGTGTTGACCAAATTACTGCAATCTCAGCCCGTAAACTTCTCATTCATGCAACTTACAATTAACTCAGGATAATGGCAACGCAAGACTTAATATTGCATATGAGACATGATAATCATTATTAATGTGCAGTGAGATAAATATTTTGCTGCCAGGTTTTCCCACAGTACTAGTCAATTGCATAACAAAAAGTAGCCAAAATATCGCCATATTATCCAACGAAAAGTGCGGGAAATTTCGCATAACATATTCTGTTTTGTATTTTAACTCTAGCCCAAGCCTACTACGATAAACAAATGTTTTTATCAAGATATTTCATAATACTAATATTAACAATTAACAATCATAACAATAATTAATTATCATTCTATATTAACTTAGCAAGTAGCACTATACATAGCCATATTACCAATTATATTATTAGCCAAATCGAATCGTTAGTCAACAAATAACTAAGATAATACTGGCATATTATAGTAATTTGAACAACTATTTCTCACTGATGAGATGTAAAGTGAGAAGAAAGATTCAAGATCAGTTAGTTGATGTCAAAATCACAGGTTCCTTAGAAACTTACCTAGACCCATCTCAAATACCCCTATGAACAACGCTCTTGATCCCCACGTAGGGAAAGAGAATTTCCGATGCCATTTAATTATTATAATTTACTAAAAAGTTACTGATCATTTTTCCATTTTACCTCACTATAAATTACACATATTGATTGGATAAAAATGTCCTGGGAGGGACTCCAAACAAGTTTTCAGCTGTGTATTCTGCGAACACCAATCTCTGAAATCTTAATGCTCAGGAAGTAGATGTAACATCAGGAATAATGATAACACGTGGAGGTAAGGGGAAAAAAAAGCACGGGTGAACTTTAAAGGTAATCATTTGTAAACTACAAGTTTGTTCCACAAAACGGATATGAAAAGAATTTAAGATACTAAATGTACAACTGCCAACGTCGATTTCATCTATGCTAAATCAAATTCTAGTACGTCATTTCTCTTTAATCAGTGAACACCAAAGCTATGTGTGACTGTACGCTAAAGAAATACATTCCACTTATGAGATTATGCTATTTCCTAAAGAAATGCCTTTTATTTCTACTTTATGTAAAACCGACAAATTTCTCAACAGAACTAAAACTCTGGCAAAAAGAAAGTCTGATGAGAAATTTGGAGGAATCACCCAGAAGACCCAAAACTCAATAGTGGCAACAGGCTAAAGTTTTTATATGGTTATTTTAATAATTATTAAAGGTAACATTTCAACAGAATGCTAACTAAAACTCAAAGGCATTATATCCCATGTTGGGACAAGGCCTACCATCCGACCGCTGTGGTATTTACATCCATCTATCAACATCACGGGCAGATAACAGGTTTGGGGCATGTGGTCAGGATGATGACGACTATGGCCATTATTATTTATGATCTTCTTGTCTAGAGCAGCTATTTCTTTATGAACCAGCTCCTCAGTTGTCCTCACCAGGCCAGTGCACCTTTCCAGACTTCCATGCCTCAGAATAATCGGAGAAGGTTCCGAGGATCAAACCCATGACTGCGTATAAGTTCTAAGCAATGGCAATTACTAGATTATGCAAGAGGTTATTACAATATGACAAAATGTTGATTTTATTAAAAAAAAAAAAAAAAAAAAAAAAAAAAAAAAAATGCTGGTGAATATGCACGTATTATCATCTTGTGATACAGATGCCTCGTGATCCAAACTGATGAGCTACTTTATAAAGAAGTAGCTGCTTCGGTTCAGTGAGTCGTCAATAACGACCATGGAAGTCGGCATGCTGACCACATGCCCCCAATCCTGTCATTTGCCTATGGTAGATTACGCCACAGTCGGATGGTAGGCATGAGGGATATAGCCCCATGGAGTTTGGTTTAGTTTTGTTTCTAGATAGAGTCACAAACATTTAACCCTCTAACGAGAAATAATCTCAAACATTGCCGATCTTCTTGACTGCAGAGGTAAATCTGTCACGTTGCTAACTGACAGAATTACTCTTAGCCTACAGCCTAACATTCCACGCCGATTTTTGGTCGAGAGTGAGGGTGGAATTTAATATAAGGGCGAAGTTGCTTTTTCTTATAGAAGGATAGCAGTGACGTCTTTTCAATGTATCGACATAAGAAGCTATCAAATCGTCTCTTACCTACATTTTTATCAGCATATGTCTATCTCTAGATACTTTATCAGCAATAGAAATAACTCTTATTTTGTTTGATAGATAAATTGTAATTCACTGGATGATTTCTTGGCGTGATGAATGTTACAGTCAGAAATGTTTCTATTTGAATGTTACAGCCAGAAATGTTTCTATTTATTTTTTTGTAAGACCCATAGTTCAGATGTCTAGAATATGAATACCATTCTACTTGAATTTTACAATTCTCTTGTTGAATTGTATTTAATTAAATTTGAATATTATTTTATTAGGTAATTACTTTCGACGAATGAAAAAAAGGGGGGCCATAGCCCCTACGTTTCCTCTCCATGTAGATTTTTACATTTGTTATAGCTAAAGACCGTATTTTTTTGTAATAGCGATAAGCTTGAAATTTCACAAAACAGCTCTCTTTAGGTTAGCTATATTTAGCTTTGAACATGCGTAAAATACCATTAAGCTAATTTAATCCACGAAATATCGCGAAATTTGTTCGACTGTGGAAATGTTCAAGTAAGCTCGAAATACGCCCTTTGCATACGTAAA
Organism: Ectobius pallidus; assembly: GCA_964059195.1. Taxonomy (NCBI): domain Eukaryota; kingdom Metazoa; phylum Arthropoda; class Insecta; order Blattodea; family Ectobiidae; genus Ectobius; species Ectobius pallidus. Next base: position 98,124,128 of record CAXKWD010000007.1, read on the forward strand.
TTGAGAAATGTTCAAAAAAATTTGTTTAAAAATTGTAATATTTTGTTAATTTCTTATACCATGCTTTCCTTTCACCTATTTCCATGGCTACCAAGAAGTTATCGATACATGTGATCGATTAAAACCAAGTCTGAGGAATGTAGGCTATTCAGAGATCACAATACATTCCTTTTCTGCTATCTCTATGCCGACTTTGGGATGTCTATAAATCGTTTATCAAATGCGGCAAAGATCTTAAGCTCAACAGATTACGTATCTTAACCACAGTTGTTTTCAATTTTGTTTTCAAATGGCTATCTGAAATTGTTTAATAATAATTTAGAATATATTTCTCCGTATTACTTATTTGTACCAAAATCACATCAAAATCGAAAGTTACGACAGTTCATATGAGAGCAGACGAATACAGAAATGGATTTTATGTACTAGACAGCACAAAGTGCATTTTAATGTGTAAAAACTGCAAATATTTTATTTCATCAAATATCCACGGAAATAGAAATAAATTACCGTATTTTACGGACCATAAGACGCACTTTATTTTACCTTGAAAACAGAGCCTTAAAAGTTGGGCGCGTCTAATGGTCCGAAGTACATCAAAAAAATAAAATTATGGTAAATATTGCTGGAATAGGCCTACCATAGTTATACAAAGGGTGTTGTAACCATAAGACGGTTACAGATTATAGCAGAGACTGTACATCGCTGCACTTGTCACATTCGTAAAATGAAGGTAGCTGGAAGCCAGGTATACAATGCGAAAAGAAGGGAATATTGGGTTCTTTTATACAAAAGGGGTTGTCTCCGCCGGGTGGTTTAAATGAAGGCAATAACCTCTAAACAGCCTTGTCCTGTCATACGAAGCCTACCGTATGCTGAATTGAGGGTTAGAAGGTGTGAAAGTATTTTCAGTCCTTCGTTAGGAATCAGCTGGTTGTTAAAATTTACCTGTACAGAAGAGATTTTCGTACAACACAGGTTTTAAGTTAGAAGTGATTTACACCGATTCCATTGTACAAGGTTATAATTTTCTTATGTAATGAAGTATATTATTCCCTTTAGAACATTTCGTTTAGAATCACATTAAATTTATTTTCCTTTCAATTTCCATCCTAAAAATTAAGGTGCGTCTTATGGTCCGGAGCGTCTTATGATCCGTAAAATATGGTAACAGAAATCAGCCACTTTATTTTACCTAAAAAAAAATACGGTTTTAGCCTAGTCTACTCTGGAATTATGACCTAGTTTAGAATTAAAGTGCACGAGTATCTCCTCTGTGTTCGTCATGGCATTTTGTTTTAATCCAGTTTTCTCCAACATTTGTTTTCACATCTCCGATTTCAGCGTTTGTTAGATGAATAAGTGATAAAGTATTACCTCCCACATGACCTTCAACTTTCATGTAAAGGTCCTACGTAATGCGAAAATATGACACGAAACTGGATCTGTCCGATCTGGCAGAATCCAATATGCATGGTTCTGGGTTAGCGTGACCTACTGTTATCAAGGACCTCTCTCGGCGCCTCATGGCGTCTCCGTTGCCTCAGAGGCCATCCCACACAATCGATAAACTTTTCTCTTTTAGTTCCAAATAGCGTCTAGCAGGTTATTATTATGGATGGCGAAACTTACTGTTAGGTAATATATATTTTCAAAACAGATCGTCATTTTCAGGCTTTCTAAAATTATTTTAAAAGTAGAATTCAGATTTTCTTATGCGTTTAGCGTTTAAGTGTTTAGGCTACATGAAGGATTATTTAAGTATTACCATGAGTCAACAAAGGCTCAGTGCACTCAGAGCGTTGAGTATGGAATTCGAGAAGGCAAGTAATTATTTAATTATCTGGCTGGAAAAACGCCAGAAGGCAAAATACTTGATATGAAAATAGGTAGTGAAAAACGTAGTAAAAGTTATGAGACATACCTGTTTGCAATTTTCATGAAAAGAAATACCTGTCATTTAATTTAAATTTTGTTGAGTTATAACTAGAGTTAAAAGAATATAAATACAGTGGACTGCAGGATAAAATATAAGTAAGTAGTTATTACCTTTTAAAACCAATCCCCTTTTAGAAACACGTACTGAAAAAACTTTTTCTGAGTTACAAAGGTAACTGGGGGCCCAAAATATTTTTCCTGGGGGGCACAGCTCCAAATGTTAAGTCACTTATATAAATTACTGATTTTAGAACTCTCTTAAAAGGAGATTATAGAACTCACCTAGAACTATTTATTTTAAACTTCACTGAGTAATTGTTTTCGAGGAAGATATTCCTCCTGGAGGGTTTAGTCAACTTACCTGAAAAGAAAAAAAAAATTACATGTAGATATACGGAGAAGTTCAATGAAGTCACTTAAAACATATACCAACAACATACATACTTAATGCGTACAATGTCTTCCTTTATTCGCTCCTTCTTCTACTTCTATTACCAAAGTTCTTTTATTATTTCCATGCAATTCTAAATACTTAAAAGTCCTGTATGTAATTAGTTCATTATATTAAAATTGGTGTTTTCAAGGATATAACACGAAACAGGTTTTGAATTTATATTGCATTATAAAACTGAGTGGAATGGCAGCTAGAATAGAGCAAAAGAACAAGATTCAGAATTTTCTTTCTTGGAATACGAGTAATATTAAATTTTCATGTCACTGATAATAAAACATTTATGAAATGTAAGCTTTTAATATAGCCAACTTGAACAAGTAAATGCACGCCAGCAATAGTTCACTAATCAATTTACTTTAAAAATAACCTTTCTAACTGAAAGTACCGCGCTTATGAATATTATGGTGGGGATTCAAGGTATTATCAAGCATAAGAATACAATTATTGTGTTTTCACTTACTGTAGACTTGCACTTAAAGAGTTATTTCTAAAATTAACTTTGTTCAGTCAACTTTATAGTATCGGTACAAGAAGTATTACGTTTAACCTATAAATCTGCATGCATTTACAGCAAACATTGCGTCGCCTGATAATTATTGCTAAGTCTAATAGTTAATACCAAAATTAATCAATTTGGTTATTTTTATCTATAGGTCTTTAACTTAATAATCTTAGAAACCCAGAAACATAAAACATAAGCACATCAGGGATTTAGACATGTGGTTGCTACCCAGAATATGAATTTGGTGGTCTAAGGTTTTGGAAAATGTAAGTTTTAAAAGTATAATAAGGCATAACTTAAAAAATAAAGTCCAAAAGCATAAAAATTCTTGGAAGATTAACTGCCTGTTTAAAATTTAACAACAGATTCAATGCAAAAATTAAAAATATTTCCAGAAAAATTAGCACCCTGGACGTAAAGTTAACGGTTTTATGGTCAGTGCCCTCCGAGCAGTTCACATCTATTGAACATCAGCATTCCAAAAATTGCTTAAATACAATTCAAAAGGTTCGTGAGTTTCCCACAGATTATTATGTGGTTGAAAAGGAGAAACTTTTACGTAACTTATGTTCAGTGTGCATTAATTTTGAACAAAAAATGTTCATTGTGAAAAACATGTGAAAAGTTTTAATCACAGAACTCTGAAACAAAGTGACTGACTTAGTTCAACTTACAGAGCTCCTAGCAGCATATGTGTCAGTAGTATACTCAAGTATGGCAGCGTATGGAAGCTTCAAAGAATAGTAAAGCATTCACCTAAAACTTGCAATTAATCAACTTCAAGGATATGGTACAGAGACTGAGAGTGACAAAGATGGATACATTTTCCATTCTTTAGTATTTTTCTCTTATTGCAGTGTGTTCTTGTATAACTTAATATTATTTTTGTAAAACGAAATTATTTTACTGTCACAAAAGAATGCATTTAAGACACTGAAGTTTATTTGTATGAAAGAAACATGTCATAAAAATAAAACATAATAAAGTATAATTATTAATAAGATAATGTGTGTTGCTCTGTTAATGATAGACCTACTGTATTAGACTCTTTAAAAAATCGATAGCATGCTAATATTGTTTAATAAAAATTCCATCTCCTAATAAAATATAAACTCCATTGAATAATCTATTTTTGGCAGGGACCAGACCAATCTTTTGACCACTTCCTAACATCAGCTTTCTCCACCTTTAGACTTCATGGACAGATGACAAGGATCGGGTGCATGCATGTAGACTTTCACAGCTTTTAATGAACATTTCAATAACTGATCAAGCTATTTCTTTATTCAAGATGATCCTAATTTGACCCCACAAGACTAGGCCTAAATGCAGACCTAACTATCCCAGAAAAATCCAAGGAGATTCCGTGTCGACTATTTTTTTCGAAAAAGTGTTACGGAAATTTGGATTTTACTGTAACTGAAATGTGAAGGGACAATAACAAGTAATAGCACTATTACCTCTTCCTCCTTGTTGTTAATAACTTCCAATAGACATGTTTAAAAATATTTTCAGTTCACATTTGCAGTGGTATCTGGAAACATTAACAGATTAGAAGTTCTTTACAAGTAAAATTGTAAATCACCTGTAAAATTGTTAAAAAGCTATTATCTGATTGAATTAATGTGACGTAATAATTTAGTGTCAAAGTTTTAAATTGGAACATTTATTTTTAGAAAATACGTCCTTTCATGAGGTCATATTTAGGATTTTTGGGTCTTATTGAGTGATTTGTATTGTCATATTTGCAGTCATATTTTCCACTTTTTAGGTCATAAACATTCAAAACCTACTTATGAAGTTAGAAATGAAATTGTAAATATGATAACTTGGAAATGCTTCATGAAGACTTTAACACTCGAGGAGACTACTCTAAAGTATTCTTACTTTCATTTCAACGTACAATGGCCTGTTCCGCCTATTCACACACTTCATTAGTGACTACAGTGCATGCTAGTCCTATAATCTGTCAAAGACAAGATACTGTGTTGCTAATATAAACAGAATTTAGATTGTGTCCCCCGCATAAATTAAACGCACGTCTTTTTTAATGTTATATCCCATAGGCTCATAAGCATTTTAATTCCCCATTACTCAAAGCTTTTCGTTTGATCACAGAGCTTCAGCTTACCACGTGTAATGTCCCGAATATAGGTTAATAAAGAACACCAAAGAACTCACGACGGATATTAAAAACATCACAGAATTTAACGCTAATTTAAACATCTTTTATGCGCCTGACCACGAATGAAAGATTTAATCTTACATTTACCACCACAATCATATTCATCACCAACATAATCAAAGACGTCGCCATAGCTACTACTTTGACCGCCATCAAAGTCTTTATAATTAAATTAATACTATTGACGTATAAATTCGTCGCTTCCAAAAATTGCATAAAGCCGAGATATAAGAATAATAGAGTATCGATTTGAGTAAAATGTGAGGAGTTTTATCTTCATGGATACCAGCCCTTCTACTGAAATTTTCCTGTCGATTCCAAGCTTCGAGTCCCATAATGGTTTCACTTGATGACTGCTTATATTTATATAACAAATCAGCTCTCAAATAGGGATGAGCATCGATAGTTAAAACATCAATGTTCACCATCGCTATGACGATAATATCGACTGAAATCATCGATGTATTTTGACGGTAAACATCGATGTATATTTTTAAAAGTCATGGTTTCAGAAAATTAGGCAAAGTTCATAAATAAACTGAAATATTTCCATGAAAACTATTGATGTAAAAAATCGATGTTTTAGAAATTAGGCTGCTATAAATAAAAATATATCTTAGAACCAAGATAGGCCTAATAATCTTATTTTAGTATTGTAAATATTTAAAAACATCGATGTAGCAAAAACATAGGTTGTTTTCCATCGATGTAGAAAACATCGATAATCGACATGAAAACATGCTCAACCCTACTCTGAAAAGGTTAAATTCTATTTCTTTAGCATATACATAAATAGGTTACGCAATACTCCGAATGACCAAAGCTCGTGTTCGGGGAAGTTCAATAATAATGACAGAACTCAAAACTTCTTCGAGATAAAATTGGAATAGGAAAAATAGAAACAATTTTGTGTGAAGCTAGAAAATATAAATTGATAAGTTATTAAAAGTTACTAAAAATAGAAGCTGCGTATAAAATAAACTATTATACAAGTTGTTGCGATGTTGTACAATGAATAGTTCAGTAGAGTCCCGCTAATACGAAATGCGCTAGTCTGAACATCTAGTTAATCCAGACGGGATTTAAAAAATAAAATTTGAATTTTAAGCGAAAAGATGTTTTGCTTTTGTTATTCCTACATCAGTTCGTAGGTTAAATACTTAGGTCTACGCATACAGTGGGATTAAAATTAAAAATAAGTTGTAGGAAGAGTAATATTTATGAAAAAATAATAGATTTTTACAGTTTTACCGGATTAGCTGGACTCTACTGAATATTACAATATTAATTAGAAAACACATTATGTGGAAACCTAACATGACTTTCTGCATTATAAGCCAAGATTGTACCGTATCAAACTTCTCATTATTAAAATAAGGAGACTTTTTCAGTCAGGAAGTATTCAGTTCTATAACAGGCAAAGATCTGTTCTTGGCGAGACAGGACTTAAAAGTTGTATGCTAAAAACACGACACCTTACAGATCATCTTCAACAAATTCCTAGGAAAAATTTTTCAAATAAAATCGTAAATTTTATGTTGATATTCAAAATATAAACAAAATCGTTAGAGCCTTTCCAAAAAATCTCAACAGAAAAAAGTTATTTGTAGTGGTAATAAAATGGAGAAAATCATCAACATGTTTCTTGTCACATCTTTGGCATCTTAATTCTGTTTTATTAACCACAGATATACCTTATTTCTTTCTTTCTTTATCTGAGTTTTACCTCTCCCTTTGAGGATTTAAGCAACCCAAGCCGCCCGGGCCACACAGATATTTTTTTGCTAAAATATTATATTAGCTCCTAAAATGAAATCTAATTTGACAATTGAACTAGATGCCCTCTACAATTTTAGGCCCACTTATGGTGGTTAAAGGAACTAGACTTTCATCGCTGGCGAGCCTCTTCGATATCCACATTTATTTTGATTCTTTGAACACCTATAAGTTTTTATTTCTTCTAGGATTTAGAATAAGTTTCCACGTTATTTGACAAGAAAGTGAAAAAAAAGTCTTCAGAAATTTAGGAATAATGTTTGCTACACTAGCAGTAGGGTTTATTACGTTAATTTTATCACCGCGATTATAATACCATCATAGTCATATTCTTTAAGATCGTCATTACTACCAAGTTATTGGTAGGCCTACTGAACAACTACAGGGAGACCCAATGAACTATGAACCACCTGCAAGGTGTTTTTCCATTAGGCGTGTGGACTAATGTTTCCCGCCGCTGCTGTAATCAAGGTCACGCTACTGATGCTGGCTTTGCTCTCCTCTACAGTATTGCGTTGACCGTGATGCATTGTAGTTCAGTGGGTTTATCTTTGAGGCAAATTAAAACATAAAGTATACAAGACAAACCAACACTCCCTGAAAGAATTGAAACAAAATATCCACCAGGAAATTGCCAACATTTCGCAACGTGAACTTTGGCGAGTGATGGATGGTTTCTTAAAGAGGTGCCAAAAATGTATGGACAACGACGGTGGCCAATTTCAGTTCCTCCTGTACAAACGCCATTGTTCATTGCAGTCATCGTCAATTCATCAACGGCATCATAGCTTTCACCACCACCACTGGTATCAGGGTTGGAATGTTTAAAAAAAAAGTTTAAAACAAGTGTTTAAAACATGTTTAAAACAAGTGCTTGTGTTTTTTAAGTTTGTTTAAAACGTTATATATATATATATATATATATATATATATATATATATATATATAATAGGCCCTATACATTAAAATGGTTGTTTTAAACAAAATGAACAATTTAAACTTTTTTAAAACAAACAACATTGTTGTAAACATAAAAAAACACGTATAAAACAACCAACATTGTTGTTCACAAAAAAACGTTTAAAAAAAACATGTTTTAAACAAAAAAAATTTTTTGTTCTTTTGAAAAAAACGTGTTTTTTTCCAACCCTGACTGGTATATCTACTAGCACAATATTTAGGAGTTATTACGTGATAAGACGAGCAAAACATGTTTCTATAATGTTTTGTTTCATACATGAAGTTATATACTGCAAGTTATACCACATCCAAGGTAATACATATTTTTTAAAACTTATACATAGCCCTAGCGTTAGTTTCCCCCCGATTACCAGCCTTAAACTTTTTAAAATCTCAACTTAGTAAACATTAAAGAAATTTAAAAAAATAGATGGACGCTATCATGATTATTGTGATGCAATTGTGGGCAGAAAATACAATAATAATAATAATAATAATAATAATAAGCACAGTGCTTTATTAATTTTTTCTAGCAGTGTAATGATTGTGTAGGGCTAAATATAGAGGGATATAACAAGGTGGCAAAATGACAAGTTCGCAATAACAATATTATTGTGAAAGGAAGATGTTTTCTTGCGGATATACGGTTCACTGCCGGAGAATTATCCTGGATTGTTGTTAGCAGAAAAAATGGCACGCATTGCCCATCTCAATAACCACGCTTCTATTTGGGAGAACAGATGGACATCCGGCAGTTGCGTGTCTTAACCCAATGTTAGTTTCAGGGATTAATTAACAAAACCAGTATAAGTTTAGTTGGGAATGAACATTTCGTAACACTTGTCAACATCAGGTCACAGTTTAAATACAGTTTTCGGGACAATCAAAAGGATCGCGAGAAAACCATGTGTCATGCTCATGACACGACCGATTGGGAAATAGCCTAGTTATTTATGAGCCTGGTTATTTATGATACAAGTTCTTAAAGTGCAATTTTTAACGAGTGAGGAGTTAAGAAGCCAGGCGAAGGATAAAATGAGTTTTAATATTATTGTAACTATAAGATTCCCATATTGTGACAGAGTCAACGAAGGAAACAGTTCACTTGATGTACGATAAACATGTTTCAAAACATCTTTTCATCGATGGAAAGAGATAACTTCATAATCATTTGGAAATTTAAAATAACGTTGGGGGGATAAAATATAAATAATATGCAATAACATAATGAACTGTTTCAAGATTGGTTAAACATTTTTACTCATTACGATGAATGATTGGATGTAGCGCATGATTAAAACCGCCGGAAGGAAGTGAAGAAAAAGTGAAAGGCTTTGACTAATGTTGCTCCTTTTCGGTATGGAATTATTATGAATCAAGAATAATTTTAAGGCACTGAATTATTTTTAAACATTGGATTTCTGTCCGATCGAAAATTCATTTTAGACCGGTTGATGGAGCCAGCTCAATTTCTTCTGGTTACTGTTAAGGCATTCGTAGTGACAGGAGGCTCCTATTTACTCTGAAGTATGCTGCATATCCACCCTACATCCAAAAAAGCGATTTGAACTTCCTGTAATTCATCTTGACATGTTGCCACTATTAAACTTCCCTCGTATTTTTAATGGTAGATTTGAACGACTTCCCCGAAGTGATATAATTCTGTATTATTTATGAGGGATCATTTACTATTTACTGTTAATACACCTACAGGAAATATTGAAATACATAATAAAGACGTGTGTGTTTTATAAGAACCTCAGTTGTTCACCTATATATATCGCTTTTCGCTATATTCATTTTGAAATGCAACGCAAACATTCTTTTTTGTAGGTAGACAGATTTTACGACAGTCACATAAATGCTGACATTCGCATTTACGTCGAGAGACGCCATTCTGTCATACTAGTACGATATGTAGGTCAAAGTGAGCACACGACCACAATAATATATTACACTGTCCACTAGCAAGATGCACACGTAAGCTCTTCCAGGAGTTTTCTAAATACTTCCAGGAAAGGAGCCGATTGAAAATTTCAAGTAAGTGCTCAGATGATTTTGTTTTGAGAAAAATAATAACATGATGCAATTTTAATCCCAAGCTCCCACCTAATAATCCTACTGGGAAGACATAAATAAAGCTCCGTACAGATCTGCGCTCCTCTTGCGCGCCGTGCGGCACGCGTGCCGCTCGGCACGCAGATGTGTACGGCATTTTTAGGTGCACGCGAACTGCTCGCGTGCCGCTCGCCACGATCCGTCTCCTGTCGGTTTTTTCGACGAACACAAAGGGTTTCTGATTTCATATTTGGACGTGTTTTTGGTAGTTGCGTGCTGCACGCGTGCATCTCGCTGAAATTATTTTCACAGCGCTCCGCTCCTCAAGCTTTACTGTACAATTGGCAAATGAAAAAATTATATGATAGGTTGATGCGAGTCACTTACTCACCTTTTGGGGAAGGATAGGCAGTGGCGGACGCAGACATTTTTTTCGGGGGGGGATTTGAATAGGTAGAAAGAATACTAAAAAAAATTAATCAACTTACATATACAATTAGTTTATAAAACTGGCCACTTAGAGTACTTTTTTCAAATTTCGGGGGGGGGGGGATGTAACCCCCCTATCCCCCCCCCCCTGCGTCCGCCACTGAGGATAGGTATACAGAAGCAGGAGCTGAGTCAGATGTTGTGTACGTTACTTTGCACTTTCTGAATTTCTTTAAAATACGCTGGAGAAAATCGATCTTTATGTTTGGCTTCTTCCTTCATGTAGGCCTACTCATAAACATTAGCAATAATCTCGCTACTTTGTCTGTGTAGAGTTTCCCCTTTTAGTTTTGACAGTATAGGAGGCATTATCACGTTATTAAATAAATAGCATTCGTTAAAACACTTGCATGCACCCGTGCTGCAAAGCAGTGAATTGTCGTCTCCAAACAGAGTACAGGAAATTTGACTGTTTGTTTATTGTAACATGTGCTATTTTGCTGACGTGCCTAGCTAGCCCACTGGTCCCTCTCTGAAGGACATTAGTAAAGATTGAATGAGCTAGCTCAGGCCTGTCCAACTTCATAAGTACTGGGGGCCAAAATGTTTCGACAATTGATGCTGAGGGCCAAACAGTAAAAGCTTCACTCCCATAAATATAACAGTAAAGTACAGCAGACCAAATTGTTGAAATATGATTCATTACCAGTAGGCCGAAATTAGATCTTAATGTGAGCACTGAGGATTTTCAGACTGCTTCACTAAAGTATGGATGTCCTCTTCTATGTTAGTAACTGCCAGTCTTAGTAGGTGTAACAAGGAATCATCAGTGAGACAGTTCCTATATTTATTTTTTATGAATTTCGAATTGGAGAAAGCACTCTCACATAAAGTGCTTCCAAACATTGAGGAAAGCTGCAAACCAAAATCTCTAAGCTGAAGAAACCTGCACTCTGAAAAAGTTGAGTCCTCTCTCAGACCTGGTTTGAAGAAAAGGATCAGCCTGAAGATCGCAGAGCTCCAGTTGATACATGGATGGCTGATTCTCAATATCCATATTCAAAGGGTCATTAAAAAGCAGCAGTTTACCTTTAATATTTTCAAAGTCAGAAAATCTTTCATTGAATTCTTCAATAATAACTTCAATATTTTCACAAAACTAAAAAAAATTACCATCTTCAATTTCTTCTGACAGCTCTTGACAACATGGAAAGTGTGTTAAATCATTTCTTGATAAGGTTGATTTAAGAAATTTTAAAACCATTAACATGACCTACAACCCTCAAACACTTTGATTTTTGCCCTGAAGTCTCTGGTTCAACTCATTCAAGTATTGTGTCAGGTCAGTCATGAAAGCAAGCTGCCTTAGAAAGTCTGGATCTTCAACCCGTCGAATAAGATTTTCACTACCTGCACTCAGCCAGCGTACATTTGAGTGGAGTGATAGATCTCTCATCCAAAAATTCCCGGAATATGCAGTGAAGTTGTGTCTTCGTGCCACCACGTATCTTGTTGGAAACTGTAACCACTATATTCATTGCATCGCTTTGTTTCACTGACTTCCCACACAACGCCTCTTGGTGAATTTTGCAATGGAACATGAGGAAACGTACCCGAGCTTTCCGAATTAATCCTACCAGTCCTTTCCACCGTTTCATTTACTGCTTTAAATATATCTTCACCCTTGGTTATCCACGTAAATAACATAATTCAAGAATTTCTTCTTGTGTTGAAAATTCATTGTTGATCATTCGTGTGAAAATCAAGAGTTGACTGGTGTCGGTCTGGTCGACACCGTCATCCACGCATAGTGAAAAGTAGCTGCATTTTCCAACCATATCTTCTAATTTCTTTGTTATTTGTACTCGGGCCACAAAACTGTGAGAGCGGGCCGCATGCGGCCCGAGGGCCGCGGGTTGGACAGGCCTGAGCTAGCTTGTATGTGATATAATCATGGAGTGGTACGAGGAGAAGATCTGCAGATGATACATATTTACAAATCAAAACCCCTACTGTGGAACCCAAAACATAAGGATAACTACAAAAAAAAATTAAAGGAGGATGCATGGAGGGAAATAGGAATGGAAATAAATACGTCTCAGAAGAGTGCAAGAAGAAGATGTTATATAATATCTATGCTTTCTTGTAACCGGCGAGAGAAAATTAAAGTTAACGCCAGCAAAGGTACAGGAAAAGCTAAGTTATAAAATATAAATAATAACACTGTTTGCACACTTTTCAACTCTTGTTTAAAAATGGTTTTGTTTCGATATTTAAGCCGTAGACAAGTTTTGCAATTGAGGACTTTTTTCAAAACTCGTTTTCTAAGCAAAAAACACACAAAATATTAGGCCTAATGATGAAAGCTACAAAGGTTCGTCGCTTTCCTATGGAACGCAAGAGGAGCGCTGTAAAAATAATTTCAACGAGCGGCACGCGTGCTGCACGGCGCGCAAGAGGAGCGCAGATCTATACGTACCCTTAGAAGGCTTTTAAATAATCTCTAAGAAAATTCTGAAGTAAGAAGCATTTTCCACCAAGTCCTTTAGAAAAGAAGGAAAGCAATTTTTCGAAAGTCGTGTTGTTTTACAGGCAATATAAAGTTTAATTTTGTGGAAGGAAAGGGTGGTTTATAACGGGGTGGGCGAATTGCCACAAAACACCGGTTGGGTCATTGTGATATGTGAATTACCACAAAAGTGTAGGCATGGCTGGTGTGGTTAAAAATGTCACATAAATTTTAAAATTACTGATCGCCAGGGCCCGGATTCTAGTAACATGTCATCTTTTTATTGGTGCTGCATAGACATTGCCAACTTGTAGATAAATCCTAATCATGGCCTCTAGAATATAGAAATACATTTTTATTAGGTCATTTTTGTCATTTTATGCAATTTTATATTTTTAGGATATTTATTTCAATTGAAATGAGAATCAAAGAACGCCAAAATGTTGTATTATATTACTATTATTATTAGATTGACTTGGCACCAGAGTCGGCCACCTGCTTGGATTTCAGAGTGCAAAAGTTTATCCTCAAAAAGCAACAATATAATCCGGCAGACCACAAAAGGAAATGCCGAATTTTGACTCACCAGTGCCTCAGTGCCAGTATAAATTTCCGTGAGAAAAGAACATTCTCAATATTCCAGTTATTTACAGTTTTTCTAATTATGTACAAACTAGTCTATAATTTTGTGTGTACAATAATAATTTTTTATAAATAAAATATCAGTTTTAGGTCATTTTTTACAATTATAAAGTCATTTTCTTTAAAATTTAGGGTCATTTTATAGGTCATTTTTCAAACAATTTTAGGTCACCAGAATCCGGGCCCTGCTGATCACTAAAAGTTGTTTCCTTTTTTCACTCTATGTCAAATGCACTGCCATCGCGAAGTAGGGCACAACAGACCGCGGACGGTAAAACTCTGGCACGTTCATATAAACACAGTATTCAGGTAACGTAAACTACAAGTACAGCACTAGCAATGTGTCAACTCCAGCACTATAACGTTTTCCTTTCCATTTTAGCAGACTATGTGTAATGCATAGGTGTGGTTAAAAATGTTGGTCACTTTTACTCTTCATTACTAATCAAAATTAAAATTACATCTAAGAAAAATGCCTACTTTGTAATTTCGTTTAAATAAGTTGTTCTTTTAGCGAAATAAAATCTAGATATTTCCTTTAGAAAGTATCGTTGTCGTAAGTCTTTATGTAGTTTTGCCCTTGAAACTGTATTATGGTGCTCACGATCTTGAAATCGTTCGGATGATTGCGATGGATGATGCAATGAATTCAGAATTAAACTATTCTACTGCATTTGTAATAATTCATACCTTTCTTCAGATATCTTGGAATTATCAGGAAAATGGTCCTAACAATTGAACTTTGTTGAAAAAGAGTATTAAACATCCCAGTATTAAATTACACAGGTAACTGACAGCTATTTACAGCAAAGTGCGGCATCTTGCATTTCATTAGTAGCTTTAAAGTAATTAAGATGTCAATTTTTGAAACAAAATGTACAAAATGCATCTTTAAAAAATCAATAATAATTTCACTTTTAAAAATTGCCATTCTCTCTCTGAAGCTGGACCAGCAGCTATCCGCTTCTGGAACTCATTTTGCCTAGCTATCTCAGGAGATGCCAAACGATATCACAGTTCAAGCGCACTATAATCAAGTTAGAATAAGGAACACTAGCTGGTTAAGAGTGATACTACAAAGTAAATATGTTAGCATTTGTCAGTACTTATAATCAATTAGTATTACTTACTTACTTAATTACTCAATGGCAATAGACAATTCCTAAGCAAGCTAAAGGAATATTATATAATTTATGGAACCCGAAGGTTCATTGCCGCGCTTACCTGAGTCCGCCATTCAACCCTATTCTGTGCTAACTCCATCCAATCATCCCCCACAAATCCTACTTCCCATAAATCCGTTCTAAGATTGTCCTCCCACCTACGTCTAGGTCTTCCATGTGATCTTTTCCCTTCGGGTCTCCCAGTCAATACTTTTGAGATATCTTTCCTCCCCCATACGTGCAGCATGTCCAGCCCATTTCATCCTTCGCGATTTAATTACCCTTACTATATCCGGTGAAGCGTACAGGTCCTGAAGCTCGTAGTTATGCAATTTTCTCCAGTCCCCATTTTCATCCCTCTTGGGCTCAAATATTTTTCTAACCACCCTATTTTCAAACACTCTCAGGCTATATTCTTCCTGATCTAGAATAATTTGTATTAATATATTAATTTAATTTAATTTAGTCTATTATTTAGATTTAAGTTTTTTGTATTTGAGGTCAATATTGTATTCTCTATTAGTTATTCTTGTATTTCACGTATTTTCCCCTGGCTGAGTGGTAGAGATCCACTGATCTTGGGTAGAGATGGCCTTATGACCTTAACTCCGCCAGGCTGAATTACCAAAATAAAATAAATAAAGGCCGTGTTGGTCTTAGGAAAGACAAATGTCTTAAATGTACAGTAACAAATAGAATAGTCTACCATGAGCGTGGATATTATACTTTTCCTTAAATTTGGCGAACACTCTGTGAATAACACAATCTCCAGGTTGGTGCAGGTCAAGGAGAGATCACGCAGCGAGCGAATAAAAATTAGTGATGCATACGCAAGTCCTTTGGCACGGGCTTCTCTCGTTCGCTCGTAAACCCATTCACAAGAGACTTCTAGTTGGCGAACTATTAATCCCAACTCAGCTCCCTTGGCATTCACACATGCACAAACACGTAGAGGGAATCTGCTCCCAAGTCTAGCATAATTATGTTTATTTAACTATAGATCGTGTTACTGCAGAGCTGAAATGGTGTGAACATCTCAAGGGAGAGGTCCCTGAAGCAGGGAATGTCCACAAGAAAATTATTTACTTCTATTTCCATGGCGAGAAAAGTAAGAAGTAAGAAGTATAAAAGGAAAGTAAATAAAGGAAACCTTTTCATTCTGTCGTTAAGCTAGACATTCAATCCTCCTCCAAGCGGTGTGCTTCAACATAACACTTGAAAACACGTTACAAGCGCAGTAATGATTTCTATATATTGAACAGTATCTGATCTATTTCTAATATTTACTTACTCAATGGCAATAGACCATTTCTAAGAAAGCTAAAGGAATATTATCTACTTTATGGAACCCGGAGGTTCACTGCCGCGTCATATTTTTTTCTAATAGAAAACTAAACTCCTTTGCGCTGCATTCCTGAAGGGACTAGGCCTACTACCCGACCGCTACGTCATCTGCAATAAGCAGATAGCAGGATTGGAGGGAATGTGGTCAATAATCAAGTAGCTCCTCAATTTGAATCACGAGGCTGAGTGCATCCCGTTCTAGACCTCCCTACATCATAAAGTAGATTTCCGACGCGACGGTTTTCATTATCTACTGTCTTTATGCTCATATGTGAAAGGCTCTGATAGGAAATTAACACACTTTCAAGCGAACGCCAAGGAAAGGATAAAATAGGACAAAGCGTTTGATGATTTTGCATAGGCTATTTTTTTATTTGCTAACTTGAATGTATAGAAATGTGTCTCGAGAATGAATTGATTAAATATGGACAGTTTGTTTTGGCATTATTTTGCATTTTTCTTCATTTTCAAGAAATAGGTGATTTTTTGCATTTTAGGTCATTTTCGGAGTTTTTATATACCGGTAGTTACTACGTTATAGTTTGGATTTTTCATTACTATTTTTTTTTAACTTTTGTCTAATATAATTTTAAAAGTAAATAACGATCAAACGAATCAAAGCAGATTTGCAACCATAACCGCTACCTCTATTTTTAAGGAATGTGTATTTTGAACTCTATTACATTTCCAAGAAAATTACTTCGGGAGCCATCAGAAGTGTCACAGCAAAACGAAATGTAGAATCTGAAACTGTAAGTGTCGTAAACTCAACAATGTATGCAATTCAAAGTCTCACGGAAGCCTGTGTTGTGAAAATAAATAAGATTTGCAATATACTGTTTTTAATCAAAGGAATAGTTTTGGAAGTTTGTGTTGTGAAAACAAGTATTAAAATGTCCTGTTTAACAAGACAGGAAATAAACAGTATATTTTGAGATGACGATGTGCTTATTTTCTATATTTAACAACATTGTCCAATTACTAACGGCCATTGACGTCATTGTCCGGGTAATGTGTGATAATGCGTTTGTTTGATTTTAAGTATACAAGAATGCCCTAAGCTCTTTGGTCTGTTATGTAAATTGCCGGCGATGACGTTAGTGGATACCGGTATATTAGAAATTATGTAAATGCCCAGACAATAACGTTATTTCCTAAATTACTTCATTGTCCGTAACATATAAGTTATATTTCGTAACATAAAAAAAAACTGATGATAGTGGGATAAAGACAGTTACGTTAGAAATCATAATGGTTGTTAACCATATTAAAATATTATGCTGTTGGCAATACCGGTGGAGAAAAGTGATAACCCTGTGTTGGTGGCAGTTATGTGACATTATTTAACAGTGCATCCCTAGGTTAATGATAACCCTAGGTTGATGATAACCCTAGGTTGATGATAACCCTAGGTTGATGATAACCCTAGGTTGATGATAACCCTAGGTTGATGATAACCCTAGGTTGATGATAACCCTAGGTTGATGATAACCCTAGGTTAATGATAACCCTAGGTTAATGATAACCCTAGGTTAATGATAACCCTAGGTTAATGATAACCCTAGGTTAATGATAACCCTAGATGAGCTAGTGTAGGCCTGGAATACTATACACTATACAGTATCGTCTTGTATAGGAAACAGACTACGCCCGGCTATATCGGCAAACCGTCAAACTTTTCGTGTGAAGTAGTTCATATAACACTAGGCATGAATATCAGAGCCACTCTGTTCATTTTTTTATGCCCAGTCCTTTCTAACTGTCGCAATGCCCCTAATGTAATTCTTTCATAATAAAATCACGAATGCTGACACAAGTGAAAATCCAGTTAGATTATAATAGAGTTAATGACTTCTTGGCTGTACAAAATGATACGAGTATTATAGTTCTGGCTGCAGATGAAACGGAAAACTGGAGACAGCACATAAAATAAAGTGCTGAATGTTTATTTATTTTTTTAATGTTGTTATGAGCGAGAAAATAGGATTTCTTTCTTTTACTGTATATCAGTTTTTAATTACCACGATTTTTGTTGCAGAAGTGACAATAAAAATGCGAACTACTTGAAATATTTATAAAAAGTACTAGACCCTCCCTTGTTTTAATATTAACCTCATAGTAACGTTTCGCCAATATCTATGTGCCATAAACTACGTACACTATAAAATGTACAGTCAATGCTTTGTTTCATGAACGGCATGTTAAAATTAAGGAAATATTAATGTAGGCTTTTAATGCTGAAAATTATAGTCTATTAACTTTCAGCGTAAGAGCTGAACAAAAGCAGACTCTTGTTTTAGGTTTCGATTTTTTATAAGCCATACCATCGATTAATTGATCTGTACGCTTGGACTAAAGGAATTTTGTAAACACCAACTCCACGTTCTATTTCACTTGATTAGAAATTATTTCATTGTTATAATTAGGGGGCAGATTTCTGTGACATGTCATATTTTTCCCTTTGCATTATTTCAGGTTTCCGACTAATTTAAACCCGATTCCAAGCATCCTGGTGAAAATGGAATGGCTTTTATTGTGCATATAACTGCATATTTTGGAAATTTTAAACTATTGTAGCATATTTAGTATGAATATACATATTTAGGTCATATTTTTGGCATATTTGTGTGCATATTAAAGAAATTTTGAAGTTTCATATCATATTATGTAAATTTTGCATTATACTGGTACTTTTTGAGAATTTACAGATATTTTAAATAATTTACATTATATTTTAATAAAGTGAATCGTAATGAAACTTAAAAAATATACATATTGTGTAAGTGGTAAAGGCTTATTTTAAATTTTACTGGTCATATTTTAATGTTTTTTAGGTCATAAATGCATGCATATATCCTATTTTTTAGGTTATAGAAATCCACCCCCTAGTTATAATGTACAGTACTCGCATACTCCGTTTTCCGCCACTCTGCAGGGCTGGTGTGGAACACATATGAAACGAAGATTCAATGCCAACTTGAAATTAATAAAAACACTAAAAGAAACCAAAAACATCTGAAAGTTTCCGTGCACTCGACTGCACACATTTAACAGATTTCTGAAATTTAACAGCTGTATCTAACCATGTTTCTTTTGTTTCTGGAATATTAGGGATATGTTGTATAAACATTAACTTTAGAATCATAAAGCCGTGAATTTATTTCACATTTCCCAGGGAAATTACGCTGTCTCGCTACATTTATAAAGACCCGTAACATATAATAATTGAATGCCCCGAGCTACTAATTAAATGTGGCTTAGCTTGTGCTTGTAAATGAAACAGATAATACATACTTTCTACACCAGAACACAAATTCTCTGAATTGCATAAATGAATGAATCCTACGCTTAGACGTTTGCTTATTAGATAGGCCCTATGTTTACATCACTTCTTATCCATGAGTGAATCCGTATTCTTAATTCAAGTTTCGCTTTTCAATTCAGATCTTGAAGTACTAATTTCAAATTGTGCAGTTTCACCTACACTGTGTTAACTAAATGAGTTAGCATTACTTTTCAACTTTGTTTATTTATTTTTATGTTATGCTGCAAGTTGGCCCACAATCCAGTGACAGTGTTGCAAATAAATATCAGTTAGCCTACACAGGCACATATTACTTAACACAATACAGCCTACTATTTACACACCAATACCAATGTCAATATACGTAAAACAAAAAGCAATCTCTGCCCATTTAGGATTATGAAAAATAAAAATTAGGGATGGGTCGATACCAGATTTTTTCGATACTCGATACCGATACATGATTTTTTCCTCAATACTAGATACTTCGATACTAGATACCGTCAAGATTTCCACTTTCAATAAATAGGTGCATTAAAAATTAAAAGTTGAGATAACTGTGTAATACCAACTAAATTAATTAAGTGTGCATATTTAATGAGACAAATTTAATATCACCAATAGCCTATAATTATTTTTAAACTCTACATTAAAACTAAACGTTTCACAGGAAACGAAACAATTAAGAATCTCTTCTGCTTGGATTTTAAAAGTCGGAAAGTCTTTATTTATGACTAGACAAAAGTCACAGAGTGGTTTTCTCCATTTCAAGAAGAAATATAAGTATTTACTATATTTAGTAGGCTACTAAAAGCAGAAAGAGATACCGTATTCCTTAAAATACAGAATTACCAAAGTATCGAAAAAGTATCGAGCGAGTTTTCTGAAGTATCGAACGATTCCGATACCATGCAAGTATCGAGAGTATCGAGGTATACCGTAGAAAGTATCAAGGACCCATTCCTAATAAAAATATTTACAAACATAACTACATATTATACATATTCATATGCATACACTGTTATATAGATTACGACACGAACATACCTTCATTTTCACTCATATTAGAATAATTTAACATGCACCCTACTCAATAGGCCTACGTTAAAAAAAATGGTGTTAGCAGGAGAGGTTTCGAAGATTTCTACATGTAAGTAATTCTAATCTTTAATCCCACTATTTAAAAAAATAAAACCTTGCAATTTGCTCTCTGAAGCTTACCCTTAATTTTATATTTGTGGCCTTTCCTATTGTTGTAATTTCGTTCTTTTATAGGCCTTTAAATAGGACTATTTATAATTTCAACTGGAGAGAGTATATTTTGTAATTTTTAAATACGTTCGTCTGTCTCTCTTCATACCGGATTATTTATTTTCTAATAATAAAGTTTTCCAGCCCTGACATCAACGTTTACTTAATTGTTAATTCAATTATCAATTTAATCTTTGAATTCTCTGGATTCTCAGAGAAGGTTATTTACGTAAGCCGAGTCGTGCAAACTGTTTTGGACCTTCAACTGTATTTCCTATTCGCATCAGTGCTCTCTGGTTCTCTGGAGAGACATTTAACCAGCGTCAACTGCTAAGTTGCACCCCTTACTAAACGTAATTAAAATCATTTACAGAGTCAGTGAAATGAAACCGGATTGAAGCAAACGAGTACTCCGCCTTCTCCAACAGCTGCGAAAAGAGACAAAGAACAATGACCTAAAATTCAGAGTTCCAACGTACCGACCAGAGTCTATACAATGGTTGCAGTTCAATAGAAATGAATTGCGAAAAAAAATGCAAATTTGACCTTTGGTGTTATTTTCAGGCCGTAACCTACAACATGTTATAAAAGGTATAAATATAGAATAGCAATTCTATACAAAGTAAATCAAACGAACTTGAATGACTCTGCTAGCTGGTTGGGATTCACCGATAACAACGTAGGCCTATTCAATCATGTAATTAACATTTTAATTAAAACGCTAAATGATAACGCTACTCGTGTAAACGTATGGTTTTGTTTTTATTGATAGCTGAATAATCAATGAAAGAAGTGTGAGCAGATTTGAAAATACAAATTATGCGTACTGTGTTACTAGTAGACCTGGGATTTTAGGCTCTAAAAAAATTAGTTTTAGGCACCTAAAATAGGCTTTTTAAAACAAGTAAATAAGCTTTTAAAAAAGAAAATAGGCACTTAAAATATGCTTTAAAAATGTGTAAATAGATAGAAAATAGACTTTAAAATATTACAATATACACTTAAACTGTAACATGGTCTTTTTTTTTACTGAAAGAAACGTGGTATACCTATTCTTAACAGAATTAACTGCAAAATTAGGCATCACGAACTATATTCACTTAAACAGATGTTCTTTCACTGGTGACTTGACACAGTAGTCCTTCCCCCTTAATCCTCCCCTGCCCCATCAGTCAGCATTCCTTTAGCGACAATTGTTTGGAATAATCATGTTTCTGTGAAAAACCTACCTCTGCTGTTCTGCTTTTCATTGAGGGATGTCCATTATAAGATTGTAAAAATTACAGAAGTTGAATTTTATTTTAAATGTACAAAATAGGCATTTTAGGCACTAAAATAGTAAAATAGGCTCTAAAGGTTCAAATAGGCATTTTAGGGCACTATAAAACTCTTCAAATGTAAGTGATTTATCATGAAACATCCACATATTTAAAAATTTTCACGTTATTTCATAAGGGACAAAATAGGCATTTGCCTTAAAATCCCAGGTCTAGTTATTAGTTATTTAAGA
Source organism: Ectobius pallidus (assembly GCA_964059195.1). Classification (NCBI taxonomy): domain Eukaryota; kingdom Metazoa; phylum Arthropoda; class Insecta; order Blattodea; family Ectobiidae; genus Ectobius; species Ectobius pallidus. The sequence goes on from CAXKWD010000007.1 coordinate 98,146,153, forward strand.
TGCAATGAACGGAAGCAGGTTTTCTTTCTATTCTTACATGAATTGACATGTACCATAGGCCTACCGTATTTCGCAAGGAATACGAAAATAATTTCGTTCCTTTTGTCTATAGTATTTCGTTTCATACTGTGTGGCATTAAAAAATAAAATAACATAAACAATTAAACATGCTCAGTTCTAAGAAGCGAAGATACGCTCTGTATAGGGCCCTCCATTCAAACGTTTCGGATAAATCGAAGAATATCAGGAAGAAACCGAACTCTGCAAGTTCAGAGTTAAATAGAAAAGAATGTGAGAAATTGTATCATAGGTAATCCCACGAGAGATTAGGAGTTTATCATAGGTAATCCCACGAGAGTTGGATTTGTTAAGACTATTCTATGAATAAAAATGTAACGGATTACACAAATAATAATTACTTTCGTGCTTTGTTGTATATAAACAAAATTAATCATGCAAGATCACTGCATACTTTAAATCTACCATCCATGAATCGATTCGAGTTACCATGGTGTAATCAGGGCTACCAATGGTGCATATACGACAGTTAACTTCATTCAGGTAAGCTAACAGCAGAACAGAATAAAGTACACCAACTGGCTTCCACCGAAACGAAATTGTGTTTTTAAGCAATGTACATTTCTATTGTTTCAATTTCCAAACAAGTTATGTTGTATAAAATAATTTGTTTTCGTGCCGTTTAGTGGCAGCATGCGACTATTAATCACTGCATACCGATACTTACATGTCCAGTAAGCAGCAGACGATTTTACCTCGATAAAACGGCATCCTCGCGATTCCTACAAGAATATTGTAAGACTAACGGCCGTGATTGGTCTATATCCGAGGAATTGCTAAACGTCATTGGTCAATATCAAACACGGGGCGTATGAGTGGAATAGTCGATATAACTCATCTCCACTTCCTTCTCGCAAATTTTTTCGATGAAACTCGTAATCTCGGGTGGTATTTATTAATACTATTCCATGAATAACCTGTAATGGATTATGAAAATAATCATTATTTTCTTACTTTGCTGTCAATATTCTGTCAGCTGTGACATCACGGCATACTAAATGAATGAACAGACGAATCCATTCGAGTTGCCAGATTCTACCAATGCCAGATGCTACCAATGGTGCGTACCACAAGACAGAGCGTCGTCGTCTTCATTGCTAACATCAGAAAAGAATAAAAGCACAAGAACTGGCTTGCACAGAATCGATTTTTTTAGTCAATGCACATTAATATTATTTTAATTTCCATATGTTATTATCTATAAAATAACGTGTTTCACTCTGTTCACTGGCAGAATGAGACATATAAATCTTTAATCACTGCATGTTAATACCTCATATTTATCAGATAAAATCGCATCTTTTTGTTCATAACAAGCATATTATACGATAAACTATCGCGATTGGTCGATATCCGAGGCACTGCTAAATTGGTCAATATTAATCAACGTACGAGATTGGAACGAATGAATTTGGCAATGTTGAAACTTCTTAATATTTTCAGTTATGTAAAATTACAACAAGTATTGCAAACCGATATTGATATTTGCTATTTTGTTATAGCCTATTCCAAAATATATATATTCTTCGTTGTATAAATATTCAATGCTTAAATCAATGTATTCATTTCTATATGTAATACATAGTTCGTCCATTCTGTATTCGGCCGGTCAACAATCAGAATTCAGAGGTAGCTGTTCTGCCATTTGTAGTTATCTAGGTTGGAATGCGAAATGTTGAATTAGCTGTGGGAATATATGGATTAATGGGCATGAATATGTGTAGTATCGATTATTCGAACTGGAACGATCCTGAAACCTTGACAGCAGCGAATGAAACTGCGTAATAAACAATCTTTATTTAAAAGAAAAATAATTTTGTCCGTGTTAATTTTAATACTATACCAAAATGAATTCAATCCCTGTAGTAAAAATCCGTTCGTTTCATGAAAACGGCATGAACAAGCCCTCGTGCTATAGCGTCCGGTATGCGGTTTCCAAGCACAAGCAAGCAGGCAAATAAAAAGACCGTCGGAAGTATTGTAATGCACTGTTAAGGATTGAACAAAACATTCCATATCTAAAGGAAAAAATAGTAAACGGAAACGGCTACTAAGGTCAAAAAATAACTACCACAGGCATAGAGTATAATTAATATTACTAATTGCTGTTGCTACAATTTGAAATACGGCTATTGAATTATCTCGATACTGTTGATATAGTTAGTTTAGTAGAAAGGAAATGCCGGAGATTTTGATAGAACTATGCTTGATGTATGAGTTAAAGCTTTTTCCCAGAAAATCGTATTTATCCTAATAATAATTATGTACTCAATGTATTTAATAAAAACTTACTTAGACCTTGGGCTGTCACACTTCGGATACAAAAGTACTGTCTCTTTTCGAGGTGGAGTTCATTTTAAGAAATGCATTCCAGCTCAGATAATAAAAAACACAAGAATAGAGTATCACCCATTGTATGTTAAAACGTTGAGACTAGCTTGTTTATTTAATGATCCTGGAGCTGTTAAGATTAAGCAATACAACAAAGCGCTGGAACAGAAATATACAAGTTAAAAGAAATTACTACAAATCTTTCTCTAAATGCTTCTTTTCAACCAGTGTTTTCTCCCCAAGATGCATCTTGCTAATGGAAGAAAGTGAAAGTTAATCTCATAAAAGTGTTTCGCAAGCAATAAAAAGGTACAAGAGTGGATTTAGTAATACATATTTCAACTATACATGAACACCTTGCTATACCATTTTCTGCGCAGTTAAAACAAAATGTTAATAACACAAAAGATGTTAATAACACAAAATGTTAATAACACAAAAGACTGCGGTGAAGAGCAGATCTAAGATTTGGAGGGGGGAGACGCGAGGTCTACTGTTCATAAAACTATTATACCAGAGACAAGCTAAGAAAGAAACCTGAAGAAAACAAGAACCAAGAGTGAGCCAGACATATGTTTTTTGTTTACTTCAGGTTTCCTTCTTGGAACGGTCAGACTTTAGTCAATTTTACCATTGTGTGGCGTTGGCCTATATTAGCCTAATAACAACGGTTAATAAACAATACAGCAAAAAAAGCGATTTCATATGGCGATGTTGATTAAAGGTTTGTTACTAGGGCAAGGCATTTAAAAAATATATTGAAAAAATGCATAATAAAAATGAATGTGTGTTTTTTAAAAGATACAAAATTTAAAAAAATAGATTATAGAGGTTTTTAGATGTAATGTGTTGAATTTAGAGAGTAATTTAATGGGTGACAGTGAATTATATTTGATTTACAATATAAAACACTCATTTTGTTACTAAAGAAGTAAGTAAAAGCTGCTTGGATATGTGGATACGTGCCATTTAAAATGGATACAGTAAATTTGAGTTAAAATGTATGATGAAGGCTTAGTGGAGATTATCAAAAGAAAATGATTTCCTATTTGATTTGTACGGTATTATATGTGGAATGGCTTCTCTCTAACGCCACTGAAACAAATTTATTGATGCATATTAAAAACAAGCAGCATCTTCTGAATGTAGTTCACAGTTATTAATGTAGCACTTCATTGAAAACTACTTAAAAATGCCAAAAATTATCTAAATATTAAAAAAAGGCAATTGTTGAAAATGCTATAACAAAAATCGTTTTAGCGTCTTAACACAATTATTGTTTTTATTATTAGGTAGATTTCAAAGAAAAATCTACCTAATGAATTTAAAAAAATTCGTTCATATCTTTACGTTTCATGCCTCCCTAGTACGAAACCACCGCCTGTTAAAAAAATTGTGATATTTATATATATATTTATATTTATATATATGTATATATATAAATATATGGGTGATTCTTCAAATACGGGAAAATTTGCGTTCCGGAGTGATATTTCCCTTCAAATTCAACTTTAAAAAAAAATTAAAATAAAAGTTTGTTTCTACTACTCCCATACTACAACTATCAGTTTGAAATGTCACCAACTTTAAATTCTGATATTCCAAAATTGAATTTAATTCAATGAAATGTCATCCACATGCCCTGTCCCAAACCTCGGTTTTGTATATTCTAATGCATTTTTCCACAAAACAAAATGTTATTGCCTTTTCGACTTTTTTCCTGTCAATGAGTATGAATGGGTGAAGAATATTAACCCCTAAAAAATAAAATGAAATAAAATTGTCACCCCACCTAATGAACATAAAGAATGTCCCAAGGGTTTTTGGTCATCCACATGGCTGAAAAGAATGGAATTTTTTCTGCAGAAATGAGAAATTTGTGAAACTGGCAACAGTGTTAGAAAGCCAACAGGGCAGCTTGTGGTTGAATTGTAAGGTTGAATTTTGCTTGCTTACAAACAGTTTGGGATTAACAAAGGACTTTGTATCATTTTCAAGGAAAACGTTTTTATTCCCCGTCATTAACATGGCTTCTAGAAAGTAGGCAGAAAGTTAATATTAATTAATTTTGATTATGCACTATGATAAACCTTCCAATTCAAAGTACCTGACTGAAGTTGAGCCTACAGAGGTTTAGAAATGGCTTGCTGAGACCACTTAAACTCCTTTTTTGTCATCCACATGCCTGATTTTTGTGTCATCCACATGTCTCATGAAGGGGTATGTGGATGACTCTCAAGTCATGTAGATGATAAATGTAGGATACTATTGTGTTTGCGGTGTCTGTGACCGTACTTAAGATCTTAAAACTGATTAAATGAATTTCTGCTTGATTCCCCCTTCCCCCAAAACCATAAAAACACAGTCTCGTTAAAATTACATTAATTCCGGAGTATGCACACAAATTTGCAAATTTGATGCAAAATCAACTGAAGTATGCTGAGAAAAATATGAAATCACATAAAGAAAAGCAGATTGTTGCCAAAGTTAGTCATTAATGTGGCCTTCAGCCATCCACATGTACACGGATGTCATCCACATGGCTTTAAAAAAATAAAGAAATAAAAATAAATAAAAATATAAACATTTAAGCTCTGCTGGTGTCATATTATAATCAAGTAACCCCTGAAGTATTTTTGTGATTTTTTTGAGATTTTTTAAACAAAGTAAAAAATTTGGATTTTACACACTCCAAACTTTCCCGTATTTGAAGAATCACCCATATATATATATATATATATATATATATCTTTACACGCTAGTGGCCGTAATTTTGAAGATATTTGAATCAAATTTTATTATGTTATTTCTAGGTCCAATAGTTTAGACAAATTCGTTAATGAGCAAAATTGGCACAAGAGGGTGGTCGGGGGAGGGGGTTGAAATTTTAAAACATTTATATCTCGGCCCCTATGAAGTATAGAGGGAAACTTTGATTCAATAAATTAGAGTACTCCTTATGGAGTTCACAGTGACACCAACGATTCGGGGGTTTTGGGGGTACGAGTGGGGGTAGGGGTATGGGGATGGAAATTCGAAATTTTCGAAACTACGTCTTGTGGGGTATCGTTGAAAAGCTCTTGATGAGTACTCTACAAATCAATAACTAGTTTCTTGATAGTTCTCATATAAGGCGAGATATGAATGTTTGAAAAAGTTCTCTTTCCTCTTTTTTGCAGTTATTATTGCGGGTTTGTCATGCCAAGGCTAAAGAAGAAGAGTGTTACGCAGCGACAGTAAATTAAATCAAAAGCACTTCGAAATCTACCTCAGCCTGTAGGCTTGCCTAAAGGGATTTTTGTTATTGTTATTAATGATTTTATGAAGTTTTCTCGAAAATGTTTGAAAATTTTTCCCATGCCGGACTAGTACCTTTGTTCATTGATAATTCAAACTCTCCACATTTTAGTTTCTCCTCGGCTTCCTTCAGGGTAAAATTTTCTAAACACATCTGAAGTTCCTCAACTACGTAACTGCACGACTTACCAGTGCACTGCTATACCCAGTTTCATATTCTTTCCGCCAGGCCTTGCAGTTTCCTTAGGCCCTGTGAAACCCACCAAGTTATGAAGAGCTTGTGACTCATAGCGACAGTATTTCTTATCATCGTCGTAATCTGACTTGCTTTCTTGTCAAGCAAGTTAAAAGCTGCGGCTGGTTGCAGAATTTCAAAGGGGCAAGCAAGGTAAAATCAGAATATGTACACCTCTAATTGTAATACAAGCTTTTGATGGGTAAAACTATAAAAATATATATTTTTTCCATAAATATAACTTTTCCGACAATTTGATTTTAGTTTTAATACTACTGTATACGTAGACCAAAGTTTTTAACCTACGAACTCATGTAGGATTAACAAAAAACATAGGTTATTAGTGATTAAAATTCAAAATTTGTTTGTTCAGTACATAAGGTTTTAATCCTGTCCGGACTAACCGGATGTCCAGACGAGCGGGATCCGGATTAGCGGGACACTACTGTATGATCAAGTTACTGATTAATTATTAGGGCCCGGATTTCAAGGTTTTAACCTATTTTTTCCCCAGCTTCCTAATTAGAACATTTTAACGTACTTTTCCGTTTCATGCCTTTGCTTCCAAATATAGAAATCTTTATAGAACCTAAAAAGGGCTAAATCGGACTAAAGGGCCTAAAAGGGGCTAATGAGGACCTTTTCTAAGAAAACTGGGGGCTAAAAAGCACTTTCGCTGAAAAACTAGGGGCTAACGAGGACTTTAGCAGAAAAAACACGATTTTTAAATAGATTTTCCAATTAATAATGCAAAGGAAAATAAATATGTGAATTTGAGACTACTTATTTGTGTAGATAGGAAGTGAAGTGAGTGGGTATTGAATAATTGTATCATTAAAGGTAAATATCTCAATTGTATGTGCTATTTTTTCGAGTGCCGATATAAGGAATAGGCTAGTTACTTGTTTATTTTGAAGGAAAAAAAACGGAATAATTGTGTCAAAATTATAATACAATTTTCGATTTTAATATTAGTGTCCATTATTATGTTTTATTAAGACGGCTAAAATTGTTTGTTTAAAATGCCTAAAAAGGGCTACTTTACGAAAATAAAAGGCTAAAATATATTTTATAAAAGCCTAAAATTCCGGGCCCTACTGATTACAGAAGTTATAGGAATATGAGGATTTACTCGCAATATTTTTACCACACCACTCGTGGTGACTACAGTTCTCATTGTTTGTTATTTAAGTGCCAGTATGGTACTTTATGAAATTGTGTGTGGGGACGAAAAATGTCTGTCCGTCTGTCCGTCCGTCCGTGTGTCTGTACGCGCCATAAGTTAAATACCCTCTTTCGGATTTTCATGAAACTTGGAAAACACATTTATAATGTCTATGGGAAGAACCCTATTGATAATTGAACCAAATCGGTTCATCCGTACCGGAGTAATGCCCAATTTAGTGCCTATTTTAATAGATTATATTAGAAAGGCGCCATAACTCAAATACACTGTATCGGATTTCCATGAAACTTGGTATACCCATTTATGACGTCATGAGAAGTACTCTATTGAATTTGAATCCAATCTGTTGAACGGTACCAGAGTAAAACCCAATTTAGTGACTATTTTAAAGGCGCAATAACTCAAATACGCTTTATCGGATAGTTATGAAACTCCGTATACGTATTTATAATGTCCATGGAAAGACGTCTATTAAAATTGGACTAAATCGGTTGGCCAGTATCTGAATAATGCCCAATTTAGTGTCTTTTATGTTAATATATAAGAAGTCGCGATAACTCAAATATGCTTTATTGGATTTTCCAGAAACTTTGTATATCCATTTATAATGTACATGGGAAGACGTCTAATGATATCGGACCAAATCGGTAGACCGGTACCGGAGTAAAACCCAATTTAGTGTCTATTTTAAAGATGCGGTAACTCAAATACGCTTTACCGGATTTTTATGAAACTTGGTATACACATTTATAATGTCCATGGGAAGACGTCTATTGATATTGGATAAAATCGGGTGACCCGTTTCGGAGTAATGCTCAATTTAGTTCCTATTTTATGGTAATATACGTATTCGAAAGAATTTATGAAATGCAAATCAGTTATCATGACAACATAGCCTATTGTTTTACTGTGATCTTATAAGGCTTTGGAAATTAAAATACAGTTAGCTATGACAAATAACACTATTGCTTTACATGCGCTTATCCAACTAGACCGTTTTAAACTGACCCAGGTGGCTGAGATGGTAACGTCTTGGACTCACATTCTGGAGTTCCATGGTTCAAATCCCAAAACCGGCCTATTTGACTTTTTTTTTGTATTCTGCATAACATAACTGCAATCATAAATGATTAAACAAAAACATACTGGGGCTTTATTACATTAGTTTACCTGATTTTATTATTCTATGAATATAGGATATAGGTAGAAATCAAAACTGACAAAATCATTTATATTGATACGACATTGCAGTAAACGCTGATCAGCAGGGCTATGATTTCTATGTAAATACATATTTGTTTTTTTATTACATACATTCCTAGGGTTGCTGATCAGCACTATATATTTTTACAGAGTTATTCTATCCGACTTTCGAATAATGATTCTGTTATGGAAGTGGATTTCAAAGGCAGAGCATCTTCCAAACGAAAAAATAATAAGCTTATGTAGAGTAATATAATGGTAGAAAATTTGGACTAAGTTTAGATGTCAACTAGAAGTCACTTTAACAACGAAGCTAATTCATAACACTAAAATAAAAGAACTGCCACATTCATCATCCTATTTATTTATTGGAAGGTGTACAATATTCATAGAAACACGAGCTGGTTTTTCCTTTGCTGTTCTATCCTGAACTGCTATCTCCTCCACTGCTCTATCATGAGCTGCAACCTCCTCCGCTGCTCTATCATGAGCCGCTACCTCCCCCGCTGCTCTATCATGAGCTGCTATCGCCTCCGCTGCTCTACCATGAGCTGCTATCTCCTCCGCTGCTCTATCATGAGCTGCTACTTCCTCCGCTGCTTTACCATGAGATGCTATCTCCTTGGATGCTCTATCATGAGCTGCAACCCCCTCCGCTGCTCTATCATGAGCTGCTATCTCCTCCGCTGCTCTATCATGAGCTGCTACCTCCTCCGCTGCTCTATCATGAGCTGCTACCTCCTCCGCTGCTCTATCATGAGCTGCTACCTCCTCCGCTGCTCTACCATGAGCTGCTATCTCCTCCGCTGCTCCACCATGAGCTGCTACCTACTCCGCTGTTCTATCATAAACCGCTACTTCTTCCGCTGCTCTATCATGAGCTATTATCTCCTCCGCTGCTCTATAATGACCTGCTATCTCCGCCGCTGCTCTATCATGAGCTGCTATCTCCTCCGGGCTCTACCATGAGCTGCTACCTCCTCCGCTGCTCTACCATTAGCTGTTATCCCCACCGCTGTTCTATAAAGAGTTGCTATCTCCTCCGCTGCTCTATCATGAGCTGCTATATCCTCCGCTGCTCTATCATGAGCTGCTATCTCCTCCGCTCCTCTATCATGAGCTGCTATATCCTCCGCTGCTCTACCATGAGCTGCTATATCCTCCGCTGCTCTATCATGAGCTGATATCTCCTCCGCTGCTCTACCATGAGCTGTTATCTCCTCCGCTGCTCTATCATGAGCTGCTATCTACTCCGCTGCTGTAGCATGAGCTGCCATCTCCTCTGCTTCTTTACCATGAGCTGCTACCTCCTCCGCAGCTCTACCATGAGATGCTATCTCCTTGGATGCTCTATCATGAGCTGCAACCCCCTCCGCTGCTCTATCATGAGCTGCTATCTCCTCCACTGCCCTATCATGAGCTGCTTTCAACTCCGCTGCTCTATCATGAGCTGCTATCTCTACCGCTGCTCTATCATGAGCTGCTACCTCCTCCGCTGTTCTCTCATAAACCGCTACTTCTTCCGCTGCTCTATCATGAGCTATTATCTCCTCCGCTGCTTTATCATGAGCTGCTATCTACTCCGCTGCTCTATCATGAGCTGCTACCGCCTCCGCTGCTCTATCATGAGCTGCTACCTCCTCCGCTGCTCTACCATTAGCTGTTATCCCCTCCGCTGCTCTATAATGAGCTGCTATCTCCTCCGCTGCTCTATAATGAGCTGCTATCTCCTCCGCTGCTCTATCATGAGCTGCTATATCCTCCGCTGCTCTATCATGAGCTGCTATATCCTCCGCTGCTCTATCATGAGCTGATATCTCCTCCGCTGCTCTACCATGAGCTGTTATCTCCTCCGCTGCTCTATCATGAGCTGCCATCTACTCCGCTGCTGTAGCATGAGCTGCTATCTCCTCCGCTGCTTTACCATGAGCTGCTACCTCCTCCGCTGCTCTACCATGAGATGCTATCTCCTTGGATGCTCTATCATGACCTGCAACCCCCTCCGCTGCTCTATCATGAGCTGCTATCTCCTCCACTGCACTATCATGAGCTGCTTTCAACTCCGCTGCTCTATCATGAGCTGCTATCTCTTCCGCTGCTCTATCATGAGCTGCTACCTCCTCCGCTGTTCTATCATAAACCGCTACTTCTTCCGCTGCTCTATCATGAGCTATTATCTCCTCCGCTGCTTTATCATGAGCTGCTATCTCCTCCGCTGCTCTATCATGAGCTGCTACCTCCTCCGCTGCTCTATCATGAGCTGCTACCTCCTCCGCTGCTCTACCATGAGCTGCTATCTCCTCCGCTGCTCTACCATGAGCTGCTACCTCCTCCGCTGCTCTACCATGAGCTGCTACCTCCTCCGCTGGTCTACCATGAGCTGTTATCTCCTCCGCTGCTCTATAATGACCTGCTATCTCATCCGCTGCTCTATCATGAGCTGCTATTTCCTCCGGTGCTCTACCATTAGCTGCTACATCCTCCGCTGCTCTACCATTAGCTGTTATCCCCTCCGCTGCTCTATAATGAGCTGCTATCTCCTCCGCTGCTCTATCATGAGCTGCTATATCCTCCGCTGCTCTATAATGAGCTGCTATCTCTTCCGCTGCTCTATCATGACCTGCTATATCCTCCGCTGCTCTACCATGAGCTGCTATATCCTCCGCTGCTCTATCATGAGCTGATATCTCCTCCGCTGCGCTACCATGAGCTGTTATCTCCTCCGCTGCTCTATAATGAGCTGCTATCTCCTCCGCTGCTCTATCATGAGCTGCTATCTCCTCCGCTGCTCTATCATGAGCTGCTATATCCTCCGCTGCTCTATCATGAGCTGCTATCTCCTCCGCTCCTCTATCATGAGCTGCTATATCCTCCGCTGCTCTACCATGAGCTGCTATATCCTCCGCTGCTCTATCATGAGCTGATATCTCCTCCGCTGCTCTACCATGAGCTGTTATCTCCTCCGCTGCTCTATATGAGCTGCGACCTCCTCCGCTGCTCTATCATGAGCTGCTACCTCCTCCGCTGCTCTATCATGAGCTGTTATCACCTCCGCTTCTCTATCATGAGCTACTTTCTCCTCCGCTGCTCTATCATGAGCTACTACCTCCACCGCTAATTTATGATGAGCTGCTGCCTTCTCCGCAGCTCTATCAAGTGCTGCTATCTCCTCCGCTGCTCTATCATGAGCTGCTACCTCCTCCGCTGGTCTATCATGAACCGCTACCTCCTCCGTTGCTCTATCATGAGCTCCTATCTACTCCGCTCTTCTATCATGAGCTGTTACCTCCTCCGCTGCTCTATCATGAGCTACTATATCCTCCGCTGCTCTATAATGAGCTGCTATCTCTTCCGCTGCTCTATCATGACCTGCTATATCCTCCGCTGCTCTACCATGAGCTGCTATATCCTCCGCTGCTCTATAATGAGCTGATATCTCCTCCGCTGCGCTACCATGAGCTGTTATCTCCTCCGCTGCTCTATAATGAGCTGCTATCTCCTCCGCTGCTCTATCATGAGCTGCTATCTCCTCCGCTGCTGTAGCATGAGCTGCTATCTCCTCCGCTGCTCTACCATGAGCTGCTACCTCCTCCACTGCTCTACCATGAAATGCTATCTCCTTGATTGCTCTATCATGAGCTGCAACCCCCTCTGCTGCTCTACCATGAGCTGCTATCTCCGCCGACGCTCTATCATGAGCTGCTTTCTCCTGCGCTGCTCTATTATGAGCTGTTATCTCCTCCGCTGCTCTACCATGAGCTGCTATCTCCTCCGCTTCTCTGTCATGAGCTGCTACCTCCTCCGCTGCTCTACATAAACCGCTACCTCCTCCGGTGCTCTATCATGAGCTGTTATCTCCTCCGCTGCTCTATCCTGAGCTGCTATCCCCTCCGCTGCTCTATCATGAGGTTCTACCTCCTCCTCTGCTCTACCATGAGCTGTTATTTCCTCCGCTGGTTTATCCTGAGCTGTTATCTCCTCCGCTGCTCTATCATGAGCTGCTACCTCCTCCGCTACTCTACCATGAGCTGTTATCTCATCAACTGCTCTATAATGAGCTGCTATCTCCTTCGCCGCTCTATCATGAGCTGTTATCTCCTCCGCTGCTCTATCCTGAGCTGCTATCTCCTCCGCTGCTCTATCATGAGCTGCTACCTCCTCCGCTGCTGTAGCATGAGCTGCTATCTCCTCCGCTGCTACCTTCTCCGCTGCTCTACCATGAGCTGTTATCTCCTCCGCTGCTCTATATGAGCTGCTACCTCCTCCGCTGCTCTATCATGAGCTGCTACCTCCTCCGCTGCTCTATCATGAGCTGTTATCTCCTCCGCTGCTCTATCATGAGCTACTTTCTCCTCCGCTGCTCTATCATGAGCTACTACCTCCACCGCTAATTTATGATGAGCTGCTGCCTTCTCCGCAGCTCTATCAAGTGCTGCTATCTCCTCCGCTGCTCTATCATGAGCTGCAACCTCCTCCGCTGGTCTATCATGAACCGCTACCTCCTCCGTTGCTCTATCATGTGCTCCTATCTACTCCGCTCTTCTATCATGAGCTGTTACCTCCTCCGCTGCTCTATCATGAGCTGCTATATCCTCCGCTGCTCTATAATGAGCTGCTATCTCTTCCGCTGCTCTATCATGACCTGCTATATCCTCCGCTGCTCTACCATGAGCTGCTATATCCTCCGCTGCTCTATCATGAGCTGATATCTCCTCCGCTGCGCTACCATGAGCTGTTATCTCCTCCGCTGCTCTATAATGAGCTGCTATCTCCTCCGCTGCTCTATCATGAGCTACTATCTCCTCCGCTGCTCTAGCATGAGCTGCTATCTCCTCCGCTGCTCTACCATGAGCTGCTACCTCCTCTACTGCTCTACCATGAAATGCTATCTCCTTGATTGCTCTATCATGAGCTGCAACCCCCTCTGCTGCTCTACTATGAGCTGCTATCTCCGCCGACGCTCTATCATGAGCTGCTATCTCCTGCTCTGCTCTATTATGAGCTGTTATCTCCTCCGCTGCTCTACCATGAGCTGCTATCTCCTCCGCTTCTCTGTCATGAGCTGCTACCTCCTCCGCTGCTCTACATAAACCGCTACCTCCTCCGGTGCTCTATCATGAGCTGTTATCTCCTCCGCTGCTCTATCCTGAGCTGCTATCCCTTCCGCTGCTCTATCATGAGGTTCTACCTCCTCCTCTGCTCTACCATGAGCTGTTATTTCCTCCGCTGGTTTATCCTGAGCTGCTATCTCCTCCGCTGCTCTATCATGAGCTGCTACCTCCTCCGCTACTCTACCATGAGCTGTTATCTCCTCAACTGCTCTATAATGAGCTGCTATCTCCTTCGCTGCTCTATCATGAGCTGTTATCTCCTCCGCTGCTCTATCCTGAGCTGCTATCTCCTCCGCTGCTCTATCATGAGCTGCTACCTCCTCCGCTGCTGTAGCATGAGCTGCTATCTCCTCCGCTGCTACCTTCTCCGCTGCTCTACCATGAGCTGTTATCTCCTCCGCTGCTCTATATGAGCTGCTACCTCCTCCGCTGCTCTATCATGAGCTGCTACCTCCTCCGCTGCTCTATCATGAGCTGCTACCTCCTCCGCTGCTCTATCATGAGCTGTTATCTCCTCCGCTGCTCTATCATGAGCTACTACCTCCACCGCTAATTTATGATGAGCTGCTGCCTTCTCCGCAGCTCTATCAAGTGCTGCTATCTCCTCCGCTGCTCTATCATGAGCTGCTACCTCCTCCGCTGGTCTATCATGAACCGCTACCTCCTCCGTTGCTCTATCATGAGCTCCTATCTACTCCGCTCTTCTATCATGAGCTGTTACCTCCTCCGCTGCTCTACCATGAGCTGCTATCTCCTCCGCTGCTCTATAATGAGCTGCTACCTTCTCCGCTGCTCTATCATGAGTACCTTTCTGGCTCTATACGGATCTGAAATTTATGTTATGTAAAACAATCATATTATGAGTAGTGCTGTGTAGATGGGAAACTAGAATTTTTTCCACAATTCAGAACAAAACACTCAGAATATTCCAGAACAAGGTAGACATACAGAGAAAAATTTTCAGACAGTAACGAGATGAATGAAAAAGGAATGAAGGGCACATTTAGTGACGAAATTCAACTTCTATATAGCCTACCACCTAATAATCATGTAGACATAGATGGGCAGAACTCGTAGCTCGAAGAGCAGTGTCGTGCAAGTTAGTAAGAACCTAGACACAGAGGGGAGAATAACCTAATATATTCGAAAGGACGGCCTCAGGGAGATCGGATAGAGACAAACAGCTTAAGCAGAAGTAACCAGGGCGATGAAGATATTTTTGTTGAAACTTTGTTATTGTTCTCGCGAAGGAATAAGCTGTCAAAATCTACATCCCATGTTTCAGGTTAAAGTCATGCTTTACATACTTATACATAAATAGCTATTCACCTCTTCTTAGAATTACTGAAACTCTCTAAAAGAGCCTATATAATATATATAATTGAGTAATGAGGTATCATATTTGTCAATATTAGCAAATAATGTGCTAGAAATAAATCTGTGATATGTGACTTAGTTTCAGGTGAGTGTCATTGATGGTGGAATATATTGTTGTGATTAACCCGAAAGGACAGTTCAGAAATGTATTGAAACGAGCTCGTGTTAAAGCACTCACATAGTATTAAGAAATCTCTACAGGGAATTGACTCGCAGAAATATGTACCTCCTTAGTTTAAATCAATGATAACTGAAAATATAAAGATATCTCTGCAATATGAAAGAAAGTCGATTGGTTATGTTGCGTGCCTAAATAAAATCAATGCATATACACTTAGGCTATCTTGAACACTCGTATATTGTATAGCCAATTGCGTAGAACCAAATTTATGCATGCATGTAGAGGTTTCAGTAGTATCATTAATATAAGAATTAATATAAGACGTGAACAAAGTTTCAAATGTTTTTTACTTACCTTGTTATGGCATAGGGTGCTTCAAAAATAAGTTCTAAAATGATTAAATTACTTATGCATAAAAATAACACAAATAAAACAATTAAGAACATTTACTGTTAAAGAAATATCTTATAAGAATTTTTAGTAAAGCAGTGAATTTCATCACTGTCATTCCGTGAACACTAGCCTCCATAAGCAAACATATTTAATTTTTATTGAATACCCAAAATTGGATTAAACCCTATTTTACCCGAAGGTAGAGATAATGAAAAAAAATGAGTTTTTTTAATGATTTTAAGAAGTAAGAATTCTCATTGGAGTTCTTAGCAAAGAGGGATTAAAACAAAGATATGGCTATTATTGTTTAAGAGCAAATATACGGTATTAATACAATAATTCAAAGGCGTAATAATAGTTATTTATGAAACAAGTGGCGAAAACGAGATTTTGTATGTTCGCGAAACGAGGCGTGCGTAGCAATCCTACGAGCAAACTAAAACCATTTTACCAATTTTTTTAGACATCAGTTAATATTTGTGAAATACTAATTTTACTGCGTGCCGTGCAGCCATATTGGGACCTTTCAGCTGTCCTATCATCTAGTATGCACTTGCGCAGATGAGGCTATTGCTTTTATGGTGCATGGGTACCAACATATTATGGAATGGAGTGGACAACGCTTTTCAGCCACCAAGTGACTAGTTTTGCGACTACCGTGAGAAATTCAATATTTAAAAAGGCGTAATAAATTTCAACATTATCAATTTTTATCAAACTGAGTATTTTTAATATTCATATGCAAATATTTTTAATTCAGTAAGAATTATCGGTGATACTGAAACCATATTTGGTTACTCAGGAATGTTATAATTTTATGCCACTCAGTGGCATAATTTTCTACTTTTAATTAATATCATCTATCGTTAAAAGAGCTTCTTTTTTTACCTTCGACTGCCTCAAAAGTATTTTAAAGTATCCAAGTATTGTCTACGTTATATTATGGTTTATATCTTAGTACTGCCCTTATAGGTCGTTTCCAGTGGTTAACGTTGTTGAAGCATCAGTTGAATTTGGGAAGCATCAGTTCCATGGAAGAACTACTTGATAGGACTAGCAATCTGGTCAGGAAACAATATCGGACACGACTGATTGCACATTGGCCACACGCCTCACCATCCTACCACGAGTTAATGAAGACGCAAGGTTGGATTTTACCTCCAACGTTTGTTTTAGTTTACTGAAAAGTTATCTAAGACCGGACCCGGAAATAAAAGCAACTTAGGCCGACAATCATGAAGTGAATAATATAAGTTAATTGGTTCAATAGGCCTATTCATAAAGGCAGTGTTTCTCAAAATGTGACATGCGTGACGGTACCTCTGAAGGTATTTGCAGGACTTCTTGGGAGTACGGTAGTATTTTAAAAGAATAAGTTAAGTTAAAGAATAATACAGTCTAATTGGTCTAGTAGGCTTATGCAAGAGGCAGTGCTTCTCAAAATGTGATATGCGTAACGATACCCTTGGAGATAAGTTACTTGCAAGACTTTTAAGGGATTACCGTAGTATTTTCTAGGTTACGGTAGTATTTTATATAGAATAAGCTATCCGGTAAATTATCCGGTAACAATAAGTTACTACTAATTTTGAAATAACCAAGCATTACAGGTTTCTTTTAGGAGTCAACTACCAAAGAAACCGATTCGCCGGCGATGCCGGTGCATGGTCTAAACTAATTTCATTAAAGCTAATTATTTGCTGACCACCATATAGACCGCCATCAAGTTTCAGCCCTTGCCTGCACCACATGACCCAACGATTCCCTCTGAGCAGACGATTCTGTGAACACGAATTAGGCCTATTTCTTAGCGCCATTTTAGGTTAATTTTGTGCGAACTTCTTAGCGATTTTATTTATATTTACAATACTCCAAGAAATAGATGAAATAACATGGATTCTCCAAACATTCTCATAGTCTCAAACAAAGATAAACTTTGTGCTCAGACTCTGATGTTGAATAGATTTGTTTGGAAGGATGTTATAAACCGAGCAAGGCTTCCTTTGTTGAATTGTCCTGCTGGATGGTATCAGTTTACAAATAAGTGAGTCGGCTTTGGTACAGTCAGGATCGTGCTGGCTTACTGTGCCCAAGATTGAGAGTTCTCTCCCGGCCCAGGTCTCCTACATTTATGTATGCATAAATGTAATAGGCCCATGTCTGTTAATTTACAGGCATAGGCCTATAAAGTAACTCCTCCTGGACAAAATTAAGGCTTACCAGCGACGATCACAGGCCTAAGTTGCATTACTTCTTCATCGTTAAATTACCATAAAACCAACAAACAAATCAGTTCCATTGACAAGACAGTGCTATGAATTTGAAAACAATCTTATTCACTTTTGTCTAGTCAGGTTAATGTTATCTTTGTTCGCTTGTATCAACATTTTCTCTACGCTATGGTCCTGATCAAACTCTTTCGCGGGCCGGCGGGTTAATTTTGTGGACCTCTGCTGTAGACTAACAATAAATAACTTTTTTTAATTTAATCGTATCTACATAAAGCATGGGACGCGCTGCTATAACTTCATAACAAATATCGTGATAAAATTACATCAGCACTAATTCCATTACCCTGTATTCCAAAATACGGTTTGAAACAACGTGATAGGCTATAATATTCAGAAGTTCTTAAACCATTACTCCTACATGGATATCATGGGCTCTTTAATATTAAATGAAGAAACATTTTTTACTAAAATTATCCGATTTATCTTATAATTTGGGTTGTTTCACGCAAGAAATATGCTTCCAGGGTTCCCAGCACAGTTGCAAACCCACACAAGAATACAGTACTCATGCCGAAGTTATATAAGAAATCAGGATAAAAACCACAGGCTATAAATACCTTAATTCTAAGTCTACCGAGTGTGGTTTCGGAAGTTGAAGTCTTCGGAGATTCCATTTTATATGCTTTTGAGAAACAGAAATGTTTCTCAGATCACTACTAATTTTGATCCACGCCGAAAATGAAGAGCGATCACTTAGCAACAAAATTCTTTGATGGCGTACAAGAATTTAGTAATATCTTGGCAACATGTACATAACTTATTTTTAAAAATGCATTTCTCTATGTGGGAAAAATTTACCAAGTGCTATTGACTAGCTTGGATCTGGGAATAACAGTTGGTTCGCTTTGTTTTAAACAATTCTCTGGGAGAATATCAATATTCAGATTCCTGGGATGAGAACGAAAAATAAATTCGAAATATGAACAAAAAATAAGTTTCCAAGGTTTTCTTTACGTATATTCATGACTTGCCTGATTTGACGAAATATCCCAAACTTATCATTTCAGTAAGACGTAATTATTCGCAACAACATCCAAAAAGTTTAAGCACATTTAATTAGGAATTATTTAACGGAAACGATAGAGCTTTATAATTTTTAAGAGAATCGTTTCATTTAAAGTACAGTATATCTTTTGTTCTAACTGGATTTTTTTGCTTTTGTTTGCTGTATTGGGTTTGATCCTGAAAATCCTTCTCGAATTTTCAGTTTGAAATGTCATAGGTAAAAAAATAAAATTATCAGAAAAATGTATTCGTGTTATGTCTGCGAACAGCTTAGCTCGACAATGAACAATCATATAAAATGAAATGTTACATTTGCGTTACAACTTTTCTGGTGATAGAACATAAAGAATGGCAATGACTTAATGAACGAAATTTTATTTTTCAATCTTCTTTCGAAAACGGATCTAACAATTTCGTTTAAAGCTTTTACACAAGGTAGCCTATATATACTAAGAGCTAAATCTTTGATATTAGGTGCCTGGATTGGGCGACAAATTGATATTGGTGTTGGGTTGGGAGCTGGATTCGTTGTGGAAATGTACTTACTTCGATGCTCCGTTGGGCTCCTTCAGTTCTGCACCTATATCTTTTCCACGGCTTTTGTAGCTCAGGGTATCACACGAATCATCTGAGGGATTGGTTTATAGCTAGTTATGTCCTTATAAATGATAACTTCACTATAAACGTTTTATATCGGCATTTATTCAAATTAACTGTGTTCTGCGTAGCTGTTTGTGTAAATTCACCACTTCAATTGCATTTTTCAAGTACTTACGTGTATTTCTGTTTTCTTATTTCTCACAAAGTAAATGAAACTCACACGCTATCTTTTATGACATACGTTCGTGTTTAATAAGTGGCTTTGGTGAGAATCGCCATTAAGCTAGGTAATATTTCCCGCGACTTTCCACAAGAGCGACGTACGGAGGTCTGCTCTCCTCGGCGAATATGGTGGAAGTGAACTCCTGACCACGCTAAGTTCGCGGCTAATGGATGCTTCTCTCTCATTGGCTGTATTTTTCATTACGTAAAACAGTTCTATTGGTTAAAACAATTCGCGGGCCAAAACTATGAATTTAGTACGTTGTATTTTCGAAATATACGTTTCTTTTACAGTTAAGATTTCAAATTTGGAATTAGGAAATAATAATAATAATCTAAACGAGAATTTTGATATCGAAATAATAATAATAATAATTTTAATGATTCGAATAAATATGAATTAACTATTTTTTATAGTAAATCGAAAGGGGTGGAATATTTCAGCTTCAAAATGCCCCTGTGTTAATTTAATTATGTCCGAAAAGGTAAATAATTAAATTAACACATCATACCCCAGAATATTTATTCTTATTAAATTTAAATTACGCTTGGATTAGTAAAAATTCAAAATTAATCATTGAAATGGTGAATGATGATAAATGTTAGTGTAACATAGGTGTATGTGTTAAACATTACAACTTGAATTAAATGAGTTTGACCAAAATTATTTGGATATACACAAATCAAATCAAATCAGGTTTGTATTACCCTGACATTCTTTTAACATAATATTTTTAAAAAAATGACAAACATTCGAACAATAAATGAAAAATACTATTTAAACATTCTTAACTCTGAAAATTATTTCTTGAAAAACAAACATGTTTTGTATATGACAACACTTCTTGTTAGTTATATATATCGAGAATTCTTAAACATTTTGAAAATATATATATATGTCGAGATGGTCTCATCGTCCATATTTTAAAATTTATTTACATCGAGGCACTCATCGTCTGTAAAATATCACTTTCTTATTCCTTTGCATGAATTCTCTTTCCTTTGAATCACTGTTATAATATGTTTGCATACAGCATACAAATACAACTCACTTTTGACAAACAAACAAATATATACAGTATCACACTATGTTGCATTACATCAAAATATTACCCTTGAATAATAAACAATTTATATACAAACATAACCCTCTTAAATAATAAACATTTTATGTACATCAACATTAATGTTCAATAATATCTTACTTTTCTACTATATACAACACCTTAAATTTCTATATTTGAATCATAGGTATATATATGTATAGTTTATTTACAACATTTCTACATTCTCGGGTTCGGTGTCGGATCGCGTTCGCACAGTTTAGCCATTCATTCATCATATTTAACTTCAGCTTATCTCTCTTTGCTTAATCAATCTTAAGTTAGAACCACATATTTAATATTAATTATTTATCAAGCAATTTTTATTTAATCGCATTCTTTTGTATTCAATCTCTCAACTTATTAATCTCTTACTTTTTGACACAATAACGCTGCATAATACTTCTTTAATTATTTATTTTATTTTTGACACAACTATCTTTTACTATAGCCAAGTGATTAATTCTTCTTGGATGTTCAATGCAATGTCTTTATGAATTTGAGGTTGAAATTTAGATTTACTCCTGAATTTAACATCTTCTGAATTGTCATATCAGCTTCTTTCTTTAATGCAATCGGAATTGGCCTACTCTTATAAGTGAATTCATCAAC
This sequence comes from Ectobius pallidus, assembly GCA_964059195.1. Taxonomy (NCBI): domain Eukaryota; kingdom Metazoa; phylum Arthropoda; class Insecta; order Blattodea; family Ectobiidae; genus Ectobius; species Ectobius pallidus. The sequence continues at coordinate 98,167,318 of CAXKWD010000007.1, forward strand.
TGGTTCGATGTCAAATTTATGCTCGTAGATGTTACAAAGTCCCACGTTTTCGTAAAATACTTCTTTATTCTTTATTAATATCGATAACAACCTATCACGTTGATTTTCATTTAAGTTGTGAGCCATATCAACTTTCTCCTTCAAAATATTCATTGTCATAGAGTTCGCGCTAGGGTCGGCTTCTTTTACATTCCTCGTACAGACATAACCTATCTCTACTTGCCCTATGTTGACATCTCCGTCAACACTATTTTCATACCTATCAGCGCAGTCATCACAATTCAATGTCATACATCTACATACTTCTACCTCATTATTTATATCATCGCAGCAAGGGCCTACTTTATGAATCATCATATCATTTATCTGAATATTTTCTACAATAAACGTCTCATACGGAATATCGTTGCCACCTAACTCACTAGACGCATCTCTTATACTCAGCTCATTGTCGAAGGGAATGCTCATCTTGTCTCCTTGTAAATTTAATATTAAGTTGTTATCCTCAAAACTTATGATACTGCTGTATTCCGTAAAAACATCAACTCCAATAATAATATCTGTAACTAATTTCGGGACTACTAAGAAAAATATTTCAAATTTTGAATTACCAATTTTGACATCCAACATGCATTGAAATTTTACCGATTGTTTTGCTCTTTTGATCGCTACTGTGCAAGATAATCCGCAAATAGGAATAGAAATTAACTTGACTTTGTTTTGGATAAGCTTATTGTATAAGCATTCGCTTATTACACTATTTGAACAACCTGTATCTATTAACGCAGTTGTCTCATAATTTCCTATCACTACTTTTATTCTAGGAGGATCCATAATAACCTCACTTCTACTTGCATTATTCTTTTCTTCACTAGGCTTATTATCTGAAAAGCTTCTTTGTGTCTGAATGCTATTTATGGGTTCTATACGTTTGCCTGAATTGACTAAACTTGCGCCAACACCATCCGAACCCTCGAGATATTGGCTTGTTAGTTTAACTGTTGTACATTACCATTATCTTCCTGATCATGGATTTCTACAACGTCATCAGGTACATCTTCACTACGTGTATTACTGTTGAATGGCCTGGCTCTAGGATTTAGCCTGTTTTGCTGAGTCTCAACACTTTTGACTCGCCACTTACCATTGTTAATTACTTGTCCTGTCCTAACTTGACTATCGTTACTATTGTTATTACCTCTATTATTATTATTATAAGTACGGTTCTGGTACCTCCTACGATAGCCTTGATTCCTCATCCATGGCATTTTTCGCCAGGAGTTTGGATTATTACCATTTCCAACATTTTGCCTATTGAAAGTGACATGGTTTATCTGATTTCTTCCATTATTGTTTCTGTTATATGGCCTATTCTCTGATCTATTCTGGAAATACCTAGGATTATTCCTATTTTGATTAGGCATAGGGCCTCTGTAGGTATTCCTAGCATCATAGCTTCTGTCACAATTATTTGCATTGCCTTCTGCCCCTACCCCAGAATTTGTAAACCTGTTGGTGGGAGGGTACATTCTATCATTTGAATTCATATAGCTCTGCCTACTCCTGAAAATATTCCTTTGCTCAAAAGCAGCAAGCAATTCTAACATATCAGAAAAAGTTCTGGGTTTTGCTACTATCAGATTTAGTCTCACATTCTCTGGAAAGTGATTTACAACGGTCTCCAGTAACTCAAATTCATTTAGTGGAGGATCTACTTGTCGTCCTAATTCGGCCATTTCCAAAAAATAGTCAATCATTGTCTGACCTGACTCTGGCTCATACACACCATTAGCTAACTGCATCCTAATGTTGTTTCTCTTGGATAAACTCCAATATCTACTGATAAAATTTCTTTTGAATTCTTCAAACGTCGTAGTCTCATTTGTAGTCAAATTGAACCAATTCAAAGATCTACCTTGCAATGCCTTTCTTACTATGATCATGTACATGTTAGGCGGAATGGCTCTTAACCTAAAATAATCGTGAAGTTCAGTTAAGAAATTTTGTGGGTTGGTATTATTATTCTCATCAAAAACAGGTAACTTAATTTCGTTCATTAAGTAGCTAGGAAAATTTGTGCCTAACTGACTAACTCCTGTGGACAAAGGTACATTAATATCCTGCACCTGGGAACCATTATGACTGTTTATCCTTTCCTGACATCTAGGAGATCTACATGGTAACTGTGAGTAAGTTTCTTCAACAACATTCCTACTCATATTGTTTCCCAGTTGAGGTACATTCACATCATTAATTACAGGTGAAGTTACAGGAATATTTAATCTATTTTCCAATACACAAATTCTACTTGTCAGTAACTCTTCATCTTTGTGTACTCTCCTACTCAATACTGTCAACTCTTCTTGCGCTTCTACAATCTGTATTTCAATGTCTTTCTGTTTCACTTTTAACAGCTGATTCTTCTTCTCTAAGTCATTTCTAGCCTCATCATTTATCTTAGCAAAACCTAACAATGTTTCGTCGAAAGCATTCATCTGCATTTTCATAAGTGACACGCTATTGTCTAGTTCTGACACATCAGCTACAATAACTTTCATTTCCTCACTAGTATTAGATACATCTGTTTGCATTGTTTGCAAGTTAGTGCTAACATTTGAAATAACCTCTTTTACTTCTGATATATCATTATTTACAATAGTTTGAATATTCTCTAGAGCAACGGTGACGTCATTATTAACCTGCTCTTTGAAATCACCTAACCTTTCCTGTACTTCCTTTACCACTTCTTGTTTTAAATCATCTTTTAATTTTGTCAAGTTTTCATCCATTTGTACTAACTTCAAACTAATGTTTTCATTTACATCTGCTTTTACATTATTCACATCAGTACTAACTTTGCTAACGTCACTTTTTACATCATTGATGTCAGTCTTAACATCGTTAATATCTGTCTTAACCTCATTTTTAACATCATCAATTTTACTACTAAGCTTGTTGAACATTTGCTGCATAAAACTTTTAATTGAGTTCTCTAACTGGTCATCTGAAGATTCACTATCTTCGCGCCTAGTCACGTTTACATTTGAAACGGAAACATCTGTTTCGACCTGAACTTCCATATTAGTAACAATCTCATCTACTAACTGTAAACTACTATCAGCACTTATGTTGTCTACAATACCCTCCATCTCAGTACTAGTTAGCAAGTCCTGTCCATTTTCTAACACATCTGAACTTTCCTTCTGTGGCGACATTATTTCGCGGCCTCTGAGTTTCATTTATAATCATAAAAATAACACCTTACTTTATTTGTAGGCTTCGCAGGCTTCTTACAATTACTTTCATTCTGGAAGCTGATTGTTGGCGGTTGATGTTGGATGGTCACAGCTGCTGCCTACTGCATGATGTCGAACACCTGGGCTGACCTCGTGATGGCGTGGTGATTGTTGCGCGTAACCGTACCTAGCTCACGATTCTCGCTTAATTCTGTGTATCACAATCTGCTTGCTAATGTCCCGATTAGAATATTTGTTCACAGAGTCTTTACACAGTTCGATTGTTCTTCTAAAGCCCCACGTTGGGCGCCAAATTGATATTAGGTGCCTGGATTGGGCGACAAATTGATATTGGTGTTGGGTTGGGAGCTGGATTCGTTGTGGAAATGTACTTACTTCGATGCTCCGTTGGGCTCCTTCAGTTCTGCACCTATATCTTTTCCACGGCTTTTGTAGCTCAGGGTATCACACGAATCATCAGAGGGATTGGTTTATAGCTAGTTATGTCCTTATAAATGATAACTTCACTATAAACGTTTTATATCGGCATTTATTCAAATTAACTGTGTTCTGCGTAGCTGTTTGTGTAAATTCACCACTTCAATTGCATTTTTCAAGTACTTACGTGTATTTCTGTTTTCTTATTTCTCACAAAGTAAATGAAACTCACACGCTATCTTTTATGACATACGTTCGTGTTTAATAAGTGGCTTTGGTGAGAATCGCCATTAAGCTAGGTAATATTTCCCGCGACTTTCCACAAGAGCGACGTACGGAGGTCTGCTCTCCTCGGCGAATATGGTGGAAGTGAACTCCTGACCACGCTAAGTTCGCGGCTAATGGATGCTTCTCTCTCATTGGCTGTATTTTTCATTACGTAAAACAGTTCTATTGGTTAAAACAATTCGCGGGCCAAAACTATGAATTTAGTACGTTGTATTTTCGAAATATACGTTTCTTTTACAGTTAAGATTTCAAATTTGGAATTAGGAAATAATAATAATAATCTAAACGAGAATTTTGATATCGAAATAATAATAATAATAATTTTAATGATTCGAATAAATATGAATTAACTATTTTTTATAGTAAATCGAAAGGGGTGGAATATTTCAGCTTCATCTTTTATTTGAAACAGTTTATGTTTAAAAAATCTGAAGGACAGAAGTCAGTCACCCTTTAAAAACCTCAGTCTTTTATCCAGAACAAATAGGCCTATGTATACCTTTCGTGAGGCTAAGAAAACGCACACTTCCTGCAATACGGCCGTTTATTCTATATTAGAATGTGAAATGAGCAAGTTGTATTGCACATGCATAGGGTTCAGAAAGTTATAGGCTATTAGTGAATCACATACTTTCTTTTGGGATTTCTCCTTGCAATATAGTCATCAACAACGGGAGAAATTATAAAGGGAAGACTTGGAAAAGAAGTCTAGTGTGATTTACCAAGGACTATGGCTATTGTCTTGTCAACTTCAATGCTAAATATTGGACTTGCTACATGCAGTTTCTTAAAAACGAGATCATCGGCGCCGACTTTGGGGAGGCAAGTTAATTTCTGCCCAGACATTAAATTTTTTATAATATAAGGCCTATGTATAACTGAAAATCCAATTCTTGCCCCCGAAATATTTTTAAGAACGAGATTGTTATCGAATACACGTCATGAAACGATAATGTAGTAGACTACTAGATGACAAACATTTCTGATTTTCTTCTCTCAGATGACGTTTCAAGTTCATAGACGTAGCTAATTGTACCTTTTGAGTAAAGAATATACGGTAGTACATGTGCAGACTGCAAGGCACTTAAAATAACCATGAAATGTAGATAAAGTAAAGTTTTCCCTATAAAGGCCACGGAGACCCAGAGGGTTCCAGGAGGGTGAGGTTCCCAGACTTTTAGACAATCGGTACATGAAGGTGGTAATGTTGTCAGCCTTAAACACCGGCTGCCTTTACCCCCAGGATTGCTCCTGGTACTCATTTCTGTTAGAGGCTGAGTCGACTTTTTTTTTGTATTTTTATGTGAGTGTGCGACTTTCAAGATATCACAAATCTGTACAGTTCAGCTGATGCCTGAAGATTTTAGTCTGATTTAAAAAAAACTAGGCCTTTGTTCTTCCGTAAGCCCTGCTTAATTAATAAATCTGGAGCTTAACTTGGAAATCAATTAAAGAAAACATATTCTGCATATCATGATTGCAGTCATAACTGATTAAACAAAAACATACTGGCACTTTGTTACATCAGTTTACCGGATTTTATTATATTGTTATTCTGCAGAAAACTTGCTTAATCCAGTTTCTATCATTTAATAATCATTGTGGCGTAATAAAAACGCTGCAAAGAAGTTCTCCTAATAATTCCAGCCTTGCTAAAAAAAACCGGCACTTAATTAACGCAGTATCTGCGGCTTTCAGCTGGTGGGAATGACTAAGCCGCTATAAGTTAAGATATACGTTGTGTACATTTTAGCTGGCAAGAGTTCATAAGGCCGTTAACATAAAACATGTTGTATATTCCCAAGCCAATAATCATGACCTGCATCTTCATCATTCCATACATGAACGTAGCTGCCGGTCTAATCTAGATCAAAGTAAAATGAGGCGGTCCATTGCTTTATAATCGTATTATCAAATAATCTATTGATATCATTACAGGGCCCGGATTCAGATGACCTAATTTTTTTTTTAAATGACCCTAAATTTTAAAGAAAATGACTTAGTAATTATAAAGAATGACCTAAAACTGATCTTTTATTTATAAAAATGATTATTGTACACACAAAGTTATAGACTAATTTGTACATAATTGTAAAAATTGTAAATAACTGTAATGTTGAGAATGTTCTTTTCTCACGGAAATTTATACTGGCACTGAGGCACTGGCGAGTCAAACTTCGGCATTTCCTTTTGTGGTCTGCCGGATTATATTATTGTTCATTGAGGGTAAACAGTAGTTTGCACTCTCAAATCCAAGCAGGTGGCAGACTCTGGTGCCAAATCAATGTAATAACAATAGTAATATACCGGTAATACAAAATTTTTGGGTTTCTTTCATTCTTATTTCCGACAGAGACACGACAACACTTCAACACAGAATTTTTCCTTCTTGCATTAAACAAGCAACACTTCAAAGACAGCACCGCTAGCAACGAAAATAAAAGTTAATACCCTCAATGTAAATACATGAAAATAACTAAATAAGGAAGCAAATGACACGAAAATTACAAAATAAAAATGTATTTCTATAATCTAGAGGCCATGATTAGGATTTATCTACCAGTTGGCAATGTCTATGCCGCATCAATAAAAAGATGACATGTTAGAATCCGGGCCCTTTCATTACACTTAACTTTTAAGAACAAGAATACCATAGATTTGCTAATATCCATTATTTCTCTAAACTTTTGTCTGAGAAATCTGAGGGATTATAAATTTTAAAAGGAGAGTTTTACATTTTTTTTATTCAGTAAAAACCTTACTAAAATTATAAAATACATGTTTTATTCACTTTTTTCTGCGAAGGCCCACCTCGTACCGCTTGGCTTTGTGTGGCCGGGCATTGTCATGAACCAAAAGGATTCCACGCGAAAGCATTCCAGGCCAACAAACTCAAGATCTGATTCCATCATTTGGTTGGGAACAATTCTACCAACCTTTGGCATCAAGCGATTTTCATCAGTTTCTTCATCTAAGAAATTCCTGGTGGAAAACATTTCAACGACGATGATATTGTGAAACAAGAAGTGCAGACTTGACTTTCATCATAGGCGGCATCATTATTTGACAAAAGCATAAAAAATTGGTTTCTCGTTACATGAATAACGGCGGTGACTATGTGGAGAAGTAGCGTAAGGTGTAAGGTAATGAATGTTAAAGTATTTGGATAATAAAGTATTTTTAAAAACACGTCTCGTAGTTATTTAGGCCTAAGTACATTTGTGTGTTAGCCTACTATTTAGGTCTAACGGTCACCAGTGTGCCAAAATTTTGCCATCCAGACATGGGAATATCGCATTTGCGCACCCATAAATGCTACTGACCCAAATCGGCATAGACTTCAGGAACAGAAAACGACTCTTCCACCCAGGCCGACACAAAGAAACAAGAAAATTAGAAAGATAAAGAGCGAGAACGAGTAAGAGAGAAAAATATAGAACAAGCGTGAAAGAGAGAGAGAGAGACTGGAAGAGAAAACACGAAAGGGAAGTAGAAATAAAAATGAAGAGAGAGAAGATGAAGCAGTTAGAGGATAGGGAGGAAATGAAGGGAAAGATAGTTAGAATGACAGAAACAAAGAGAAACAGAGAGCTCTACAACGCCACCTTTCATTTTGTGACACAGTTCGTGCTTAAGCATCAAATTGTGATTTTGATTTTCTCCCCATTGACAAGACGGTATATGAACAGAAGGTATAAGACAACAAAGAAACGGCTGAAGTAAGGTGATTACCATCCAGTTAATTAAAATTGAAACAGTTTCCCAGAACGAGATAAAGTGCAGAGTTTGAAGTTTGCGAGCGAATGAACAGAAATATGACGCAGAAGTGAGGTAATCCATAACGAGAGTAACGATTTCCAATTACGCGAAACCGGCCTTCATATAGCGTCACAGATATTACGTCATCTACAAACCGCTGGCTGGTCACTATAATAAGAACAAACAATACGTAATAACCATTAAACCTCTATCTGAAGTTTACAGTGTTTTCTAGATGCCTTATACGCTATGATTACGTAGTTGGTTATTCAGTGCGATAACTATACACTGCAAGCTTGTTCTATTATTATATTTTATTGATTTAGCAAACAAAGCACATTTAATATAACATGCATCATGCTACGAAGACAAATATAGAAATTAATCAGCGTACATGGTAACATGTAACAATCTATTGAAGATGGCCACAGGCATGTTTCAACATGATTCTGCTACAGTCATAGGCGTACCGAGGGGGGGGGGCCCATTGATTAAAAAAATGAAAATTGTATGATTTTTTAAGTCTGCCCATAAATTACTTAATACAGGTATAAAGCGTGGGAAGCTTAAAACTCGTTATTTTGCGTCTTAATTTTTAAAATTTTCCGGGGGAGGACCCCGGACCCCCCCTCCCTGGGGGGTATTCTATACCCCCCAGACCCCGCGGATGTTATAACCCCCCCCATATGGTCGGCCTGGTTACGCCTATGGCTACAGTGCTTAACAGGTATAGTCCAGGTATTCATTGCATGGTCAGGCAGCTTCCTTTTATTAGGAGAAAAAGTTTGCCGACAGCTCAACCCATGTTCTTTATTTTTACCGCACCAATCAGCTAGTTACCCCAGTCAATCTTTAAAATCTAAGAATTTCCTACGACGCCTGTGAAAGCTACTCGTCAACTCCGCGTGGAGTGGAATGCGAGGTTGCAAGATCTAGTAGTGTAAACAATAGCACGTGTGAACTGATTAAAACGAGAGAAGAACTAAGTAAGATCAATTATAACAATGAGAGATTATTGCAACGTTGCTTTTGTTTTGGAAAGCGGAAACCAAGACCGATTTAGTCAGATCAATTAACATAAAGAAACACAAACTTAATGCTTATTCCTTTGAAGCCACTGGACTATAATGAACGGGACAGTACAGTTTTTCAATTTGTTGTCCCGGTGTCCCGATAGATTTTGCTGGGATGCCTCTTTGTACAGTTCTATTAGAAAATAACATTTATTCTCTACTTTATGCTACGTAATATTTTTAAATAATATACATTTTCAAATCTGTTTGTCACAATACACTACATAGTTACTACATATCATTACGCCCATAATCAAAAAACAATTTGCTACTGCAAACAAAATTACTCCATGGAATAATGAGAGAAAAGAAGTCCATCTGAGATAGGTAGAAATGTTTCAGTATTTCCCCTCTCAAAAGTTATAATTTAGTAACTTTACTAAGGTTTGGATTATCACTGCCAGGTGCTAATCCACCTGTAGAGAGAGTTTTTGCAAGCATGAAAAAGTTATGGAAATAAAAAACAACTGAAAGTCGAAACGGTGAAAACATTTATATTTTATATTACAGCAGTTTTATATTTCTAGACCAGTAACTTTTGCTACGTAGGGGTATGTTAAACCATAAAATAAGTAACTTTTTTTAAAGTAGGTTAGGTTTCTACTGTTTTAAATACTGAGCACTGGTGGAAATTATAAATTAAAAACAAATATACAGCTCATTAGGAAAATGAAAATAATTTAAACGCTGAAAGCATTCTTGTTTACTAAAGTAAACTTAAAATACAGTTGCAGTTTTTTTCAATTACTTTTAAAAAAATCAGAAACTTCTTAAGAAAATACATTCTTCAGGAAAATAGCTTACAGTATGTCCAGTAACCAACAATTTTATGATTTACAGGCTATAACACAATCACAATATTATTTGGTTTCATATCTACGTTAATAGTAATGTAGGCCTATATGTTGTGCACTGTAATAAAATTGCCTTTAATTGTCTCGTTTTCGGCTTCAGAAAATATGGTCACTCTCTCGTCATCATCAACTCAGAAATTATTTACGGGGGACATAAATAATACAATCTATAGGAATAACCCGCAAACGTTGGAAGAACTGAAAGACAAGAAAAATAAATGTAACAATTTCAGAAGAAGAATTAATTACAGTTAATGTAAATTTTCTTAAAACGTGTGAGAGAATTGTGACGGCACAAGGACATCATTTCTAACGTCTTCTACGACGAAGGTATGCGATTATTACATAGTTATAATTTGCGTGAGAAATCTATGTGCTTGTCTTTATGCCAGTTGTCGACCAAGAGCTAAGCTAAGTTAGTTTAGCTTAGCTCACATACAGTGCGGGATTTCACATGTAGTTTTGCCGACAAAACTACATATGAAATCGGGCACAACTATATATGAAATCCCTCAGTGTATGTAAGCTAAGTTAGCTTAGCTCTTGGGCGACAACCGGCATTATGGGGCTATGCATATCAGACTCTGCCGGCAAACAGCTTTCTTCCCGCTTCCAAGCTAATCTCAGTTAAGCAGTCCAGGAATAATAAAAAAAAAAAAAAGAGCTCTGTATACTCCTAATGATGTTAACAATCAGGCAAGTTTTGTTTCCGGAGAGGAAGAAAGTAAGTCACTAAGTTAGTTGAATGCCTTGCGTATGAAAAATATTATTACTTTTGCATTCACACAACAATAAAAACTTTATGGAAACTGTTTTTCCTACAATTTCAGGCAAGAAACTCTAAAATAAGTTATACAATTGGAAGGTCACGAAACGTGAATTCTGAACAACAAAGGATAAAAAAGGATAAACGGATAAAATGCAAAATAAGACAGAAATGTTCGTTGCAAATGTGTGTACTACTCTAATAACAGCATGCAAATCACATACGTATGCGAACATTATACTAAGGTCTTCGATGCAATCTTTCATAGAATCTATCACACACTGCCAAATACCCTGAAGATATCTACAGGTATCGTCGTGAACCAGTTGGTTGAGATACTGTTCTACAAACCAGAATGTCGTGTGTTTAATTATCTATGAGGTCACTGAGAGTTTTTAATTGTTCTAATCATTCTGATAGCAATATGGTTCAGGGATTGACTCCGCCTATAACAGAAATGACGAACTTACCAGAATAAATCCGAAGGGTAAAAGCGGTCAGTGTATAATGCTGTCGTGAAATGATCGCCATAAATTTCAACAGCATCTATCTCAGGGAACCCTCCATGGCCTGTATAATACGATCAATTTGCTTATATGTACCACTAGCAGGGCTTCGCCCACGATAATTAATTGGAAGATTAAAAATGAAGATAAAAATAATTAAAATATTATATTTATTAATATTACTCGCATGCGAAACATTCATAGGCCTAAACTAAACGATTAATAATTAATGAAACAGCTAAAAATCCGGTTTTGAAGTGAATTCCACGATTAGAAAGCGCAACATGGGAGAAACAACCCCAGATTCGAGTCCCCTGGCACAGAAAACCCCTGCATAATGAGTTTCGTCCAAATCGAACAATGTTTGCCATTTAGGCCTATTTTCATTTTCCCCCTTCCGTCTATGTTGAAAATTTCAGATGTCTGCGTGCCTTGACATTATAAACAAATGAATCGACCAGGGTGGGCTTACAAAATTCAAGCGATCGCGATGCTTTTATTTCCAAGATATGACAAAAATAAGCAAAGTTACCTGCAATTGATTTGACAATTGAAATGTATTACTGATAACTGATGCTTCGAAAGCAGCGCCAAAAAAATGCACGTTTTCTGCCCCTTTTTCACTCATAACTCGCGAACGAAAGCGAAAATAATAAAAAATACGGCTTCGAGGTGCATTCGCCCACCCTTCAGTCCATCTATGTTTAAAATTTCAGATCTCTGCGTTCAGTAGATTTCACTGGGCATCGCGTACACACAGACAGACTGACAGACAGACAGACAGACAAACACTTCCTGTTACTATATAGATACAGAGCTAGATTCTGTGTGCAAATTACTTTCGAGTATTTGTGAAAGAGTGAATAGATAATTACTTGGCAAACAGGGAAAACGAACTCCTGGCATTGCTTTCCCTTAATGGCATAGAACAGCACGCTGTGTAGGGTGCATAAGGTACGTATGGTTCATGAATATGTAATCAAATACGCAGCGTCCGTGTTTAATTACTAGAAAAACTCTAGAACTCTCACGTAATCGAGTTCTCAGAATGGATGGGACAGTCATAACCTCAAAACCAATGTACCTAATACCCATCCTTGGGCTACGTATCACCGCGAAAAATAGTCTTCAATAGCGTTACATCAAATATAATGTAATGTGTCATAGATAATCCTGCTATACACGCCAGGACCAGGGAACGCTCCATCCACTTCTGGGGTCTATGCATCCAACGTGCAAATTGTCTTGTCTATGAGTCATCTTGATGGAATCGCAATTAAATTTCATGCGAATGTCATCACACGATGACTTCTGCACCTTCCACTTTACAATCTGTACCCTTTCCAGGATGCTGAACATTATGTAGATTCACTTAGGAGTAAGAAAAAATAATTTAATTGCTGTCACAAAGTCAATGCATGAATTCCAGCAGAAATCACACAGTAAATATATACAACATACCAGCAATGAGTTACCATATACACCATACCATGTACACCTTAACTTATACCTAAAATCACTATTTGTGTAAAACAGATACTTCAGTTCTGGACACTGTGTATTTACAGTTATGATCAGTTCGGATGCACCTGCATGTTACCTTTAAACTGATATAATATGTCAGTTTAAAGGTAACACTTATTATATGTCCTTTCCCCATTTTTTCAATTTTAGAAAGCACTAACATAACTAAAAATTATTGAGGTTATTGCACTGAAATTTTGCTACTTTTGTGGTTGTAAAGCAAACGTGTAGGTCTACTGGGATTTTCTTTGTAGTACATGCGGCTTATTTATTTATTTTTTAATAATTATGCTTTCACAAATTTCAAATTCTCACTATATTCAATAAAACATAAAAGAAAAGACCTGCTAATAATTAAATGTAAGATTTATTACATTTATTGCACAATTCAAATAATTAATCATCCTTAAATAAATGATATCTTACTACGTGGTAGAAATAAAGGATTTAAAAACATAGAACACAATTCTTGATGATGTAATTTTAGTGTAGTTTTTTTCAGCTGTATTTATACTCCTTTTACCTACGAGGTCATATCAGGAGTTCGGGATCTGTGTCTATACAATAGAGAAGGCCATGGAACTAATGACTGTAAATTATTGTCTATTATATTTTATGGAGTACATTTCAACTGACATTAATTTAAATGCATATCGTATAGGATGAAATCGAAGGATGATTCACGGTATTAAATATAGATTCAGCATTTGCCTTTACGACTGGGGAAACCATGAATAAACTCATTATCAAATAGGCCAACCACGGGATTTGAACCTTGAACCTCCCAAATGCGAGTCTAAAGCCGGGCGCAAGTTGAGACGCAGTTTGGTGAGGTGAGGTGAGGTGACTCACCGTGAATTTTGTGAAACACAGAAATAAATACAACAGCGAATGTTCGCACGCAGGGTGAGGTGACGCAGTTGCAGCGCGTCCGTGAGCTGCGAAAGTCTGTGACCATGCTAAATTTCTCACTAGTGACTACGACCTGCGGGGGCTGAGCGCAAGTTTAGACGCAGTTTGGTGAGGTGAGGTGAATTTTTGTGAAACACAGAAATAAATACAACAGCGCAGGCTCGCACGCAGGGTGAGGTGACGCAATTGCATCGCGTCTGTGAGCTGCGAAGGTTTGTGATCGTACCACAGTTTTTCACTAGTGACTACGACCTGCGCGTGAAAAGTTGTGTTTGTCCACCATGGAGGAGAAATTAATCGAAGCAGTGCGAGCAAGAAAGATTTTATATGACACGTCCCATGCTGATTACTTGAAAGCAAAATTAAAATTGCAGATTTGGGACGAAATTTCTAAGGAAATTGGATTGAAATGTGGTAAATTTTTATAATTTTGTTTACGTAAACAAGATTAATTAATTATTTATTTATTTAACCTGGCGGAGTTAAGGCCATAAGGCCTTCTCTACCACTGAGCCAGGGCAAAAACATGAAATACATAATGATAATAATAATAATAATAATAATAGTAATAAATAATAAATTAATACAAGAATACATGAATACAAGAAACGTACATTAAATACAAAGAAAAAATTAGAACATTAGTACTTGAATAATATGAATATGTAATACAAATGACTAAAATAAAAAGATGAAAGAAATAAAATAAAAGAAATAAAAAAGATGAAGTCTAAACAAATACATTCTTAGTTATTACAAAATATAATGAAAATTAAAATATATATTACTAATTAGCATCAATTCCTAAATGTTATTGTTATTATGAGGGTACAAGGGAAATCGGTAGTAGTCCGTGTTATTTGACTTTGACTTCTAGTAAATTTGTAATGTTGGAATTAGTTTAGGGATAAAGCGGCAATATTATAGGTAAAATAAATTATATAAAGGATCGTATTCCATGCAGTTGTAGAGGTGAAATATTGATGTCCGCTCTTCTCTTCAACTCAGACGGACTTATTGTTTATCAGTTTGTTTTTTTGGTCTTTTCAATCAAAAGCGTTTCTTGCACTAATTTCTATACAATGTGTTCAATTTGTTCTTCTATAAATGCCTCTTTTTTTACCACTGCTGTTTTCCGTTTACCACTGTACCCTTTATCTGTTTTAGAAAACATTTTATATACAGTAGACTTCCTGCGAAGATATATATATATATATATATATATATATATATATATATATATATATATATATAATGCATGACAAGAATTAATTAGTTGGGAAGTTTCAGATTTGTAGGCCTAAGTAAAAATAAAATGAAGACATATTCTTGAAATGTATTTTCAACGTTTATAAATGTTTTATAATTATGTACAGTAAAATAAATACATTTCTCCATGTTAAGGAACAGACGATTTGAAATGATACATTATCTCAGAATGATTTTATTTACTACGAACTACCAATTAGTTCTATCACTTTATCATCATTAACTTTTTCACGATTTTCCGTTAAGAGTTGGGGTTTAAACCTTTCCTTAAAGAAACTTAGTATCTAAACCGGAATTTGAAAAGTAACTTCAATTGAAATTTCAATGCTTGAGAAAAGAAATGGTGTTACAGTGACGTTACAAAATAAGAAACATTAGACAACGTAAGTTATTACATTTATTAAAAAGTATATATGTATTATGTCTTAAAGATGAATTTTTATATCGTCATTATTATGAGACATAGGATCCGAGGCACCTTATGATTGGAACTAAGTTAGGTTGATGTGGCATGGAGTTGCGATGAGTCATCGTACTGAATACAGTCTCGTTGAAGACACAAAGAAAAACTTAATACCGCTTTAGGTAAAACCGATGCTTCTTGTATAACGGTAGCTCAATCCCTGATTTCGAAAGTTATTCGAAACTTTAAAGTTTATAAAGGACAATTTTGGGTGTGTAAACAGAAGTTATGCAGTGTTTTGTTACAAAATAGTGGGCTAAAAGCGATGCGTTACATAGTAAATAAATTTTAAAACATACAACAAATATCGTACTAGCAGTCGAAATATTTATATGCACCATTAACATCCTTGTGATGTCGAATTCGTCCTTAAGGATGAATTCTCCGTGTGTCTTTCTTTTATTTAAATAATTACTTTTTGGAAGCTTTTCGTGTAATGTTGAAATTACTTGTTCTTCGAGTTTATCTGACTCTGATTCTGAACTTAGTAATGATTCTATGTACATGGCAGCCATCGCGCACATTGCTCACTGTCTCGTAAACATGCAGTAGTGATAGAACTGCTTCCCAACTTTCGCTCTCCCTGCGCGCATTTGATTGAATCCTGCTTCCCGGCGTCACTCTGCGTCACCTCACCTCACCAAACTGCGTCTCAACTTGCGCCCGGCCTAAGACGTTAACATCTCGGCTATCTCGCTCGGTTTTAGTGCATTTGTTCAACCATGCAAAAGACAATTTAAATTTATCTTCATGATCCTGATATAACGATTGTTCGGAGTTTGTCACCATTATCTAAAGGAACAAAAGATATTAATAAAATCATGAGCTAATGGTTTCGACAGATAATATAATTAGTGTTGAATATTGTATGTGTGTTTGGTCTCGCACATTTGGAACGAGTGCTTTAAAGTATCTACCCATATTTATTATTCTAAGAGGGGAAGGCCCTATAAATAACTGATCAAATTCACCCCATAGTTTAGGAAAATTAGGTGCTCAAATTCGTGAATAATAAGAGATGACAGCAAACATTGCGCATGTTAGTTCTAGACTACTAGGCAATTTAAACAAATGCAAGCTTAGGAATGTGCATCTCCAGCAAGAAGAAATGCCTTCATGAGTATTGCGAGAGACTGCCAGTCATGCTGTTGACGATTTCGCAACGATTCCAAAAACGTTAACTAAAACATAAGGAAAATTTTGTCAGCAAGAAATAAATTATATAGACTTTTTTGCCCCATGTAACCTGAATAATAGGTAAAATAAAGACTTCAATTCCTAACACTCTGTATAAAATATTGACATTCTCTAATTGGACCACATTTTGCAGAAAAGAACCAATCCACATGATTTTTAAACTCAGAAAAAAATTTAAAGTTAAAAAAATCCACCTGGATCTTTTCAGTGTGTTTTTGTTTGCTCCACAGATGGCATACAAATGGAAGAGGATGGTTGGTTAGTTTGCACAACATACATAATTTAGCAATTACTCCGGTGTTTTAAATTTGAGGGTTGCTTCCTTTCTGCAGAATGTGGTCCAATTGTACTTTGGTCAAATATTATGTATTCCCCATGCAAATAGCCTATCGGCCAACATTTAAGTTCCTCAATTCTTCCCTTCATTTTATCTTCCTGATTCACAACATTTTCGATTATAAGAAACTCATTGGTAGGTGGGAGATTACACGCTTACTGACAGAATTTGTTGAGGATTTTTATAGTATTCATCCAACCATGGCAAATACCAACTTGAATTTTTGTTCCATATCATCATAATTCAGTCTGTCAACACAAGCCCTTTTGTTTCACATTTTACACAGCCAAACATTTTGAACTGTAGAGGCTAGTTTTACATATGGAAGTGAACGCTAATCTGTGACTAGAATATTAAGTAAGCTGAATATTAGCCTCCGTCACAGCATGAATCAGCTATACTCGACAAAGATCTCGTACTTAACTTTAAGCCGCATCCCGATACAAGCAATAATATTTCGGAACTCTTTACAGGGTTTTACTGCTGAAACTGGCAGCTAATTTTGGGTTTAGTACGGTTTAGTTGTCACCAAGACTACTTTTCACAGTTAGGTTTCCAGCATTGAATTCTGTCCACGTGACCCAACGCCCACTCCCAGCCCGACAATAGAATATCATCCAGCGCAAGGGTATCGTGATTTAACAGCTGTTCACAGTGCCATTTTAGGTTAATTTAGTGTTCACTTCTTCACGATTTTATTTATATTTAAAATCTTCGTACTAATATAAGGTGCCATTATATGGAATTTATAGGTTCTAAAGAATAATACAACATCCAATTTGGCCGTTTTCCGTGTTTCTAAAGCCAACATATCACATCCAGCAGAGCACCGTATTGTACCCCTTAATTTGTAATGCTATATTCCAGCTGGAATACCTACATATGTACGAAGTTTCAAGACGAGTCTGACCTGACGTATCATCCCCTTGTTAGCAATGGGTAAGTACATTACCGCTCCCGACTGTCTCGCGTTCTATAAAATGCCACAAAAACGCTTAAGGTGTATTATGTCCTAAATGAATAAAAGAATTGAGATGAGAGATACAGTTGCACAGGTAGAATGACGCTATAAGATATCTTGCAAGGATGCGTCATCATCTCGTCCCACAACGGAGTACAGTATAAATAAAAAATGGTCTTTGTGTATTAAGAATCTCCATTCTCCCTGGAATCCAATTCAATCTGGAGTAGGGAATGAAATCTCTGAATTAGTGAAGACGTATAAATAACAGAAGCCCTGAAGCCCTTGCAGTTTTAATTACTTCTACAAAAAGTCCACTACTACTATAATTCTGTCAACTTTGACTACATTTGACACACTAGGGGTGGTGTGCACCAAACTCATGCCATTTACTCTTTTAGTAAACCTTACTTCTTTAGTTCTAACTACTTTAGTAAGCTACTATTTTAGTAACCGTACTCTTTTAGTAAGGACGGCGTGCACCATCAGGAGTAAACTAAACTCGGCGGCTTTCAACATAGAGGAATGTACTAAAGAAGTAAAAATGTTATTTACTCCCAGAGTAAATGAACTTACTCCACAAGTGGTGGAGAGCACCAACACGGAGTACGTTACTAATGTAGTAAGTTGTGGAGTAAATAAGGCCAATATTTACTCCTACTCAGGGGGTGGAGTAAAGTTGTGTAGTAAGTGTGTTCTGTGGCATTTGCGTGAGTTATGAGTTACATATCACATTAAATGGATTACATAGTTCAAACTGAGGATAAGTTATTGAGATGAAGAAGGTGGTATACCAAAAATGAGAGTTGTGGCAGGTGATTTAATAAATATTAAGCGAACCACACCTAGTAGGGCATTTAATAACGTAAATAATTAAGCTCATAAATCCATACATGAAATTTTGGCGTTTGGAAGAAACGATGTCAGATTCTCACTACATCCATGTGATTTCTGCCAGTCAAATGTGGAAATATCATTGCGGAGAGCGATCCAACTAGGAAGACGTCCACCAAAGGTGAGGGGGAGAGTGAGCGGAAGGGACGTTTGCATTGCACGGTACAAGGAGCGCATGTGCTCTCAAATATCTTCCTAGCTGGATCGGCCTTTAGATGCTGCAGTTCTCCCTAACTTTGGGTTAGAAAACGACGATGTATTTCAAGCTAATCCTATGGATACAGATATCGGCGAGGTATAGTATATTTCAATAAATGAAAGCCTCCGTTCTTGGAGCTACCCAGAAAACACTTCCCCCTGCTACTTAACCATAGAGATTACTGAACAATAGGTGATTCTCATTGTTAAACGATTTAATGTAATTATTGTAAATTAATTTTATTACATTACACTTCTATAGCTTAACTTAAAGCACAACATTGCGAATGCCAGAATTATAATAATAATTATAAGAGCTAAAAGTTCAATAGTTGCGCCCGCAGTGTTAATTAATAATATGTCCTTTTTTCTGACCCAGGTGTAAAAATGTCCAAACAGGCCACATCGGAAGAAAATTTGGCTGACTCTGGGATTAGCGTACATTGAGAAGGGGACACATTGTAAAACCATTCCTTAAAGACTCCCCAAGTCTCGAATGGTGGAGTGAGACGAGAATAAACTATAGCAGATGCTGCAGGTCGATAGTAGGCTGCTAACTATTTTAATTAACCCTGTGGACAGGAAAGTGAGAAGCATTATAAACTATATAGAAAAAAATGCCAACATGAGTGCCAAAAGAAAATTTTAAGGAGGGGCACTGGAGGTTGAAGCTGCACAGGATCTAGAGAATTAGTCACTGAAATTATTTTTAAACACACAACCATCTAGGCCTACATAATTATTATTGGAGTTCATAGCTTCCGAAATATTGTACCGCCATTTTTTGTTTAAATATTACATTTCTCAGTTGTAATATTATTATTTTTATAAGGTAATATTTTTTAAGTAAATGTTCTGTGCATTTGAAAAAGGACAGAAACATAATGCCCCTTATTAGTTTTGTTATCCTTTTTACCCCCTTTTTTTCATGATTTTGTGTAATACTTCTTATTAATATTGTTAAACAGTCAATAAGTACTAATCATTCTTTATATTGAGATTTATGATAAACAACTGTAGAATAATTGATTTATCGTTTTGGGGGACTTTAGGAAGTATAAATATTTTAATATATTTTAGAACTTTATTATTATTATGAGAGAAATAATTATAATATTGACAGTGAATCAATTATGAAAATCAACTGGAAATTCCAATTGTTTGCATTATAATACAGAAATAGTTTGCACAAAAATTGTAATCACAGTACCCTAACGTAGGCTACTAAACTGAAAATATTCAATTGAAGGAATTAAAATTAGTAATGAATAAAACATTACTATTAGACCTATTTTAAAATATGAAGATTGTCATTAGTAATATTTGGAACAACCCAAATTCATATTCATTGTTTCAGCGAACCTTTCCTTTTCATTATCTGGCACTTGAATAATACTGGCAATTGAAATGCACTTGTTCTGCTGCGCTGCACTAACGTTTCTACTCTGTTCTGCGCAGAATTCGACTACTTCTTTAGTAAAAATCGTTTACTACTTTAGTTACAACTAAAGAAGAAACTATCAATTGAGCTCTCCAACACCAACTAAAAGAGTAAGTTACTAAAAGAGAAGCACTAAAGTAGTAAATCTAAGACGGGAACCTGACGCAACAAAAACCGGTTTGTCTGTCTCACTCTAGCACATTACTCGTATGACTTAAAGAGTGAGACAGATGTACTGGTTCTTGTATACTTCAGGTCTCCGTCTTAAATTTACTACTTTAGTTTGGTTTACTCCTGGATGGTGCACGCCACCCTAGGTTATTAATTTTCAAATTTATTAGACTAAATTTAAATTTTCTTCAACTTTTAACTATTTTAGAGTACGGTAGGCTCTACATTAGAGTTTTAAGAAAGGACGCTTAAAATTCACTTATAGTAAATACATTTAAAATGCTATTTCTTAACCGAGAGACTGTTCAATTTAGCTTTTAGTTCCTTCAATGTATTTCTTTTGAATTCAGGTGTGTTTATACTCTTTTTAGCTGCGAGGGCATAGCAGGAGTTCGGGATGTGTGTCTATATAGTAGGGTAGGCCATGGAACCATTGATTGTCAATTGTTCCTATTACTGGTGTATTTTGATGGAGTAAATTTCAACTGGCATTAATTTAAATGGATATGATACAAGATGAAATGGTGAGGATGATTCATGGTATGCAATATCTAATTCGGCACTTGCCTTTACCCATGACAAATTGGACGGCCACGGGATTACGAACTAAATAACAAAATTAAACATTGTGAATACTGCATTATCGAGGTTTCAGTGATTTTATTAACTTTCTCATTGATACCAACGTGTAAATGCGTTTAAAGCAGAGGTATAGGACTAATAGAGTAATGCTTTATGTAAAGTGTGAGGATTTTATCTACGTATTAGCCTACACTTATTATTTATGGTAGCCAGCTATTCTTCAGAATTTTATTTTCACTGACTTCGAACTTAAGGATCACTGATTATTGTTTATAAAACCATACAAGTTCAGCCCGCAAAGGATTAAATTTTGTTATAATTCACATTTCCATTTCGATAAAACAAGGTTAAGAAGCATTGTTTTTCTAGAACAAGATTATCACATGTCCCCATTTCCCGGAGACAGTCCCAGGATTTATATTTCTGTCCCCAGACACAGTTTGACCCCGGATTGCACTTACAATTTCAGACACCTTCCTTAACCATAAAACTTTAAAATCTTTTAAAACTTAATGACCATTGTGTTATCTTCGGAGATGAAGGGTTTACTCTTGAATTCCATTTCGACAAAGAGATAATGACACGTGATTTATCTTTCGACAAAGAGATAACAACATGTCATTTATCAGACTGTACATTGCAAGTATATAATACGAAGGATAGGGCATTGTCAAGACAATTTTTTTTTTTCTGAAATGTGGGACCATTTTAAAATTTTGAAATATCCAAAAGCTTCCATCTGCTCCTTGTGGCAATCCCTGGCATTTCTTCCTGGGATAGTAACTATTTTGACGTAAGAATACTGTTCACATCTTGTCATATCCATTTTGCCCGGCGGCTGACTCGCAACTAAAAACAATCGCCAGTGCGTGAAAGGGCCGAGGAATTTTGCCCAAAAACTCTCATGTAGGCTTCGGGATCTACGGATGCCGTCGATGCTGATACCGTAGGAAGGCCGTAATTCTACGACAGGGGCCCCCCAGCGTGAAGTCCCTCTCGGAGGACTCCGTGACAAGGATTTTTAGAACTGAAGAATCCATCGACCGCGGCCGGGTCTGAACTCGCGATCTTCGGACACAGAGGCAGGCATGCTGCCTTTACATCATCATTATTCTTGTAAATAAAATTGTTGTCAAGGTGAAAGTGGTATGCGGGCCACCAATTACAGTCAAGGCGAGTATCACAGAAGTGTCAGTTCATCTGCTAGAGCATTTCGTTTGTTTCGCACCATGTGCTTTTAAGTGGTCCATTTCACTCATTATCACACGTGCGCGACGGCTATTGAAGTAACATTCCCAGTCGACAAGCCACTTCCGCTATGAGCGGCAACACTATAATATTCACCACTGGCTTCCGTTCTAATAATAATATTAAAAACGGCTGGACCCGTGCGAATTTTTCGTAAACTAACTTATTCGGTTTCTATTACGTACATGTTATTCTTACATTAAGAAGTTCCTATCAAGTTTTCACTAGGTCCTGATTTATAAAAGTGCAGACTGAGCATTTGTCCAGGGTAACAAACCTAGAAAGGGCGGCAAACTTTTGAGGGAAAAACTTTTTATATATAAAAAAGGATTATAACTAAATGTTGTATCTGAAGACTTTACGGCGCTGTAGTTTTACAATGATCACGAAACAGCTCTACGAAAAAATCCATGAAAAATTGTAAAATTAACTTTATGCCAACTGAATTTAAAAGAACTACACTTTAAACAATGAAAAAATGTCAGATTGAGTTTTAGATTCTCATCGTAAAGTAGAAATAAAGGGTTTTTTGTTCTGAAATCATTTATTTTGATAATCCTATAATACACTTAATTTAATATACGTTTTAAAATTACTAAATAGGCCTACATTCAATATATTCTTTTTAATTTCAAAGATTGACTAAATTACATATTACAACTATCTTTAGAGTTTTTATAAAATTGTTAGCAAATGAAATTAAAAAGCATTCATACATGTTTTGCCAAAACGTCATAATTATTTTAGAAATGTTTAATTTTTGTTGTGTAGTTTAGGGAGTGAATGCATTACGCGCAATAATAAAATGCTATCGGAATACTATTAGTTGGTTCTTGGGTAAAACTCAAACTGAGCACTAAAATAATAACTTTGGGGTGGGGATAAAAGTAAAAGAAAAATGGAAGGGGCTATTCAAAACTTTGCCCAGGGTGCAAAGTACCTGAGCGGGGTCTGGTCTTCACTAATTTTGCATGTAACACTGGTAGGCATCGAATCTCTCCTAAAAGTATCTAATAGCTCTCCTTACAGGAGTTCATAATGTTGATTCCAAAAATGATTCAGGGGCTACATCTCGTACCATTTGTTGGGAGGCACCATTAACCCTCTGTTGCATATGGGGTGAATAAATCTCAAAGATCCGCCCTAATACGTCTTCCTAAACAGCTGTACTCTAGTAACATACTGTATTAAAATCAATTGTTGATTAGGCTGATACAACTGATATTAGTTTATTAATTTAAAATTACTTTGCAAATGGTTACTAAGTCGAAAATGTTTGAAAGAAAGGTTGTATCCGTTTTTATTTTTTTTTTTTATTTTATTTCGTTGTTCTAGAAGCCACAAGTGCATAAAGTATTGCATTATAAAGAATGGAACGAGACAGATTTTATTTTATTTTAAAAACTGTACGCCTTATGAGGTCATAAAATTGTTATATCTCGCTTTGTATTTTTTTTAGCTGATTTCAGATTACGAATGAGAAAAATTGATGTCATTCTGTTTGAACATTGACACAAGCCTGTACAAGATCCTTATCTAAAACATCACCAAGCACTCGTGTGAAAAACGAGCTCTTTTGGTAACGTACGGCACTGAAATACATTCTATTCCATTATTTAAAAAATCTTATGTAAAACTCACATAACTTCCTCTGCCCAAATAAAAGTTTCCCTCTTAGTACAATATAATGGCATTCTCTTCATGTATATTGGTTGTAAAAATGAAGAGAATGATACCTATGGCATTGCATCCCCGAAGGATACATAACCCAAATAAAATTTGATTAATGCACTCAAGTAACTTTCTTTACTCTAAGCATAGCCAATAAATCTTTATCACTTCATATTCTGATATAGAATAAGAAGCAAAATTGCAAAGAACGCGTATTCAGTTGTTTGAACCTGATGCAAAGCCTTATTGTTCACCAGGCAAGACTGAGTTTCTACGAACAGTGGGTGGCTTATAACTACCCTTCAGAAAATTTTACGAAAAAATTATTCAAATAGAAGTTTTAGTTCTTAGTATAAGCACTAGATGTACACAATTTAAACAAAGCCGTTAGAGCAGTTTTCTAGAAAATCGCGAAAAAAAACATTTCCTTTGTTTAAAGTCCCCTTAAAAATAAAGGAAAGTCGTCGTCAATCTTCTCGTCAGAACCTCAGAAGGTACCTAACCCAAACACAAAATTATGTTTTCATACGATTTCCCGTTCTGTTCACAAAACACATACACAGACATGTTTCTGAAAATAATATTTTTGGGGCCTCAAAACGTGTATTTATACTAAAAGCTCAACTTCAAATTTGGGGGTTGAACACAATACTTCCTCTACCTATAGTATTTATGGTACGGCAGAGGGAGTAAAAACAGTTAACTTGTGCTAAGCGATAACAGGATTTTCTTGCAGTAGACTGTTCTCTTTTCTAACCAGTTGTGTAACGTTTCCACCTCTATTCAATGCAGTTGTGACAAATAGATACGATTTAAAAAATATAACAAAGCATAAGAAGAAATAGGAGGAATTCTTAGCTTGAATAACACAGCCCAACAAAAAAAGAACTTTCTGTTTGGTGTCTCAGATGTTTTATCCGATTTTGGCTGTACTTAGTGCGCTGATTCCAAATATGTAAACAGTTTTTCTCTGCCAGCTCTACTTTTATATAGATTTTATTCGTGAACTCTTAGTTTAGCGAAACAAAATCTTGCTTGATAATATATCTAGTGAAGGTTCTTGACCATACTTTGGACACGTAGAACGAAAACTGTACGAAGTACAGGAAAAATAAAAGCTGGATTAATTTTTGGCCCTCAAATTGACAGCTCATAAATCATAAACGACCGTACAATATGTGATAATATCAATTTGTTTAAAGACCCCATGTTATATTGTTATTGTAATGTTAATGTAATGTTAGTGTGTTGCTTTTTTCTTCACATGATTTAGAAGCTAAAAATAGGCACTGTTTTTTACTTATATCAAACGTAAAATGGGATAATATGCATAATGGTAATACCATCTACTCTTATACAATTCAACGGCCCTAAATAGCGTGCTCACTCGCTCGCCCGCTTCGTGAAATATCGGGCATACTCGGCGATGTTCGTCTCTCTCAGTCTAAACTTTCACGAAAAGTACAAAATTAGGAAAACCGTTTCTTTATTATATAAGGCCTAAGTGAAATGAACACAATGAAAAAATATTCTAATTTTATTTTTACTTACAATTTTCATAGATCTGAACCACAAACATTTTTAATAAGCTGCCAGCGCAAATTTCTTAAAAATCCTGGAGTCAATTAATAATGGCGGGCGAAACCACGGGCACCAGCTGTAAAATATTGATAGTTTAACCAAGGAAGTATCGCGGACAATAAAAATCCAAACAAACCATTCCTTCCCTTGAAAAATTATATAATTTCTGAATTACACTGAATTTATCAAATAAAATTCACATCATATTCATCTGTCAACAAACAGTTGAGAAACAATACGTATTATGTGTTCACAGGTTCCTTTGGAACTGCATAATCAAATCTCAGATCGTTTTCCCAGGGGGCACTTTCTAATCGTGGAATGTACTCTGAAGCCGGAATTTTAGCTGTTTCATTAATTACTAATGGTTTAGTTTATGAATGATTCGCGTGCAAGTATTAATAAATATAATGCTTTAATAATTATTATACTCTTCAATTAATTATCGTGAGCGAAGCCGCGGG
Source organism: Ectobius pallidus (assembly GCA_964059195.1). Lineage (NCBI taxonomy): Eukaryota > Metazoa > Arthropoda > Insecta > Blattodea > Ectobiidae > Ectobius > Ectobius pallidus. The sequence goes on from CAXKWD010000007.1 coordinate 98,193,151, forward strand.
CACCTCCTAGTATCTCACAAAACTAAAGTTGATAGGGCTAAACTAATGGCACATCTGGGATCAGCGACCTAAATATACCCAAGCATAGGTATAAATTCTAAGGCACCAAAATGGCTGTTGGTAATTACATAGAACAGTAAAAGAACGACAAAATGGCAAAATAGACGAAAAAAATTGTTTCATGAGAATGGATTACCAAGTAAATAGAGAGGGTACGAAATCAGAAAAAATAAAAGAGAAATCGGTGAAATGGTTTGTTGGCTCATGCATGCAACAGCAAAGGCACACATATAACCAATATAGGCTGATGTATTTGTTTGACCTGTTAACGTTGGTTTGCAAGTGTAGTCAAGTGTAGATAACTTTCATACGAGATTGTAAATATCGTTCCCTTTGAAATGGAGACGCTATAAACGCAACGAAATTGCATTTCAGACCACTGCTCCACACTTCATTAACGCATCCTTTATACCAGTTAACTGCCATTCTAGCTGATCTTTCAAGGGAATATCGTTAGTTGTGCATGGCAAAATAAGTGGAATATTATTTTTATTTTATTCTGTAATATCATTCTGTAGTTTGCAACTAAAGATGTATAATACAATTGTATATTATTATTATTATTATTATTATTATTATTATTATTATTATTATTATTATTATTAATAGTATTACTATTATTACCGGTACTATTATTAAACTTTAAAAAATGAATATTAATCCACTGCGTCCTTTTATAGATTCTGATACTTTAATGCCCACAAACGACATTTAAATGACTATAGGCCGAAAACATATTTTGTTTGATTTTAGCAAACACTTTTTCTACATTTATATGGTTCAAAATGTTCCATGTGATGGAATAAATCTTTGAAATTTTTAGTATGACTTCTGAAGAGAGGTGAAGAGATTGTATTATTCCCGATGTACCAAGAATATTTTGGAATTTAGTAATTGAAAAAGAAATATAGCCTGTTTTTTTAACATTAAATAAAATTGTATAGGACTAGTTATGTTATTGAAGTGTTTTCAGTGCAATCTGTAGGAATACAAAGAAAGTAACCCATAGTTTTATGAAAAGAATTTGGAAAATGAAATTACGTATTTAATTTTTTTTATTAATCATGAGGAGGTTTTCAAGATTTTTTACATTTTTAATTTTTGGAAATTAGCAATTGAAAAAAATTAGTTGTAATGATTTAACATAAAATGCCAAAGACAAACCTGTGACAAAAATTTCAATTAAATTGGTTGAAATTAGTAGATTTTAACATTTTCCGAGGATCTTCAATAAAATATGTTACAGAAAATTTCCATTAAAACAAATCTGTCAATTCTTTTCCGTCCGTTTCATTTTCTTTCCTGTTCATTTCCCTCCTCCTAGTCCTAATCCTCTTCCTCCTCATTCTCTATTTATATCTTAGCGCTTCTTCATTTCTATTCATGGTTGTCTTCCTGAAGGTATATTAGTCGAGTCCATACTGATGAAAACTTGCCTATAGGCTATAGATGAACTTCGATATTTTTTATTTTATATGATATTTATTATCTCAAAATTTAATAGACAGATGAGCTTGAAAAAAAATAGAAATAACATTACAAAATCTCTCCGATGTCAATGTTCTACACCTTGAGACCCAGTGATGATGAACGACTTTTCTGTTTCTTGACGTTCTGAGGGAATTCGCAATAAACAAAATCTCAGACTCCTTTCAAATCCTAATCAATGACATATAAATAAATATATACATATATAATATATATGCATATATATAATATAAGTTATACCAGCAAATTAGCAAGCGCCCGACCTGGTACATCTGGTGGATTCATGTGGATTAATGTGATTCAAAGTGGATTTAATGTAGATTCACGTGGATTAATATGGATGCATGTGGATTCAATGTGACATAAATTTACCTGAACAATGAAGTCATTATGTTATGCTCGACGCTAAACCGAAATTTTGATCTTAAACTTAACACTGAACTCTAATTTGAAATTTAACACTGGCCGATGATTTGAAACTTAACACTACCGTAAAAATGAAAGAAGAACTGAGCATTGTGATTTCTGTTTGATATGTGGAACAATAATTGTTGCAACGGCGGTCACAGCCGGCAAGCTTTAATATTATGTAATATTGTGCCCTGCGTAGTAACCGCTAAATGTATTTTTGCACAGTAACTAAGACTGTGCCTATGATTTAAATTGTAATATTAGCATTTGTTATATCTTATTCAGTTTATCGTAAGATTTAATAATGTAGTAAAATTACTGTGCATTGTTCCATTCTGGGTGGACAGCAGTCATTCAATAATTCCGGGGTGCGCGGGCAAAGAGAGTTAAGTCCACTTTCTTGTTACTGAGAATTAGAGTGACTTAACACACTATACCAGCCCAACATAGCTTTAGAGATGGATAAACCTATGAGGAACACATCCATAACTACCGTACAATTTTGATTATGACTTACTGGACGTAACACAAAATATGTAGAGAACATTTTTATCTAGAACTCTATGGACATATCTCAATTTTTTTAGGATGGTGGACTTAACTCTCTTTAACCGCGCACCCCGGAATTGGTCCCAGCTTCGACTCTCAGAAAACGGTCGCTTTAAACAGGCGTATATATTTTGCACTCCAGTGTTCATAAAAAAAAATACCACAGAAACGAAAATAAATCGGGAGAACAAAAATTTAGATGGCGTGGTTATTGGATTCTTTATGAAATAATCGACCTAATTGTTATATGAATTAAGTTATAATCATATTTACAATAAATAATGTAATTAGAATTGTTAACTGTTACTAATGTAAGGAAAAGGACTGTTGCGAATACTCATCTACTTACTGGACTGTATGTAACTGATTGTAGGCCTATGTCTTCAACAACAAAATGAATCAGCGAGGATCACTTACCTGAAAGAAAAAAAGAATAATCAGTAAATAACTTTCTTAAATAAGAATATCCTTGTAATTTTTTGTCTGTAGCATGTTTAGTTTTAATTTATAATTGATCAATTCTTGTATTGTTTGTAGTATGTATTATTTACGAAATGTATAGTGCTACTGGTGCAATGGAAGAAAATGCCTTATGGCCTTAACTTCGCCAGTATAAATAAATAAATAAGACGATCTGGGGAAATAACAACAATGAAGGTCGTATTTTGTGTGTGATGTTTTCCAGATTATAAAATATTTTAGGAAGCTGGAATTTCATTAATATTATCACTGAAGCTAAAATGACTATTTTTTTACTTTTTTCTTCGAAAATAAAAGTGCACGGGAAGGTGGAAAACAAATGAGATTATATAAAATAAGAATACACTTACTTTAATTAAAATTACAATTATTAGTGCATAGGAGTATGTATTTCTGGTTTATTGAAAGTGTTCTACCGTTGGGCTGAAAATGAACTGTTATGACGGCTTTTATAATGGAAGTTGTGAATCTGTGAACGGTCGGAAGTTAGCCTATATCTAGTGGAAGATTTCTGTTGATACAGATTTGTCATATCTAGTTTCATATCTATGTCTTGTTAAGAAAAATCAGAGTTCATGACGCAAACACATGTTCAGAAAACTGAAAATCCTGCCACTCGTTGTGTTGACATGCATGCGCCACATTCGTAAAATGAAATTTGGCAGATAACATTAACCTCACTTTCATCAATAGAAAATTACATAAATATAACACAAGAACAAATACAGATAGTCTAAATAGAACAAATATAACAACATTTAATAAGTCACGTAACTCCTTAAAAAAATTGACGCCTCCCTTTATTTAAGAACAACACATAGGCTACTACAGAGAGGAAACAAATGTCACGAGTTTCTAAAAATCTAGCGGAAATGCACTTCTGTGCGCTTTTTAAAGATGTAAATCTTTGAAAAGATCTACCTTGTGCGCTTTTGATGCATACCCACTCTTTAATGTGGTATAGAATCCATATATTTCTTTTTTTCTCAGTATAATAAAAAAAATGTGATATAATTGAAGTGAAATTTACAAGAAGTCACAAGCCGCCATCACATTAATTCTCCCAAGAAACGTGAACTCTAAGAGGATAAGGTTATGGTCATCTTTGGGTCAATGATGACAATAGTCATAAGCACGATATACAAGTTAAACTTCTCGGGAAGCGAATAGAACTTGAAATTATGAATAAACTCATTGTAAGTAATTTAGAAATATATCCATTTCACACCTCTGAAATTGTGAAACGTCAAACAAGTATGAGAAATGAAGGAAAGAAAACAGTAGTAAGACTACAGTATCAATACAATTTAAAAATAATCTAATTTACAATAGTAATTAATAATAATTGATAAGGATATTCATAGCAATAACAAAGGAATAGAAAGAGGAAGTGAAGAAGAAGAAGAAGAAGGAGGAGGAGGAGGAGGAGGAGGAGGAGGAGGAGAAGGATGAAAAGTTAATTCAATAAAGTAGATAATGCAATAATCTTCCTCAGATCAATCTCAAGATTGCTCCTACAACAGATACAACTATCGTTCAACCCTCAGTAACGAATAACAAAATACCGGTTTATTCAGTCATAAAGCAGTACCAAAACAATGCAATAAATATATCTCCCTACGTTAAAAGACAATGATGTGGGTATAAGAGTACACGGACAGTGAGATTTTAATAAGATACGGTAAATACGCCTACGTCACAGTCTGGTCGATGTTTCGCAACATGGTCAATTAGTGATGACATAAACAAGAAGTTTTATTGCAAACTGGACTTAATATTTGCAAAGATGTTAAATACGAAATATGGCGAAGTCGTCAGAACTCATGTACGTTTATTATGCATGTTGTAATTTTTTTGAAGCATTAACACTTTAATAGGAAGCTCTTCAAATCTAGATTTCCGAATAAGAACTACCACTTAAACAACAGTAAACATATTCTCAACAACTTTCAACAACTTAATGGCCACCATGTAAGCTAAATGAATCGTTAGGCTTTTCCTAGTAATCATCTCCTAAACGAACTGCAGTTATAGACGCAGCAGACATTTCCCATGTTACAACCCATGCCAATATTCTACTTTTCTTTCTTTCTATACAAAATGTACTTGTATTTACTTACAAAGAAAAATCTTCCGAATTTGATATCACATATAAAGATAATTTCTTGTACTTTATCTTGCAAGGAGGATTTATATTGTTCTGATATTACTGTAGGGGATCTCTTTTGTGGGAACCCTGTCTATATACGGCTTATAAGTAGATTAGTATCTTTCCGTACAAGGAATTAAAAAGAGAGGTTAATAAAGAAAGAAAGAAAGAAAGAAAGAAAGAAAGAAAGAAAGAAATGCAGACATAAGAAAATAAAAATGCAAAAAATGGAATTAATTTTCTTGGTATTGAATTATTTAGCCGAATGCAGGTTGTTAAGTTTTACTTCGACCCTGTAATTTAATTGATCATAGCGAATGCTTCCCACGTTATTTATTTCAAGACCTAGGAATAGCCTACGTCATGATAACTTCTGAACAAAAGATGATACAATTCAATTAAGTTAGTTATGTTAGTACTTATCTTTGATGCCTTATATCCTTTGCTTTGGGAGTTATTTTTCTTCACGTGGAATTACCTAGTCGAATATCACTTGTGTTGAATTTTACTCGGGTAATTTAATTACGCTTTTGAACTCTCATTTCTTATCATGAGATAATTAGGCCTATGGTTTATTGCGCTTTCAAAATGTGGATCGTTATGTCACATTAAATGCTACACATCTAAACGGGAACAGAATCGATAGTGTACAGGTAGAGAGGGGGGGGGGGGGAAAGCGGACCGACTCTTGTAGCTGATTTTAGAGACTTGTGATACGTAAATAAATATAAGAGATGTAACGGAAACGTTTGTTTTCACAAGCAATGCAAATTACGTGAAATTATTTCTCAATTCAAGCAATTTATCGGTTGTAGAACAAATTTCAATACATTCCCTGCTCATATCAGCAACTTAGATATTTTAGTCGGTCCGCTTTTTTCCCCCTACCTGTACATAACTATGATTTTAAGAAAGAATGCAAGCCAAAGCCTTCTACTACTCTCTTAAACTTAACTATAAAAAGTCAGCTGCAAAGAATGGATCGAGTGACCTCTCTTCATAATGTCTTGACTTCATTTCCCAGAAGAGGAACAAAGAACGAGGTCAAGATATCGATCAATATACTCTGTTATGAGCGACACGAGTAAGTTCAGAAAGATTTCAAGTGATATAGTAGAAGACACAAATAAACTAAAACACTGTACAGGATTTTTTTACTTAAATAAAGTGAAGCTATATCACAACAGGATAATGGGATTTTGAATCAACGGAGTTAAAATAGTAATCGAAGTTTTTTCCACGTCAAAGGCATGGATTAGCTAACTGCAAATAACTTTGGCGGGTTTCTCACAACTCCATCCACTGACCAACCCTCTTTCCTTTCCCCTTACAAATTCATATGGCTTTCACTCTCTTATGGCTCTCTTTCCTTTACATAATATGGCAATGAACTTTCACTCTCACACAGTGGCATATAGTAGCACTATAAAATAGTGCTAATGTTATTATTTCATTATCATTACTTTCAAACTAACACAGTATTTTTAAATATTAATTTAATTAATAAATTAATAATTATTAATTAGTAAATTAAGAAATTAATAAATTATAATTGTGTTGTCCAATTAATAAGTATTAATATTAATTAATAAATGAATAATTCGATAATTAATTTAAAATAATTATTATATAATTTTTCAAAAAATAAGTTATTACTTTTCTATCGTTTTTGCGATTTTTGGGTTCTTATGTTTTTCATCACGTACTTTTTTTACATAACTGAAAATTCTTGAGCCGAATTCACCCGAGACCGAGCATTTTGCTCATTTGGGTGTAAATAATGTTCGTTAAATATGAAACTTATTATTATAATTTGTATTGTATTTGTATCTGTATTTTTTAACATTTGATAATAATTAATAATCTTGAACACAGTACTGTAATCTTAGTATCAAGCAACCTGGTCTGGGAGATCTGTGCCTCACATACCACCACTGGTACCTGAAAATCGCTGGTGTACACTCAACATCCCCCATAACTAGAAAACCATTAACTGCTAGCACTTTAAGTTCCTCGTTAGGTCATTAAGGTCTTGAGGGATGCTGATCTCAAGATTCTTAAAATACTAGTGTTGCTTTAATGTCACTAGTTGCAAAGGGCAAATTTCAAGGCCCCAATAGTCTAGGCCCGCCTCTAGACCACCCTGCTCTATTTCGCGAGTCAATTCCTCTGCATGCACTTGTGATGCTAAATTACTGTTTACGTAGGGTTGCTCTAAAGTCTAAATCGATTACTTAGCGTGTCTTTATGTGATTCTAAAGAGCGAATATAACGAGATTTTAAAATTAAAAATACTGCTATTGAATTTATCCCTGACGAGAGTGACAATAATGTAGTACTGGACTGGAAATAAAAAGAGAACTCAATGCAAACAAAAAAAAAAAATGTTGCATTAGCTTGATTTTTTATAACGGACGTGCCTTTTGTGTTCAATGAATTCTGCAAATCCTATTGTCTGGCTTTAGCCGGACCAGGATGAGATTTGAAACAATGTTGCTGGTCCTAAATATGCACACAGCTGTAGAGATAACGTTGGCGGTGTACTTAGTACATACGTCACCAATATAAACAGATAACAATAGTATAGCCAGAAGTAGATTCTTGGCAGACAATATTGCTTTCACAAATCCGTACTTTTATATCGCTTACCAGCAAATATGAACAGGGCTGAAATTATTCTCTAAAGGAATACGATTAAATGGCTATATTGAGCTTGATGTAATTTTACCCGTTCGTTCCCCTATTACAGGTTGTTTACGTTTCTACGTAAGATTCTGTGCTCTGCGTGCTCGTAGCGCAAGCCAGACAAGGAGAATCAATTTTCAACACCGCAATGCGAAATGTCGCATGAAATACATTATACACTTTCATGGTCAAGAATGAATGGAAGCTTGGGCTATGTGTCTTATCACCACAGCGCAGACAATCCATGGTCATGGCACACATACACAGTCCTGACCTTTCTGGAATGTGATTTCATTAGGGCTGGGATTCTTAGGTTTAAATATATTTTGTTCCTTGTTAGCTGTTTTATTTTAACAACATTATCCGTTTCATTGTTATGGCAGTCACGAAGTCCAGTGTTATGAAACCTAATAATGGCTTAAAAGGTACTAAAAGCTAAAACTGGATGAAACTGTTTTCTAATAACTAAAATGTGATAAAATACTTAAATATATATATATATATATATATATATATATATATATATATATAAAATATATATTAGTTTAAGTATTTTATCGCATCGAACAAGAAGCGGAATGTAGGGAAATATTTAAAAAAAAGATATTTTCAGTAAACAATTATAATATTATAAATTGCCACATGGAAATTATAATATTATTAGATTAATTATATATATTAATTATATGTATAAGTAATCTAAAATATTATAATTGTTCACTGAAAATTATTTTTTGAATATTTCCCTACATTCCGCATCTTGTTCGTTGTTGTCAGTATACTTTACAAGTGAAAATATAGCATTGCATTTTGTCCTCCATTGTCCCGGTGAAGGAAATTATCGTTAATGAACCGAAATCCCCGGTTTCTTCGGAAGCAAATTAAAGGTATTCTTAACAAGCTTACTCTTGTAGTTTAGTCGCAGTGTTTGCTCCAGCAAGACGCCGAAAGTAAAGTATTTTAAAAGTAGGTAAGTAGTTTATGTGGTGGCGTTAGAAATGAGAGGAGGAATTCTAAAAATTGTGCTTATAAACTACAAATTATTGAAAACTAAGCAAAAGCATTCATATAATTTTGTAGTTCAGAACCATACGAATTTTAAGTAAAAATAAATAAATTAATATACACGTTTAAATGTGTTTATTGTACTTACTAAAGTGAAAATTAAACTAGTTTTATATGTTTAAACAAAATCTAAAACATGATTTTTTTAGCCTAAGCCTTAAAATTTCGGACACTGCTTCTAACCACAGTGTAGAAAAACCATGGTCATGACACACGATACTGGCCTTTCTGCAATGTGATGTCACATATTATAGTATTTATGTAGGTAGGCTTACTCATATCAGTTAGAGGCGTATATCTCCCTCACCATGTGATACTGCAGTTGCTCATCAAAGGCTTCAATAAAAGAGCTGGATAAGTAAAAGGAGAATCAAGTTTCATTCAAGTTCAGATTACTTGCAAGAAAAATCGGATGTGAAGCACTCGCATAACTTTCTCTACCCTAATCATGGGCAATACAACTTTCTCGCTTCACATCCTCATCTATAATAATAAAAGGAAGTGTTTGTCTGTCTCTCCGCGATGTCCAGTTAAATCCACTGAAGGCAGAAATCTGAAATTTTAAACATAGATGGACTGAAGGGTGGCCGCTTTCGTTCGCGAGTTATAGGTGAAAAACTGGCAGAAAACGTGATTTTAGCGCTATCGAAGCATCAGATTTCAGTAATAAATTTCATTTGTCAAATCAGTTGTAGGTGGCTTTGCCTACTTTTATAACGATTTGGAACTAAAAGAATCGCTTCATTTTGTAAGCCCACGCTGGTCGATTCATTTGTTTATAATGTCAGGGACCGCAGACATCTGAAATTTTCAACTTAGTTGGAAGAGGGATAATGGATATAGGTTTAAATGCACAAACATTGATCGTTTTAGATGGAACTCACTATGCATGGGGTTTTCTGGGCCAGAGAACTCGAATCTGAGGTCTTTTTCCCAGGCGACGCTTTCTAATCGTGGAATTCACTTCAAAACTGGATTTTTAGCTGTTTCATTAATTATATTAATCGTTTAGTATACGAATGTTTCGCGTGCAAGTGTTAATAAATGTAATGTTTTAATTATTTTGCTCTTAATGTTTTATCTTCCAATTCTTTATCGTGGGCGAAGTCACGGGGATCTGCTATTTTAGAATAAGATGCCATATAATATTGCAGAGAATGAAAATTCAGTTGTCTCAGTCTCATTCAAAGAAGTTCGCCATGTAAGTCTTAAAACCTAACTTTGTGCAAACGTTGCCTGGCTTATAACTACCCTTCAGAGTATTATTAAGAAAATATGTTTTAAATAACAGGTTTAGTTCTTGTAAGGGAAGTACTTCCTCTCTCTCTCTCGCAGCTCGGCGCAATCATTCTGGAGTGGAGTATGTTTAATCATTTATTTATTACCGATCTTTCACCGTTAGTCAAGTTGGTAATTAACCACATCGTAAATTTAATTTTACAAAATCGTTCTTTAAAAATAACAACTGCTTATATACATAATATACTAATGTAAATATGCATATTTATATACATAATATACTAATGTAAATATGCATATTCTAACAGCTTGATCCTTTAATAGAAACAAACAAAATTCAAATGCCATGTTTGTTGAAAGAGAGCACTTTTCGTAGACGAAACATGGCAACTTTAAGACAAGTGTATGCAACACGCATTGGGTTTCTTTTCATACTAGTGACAGATAGAATATTGCCACCGAAAGAGGTATGGTTCTATGCTGTTGCCATTCTACGGCGACGATTAACCTATTCATCTTTTTGGCCAGGGACCTAATCACAAAACACTTTTTTTTTAATATACATTTCTTTCATTGCTGCCTACTTTTGCCTTTGCATACCACAACACTTCCACTTCCGTATACTATAAAACATGTATGTGTAGACTTATTTAGCCGCTCCCTGACTCTGGGCCGGACCTGGATAATTATACGTGTAATTCCATTTCTTAACTTGGCAAATTTCGACCTTCATTCAAGTTGCTACATCACTATTGTGGGGGCAAAAGAACAATTATTCAAGGAGTTTATTTTCTTATTAATTTTACGTTAAATGGAGTACTGAAGTTAACAGTCTAGAAACAGAATTCCCACAGAAGGCCTTAACCTAGTCTGTTGTGACATCAGGAAACTTCGTCTTGCAAAGTTTGATGCAAATCCGCTTTTCATGTTACAAGTATCATATGCATGATGAATAAGTATGTTGTTTCAGAATTTCAAGAAGAAATGCTTTCATGTGTGACAGGAAGTCGATTATCCAATCTCAATTTCTGGCATGTAATAAATCACGTACTGAACTTGGGCAACGACTCATTACTAAAGGTTAAGGGGCAAGGATCGATGTTAGGTCGATATGTGTGACATACTGCTAAGACTACTATGGGTGGCTGTAGTTAATGATACCGAAGATCGAGAATTTGCGATGCAATACTTCATACTGGAGTGGCATATCACTCTGGTTCATGAGGACACACTAGAGTCCTATGGTTAATTACGTAAACTGTAAGGATCCCGCTAAATTTAGATTCCAATAACTAGAATGAACGTTGAAGATATAAAAAGCAGGGTGTAATAAACAAGATCAGTTATCAATCGCAGAAGAATGGGATAATTGCAGGAACCACAACCCTCTTATACGGTATTAGGCGGAAATTAAACAAGCAACAGAAAAAAGATCTTCGGAACTCCGAAGAAGCCACGAATCCACCAGAGAAGAGCATGAGATGAATTTTGTCAGACAGAAGAAAATAATTTATTGTGATACTGGTTTAAAAAAGACCGAGGATGTACCGGTACTATCTTTTTTCATTCGTTTTAATTTAATATACGCCTTTTGGTGTACCGCTAAGGCATGTAACGATTGATGTGCATTTTTCCCAATGTAGTAGGCTACTGTAGGCTATAAGGCCTAGGCCTATGTCTTATGTAGGCTACAGAGTAAGAGCTGTTAAGTTTTAATGATTTAATTATTTGATGGTTTGATATGAGTTATTTTAAGACAATATCCAATCTGGCATTTGTATTGTAATTAGGTGTCTTCAAAAACATTCAACAGTATTCGCATAAAGCTACGAGCAGTAAAGTTAATCCTGAAGAAGGCATACATGCAATAAATTGAATTTTCATCATAACAGCACAAGTGGATTAAGGAAATCGAATCGTGTTCATAAGCAATGAAGGTATTTTTTTGAGATAATTACATCATCTAGATTGTAGCAGCGCTATCGAAACAATTACACCAAATTTCCCTCTGTAAATAGCGGAAGTTGAATCTATCACAGGGAAGCACAGAGTAAAGCAGAAGCGCTGATATACACTACTAGCTTAAAAGACCCGGCGTCGCCCGGGTTTTGTATTTTGTAAATGGAAATTAGCTTATGAAGGATTTTCAATTTTAAATTCTAGGTCCTTATATAGGCATTTATAATTTTAAATAGGAAGAACGACTTATTACACTCAAACTATTCCCTCAGAAAACGCTTGATATAGTTTTTTATGGCTCATAGAGGATCTAGAATGTTGCATCCCATCGCTTGTACAGTGCACAGCAAGCCTGGTAGAGGTTTAAATAAGAAGAAACAGAAATTCCTGTAACATAAAATTGTAATATCGAGGCGGGAAATTTCCCACTCTTATGTTACCATAAAGCATTATCACTTTCATACTTTTCTCTCCAAAAACCTGCGATATAATATAATAATATACACATTACCGTACCTCGTTTTGTTTTCTCTATGTCCAGGGTAGAGAAAGTTATGTGATTCCATTATTTTAGTGGATTTCATTCTGTAATATTTATTTACAACATGAATTATTTTGATAACTTCTCTTATTTGTTAAAAGTGCATTTCAATTGTTTTTTCCAAGCCCATCATATAAAATTTGGCAACAATATATTCTGTGATTTGGAATTGATAATTCTATGTAAAAAGGGATTAAGTATTTTCAAAAACATTTAATTTTTGGCATTTAGAATCAGAATTTTTCAAAATCCTTTCTTAGTGAGCACCTACATTATGAAACGAAGGTACTGTCAAAATTCCAAGTCTCTACTTGTTATAGTTTAGGCTGTACGTTGATTCCTGTCATTCAGTCAATCAGTCAGTCATTCATTCAGTCAGTCAGTCAGTCAGTCAGGACAAAGCCCTTTATATATATAGAGATAGACTCTAAATTAGAAACGTGGTGATTCGTTTATGAATGCTAGCAGGATCGCAGTTTAATAATTATTGAAATTAGCACAGCAATTTCATATGAAAATAAAAGGAATAACCCTCTTTTTCACTTCCTCTGCCCGTACCATAGGTACTATAGGTAGAGGAAGTATTGTTTTCGACCCCCAGATTCGAAGCTGAGTTTTTAGCATATATACACGTTTCAAGGCTCCCTGAATCCAAAATTGCTATTTTTGGAAACATGTCTGTGTGTCTGTGTGTGTGACTGTCTGTATATGTCCGTGAACAGGCTAGCTCCGAAACGGAAAATCGTACGAAAACAAAATTTCGTATTTGGGTCAGGTACCTTCCCAAGATGTGAGGCGAAGATTGGCGACAAGTTTCACTTATTTTTAAGGGGACTTTACATGAAGAAATTTTAGTTTTTCGCGATTTTCTCGAAAACGGCTCTAACGATTTAATTTAAAATTTGTACATGGGTTGCTTATACTAAGAGCTAAAACTTTTATTTGAAACATTTTTTCGAACAAATTCTCTGAAGGGTAGTTATAAGCCACCCACTGTGAATACACGCTCTTCGCAATACGGCCTCTTATAGGCTAACGGAAAGTAGTACGAAAACAACATTTTGTATTTTGGTTAGGTACCTTCTGAGGCTGTGACACGAAGATTGGCGACAACCTCCCTTTATATTTAAGGGGACTTTATATGAAGATTTTTTTTTTCGATTTTCTCATAAACGGTTCTAACGATGTCCTTTAAAGTTTGTACATGGAGTGCTTATACCAAGAGCTAAAACTTTTATTTGAAACTTTTTTTATAAAAAAATTCTCTGAAGGGTGGTTGTAAGCTACCCACTGTTTCTAGAAACTGTGTTGCCTGGTGAACAACTCAATACGCGGACATTCACGGCCTCTTATTCTATATAAATACGTGAAGTAGGGTGGCCATTTCAAAAATGTCAGGAAGGAGGACACACTTCTTCGGTAATCTAGCATAGTATAAAACTTCGGGCATGGACGGCTGGACAGCAGATATTACGTGGTATAATCCTGACAAATTTTACTTAATAACTGCATTTATATAAAATAAATGATAGTACCCAATCATCGTATGGACAAGCGTGCCAACCTTAGGATTAGATTCAGATTTTTCCGCGGCACCAACTAAACAAATAATAGATCGACAAGCGTGCCAACCTTAAGATTGGCAGGAACATACGAGAAAATAAAAATTTTATTAATATGCTTTACCGATCCACCAGAGTCTCGAAAAGGGGGACAAATCAACGTCCGGCATAAAGCCGCGCCGGATGGAGGACTGCTTAGCAAAAATCCTTACAGTCCGGCCAAAAGCCGGACTTCTGGCCACCCTAACGTGAAGTGAGAAATATGTATTCTTGGCCATGCTTACAGTAAAGAAATATCTGAGGGGAATATTCGATAAATTTGTAAATTATTCTGAACGGCGGAAAGTTCAATAAACGTTTACAGTTACTTATTTGTTTCTTATTTTTATTCAAAGGTACTTATAGCATAATTAGCGTAAAATTGTGTCTTGCGATTCTGTACAAGGATAAGTGAATACTGTTAACTTTTATTTGGGCAGAGGAAGTTATGTGACTTTCACATCAGATTTTTTACTCCATCTTTCTTATAACTCCTTTACGGTGGCTTCCGCTCGAGTCGAGGAACGAATTCACAAGTATAAGTGGCCTATAGAGACATGATGTAATATGCTGATGCATTATTCATTCTGAAGAAGCAAGGTAGAAACTTGTCGGTTATATTCAGGAGTATTTTATGTAGGTGAATAGAAGTGCCAAAATTATAACTTCACCTTCCTCCTTTTCCCCTGCCTCCTCCCGCCCTTCCTTCTCTTTCCCTCTTGGTTTAGCCTAGTTCCATCTACGAGCTTGGCGGATAATTAAAATTATAAATGGTGAGAGAAGGAGATTATGTCCTCTTTGCGGTGGGGAAGAAACTACAAATTATATTTTGGCAGAGTTTGAGGTCACTGAAACACCGAGGCAACTGCAATTGCCAGAGTCTTTCAATGCATCGTGTAGGTGTCAGTTGGCGACGTATGACCTCTTGATTTTCTCCAGATTTTTTGAAAGTTGGGTAAATTTATGTCAAAGGTAAGACAGCTTAGGATGGAACAGGACGAGGAGGTTATCGTGCCTTTTGTTATATATTACCATAAAAAGGCACTAAATTGGGCATTATTCCGGTGCAGGAAAAACGATTTGGTCTAATATCAATATACGTCTTCCCATGGACATTATCAATACGTATACCAAGTTTGATGAAAATCCGATAATGCGTATTTGAGTTATCGCGCATTTAAAATAGACACAAAATTGGGTTTTACTCCGGTACCGGTCAACAGATTTGGTCCAATATCAATAGGCTTCTTCCCATGGACATTATAAACGCGTATACCAAGTTCCATTAAAATCCGATAAAGCGTAGGCTACTTGAGTTATCGCGCGTACAAACACACGGACAGACACATTTTCCCGTCCCCCACACAGTATCATAAAGTACCATACTGGCAGTTAATAAATGCATGGAATTATACTCGATATATTATAATTTATAATGTATATAGACTGTCCCGCCATAGGCTATCTCGCTTGCAATTACACAAATAGCGATGTAGGTAAAATTGCCAATGTTGTACACTTAGTTTATCCTAATACTAATATGATTTTATATGACGTAATTTAGAGAATATCTATAAAAGTAAAATATAGACATTTTAGAAAATATCCGGTCTGTTCGATTCATGGTCATGAGCAAAGATATGAAAGCAGTTTACATAGCGTAATGGGTAAATAAACATTCAGAATGATGGAAACAATATCAAATCTACCTACATTCAAAACAGTGGAAATATAAACAATGCATTGTTTTGAAACAACTGGGCCGTGTAGTATACAACCTCAATACCCTGGGAGTATACTCACATGGGTGCTACTTTAAAAATCCAATAAACCATAAAAGAAAACTCCCTTCCATCGTCAAAATAGTATATTGCGATACTAGTTCCGTAAGCGGTGCCTACGGATCGAGGAAAGAGTTTTTTTTTTCAATTTCTGAGATCCGTTATGCGCTTACGGAACGGGTATTGCATGCTATTTTTTGCATGATGATTATTTATATCAATTTAATAATATTAATTGAGATATTAGCTGAAAATATTATGTAAGCTTATATACATTATTGAAGATAAAAGTTATATTTTAGAAAGTGATTAGCATGTGTTGGTTGTTATGGGGACGGAATATGTGTCCTTTAAAGCCGCCACAAACTGAGGGGGGCCTTAGTTCCGGTCTTCGATAAAGGCTTGTATTATGATGGTTTTACTAACTTCGTGTGTTTTTTGTCATTTTTACAGCACTGAGATTTCTTTTGTTTTCATAGCAACCAGATTGCGTGTGGGAATGTCAAATTACGATCCACGGCAACAATATTCGTAAGTACCACTAATAAGTTACATCGTGCATAAAGTTATTATAAACAAAAATAATTAAATTCATTAGTACAAGGTAAGGTAAAGTGATCCCTATACAGACCATGGAGGCCCAGAGGGTTCCAAGAGGTTGAGGCTCCCAGATTTTGGACATTCGGCACATGAAGGTGGTAAGGTTGTCAGCCTTACGCACCGGCCGCCTTTACCCCCAGGATTGCTCCTGGTACTCATTTCTGTTAGAGGCTGAGTCGACCCCAGGGCCATAGTGCCACCAGAAGGATTAGGCCAATTGAAAAATCTCAACGACCTCATCGGGAATCGAACCCGCGACCTTCCGGTTTGTAGCGCAGCGCCTCAACCACTACGCTACGGCGTACCCCCTCATTAGTACAAGGTTAATCTAAATTGTAAGTAAACAAGTGAGAAAACAGTCCGTTATTAGTGGGATATGCTATTGTAGTTCGCGAGTTTTCATGAGTCTGAACACATCAATTTTATTAGTTTTTTGTGCTAGTCTTCATAGTACTTTAATGTAGGATGTTACAAACCATCAAACTTACATTTCGAGAAAACTCACTGTAGGCCAACACGCCGTTCAGGGAAGCATTGTCATTGGCTTCTCCACTGTACTACCGACTATGTTTTGATGCAGAATTTAGATCAATCTGTTCCAATACGACCCCGTTTTCATGCAAAACTTCCGATCCAGTAGTGAAAACAACGTTTCCGAGAGAACCCACAGAATGTGCTAGCCCCAGATTCCACACGAGAATAACGCGAGGACATTGAGGACCAATGAAATGTCTGCTTACCGTATTGAGATCGAAGTGAATACGTGGTAGTGTTTTCATGCCGTTTGCATACGATCTCAGTCCGATCTGTTCCTACTTGTTAGGGGAATTCACCTTGAGATTCAGCTCTATCTGAAGTCCTGTTTTCATGACAATTTCAATAGGGTACGCGTACTTAGATCGATCTGAATTCTGCATGAAAACGTAGTAAGTACTGGTGGTGGCTCAGTGAGAAAAGTTAGGAATGTTGGAGTGAGGAATGTTATCAACGTACTCTGTAGGGCTTGAAGACATTAAGAAGTAAGTTTTAACTACTAAGAAGTAAAATATTTACTAGTTCATTTTACAGAAGTGCTAATACCGATTCGGCTTCAGATTCTGATTGCACTTCGTCTATCTCATCTTCTCCACTTTGCTATTGCTACCACTATCACCGCCAACCAAATAATTATACGGGTACTATTTCGGGAACCATCATATTCTTTCCCAGTTTTTGAGTGAAAACGTCTTTGAATCCATGCCTAAATTTGAGGCAGTTTCTGTAGACGTAGTTTCAAACTTGAATAACTCGCCATAGCGCCGCTGAAGACCATTCAATCGCACGTAACAGCTATCTTCAACAAATTACAAAAAATGGTAGTGAGTGTCGTTTAAATTTGCAGTCATTTCGAGAAAATAGATACAACCACATTCAAAGGTGATAATTATGTTAAAAGAAAGCTTCTAAATTCATTACATCTCTCCTCCAAGGAAATTGTGAAAGTTTTAATATTTTGATACGATTTTTCGTGTTTCAATCTGCTATTCAAAGAATACAAAGGTATAGTCACCTCACTCATTGCGTGGACAGTTAACATCAAAGAAGTCGCCGCCGCTTGGCGTAATTGTCACACTGCATAGTGTTAAAAAAGAGAGCGGGAAGATATAGATGCAGCAAAACACTTGTGGCAATGGCATTGAGCAATGAGAGAATTGGCAACACGAATTCAGTCAGCGATTTCTCTTGAGAAAACCTTTTACAGTAACAAGCATTGTAATTAAGTAAGCATGTTTGATCACAAACTAAGTTTGAGATCTGGCTACTTGTATTTTCAGTTCTACAGCTATCTAACATGTGGGTTATCTCAGGCTTAACTAGCTTAAATGAAGTGTGAAGTAAGCCGAAAGGAAGATGTTTAACAAATCAGTTTTCTTTCTACGTGCCATTGATTATGCAACTGCTAATCTATATTTAAGCGTAGCGAAAGAATTTCCTTGCGCTCAGACAGGAATAGGGTAAGGTGGTACATTTTCGAACACTTAACAAATATTCTTATTTTATGAACACAATAAACATAAGACAAGTTCAACTGTATTGTATTCACAAAGTTGGCAATGTAGTTGACCCTTCACAAAAATATCAAAGTCATACAGCTGCAATATTGGTCATGGCAATCGATCTTTCATTTCCAGAATATCGTTCGAAAATGTACCGCAGTAGGTACAATTCTAAACACCAGTGGGTACTATTTCGAACAGTGGCATTTTCAACGAACAAAGTGCTTTCTTCCAAATATTATTTTCTGTTATTATTATTTATCAGTAATATGAGCGTAATAATGATGTGTCACGTTTAAAGTAGGCAGATGGCCGGATTGGGGCATGTGGTCAGCATGCCGACTCCTACGACAGTTATTGATGGCTTACTGAACCGGAGCCGCTACTTCTTTATGAATTAGCTCTTTTGTTGGTGTCAAGAGGCTGAATCCACCCCGTTCCAGATCACCCTACCTCAGAAAAATCCGAGGAGGTACCGGTGATCGAACCCAGACTTGAGGGTCCGTAGTCAGGAACCACTAGACCATTAAGACGGTCTGTTATAACATCAAGAGCAATAATAAAAATACTTAACAGCTGCATGCTATTGTGTATTGCATAAATGCTGAGATGAAATAACATTACAGAGGAAGTCTTAGTTTATAACTCTTCGTTGAAATAATACCACTGTTGAGAGATAAATGAATACCACCCATTTATATTTGACTTGCACAGTTAATAATAATAAACATGCAGAATGCTGTGACAGCAAAATAGCTTTTCCATGCAAGTCTTAAGCAAGCAATCGCGGGTTAAAGTACTGTTCGAAATTGTACCTAAAATTTGTTCGAATTTGTACATCGAGCTACAGTGCTTTGCAGATGACAAGCCCTATGTCCTTCAAATGCATAGATACGCGGTCCAATCAGAGACGGCGAGACGGAGGGAAGACTCTTACTGCAAGCGGTAGTCTTTTAGCCCGTACACGTGATTGGCGGTGAAGGAAAAGGCTTCTCATATGAAATATACTGTAGTTTTTGTAAATTACTACATTGTTGAAATTCCGCTCACGAAAGCCCATTGTTGTGCCAATGACTTACATATTAAAGACTACGCTATTTGTTGGTATGAGTTAAAAATTGGTCCTCAAAAATATATTCCAGTAACACAACGTGGAATTATAAACAATTTTATAACGTGCCATTTTTCAAGCATGGCGTTCTTACCTTCAGTTGGAAAATAATTTTTTATGGCCGAATGAGACAACTCGGAACATCATTCTCGCGGATACAGATCAACAAAACAATCAGTATGGACGCTATATTTTTAAAAAGAGGTTGGCTAACATTTGAAACCCCAAAATGGATAAAAATCTTAGTCCGTTCAGAATTGTACCATGTTCGAAAATGTACCACCTTACCCTACGTATAACGATTAGCGAACCTAGTTTCACTGCCGACGACTGAACAGGGAATCTAAATGTATGCAAAATACCTACGATTACCAGAAAACAATCTTCTCATAAATCGAAACTGTGACTGTACGTCACATGAAGTTCAAGTAAAGACATCCCTCTAAATCTCAATTTGCTTTATTTTGCACTAGTGTCTGTAAATGAAGACCTGAAGTAAATTATGATCTAAGTGCCATTTTTGCCATTTTTCAGTTTTTCCGGAATCGTATTAGTAAATAGTGATCTAAGTGCCAAATATGTCTCTGTTAGTTCTGACCGTTGCTAAGAGATAGTGTTGGCTGTATGAGCCAGGCAATCCTGGCACATAAAATCTCACTTTTCTCAAAACTTGGAAAAAGGCACTTAGATCATAATTTACTTCAGGTCTTCAAATTACATTAAATTATGCTGATAAGTTAGCAACACTACGATAACTTTATTAACAGGTTCATACAAATCTACATAAATGTCAGAAGCAATCAGCTTGACGAATTCTTAATCAGATATTAAGCCAATCGAAAATATGTTGGAAATTACAGGAAACTACAGTGAATTAGGCATAAAATCTGATCTTATATGTAAGTAAAAAATAAGTTATTTAGTTCAGATAGGCCTATACACTGTTCACAATGAGGAATGTACTAGGAGGAATATAAATTAATCAGAAGGTATTAAAGAAGTTCGTACAAATTAGCACTGTAACAAGAATAGCTCTAAAGTTAAAAAATCCCTTTAGGCAGGCCTACAGGCGGAGGTAGATTTCGAAGTGCTTTTGGTTTAATTAATTGTCGCTGCATAGCACTCTTCTTCTTTAGCCTTGGCATGGTAAACCTGCAGTAATAAGAACTGAATTCGGTAAAGAGGAAGAGCCTACAATCATTTGTTTTGACAACAAGAATAGGATATAATATTCTGGGAGGCCGTGCGCAAGATCAGCAATGAATAAAATTAGCAAAGCCGCTAAACAAGACAAAATTATGATATTATAATAATTCTTTTAAGTGTTATTATTTTCAAACATTAAAATCTCGCGTAATATGAGAGCTATCAAGAAACTATTTATTGATTTGTAGAGTACTCATCAAGAGCTTTTCAACGATACCCCACAAGGCGTGGTTTCAAAAGTTTCGAATTTTCATCCCCCACCCCCACCTCCACCCCCACCTCCACCCCCACCCTCACTCGAACCCCCGAATCGTTGGTGTCACTGTAAACTCCATAGGGAGTACTCTAATTTATTCAAACAAAGTTTCCCTCTATACTTCATAGGGGCCGAGATATACATTTTTAAAAACTTCAACCCCCTCCCCCGACCACCCCCTTGGGCCAATTTTGCCCATTAACGAACTTGTCCGAACTATTGGGCCTAGAAATAACATAATAAAATTTGGTTCAAATATCTTCAAAATTACGGCTGCTATCGTGTAAAGATATATATATATATATATATATAACTTATATATATATAAATATCACAAAATTTTTTTTTGAACGGGCGGTGGTTTCGTACTTAGGGGAGCATGAAACGTAAAGATATGAAAGAATTTTTCGAAAATCATAAAGTGGTATCCATTGCAATAGGTAGATTTTTCTTCGAAAATCTACCTAAAAAAAATGGAGGGTTAGTAGGCTAAGAGGAGGTGAAAAGTAAGGCGATAGGCTAGGATGAATATGAAGAGATTTAAGTTTTTTTAGGTTTTCGATTAAGATGACTGTGACTATGACACTCACTCTCTCTCTCTCTCTCTCTCTCTCTCTCTCTCTCTCTATATATATATAATATGAATGGCTGGTATTCGATAAGTGATGCTGATGACGATGATTATATGACTACGATTAGGACGATTAGGAGAAGGAAGAGGAGAAACAGGATGAATATAAAGGGATTGAAGGGTTTTTAGGTGACCTACATATGGATCAATTTAATAACTTGGTTACATCACTACAACAATTTTTCCTCAGTTTCTGAGTAATACGCCATTGCTATATGCGTAATGCTCTGACAAAAAGCAAATCTTGCATAATTTGATGTAATGATGGCTATGTAGGCTGTCATTATGAGTTTTGCAAGCATACAGAGAAGATTTCTCGGAATGACAAGAGTTCTCAATAGGCCTATGCTTAAGGTTGTAAAAACAGAGTAGGCCTATAATATTTATTAATTTCAATTTCTCAGACGATTACCTGGGTAAGATTATGGTCTCCAAGTTTCGAGCAATAGGCCTATTCTGTATCTTCAGAAACAATACCCTTTGTTAAAATTTATTATGAAATCTCAATTTAAATATGTGTACCACTTTCAAAGATATTCTCATATTTTTAGCTGGCTTACTACATAAAGAGTTGTATTCATAAATATCAATGATGCGATTTGTGTTCCAATAAGTAAACTTAATAAACTTAAATTTATATTAGGTCCTGTATCTAATATATAAAATCGAAAGTGTGTATGTATGTTTGTTCCTTATACAAATCTACATTTCTTTACCAATTTACACGACTTTTTGCACACATACCCAGTTAAGCCCGGGAAGTATAGCTGTCAACATTAAAATTGAAACAAATCAGTCCTTCCCTTGAAAATTATATAATTTCTGTGAATATTCTACTGAAAAAAGTGAAATATTGTTCAGTTCACATGGCAACAGTGAATTGTTCACTGTGATTACATAGGACCTTGGCAACTATATAGCCTAATGCTGGACTTTAACGAATTATGATTCCATGTAATATATTGGTGAAAATAATTACTGAAAAATGAATTACATGAAAATAAAGCACACTGTGATGCAGTCACATAACTTTCTCTACCCTCGACATAAGAAATATTTTCTCACTTCACATTTTGATGTAGAATAAGAGGTCGTATTGCAGGAGCAACTTAAGTGTGTGAGTATGCTATATCAGAAGTCGGTAAATAGTCAGTTATCCATAGCTGTAGGCTCTGTATTAGTTGAGATTTATCATAGGCCCTAAGCATGGGATGGAACATTTTGAGTCCTATACTCGCAGTATATTATGTCCCGGGTTTTAGGGGAGGAAAGTATGAAAGTGATACTGCATTTCTATTTTATTTCAGGCCCGAAACGGTTTAACATGAGAATGAGAAATAAAATTTTCCGTCAAGTCAATACAATCTTATGTAATTTATGTTTCTTCTTATTTCAACCCCTCCCAGGCATGATGTGTAGATTCAACGGAATGCAGCATTCGACATCCTCTATGAGCCATAAAAAACTATATCTAGCGTTTTCTGATGGGACAGTTTGAGTGTGATAAATCTTTTTCTTCATTTCAAGTTTTACATACGGTACATATTATATAAGCACCTAGAGTTTCACAATCGAAAGTCCTCCATAAGTTAAATTCAAAGTACAAAACACAAAGCCCGGGCGACGCCGGGCCTTTTCAGCTAGTTTCCTAATAATGTTAGCAGTAAGTGACCAGCAATTATATTTGCTGCAAGACGTAGCCTACTCTCTCGTAAAAGTCAATAAAGAAAATAAGCAAATTAAAACTTTTTGGGAGGGGAAAATCTTACGAAAATGTATTAAAAGATTTTATTATTCAGAAAAAAGGGCCCATAGTAATAGCTTGTAGGCCCTCTTTCAGCACTGCCCCAATCTCTGCTACGGCTATGAAACCGTTTCCATTGCACTTCTGTTCGTTTAGCGGTCCACTTATTGCTAACCAGACACCCTGAGAAATCAATTACAAGCAGATAGAGTTATTGATCTGCATGCATATACTGACCTACTCCCACCATCTGTCAAATAAATCCAAGCCAAAGCGCTCAACTCCCGCCGACAAACATGTAACACATGTTCACTGCATAAACAATAAGTACAGATGCTAGATGTTAGCTGGTAGGTCTCTCATACACTCCTCTACTTGAACATGGGAGAAGTGTGATGGACAACGTTTCTTATTTTTTACAATCAGTAAGCCAGTAGTTTTTTGTATGCATAGGCTATTTTATTTTATCAAAAGCATTGATTTATTAAAATTTACTTCCTCTTCAGTCAACAGTTTTGAGTTATATTCAAGCTACTGTATATTCAAAACACTACTTAATACTCGTAAATCTTTTAAGTTACATGTATCATTTCTACTATAACGGCAGTTTTGGTCTACTGTTACTAATGCGGCAGATATCAGATCGGGGTGGTGCCGGATTAGTGAAAACACTGGATTACTGGAAGGTCATTAACAGAGCCTGGATTCTGATGACCTAAAATTGTTTGAAAAATGACATATAAAAAGACCCTAAATTTTAAAGAAAATGGCTTAATAATTGCAAAGAATGACCTAAAAACTTATATTTTATTTATAAAAATTATTACTGTGCACACAAATTTATACACTAATTTGTACATAATTGTAATAACTGTAAATGTAGGAAGGATGTTGTAGGTATAAAAACTTTGTTCTTGATTGGAACATTTGAGAAGAAAAGTAAGAAACTTGTTTTTAAAGTAGATTCTACAAAAATGTTGCATTATGGTAACCTAGTCATTTATTTAAAGTAAATGCATGAAAATGACAAAATAAGGAAGCAAATGACATGAAAATGACAAAATAATGACGTAAAATTAAAATAAATGCCCTAAAAATATAAAATTGCATAAAATGACAAAAAATGACCTAGTAAAAATGCATTTCTATAATCTAGAGGCCATGATTAGGATGTATACAAGTTGCCAATGTCTAGGCAGCATCAATAAAAAGATGACATGTAATTAGAATCCGGGCCCTGGTCATTAATAAAACCACTTGAAATGCATAAAAGTTTTGTTTTATTACAAATAATATTATATTTTAAAACAAAAAAAGAAGTCTATGTAATAATACTGCATTAAAATCGAATACTTTTCAATTGTATTATAAAATTTGTTGGAACAAGGTTTTAAATGGTAGTAAAAAGGTAGAAAGTAAAAATGAGAAACTAAAAAAACTAAAAAGCAATTAAAAAAGTAAAAATATATGGTTTAGTAAAAAAGAAACACGCCTGTCCAAAAACAACGCCGGACTACTGGAGGGTCGGATTAGCGAAGGTCCGGACTACAGAGAGTCTACTGTGTTAACCTCAATTTTCAATTTCCAACATATTTCAAAGAATAATTTTTTTTATAGCCACCCGACCTTAAATTTCTAAGATTTATAACATCTACTGCAGATTTTATAAGTTATTTTCTCATGGAGAATTATTTGTTTAAGAAAAAAGTAAATAGGAAACCTAATTAAGGGTGCTTTAAGGGTTATACAGTACTGCAGTGGCGTAACGGAGAAAGACTACCCTCCCCTTCAAAATTTAATTTTGTCTTTGTAACAAAAAAATTCACGCTCAACCATACGGGTTCAGTAGCGTGATTTCGACTGCCGGAAATATTAAATCTGATAGGCTGAAAGGACCTCAGAGGCATAACATTTGCCTGTATTATTATTACCGGTTGGCGATATTATTATTACTGTTAGTAGTTTTTGTAGTGAAGAAAATTAGAACACAAAGTAGATCTATTTATTATTTCCTAGATCACTTAACTCCAAAAATTGGCCCAGACAAAATGTAATATAGTCAACCCTCGATATAATGCCCCTCTTTACAGTGCCACCCTCGCACTGCGCCAAAAAATGCAAGTGAACGGATCTTCTCCCACACAAAACACATAAGAAACCTCGTCACTGTGCCAATTCATTTAGTGCCTGGGAATATAAGACAAGACTTTCCCAAAATATAGTTTGCAGTGACTTTTTTAGTTGCAGAATTCTTTTAAAGCTGGCGTGAATATTAGGAAGATTATTTAAGAGACATACTGTGGCCTACTGCATTTCCAAGAAATGAGTGTTCACCTACCACTAACTGTAAATATAGTGTGGTGGTATGAGGAAGCTATATTAAGAAGTCGGACAGACAGCCTGCGTGAGGGTGGAGCTGGTAGAAAGAGCCCTTCATACAATGAGGCATTCCAGAATTTCACTTATTTTAGTCTAGTGTCCATTCAGCTGTTAAACGCTACACTACGGTGAAGAGAGCTGTTGTTACACTTCAAAAGAAACGAGAAGTTTGTGAATACAGTGAATGATTTCCAAAGTCTAACCAGCAGGTTATTTCATCATATTTTTTTTTCATTATTGTGTGGGAAAACTGTTAGTCGGAGCAGGGTGTGTGTCGGAGGTTGTAAGCAATATTGTGAGTAAGATGAAAAATGGTTATTTGCCTTTTATTTTATTTGTCTTTCATAATACAGTAGGGTAAGGTGGTACATTTTCGAACATGGTACAATTCTGAACGGACTAAGATTTTTATCCATTTTGGGGTTTCAAATGTTAGCCAACCTCTTTTTAAAAATATAGCGTCCATACTGATTGTTTTGTTGATCTGTATCCGCGAGAATGATGTTCCGAGTTGTCTCATTCGGCCATAAAAAATTATTTTCCAACCGAAGGTAAGAACGCCATGCTTGAAAAATGGCACGTTATAAAATTGCTTATAATTCCACGTTGTGTTACTGGAATATATTTTTGAGGACCAATTTTTAACTCATACCAACAAATAGCGTAGTCTTTAATACGTAAGTCATTGGCACAACAATGGGCATTCGTGAGCGGAATTTCAACAATGTAGTAATTTACAAAAACTAGCTCGAGGTACAAATTCGAACAAATTTTAGGTACTATTTCGAACAGTACTTTAACCCGCGATTGCTTGCTTAAGACTTGCATGGAAAAGCTGTTTTGCTGTCACAGCATTCTGCATGTTTATTATTATTAACTGTGCAAGTCAAATATAAAAGGGTGGTATTCATATATCTCTCAACAGTGGTATTATTTCAACGAAGAGTTATAAACTAAGACTTCCTCTGTAATGTTATTTCATCTCAGCATTTATGCAATACACAATAGCATGCAGCTGTTAAGTATTTTTATTATTGCTCTTGATGTTATAACAGACCGTCTTAATGGTCTAGTGGTTCCTGACTACGGACCCTCAAGTCTGGGTTCGATCACCGGTACCTCCTCGGATTTTTCTGAGGTAGGGTGATCTGGAACGGGGTGCATTCAGCCTCTTGACACCAACAAAAGAGCTAATTCATAAAGAAGTAGCGGCTCCGGTTCAGTAAGCCATCAATAACTGTCGTAGGAGTCGGCATGCTGACCACATACCCCAATCCGGTCATCTGCCTATTCAAAACGTGACACATCATTATTACGCTCATATTACTGATAAATAATAATAACAGAAAATAATATTTGGAAGAAAGCACTTTGTTCGTTGAAAATGCCACTGTTCGAAATAGTACCCACTGGTGTTTAGAATTGTACCTACTGTGGTACATTTTCGAACGATATTCTGGAAATGAAAGATCGATTGCCATGACCAATATTGCAGCTGTATGACTTTGATATTTTTGTGAAGGGTCAACTACATTGCCAACTTTGTGATTACAATACAGTTGAACTTGTCTTATGTTTATTGTGTTCATAAAATAAGAATATTTGTTAAGTGTTCGAAAATGTACCACCTTACCCTACAGTAAATTAATATGGCACTGTGTAATCCCATTTTTATTCTAAAAATTAAACTTCGTTTTAGTGCCACCCTCGCTTTATGCCACTAAATGTTAGAGTACGGATGGTGGCATTATATTGAGGGTTGACTGTATGTAGAATATTTAATCGTTGAATGTGGCAGGACACAAGATATAAACTAGCTGTTGATGTGATTTTAATGGTGTGTTTATAGTGGTATTTTGTCTAGTATCACCTGAAAGTGTCCAACTCCATATGACAGAATCTTACTCCTTTTCAAACAGTACAAGCTTTCTGTCCGGATTGTTTACACACTTCGTGAAAATTATTGCTTGTCTTCTGTTTGGCTTTAGTTATATTATTCACTATTCTTTAACTAAGCGAGGAATTTCTCTTTTACTGCTATGCGTGTTTCACCCCATTATGACAACCTATTTACATCCCCTTGTTTCCGGTTTTCATTTCGGCCCCCCTAGGAGTTCAGCCCCCCCCCCCTCGAATCGCAGAGTCTGCGGGGCCTTCAGTTAAGCCACCGTACAGATAAGCTTGCTTAAAATTTTTAGAAAAACTATGACTTTTGAATGTGAAGAAATTATTTATAAAGCACAGTGAAAATTAGCATGCAATTGAAACCAAAATCAGAATCTCCTGAACATGCTTGACTTTTATAAGTTTTTATTTTGACGTTGCTTAGGACGGGGTGCAAAGACTTAATGCATAATCTAAATACTCCGTGTTTCCTGGAAATCAAACTAAATTTGTAAAGAAATCGGGAATTTACCAGCTGATGAAAATTCTCTGGTGGGATTTTAAAAGCGGAACGACCACAGCCTTTTAAACATGGCGTATTTTCAGGGCAATGTTACAAAAGCCGCAGAGCCCAGCTAGGAACTGGTGTTTTAAATATTCCTTTTTCATACTGGCGTAAAAATCATTCCTATCATTTAAATTACGTTATTAAATAAATATTTCGAGGAATCTCTGATTTACTTGGAATAATCGTCGCTATTTCTGCACTGCGTGTCTTGCTTAAATCACGCAACGTGGGTTAAAACAATGCGCAAAATCTTCCATACATACAAATTGGAAAAAAAAATCCTCTTTCCATGGCTGTATGAATGCATTTCTACAACACTATTCTCTGTAAGAATCCATAACAAGAATATTGGTCTCCATTCAGCACTTCTTCTCGTAGGCCTATGTATTATATGTACCTCCTATTTGCATTTAATGTTACCTTGTGTTATCCCACAAGAATTAAGGCTATCATAAAGAAACGTTTTTATAAATTAAAATATAAGCTCTACCACATAATATATTAGGCCTATTTTAACAGCTGCGTGAATAGGCTATTTTGTTAGACTAACTTATACAGAGTGACGTTTAAGAATTTTTTCAATCCAACACTTTTTCGATATCTATGGCAATAAATTTCAACATCATTCCATGTTCACTCGCTCCCCTTAAAAGCGGTGAACTTCTTTGAATTACCGTCCATAAGAGTTAACTAACATCTAAGCAAACCAAATAGCTATAGTAATAATAAACTATTCTCACACCATTAACTTTATTACAAAAACGCATAATATTAAACTCTGCTTAAAAAAGCGCCTTGACTACCCAAATGAACTTAGCTATAGTTTAATGTTTTTAATATTGACCAAATTTATAGATACTCTTTATTAAAATTCTAATATAAAGTAAGACAAAATTTCTAGCTCTTCCACATGAACAAAGTACAAAACATAATTAAACTGTAGGCTACTTCAGTAGAACCCAAATGTTTCACTTCTGCTGGTCTGTCACATAACTCTAGTTTCGGTCCTCATCTAAAAATCAAATTACATCCACATGTAGTTATGGAGTCTTTAAATCTAGAATTTAAAAAACTGCATTAACTTTAATTTTCATCTCTTTTAAGTTAGTTTTTTACCACTTGTCTGCTCCTTATCCCTGTTTCTATTGTGATAATTATTGCTTATCTTATAGCCTAACATTATTTTAATAATTATTATTTTATCACTTGAGTCATTTAATTATTCTCAGCATTTGCTTTTCTCCGCTGGTACATTTTTTCATAGGCCTATTAATTAATATACTTCTTTTCTTTTTTCCTTCTTGTTTGTCTCTGTCCCACTATTTCTCTGCGGAAATGCTCTGAAGGCCTATCTGTTTCCCTATATATTTTTAAGTCTGGGAGACATTTTTCAGCAACGGCTTATTCTCATTTGAGATTGGCCTTCCCTGTAAAATGAAATATCCTCGCATTCTGCTTAAACTGTCATACACGGTAATGAATAATTCACTTAAATTCAGATGAAGAAAACAGTGGTGTATGTTAATTATATCAATTGCTATAATATGCACCTAAGACCTTTCATTTGTTCAGTTTCTTAATGGTGACAATCATAATAGATTTTTAAAAAGTTTTACTGATTTATAAACAGTAATTTACGTTATCTTTTTAAGTATTTGCCAACGTTGTTTGTAAGTTCCTAGACAGTCTCCGGCATAGTGATACGTAATTTTCTTCACTACACAGAGCGTTTCTCTCTTCTAGGCTGAATTTCTAACCAGGCACCTTGAATTTAGATACAAGCGTCTGCCCAAATTAACTTGAAAACTTCCAGGAAGTTAAATATGTGTAGATGATGATGGTAGAAGTTTGAGTTGAGCGAGGAATGAAGAGATTCACAAGCATTAGTGCTATTTAACAGTATATGTGTTGAAGAGGACCGTCTATATGGAGGGAACAAACTTTCTTCATTAATATAATATTATCTGTTAAATAATCAGAAAACTTAAAAAATTCAAATTACCTTCCATTTAGGAATTATGACACAAATGGAAGAAATGTGACCTCATGACAAAAAAATTCATGAAAAAATGTATAAGTTTGTCGTGGAGGAACTTCGTAATGTGCTAGAGTGAGACAAGCATATTGGTTTTTGTTTACTTCATGTTTCTTTCTTAGTAAGGTCAGAATATATGTACATATTTAGGGCATTTTAAATGATATGAATACGCTGAAGAATTTCCTTACGTCGTACACTTGAAAATAGGTTTAAAATTCATAGCATTATAAGTGTTAAAGAAACCGAGTTCAAAGTTCTCTTTAAGCAGTGATCATGCCGAAAACTTTCAAGTTAATTCTGAATGTTAAAAAAACAAGGACTCCGAAATTTCAATATATAGTAGACCTATAACGTTAAATAATCATGATCACAATAAATCCATACCATTTTGTTACATATAAAGTAATGAGTAAACCTACAAAAATAAATAATCCAGTTTATCAAACGGAAATCATAATTGATGTTAAGCCTTACTGGTCTAAGGTTCAAAAATGATTAAAACAATGCAGAGGAGCGAGTAGCGAGTAAGATTAAAGAAAGAAATAATGCAGTTAACTAACGGAAAACCTAACAGCATGATACTTGTATCACAAACAGTGGTCAACAGCCATGACAACAAAATCAATGTCGTCACAAGAAGAACGTACAAAATCTCGTTATGTCTCCGCAGGAAGTTATCAGGATCATTGAAACAGAAACGGAGAAAGAGAATTCTACTGCGTTTACAAACACGAAGGAGCAACTTCGCTTCTTTATTGATTATATTTTTGAACTGTCTTTCAAAGAAAATGTATTTACTTCACTGCGTTCGGTCTCTAGCTCTCCTTGTAGCATTCTACTGTTTAAACTGGAAGCCTTCTATGTAGAAATCTTATTCAACTTTCACGATTATGGCCATTGTTTCTGTAGAGTACAGTATTGTAATCTACAGTCGGCTACCTCACTTACGATGATAGGAAGTTCATTAATATAATCTTCTTTGGGATATTTTGAAGAACTCATATATTTTTATTAAGGAAGATAGACTTTCCGCTTTCCTACAGAAGGGACAACCATAAAAGACAACACATAACAACAGTAAAATAACAATGTAAATAGCTAATGAAATTCAATATCAATGCCTTTAACATTATTGGAACTCTACAGAAAATATTATTAGTAGGGGGCGGATTTCTATGACATGTCATATTTTTCCCCTTTGCATTATTTCAGGTTTCCGACTAATTTAAACCCGATTCCAAGCATCCTGGTGAAAATGGAACAGCTTTTATTGTGCATATAACAGCATATTTAGGAAATTTTCAACTATTGTACCATATTTAGTATGAATATGCACATTTAGGTCATATTTTGGCATATTTGTGTGCATATTAAAGAAATTTTGACGTTTCATATCATATTTTGTAAATTTTGCATTATAATGATACTTTTTGAGAATTTACAGATATTTTAAATAATTAACATTATATTTTAATAAAATTAATTGATGAAATTAATTAATTAATTAATGAAACTTAAAAAAATATACACATTGTGTAAGTGGTAAAGTCATATTTTAAATTTTATTGGTCATATTTTAATGTTTTTTAGGTCATAAATGCATGCATATATCCTATTTTTTAGGTCATAGAAATCCGCCCCTAATTATTAGCTTCAGTACGCGCCCACTGTTTAATGTAGGCTAAATGTAGATAAATTGAAACTTCAAACGTAGCAAAGAAAATGTCACGTCGTTCCATTGGCTACGATCACGAGTCCATTAACTTACTGTAATAGAAGAAGGCTGTAATTCTAAACGAAGAAAATAGTATAATTTTTTAATATTCAATTAATTACCAAACGATCCACTACTATGCGTACTAACACAGAAAAGATGGAGAAATTCCGTCAGGAACATTTTGGAATTCTTCTGATTGAATTAGATTAATTACATAATTTTCTGGTTTAGAAAATTTATGTTTAGGAAGTAGGCATACTCATATTTATAAAAAATCAAATGCTCCTTATTAACCTACATATGACCCGATCTAATTAAACTACTGGAAGCTAAATGAGCAGTAAACAACCGAAACAATTATGTTTCCTTTCAGCTTTACCTCCCCGTTAAAGAAACGTTCATGCGGCCCAAGCTGCCGGGCCTTATAGGGCTCCCCCGGGTGAGAGATCAGCTCAATGCCGGGGACATCTCCGAGACAACACGAACACAGAGTGAGGCATACTTGCCACAAACACAATCATTCTGAGAAAGTCTCGGATAGGATGGTGATAACGACAGCCAGAGTGTATCCAGGGACCACAATGGCCTAACGTTTTCTGGCATTCGTCTCACAGATAAAGAAAAACCCTACCCAGGAGAATTGTCCCGACGGGGAATCGAAATGTATTTATTCACTTTTATTGCTCCAATTATTCATTACTTAGGGCCGATTTCATTTTTAAAAACCTAACAAACCAGTTTAAGGTAGTTTTAACCGGGTTTAAAACATGGATACAGATCATGGTAGATGATATAAGATAAAAATATGCCTCTGAGTAGCATAAAATTATAACACTCCACGGTAACCAACTTTGTTTGATTCTCATGGAACATACTCTTTTAGTTAAAATAAATAGGCCTATATATAATTATTAAATATACCCATTTTGATTTAAATTTTAAAATTCACTACACCTTTTCAAATGTGAAATTTCTCTCAGTGATTGCAAAAATCGTCTTACTTGGTGGATGAAAAGCGCTGCCCTAAATTGGCAGCCCTGTACCAGAAAATCAATAATAGCTGTCTGTACGCTCCAATATGCCTGGCTCCATGGTGCGTAGACTAATTCATTACAATAAATCTAATACTTATTATTTCACAAATTTTAACGACTATCAAAAAAAAAAGTATATCATACACGTGGTAAAATTATTTTATTTTGCTCGTAGAACTGCTACACTCGCTCTTACAGGCTTGTTTCGCATGCATATCCTATTCCTAAAAATAAAATCTCGTTTTTAACACTTGGATCATAAATAACTATTAGCGCACTGTATCAATATACGTAGCCTAACTTCTAATCGTATTAAGGACGATTTAACATTGTTTCAGAGAGGTAGAAGACCTACATAATTAACGTTCTTATCTCTAGGTTGCAGGTTGATCTTGGAGCTATTGTTACTCAGCTAACTAAAAACCTGTTAATTCCCCATTGTTTACAATTACCAACCTAGCGAATCTTCGGAAGTTCTAACAATTTCTTGGTGCATGAATTCATTTCAGTAAGCAGGAGTTCCCAGACTGAAATGTGCTTTTGTTCACCGATAATGCAAACAGAATTTTTCAACATTTCAAAACAGCTAAGTTACCGATCAATTTATTTGCAAACTCACTTCCACAGCTCTAGGGAAATATTTAGAGCACTAGGGGATGTGTTTACCGTTTGAATGCATTAACTTATATCTTTGATTTGTCATTGTTCTGTTCTGTTGCTATTTAAATATGAGTGTGCACTTTATGTGTTGAAACTTTTTTTTGTTTGTTTGTTTCTTCCTTTGTTTCTTTGTTTGTTGTTTCCCCCCCCCCCCCCGTTATCGTTGACATGGCTTCAACACGAAAACGCCGGTCTCCTTTGCCGCGGTAGCAAAGGCATGCTACTTTGGAGCCGTGGTAAAGAAGACTGTGGGTTCGAGTCCCGAAAACACGAAAACAAGGCGAACAATCGGTAAATCAAGAGAAACAAAACTGTAAAACATGACAAAAAGCGGTAAAACAAGACAAACAATTCAGGAAAATCGACCTATGGCCGGCTAATTTTATGAAAAAAAAAAAAAAAAACAAGCATCAAACATCCACTTTTGTTTTGTTTTTGTTGTCTTTTGGTTTTTGTTTGTTTGTCTTTTTGTCTTTTTGTTTTTGTTTTTTATCTTTTTGTTTTTGTGTTTCAATTTTCTTGCTAACAATAAGGCAGCTGGTTTCAGTAAACTGGGGAAATACGCTCACAGTGTTTCGTACACTGGGTTTAACATCACTATAAAAGTGCAATACCCTCATAGTCATTTGGATCAATTTCCATATTCTCTTGGTGATGTTAGTGTTACAATGGGAACGATTTCATCAGGAAATACGGACCACGGAAGAACGTTTCCGTGGACGATCGGATACGGATATGACGGCAGACTATCGTTGAAGCATCCACCGTGAATGTCAAGGAGAATCGCATCACAGGAAATCGTAGGAACATGGGATCAGTGGCATGTTATGTGAATGAAAGAAAATTATGTTCTGTTACCCGTGGTCTAAATTTCTTGGGACGTATCTTCGTATGTGATGTTTCACAGAATCTAAGACCCCAAAATGCCCTAAACAAAAGTCTAATACATTAGGCACCTAAAGATGCGTTAAAATACATGTTGAATGGTACCTCCGAGCTCGATCAATGAAATGAAATGGACAAACGATACAATCATCTCAACAGCTAAATTGAAACTGCACTGCTGCAAAAATTCGCGGCATTTTGAAACCAGGATAAACAAGTTTAAATAAATAACTCAGGGAAATTGCTATGAATAATCATTTTATGACCTAGGTTACTGGACACTATGAATGAATGAGGTGCTTCTTTATTTTTAAACATATCTATGAAATTAGACAATGGAGAAACAATAGAACCAAGCACAGAATGTAGGCCTATACATCTAGGGGAAAAAAATAGATAAACATGGGAAAAGCAACACAAAAATTGAACACAAAATTTCTAAAACAAAGAAGGCAATAAAACCCCTAAATTCAATTTGGTGAGATAAACATATAACAAAAAATAGAAAATTGCAAATATACAAAACAGTAATTGAAAGCATCCTCACCTATGGTGCCGAAGTTTGGCAAATTTCTCCCAAAAATAAAAACAAAATATTAGCTAAAGAAATGGATGTTTTAAGGTCAGCAAGGAAATCAAGAAGAGAAAAAATAAAGAATACACAGATAAAAGAAATTATGGAAATGAAGGAAGAACCGAACATCATAGATAAAATAGAGACGAAAAAACTACAATAGTACGGACATGTTAAAAGAATGACGGAGGATTGACTTCCACGATAAATTATGGAATGAACACTACCAAAATAACATTTGAGCTTGTTTTTTCGTGTGCATCCAACGCCAACTATTAACAAGACCGTGTTCAATATTGTGAAATTAATAGAAGGTTGCCTTAATCAATTGCCATTCATTTGTTTACAACTCACAAAGATCTGATTTTTTTTTTTCCATAGATAAACAGCCTAAAACATCGAATGATATGGCTGAAACTCATTATGCGGGGGGGAGGGCTAGGAAACTCAAATCTGAGGTCTTTTTCCCCGGGTGGCGCACTTTAATCGTGAAATGCACCTCGGGAAGTCGAATTTTTAGCTGTTTAATTATCGATCATTTTAATTATTTGTACACGACCCCTGGTGATCCCGTAAGGGGATATTCACAGCGGATTTGTTACCGGGGTGCCCCAGTCCCCTACCTACTTAAACCTAAGGACACACACACACACCCAGTCCTGAACCCGGGAAAGACATTTTTCACTACTGAAAAATCCCCGACCCGGCCGGGAATCGAACCCGGGCCGCCCTCGTGGCTGGCAGTCGTGCAATAAATCCACAACATGGAGTCCCTAAGAAGGTTTTCGTTCCCAGGATTTTCGCATTCTGAAACTTCCATCTACCTCGGTCAGAATTGAACCCGCGAACTTCTGATGAAAGATGTATTGTAATTATTGATTAAATTAAACTGGTTATAGTTATTTACCTAAAGTCTGACCGCTCTGAGAAAGAAACCTGAAGTAAACAAAACCAGTAATCCTGTCTCAATCTAGCACATTACTCGTATGACCTAAGAGTGAAACGGACATGCTGGTTTTGGTTTATATGAGGTTTCTTTCTTAGCTCATCTCGGGTTTAGTATTGAAACTTAGGCATGTGACCGTCGCCGGTGTAACAGAATTTTGTCTTGCAGGGATTCATTAACATGTCTGTAAATCTAGAGACATTGGATTTTTACATTTATGCCCCACATGTAAGTGCAATCGACTAGGGTAGGTTCGAACCCGCGACCTTTGGTACATAGAGTAAGTCAGTGTAATCTAGGCCGTTAAAAATTTCAGTCCTAAGGCCATTATTTTCATACCATTCAATACGAAAAGAACATGTAATGAGTATAGTATAATCATCTAGTATCATCATCTAATCCGCAAAGATCTTACAGAATTAAGTTGTGAATAATAATATGGTTAATCAAGTTGCATAATAGCGATTTCACAAGGATCGTACAAGATAGTACCAAGGATCTAGTTCAAGGATAAAAACGCGTGACCTTGTGATCCAGTGGACCAAGACATGCAGTTCTGGAGTTTCCAGGAAACTGGAATCAATACAGGGGGAGTGTGTATAACTCCCCATTTTACTGCAAGGCAGCAACTTTGACCTCAACGTTTTGCTATAAGTACTGATGAGAACAGTAGTGTGTAAATACATTTTGACAGGCTGAGAGGAAGAGACTTAAACACAGGAAGAACCGTATGACAGAGTACACGAGGCGAAGGGAAGTCTATATTCTATGCAGGAACCATATAAAGGTGGTGGCAAACTTGTGGTCGGCGGAACTAAATGACCATGACAGAATGTCTGGACATATGGTGTGTAGTAAGTTGGTGGTATAGTTTATTAGTACATTCTGCAAGAAGCCTATAATGGCATTTATTAAGTGCCAGTATGGTACTTTATGAGATTGTGTGTGGGGACGAAAAATGTCTGTCCGTCTGTCCGTCCGTGTGTCTGTACGCGCCATAACTCAAATACGCTTTTTCGGATTTTCATGAAACTTGTAAAACACATTTATAATGTCCATGGGAAGAACCCTGTTGATATTGAACCAAATCGGTTCACCGGTACCGGAGTAATGCCCAATTTAGTGCCTATTTTAATAGATTATGGCGCCTTTCTAATAGAAAGGCGCGATAACTCAAATACGCTGTATCGGATTTCCATGAAACTTTGTACACGCATTTATGACATCCATGAAAAGTACTCTTTTGAATTTGAACCTAATCTGTTGACTGGTACCGGAGTAAAACCCAATTTAGTGTCTATTTTAAAGGCGCAATAACTCAAATACGCTTTATCGGATTTTTATGAAACTTCGTATACGCATTTATAATGTCCATGGGAAGACGTATGTTGATACTCGACTAAATCGATTGGCCAGTACCGGAATAATGCCCAATTTAGTGGATTTTATGTTAATATATAAGATGTCGCGATAACTCAAATATGCTTTATAGGATTTTCCTGAAACTTTGCATACCCATTTATAATGTACATGGGAAGACGTCTACTGATATTGGACCAAATCGGTAGACCGGTACCGGAGTAAAACCCAATTTAGTGTATTTTAAAGTTGCGGTAACTCAAATACGCTTTACCCGATTTTTATGAAACTTGGTATACACATTTATAATGTCCATGGGAAGACATCTATTGATATTGGATAAAATCGGTTGACCTGTTTCGGAGTAATGCTCAATTTAGTGCCTATTTTATGGTAATAAACATATTCGAAAGAATTTATTTAAAAAAAAAATGCCAATCAGTTATCTTGACAACATAGCCTATTGTTTTACTGTGATCTTATAAGGCTTTGGAAATTAAAATACAGTTAGCTATGACTAAAACACTATTGCTTTACATGCGCTTATCCAACTAGACCAGTGGTTCTCAAAGTGGGGTCCGCGGAAATCAAAGTTGAGAAATAAACATGAAGTTGAAAGTGACTTAATATTGAAATTATCAGACATTAAACCTAACATTGCAGAACTAATTGATCAAAAGCAGCTTCACTGTTCACATTAAGGAGTAAACTCTGTTTGTTACTATTGATATTGTTATTTGGTTTATTGAATCTATTCTTATACAATTCAACGGCCCTAAATAGCGTGCTCACTCGCTCGCCCACTTCGTGAAACATCGGGTATACTCGGCGATGTTCGTCTCTCGCAGTCTAAACTTTCACGAAGAGTACAAAATTAGGAAAACCGTTTCTTTACTATATAAGGCCTAAGTGAAATGAACACAATGAACAAATATTCTAATTTTATTTTTGCTTACAATTTTCATAGCTCTGAACCACAAACATTTTTAATAATCTGCCAGTGTAAATTTCTTAAATATCCTGGAGTCAATTAATAGTCTAATGGCGGGCAATAAAAATCCAAACAAAATAACTCCTTCCCCTGAAAAATTATATAATTTTTGAAAATTACACTGTATTTATCAAATAAAATTCACATCATATTCATCTGTCAACAAACAGTTGAGAAACAATACGTATTATCAGTGTTAACAAGTCGCTTAGGAACTGCATAATCGAATCTGAGATAGTTTTCCCAGGCTAAAGCCGGAATTTTAGCAGTTCCATTAATTATTAATGGCTTAGTTTATGAATGATTCGCGTGCAAGTGTTAATAAATAAAATGTTTTAATAATTATTATACTCTTAATTTTTAATTTTTCAACTAATTATCGTGGGCGAAGCCGCGGGCACCTGCTAGTTTAATACATTTGAATCAAAGTATCTATTTAGTTTTTTATTTCAAAACCCAGAGGGGGTCCGCGAAATTTTAATTTGCGGACTGAAAAGTTTGGGAACCACTGAACTAGACCGTTAAACTGACCCAGGTGGCTGAGATGGTAAAGTCTTGGCCTCACATTCAGGAGTTCCATGGTTCAAATCCCGAAACCGGCCAATTTGTCTTTTTTTTTTTATTCCGCATATCATAATTGCAATCATAACAGATTAAACAAAAACATACTGGCACTTTGTTACATCAGTTTACCTGATTTTTTATTAAGATACAAGTAGGCCTATGTTTATGAAACGAGCAACGTGAAATATTAGATTCACCCAAACAGACGACAACGAGCCAGTCATGACCTTCGTATGAAGATAGTTGACGTATTCCATGTCTTCTACGAGAGATGGCAGCTTACGGAGTCAGTCAAATCGAAGCATCCATTTGCTGTTTTCTTCAAACCAATGGATTTTCACAGCACGGAATGAATTCATTTTAGAATATTGAAATATACACGGACAGAACTGATTTTTTAATTACAGGTTTTATTGCGCAGATTTCAGCTGCTACTCTCAAGGTGTCAAAATCTTTCCTTGTTCAATAATAATCCATAGGCCTACCACACCAGTTTCGAAATGTAAATCAGTGTCGAAATGAATGTCATTATGATACCGTTACGTCACACGTAATAATTGTATTACAGTACGGTCGAACAAAATAGTAGCCTATATTGCGATACAAGTGCCGTAAGCGATGCATACGGATCGAGGAAAAAGTTTGAAAAAACGAGGCGCTCGCGCCGAGTTTTTTCAATTTTCCGAAATCCTTTATGCGCTTACGGCACGAGTGTTGCATGCTATTTTTTGCACGATGATTATTTATATCAATTTAATTATATTAATTGAGATATAACCTGAAAATATTATGTATATACATTATTGAAGATAGATGTTTATTTCAGAAAGTGATTCGCATGTGTTTGTTGTTATGGGAACCGAATATTTGTCCTGGGGGGCCTTGTCCATAAGGCTTGTATTATGATGTGTGGCGTAAGTAAATTCTTACCGCACGGAAACTCTTACCGCATTGAAATTTGTTTTGTTTCCATAGCAACAAGATTGCGTGCGGAAATGTCAACTTACGATCCACGGCAACAACATTCGTAAGTACCACTAATTAGTTAAGTCGTGCAAAAATATATGTGTAAGTGCATACTCATATACCGAGTGTTCTTTAACTTGAATTGTTAAAATGTATAATAGTACCCTTTGATTGACTGTGTAAATTACTCGTATATAAATGATGATTGAAATACGTTCTTGTCTTTTTTTTTATTTGAACATTTTCTTTTTTACTTGTTCCTCCATAACTAACATAACTATTATGCTGTATTTTTTGTATATAAAGATCTGTTTCTCTTATTATGTAAGTTCATTTTTGTAACTAAACACTAGAAGATCTCCAAAACATAAGCATGCACTTGCGCATTTCAAATGTCTGAAACATGTTCTAATAGCAAATAACATAATCTATCCAGAAAAATGAATACACATCACTGGCAGTATATATATATCTTTATCTTTGGAATAATGAAAATTGTCAGTAAAACCAGAAGTGATTACCATTCTGTCAAGCTAACGAGGATACCAGATAACCCTTAGTAAGTTGTTATTAATATTGCTTAATTTTGTCTGGCAGAGTTAAGACCATAGGGAATTTTCTTCCTCTCAGCCAGATAAAAGTACAAAATAAATCATTTGTACACTTTCAAAATACAATAAATAGGATAATAATACAAAGAAATCTGATGTGAAACTCACATAACTTCCGTTGCCCAAATAAAAGTTTGCTTTAAAATAGTAAATTATGTATGACATTCTCTTCATATAAATTAGTTGTAAAAATTAAGAGAATGCTGTTACCACATCGTATCGCATCCCCGAAGGATTCATAACCCAAATAACATATGAATGCACTCACGTAACGTTCTTTAACTTAAGCGTAGCCAATACACCTTTTTCCCTTCACATTCTGAGACCGTATTGCAAAGAGTGCCTATTCAGTTGTTGGAACTTGATGCAAAGCTTTATTGTTCACCAGGCAAGACTGAGTTTCTACAAACAGTGGGTGGCTTGTAACTACCTTTAGAGAAGTTTTTAGAAAAAAAAAGTTTTAGCTCTTAGTTTAAGAACCCCATGTAGCCCTACAAAATTTAAACAAAATCGTGAGAGCCGTTTTCGAGAAAATCACAAAAAAGGTATTTTTTCTCGTAAAGTCGTCTTAAACATAAGAAAGTCGTCGGCAATCTTAGTGTCTCGTCCTCAGAAGATACCTAACCCAAATACAAAATGTTGTTTTACTAGGTTTTCCGTTCTGGAGCTTGGCTATTCACACACACACATAAATACATATTTCTGAATATAATATTTTTGGATTAAGGGAACTTCAAAATATGTATTTATGTCAAAAAAGTCAAATACTCCTCTACCTGCACCTATATTGTAGAGTAACAAAAACAATACAAAATAGCGGCACTAAAATAACAACACAGTTCCTACATTAAAACATAAGACATAAATGTGTACACAATTATCGATAAATTAAAATTAGGAAAGAATATGCGAAAGAAAACAAAGTGGATTAAAATTAAAAATAACTTGCTTAAAAGACCCGGCATCGCCCGGGTTTTATGATTTGCTTGTACTTCGAATAAATTTATGGAGTTATCACTTCCAATTTTGAGAGCCCTTATATAGCCTTCCGTCTTTTGGCTGCAGGGTTTACATGACCAATAATTTCTTTCCTTCAATAATCTTGAAAAAGGAGAAACTTCGTAAACGGCGATAAAGGGGAAGAGCCCGAAGGTTACATGTGAAAAATGTCACTAAGATTGGAAT
Organism: Ectobius pallidus; assembly: GCA_964059195.1. NCBI lineage: Eukaryota > Metazoa > Arthropoda > Insecta > Blattodea > Ectobiidae > Ectobius > Ectobius pallidus. The sequence goes on from CAXKWD010000007.1 coordinate 98,235,104, forward strand.
AAAACTGTAAAAAGTAAAATGACCCCATTACAGGCCCTAGAAGCGCTTATGGCTCCAGGCGGTTGAGGATCCAATATTTTGAGACATTCGGGACTTGAAGCAGGTAACACACTAGCCGCCTTTTTCCCCCCAGGATTGCTCCTGATAATCATTTCTGTTAGGAGCTGAGTTGATCCTAGGGCCATAGTGCCACCAGAAGGATTAGGTCAATTGAAAAATGCTAAAGATTTAATTGGGGATCAAACCCACGACCTTCCGGTTTGTAGCGCTGTGCCTCAACCGACTGCGCCATGGCGTACCTCCGAAATAAAACTGACACGCAAACTCTCCCTTTATTACATTCATGTATACACATATTATCACCTTAAAGCTTAAGTTAATGCATATAAAGTTACATTCTTAGCAGTCATAAATATATTGTGTAATTCGACAGATATTGAAATGGAATTTGATATACATACAAATTAATTAGAAAAGAAGTAAATTCAATTGAAAATGGCTTTACTTATTATACCCAGCATTCAATATGCTATTTAGCAGTTAGTTTAAATATATTCATTCTATTGGACACTCAGTGATATAGGGAAACTAAATTAATGTATATTATATGCCTAAGCATGTTTTGAGACGATTTCTTACACAGTTCTCTTGGGAATAAAGTGAAGGAAATCTCAGGTAGTCCCAATTAATTGAAGGGATAAGGTGTCAGTTTTAATAGCGAAGTTAACTGATAGAAGAAAACTAAACTTAGCGATAAAAAGAATGTTATAAAACGTGTTTTTCTTTCAACACTTGTCTTTTTCCGCAACTGGCTGTTAGTATATTGTGGGTCATGCAATATTACTGTAATATTATACAATTAATATTGTGTTTATATGCTGTCAAAGGAAAAATAATAAGATTTATGTCAAGTTCCAGCTGGAAAGATCTTCTGGAAATGAAAGCATTCTCCTTAATAAGTAATTTCGCCTACTATTTCTACTTGCAGAAACTGATACATCTGAACTTGACTTGTTTACATTAGTTAGGGAGCTCGGCCGCTGATTGGTTGTCCGCGAGCCAATCAAAATGCTTCGGGTCTAGGATAACGCAGATTTCGTTATTTCGGTACCGGTAAACCGATTTGGTTCAAAATGAATAGGGTCCTACCCGTATACCAAGTTTCGTGAAAATCCGTTAAAGCGTATTTGAGTTATCGCTGGTACAGACACAAGGACAGACAGATATTTTTCCGTCCACCACACAATCTCAGAAAGTACCATTCTGGCACTTAATAAAGAATGTTATAAAACGTGTTTTTCTTTCAACACATGTCTTTTTTCGCACAAATCTTACAACATAAGTTAGCTTTTGCATGTCTCGTGGAATTCAAGCAAGCGTAAACCTAGGTCAACATACATCTTAAACTAATTTTATGTCTACTATTCATGAAGGTTTGTTTTGTTTATAACTGGCCACTTTCATGAAAACTTCACAACAGTGAAAAATGCATGGGAACTTCTAACATGAACTCACGAACTAAGCAGATATCAACATCCGAATGATTGGATAATTGTCATGGAAATTGGTCATTTCAGGAGGGTAATTCTACACTCACGTTTATTTTTCGTAATTATTCGATTTGTTTCAATGAGGGAAACCCATACCTTTAATAAAGTTATTATAGTAATTTAAAATAATTTTTTTGTTCTTAATCCCAAAAAAAGTTTCCACAAAACAACAAAATATCAGGCTAATCTCTCAAACTAGGTACCGTAAAACATACAGCGTGTACTCTAGACTTTCTTCAATTAACTACATATTTTCTTAGGTAGGCCTAATACCACGAGTGGTCTGGAATTTATCTAGAGAGAATCTGGACCTGGAGTTATATTTATTTTGACTATTTAGCGAATACTCACAGAAATAAAAAATATTATAATTTTTTAACACGAAAATAAATAAAACTGCGCTTTTTAAGTTATTTTAAGCAAGATGACCTAAGCGAAGCAATCGATAAACAATAATACAGGGTTTGTCCATAAAATAATGTGAGTCAATTAGAAGATATTTATTGATCCGATCGGTGCAATATATTTTTAAAAAATGTCAAAATAGGCTCCTCCTATGTCGATACATCGCTTCCAGCGAGATTTCTAGGTATCAAAGGCATCACGGTAGGCCTTTTCCAGAGCGCCTTTAGAGCCTTGGTGCAAGCTTCTTTGACTTTGTCAACTGTCCCGAAATGATACCCTTTCATGGGAGTTTTCAAGCGTGGGGACAAGAAGAAGTCGGGGGAGCCACGTTCAGATTTTAGGGCGGCTGGGGAACCGTTGGCACCTTTGAATCGGCCTGGAAGCAAGTCATCAAGGAGGCAGTGTGGGCCGGTGCGTTTTCATGGTGAAGTTTCCAGTCCGCAATGTCGGTCCGGATACGTTCGTTTGAGTATCTTAAGCACTTCCACGTAGAATTTGGCGTTGACGATTACACCATGAAAGGACATAATTTCGGGACAGTTGACAAAGTTAAAGAAGCTTGAACCAAGGCTCTAAAGGACGTTCTGGAAAAGGCCTACCGTGATGCCTTCGATGCCTGGAAATCTCGCTGGAAGCGATGTATCGACACAGGAGGAACCTATTTTGAAATCTTTTAATCTATTCTACCGATTGGATCAATAAATATCTTCTAATTGACTCACTGACATTACTTTTCGGACAGACCCCGTATATCGATCATCGCGCCATCGTCCATCGTCGCGCTTGGTGCGACTTTTCATTAGCTCAGCTGTGAGCTTTGTGTTTTCTATATTAACCTCAGTGCTAAAATAATGTCATATTATATTGTTGTATGAGATTTAAATGCTTCACCACACATGCAAATAACTATACATTATTTAATATTTCCTTTTGCTCATATGCAGCTTGTACGCCCAGATACTGTGTAAATTGTGTCCGATCAAAGAAGCTACATGTATGAAGACGTTTCGGTGTTCAGACTTCGTGAATTTACATTAAAGGAAACGAGTGAATGTAGGTGCGATAAAATGAAAGAGATTAAAACAAAACAATAAAATTGTGACTATAGACATTAACAGACCCGCAATCTTTGTTTCCTTAACCGTCTAATCAAAGAAAATAATATTCTCCAAGGGAATGCTCATGGCATAAGAGACTAACAATCTATGGTCCCAATGAGAGTTCGTGTGGTCACAGTCTGCTACTTCAGCTGAGCCAAATTGTCTCATTCAAAAAAGATATCTCCCAAGTCAAAGGTTGTTGTAAACACTAAAAGTCAGATGACAGGCCTACCAACTCAGCACATTTAAAAAATGTTATTGCATAACTTGGTTAGTTTTATATATAATTATCTTAAAATTCTTTCATAGATATCAAGACAATAGTTCAGAAAAAACTAACACAACAAAAATAAATCATTTCTTTTCCTTGAAGGTGTATTAAGAAGAAATAATTTATGAAGGCATGATGATAATGATAATAATAATAATAATAATAATAATAATAATAATAATAATAATAATGCATACGCGTTTCTTTGGAAATAACATGTTTCGTCGAAAAATAAGTTCAATAGAACCGATTTAGCCAAGGAGTTGAACAACGCCAAGTTGAATATGGCTAATATACAACACAGTGACAAAGGAATAATATTAATAAAGTTTCAAAATTATTTGGAGGATGTTCAAAGGCCACGACACAAGCCACAACTAAAATTAAGTTCTACTTTGTCAATAGCTTGGGCTCTTTCAAGATTCCTTCCATTTAACATTTGGCAGTGTTCCAGCAAAGGTTGTCCACCACTTAGCTTTACTAAAAACATGAAATGCTTAATTCATTCATTCAGATTGTTGCAAAATAATTAATGAGTATAGGCCAGGGCCATTGTGTATAGATTGAGTATTACCGGTATTATAGTGCTGGATATGCTGCAATATTTTTCCTTTACCAGTTTTTATTATCGTATGTACCGGGTAATATAAAGAGATGTCAGGATTTTGTTGCGCGTCAATTTATCGAAAGTCCGGACAGCGAATTAGTTTACATATAGCCTATTGTGACTATTTAGCAAATAAAAAAATCCCTTTAGGCAGGCCTACAGGCTGAGGTAGATTTCGAAGTGCTTTTGGTTTAATTTATTATCGCTGCGCAGCACTCTTCTTTTTTAGCCTTGGCATGGCAAACCCGCAGTAATAAGAACTGAATTCGGTAAAGAGGAAGAGCCTACAATCATTTGTTTTGACAACAAGAATAGGATATAATATTCTGGGGGGCCGTGCGCAAGATCAGCAATGAATAAAATTAGCAAAGCCGCTAAACAAGACAAAATTATGATATTATAATAATTCTTTTAAGTGTTATTATTTTCAAACATTAAAATCTCGCGTCAAATGAGAGCTATCAAGAAACTATTTATTGATTTGTAGAGTACTCATCAAGAGTTTTTCAACGATACCCCACAAGACGTGGTTTCAAAAATTTCGAATTTCCTTCCCCTCACCCCCACCCCCACTCGTACCCCCAAAAACCCCCGAATTGTTGGTGTCACTGTGAACTCCATAGGGAGTACTCTAATTTATTCAAACAAAGTTTCCCTCTATACTTCATAGGGGCCGAGATATAAATGTTTTAAAATTTCAACCCCCTCCCCCGACCACCCCCTTGGGCCAATTTTGCCCATTAACGAACTTGTCCGAACTATTGGGCCTAGAAATAACATAATAAAATTTGGTTCAAATATCTTCAAAATTACGGCCGCTATCGTGTAAAGATATATATATAAATATCACAAAAATTTTATTTTGAACGGGCGGTGGTTTCGTACTTAGGGGAGCATGAAACGTAAAGATATGAAAGAATTTTTCGAAAATCATGAAGTGGTATCCATTGCAATAGGTAGATTTTTCTTCGAAATCTACCTAAAAAGGCGGAGTAATTACCATTCTACTTCTACTTACTTCTGTTCTTACTAAATATTCTTTACATTCCTCTATAAATTGATTAGAACTGCCTGCTACCGAGTGAGGTGGCCGAGGTGGTAACGTCTTGGACACGCATTCAGGAAGACCCAGACTCAAATCCCGTGGCAGACCAATTTGACATTGGTTTTTAAAAGGTTTTCTCAGTCGTAAACACAAATGCAGAATTGGATATTTAGATAACATGAATCATCCTCGCTATTTCATCCTACATCAGATCCATTTAAATTAATATCAGTTGAAATTTAATCCATAAAATACACCGACAATGGAAAATAATTTACAGTCACTAGTTTCATGACCTACTGTAAAGACACAGATCCTGAATTCCTAATATGGCCTGGTAGCTGAAAGGAGTATAAATACAACTGAATAAAAACTTAAAATAAAATCTGGTAAACTGATATAACTTATAACAGTGTCAGTCAGAATGCTTTTGTTTAATCAGTGATAATTGCAATTATGATACGCAGAAAATAAGTTATTTTTTTTATCGATTTCCGAGTTAAGCTCCACATCGATTCATTAAGCAGGAGTTATGGAAGAACCAAGGTCTAGTTTGATAAGCATATATGAAGGAATATGTGGGTTGTGTAATTTGTCAAAGCTATCTGTATTGGAACTTCCAAAGCCGTATATGAATACTGTAAAACAATACGTTGTCATGAGAACAGATTTGCATTTGATAAATTCTTTCTAATATATTACCATACAATAGGCACTAAATTGGGCATTACTCCGGTACCGGTCAACCGATTTGGTCCAATATCAATAGAATTTTCCAATGTATGTTATAAATGCGTAGGTTTCAAATAAATCGTATTTGAATTATCGGGCGTACAGACAAATGTACAGACAGACAGACGGACAGACATTTTCCCGTCCCTCACACAATCTCATAAAGTACCATTCTGGCACTTAATAAAAAAAATGTTTGTCATGGCAGTTTGTTGATTTCCATTGCACATGGATCCTATTCAAATCAATTCAATATTGTTATCAGTTAAGAAAAAAAAAAAAAGAGTCCAGAACTTTCACAAAAAAATATATGTTTCATGTTTTGGCTTCAAATGCTTTGCCAATTCACAGTCTGATGTTATTAAAATTGTAGGTCTGCTAAACATTATTTTCACTTCTCGTTTTGCTCATATACAGCTTACATAGCCTATATTCAATCGCTGTGTTCAATGATTAATTTTTTTATCAAAGAAGCTATAGATAAGATGTTTCAGTGTTCATCTCTTATGAATTTACATAAGAACAAGTGCACGTAGGTGTGATAAAATGAAAGCGATACAAATAAAACGTTAAAAGTTCGGACGATCGGTTGAAATTTCACATATTATTATACTGAACTGGCCACAGATCCATGAGGTAAATTTGTCAGAGTAAAACTGATTTACAAAAGAACATACTACTAGAAATGTGCCACATAAAAAATCCGCAGTAAATTTAATAAGACTCAACTTAATGTGTTTTTCTCAGGCGTGTTTCGTTTATTATCAACGCTATAATATATAATATACAACGCTATATTATAAGAGAAGGGGTTTGTGTGTTGGCTTATATATAACTTACGTGGTATTCTTGGAAGTTAGAAAATCTATATGGAACGTTATTTCAGCATTCCAAGCTTACTTTTTCTGGGTTAACGTGGACATCCTACAATTGTATGAAGGATTATTTCAGTCACGCTTTTCATTTGGACCAATAGTATGGATTTGTTCGATATCACTTAGTCTTAGTGCTCTCCTTCTATAAGTTGTGTTGATAACCCAGCTTTTTACTTTAATAATAATTAATCATAGAAGGCAAGTTTCTAATTTAAATTTCGAAAACAGTGTGTTCAAAATTGAGCGTTCAAATAGAGTAGAACTTAGAAGTTTCTTTCTTGAAGTAAATATAATAAGATAAAAACAAGTATTAAATCATTTCGCTAATGGACCTAATTGTACCGAAGCTATTCAGACTAAATTGTTAAAATCGATCTTATACGTCGGACTCCCCAGCCGATTCGGTACTTGGAGCCAAAAAACTTCTTGGACCTTCGGAATTCCTTCAGAATAGAGTACCCACCAAACAGTGAGATATGCTCAGCCATTAGCGACCGTGCCCCTCCGAGCCGCGGGAAACAGCTGGTGCAAGATTAAAATTTCCCGTCGCAGAAGAGATTAAATGTGATACATAATAAACCTCGCGCTATTCAGTATATTGCTCCTAAACTAATATAACTGTTCCTAACCTAACATAACCTGTCACTGACCTAGAATTTAGCTGTCATTATTTAACTTAATGTAGAAGTTTTTTTTTACCCTTCCACACCTTTTGTAAAACATGGCACGAGCCCCACGCCTAACCTACCTAACCTAACATAACCTGTCACTGACTAAATAGAATTTAAAATATATTATCGTAGTAGGCCTACGTAAATTACAGCTCGTTTAGAATATAAGGACCCCCGGCATGGTCTTGTGGTTAGCGTCGCTGACTACAGATCCGTCGGCCCGGGTTCGATCTCCGGTACCTCCTCGGATCTTTCTGAGGTAGGGAGGTCTGGAACGGGTGCACTCAGCCTCGTGATTCAAATTGAGGAACTACTTGGCAGAGAAGTAGCGGCTCCGGTCATGGAAACAATCATTAACGGCCGAGGGTGTCGGAATGCTGACCACATGCCCCCAATCCTACCAGTTGCCTATGGTAGGTGACGCAGCGGTCGGGTGGTAGGCCTAATCCCTTCAGGGATATTAGCGCCACGGAGTTTAGTTATTTAATGTAAGACATCTAAATTATTTTGGTATTAATATTACACAATTACTGTATTTGAAGCGTTAGTAATCTTAAAACGTAGGCCTACTAATTATAAACAAATTTTTATAATTAAATGTAGCATATCCATGTAAAACTTTATTGCGTAACGAAAATAAAACTGTCCATCTACCTAACTTTCTTAGAAAAATACATGTGGTTCTCCTGTGTTTATTTACAAAAGGTATTTCTGTGTTAGATATCGATACATTTTGAATTCTCAGCAAGTTCGACATTCCTGATAATGGTATGTAGAGAATTCCACAGTACAAGTACGGTGAAGGTGAGAAAAGAATTGTGCAGTGGGTGAGATAGAATTGACGTTAAGTCAAGTTGGGAACGGGCGTTTTATTGGTAAAAATCGGTAAGGGATTTTGTGAAGTTATAAAATATTTAATTTCAGATATCCGGTCAAAGAGATTATAATGTTGAGGTTTATTACTCATATTGTTTTTAATGGTAAATATTGCTAGTAATTATAGGCAGGACACCTTACTGCCTTTAGAATTTCGTAAGGACGCGATGTCGGTTGTAATAAATCATTTGCTTAAAGCATAGTAAATCTAATCTAAGCCACAAAGACACGACTGCACGTCAATTATACAATCAATCATATCATTTTTCAGTCTTCTTAAGTTAATCCATTCAATTAAATCGATGACAACAGTTTGATAAATGTAGTCTAGGTTTGATTAATGAACAACAATCACAGAGAGATCCTAAAATTATTTTTAAAAATATATGCCTCAATATATTATGATAAATCATCTTTTATATCAGGAATGGCCAACTTCTCTACTTACGAGGGCCAACATATGATGCGTTAATGTGTGTTTTCATCACGGGCCGCATATTTTTTAAATGCAGTAAAAGTATTATTAAACATGAAAAATATTATTTAGTGAAATGCCTACACATTAATGAAAGCTTTTTTTGGATGCAGTATAATTATTAGTTGTTTAAAAGCAGTACACATTAATAAAGAGCACTGTGGACGCCCGTCGGAAGTAACAAGTTCACCAAAAGCAATTTCCAAAGATGTTGATATTTTTAACTAGTCCTGAAGATGGAATAAGTCTGTTTCTTTGTGAAGAAATAGAAAATGTGGATATACACACAAATATGTGCTTTCAAATATGGAAGCAATTCTTCTGCTAATCACACTCAATTCAGGATATTTTTCACGTGCTAGGCGCTGGTAGTAGCAAAGAACGTGATACCGGATACGCATGGAAAATCGCTGTTCGTACGCCTTTATTCCGCTAATTTTCAAAACGTATAGAGGTTATGTTTGCATAAATGGGACGAACTGTGTAAGGTAGTTTGATTTTATATTTAACTGTTATTCTTTACACAAATAATGTAGTTTGGAATTTAAAAGCATAATGATATAAGCGGCGAAAATTATCCATAATACAAAACTATAAATACAGTATAACTGTACAGTGGTATTAAACAGAGGCGGCAGTCAGATGCGCGTGAGAGAGGTGACGCATGTAGGGGGAATCATGGGGAGGGGTAAGAATGTTGAGCTGCACTAGCGGGAGAGGAGAAGCGATTGTAACAAGGTCTCTTGTTTCTTCATTGCATTATACGATCTTACCGCACTGAAAGCAACGACACAACTATAGTGCTTTCACATTCGCCAGAGGTTTCAAGGCCACAACTTCTCACGTCTAATATGCCCCCACTGATAACAGTCAACAGTATTCCCCTTTGCGCAGAGGAGCTGCGCTGTCGCACACACTCATACGACACCAAGGGGGAACTCCCTACTGGCTTGTCATGTGACTGGCATTGGAGGGGTATGATGTCATATGAGACGGTAAGTGGGGGTATCATAGGCGTGCTACGTTTGGCCTTGAAACCTCTGGCGAATGTGAAAGGACTATAACCCATACACCTCTCCATGCAGTACGAATGTTTATTGGACTCGTCTGCATCTACTGAGCACCTCCATGCTTGGACTGCCACGTCTGATTAATACCTCTGTAAATATTTTAAATTGTATTAATTGGCTATGTCGCTGGCCTCACAGAATGAGGTCGAGAGCCGCTAGTTGGCCATCTCTGTATTACATTATCACGAGCTACGACTTATGTGACTGACATGATTAGTAAAAAATCATTTAAAAATGAATCGTTCGTGATTTTTTTTGGGGGGGGGGTAATCTCGAGTAATTTTTATTACGACTATTCCAGGAATAAAATGTAACGGATTTTGTAAATAATAATTTTTCTTACTTTATTGTCAATATTCTGCCCGCTGTGAGATCACAGCATACTAAATGAATGAACAGTCCAAGCATCAATTCGATTGACCAATGCTATCAATAGTGCATTACCACAAGATGAAGTGTGTCAGCAACAGATCGCTATAAAAGCACACGAATTGGCTTGCACCGAATCGAAATTGTGTTTTTAATCAATACTTGTGTACATTAATTCAATTCCTGAACAAGTTATGTTGTATATAATAATGTGTTTTCATTCTGTTCACTGGCAGCATATGACGTTTTATTCACGGTACGTTGATGCCTTACGTTTCTAGTAATAAGCTGACGTTTTATCAGATAAAATTGCATCCTTGCGGCCGCACGAAGCATGTTATAAGGTAAATTAGGCCTATCGTGATAGGTCTATATCCGAGGAATTATTGCTGGATGTTATTGGTCCAAATCAAACACGCGGGGTATGAATGGAACAGTCACCAAAAGAGGTGCTCTAGTGCCAAGAATAATTTAAAATGTCAGCACACTATTACTCGTGTATTTTTGTATGTCTTTCAGTGTGTACTTCCAATATTTGTCTGGCTGTTTTCCTCCACTTAATCCTATTCTCTTAGAAAGGAGACCAAAAGTTAATAATACTGTTTGCTTGTTGTTTTATACCTACCTAATATATTGTATTCTATCTTATGAACGTGATTATTATTATTATAGGCCACCTTATTCGTAACTTCCAAGCAAAGTGTGACACAAAACTTTTCATCAAGTGAGGTACTAAAACTCCAAACTCCGAATTCGGGATGAGAAACATAATAATAATAATAATAATAATAATAATAATAATAATAATAATAATAACAACAACAACAACAACTCACTAGCGATCAAGAACCCTGGCAGCACCACAGAAAAAAGGTGGAGATCATCATTTCTCTAGCTTTTTGTATCCGTAGGTCTACTATTCCTCCTAACCCGATCTCCTCAAGAAAAGTCTTTTCTTCACCGCTATAGAGTAGTTTCCTAAGACTTTCAGTTAAAATCGTATTGTAGTGGTTGGCTCTTATTCTCATTGAATATGAGATTGTATGCAGATGTTACACGCAACCAGTGTTACTAAACAGGCTGTAATTGGGATAGCCTATCTGGGTGTGAATGTAGTAAGACTCCGAATTTAGCTAAGACAATTCCGAAAAATATGTACAACCAGACAATTATAATGGATTGCATTATGTTGGCGTTCGATAACTTCACGTGCGGATTCTTGGCTCCCAGCCTTAAGTTTATGAAATGTCGCTTTTGTAAGCTCTCCAGATTCTAAATCGTTTAACTTTGAAAACCCTTGGTTTCTGTTTACTTGAAGTTCAAGAGAAAATTGCGGAATAGGAGTTCATGTTGTAGTCTAATACATAACGGTGTTGTATAGTGTGTAAAACAATTGCACCTATTCCCTCGAATTTGGTTTCATAAATGTTCTTGTTATATTATCAGCTTAATAGCTTTGTGATTTCTGAAACTTACAGTTGCCAATATTATATAATATTAAATTTTTATATTCTGTGGGATGGACGATATATTTCAGCTTTTATTCCACCATCTTCAGGTCCTTTTTCATTTTCCCAGATGATCTTATTTTACTCGTTGATCCATATCAACTGATTTCAATATAATCAACGTCTGTCTCACACTAGCTCTATTCGTATCTCCTGAAAAATTAGAACTTTTGCTTTGTAAAAGTTTTGTAGCGCTGCGATCGCATTACTAGGTAAGTTCTGGTTCACATTGCAATCTGACAGTTGCCACGGTTTTTGGAGTTCTAATTTTACTGTACCTCGGAGTAAGATAGAATTTTAGGAACGGTTCTAAGAAGAGAAAGGACTTTTTTAGCGTCTGTGGTGAACGGAAATTTTTTCCTAGTAATAAATATAAAAATAAAAAGCAATCATTATTATTAGCCTACGTGTGTCTAACTGAAGGATTTCCTAGACAATTCAGTAATCAGTGTACTGATAGACTCTTTAGAATATTTTCTTTTACTTACCCACTCTCAAGTGGATCAACTGGATACTCATCTATGTATTCAAAACCATATGGCTCAGCGAATTCTACTTACCTGAAAAAGACCGAAAAGAACATAATTATTACATTTAAAAAAAGTCTACTAAATTATTCAAAGGATTTTGTTGGATGAATCCGTTATACACAATAATAATGACTTTGAATTAAAACTATGTATTTTAGTTTTAAACTGTTTTACAAAGGAAAACGTATTTTTTTTTAATTATGAACAAACATAACTTGTATAGTTTGTCTGTAATGCTAATTTGGTAAAATTTACTCCATATTGATATTGAGGGTACAAGTAGTCAAAATGAAATTTGCTTTTGGCTTGAGTACTTCTGAATTTTTTCATATGGTTATTACATTTAAAATGACTATCCATCATTATAACTCTGAGAAGTACAAGCAGTATTGTGCACAAACGTACACAATCACTGAAGTGCACGATTTACGACTTTTTGGAGCAGTGACCAGTTTCATTTTGACCAGCTGACTCCATACTGTCATTCGGTCACCTCTGATGAAAAGAGAAGGCAAGGTGTGGTCTGTGTTTTTAAAATATTCAATATACATAGGTAGTTTTTGTCTGAAATATCAGAGTGTTCCAATTTCCAAACCAGACTTTCCAATTATGACCAAAATTAAGACTTTCAGGTAAACGAGAGAAAAAAAAACATTACAATACACAATAAATATTTAATTAAATACTGTATTCCAGTTTTACTTATTTTTTTCTCGTTATAAAATCTAATTGTAAAAAGTACATCTTTGCCAGTAATTCATTTACAGCTGATAATTTAAATTCGAATTTAATAAATCCAATTATATTTTAAAATGTTATGTTATGTTCATGATTGAATAAAGGATGTTAACTGCTCATACTTATCCTATATTATTATTATTATTATTATTATTATTATATTTTTGGACCTATGGTTATATATTACTGCAATTGATGCAGTAACCTGCGGATATTTTTGTGAGCATTCTCAGCTAAGTAGGCTACCAGATTCAAGCTATCAATACACGCAATACTGAAGATAAAAATGCTCAAGTGATAATGAAATCGGTTACTTCTTATAAGTACAACACAAAGACTGACAAGGAAAGCGAATGGATTTTACTAAATGGAACTGGGATGAATTCTTGCCAAGATGTACATTCTCTGAATGAACAATTCCGTTAGGTATTAATAAACTAATATATAGTTATCATATAACAAATAACAGATCATTAATTTAATAATTTAATAATTTAATCAATTGAATTAATTGAAGATACAAGTACGAGTACATTTTTTTTTAAATATACGAATGATACTAGATGTTTATATATTCGCGTGAATGTCGCAAGATTTTTCAACGTCTCATTCACCAAAGGTCTTTTAGGGTAATCTTTTTGCTTGAACTAAAATAGTCCTATAAAATAATTAACATACTTTTATATTAAAAGAAAGCTTATGACTCTACGTAAACGTAATTTCTTTTACTTTTAGATAGGTTATTATGTGCACGGCAGCAGAGTTTTTCTCGCTATAGTGTACCTGTAAGTGCAGTAAGAGAAGTTGATTGAAGGGAACAATAAGAGCTCGTTCTCATCCATGAAAAGCATATTTCTACAAATCACATTAATGTTCTACAAGATGAAACCTTGAAATTAAATTGTGTTGCGTAAAAATTGTGTAAAGACATATTGTGTTTGGGAACAAATCCAAATATGTTTTACTCATGGACTATTATGGACGATTTAGGTGCATTAAAAACAAATTGTTCCTGATATGCGGAAAGTTTGCATAAACCTCAAATCAACAACTATTATTTCCATACAATAGGAAAGTTATTTTCTCACAGTTGGGATCATTATCGTTACGGTATTTCCCAAGTGTTTACTGATAAAAAAAAAAAAAGTGTTTGGTTGTAACGCGAGAACTAAGCTATGAGCACTGGCGCAGGGAAGGGGAGCTCCAGGGGTCCGGACCTCCCCGAAATCAAAACCTAAAATTCTCTTTAAGTTATTTAAGCTCTATTTTGTCAAATATTTAATTATTTTATTTAATAATAAAATACTGAACTTGTAAATGTAAGACTATCATTTCCACTGTTAGATGTGTTATTTAACTTTTCTTATAAATAGTAATAAGTAACTTATTATAACTTATGGAACAATTTCTTGTTAAAGTTGGCATGTCTTAGAGTATGGTAAACAAAATTGCTAACTCGTATTTCAGTGCTAAAGTAGCCTAAAATGTGATTTTCATTAGTTCAATATTTAAAAAAAAAAATTCCAGGGGTGAGCCACGAAACCCTTCTTTCCTCGGGAGTATGTAATACCTCCCAAAAACCCCCTCGGAACTTTCGACCCTCTCCAAAATTAATTTCTGTCTATGCCACTGGCTATGAGCAATGCGATTGACACCAAATTTTGAACATAAACACATGACCTTATAAGCCAGGTCGTGACGGAGCACGATTTTTTTAGAAGAATGCTAAAAATCAAGGGGGCTAAAAATCAAGGTAAGAGTTTATGCCATGTTGAGGGATGATAGACGTTTTATTTAGCTATTTTGGTATAAAAAAATCGACTTTTCGATTTTAATATAAAACAATCAACCATACCGGTACCCTAAAGCATAACTGCAAAATTTTATGCCGTTTGGATGCTTGGAACAGGTGCTGCTGACGCCATTTTTAAACCTCAGTGCGCTTCCAACTTGCCAAGGTATGCAAACTTTAATAGGCATGTAAGATTTGAGGCTTTCCTGGCGAATCTTATGTAGAAAATCTTCTCGGGTTTGCAGCCAGGTGAGAAGTTTGTTGTGGTCCAACGTTTCCGAGGCTGACGCTGCCTCCATCCTCAGGGAATCTGAATTCCCTGAGGATGGAGGCAGCGTCAGCCTCGGAAACGTTGGACCACAACAAACTTCTCACCTGGCTGCAAACCCGAGAAGATTTTCTACATTTAATAGGCATGTTATCTCAGTTTCAATTTGCATGTTATGTTGCCACGTTCAAAATCTATCTTCTCCCACGAAAATATAGATACAGCTATGAACTTTTTTTGCAATGTATTTTACAATTTGGGTAATAAAATGTCTAATAAGATCTTCTGTAGCATTACTTCTTTTCTTTAATATTTAGTATAATCATATGTCAATTTTTAAACTTTTTCATTTTTCTGGGTAAAATCATTTAAATAAAAGTGTAAATAATAAAAAAAAAAACTCAGTTAATTTGTAAAGCAAACATCACAGAAACTCACATAAAAATTCAGGTGCATATTTTATTATCTGTAGAGGGAGAGATTTATTTTTTTTATTAAAAATTAATTAAATGAATACCGTATCTATAAAATAAATTCAGATATTAAAATGAGATTTTAAACTTTAATTTCGGTTTAAATTTTAATTAAGGGTTTAAGTTTTAATTAAGTTTAAAGTAGTTCAGAAAACTACTCTCTCAACACTTCGATTATCCCTTAAGTAGGCCTACAGTATACGGGGAACTGGTTTAGATCCTATTTACGTTGGAGCTTCGCTCCCAATCTACATAGTACCACTGCAAATTAGCCTATCTTACATCATACTCTGCATGTATTTATTAGAACATATAATACGCTCTATCGTTATTCTAGAAACGTTTCTGTTTACTTATTGATAATTTTCATAAATAGGTCTACTAATTCTTTTTTTTTCCTGTATATTTGTAAATATCACATGAACAACATATTCTAGAATATTTGGATTATATGCAGTATAAATATTTTTTTAAAAAATAATTCATCATTTGTTAATTTTTTTTACAAATATTTACATCAGATTTTTTAAAATAACTATTAAAGTTACATAATGATTTTAGACAGTGTCCTTTATTAATATCAAATATACTTGCATGCGAAATTTCACTAGAATATGTTAATCAATGTTTGATTTATGACGGAAACGGCATTTCAGTGCATAAAATTTGGCTGCCATTTTGTAATGATAATTAGCCATAACTGTAATAGTTAAATTAATTATGAATAGTATGCAATTGTTGCAAAATATACTATAGGCCTATACAATAAATCCTTAAATATTCAAACTTCTGAATTTACTAGATTATTATTTGCGTGTGTTTCGTGGAAAATATCTTGTGGTGCAGACTTCAAATATCTAGAACAATATTGCAGATATTATAATCTTGACACTTCAAACAAAAAGTTACTTTGTAATCCCAGTTATCTCTTTTTTTTTAAAATTGTTAAATTACATTTTACGTAATTCTGTTGGGTTAACACCAACGATTTGTCGGTAGTCTGACGTAGGTTTATATAGTTATAGATGGCCAAGTAGTAAATAATTGAAGGACCTAGTTCCATAAGGGCGTAAGGCACAAGGACATAGTTTCGAGAAATCTTGATGTTTTAAACAACGTTACCATCCACAAGTAGGTGGTTTAAAGTTTAATTTTATAATATCTATTTTTGAACGACAAGCTAAATTAGTGTTCTGCAAATTTACAAGGTATTGCGATTTTTTACAACTAGAGGTACCTAAACTTGTTCAACAAAAACTGAAGTACTTTTACAGTAGCAAAATCTTTTTACTCTGTATCATATTATTTGTTTTTACTTTATTTTAGTAAAAACCTGTATTATACAGTGACAATTGCATGTTTGCCAATGAATACCAGTATAGTCATTAATGAAATAGATAAGCAAAACAATCTATTTTGAATGAAGTTACACTTCAGAAATGCAAGTTAAGTTCTTACAAGCATTTGCTTGGATGGTAGCACTGCGGAAAATAAAAAAAAAACAGTTGGTAAACACAACTCAATAACAGATATGAAGTGTGCCTTACGCCTGTATGGAACTGTTATGAAGTAGAATGAGTGTGCAGTCTCACAGGTATTTTCTTATAACTGAGCAGAGGTTTAAGGCACAAGTACAAATAGTTCACTGAGTATTTAAGAGATCTGAGAAGGCAGAGATTTTAAAAACTCAAAATTAAATATTTGAGCCTTACGCCCTTATGGAACTAGGCCCATCAATTTTATCTTTTTGGTCATATAAGGTAGTTAGGTAGCTAAAAACCACGTAATTTGCTTGTAATCAGTTGAAAACTTATTCGTGAAGATACATTCCTAAAGAAGTATATTCCATATGCCTCAAGTTTAATTTTCTAGCCTTATTTGTTGTCTACGACTTTCAATTGCCAGTCTTACTTTTCCCTCCCGATTATTAAAAGAAAGTGTTCAAAATAATTTATGAATGTCTCTTAACTACAACATAGCACTGTAATTGGTTCACAGTTTCCATCACAGAAGGCGCCATCATTGCATGGCAAGCCAATTGATTTTCTGACATAATGTCATGGTCATGGCTTACTGACTTAATCATGAAGGTCATAATTTTCTTCGTATAGGAAATTCGAATACCAACACAATCTCAAAATAATTGTGTTTATTTTGTACGCCTGGAATGTGGGCGAACGGGTGTAATTATAGGATTTGAGGTTTGTTTCAAAGGTTGGCATAATATCTGTACAGCCTTTGGTTCCTCACAAGTGGGGAATTTTCCTTGTAAGGGGTAAATTTATTAGCCTATAGGCTGGCACTAATATTTAGGAATAAAATTGAAGTAAGAATGACATATTATAGTATAGTATCTATATAGCATTGAATCCAATTTAGGCATTTTTAGGCAGAATAGTAAAGAAAAAAATTATTAGTGAAATAGGCATTTTAGTTACGCTCATTTTACTCCATACACTCTGCACGTAAACAATTATTTTCTTATGATCTAGGAAAAAATAGGAATCTGAATGAACATCCGAAGTATAGCTTTAGTATATAACATGACTATTGAGTCATAAAAAATACATGTGGGGAATTTTCCTTTTAAGGGAGAGATTTATTATAAGTTGGCATTAATTTTTAGAAGGAATTTTTAAAAAGGATGACATATAGTAAAATATATAATATAGGCCAAAGAACTTTCAGGCAGAATAGATAAGAAATAAATAGTAGGCCTAAGTCTCACCCAAATAGGCATTTAAGAAGCTACAAAATTACACTCAATTGACTCCATACACGCTGCATATAAACAGTGATTCTTTTTTAATGGTCTACGAAACATAGGAATTTGCTTGAACATCCGATGTCTAGCTATAGTATGAAACAGGACCCCGAAAAATCCGAAAGGAATCCGAAAAATCTTTAGAATCATAATTAGAATCTGATAAATTAATTAACGTTTTAACAATTCAATTCACAGCAGCTTTATGTAAGTTAGGAGAACAGTTAGCTTTCATCTCACTAGATTGTATCGTTCCTACAACAGGAGCAAAGATTTTAGAGTACAAAGGATTAAATCAGAGGGAGATTGCAGTGAAGCAAATCTGTAGCATTGCATACGCATGGTATGGCACTTTGCTGTTTGAGAGAGACTGCAATGCAGCCAGAGAATGCTCACTGTATGTAACGTTTACAAGCATACTCAAGTAGGAATTAAACATGCCTACTGTACAATGTCAGGAAGGCAAGGCTATCCGAAATATTGATTCGCCCTATATTCAACGCCCCTTGCTAAGCTATCCTGTATATCCTCCACGCCGCTTCACGCTTATACACAACCGTGCTGTGAGGTTGAAAGCATATTCATTTGACTACGGTTCTTTTTATATTGTCTATTGTCTTATAGATAAGCCCTTAAAAACCTGCAATAATAATAGGATGATGTTTAATGATAATACTAAATAAACATTCGTCTTTGATGGGATTCTTCCTTCACTGAGATCAGTTTTGCTTTCCGCGGTAGTGTTTTGCCTATGGGCGCTAGCCAGTTCGCTGGCCCGCGCTGAGGAAAAGCTTAACTGATCGCACTGTATATGTACTTTTTTTTTAATGTGATATTCTTCAATTCTTTCTCATGGTCTCCCAAATTTAGCTCCTATTCTTTATTACTTTGCAGAACAGAATTTATGTTTAACTCCTTTGGTATATTTGAAGCGCCTATTAGCAAATCCGGCAATCTTCATTTTGAAAAAAAAAATCAAAATGATATTTAATAACGAAAGTTTAATGAATTTCGTATTACATATTTAGTGTATATCTTGCGAATCTGAGTTCCTCTTTTATGTAGGGCTTTAAATTATTTGGTATTAGTATGGTATTTAAATTATTTATTATTTTTTTAGAGTTAAGAATTTTGTTTCTTCCTTTTTTATTTAGTAAAAGTCGGATTTGCAACACATACACTAAATATGCAATAGGAAATGCATTAAACTTTCATTAGAAGTTAGGATCTCTATGTATTTTTTAAATGGAGAGTGCCGGGTTTGCTGACAGACCCCTCATTTTCATTTAATATGTGAGATCTGAAAATGTACTAGAGTGACGAAGTGTACAATGTCATTAGACTCAGAATTAGCCCATACAATTCCTATAAGGGCGACGGCCTTTTGCTTAGGCAAGGTGGCTATTGTTATGCAAACGCGGGTTGCCATTACGGGAACGTTCAGTTTAAACAACAGTACTTCTACTTAGCACGTTGAGTTTTATTATTTTAATTTAATATAGTTTTAATTATAGTTTACATTAACGTAATTTACATTTATATAATATAGGCCTAATCATATGATTCGCTTATTCATTCTTAATTAGATTATTTGGTAACGTTTGAATATATCCACCTCTGGTTAGTGGAAGAGAAGGCCTTAACTACACCAGAGGAAAATATAAATGAATTAATGAATTAATGAATAAATAAATAAATTGGACCAGACGTCATACATATTTATACCCATATTAGTAAACTTTTCTTTTCAGATCTTCCCTAAACACAGGTCCTATGATTTACTGATTGGTATCCTAACAATTCATACCATTTAATAGAATCCCGAAGCAAACATTACACTATAAACGAAGAGAATAAAGATCCACAGGAACGTCAAGGAAACCCTGGAAAGATGCGAGACCTACCAGACTATAGCCTGCCTAAACCCTGATGGAAGACAGCGATGAAATAAAACGGAATCATCTAATCGTATCAGGTAGGCCTTTTATCATGGCTTCATCACTATTTTCTTATTTCTCATCACCACCAAAAATGCAACGGGATGCCTGAAATTGTTATATGCAGTAAGTATTTTACCTATTTAACGAATTTTATCAGGTTGAATATGACAGATATGAATTTCACGATCAGAAACAAATTGTATTACTATTTTTGGTTAACTTGCTAGCCTACGTTTGAAAACAATAGGCAGTGTTCAAGAGCTCAAGTCTATAACTATATGCTACCATCTTTTGACATGCATGCTTGCTTCAAACATTGCTTTCATTTGTCTATAAATTCTCTCAAAGATGTTAAGGTTCAGTCTACAAGTCATCAATGGAGCAACCAATCTCGACAGCTAGCTGCTAAGGAGTTGACTTATGAACTACGTATCTTTCGACAATGACGGCACTTCCGATTACTTAGGCAACTATCTAGTTCACTTCCGCTGAAACTGTAGTTTTTTTTATTATTATTTTTTTTTTACGGCCTAACATTCTTGCACTTCAGATAATAAAGACAGGCATTTGTAATTGATACAGTATTTCCTCTTATAATATCCAATTACGTAAATTAGAGTATGGTGCTAAGAAATATAAGTTAAATAGTTTATTTGGAAGATGCGATATCTTTCCTAGAAACGAACAATGTCTGTAAGTTTCAGCTAACCGTCACGCTATTTAATAACAGAAGACTGGAGTTCTTCGTAGAAATAAACCACCCCGGTTATTTTTCCATTATTAAAAAAAAAAGTGTGCGTGGAACACCACGAGACAGAAGTGAAACTTGTTTTAATTATTGGATTTTTCAATTTTGGATTATTGGATTTTTTAAATTTTGGATTGTTGGACCTTTTTAATACTGGGTTTCCGGACTTTTTTAATTTTGGAATTTTTAATTTTTAATTTTTTAAATGTTGGATTTTTATTTATTTTTTTTTTCGATTTTGGAATTTTGAATTTTTAGAATTTTAAATTTTGGATTTTAGATTTTTTAATTTTGGATTTTTTATTTTTTAAATTTTGGATAAGCCTAATCATTGAGTTGATTGTTTTCTGTCCGTTACGTCCCACCCCACTAATTTCGTGACGATTTTGTTCGTAACACAAGTTTGGGTTAGCTCTCGATTTACTCCTAGCGCGGCTAAAGAAGTTTCACTTCAAAAAATACAGATCACGCTTTTGTTAAACGATTAAAAGGCATTACTGTACTTCAAATGATAGGAGTTACATAAAACTGTCATGGCATTTCTTCGTGCAATATAGGCATAAATAATGTTCTCATTACGATATCAAGGTCTTTTCTCAATATTTTCAATGGCATGTACATTTAATTAAGGGACTGAGGCAAGTTTCAAAAATAATTCGATTATCATATGCGCCAGAAGTACATAAATTCCCTTATTCTTTCCTCTAACATAACATAATGGAATGCTGGTTTAAGCAAAAATGCCCAAAAATTAAGAGCATGCTAATTCTTTCAAGAACAAACAAAAATGTAAAAACCAAAATTCTGAATGATAAAAACACTTTATTCTCCACTTACATAACTTTTAATAACACAGGACTAGTTTCGAGAGCCTTATTCGCTCCCATCATCGGCTGGTGGTCGACTGTTATTCTGGTTGTCATGTTGGTTGCCATGTTGGTTTGTATATATACATTGTTCTGTGCTGCCCTCTCGTTCCGTTTTTGTAAGTCGTTTTTGTAACGGAACGAGAGGGCAGCACAGAACAATGTATATATACAAACCAACATGGCAACCAACATGACAACCAGAATAACAGTCGACCACCAGCCGATGATGGGAGCGAATAAGGCTCTCGAAACTAGTCCTGTGTTATTAAAAGTGACGTAAGTGGAGAATAAAGTGTTTTTATCATTCAGAATTTTGGTTTTTATCAGTATACTCCACTGTTTATATAACTTATTTTTATTGTGTTTTAAACAAAAATGCATATTTACCAATCTTGAACGCGCAAATCCTTAGTACAAACGCAACACAGAAATTTACGTAAGGTATAAGTGTAAGGAATTCACAAAATTTTGGCAGGTCTTACAGAAAACACCAAAAAACCCGTAAGTAATCTACTGCTGTTTCAAATTTTAACACAACACAAGCTGTGAGGGTAAAATATTCCTTTACTTTTTAGAAACGTCTTGTAATATTAATAGTTAGTTTAATAGATATAACTAATGACGAATGTCATTAAATCACGACAAAATGGACAAGATTAGTAAATGGACAAGATTAGTAAATGGACAAGATTAGTAAATGGACAAGACAAGTAAAAATAAGTTAAACATGTATTTAAAACAGGTTAAGGGGGTAGTGATAAAAATATTAGCATTAATTGTTTTATTTATTAACAAATTCTATGTACTTTAATGTATATGTTGGCTAAGTTTCAATGCCCTCAGACACTTGCCTACCTACTTTTAGCCCTTGCATCATAAATAACTAATCTCGTACTATTATAATTGCTGTATTTGCATATATTCAGAATTAAATTGGTGTTACAGATTTAATTAAAGGAGTTTGACATTTTTACTCAGGACAATAGACAAATTTCACGATATTTGGTATTGTGAATTACATAATAATATTGAAATAGTGTAAAAGGGTGTTTATTTAAGCGTGAACTTAACACAAAGAATAGTGAATTGTTTCCTATTTACAAATGAAAGAACAAAAGGTTTATGATTAACGTTGTAACGGTTACATAACTGCAGAGAGATGTTTACGCTCCAGTAGAAGGCCAAGACATTGAGGACAGTTTTGTACGATTTGGAATTAATAGGCCTAATGGATACGTACGAGTTGCGGCCGAACTAATAATTCACCTGACTGAGATAGGTTAGTTGCGGCAATACCTTTTTTTAGACTACGTATTAGTAGTGGCCCTGGTTGATTATTAAGGGCAAGGGATTTGATGATTTTGCATCTTTTTTATATGAAGGTTAAAAGATAGCTCGAATATATATAATGTGTATCATGAAATAATTTATAAGTAAGAGCAATTTGTTTTTGCAGTTTTTTGCTTTATCTTGAATTTTTTTGCTTTATTTTGCATTTTTCGTCATTCTTAAAAGATAGGTAGTTTTTTGGCAATTTTAGGTCATTTTCGGCATTTTTAGGCCATTTGCAGTATTTTAGGTCATTTTCGGCATTTTAGGTAATGTTTCAGTGGAGATACAGAGGAGCATTTCGATGTACAAATCATTACTTTCAGACAACAGACAATCGTTTTTATTTGAGAAACTCCGCAAAGTGTTCATAGTTCATTTTAATTCAGGTTTATTGTAAACACCACAGCAGTATGTTTTGTAGCAATAAGGATTTATTCTTTCTTTTTAAATAGTACATATTTGCTAGGGGCAATTTGATGGGTATGCCAGTTCAGAAAGAATTTCTTTTGCGCTAAGGGTGTCCAAGTAGTATAAATTTACTTCTTTAGTAACAAAATAAGTGTTTATAATATACATTATATGTAACGCACCGTCATAAACTGTTTTTAGCAATTCATTACTTAAGGAAAAAACTAAGTTATAAGTAGTAATGGTAAATTTATTGGTCTTTCTTTTAATTTTGGGTCTTTTTTCACTATTTTTAGGTCAGAAATGCATTTTCTATTTTGCATTTTTTCACTATTTTATGGTCATTAAATGCCTTCCCCTAATTATTACTCTCTGCTGCTGTTTATATTAAACTCATAGAATGTATACATTCTTAGCAGCAATGTGGTTAGTTCAGATCTCTTCATGTCATTGCCAAAATTTTCACTTTATAGATCCACTACAATCATTTTCAGATGAATGGATTAAGGTAGATGCTGATTCAGGTTTTCACGATTACAGTTAAAATTACAATGGAAATAACCAAGTACCTAATCACAAGAGATGTTGGAAATGTCCTCCTCTTGCATCCACACAACACTAGCCCCTTTTTGGGAAATTTTCTTTCACGTACATAAGTTCAGCTTCCAAGATAGA
Organism: Ectobius pallidus; assembly: GCA_964059195.1. Taxonomy (NCBI): domain Eukaryota; kingdom Metazoa; phylum Arthropoda; class Insecta; order Blattodea; family Ectobiidae; genus Ectobius; species Ectobius pallidus. The sequence continues at coordinate 98,259,195 of CAXKWD010000007.1, forward strand.
GTTAATTTCTCTTGTTTTATTGTCTTTAAGTTCTTCTAACAGTATATGACTATTATTTATGGAGGAAATTGTAAAATAAAGTGTCAAGTTCAAACCCCATACATTACAAGAACTTAAAGACAATATCACGAAATTAATTACATCTCGGAAGCTGAATTTATGGGCGTGAAACAAAATTTCCAAAAAGGTGCCCGTGTTGTGTGGATGCAAGAGGAGGTCATTTCCAACATCTCTTGTGAAGAGGTACGTGGTTAATTTCATTGTAATTTTAACAGTAATCGTGAAAACCTGAAACCGTTAGCGGCTTTATTTGCGTACATATTTCACCCGATCGTTCGGGAGTTACAGCTGTGGTCGCCGCGACTCAGAAACCCGCTCGACTGGTCAACTCTTACGTGAAATGCATTGTATATTTTGAGTATTATTGCTGTTATTCTATTAAATAACCCAACATTGAATGTAGACACCACAAAACCTGAATTAATGGTCTTTAAATACATAATTAATAAAGAAATAGGTAATTTGGAATTCTATCATGATAATGATTTCGTACTCGCCGCCATAAAACCTCAGGACCAGGGCCCAGATTCTGATGACCTAAAATTGTTTGAAAAATGACCTATAAAATGACCCTAAAATTTAAAGAAAATGACTTAATAATTATAAAAAATGACATAAAAAACTGATATTTCTATTTATAAAAAAATATTATTGTACACACAAAGTTATAGACTAGTTTGTACTTGATTGTAAAAACTGTAAATAACTGTAATGTTGTGATGTTCTTTTCTCACGGAAATTTATACTGGCGAGTCAAAATTCGGCATTTCCTTTTGTGGTCTGCTGGATTATATTGTTGTTTAATTGAGGGTAAACAGTAGTTTGCACTCTCAAATCCAAGCAAGTGGCAGACTCTGGTACTAATAACAATAGTAATATAATACAAAATTTTGGCGTTTCTTTGATTCTCATTTCCGACTGAGACATGACAACACTTAATGCCGAATTTTTTCTTCTTGCATTAAACAAATAAAACTTCAAAGACAGCACCGCTAGCGACGAAAAAAAAGTTAATACCCTCAATGTAAATATATAACGCCACCAAGTTATCTCTGCATGCAGAAAATATGTTAGGAATGTGCCTTAAATCTCGATCTCCCTCCTTTGACGTTGCCACTTCCTATTCACTGAGTTCAGTCATTTGGCTACAAGAGGAGGGCTGAGAATTCCTGTGTTTTTAAATGACCTCTCATCTTCAGCAATCGCCGTTGAAATGAATAATCTGGCAACCATGTCCCAACTGGAGAAAATGAGCTGTCCCTTCTTCCACCCCCGCCGCCACGCTGCCACTTCCTGTCCACTGTGTTGGGTTATTTGGCTGGAAGAGGGGCGCTGAGAATTACCGTGTTTTTAAATGACCTGACACCTAAGACAGTCACTGTCCAAATGAATAATCTGGCAACCATGTTATGATCTTTCGCCACCTGCTTCCCCTACATCCCTTCCGTATAGTGGTAGCTGGACGACACTAGCGCTAAAACACTTCCCCTATCGCCGTGCAGATTTAACTTGGTGGCATAGTAAGTGCAGTTATTTTTTTTCCTCATTGGATGGCCAGTCGGCTTCAAAGGTTTCGGTGTTTCTTTATGTTAATTGATCTGACTAAATCGGACTTGGGCTTCCGCTATCCAAAACAATAGCAACGTTGCAATATTCTCTCATTGTTATCACTGACCTCAGTTCTTCCTTCGCTTTATTCAATTCACACGTGTTATTAAGTGCCAGTATGGTACTTTATGAGATTGTGTGGGGGACGAAAAATGTCTGTCCGTCTGTCTGTCTGTCCGTCCGTCCGTGTGTCTGTACGCGCTCTAACTCAAATACGCTTTTTCGGATTTTCATGAAACTTGGAAAACACATTTATAATGTCAATGGGAAGAACCCTATTGATATTGAACCAAATCGGTTCACCAGTACCGGAGTAATGCCCAATTTAGTGCCTATTTTAATAGATTATGGCGCCTTTCTAATAGAAAGGCGCCATAATTCAAATACGCTGTATCGGATTTCCATTAAACTTGGTATACGCATTTATGACATCCATGAAAAGTACTCTGTTAAATTTGAACCTAATCTGTTGACCGGTACCGGAGTAAAACCCAATTTAGTGTATATTTTAAAGGCGCAATAGCTCAAATACGCCTTATCGGATATTTATGAAACTTCGTATACGCATTTATACTATCCATGGAAAGACGTCTGTTGATGTTCAACCAAATCGGTTGGCCAGTACCGGAATAATGCCCAATTTATTGCCTTTTATGTTAATATATGAGAAGTCGCGATAACTCAAATATGCTTTATTGGATTTTCCTGAAACTTTGCATACCCATTTATAACGTACATGGGAAGACGTCTACCGATATTGGACCAAATCGGTTGTCCGGTACCGGAGTAAAACCCAATTTAGTGTCTATTTTAAAAACGCGGTAACTCAAATACGCTTTACCGGATTTTTATGGAATTTGGTATACACATTTATAGTGTTCATGGGAAGAGGTCTACTGATACTGGATGAAATCGGTTCACCTGTTTCGGAGTAATGCTCAATTTGGTGCCTATTTTATGATAATATACGTATTCGAAAGAATTTATATAAAAAAAAAAAGCAAATAATTTGTCATGACAACATAGTCAATTGTTTTACTGTGATATTTTACGGCTTTGGAAATTAAAATAGAGATAGCTATGACCAAAAACACTATTGTTTTACATGCGCTTATAACTTACAACTAGACCGTTAAACTGACCCAGGTGACCGAGATGGTAACGTTTTGGCCTCACGTTATGGAGTTCCATGGTTCAAATCCCGAAACCAGCCAATTTCACTTTCTTTTTCGTATTTTTATGTTATTGTGCGATTGTCAAGATATAAAAAATCTGTACAGTTCAGCTGATGCTGGAAGATTTTAATCTGATTAAAAAGAAAACTAGACCTTTGTTCTTCCCTAAGCCCTGCTTAATGAATAAATCTGGAGCTTAACTTGTAAATCAATTAAAAAACATATTCTGCATATCATAATTGCAGTCATAACTGATTAAAAAGAACATACTGGCACTTTTTTACATCAGTTTACCTGATTTTATATTTATTGTTTACTGTAACTTGATCTTGCAACAACGCATTCACTCCACGCGGAGTAGAAGAGTAGCTGTCAAAATCGCCACAGGACAGTCTTAGATTTTGATTGGCTGTGGTAACTAGCTGATTGGTGCGGTAAAACAAAGAACATGGGTTGAGCTGTCTGCAAACTTTTCCTCCTAACGAAAGGAAGCCGCCTGGGTATGCAATGAGTAACTGGACTATACACGAAAATGACTAAATAAGGAAGCAAATGACACGGAAATGACAAAATAATTACCTAAAATCGAAATACATGCCCTAAAAATATAAAACTGCATAAAATGACAAAAAATGCCCTAGTAAAAATGTATTTCTATAATTTATCTACAAGTTGGCAATGGCTATGCAGCATCAATAAAAAGATGACATGTCATTAGAATCCGAGCCCTACTTAGGACAGTGCCATTTTGTTGTATAAACTTTTTACTTGACTATAAACACAGATTTTTGGGAAACCACTCAGCCAACCTATCCGCGATATTTCCTGGGTACCGCAAATACCTAATCACCTGGCCGCAACTAAGACGTCCCTCTCAATATAATGGAACGCAATTCTACGTAAATTTATTGGGCCGCAACTCAACTTTTTCCATTAGTAATGTTTGAGTTTCTAAGTACTGGGTTCTTGGAATTGATATATAAGATATTATCAGTGCAAGCTTGCCTATCCCTTCTAATGGGATTTTCTCCGTTAATTCTACATTTCGGCAACGGTTGAGGACAGCATGTGAATTTCTAAATGCACTGTGACGAATACTTAACATAAATTTACAGCTTCAAATTAATAAGTAAAACGCGAAATGAACTACAACAAAGATCTGCAAGAGGGTGGTACACAATAATTGGCAAGACTTCTTTTTACGTTGAAGGTGTAGAAACTTGGTTTTCTAGAGCTTGCGACCTAATTTGTCGATGGCTCACAGTTTACTGGCCAAATTTCTCAAGTTTCATTTGGTAATTTTATTTAATCAGGAAAGCCCTGAGAATACAACGGAAGTGGGGTGCCAAAATCTTGGTTTAAGTATCACTCAGAAGGGTGAAAGCCTTAAAATAAATTATTGCTAGTACACGCCAGGAAGTAATTCATTCTTTTGTGAGTCTTATGTTTGAAAAACTGGGATGGTTCTTCTGAATTCAGAACTTGTTTTCGTTTCCCCACAACCTTTCATAATCGTTGGAGGGGAGGAATTCAAAATACTGGCGGAGTGTTGGAATCACGCCCGACAAACTAAGTAGGCCTACTGCCAATATGCCAGTAGCTAGACTATCTTCTAGTCACACTTTTTACTAGGCTACCAAGGGGCTGAAACCTTATGTCCCTAGCAAGCAAAGGGTGTATTTCCAAAGTGACATAGGCCCTATCTAACTTTCTAACCTTTTTTAGACTTTGAGTCCAGCTAATAAACGCGTTAGGAATGACTTTTCTGAATGTACAGTGAAAATTTTATTCCGAAAACGAAGTTAATCCCACATTGAAGAGCCAAAGAAAGATATTAATTATTTTTTCAATGTGACGTATTTCTTATTTATTTATTTATTTCCAAAAAGACTTTTCACGATAAAATGTTAAAAAAACAGAAATTTGGGTAACTCACTGTAAGATTAGTTATAACATTGATTTTTCTCGTATGTCTTTCTTAGCCGTTAAAACAATTACAGGTGTAAGTGAAGAATATCACAGAAGCATGGGACTAGTAGAACTGGATCACATGATTAGGTTTTAATTCATTTTGATAGTTTAACTCAACCAAAAATCAAGTAAAATAAGTATAAATATATATGAAAATATTTGTACTAATATGTAATACTAATATGTAATATGTACAAGGGAATTGGGTCTATGGATTACACCAGGTGATTCAGAAATCGTATTTTCCCCCATTCTATGTAAACAACGGAAGTTCGCATGGTGCACACGTGTAAGGGTTGAAAAAGTCTCTATGCGAAGTAACTTTTGGAGGTACGACACTCAACATTTTTTTCAAATGGAAAATACATCTTTCTTTGTAATGGATTGAATGCAATCATTATGTGGTTTACAGTTCAGTTTGAATCACTCGTTTATATTTATTTTTACTGTTATAAAATGTTGACATTTCAGGAGCAGACGTAGTCCGCAATACAAGGGCTGTCTACCCACGTACACTAGCGGTAAGCCTATGCTACGCCAGAATGTACAAGACGCATGCAGAATGAGGGGAGTGAGTATGGAGTTCAGAATTTAGATTAATTAAACAAATATAAATTTAAAAACATCTATTGTGGGTTGTTGGGACCTCACCTCTACAGACAGTAATAGTCTAACTGAAATGCACTACATGGTCACTTCTCTTTCCACTGAACTGCACTCATGGATAACGAGGTAAATAAGATTTAAAAGGTTACGAATGCAGTGCATTAGAAGATGCTGGGATAATGGTTGTAACCACCGCCCCCGAGAACCGACAGTGAAAGATTCAGGACGGGGCCTAACACGAAACGATAGTGATGTAATAGTATATTGCGACACAAGGGCGGAAAGGCACGTTTACGGGTCGAGGAAACAGATTGAAAACCCGAGGCGCCTGCGCCGAGGGTTTTTAAGTTTTCGAGACCCGTAAATGCCTTTACGGTCCGTGTGTTGCATGCTATTTTTTGCACGAAGGTTACTTATATCAATTTAATTATATTAATTGTGATATTACCTGAAAATATTATGTAAATACAGACTTGAAGAATGGTGCTTATTTCAGAAAGGGATTCGCATTTGTTATTGTTTATGGCAACCGAATATTTATAAAGCGGGGAGGCCTTGGTCATTTCTGCTCGCAAATAAGCATTTGCGGGCGGTAAAGTAACTTTCCGCCCGTCGCCCCTAGCAACAATTCACTTTCCGCCCGTCGCCCCTAGCAACAAGATTGCGTGTGGTAATGTCAAGTTACGAGCCATGTAAACAACTTTCGTAAGAAACACTTACTAGCTAAGGAGTGCAAAAAGTTTTATACGTCTGAATTTCTTTATTAGGGATAGAAACCTCGTTCAAATAGCAGTGTATTTCTATAGCAAGGAGGTTTCTAACGGGGAAAAAGCGGCATGATCCAGTTAAAAATAAAAGGTGCAAAATATGTTGCACAGACTTTCTCACAAATAGCCTACGTGTTAAAAGCTAGTACAGAAAAAAGTAAATTAAAGAGACAAATTTTTAAAATACATTTTTGAAGTAAAACTTCTTTAGTGGCGGTAGAGTGTAAATCGGGAAAATCAGTCACACTAAAACCGTCACGAAATCAGTCACAATCAGTCACACTAAAACCGTCACGAAATCAGTCACACTCAAAACCGAACGAAATTACTTACTTGTTTCGGTGCGGACTGCACAGAAAACAATCAACTCAATGATTAGGAGTAATCAAAGGAAATTTTTCAGACCTTACTTCCTCAATGGCAATAGACAATTCCTAAGCAATCTATTTTATGGAACCCGGAGGTTCATTACCGCGCAAATCCAAAATTAAAAAATACAAATTTCCAAAATAAAAAAAAAAAAATTATAACATTAAAAAATCCAAAATTTAATAAATAATAAAATCAAAATTTTAAAAATCCAAAAATAAAAAAATAAACAATTCAAAGATCGAAAATTTAAAAAATCCAAAATTAAAAATTCAAAGATCCAAAATTAAAAAGTCCAAAATCCAAAATTAAAAAAGTCCAAAAACCCAATATTAAAAACTCCAATAATGCAAAATTGAAAAAATCCAATAATCAAAAAATAAAAAAATAAAAAAAATTTAATAAAGTTTTACTTCTGTCGCGTGGCGTTCCACGCACTCTTTTTTTATATCACTAACAGGTATCTAGAACAGAAGAAATCTTTATGTACAATGATTTTACCATGAAATGATAATGATGAAGGTGATAATAACAACAGTAATAATCAATGGTGGAGAGTGGATATTTTGAGTGGATGCACATGTCGGTCAATGAGTTTTCTTTGTCTAAGTAAAGCATGCATTTGACAAAATTTATTACCTGCCCATAACGAAAGAACTTTATTTGTGCAAAAGAACGTACACAAGAAAAGCTCAGATCCTTTAACCATTTACATGTTTGCACAATCCAGTTCATGCTAACTTCCTTAGTTTGCATGGGAGGAGGCGAATCACCCGGTATATTATCATCCGATCTCGATTTCTCCATTTAATTTACCTCCACAAAATGCTGTTTTCCATGTTATCTTACGTCGTTCAATTTTCTTTATAACTTAATTGCATAACAAGCTTTCCAGAAAACAGATCACGTACAGTCATTACGGTTATGCATTACCATCTACATCAAGCGTGTATTTCGCAAGGAGTCCGGAAGCAAGGACATTGACATAACGAAGTCTATAATACATACGGTACGTAAGATAACAAAACGAGAAGATTTCCTCATTGTATAAAAAAAAATTCCAGAGATTTGAGGTGATTTTCAACCAGCTTGGGTCTTCCGGATTCCATCTTTCGACAATGATAATACTTTCGTGTACAGTCAGATACCATTAATTAATATAAATAGCTGTTCGTAGCATTGGGCTATATTCATGTAACTGGAAAACCCTGCGTGCTGTGTTATTACCTGTTAGAAGAACAATCGATAACTTCTCCATTTAAACCTTATATTCCGTTAAACATATTCTCTACTTCCCACAAAGAGTAATTTGCACTAACTACATAGTCTAGTTTGTGGAAATATAATAATTCCTTCACTGCAGCCGAACGATCATTCATAATTAATGGACCAGTGATGGAATGATATATGGTAGAGAAACGAGAGCACCCCGTTAAAACTTGCCCCGTTCACCACAAATTTCACGAGGATCTACTGAGATTCGATCCCAGGCCCGATGCAGTGGAAAGCGAGTGGTCCAACTACTCAGCTATGGAGGCGTCTTCTTCTGGAATTTAGCACCATGAAGTGAATGCAGATAATATGGTGGAAACTGTAATAGTGCAGTTCTCACCTTTATCCATTTTTACCGGATTCGTTGCCGCAAGGTATCATGGAACTAGCTTTATTTGCCTTCCATTAATATTATACGCCGATAATGAACTTTGTGTGTGTGTGTGTGTGTCTGTGTGCGCGCGCGCGTGTGTGTGTGTAAGAGAGGAAGAGAAAGAGAGAGGGTGGGAAGGAAGGCGAGAGAAAAACGAGGAGAGAAAAGACGGAATAGCGAGCGAAAGAGAGAGAAGAGAGAGACTGGGAAAAAGAGATAGAGAAGAGAGTGACTGGGATAAAGAGATAGAGAAGAGAGACGAGAGAAGAGAGACGAGAGACGAGAGACGAGAGAGAGAGAGAGAGAGAGAGAGAGAGAGAGAGAGAGAGAGATGAGAGAGAAAGAGAGATGAGAGGAGAGAGACCAATGTATATTCGATAATTTATTCCAAGTTTTACTCTTCTTTTTTTCAGTTACACGAAATACCTTTAAAAGTGCCCTAAAATGTGTGTTTGTAGTAGAACTAACTCCGAGACTCTTTGACCTAGGGATCTCAAATTTTCACCATACGTTCTCCATGACCTGGGGAGTGTCTATGTGAAAAATCTGTCCTGACAGCACAGATCGTTCGGTCAAATTTTAATTTTGAATATTTTTGTGATTTGGGTTCTGGCAGTCGCCTCTACTGGAGAAATTAGGCAATTTAACAATACTCTGAACTCCATGTTAAAATTAAGCATAGGACAGGCAGTGTAATTCTCGAGACGGCGGTGCTTCTGCGCAACTTGTTTCTTAACTAGTCTCGCTATAATTGTAGCGTTGTGAGCGCATCGGTCATTCCTGTTTCGGAACCTCAGTGTTGTATCGGTAAAATGCATTTAATGATAAAATTAATATTTTTCCACCCTGTGTAATGGGCTTAATCGTCTGGTAAAAATAAAACACAGCAATGCAGTTGTTATTATACTAGTGGGTTAAGCTAACAATTAGATTTTAGAAAGTAGAAAGTATCAATTGAAAATTAATTACATAAATTAAACAGCTACTTTGTTCTGAAAATGTTTTCGAGGCCTAATAAGTACATTTTAGGTTTTCAGTGGGCAAATTCAGAACACATTGTAATTTTACGCACACAGTATGGGAATTTCGAAAGCGTGATGTCTATACTATCCCATTAGCTCTTAAATGCATCAGGTTTGTTCGAATTTTTGTGCTAGTAATTTTTCTATAAAATATAACTGTAGTGTTAGTAGCGAGAAAATAAAAAGAAAAGAAAAACAAAAATTAACCACCTAGGCCTACTTAGTTAATAAGAATGAAGAACCGTCCAGCTTGTTCTTTAGAGACTGACGAATACGCTAAGTTAGTTTTAAGTGTAATGGGTACGTTAAGGATAGATAAAAGGGGAAAAATATTTTAATATATTTTCGGTAAACGAAAAGATCCTGAATACAGGAAAGAACTGACACACATACGCAGAATGGGAAAAAGAATGACTTCCTAAGCGAGTACTGACACAGAAAGACCTCGCAAAAGATGGCATGACAAGTCCAAACAAGTTATAAAGTAAGTTTCCCTGGGGCCGTTTACAGAAACAAAACACAATTTTTGGACATATATTTTCCAACAGATACAGCAAGTACCCAGCTATTATTCAACATATTTGCCACCAGAATTGAAACATCTGTCATGCCGTGGAACCAACTTATGAAAACCTGTGTCGTACAGACTTCGTATTAGATCTCTGCCGGTCTGTCACGTGACTATTTCCTGGTAGCAGAAGAGAGAGAGAGGCTCGATTCTACTAGCGTGCACAAAAACATTTCTTAAATTTACAACGGGCAGCAGATGTGAACAGATTTGAGTACTGACTAGAAAGGGAACTGGATGTCTTTTGTATTGGATTACACGGACTCCCGCACAAGCACTTGTAACAAAATTCCAACGGTCGGCGAGAGGCACAGATATAAAACGACAACTGTAAAAGTGTGCCGCCAAGGATTTGAACTACTATGTGACAAACATCTCCTCCTCTCTGTCATTACCTGTCATTACTTGAGGTTGTAGGAAAATATGGAAATCACTGGGGGCGAGTAAGAGTTTTCCAGAAATTTCTATATGCTATCAACTGAACCCTTAATGGGTTAAAGAGTTCATAAAAGAGTAAAATGTTGCAAAAATTTTGAAGAAAATTTAGATAACCTGTGAAAATAATAACTTACTTCCGCAGTAAATTTTATTTCTTACGGCTTATGTGAATAATATTAATATAATATCAATTTCATAATTCACTGTTTTCATTTTCCTCCCAGAAGCATTTATACATTTATACAAACACACCCACAAAATAGCAATTATTCGTAAAATAGCTTTTATTTATTTTTCTATTTCTTTATTATAACTTCAAAACTATTTCTGATTAAAACTAGGATGAGAATTCAGTAGGCCTACTCTCGTTTAAAAAGGAGAGGATAAACACAGCCATTCATAAATTTTTGCGTAACTTCTGAATTCTGCCATGACGTAGTAATGCGTAAGTAATAGTAAACAAAGACTGTTTTATCTAAGACACAGTATACTGTTTGTCTTTTTCAAGCACTTGACCTTGTTAAATGTTAAAAAAAGACGCATGCAATGCCGATATGGAGGCCGTACAATACATCAGCCAGAAAATAGCGTATCAGTAATGATCTGCATGCCGGTATAAAATGTAACATGTAGGCCTAAAGGCACTACGTTAATGAATTATGCTGAAAGTTATAGCTATAGTATTTTTTAAAATTATTCTTTTTACGCTGTCCTATCCCTAAAGAATGTAGCCTAAGTCAGTCGCTCGCTGAAAGTTTTAACACAGGTAATCCACCGATATATTCCGGAACGCGAAAAGTGAGCTAATTTATCTGATGAAACTTGTAATCTCGCTCTAGAATAACAAATGAAATAAAACATATTTTCAAGTTAATTAACTTAAAAGCACGACAGTGAGCATCTATCACTTCTATTGTAAGGCATTATATAGTTTAAGTTTCAACAGAATTGAGTAAAAATTGTAGATTTTGGACATTTTAGCAATGCTTAACACGAACTATTTTATTATTTAAATGAGTTTATTCTCGAGGAATACCTAGCGATTAATAATTGTATACAGATGTTATTTTGTTGTGTCTGTTCATACCTCTGCCTGTATGAAACTTCTTTTCTTGATGACATGGTTTCAGCCTGAATGGCTAAATATCTAAATAAACCAACATATAAACAAACGCAAATTTAGCCCGGTATAAATCGCGTATACGACTGTCACGCCATCACTCGCGCGTTAGATTTGATCTAACATGCATTCTTGTTCTTTTATACCTGTTATAAATCAAACGCATGGATTAAACTTACAAGACTCTATGTAACCACATTAACATTAGTAAAAGCAAATGGTATTACATTTAACATTTTTTATTATTCATAATATGAATGATAATAATAGTAATAATAATAATTGGCCTTTCAAAAAAGGGCATTTACATGATCCTGGCACTGTAAAAATTAATTTCTGTTCGTTTATTATTATTATATTATTTTATTATTATTTTGTTATTATTAGTGATATTATTTTATTATTATTTTGTTACTATTAGGGATATTATTCTATTATTAATATTTAATTATTATTATTTGTTATTATTGACAATATTTATTATTAATAAGTTCATTATTATTATTATTATTATTATTATTATTATTATTATTATTATTACTATTTGTTCTTAATGATAATATTTATTATTATTATTATTATTATTATTATTATTATTAAGTGGCAGTATGGTACTTTATGAGATTGTGTGTGGGGACGAGAAAATGCCTGTCCGTCTGTCCGTCCGCCCGAGTGTCTGTGTTCGCGCGATAACTCAAATATGCTTTATCGGATTTTCATGAAACTTGGTATACGAATTTATAACGTCCATGGGAAGACGCCGATAGATATTGGGCCAAATCGGTTGACTGGTACCGGAGTAATACCCAATTTAGTGCCTATTTTATGGTAATGTATTAGAAAGAATTTTTCAATGGAAATCAGTTATGACAACATATTGTTTTAGATTCTCCATACAAGGTTTTGGAAGTTGCAATACAGTTAGCTTTGACAAATACACTATTCCTTTACATACGCTTATAAACTAGACCGCTAAACTGAGCGAGGTGCTCGAGATGGTAACGTCTTGGACTCGCATTCTGGAGGTCCTTGGTTCAAATCCCGAGCCCGACCAATTTGACATTTTATTTTTATTTTTATTTTTATGTGAGTGTGCAATTGTCATTACATTACAAATCTGAAGACTATAGTTCTGCTGATGCTGGACGATTTTAATCTGATTTTTTTAAAGTAGACCTTTGTTCTTCCGCAAGCCCTGTTTAATTAATCAATCTGGAGCTTAACTTGGAAATCAATTTATTTAAATTTATTTTTTGCATATCATAATTGCAATGATAACTGATTAAACAAAAGCATTCTGGCACTTTGTTGTATTAGTTTACCTGATTTTTTCTTCATTATATTGTTTTGCATAATAAATATAAATAATTAAACGAATAGAACGAAATCTTTCCGTATGGGCATAGAAATTCGAAATGAAATGTTTGAAATTTACCGTTGCTACGGGATACAATTAAGCCTAATTTTATGAATACTGTCTTGTTAATATTGTTATACTGTAATGAATACAGTATTCATACCAAATTCCTACCAACAGGATGGTTTTTATGTATTAGAAGATTATTACTAAATCTCAAACTATAAAAGCATTACTCTATATAGTCACCTACTACTTTAAACAACTGAGTTGTAGTTAACAATATATAGTAAATATTATCACAGTATATATGTACAATTGTACTATTTTTCGAAATATTAAATGATAAATTAGCTAAACAACAAAATACCCTAAAACTCGCGAAAGGAATTCCCCGAAATTATATATAAATTGCACTGATATGATACTATTGCTAAAACTAAATCGCATTTTGAATTTGACTGTTAAGTCGGTTACTTTTTAAAAACTAAATAGCCAAAGAAAGTGATTTGGCGTAAGTTATGATAATTAGACGTGGCTAGTAAAATAAATGAGAGGGGAATAGTTCACTATTTTTACTTCCTCTGCCTGTACCATAGTTACTGTAGTTAGAGGATTACCGTACTGTTTTCGACACCCAAATTTGAAGTTGAGTTTGTAGCATAAATACACGTTTTGAGGTACCCTGAATCCAAAAATACTATTTTCAGAAACATGTCTGTGTGTCTCTGTGGATATCTGTGAACAGCCTAGCTATAGAACGGAAAACGTATGAAAACAAAATTTTGTATTTTGGTCAGGTACCTTCTGAAGATGTGACACAAAGATTGACGACAAGTTTCTCTTATTCTTAAGGGGTCTTTACATTAAGAAATTTTCGTTTTTCGCGATTTTCCCGAAAACGGCTTTTATTTTCTTTAAATTTTACACATGTGTTGTTTATACTAAGAGCTACAACATTTATTTAAAACATTTTTCAGAAAAATTATCTGAAGGTTAGTTATAAGCCACCCACTTTGAATACGTGCTCTTTGCAATATGTCCTCTTGTTCTATATCAGAATGTGAAGTGATAAAAATGCATTTGCCATGCTTAAAGCAGAGAAAATTACTAGAATACATTAATCAGATTTTGTTTGGGTTATGTATCCTTCGGGGATACGATGTGATGTGATAAGGGCATTCTTTTCGCATTTACAACCAATTTACATGAAGAGAATGTCATACATAATAATTATATTATACTAAGAGGCTAATATTTATGTGGGCAGGGGAAGTTATGTGAATTTCATCTCAGATTCTTTTATTGTGTTTACAATATAACAACAACAAAAATAATGGGAAATTGGGTCAGAAACTCTTCGGAAATGTGTGAAAGAAACCAGAACAAACCCTATTGAAAGAATAAACTAAGTAGCCTATTAATGCAACGCCGACCTAACTGTTCAGTTATGTTTGATACCTTGACCTTTTAGAGTTTCTTCATTATCATGGCTATCTTTAATAATCCTTTAATATTTAATCTTGTCTTCTTGCGGCTTTGGTAATATTTTTATTCAATGCTAATTCTATCACTGCCGCCTAGTAATTATTATTTTATTGTCAAAAACAATTGATCATTAGTTCTTTTCTTTATTAAACTCAAATTAACGTTTATTTTCAGTTTATTTTTATTATCTTAAGTACAGAATAATTATAAACATATTTTATTCATTCTTTTACTATTCTTTTTGATTGCTTCACAATCTACGTTTTTCATTAAAATTATAATTGCTCAATCGTTTCGTAATCTTCGCCCAATGGGATTGATTTTACTAGTATTGTTATAAGTCATTGTTTTATTCAAAACATTCATTCCTTCTTCTACGTCGCCATTATACAATCCTCTTAAAGGATTATAGTCCATTCTGGACTTAACCAGCAGTGGTTTTTTATCATTATATTTCGCTTCCTGCGAGTTAAGGTTTCTTCATACTTGGTATTAATTGCACAGAAGCAATTTTCCACGTTTTATTCGCCGAAGAATGGCTGAATTTCTTTAGTGTCTCTACCAGGCATTTCTTCAAGGATTGATTATCTCGATTATGGCCTGATTTGGACTTCAGGATTACTTCTTGAGGTGATATTAGCTTCGAAAGGAATCTTTATTACCAAGTGAGTGCCTTAAAGCCTAAAATTATTTCATACAGCTTGTAATATTGCAATGACTTTATCGCAACATAGCTGTATTTACATTGATACGCAATATAGTTCAGTAACATTATTATTGCGTTATAATTTGTGAATTCAAGTAGGCTATCACATTGACTGTGAACGTTATAATTACAGCATATAATCGCTGCATATGTATATTTATTATTATTCACATCATTTCTTGGAATATTAATTTCAAGTGGTCCTCCGGAATTGTCATTAAATATATCTTTTAAACCAGCAAGTTTTTTCATTTATTGGCGGAATCACTCATCTCTGCTTACAAGAAGACTTCAAGACATCAATGAAACTTCTAGCGAGTGATGGTGATATATGAAGATCTCAGTGTCAGTGTTACATTGCCTATGGTTTCTTTATCTTTGTAACCTTATTATCGTGCTTTCCAAACGGAATGTATGTCGTGCATTTAATTCTTATCAGCCTTAATTAATTCTCATACGGGCTGCTGCTGATGCACGCGATACACTAACAATGGCATCATATCGGCCAATGAGAATGACGCAAGAATTTGTTTTTTGATTACATTATGTTTTAGTTGGTCAATCCGCACCCAAAATATTGTGTGAGATAATATTCGAAATATTGAATATCTGTCGCAGTCGGCAGATGTATTAATGTAAAAAACTTTATAAGCAAGAAATGAAACAGAGGTACAGAAATTCTATAATGATATGTAAGAAAGTAACAAAACAAGCTTTAATGAAATATGATATATTTATTAAGTGCAAGAATGGTACCTTCTGAGATTGTATGGGGGACGGGAAAATGTCTGTCCGTGTGTCTGTACGCGAGATAACTTAAATCCGCTTTATCGGACTTTCATGAAACTTGGTATACGCATTTATAACGTCCATGGGAAGAAGCCTATTGATGTCGGACCAAATCGGTTTACTGGTACCGGAGTAATGCCCAATTCAGTGCCTATTTTATTTTAATATATTAGAAGGAATTTCTCAAATGCAAATCAGTTCTCATGACAACACATTGTTTTACACTTTTCATATACGGCTTTGGAAGTTGCAATACAATTAGCTTTGAAAAATGACACTACTGACATATTCCTTCACATATGCTTATCAAACTAGATTTTGTTCTGCCGTAAGCCCTGCTTCCGATTTCGATTTCCGAGTTAAGCTCCAGATTGATTAATTAAAATCTGGAGCTTAAATCGGAAGTCGATAACAAAAATAATTTACTTTCTGCACATCATAATTACAATTATCACTGACTGAACAAAAACATTCTGGCACTTTGTTACATCACTTTGTCTGATTTTATTATTATTATTGTTGTTATTATTATTATAGTGTTGTTATAAAATTTTAAAGTAAAAAGAAACAAACAATTAATTTTTTCGCGAACTTTAGCTTAAACTAATCCTTCATAAACGAGATGAAATAGTCAATCAACGCCAATAAAATATCTACTCACTAAACGTTCGTGAACTTATCTGAATTACTTATCTGTATTACTGTAGGCAATGCTGCTAATGCTGAATAGGTACCTGTACAGAGAAAACAGGTCTACAGCGAAAGTGAGTCACGCTGTAACTCATATGTTAGGTGTAACCTAACACGCTGCGCCGGTTTATTAATAATACCACGGCTGACACGTGTGTGATGATATGTTACAGTTGGGTTTCACAATCTTCTATATTAATAAAAGGAAGTGTCTGTCTGTCTGTCTGTCTGTCCGCGATGCCCAGCGAAATCTACTCAACGCAGAGATCTGAAATTTTATACATAGGCGGACTAAAGGGTCGGAATGTGCACCTCGAAGCCGGAATTTTAATTTTCGCTTTCGTTCGTGAGTTATGAGTGAAAAACGGGCAGAAAACGTGTATTTTTTTGCGATTTCGAAGCATGAGTTTTCAGTAATACAAATCAATTACACTAGGCTTTGGCTATTTTTGTCATTCCTTTGACATAAAAGCATCGCGATCTCTTGAATGTTGTAGCTCACGCTGGTCGATTCATTTGTTTTTAATGTCAAGACACGCAAACATAATATGAAATTTTCAACCTACACCGAAGAGAAGGATTATTATTATTATTATAGGGATAATCAATATTAGCCTAAATATGGTCAAACGTTGTTCGATTTGGACGAAACTCACTATACAGGGGTTTTCTGGGCCAAGGAACTCGAATCTGAGGTCGCTTTTACCAGGTGAGGCTATCTAATCGTGATATATAGTCCACATGATTTAGATGTTAATATAATGATTTAACTATTATGCTCTTAATTTTTAATTTTTGAAATAATTATCGCGGGCGAAGCCGCGGGCACATGCTATCTTAAAATAATAAAAGGACGTGTTTGTCTGTCTGTCCACGATGCCCAGCGAAATCTACTGAACGCAGAGATCTGAGATTTTAAACATAGATGGGCTGAAAGGTGGGCAAATGCGCATCGAAGCCGGATTTTTAATTTTAGCTTTCGTTCGCGAGTTGTGAGTGAAAAACTGGCAGAAAACGTGATTTTAGCGCTGTCGAAGCATCAGATTTCAGTAATACATTTCAATGTCAAATCAATTGCAGTTGGCTTTGGCTATTTTTGTCATACCGTGGTAATAAAAGCATCGCGATCGCTAGATTGTTGTAAGCCCACGCTGGTCGATTCATTTGTTTAGAATGTCAAGGCCCGTAGACATATGAAATTTTCAACCTACACGGAAGAGGGATAGGCCTAAATATTGTCAAACATTGTTAGATTTGGACGAAACTCACTGTACAGGGGTATTCTGGGCCAAGGAAATCGAATCTGAGGTCGCTTTTACCAGGCGACGCTATCTAATCGTGGTATGTAGCCCACGTGATTTAGGTGTTAATAAATATAATGATTTAACTATTATGCTCTTAATTTTTAATTTTTGAAATAATTATCGCGGGCGAAGCCGCGGGCACATGCTAGTTAATAATAAACTTCAGATGTTGTAGAAGGCATTGCTAGCAAAACGACTTTCTCTTGTAAGATATAAGCGATTTATTAAAATATATACACAATTGTTAGTTCCGATCTAACAGCGCGAGCGATCATGGGCTGAAATTAAAAAAGTTGGATAAAATTAGGCCTGCAGGTACTAGGTACTATCAACATTAGACCTAATGGTAATTTCATTGAGCTCATTATTTTTAAGCATTTGGTGTAACTATACTACCGTAGCCTACTACTTTTATAGGCCTACTATCCTTTGAATAGCCTATATATTTTTAAAAGAAACTTGAAAGAATCTTGATGTGGGTGGACATGGTACAGTACGATTGAAACCCCTCTCAGATATCTTAAATAAACTATAAAATTCTCCACGTAGAAGAAAAGATGCCATGTTACTCAAGGCATTTCCACATCTTTAGATGTCAATTATGCAACCGAACGTCTCCTTTCCCGGCGCCGTCTGCAAAGGATGCTCGTGTGTTCTTACAACATTACAGTCATGAACTCATGATGCACGATTCTTCCTTAAAACGACAATCCAGCATTTAAATGCTTGTACGTAGGTCTTGTAATAAATATCCTATGTTTGAGCAGTTCATTAATAATTACATTACAATTGTATGTATTCAGTTCGTATGACATTAACATGAGATTTACAAGTCGTTGATAGGCACACACACACAACCCACACACATATTATGTATAAGTTATATATATATATATATATATATATATATATATATATATATATGAGTATATGTATCAGCGAGAATGCGTAATAGGTTTCGATACTTATGAATTTATGATACAAGAGAAAAAAATCCCTTTAGGCAGGCCTACAGGCGGAGGTAGATTTCGAAGTGCTTTTGGTTTAATTTATTGTCGCTGCATAGCACTCTTTTTCTTTAGCCTTGGCATGGTAAACCTGCAGTAATAAGAACTGAATTCGGTAAAGAGAAAGAGCCTACAATCATTTGTTTTGACAACAAGAATAGGATATAATATTCTGGGAGGCCGTGCGCAAGATCAGCAATGAATAAAATTAGCAAAGCCGCTAAACAAGACAAAATTATGATATTATAATAATTCTTTTAAGTGTTATTATTTTCAAACATTAAAATCTCGCGTCATATGAGAGCTTTCAAGAAACTATTTATTGATTTGTAGAGTACTCATCAAGAGCTTTTCAACGATACCCCACAAGACGTGGTTTCAAAAGTTTCGAATTTTCATCCCCCACCCCCACCCCCACCCTCACTCGAACCCCCGAATTGTTGGTGTCACTGTGAACTCCATAGGGAGTACTCTAATTTATTCAAACAAAGTTTCCCTCTATACTTCATAGGGGCCGAGATATAAATGTTTTAAAATTTCAACCCCCTCCCCCGACCACCCCCTTGGGCCAATTTTGCCCATTAACGAACTTGTCCGAACTATTGGGCCTAGAAATAACATAATAAAATTTGGTTCAAATATCTTCAAAATTACGGCCGCTATCGTGTAAAGATGTATATATATATACCGTATATATAAATATCACAAAATTTTTTTTTGAACGGGCGGTGGTTTCGTACTTAGGGGAGCATGAAACGTAAAGATATGAAAGAATTTTTCGAAAATCATAAAGTGGTATCCATTGCAATAGGTAGATTTTTCTTCGAAAATCTACCTAAAACAGTATAAACAAATAATTATTATTTATTTTAGATACAGAATTCTTTTTTCATATTAAACTTAGGTAAAAATTACAATAAATATATTGAAATTCCTTTTCAGTTCTCCCAATCCAGTTTCCCCAGTAGACAGTAATTTCGCATGCATTTTTTTTCCACTATCGTGATTTCTCAACGACTGCTTCCTGAAGTTCATTTTCCCAGCCTACTATATAGGCAAAATAATTACTTACAAAAATAACTCAGTAACCAGAGATTTGATATTATTATTGTTTTAAAAATAATTTTTTAATTAATTATTTTTTTTTTTTTTTTTTTTTTTTTTTTTTTAAACCGTCCAGAAAATTCTTTCTTCTTTCGGCAATTCCTTCTTCTTTTCCGTTTCTATGTTCATCAGCTTTCAATGTGAAAACATTCATATGTATTTTAGATAGATTTCGAAGAAAAACCAACCTATTGGGATCGATACCATGTCATGACTTTCGAAAAATTCTTTCATATCTTTATGTTTCATGCCTCCCCTAAGTACGAACCCACCGCCCGTTCAATTTTTTTGTATGTATGTATATATATACATGTATATATATATATAATATGTTATTTCTAGGCCCAATAGTTCGGACAAGTTCCTTAATGAGCAAAATGGGCCCAAGAGGGGAATCGGGGAGGGGGTTGAAATTTTTAAAAATTTAAGTTTTCAGCCCCTATGAAATATAGAGGGAAACTTTGTTTGAATAAATTAGAGTACTCCCTATGGAGTTCACAGTGACACCAACAATTCGGGGGTTTGGGGGGTACGAGTGGGGGTGGAGGGATGGAAATTCGAAATTTTTGAAACCACGTCTTGTGGGGTATCGTTGAAAAACTCTTGATGAGTACTCTCCAAATCAATAACTAGTTTCTCGATAGCTCTCATATAAGGCGAGCTTTGGAAAAGTGCTCTTTCCTCTTTTTTACAGTTATTATTGCGGGTTTGTCATGCCAAGGCTAAAGAAGAAGAGTGCTGCGCAGGGCCAATAAATTAAACCAAAAGCACTTCGAAATGTACCTCAGCCTGTAGGCCTGCCTGAAGGGATTTTTTTACTTACAATTGGACGACATTCTGCAGAAAGGAACCAACCCACATGATTTTTAAGCTAAAAAACATGCACTTAAAGTTAAATAAAAAGCCATCTGGATCTTTTCAGTGTGTTTTTGGTTGTGTGGGTTGGTTAGTTTGCACAACGTAAATATATAGTTCAGTAGCAAAAATTTATCATCTATTCCGGTTTTTTAAATTTGAGGGTTGGTTCCTTTCTGCGGAATGTCGTCCAATTTAGGCCATAATTTAACAAGAGAACACAAATCTCCGCTCATGAGCTGAGACATAACATTGAACACAATCCCGACAGCAACCGAATAATTTGACTCGAGAAATTATAAAAGCTACATTACACTGGTAAAGCGGAAAAGAAGGCCAAATGGCCTTAGCTCTGCCAGAATAAATAAAAGTTTAATAAATATAAAGTGACTGGGAAAACCGAATCGGAAGAAACACAAATAGGAAAATATCAAGTGGGGAATGCGCATCGAAAATTGAGTAGCCTACCACTGGAAATCCCAATTTTGTGAGAAAATGGCATTGGGGATTAATGATGGAGAAAAATGGCATATAACCGGCATTATGCCCCTTGTAGTGATTTACCTAATAAAACGCTATCTTCATAAGTATGTTCACATTCTAAGTTACCCATTAGTTCTAAGTGTGTTCTTCAATCATTTATGATTAATGATAATTAGGGTACGGATGTTTATGACCTAAAAAGTGGAAAATATGACTGGAAATATTAACTTAAGAATGACCGATTATGACCCAAAAATCGTATATATGACCTAGTAAAATAATACATTTTAAAAAAATAAAAGTTCCCACTTAAAACGTTTAAAGACACTAAATTCTTACATCACATGAATTCAATCACTTTTCAACAATTTTGGTGATCTACAGTTTTACTTGTAGTGAACTTCTATTTTTAAAGAATTTGCATGTGTTTGCTCGCGTTATCGGCTACAAATAGGCCTACTCGTAATATTTTGTAGACCATGCGTGTCCCTATAAAACACTCGTAAGAGCAATTGCATTAATTTTAAAATTTATTAATTCGGCATGAACATTAAATTACTTAAATAAATTTCAAATTTAACTCGACCATGTAGTACATGTAGTGCTCTTTTACCGAACTTATGACTGAAACATGACGTTAAATTACAAATATGGCCGAAATACGACCAAGACCACGAAAATGACCAAAATATGACTTTATATGCAAAATAAAAGCAATTGGATTAGAATAAATGTGCAATTTGTGTTTAATTTGTGTTTGCGGCGAGAATGGAGGTCAGGATAAAAATATGACATGTCATAAACATCCGAACCCTAGTAATCCCTGATCATAATATACATACGACAAAGAAAGAAGACATCTCTCTCGGATAGGTCTAACAATATGTACAAAGCCGAAACAGGAAAGAAAGCGATTGGCAATCTGTATTGTAGAAATACTGAGAACAGAAGAGATATACTCGTAATTGAAGAACTGAAACTTATTATCACTTCAGAGTTACAGTTTTTAATCAATATTAACATTTTTATAACTCCAAAGCAAGAAAAAAGGACGAAGTATGTGATTTTGCCATGCATATTAGATTTGATATGGTATTACGTATACCTCAGCCCACAATAGTGAGAATGTATCTCTCCTATTGGTGCTCAGCCAGTCATTATATTCTCACGAGCATCCGTGTAGCTCAGAAGAAAAAAAAAAGAAAAAGAAAAAAAAAAAAAAAACTCGTGCAATTTTCAAATGTGACTAGTTTGTATATACATTTAAAAACGTAATTTTTAAATAAGATCATATTTTGCTGCGTAGCACAAATTTTCCTCATTGATTTAGTGAAACATTGCAAAGTGCGTACAGGCTACCAGTTTCTGAGTTATGGCCAAAAAGCTTCAGTCGTCACTGGTTTATTTTAAATTAGTCGCAGTATTTTTCTTAGTCGCATACTGCATGCTTATATTTAAAAACTGACCATAGTTCATCTATACTGGTGTTCTGTGATTCATCTGTTAGGCTACAACATAATTCCGAGCATCAAAATGCAAGATTTGCTACGTTGTTAATATGGTGCATAATTGCAACACCCACTCAATAGTCTTGCCACATAAAACATAATGAGAAATATTCATACGAGTCATGCTATGATTTGTTTTCTACTTAATCATCCAGGTTTGTGTTTAAAAATATATAGGAATAATCCATTGGATTTTATGTTTAAAAATATAAATGAATACTCTATTGTATTTTATATAGAGTTATAATTTTAAAAAATGATAATGAAATGTACTGGTTTACATTAGTTGTTCACACTAGTGCTGAGACAATAACTGGATAACGGTTAACTTGACAGACAATTAATTGCAAAGACGATAAGTCAGTTAACTGTTATTTGAATACATAATTAAATGGATATTATTCGTAATTATTTGAATTTTTATGTCGATTATCCAGATAATTAATTCCACTGCAGTTAATTCGTTTAAAAATTATCTGGATAATCACAAGTAACTGGATAAAATGACGCCATTATCCAGTTATCTAATTCACTGTTCTTCGTTTAAATGGACAAGATATGATGGTTATTGGAACAATTATTTACTCAGTTAACCACTTAACTTTTATCCGGATAATCCTACCTGTAACTTCACACAAGTTTTAGCATAATATAATCTGTTTACACATTAATAAATAATTACAACATACCCTTATCTAATTCAGCCCAAATGCTTGTATTATACATATTAATTTAGGCAAATTATGCACTCAAAATTAAACTATATATTATTTCCGTTACCATTATTCAATTTTCTATGCAAATTTAAGAATTAAATAGAGATCAATCTAAAGATTTTACCACTCCGGTTTCAAGAATGTACATATTGCTCGCTCTATTTTAATAAATACTTCGGTTTAAAAGTTTAACAAAAATTGTAGCCTATATTAAAAGTCAAACGAGTTGTTTCGTTTTGATATCTCCAACATAGTCCAAATTTTACACATCGAGGAACCCTATGTAGTATAGGTAACAAGATCTCCATTTTGATGTAACTTATAGTAAAAAATAATTGAAACTGAAGCAAATGATAGAGCTGCTCGTTTATCGAAACATTAATGGGACTATTTATATCATGAATCACAGACCAATCCAGCACAAGAAAATATGGCATTTTCTCGACGTTTGGGCCCCTTCCAACCCTCGGCCCCCTCCCCTTCGTTGCGGGGTCTGCGGGGGTATGAGTTACGTCACTGTACCCACGTATGGTGGGGGAGAAGTTCTTATTCAGTCCGTTTCTTCTGGCCCTTTGAAGTCAGTTTCTGAAGACGCTGCCATATGCAGTTGAAAGAACTCCACCAAATTTAATAAGTATGTAAAACATTTTTTTGTAATTTTATTAGCTTTAAGTCTTTTATTATTAGTTATTGTACGTATTTGTGTTTAATATTTTTGTCTCCTTTTTATACATTTGTCTTTTCTTTTTCTAGCTCTGTTTAACATTTTTCACCTTTTTTTATAAGTGTGTCTTTCTTTCTCACTTTGTTTTTTGTTTCTCCTCTTTCTCCACTCTGATGTTCTGAATCTACACCCGAGCACGAGCAGTTTGCTCATTCGGGTGTATTTCTAAATAAATATTTGGTTCTTTTCTTTCTTTTTCTTTTCTTAAAAAGTATTGTACTTTAATTTTGAAATTTGTAAATGTTTTTTGTTTATTTGTGTATTTTTGTATTTGTATTTGTATTTGTACATAAGTTTGTAAATGTAATTTAAATAAAATAAAATAAATAATTTAAATAAAATTAAATAAAATAAGTTAATTTGAAATTACCTAAGTTATAAGTGTAACAATAAACTGAAGTTTCATGGGGGGGGGGAGAAAACAAATATTTCTGTAGGCCTACATGAAAAAACTATATGCATAAACATATACATACATACATACTTACTAAAGTGGGATAGACTATATATAGGCCTATATATTAGGGTGGCCAGATTTATGAACTTAAAAAACCGGACATTTGACAAAATTTGCCTTAAAAAAAACAGGTCAAAACAGGACCCTTGGATAACAAAGAGTGCAAGCGTTCCTTCTAAGTCTTGCAGTTACAATTTGCTATAAATGAGACTTCGTTGTCATCAAATATCGCCATTCTGAATTAAAAGCTGTCATAAATTCAAGCTTTGTCAATCTTTTTAAGACTGAAATTACATTTACAACTGCCAAGAATTAAAATTGTTAAAAATAATAATATGTCATATTATAGAAGTAGGATATTTGAAGAAATGAAATAGGTTACATTGAACAGACATTTGTTGCAAGTTTTCGAAAAACAGGACATATGGAGTCCCGTTAAAAATTTGTCGGGACACCGGGACAATTAATAAAAAAAAAGGACAGTCCCATTCAAAACGGGACATCAGGTCACCCTACTATATATATTATAGTCTATCATATATATATATATAGTCTATCCTATCCCGCTTTAGTAAGTAGGCCCTACAATTTATTATATGAGTTTACCAGGATTAGCTGATAAAACCGTTACTGACCAAAGATCCACAAAAGTTTATGAAAGGAATAGCCTTTTTATTAGTATATTCGCTGATGTATTAGCAAATATAATTGATAAGAGAACCGTTTCCCTTGTATTAACGTAAGAAGGAAGGAAGACCTTGTATGCAGGAAATGTACGACGCTTGGCAGCTTCTTGCTGATAAGGATTAAGCTTACGATAGGTGAGTTTACTCACATATTTCCAGTCATTTTATGTGCAGGGTGGTGAAGAGATAAGAACATTATTCAAAGCTTTTTATTTAATCTATTTTCACCCAGGGCCGTGAAAAGAAAGAAAGGACCCCAGGGACAAATTTTCCCGGGTCCCCGTCAAATATTAAATTCACCACTGAAACCCAACTTCGTCCTTTGTAATGTATGCAACAAAAAGATTATGTAAAGATATTACATAATTATTGTATAAATGTAATATTATGTAAGTAACCTATTACTTGAAGACATATATTTTTGTCAGTCACTAAAAAAGTTAGTAATACGTATTTTACAAAAAATAAAACCATATAAGCTTTTCAGTTGTGCTCATAAGAGGCAATATTAATATGTGTTTTGGCAAAATGCTATCAATAACCATAAAAATGAGTCACTGTACAACTTGTCTCTTTGACTTTTCAACTAAAAATAAAAACACTTAAATGAATGATCCAACTATGTAAAAATAGCAAAACAAATGGAATCCCGGGGATAACTTTGCACAGGTATGTACCAATTTTATCTGTATGTACCAAACTTAATCTTTCGAAAAGTATTATTTTAAATGCCGAACGTTAGTGAGGCCTACTATTCAGTCCAAATGGATTTCTGCTTCTACTTTTCAAAAATAGCAATTTTTCTTCAAGAATAATCCGTTCCAGATAAAATAAACTCATAAAACATAACTGTTTAGGCCTATTGACTTATAACGAGTTTTATTTTAGAGTAAATTTAGAAGGTAAAAAATAAAACCGGGTCGGCCGTACCGGGTTACATTTTCAAAAATACAAACGATTTTATTTATGTTTTGTACAATAACTACTTTGTTATATGACAACAATTATTGAAACTTATTTTAGAGATTGTCGGAACAAGACTTTCGAGGGGGAGTGTTAACAAAGTATTTTATTTATCGTAAGCCTATGTGCTAGTCCATATTACTTGATGTAAATTAACAAAACGTTAACCCTAATCATTGATAAACTTTAAGGGTTATAGTACAATAAACTATACTCCGTGGCGCTACATCCCTGAAGGGACTTGGACTACCACCCGACCGCTGCGTCATCTGGCATAGGCAGATGGCAGGATTGGAGGGCATGTGGTCAGCATGGAGGGCATGTGGTCAGCATGCCGAGATCCACGGCCGTTAATGGTGGTTTCCGTGACCGGAGCCGCTACTTCGCTATAGTACAATACCACAGTTTAACCACTCTATTAAATATTTACTAACAACTAAATATCTTTAAAACTTATACAGTACCTCATTATAGAAATATATAGGCCTACACAAGTTTCACACCGTATATATGATTTTACCCTATAGGGTAAAATTAATTAAATGTATATTTATAAAGCCAATGTAAAAATTGTTTATAAAATGAATAGGTCTATGTGGAAGTACAAGCAATGTAGAACTTAGCCGGTATGTTTGTGTTTGTCAGTTTTTCAATATATGCACTTCGACAAATAGTCTCCTGTTCGCGTGCAATAATTAACTTTATTAATTGTATAACTTTCTTATAATGCCTAGATAAATGAATTTATAAATACTGTATAATATTTTAAATTTTACCCTAGACTACTAACACATTTATGGTGTAAATCGATGTGTGTATTCTTTACCATTGGGTAACTGTACATGTTTTAGCATTATCAAGCCATTTGAAAATAATAATAATAATAATAATAATAATAATAATAAAAACAATAATATTAATATCAATAGTATTAATAATAATGGTTTTATTTTATCTGGCTGAGAAGTCTCAAGGCCTTCTCTTCCACTCAACCGGATTCAGAAATATACATTACACAGTGGGCCCCTACTAATAATTATTATCAAAGGTAATCCCACGAGAGTTGACGAGTTTATCGACAAAGTCTTGACTGCACAGCAACTCGTTAACTCGAGTTGGATTCATTAAGAATAAAATGAATAAAATGTAACGGATTTTATAAATAATAATCAGTGCTACCAATGGTGCAAATAAGATATAGTTAACTTCATTCAGGTAAGCTAAGAGCAGAACAGAATAAAAGCACACGAACTGGCTTGCACCGAATCGAAATTGTGTTCTTAATCAATGCACATTTTTATTATTTCAACTTCCAAACAAGTTATGTTGTATAAAATAATCTGTTTACATACACATAGGCCTATACATACCATACTAAATGCGCCCTCAGATGTGTGTATGCTCGCTTACTCCACCGAGACCCTTTGACCTACAGGTTCGAAATTTTCATCATATGTTCCCTTTGACGTGAGGAGTATCTATCCTCATAGCACACTCGGTTCGGACAAAATTTAATTTTTAATTTTGGTTTAGATTATTTGTTGAACTTTATGCAGTCCTGTACAGTCATGTTAAGGACTGCAAACGATGTAGGCTACTCTTGCGGTGATGGCAAAGAATGCATACAACGTACTCTAGCGGCGGTGTTCGTAAGTTGTAGAGTTGTGTGCGAATCGACCCTGTTTCGAAATCTCAGTGTTGTTTTAATATTTACATATAGTGAGTGTTGTGTCATTATTTTCAATTAATAGGCCTACTAAAATTCACTTATGGTAAAGTTCACTTAATGATAAAATTAGTTGTAATTATCTAGTTTTATATAAACTCTTATTTCTTTTACTTCACTCCGTAATTAGTAGATATTTAAGGAATAATTTTATTAGTTATAACTCAGGATTTCAATTCTGTTCTTCCCACTTGTATTTTTTCTGTTCTTTCTTTTTTCTTTCTTTTTTTCTAGGTATTGATTTAAAGTTATTGATATATTTTGTTTTATGTATTTGTACTTGTTTATTGTGTATTAATTTTGTAATAAAAATAACTAAACTGTACCCGAAATCGAGCACTTGCTCATTCGGGTAATCTTTTGATGTATTTCTCTTGTGTTTCACACAATAAATAAATTTAAATAAATAAATATCGGATTAGATTATGAACATGGCTGAAAACTTAAAAGCCTCATTCGAGATTTTTGGAAGGGGAGTTTTTCTTTTTTGAAGTGAAACTTCTTTAGCCGCGCTAGGAATAAAGCGAGAGCTAACCCAAACTTGCGTTACGAACAAAATCGTCACGAAATTAGTGGGGCTGTGACGGAGCGGACTGCACAGAAAACAATTAACTCAATGATTAGGCTTATCCAAAATTTAAAAAATCTAAAAATAAGAAAATCTAAAAATCCAAAATTTAAAAAACAAAAAAATCCAAAATTAAAAAATCCAAAATTTAAAAATCTAAAAATTTAAAATAAAAAAATAAAAAATAAAAATTTAAATATCCAAACTAAAAAAAAATAAATATTCCAAAATTAAAAAATCAAAAATTGTTTAAACAAAAATTTAAAAAGTCCAAAAAACCCAATATTAAAAAAGTCCAAAAATTAAAACAAGATTCTATCGCGTGGCGTTCCACGCACACTTTTTTGTATTTATTGTACACCTAAAATAGTGAACGTTTTTAAGATACATTAAGGGTACAGTGACAATTTCCTCAAAAACAGGAATAGGTCATGCATCTAGTGAATCCCATGACACACTTTGCTACCACCTCTACCTTCTCCTTCCTGCCATCAATGAAGAAGTAGCTCGTTCAACTTCCTGTTCTATTTTAACGTCAATGGTCGAGTAGAACATCTTTTATCACGTTTCGTGTTTTATAGGAGACGCCTCTATACTATGACCTGATATTCTCTCACAAAGATCGTAAAGCGTTATGAAAGCGGAAGACGTCGTACAGCGTAATTAAAGGTGGATGACACACCGGAAGCGAGTAGTCTGGAAAAATACAAGCCATAAAATAACTGTGGTCAAGAAAAGTCAAAGATGAAGGATTCAGTTCAGTCTGTAGCATAGGCGTACCGAGGGGGGGGTTTTGGGGGTTTGAACCCCCTCCCCATTGATTAAAAAAAGGAAAATTGTATAATTTTTTTTAAGTCTGCCCATAAATTATTTAATACAAGTATAAAGCATGGGAAGCTTAAAACTCGTTATTTTGCATCTTGATTTTTAAAATTTTCCGGGGGAGAACCCCCGGAAGCTTAAAACTCGTTATTTTGCGTCTTAAATTTTAAAATTCCCAAGGGGAGGACCCCCGGAAGCTTAAAACTCGTTATTTTGCGTCTTAATTTTTAAAATTCTCCGGGGGAGGACCCCCAGAAGCTTAAAACTCGTTATTTTGCATCTTAATTTTTAAAATTTTCCGGGGGAGGACCCCCGGACCCCCTCTCCCTGGGGGGTATTCCATACCCCCAGATGTTATAACCCCCCCCCCATATGGTCAGCCTGGTTACGCCTATGGTCTGTAGCGAATCTCACATCGTGAATGCTGCACTAATTACTTATTCATATTTGCTGATTACTTACCTTAATTAGCTCGATGTAATTAGCATAATTAATTACACCCATAATTAGAGCCAGAGGAAAGAATCCTATATTTTTGTACTTGACGTGTGCAGGAAACTAGGAATTCCTATGGAAAGCTTAAAAAAATCCTTCGTACACCTCAAAAGCTCTCTAAATATTTTAAAGAAACGTCTCTACTTTCTCTTTCTCCACTACAATGTTTATTTATCACTAAGTCTAAAATTCTCAAATTTGTTTAAAAAAATTAATATCTTAGTTGAACTGGGAAGTTTTATACAAACAATTAAAAATAATTACTATTTATGTCTAAATTTGCACCAAATTTTAGTGTAATTTGATAAAAAATACTATAGGCATATCCATTTTTAAGAGTACGCGTTTTATACTCTGACAAGTAGATCTATTAAAACATTTGTTTGTTATGAATCCATTCATATTGTAAAACCGATTTTAATATGATAATTTATTTCAAAGAAAGTATCATTGTCCTTAATATGCACCAGATTTTATAGCTATATGACCAATATCCTTCATCTTTTTAATAGCATTATTCTAACTACTTTGATAGCACAACTTCAAATTAGGTGAAATTTGTTTTAGCACAATGAACCAGTTGAACTGAATAAATTGAGTATATGCCTTGGATGCGGATAGATACAATATCGCCTGTAATTTATCGTCACAAGTTTAAGAAAACAGAATGTTCTCTAAGTTTCTAACGTGCTTAAAAATGTATTATTATGGTTTAAAAACTTTATCGATAGTCATCCGGGAACATTGCCATTCACTACAGACAATTAATTATTTCTCAATCAAAAGTAAATAACGTCCATTCCGGTATTCACCCTCTGCCAGCTAAGGAAACCCTAAAAACCACCTTCATCAGATGAAAATATATAGTAGCCTATATGAACCTGAATATGAACCTGTGACCTCTCGAATACGAATCTGCGCAGTTGTGATGGAAAAATCCTGAAGCTGAAACAGTGACCATGATTCATACACAGGCAATAACCCATTCAGGGTAATGTAAAAAAAATCTATTGTGGAGCCTATTAACAAGAACACCTTAGTTTCCTATTAGCAACTAATTAGACACTATTCAAAACTTCCGTCAATGAATCAATTCATGTCTACAAGTACACTGATACAATTATTCCATACAGGCGAAAATGAGTTATAGACTATTGTGTTAAACAGCTTAGGCCTTATCTTTCTTTCTTTTTGTGCATGCCATAAGCACTAGCAAAATATTCGTGCTTCGTGGCAGTGTTACTGATGTCTTTTTAAGGAACTTGTGTCGGTAAGCGTCAACAACCGGACTGAATAACGAGTTTTATTTTTTTATTTATTTCACGTATGTTTGTGAAACAGATTTATCCTGTTCAAGTTTCGGCCCAAGAATATTGAAGTAATTTATTAGCAACAATCCTGAATCAACTCGGTTAAACGATACATAAAGTATAAAATTAGAACATTTATATACTGTAATTCCTCAATTATTTCCTTCCTTTTGTTATTATTTTATTATATTATTTGTATTAAATTTTAAAATATAAATATATTACTTTCAGTTTCTCCCGCAATTTACCTTAAAACTTTACATATTATTGTAAGTATTATTGACTCGTACTTTCCCATTCTTGTAATTATAATATGTTCAGTATTTACTGTAATTCTTAATAAGTCATACTTTTCTATGTTTGTAATTTCCAATTTCTGTATTACTGTAAATTTTTAGCGTATTTTACCGTAATTTTGTTTATTGAACTAAACCATATATGGGCAACACCCGGCCCGCGGGCCGCCCGCCCGCGGAACATTTTAAAATCGCGCTCAAAAAGTAAATATTTTCGGTTCTCACCAACAAGAGATTGAAAGGGGGGAAACAAAAGCCTGAACTACGAGGGTGTTCCTTTCGGTCAGCGCTAGAAAAATGCTGCAATAGGCCTAAATCAAAGTATCGAACGAGACTTACAGATGAATATTTTGAAAACACTCTGCGCTTGTGTATTACTGGGATTGATGCTAACTTTATCTTGTTTCTCAAGTTCAAGCTCAAGCTTCTCATTAATTCTGCTGATTGTAAGTAAGTGCCTAATCAGTTCGATATTGTTCTCATTCATGTATCTTTAACATTATACTTTGTGATATAATAAAAAAAACCGTATCATGATTATTTTTTCACAACTACCTATTATCTACGGCCCTCGACATCATAAAAATCTTTAAGTTTAGCCCGCATCTTTCCAAAGGTTGCCCATACCTGAACTAAACCGTCCCCAAGCCTAAGCTTTGCGTTTACGGGTGGTGCTAAAATGTACATCTGTAAAGATTGTATAGTCTATTGTAATTTGTAGTAGTAAATATGTAATTGTAATTTGTAAAATGTTTTAGGGCTACAGTAACTGCATATATTGACATAATACTACTTTTATTTAAAACATATTTTTCGTAGAAATAGTACGAAATGTAGTCGATCATAAACTAGCCCTCTCACTGGGAGCGTACGTCCCGAATCGCAACCAACTCAGCCTAACTTGAGTGAGAAGCAAGGGAATGCACACTCCTGCTAGCAGTTTCATACTTTAAGTCGGGATGTGAAGAACAAACACTATTTGGTCATGTTTAAAACACATAAAATTATATCAATATCCCGCATAAGTTTTAAATGTATTTTCTGAAGTCAGTGATCAATAATTTACTGATCCTTTCTACAGACACTCGTACATAACATAGTCTGGCAACTTGAATCATTATCATATTTTCATTCTTAATACTGCTGTAGAGTGTACTCTGGCAGTGGCGGTAATTCTATTTACTCACAAGCAGTGCTTTAGTTGGAAAATATTTTTTGGGGGTACTCATCTTACTTCAAAATTTTCCATATCGCCTCATACTGAATGTAATCCTTCGGTTGACATTTTCTGCATGCAGTTTCTTCTGCTGACCTATTGCCTCCTTGTAGTCATGACCTGACGTATGGAGCAGGATCAAAAACGTCTAGTGCTGGTCCCACACATTTTATGAAAACAAGGTGGCTAGCCAACATGTGATCTAAGAAGAAAGTAACTGTAGAAATGCGCACGAAGGTGAAGATTAGAACGCATATCTGTGGAGAATTTAATAGTGCTTGTCATTTTTGGTATTGAATTAGACATTTAATAAGTATTTTAGGACAATCTCGTTCCTGTACTGCCAGTACGACGTACCGGAGCACATATTTTTCCCGGTATGGTAGAAGGAAAATAATTTTATACCGGTACGCAGTACCGGTGCGTACCGGCCCAACTAAAGCACTGCTCACAAGATCAAATGAACTCCTTAGTTAAAACAGAACAACAGAACATTTTAAAATACAATCATATACTTCGTGGAGAAAAGGTACGTTCTTTCCCCCACCCCAATGAGTTGTTGAATTTCATTTCTTGCCTAAGAGGATATAATTATGCTGTATAATGAGTGTAGCCTACCACGTAGTAACTGAGGCCCTGTGTTCTTTACATTAAACTCATAAAATGTTTACATCTTAGCAGCAAATTATAGATTATAGTTCAAATCTCTTCATGTCGTAACTTAAATTTTCAAATTATAACTTACGGTCATTTTCAAATTAATGGATTAAGGTAGATGAGAATCAATGTACAAATTAGCCATACCCTAACCCTACCATACCACGAATTCCACCGAAATTCGTAACTATTAAATACATTTTGAGTATTACTGCTATTAAATCTAATAAATAACCCAACACTGAATTTAGACACCACAAAACCTGAACTAATGGTCTTCAAGTAGCCTTCATAAATAATAAACAAATAGGTAATTTGAAAATTTAAGATAATTTCGTGCCTGTAGCCATAAAACCTCAGGACCTTGTGTTGTACTTAGGCTATCTTTTAAATTGACAACTTGTAAAAATATAAAATTCAAATTTTTGCTGCAAACTTTATATTAGGACAGTGATATTGTATTGTATATAACTTTTAAATCGACTATAAACACAGATTATTGGGCAACTACTGGGACCTCTCCGCGGTGTATCAGGGGTAATGCTAATAAGCTGATCAAAACCTAATTATCTGGCAGCAACTCAGAAGTCCATCTCTATATGCTGGGACGCAATTAGTACGGTCTGCAATTGTTACGGGCCGAAATTCGTATGTAAATTTGAGACTGGGCTCCAACTCAAATTTCCCAAATAAAAGATTCCACCTAGTCCCTCGCCGTTTTGATATTTTTTGTAAAAGTTATTTGGTACTACGTCAGCTTATAATAGCCTAGAACACCTCTAAAAATTATAGTTGTCAGCGTAATAAAAACAGCCTGTCTTGAATAATTGTGATAGCATTAAAATCGGAAAATCTTTAAAATATTGTAGTTACAGTTGGGCTGGACGTTGGGCTATATAGATTTATTCAGCCATCTTCTGGTCCTTAATACTCTTTTGCTGATGATCTTATTTCTTGTGTCCTTACAATTATTAACTGACTATAGGCTATGCTGTGTCGGCCCAATTGTAACTACAATATATATTTTTTAAGATTTTAAAATTTCAATGTTATCACATCTGTTCAATGTATGTTATTATTATGTTGACAACTTCAATTTTTAAAGATGTAAGTTTATGGAATAACAAATAGGTTTTACAAAATCAAAATAGCGAGGGACTAGGTAGAATCTTTTATGCATGTATTATACAAACCCACCTTAATATTTAATTTCATATTTAAGGCCTATGTATAACTACCATACTAACAATCCATTTCTTATCTCGCTCCAGTAATACTTGTAAGCAGGCGCCTCTGAAAAATACAGTGTACATAGGCCTATTTTAGTGTTCTGATGAAAACTGTAGGGCTAGCAGATATCCTGTTATAATGTACGCAGTGCTTTTCGACCATGGGATGAATAGTTATTGGCTTACGATCACATGTGCGGTGAACTATTGCGGGCAGCCCTAAGAGGAGAGGAAGTGGGGTATCATTCTGGTAATCTGACGTGTATAGTGGAGGCAAAACCTATGTAGACAGTCGGCATGCTTTGAGGATTAAGCCATTGTCTGGCACTTAAGGAGTGGTATGGGGGAAGCAACAACTGCTGAATGGCACTCGTCTGGTGTCCACGTGGAGTCATAGCTTAAATGTCAAAAATTCATAAATGAGCATTGATTGGTTGCACACGAAATTCTATTGGCTGTCAGGCAAGTTCAACGCCCAAGAAACTCGCTGAAAATCCAGAATATACAACTTTATTGTCCAAGACACCCTCATTTCAAGTTATTTACTGCGGATTATGAGGGTCTGTCGGCATGCCTTGAACCAAGTTGTATACGTAGAAGTTGCCTCCACTATATGCACACCCCAGCTGTGAGCACAGTCCGAGAACGAAAGATCGTAAATAAACAGGATTTTGTTTTTGGGTTTGATATCTTCTGGGGTTAACAGTATTTGGGTTAGATATCTTCTAGGGGTATGACACGACGACGACTTTCTCTTACTTTTACTACAACTTTACATGAAAAAACTAATTTTTCGCTATTTTTCTCAACGATTTTTTTATTAAAATTTGTGCACGAGGTGCTTACACTAAGTGCTACAACTTTATTTGGAAAAAAAATTGGCAAAAAAATATCTGATGGGCGGTGATAAGCCAAACATCGTTTCCAGTAGACCTTGTGTGTGGCACTGAATAGGCCTACTCGGTCTCTGCAATAATGCCTCTTAAGGCCGGGCGCAAGTTTAGTCCGCAGGGAGACGCAGGGAAGCAGGATCTAAATCAACTACGCGCAGGGAGAACGAAAGTTGAGGCGGCCATTGCGTCTGTGAGTTTTGTCATTGCGGCCATTGAGTCTTGTCGGCTCAGCGTCGCGCACGTAGGCCACATGCGTCTGTGACGTAATGTCGACAATGTGCATGATGACTGCAAAGAATACTGAATATTTCCCATCAAAGTTCAGAATCTGATTCCGATGATCTTGAAGACCAAATAGTTGCAACAGTATTACATGAAAAGCTTCCGAAAAGTAGTTATTTAAAGAAAAGAAAGACCCACGGAGAATTCATCCTTAAGGACAAATTTTCTAATGAAAAATATAAGAACTATTGCCCCGTAATCCGTGAACAATTTTCTGAACTGCGTGGATTCATCAAAGACTTAACAAATGCTGAAGAGTGCAATGCAACAAGGCATATCGGAAATGAGCAAAAACTAGCTGTATTTTTAAGGTAAGAAATCTATTCATTTCCCTCGAACTGCCTCGATAAGTTTCTCCTCCGTTCTGGACTTCGCTTGGGCGGGAAAACAAAAATGTTATACCTTGACCTTCGCAATTCATGGACGCGCTGAAACTGAGTCACTTCATCCTGCATAAGAACAATTGCTATTGTATTCATTTATGTGTTACACAGAAAACACACGGTGAGTCACTTCACTTTATCTCACCAACTGCGTCTCAACTTGCGTGAACTCAATATTGATAATGCAAGAGCCGCCACTGTATTATGGCAGCCAGCTGTACCACACAAACACTTGAAACACTCGTGTTGAAATCAAGGTTTTTCAGACGATAAACTTCTCTTTGCTTTAAAGTTCAAAGTGAATTCACCCGTACTAGTGTATAAAGTCATAGTAAATTCAACCATGCTATATACAAAAGTCGTAAACTAAGAATAATGGTTACAATGAAGACCACAAAATTATCTTTATTGTGTATTAGGGAACCACAGTTCAGAGAACGTATACTTGAAATGCCATATGGCTTAGCACTTTCGTCCCTCACAAACTTTAATAGAATGTTCATTCTTCAGTGAATTAGCTGTAGAGAAAGAACATGGAAATGTTTCCCAAAAAAAAAACATTTAATGTAATTTGTATCTTCGCATCACCTATGCTGGTACACTATAATATAATATATACCGGTACCAAAATTTATAGGGGGTACGCCGTAGCGTAGTGGTCGAGGCGCTGCGCTACAAACCGGAAGGTCGCGGGTTCGATTCCCGATGAGGTTGTTGAGATTTTTCAATTGACCCAATCCTTCTGGTGGCACTATGGCCCTGGGGTCGACTCAGCCTCTAACAAAAATGAGTACCAGGAGCAATCCTGGGGGTAAAGGCGGCCGATGCGTAAGGCTGACAACCTTACCACCTTCATGTGCCGAATGTCCAAAATCTGGGAGCCTCAACCTCCTGGAACCCTCTGGGCCTCCATGGCCTGTAAAGGGATCACTTTATCTTACCAAAATTTATAAATTTAGGAACAAATTTACAAATATCCTTATGACCAGGGCTCTTTTTCGGATCAAAAAGAATATTGCCGTTCATATTTTAGTTATCAGAAAATTTGAAGTCCCTCGAATCTATGGTTTAAAATTGTAAAACACGTTTATTGCTGAGCACCCAGAATATATAAATTACAATCTCAAACCTTTTAAGAGGGGGAAAAAATTATATAATATTAATAGCACAACTTTAATTTTGTTTTGTTTTTCAATGTTTCAACCCAATTTATTCTATAATTTTTTTTTTTTTTTTTTGTAATTTCTGTATAAACCACTGGTTAATAATGCAAAGTTATTTTATATACATTGTACTCATACATTTATAATTTTCGTTTGTAGTATACTGAGCATTGATATATAATTACTGTAGATTTATATTAATATATTATATGCTCATCTAGGGGCATACCTTACATTTTAAATGCTAAATTAGAAATATGTATTTTCTGTTGGTTTTTGTTTTTACTTGTAGGTCCTACTAATGGTGAAATAATGTAAATAGACCTATTTCATTAACAAACTAAGAACTTTTGGCCTTCCCTCGGGAATAAAGCTAGTCTAACTAAGGTGGACCTGCCTTCTTTCATCTTCAAAGATACCAAAGTGTCAAGAGGATGACAATCCGTCTGATGTGACACACTCTCTAGCCTTCATAATGCGTCATAGAGTAAAAATGGTTTTTACTACACACTAGCAAAGACGAGATCTGGGAAGGGCGCAATGAAGCAGCTGCTCCCCAATGTTCAATAGAAACTGGGAGAAAATGAAAAACAGACCTATGAATCCCGTAAAATATAAGGAATAAAAAAATGGAAAGAAGGTTTTCCTATGACGTTTTAACTGTTCCGTTTATATTTAACAATAATTCCAATGAACTCAGCTTCAAGTAAAAGATCATATTTTTGTTTGAGATGACTGAAAACGTACTGCAGAGCCACTGGAGGGTAAAAAGATATTTAGCTTTATTAGCTATTAAGCGTGACACTGATATTGATATACGAGGGAGAATCAAATGAAAACCGCAATTCACTTTTCCCCCACAATTTTACTGCAGGAAGAATGTTTGTTTGTACATTATTATTCTACATAGTCCCCTCCCAGTTCAATTCACTTAAGCCATCTGATAGGAAGTGCTTCGATACCGCGTGAGGAAAATTATTTTGGTTGACGCTGTAGCCACTCGTGCACTGCCGATTGGATGGTCTTCATCAGGTGCTCCTTTAATGAACCAAAGATGTGGAAGTCTGACGGTGCCAAAGCGAAGGGGATTGCTGAGTGAAGGTGTTTTGCTTCTACATGATAATGCCCGTCCTCATACTGCTTGTGCAACCTCGAAAACCATCGATGACATTCACTACCTCCTACATCCGCCATACTCGCCAGATTTGTCACCATTAGATTTCCATGTTAGATTTAGGTTCTGACGTGAAACTGACACTTCCTTTGTGAATATAATTGTATTTCGATAGAAGTAGTTTCATACTAGTGTATCACTCTATCAGTTTTTAGTTGTAATACCCCTGCTGAAGTACTAGGACTCTAATACCTCATGCAGGTCCCACACTATTTGCTATTTCCTCAACCATTAGAATTAGAACTAGCCCATATTCATCCCATAACGGGAAAGGGCCTCCTGATAATTATAACCAGGGTGGCTGCCTAAGAGAACGTTCAGGCTAGCCTCACCTGGGGATGCTAAAATCTACAAAACTATAACCAATCATATTTTACCTTAAATAATAATACATTGATCCTAACTTAAGTCTAATGTACTGATTCTTTGGCTCTTCTTGGCCACAAGCTCCCCAGAACACACTTGAACTAATCATAACTGTAAACAATTCCCAGGCCTACACATTATACAATTATATTAACATGCTCCGTGACTATAGAGCACTTTCCTCCTCTTAGTGCTACAGTGAAACCTCTCTATAACGGACACGTCCGGGACCGTAAAAATCGTCCGCTATAGAGGGGTGTCCGCTCTAGAGAGGTTAAAAAATTCTGGAGAAAAATAAACTACAGTACAGTACTTACATGAGAGTGTTATACAGTAAATGAAAATCTCTTTAGTTTACACTAATCATTACACAGATAGGCTATGTTATGCTGTAGGCCTACATATTGCGAAAATCCCGAACACTACACAGTAGTCCATTTTAGGCCTACATTTCAAGAACTACAGTCTGCATCAAAACTAAGTCAACAGAAGAAGAAAAGAAGTTCAGTACAATACAGTACAGTATACTGTAGATATATGATTTTCTTGTCAAGTGTCCATTAAGGGAGGTTTGAAGAGGCTTTTTAAGTGGATTTTTTGTGTGTCCGTGTCCGTCTTAGCGGGGTTAATTATAACGAAGTTTCATTATAGTGACCTAGGGACCAGAAAAATCGTCCGTAAAGAAGGGGTGTCCGCTATGAAGGGGTGTCCGTTAAGAGAGGTTTCACTAGGTATATCATCTGGCTAAATACTATTCTCTTTAACTGTAGAGGCTTGGTGGCTATAAAGAGCAGAAGAATTTACACTAACTATTCTGCGGAACTAAAACAATTATCTCGCCTTAACTTCATATAATAATGGATAGGATACTAGAGTGTTGTTTTATTCAGTTTAGAGTCTCGGTCAATGTGAACCGGAAACCACTTCAGGCGATAGATAGTCTGTTATCTCAATGTTATCGGCGAAGAGCAATTCCATTACTCCACTATCAGAGCCACACTTAATATCACTTTACGTACGGCATGTTGTACAAGTACGAATTACAAACAAATTATGTTAAAGCTTTGGTAGAATTAATTACCAGTATCTAATAATTTTAAAAGTGATGATGTAAAAATGAAGCAAGCACTTTTGTCAGCGAGAATAATCAGTGGGATCTGTGACCAATGCTCCATTAATCGAAACAGCCCATTATTTTTTAATGAAATATTTATATTATTCTCTTACTAAAATAGGCATGCAAAAAGATGTTTAATATAGCCTAGAACAAGTGGCATAGGTAATAAAGATGAGAGAATGACAAAATAAATCACACCAAATTTTGTATAATGCTTTTTAACACCATTTTAATTACAACAAACCGAAATTAAATTAAAAATTAAATCCAACTGAATAGCTAAGAATTCATTGCAGTTGTTTTTAGAGAAACCTCGAGCTCTTTCTTCTCTGCGGTACGTCACAGGACCTGACATCAAAACTTGTGATAAAGTATGGCAATTACAAATGAAAAGTGATATACAGTATATCATAAGTAATAATGCTATGGCCAGCTCATTTAGCCCAGTGTTTCTAAACTTTCGTTTTCAATATTTAAGCCTCTTCCACCCCGACAAGAGAAAATGGCAGCCTAATTTTGTGCTTTATACAAACCGTACTAGCTAGCATTTATATAACAGTATTTCATTTTGAATGCATAATAAAAGGATTAAAATAACATTGAAATTTATGTCAGTTTCATCTGAAAATTACCTACAAATTTATCCAATAAAACAAATAAATATGGCAAGAATGAATTAATATAGGAATCTAAGAAGAAAAAAGTAATGAAGAGGAAAGATGTAGTAACAGAATAAAGGAAAATTAGAGAAAAGGAACGATGAAGAAAGACTAGAGAGAGGGAGAAAGATAAGGATAGAGGAGAGATGGATAGAGGAATAGAAGAAAAGGAAGACAGAAAGAAATAACGTGAGAAAGGAAGAAAAAGAGATGAAGAAAGAGAAATGTATTTTATGGAATCATACTAATTCTAATGCGGAAACTGAAGATGAGAGTCCAATTACAGAGGATATATCATGACATAGAACATACTTCGGTTTTAGGTACTTTGTCCTGTATACAAAAAGAACTGATAAATCTAATAAGCAATAAGAGACGAACGCAGTTTTGACCGTAATCTGGTTACCTTGAAACACATTCCACAATCAATAAATCGAAGAAAACTTTATATTATGGGCGTCCTACTTTCATCCACCAATTTTCTGTTGAATAGCTAAACTGACGTATTTTTCTGACACAATTCCTTCGTAACTTTAAATTTACAGTGGATAAATCATGACAAAAACATGACATTCACAATTCGTAACGAATAATTCAGGAACACTTCCTCGAGTTGGTTTAGTCTACGTTATTCCTCATATTCGAACAAAGACTACATAAAGAAATCTACTGTATTTTTACTGCATCAGACTGGATTGATTAGGACTCACATTTTCAAACCATTTGTGTAATATTAAAAAAATGTGCTACCGAGTTGACCAAAGCGGTAACGGTATGGACAGACTTCAGAAAGTCGTGGGTTCAAATCCCGTGGACGGGATTACTTGCAAAGGCGAATGCCGAATTGGAACTGATTTAGAATTTACTTAAATAAAACTAGAATGAAACACTTCACTGTCACAATATAGCCTACTATGTAGTCTATGACAGTGTTAGTAGTCATTAACAAACAAAAAGAGAAGATTTCTTTATTTTAAAAATACAGCTTTAGGCCTACATTGTGCTTTACTGTCCCTATTGTACATCAATCTGAGGCCCTTTTCTTGTCTGTAGTAGATTGCATACTGAATGGAAGTTGACCTTCAGCTGTGGACAGCTGTATAAAGGATAATTAATAATAAGTTCGTTAATACAAAATTACTTGTTTAGTAAGCATCAGTCAAACGAGTGAGTTTTAAATCAACAACTTTCACAGAAAAATGTAATCAACTTTCATTAGTTCCATCCCAACATCATTAGCTGAAAACTCGATTTCGTTAAAGGGAAGATTATGCAACACTGCACTTAATTTAATGGAAAAAGCAGCTTTAGGCATTAATTTTATTGGCAACTTAATAATGGCTCTACTTTGCCTTAATTTCCGATATTCCTGACTTCATTTTTACCTTTGAAAAGCAGAATAATGGAGTAGGCTACCTATTTTTCAGCAACTGTATGAATCTAAGATATAGATAGATATAGATAGATATAGATAGGTATAGATAGGTATAGATATGTATTCATTCTTCTCAATAAGGGATGTAGTTCTGTGTCGATGGAGCTAAGAGCTTTTTTTTCAGCTGAATTTATAGTCCATTCAGCTTCGAGACCACATCAGGGGTTCAGGATCTGGCTACAATAAGCCATGAAACTATTGATTATGCGCAATGATGTATAGCTAATCATCAGCCTACAGTGTCACTACCCGCATGTAACTCATCAGACTAGATGAAAATCTAGACAGAAAGTTAAAATATTGTTGACCATGACCCAGACTAGCTGATCATTCGGGAAATCTCCATAAGACGATAATGAAGCCATACCTATAGGCCTACAATATTTTAATAACAGCTACAAGAACTCAGTGTAGCGTTACCTACGGCATCACAACTTCCCTGCTATACACGATGCCAATAATAATTTTAATACATATCGGAAATTAAATAAACATCCCAATCTGTTCTTGGATAACGAAGTCTCCAAACATGTTTCAAAATCTGTCTTACACTGATGATCGAATACTACAAGACTAAAGTAGATGCGCAATATTAATATTGTCTACAGTCTACACAATCACACAATACGTCTACGTACTCTACTTCCCAAGTTTTTATCAACGTCTTCCAATGAGTTTATTTGCTATTAAGAAAGCATTAGCATAGAATTTAGACAACAGTTCCGCATCCTTCTTACACCTACCAGACTCACTGAGCACTCTGAAGGCTATACAGAATCGATCAAAAATAATTCATTCATTCATGGGTACACGATATTCTCAGTAGGCCTACGTACACAAACCTACAGCGTTACAATAGGAAAAGAGTGCTTTGTTGGACACCATCTCATAGGTTGGTTGCGATATGGTTATTAACGACAGGGATCTACTGCAACTTAGGCCTGTGACCGTCGCCGGTGTGCCGGAATTATGTCCCCCAAGAGCTCTTTAACATGCCAGTAAATCTACTGATAGGGCCTGTCACACTTATGCACCCATAAATGCCATTGGTCTGGGCCGAGATCGAATCCGCAACCTTGGGCACAGAAATCCAGCGCGATAGGAACTACGCCACCCAACCATCTGACAGGGTAACGTAAAAGGGGTAATGAATATTGGTTGATGCAGTTATCAAAGGCGCTACTAAACATCCAGTCAACCATCACACTATTCCAATAATAACATAGGCCTAGTGGCCTTTGTTACCATAACTACAAAACATCAGACCTTATGGATATATGTAAGCATTCATGAACCACAGATCACCGCCTCTGTCGCACTCTCTCTCTCTCGAA
Source organism: Ectobius pallidus (assembly GCA_964059195.1). Lineage (NCBI taxonomy): Eukaryota > Metazoa > Arthropoda > Insecta > Blattodea > Ectobiidae > Ectobius > Ectobius pallidus. Next base: position 98,302,506 of record CAXKWD010000007.1, read on the forward strand.
TCCTGTGCCTCCTTGTTGGGGCGTAGGGCCTCCAAGCGGAGTTTCTGTACCTATGTGAATTTTGTTACGCTTATTTTCCTAGAGAGGGTAGAGGGACAGGTGGTAAGCCCATCGCCCCTTAACCCCTCTCCGGAAACTAAGGTATTACTTGGACGTGAAAGGGCCGAGAAATTTTGTCCAGAGGCTCTAATTTAGGCCACTCTAATTTAGCCAACGTAAATCTACGACACGGGCCCCTCAGCTTAAAGTCCGTCCTGAAAAACCCATCGACTGCGGCCGGGTTTGATCCCGCGACCTTCGGATCCAGAGGCGGGAACGCTACCTCTAGACCACCGCAGCCGACGCCTCTGTCGCACATTACATGAGAATATTATAGGAGAAAAACTCCTCCGACGCCGGGACTTGAACCCAGGACCCTTGGCCATTCGCGCCAATGCTCTACCAACTGAGCTAAGCCGGAGTTCATAGGAGGAAGGTTCCATCTGGCGCTGTGAATTGAACTCCAGCTTAGCTCAGTTGGTAGAGCATTGGCGCAAATAGCCAAGGGTCTTGGGTTCAAGTCCCGGTGTCGGAGGAGTTTTTCTCCTATAATATTCTTATTAGACATATGAATTGAAACAAAACTGGATGAATCTAATTACTACAAAACTTCATGGAATTAGAACTAACGCCCCCATTCCTGCCTTTATCAATCAGTAGGCCTAACAGAAAAGACCAAGTTGTTGTCAAGATCTGCATCGGCCATCCTAAGTAAACAAGATACGCTTGAGTTCAAACTTCATCACCCTCTAACAATCAACCACACGGTACGGTAGAATTCTAAATTCTAAATTGGACAGTTCATGAGCTAACGAAGATAAACGTTTATTTGTAAATTTTGGAATAGATTTATATCGTATCAACATCAATCAATTGTTCATTTTTGTTTATACCTTTTTCCCTTCTTTAATCCGTGAAATCTGATTCTACTTTCGGGAAAATGGATTCCAGGATTTTCGATAACAGAAAATGTTCATTATGTAAAAGAGGCTTTCAGAATTTTGGGTTCGGAGCTGAATTCTTTAAAACGGCCATTAACGAGGATGTCCGCTTCATGATGAAAGACTCGCCAAAGCATCGTCTTTTATTTACTGATAACTAAAACCTGTCAGTCATTCCAAAATCCTACTTTTCTTATAAAAGATGCCAAAATATACTAGAACCTAAGCCATGAATTCATGTTAACGTAAATGGTTACACTAAAACTTGATGCACTAAAGCAAACTGGCATACCCCTTATGATTTTATTGTTAAAGCGGCTTAAAAATAATTTTAAAGAAATAGTCTCGTGTGATCGATTGGTTTATTCGCTCACTTACAGCACTTGCAAAAAAGATGTCTCGCTGAAGTACTGGAGTTCGAAAACTAACATGTCACAAGATTTGATAAGCATTTGGACCCACATTGGGCGGAGGAGTGGCATCGATTCTGTTAGCGACAGTTCTCTCACTAAAGTAGAGAAAATGGCGTGATTCGCAATGACATCTCTCACATCAGGCCAGGCCGTAGGGACTGTCAATCAGAAGGGTACAATGTCGCTCGAGCAGTATTTACTCATCAAATTACTTTTCCTTCACTGTCACTTTCACAGGCATGCTGTACAGTACCTACATACAAGAAGACTTCAAATAAAAGAAGGTAAAATGCCTAATGCAGCCGAGATGGTGTAACTGGCAAAAGTGTTTTCATATGTGTTTGGTCAGTAATATTATTTTGAGTTTTGAGATTATAGTAAGGGTGTCGGTTTTAGCTGAAGAGAAATTCTCCGCCCCTAACAAGGGGATGGCTAAATCGAAAGGCTAACCTATAATTATATATTTTGTAAATTATAAGTGAGTATTTTTATTGTTAGTGCTCTCGACTGTGTAACATCACTCATGTATTAGGCTACTATTTAGGTGTGAAAATTCAGGACATTCAGCTAGCCGACATTCGATATGACGTTCTATGTCACAAAGGAAAATAATTGTAGGCCTACTGATATATTTTCATAAGCTTGACTTAATGAAAATCTATAATACCGGCGGCTTTAGTTTTCCTAACGATAACAATACAGTTAAATTTAACACTGCATTAAACCAAGAAATGACCTCATCTTCAATACTCTTTATTATTACAAAACGTTAGTTTTATTTTATTTATTTTAAACAAAGCATATTTCTTTCAACAAACAAAGGGGCAGCAAACGATAACATTTTTAATAATTAATAATATAGGTAAAATTATTGTTTTTGGATCAATTTAAATTGCCTAAACTTTTCAAAATATGTAACAACAAAACTAATTTACGAGCTCTCGTTTTCTCGGCCCGGACGTCCTTACGCTATAAGATCTATCATTGACGTTAATTGGATGTACACTTCCCTTTTACAATAATTTATTTTTACGTTGTAGCCTATGTTGCAGGCTAATTTATAACAGACATGTTTTATGAAACACCCATAAGTATACGTAAGCTATCTGCATCTCGTGTTTCTCATTATTATTATTATTATTATTATTATTATTATTATTACTGAAATTACTGAAATTTATTACCAAAATGTTCGTGGTTTAAGAACTAAATCCACGGACCTTTTCGACAATATTAACACAAATGAACCCATCATCATTTGTCTTACTGAAACATGGTTAAATGATGACCATTATGATCACAATTATTTTCCTGAAATATATCAGGTGTACAGATCTGACAGAAAATATACACTAGTTAGCCAAACTCGGGGAGGAGGGTCTTTAATTGCCATCAGCAACAGTGTCAGGCATAAACGTAGACCTGAATTAGAACAGACAGATGAATGTGTGTGGATTGAGTTAACTCTCAAAAATGCTCAGCCTATTTTAATTGGATGCCATTATTTTGCGCCCAATACGAGTATTGCTGCATTTCAGCAGTATTTTAATTTTCTCGAAAATAATTTAGATTGTAACAACTTTCAGGTCATTTTACTCGGTGATTTTAATATCCCTGGTTTCAATTGGCTGGCAGGTGTTGCACCTAACTTATATCACTATCATAAAATTAAAGGTGAAATTGTACACCAAACATGCTCTTTCCTAAATTTGTCTCAAATCAATGACACTGTCCCTAGTAAAAATTTATTAGACTTAGTTTTTACAAGTCTGGATGAGATCACTGTATCAATACCGGATTATGCACTGGTGAATATTGATAACTATCATCCCCCTATTGTTATGAATTTAATTAGCCAAGTGAGTGAAGGTACTCAGTTCCCAACAGAAAGTTTATGCTATCACAAAGGTGACTATTATAAACTATACAACACATTAGCTTCATCTGACTGGTCCGCAGTGTATAATCAAAAATCACCTGACACTGCTGTTGAAAATCTTGCATATTTAGTTAGTGATGCAATTAATAAGTCAATCCCTAAAACATTTGCTGTTAAACCAAAATATCCGGCTTGGTTTTCAAGAGAGCTTAAATTATATATAAGGAAAAAGAAACATTATCATCGACTTTTTAAAAAACACTCGACTGATTTGTATTATCAATGTTTCTCAGATTACCGAAGATTGGTAAAAGTAACTATTAAAATTGATAGGCAAAAATGGTACAAATCAATCGATCAAGATTTAAAGTCAAACCCTGCTAAATTTTGGAGTTATGTTTCGAAGTTACGAAATAAAAACGATCCCGTATTGCATGTTAAAATTAACAATACCATTGTTTCAGAACCATCAAAGCTAGTGAATATTTTCGCAGAGCATTTTCAGATTATAAATACGCCCACTAATGAAGTACCTGGGCCCTATGCTCAAACTGTCACATCTGAATGCCTACATGTTCCAACTATCGTAGATTCCGATGTCTTGGTAGCTATTCGACACTTGAAACCATCTAAGAGTTCGGGACTCGACCAGATACCAAGCTTTATTGTTAAGGGGTGTGCCCCAATACTGACACCTGTACTTACATATGTGTATAACCTTTCGCTGGAAACAGAAACTTTTCCTTCAATTTGGAAAATTTCTGCTATTAGACCGGTACACAAGAAAGGCAAAAGCAAAGAATTGGCAAATTTTAGGCCCATAGCCATATTAAATACATTTTCAAAAATTTTTGAAACCATCATTCATAAACATATTTCATTTTTCAGTAAAAATAAATTAAATGATTTCCAGCATGGTTTTACCAAGGACATGTCCACAGCAACCAATATTATCACTTTTCTCAATGACATACTTAAAGAAAATTGCTCACAATCGCAATCAGATGCCATATTTTTTGACCTGAGCAGAGCATTTGATGTAGTAAATCACGATCTTCTTGTTAAAAAATTGAGTAATTTAGGTCTACATAACAAGTATGTCAATTGGTTTTCAAGTTATTTAAGAAACAGATCTGCTCGAGTTAGAATATCTAACTATTTTTCAGAGCCTTTTTACATACCAGATGGTGTACCCCAGGGGTCAGTGTTGGGTCCTTTCTTGTTCTTAGTTTTTATTAACGACATATCTAATATGCTAACATGTAAGAAAATAGCATACGCAGACGACCTATGTATATGGAATAAAATATCTACGGCTTCGGACTGCAAATTACTGCAAAGGAATATCGATTACATACACCAGTGGTGTAAATCAAATTTAATGATAATTAACACCAGTAAGACTCAGAGCATGATATTTAGTAGAAAAACTAACCAAATAATATACAATTATCGTCTTGGCCAAAACATAATAGCACGTTCAGAAAATATAAAATACCTTGGAGTTTATCTTGACTCAAAATTATATTTTCATGTCCATATTGACCATATTTTCACACAGGCTTTAAAAACTCTTGGATTAGTTCGTTTAATTTCTCAAAATTTAAAAAGCATAGAGTCATTACTTACTCTTTACAAATTCTTAATTCGCAGTGGCTTAGAATATTGTAGTGTTGCTTATAACAGCATTACAATATCTGACAGTAATAAGCTGGAACGAATACAAAGAAAATTTGTTTCCCTTATACGTAATAAGTTTAACAGAAATTTGGACTATGAAGATATACTTAAGTTATTAAATTTGGAAACATTATATAATAGGCGTGTTTCTGCAGATGCTAATTTCATAGCTAAAGTCTTTCGTGGGGAAATACATTGCAAATCAATTTTAGATAGCATAGGGCTCTCTGTCCCATATGCACGAGGAACAAGAAATCGAACAATTTTTTCTGTTCAACAGCCATATGTGATTCCTTCTAACAGAATGGCTATTGCTTGCAATGCCCTATTTAAAAATTCTGATATATTCCACAAGCAGTGATTATTATTACTGTTATCATTATTATTATTATCACTATTATTATTATTATTACTATTATTATTATTATTATTATTATTATTATTATTATTATTATTATTATTATTATATACACACAAGACTGACAAGGACTCATTCATTATTTTGATAAAACGGCCATATGCTCTACAAGTTTAACAAGAAATATAATGACACAATCTTTAATTAAAGAATGCGACCTGCTTTCCTCAAATATAAACATATAAACTAGTGTCTGCATTGAATTATAAGTAAAGAATGTGCTGACGTAACGAAGTTCATGCTATTGACATAGCACTGCTGACCGCACAATCAATCATGTTAAAACTGCAGACTTGTCAGTTAGGTAGTCAGATGTCTAATTATGTGTTATCTTGTAATTCCTGTTGTATATGTAATTCTTTTATTATTGTAAATAATATATCATCATCATAATTCACCACTGCCATTCCTTTATCATAATTCATTTATCATAATTCATTCTAATATTAAGTAGAAGCCTACTGTTTAAAATTTGTAAAAATTGTCTGTAGCTTCTATAAATAAATAATTGAAATTGAAATTGAAATTGAAAATTATTATTATTATTATTAATTTTCAGGGCTTCCTGTATTGAAAACATTCAACGTCCGACAATTTCACGTAGGCCTAAATAATGAAACCAACATCCTAAATATTGTATGCCACGTAATTTTTGCAGTTACTGTTAATAATTTTTTTGTCGTTAATGGACAGGCCTTTAACAACGAATAGACAGAAGAAAACTCTACAACCAGGAGAAGCAATAATGTTCGTATTACAAACCATTACATTAAAAAATACTGTAACTAGTATTTCTTAAATAAATTTACTTTTCCTGAAAAGTAATTTTCAGTAGAATTAAAAGATAACCGTACGGTCAATCATTCTGGTTATAACCTAAATGAAATAATGAAATATTTGTTTCTGGGAAGTTAATATCTGTACATGTTTAGGAACGTTTCAGACAAATTTTCCAAACAAATGGACGGTGTCCAGGCCAAAAGGCGTAACTCTCAGATTTTAAAAAATGAGGTTATGGTACAAATAGGTAGCTGATATTGAAATACACTTGCTGACCAAAGAAGGTAACCCTACAAAAATTCTTTGTTGGCTAAAATACTTGATTAAAAGCTGTTTTGTATCAACTGGCCAATAAAGGTAACCACCATAAGTTATTATAACAGCTGACCATACAAGTCAAATGTACTCTCGAGTAGCCTATTAAAAACACCTCTGGATGAGCAAGCCAATTGACGTATCCATCAAGTTGCAGCATTTCGTAATCGATCTACTTGTATTATATTAAATTTTAATGCAGACTGTTTTTTTTATCTCCTCGCTATTTGATCTGGATACAACCGAAATAAATCTAAAATAAATAGATATTTGACAATGTACATCAGACAATTATTAGTTAAAAAAAGGATTGTGCAAAAATGATTTCAGAAAGCTATAAATATTAAAAGATATTATATTCTCCCAGAAATGGTACAGCTTACTTATATGGTAGACATTAAAGCAATGGTATTTTATCTTTTCCAAATCTGTCACCCCTAGGAACATTTACCAATTTAATTGTTTACCATCAATTTGTTTTGAATAATTGAACTTGTACATTTTTCTCCCTTCTGTGGGATTTACTAAACAACACGCGAACGATAGGGGGAAATCTATGGGTTACTTACACTGAATCAGAAAATGGTATGTGTGATCGTCATGAAGTAAGGCCTCCTCTTAACACAACACAAACCTGCATGGGAACGGACATGAAATGCTCTAGGTAGTGTTAAGAAATCCCATTCCTGCATTCTCCCTTGGGGTGGGGAAAACCGTGAAAGCTCTATATTCAGTTTGGTCCGCAATGTTACCGTCTCGGCCATCCCTCTCGGTTGTTCATCATTATTATTCAAGTAGCCTAAACTAAATCCAAAATATTTTATTTTTAATCACCGGTTTTAAAGCGATAGAAAAGTTACCGTTTTACACAGGGCATCGCAAAACCTTCTTATTAAACCATTTATCTGTAACTCAAATTGGTAATAAACCTATAAAAAATTACCTGCCTCTAAAATACCCTTAGGGGTATGCATACCTTCGTTTGAAAACCAATGCGTTAAAGCAATGTTTGTTGAACATTTCCTATATAAGCATGTGGAATTTCTTGTCCCAGTCTGAAAAGGAAATCGTGTTTTCTTTGCTTTCACGCTGAGCTGAAAGCTCTTTCGTATTTCCATTTTCACGGAATAAAATGATGGTGACATATTTCGGGAGGGATAAGAAAAACTGAATGTGATGTGCAGATATTTCTGATATTACGTACGCTTCAACGAATATACAGGTTGGAAGTACTATAACTGTACAGCTTAAAGGGGGCAGTAGATAATATCAGTGTAACTGAGGGAGTCAGCGAAACAGTGGTCTAACGTCTCCGACATGGAAAATCAGAGAGTAATGTTATTTGCAAGATTTGAGGGTAGTTTTGAAGTCGAAAATCTGTTCCTTGAAACAGAATTCCTCTTGTATAAGTGCAATCAAAATTTTGAAAACCATGATAAATAAATCCGATCTTCTGAAATATATACCGTTCATTTATCATTAATTTCATGACAATTCGATTTTTGTAAATGAGGTAAGTGTTGATGGAACTGTGGAGAGTGGTAGTTAGCTTTTCCATGAAGGCCTACTTCATAGAGTGTAGAACTGAGTAATCACAGGAACTTATAAATAAAACTAATTCAAGTCCTTTGCTCCTAAAATAATGTTTTATTACATGTAAAACTCCAACGTTTATTGAAATAATTTTTTTCTCCCCGCCAAGTAGGAACTTAATGAATTGAAAAAGTCGTCTAACCAAGAACAGTGTTGTAGGGTCTCATAAAAAAACGGTAGCTCTGAACAATCCGGACAGTAGACCATGTAACATTGAAGTTAAGTTGACCAAGCACCACAGAACACCCCAAAACCAACAAAACTGTATTTTTCAAATTGTCGGAAGAACTACAAGCTTAGAACTTTAACTTGCTTTTTCTTTAAACTTTAAAAATGTGGCAAAATAGTATATTGCGATACAAGTGCCGTAAGCGGTGCATACGGATGAAGGAAAGAGTTTGAAAAAACGAGGCGCTTGCGCCGAGTTTTTTCAAATTCCGAGATGTTATGCGCTTACGGCACGAATATTGCATGCTATTTTTTGCACGATGTTTATTTATATCAATTTATTTATATTAATTGAGATATTAGCTGAAAATATGTTTATACACTATTGAAGAAGTATGTTACATTTCAGAAAGTGATTCGCATATGTTGGTTGTTATGGGGACCGAATATTTGTCCTGTTAAAGTCGCCACAAACTGGGGGGGTCTTGGTTCCGGTCTTCCATAAGGCTTGTATTATTATGGATTTACTTACGGCACTTGTGCTTTTTGTAATTTGTGCCGCACTGAGATTTCTTTTGTTTTCATAGCAACCAGATTGCGTGCGGGAATGTCAAATTACGATCCACGGCAACAATATTCGTAAGTACCACTAATTAGTTACGTCGTGCAAAAATCATTATGCTGCCCCCTCAATTATAATAGAAATTTATTGTTGCAGGACTTACTAAACACTTCTTTGACGCGTTGAACCGTGCACGATCGAGAATGACGACCTAGATTTTTTTTTTTTTTTTTTTTGTCAAGATATCACAAATCTGTATTTTTGAAGGCATCTGAGTTGTGTGGAGCTCGAAGCGACAGCTTTTCGCATGCCATTGATCTCATAATTCACAGAGCATATGGAAAGTCTTATTACCAGCTGTAAACTACTTGGATACCTCGAGGGAAAGACAACTTTGTGTTCTAATTCCCATTGAATTTTAAACGAGAATGGATGTTAATGAAAATTTAGAGAAACGGATTAGCAGACATACCTCAAGAAATTGGCTTCTCATCGTACCTTGAATGAATTCCAAACCCATTTCCAAGTAACGCTTAAATTAAAACCGAAGGATCGAAACTGATTACGAAAACTCAGTGCTTCTAATGAACTGACAAAGCAACATTGCATAACCTGTTTTAGCTCTTATAAACGTAAAAGAAATACATAAATACCGCAGTTAAGCGAACCTTTGCCAGTTAACAAGCGAAACTGTAAAACGCTTAACTGCCTTTTGTATGAGCATGAAAAAGAAATCCTTCAAGAAATACTGAAGGGAAACACTTTCTTAAATATTTTAACATTTATTTAGTCGGAAATTCTTATTACGTAAGCAAAAGCAAATAATGAAGTAAAAAATTATCAAAAACCATATCAATCTACGAGAAAATGAGTCAGATCAAGCCAGGCAACAGAGATTAGAATTAGACACTGAAAGGCATTTCCTCTTCTGGAATTTCTGAAAAATGTAACAGTTACCGGGCCCCCAGAATACAATATTGGTGGCTTGAAGTAATATGATACCAGCTACCACCCACATACTGGTTCGCAATAACAATAGAACCTCAAAATACTGTTATAAGACGTTGTTACTAAAATAGCTTATTCGTTGTAGTGAGTTACATTTAGCAATTTTAAGATAGAACATTTGCCAGGACCGAAGAAATATATTGCTAACGTGGGAGTATCCTCACAAAAAATTACCTTCGCTATTCAGATTTTTTACTGTAATTGATCGCACAAATCGAGAGCATGCATCTTGTTCCCACCTGGTTTCTTGATAATGATAGCAGCAACATTGTGTTGCATATAGAGAGATATCACCTGCTGCAATTTCAATGAAGAATTGCAACATTTGCACAACTCAGGTTCTTACTATCATCCTGAGTCAGCTAAAATTTTCGATAGCTAAGAAAGGAACTGCACTGACGCTGTACTATAATTATCAATTAAAGGTATCATGCAAACCATTGAGAGGCATCTTCTTAGCCCAGGTATTTAACTTCGGCCTATACAAATAGCTTAGGCTAACTACGATCTGCCCAGCTGTAGTACACGGTAAGACTTCGCTTACAGCTACCAAATTTGCAGGTACGATTCCAGCCTAGTGGATTTCATTATATGCGCAAAAATGCAACCATTTATATCTATAGATTTACAGACTTGCAAAAGAACTCCAGCGGGACAAAACAGCAATAGACAGCTGCCATTAAATAAAATTATCAATCAAATAATAGACTAAAACTTTATAATTATAGCCTTTATCATCGTCATTTGCCTATCATAATATTAAACCATTGTAGTCATAATGAGCTTTACGAACTTGGCTATAGGCCTAATTAACACAAGTATTAACAATCTATTACCTCTTCTACACAAACGGTTATTTTAAAGCATTTGCAGTCTATTGCTATTTTATTATTATCATCATCATCATCACCAATACGAAATGAGTAGGCCTAAACTTATTTCGAGTAGGTTAAGGAGGGTCATGAAAAAGTCGGCTGCGAATTCAGGATCCCGCTGTATATGCGAGTGGAAGAATATTTTAACCTTATTGTTTTTCCTCTTTATAATCGGGGAGCCATATTCTTGAGTAACGTCCTCTATAATTCTTCTAATTTATGGTGGTTTGACCTATTAATTTAAAACTACCCCATAAATAATAGTCACATACTGTTAGAAGAACTTCAAGACGATGTCACAAGAGAAATTAACCCTATCTCAGAAGCTGAACTTATGCGCTTGAAAAAAAAAATTCTAAAAAGGTGCCAGTGTTGTGTGGAGGACATTTCCAACATATCTTGTGATGAGGTACGTGGATATTTTCATTTTAATTTTAACTGTAATTGTGAGAACCTGAATTATTACACTGTTAGCGGCTTTATTTGCGTATATATTTCACCCTATCACTCGGGAGTTAAAGCTGTGGCCGCCGCGACGCAGAAACCCGCACGATAGACAAACTCGTACGTGAAACACACGGTCATATTTTCTGATATGCATAAAATACAACTAAAGAAGTAATAATTCATCTAAATACTCCTTCAGCTCTACACTATATAATGCTATGCATTTATTGCCAGTAGAACCAGAATTCAAGTTCTCCTAAGATATTATTTTTTCAGGCAATATTTTCCTAACCCCTGCCCTGGCGCAAATAATACGCTAACGCTTGATTCATTGTGTTTACCAAGCCCATCTGCAGTTGAATATCTGTAAGCAAAACTACAGAATAATAACAAGGTACTGATGTAACTTGACAGATGTCATCCCACAGAAGGGTGGGGACTTCACCCCCAGCTGTTCTACGCGAATTATGACCACCACTTGTTTACTGCATATAAATAACTGGATTAGCTCATTCTCTGTTAAGTAGTACCCCTTGAAAAGAAGTATCCCACACAAGAAATTAGTTAAGCAATTCACTGGAAGTTGCGGTACACCCATTCACCCAACTTTTTTTAATTCAAGGGAAAGCCGCCTACAAACACACAGAATACATTCACCACTAAGAAAAATAAGGATAAGAGACACCCAGAAAGCGTAAAAGAAGAAATACAAAAAAGAGTGAATAGAGATAAATTGAAGTAATTTTTATTTAATGAGAAATTTACTCAAAACAGAGGTTTGTCTCCAACCAAACAATACCAAGCATACAACAGTCAATCACTATCACACAACTCTTCCCGACATACAAAATCCGACACCACTGTTCAGAGTTCTACACTACTCATTACATTTCGCCACTTATCCCTATCTTGTATATCTTCCTTCACTATTATAGAAATTGAATTAACGTGTTAAATAAAAAACCAAACGTGCACGAATAACACAAAGACAATGAAAATGACTGTAAAAGAAACAAAATATATTAATGGAACGGAATTTAATAGAGTAAAGACAATTAAGAAGATTAATAAGACTGCATAATTATATTTTGTACTTAAAGGAGCCCGAAACACAAAATGCATGTTGATCTTAAAATAATCTTGATGATGAATACTGAAGATTGGTGTTATTATTGTTGCGGAACGATGCTCAGTTTGTTTGCAATTCGAGGAAATATAATTCCCCGTGACGTCACTGGAGCTCGGCGGCCACGCGCGCCAGTTACCTGCATGCAGTGGTGGGATTGGAATATGCTGGTTCAGTCAGTTCTAGTTCAGTGTAATAACAAATTTTCTTAGTGTTTCTTTTCGAGTTTTATAGTCTTATTAATTCAGTGGAAAAATGTCATTCTGTAGTGTGTTTGATTGCAATAGAAAAGGTGAATCTAAAATGCTGGGAACATGAGAGAGAAAGATGTTGACATTCATAGAAGACAGATGATAAACGTGTATGGTTAGCAGGAGACGGTCAGTACGACTCCCCTGGGTTTTCAGCAAAGTATTTGATTTATTCAATGATGGATTTAAATTCCGGCAAAATAATCGATTTTGAAATGTTACGAAAGGGGATGGTGATAGGTGATTTTGAAAAGGCTGCCTGTGAACTTTTAATGAACAGGAAAATGTAATATCAACATCTTTCTTTCTGACAGACACAAAGGTGTCAGGCATCTATTAAAAACAAAGTACCCCAGTATTGAACATGAGTTTGATGTTTGGCATGTGGCGGAAAGCCTCATGAAGAAACTAAAAATTCATGAAAAAAAATTCCGAATATATTCGCTTGGAAGAATAGCATAAACAATCATTTGTGGTGGTCTGCTCAGACTTGCAAAGGGGACAGCGATAATTCGATTGAAAAACGTATTTCTATTTTCAATCACATAATGAATTAGCATAAGTGGTTGGAAAATGGGATATGGAAATTCTGTGAACACTACGTTCTCTCAAATGAAGACGAAAAAAAGAAATCTTGGATTAATGGATTTTCAAGTTAATATAAAATACTTGATAAAATTATTTTAGATAAGACATTCTTAAAAGATTTGGCTCACATGAAACATTGTTATATTCACACAGGCAGTTTGGAAAGTTACCATAGTCTCAGGCTTAAATACGCCCCGAAAAGAATACATTTATCATATAATGATATCTACCTTAGGTCCATAATTACAATTTCGGATCATAATTCTAATGTAAATAAAGAGAAGATTGGGGTTAAAACACAATACTCTAAAACCCTCTGCATCGTGGGTACTCAAGAATAAATATGAAAAATCAAAGATTGAATGGAAACTTGAAATAATAAATAAAATTAAAAGTAACGTACAAACACAAGTTCGAGGATCATCACCAGAGGTTCAAGAAATGGATCTATCACTGCCTAAAAACATTGCTCCAACACCTTGTCCATCATATGATGAACTAAGAAAAAGGCACTTATCAAGATTCCAATAAATTGTTTTAATAGGTAAGGAGAGTTTAATTAACTTTTGGAACTAAACAAGAATTTTGTTCAATAAATTAAAGTTAAAACTGGAATTCTGAATGTTTTCGACTCCTACTTTTACAGCTTGAAGCCCACGTACATTGGTTCTGGAAATGTATTTCTTATAATGTTAACTACACACGATGGAATTATCACTCTTCTTTTATATCCAATGGCAGTCCATGAATTGACCCACCTAAAAAGGTGAAAAATATGACTGCAAATATGCCTTTAAAAATGACTAAAAATGACATAATAAAATAACGTATTTTTTTAAAAGAAATGTTCCAATTTAAAACGTATCATATGAATTCTATCAGATAATCACTTTTTAACAATTTATTGATTTACAGTTTTACTTGTAATTAACTTCTATTTTTAAAGAATTTGTTCCTGCTTGCTCGCTTCATCAGCTCCAAATACTCGTAATATGTTGTAGACCTTGCGTGTCCCTATAAAATATGAACAACTGCATTAATTTTAAAATGTAAGTCAATATTAAGTTGGCATAAATTTGGCATAAATTAATTAAATAAATACCAAATTTAACTCCACCATGTAGTACATACACTGTATACGAACCAACCATTGAGTACTTCAAGAACAAATATGATTTGAAAAATGTTGAAGTCATTGGACTAATGGTTGGTAGTAGGGGAACAATAACAAAGTTCTTCATTTCCTTCTGTAAACGTTTCTCATTGTCACAAAATCTGTACAATGAAGTGGCGTTATTATCACTTAAGGGATCCATCCAAATCTTAAGAAACCACCTGTACAATAACAACAATTAAGCTGGACAGATTTACTTTTTTTTTTCAAGTTTAATGGTTTTTACTACTGATTATTTGAATTTTCCTGTTATTATGTTTATGATCTAACTGAAAGCTTGTAATTTTTGTGTAAGTGTATACTTTGTTGAAAGATATTCTTTGTCTGCAAGGCAATCTGCGTTGTGCAGAAAGACTACAAAATAAATGTGGTCTTTTATCGAATTTATGACTGAAAGATAACGTTAAATTACAAATATGGCCAATATATAACCAAGTCCACAAGAAAGCCCAAAATATGACTTTATATGCAAAATAAAAACTATCCTATTAGGATAACAAGCGTGCAGTTTGTGTTTGAGCGAGAATGAAGGTTAGGATAAAAATATGGCATGTCATAAACATCCGAACCCTACTTATATAATACGTAGCCTATAGCCAAGTCTTAGCTGCTGGATTAGGAGAGGTTAGTTTTTTTTTTTAATTCTTTGTTTTCGCTGCTAAATATTTGTGTCTTGTAATTGTTAAAACATCCAGGTTTTTAAATTATTTAAATTAGTTTAGTGAAATTTGGGTTTTGCATTACACATAAAAATTCATCCTTCTTAACTAATTTTACATTTTCAAACTCCCAAAATTTTCGTAATCTCTACACTTGCACCAAAACACTGATCCTGCACGCATTTCCACATTTATGTTTGCGATATCAGAATCACCGTCTGAATTACTGTTATTTATTTATTTATTTATTTATTGTTTAATCCTCTGAGCAAATACATGTTATCAGAATTTGTTCTTTCGGGCTCAAACTGGAAGGGGCGAATTTCATTTAAAGCCATAATAGACTTTCCAAAGAGCTGAATGAGCGAAAACTGCGGTATGAGATCGCGATTCTATGTAAGCGCACGCTGAGAGTTCAAGCTCCAATGACGTCACGCGACAATGTTTAATTCCTCACAACTCAGGAAGTATTGCTTCAATAACGGTGGGATAAGGTTCATTGTGTTTTATTTTTGTTTCTCTACCACTAGCAGCACAGAATGAAAAATACATTTTTGTGTTTCGAACCCCTTTAAGTTTTTTTTTTCAAGAAATGAACGATTGGAAAGCATAAACAATAATGAAGAAGGAAGGAAATAGACTATAAAAAATAAAGGAAGATAAAAAACATGGAAAAGTAAAATTATATAAATGAGAGAGAGAGATAAGTAGAAAGAATTTAAGAAACACAATCAATGGAAATAAGCAACGAAAAGAAAAAATATAAAAAAATAATAAATAAATAAAATTAATTTAATTTATTCATAAAATAGATAGAAAAATAAAGACAGATACAGAGAAAGAGAAATTAATTTTTAAAAAAGCACTTGTACGCAAAAGAAGAATAGAACTGATAATCAACTTCAGAGAGATAAGACGAAGTAGCTGCTTCCAGCAAATGCGTAACGCATATGTTTTTGTGGCGCGCAGATCTATACAAAAGTTGCGGCGGTGACGTAAGTAACATCTATGCAACTTATTTTTACCACAACTAGACTGAACAGAAACTGAAGCATTTCCACATCCTAACATTGATAAATGAAATATCAATAGGGCAAACTACGAAATAAAAATCTGCATTTATAGTCTACACTAGTCCGCTACGCAGTCAGTATTTCTGTTCATTAGGATTGGCTGTGATACTGATAGCTTGATTGTATTACAAAGATAAGGCAGAATGAATTGAACATTATTTTTTACGAGGAGGTATTAACAATTTCAATGTGTTTTGAGATACGGTACCAATTTCGTTGTTTCATCAATGTTTTATTCACTCTTGTCCAATGTTAGTTTATGCAGTGAAAAATAAATATTTACCCACATTAATACAAAATGTCACTGATTTTTTATGGTAACTGTAATTATGTTACAGTAAGCCTTATAACATTGTAATAAGTGAACTTATGGGTTAAGTGATCCATGAATAATTATCATAGGTAGGCCTAATCTCACGAAAGAAAGTTTCTGATTTCAGGGTGTCCAGTGAGGCAAGCCGAAGAAATTCAAGCATAATTCAAGGATTTCAAGGCTTGAATTTCCAAAATTTAAAACAATAGCTTTATTTACTAATATTTAAAAAATTATGAACATAGGACACAAAACTATCAACTTAAAAAAAATATTAATGACTAATATTTCTGAAAATGGTAGAATTTTCGTAAAAATAAAATATATTCTCTTCTATGCGATTTTTCCCGACGGTTCACAAAATTCAAGCATAATTCAAGGATTTTTCCCGACATGGAAAATTCAAGCATAATTCCCGATTTTTAAGGCTGCTGGACACCCTGTGATTTACATAAAAAAGGGCACTTCTTGAAATTAGTCTACCTTCTACCTTAATATTAATTGTATCTTTAATTGCTGGAATGAGAAATAGTTATCCTAATTAAAATAAGCAAATAAGCACAGGATAAAACACACGAACTGACTTACACCGAAACGAAATATAAGTTATGTTGTATAAAATAATGCGTTTTTATCCTGTTCACTGGCAGCAAAGCAAGTCTGTGACGTATTAATCACTGTACATTGATATTTGGCGTATCCAGTAGCGAGCTGATGTATTGTCAGATAAAATTGCATCCTTGCAAGCATATTAACTTAAGCTTATAAGTAGGGACCGGATTTTTAGGTTTTTAAAAACACTGTTTTAGGTTTTCCATTAGGTGATATAGTTTTTTTTTTTAGGTTTTTTGTCCAAAAAATCGTTTTCGGGTAGAATAATTGGTTTAATGAATTTGAATGTGCTACATAGGATTCAATACATAATACTTGTAAAGTTTAACTTAAGAAAATTAACTTAAATTTGTGTAAACTTGCTTTAGGACAATATTGTGCAATTAAAAGGAATACGCCGTTACACTTTACACTTCCTCTCTTCATACTGTCCATCCTAGACAACAATGGGTTGAACGAAACGCTGGTGGTATTAATTTCAACCCGCCAAAAATTATTGTCTCTCCGCAAAATATCGATTTCTCAACTGAGAAACAAAAAAGACAAAAAAAGAAAATAAAAATAGCGTAAATTAGATATTTTAGGTTTTATGTCCCATTTAGGTATATTTAGGTTTTTGTACCCCATTTAGGTATTTTTAGGTACCACAGAATTAATGTGGGTGAATCCTATGGACATAATTCGAAAAAGTGTATGAGCTCATTTTGTTTTGGAAGTAAGGGAAAAAATAGGTAAAAACATAAGAATCCGGTCCCTACTTATAAGATAAGGGACCGTGGTTGGTCGATATCCGAGGTATTGCTAAACGCTATTGGTCAATATCAAATAGCCTACGCGTCGTATGAATGGAATAGTCAGGTATAAACAGTGCTCGAAATGGGCTGCTAAATACTGGTGTACCATAAAGGCAAGAAATGTTATAGCGGTACTGGTTTACTATTTAAGTGTGTCAAGTAATACAACATCATATTGGGCTTGAGATTTCGAATCCTGATTAGTTATTTAACTACTAGCCTATACGCCATTACTTTCGAACACACAAAATTTCATGTACTTTCAGCAGTAGACATGTTAAGTAATATCCGTTTATTGATTGCGGACGGAGATATGAAACCCCCACCAAACATTTGGTCTTAAACATGAAAGTTGGGCGCTATAACCGCACCACTTCTATCCCTAAAATAATTTGTATTTCTCCAAGTGTACCTTTGCGACTTATAAATTGGACTATTTCCCATTCCTATTCCGCGGATCTTCCCTTCTACTTGGCGCAAATGGTTCGAAATGAATTAGTGGCTACGACCGGCGAAGAGCCAAATTTTGAGATTTTGATGGGGAAGAAGGTATAAGCTAATTAGCCTATAATTATATATCAAAACTTATATTTTGTTAACTGAAAATACGCATTTTTTTTTTCTTGAAATGTGGCATTAAAATCGCCTAACCTTTAAACTTATCAGCTACAAGTTCATGGCCAGTTGACCGAAAATTTGGTAGAGGTTGTCTCTTTCAATATCACTATCGTCAAGTAGAAATTATATCTTGATCATAAAGGTTTCTTATTAAATGATATAAGCTATACCGTAAATTTCAGAATAATACTCGGAAAACTGAAGCGCAGTTTTAATCCTCTACACCTGATTAAATCTGAGAGTTTGCCAACTTTAAGCGATCAATATGGTAATGGATATCGCTATCAACAGAAACGAGACGAAATTCAGAACACATTACGAGCATTTCTAGTTAAGTAACTTTGAACTCATTACCTACATGTGTAGCCACGTAGTTTCGCAATTAGAATGTTCAAAATGAAATGTTAAACTAAACAGAGGTTAAATGAAAATGGACATTCCATCAGTGGCGTTGAAATTACATCTACTGCAGTTTAAGAATATGTTGCGTGCCCAATTGAAAAAAGATGTCAAAAATCAGGGTTGGAATGTTTTAAACAAAACGTTTAAAACAAGTGTTTAAAACATGTTTAAAACAAGTGCTTGTGTTTTTTTTAAGTTTGTTTAAAACGTTTTATATCTATATATATATATATATATATATATATATATATATATATATATATATATATATGTATATAATAGGCCCTATACATTAAAATGGTTGTTTTAAACAAAATGAACAATTTAAACTTTTTTAAACAAAGAACATTGTTGTAAACATAAAAAAGTTTTAAAAAAATATTTTTAAAACAACCAACAATGTTGTTCACATAAAAAAGTTAAAAAAACATGTTTTAAACAAAAAAAAAATGTTTTTTCTTCTTTTTAAAAAACATGTTTTTTTCCAACCCTGGACAAAATGTATTCCGAATTCAAGAAGATGTTTCACTTTTAAACCATATTACTTTAAAACCAGATTACTCAAATAAAATTACGTTACTTTTTTTATTACTGCGAAACATACTGCACAAATGATAAGTGACAAACTAAAACTCTTGACAACCATTCTTTGTTACCACAATAATTAATGTTCTTCACAAAATGAAAGTCAGTGGTCTTGCAAAGACTATTGAACAGTATGTTACTTCACAATTACAAAAATTATCGTAGGGGAGTTTTTTTTTTATTTTTATTTTTTTTTTATTTTTAATTTTTATTGCTCTCTTGCATTAGAGCACCAACTTGCTTGAGCTGTTGAAAATCTTTGAAATTCACCAATGAAAAGGGAACAGGCTTGAATCAAACGGAACTAAACTGTCACCTCGACACGTCAGTTTATACAAATTTACAAACAATTAATATAAAACTTATTACGTCTTGGACTCGCATTCGGGAGGTCCCAGTTTCAAATCCCGCGGCCGGCCAATTTGAAATGCGTTTTTCATGGTTTCACCAGTTGTAAAGGTAGAGGTAAAAAGGAATTGGATATTTACATACCATGAATAATTCTCACTATTTCATCCTATACCACATCCATTTAAATTAAGATCAGTTGAAATTTACTTCAAAAAATGCACCAACAATAGAAAATAATTGACAATCAATATTTTAGTAGTCGATTCCTATTTTTGCATTCAACAATAAATCCAGGGGATAAGTTGGCATAGTGGCAGCGAAAGCACACATCGTGGGATATCGGTTTTGTTAATTTTGTGTGTACAGCAAAAGTTAACTTTCTAAGAGCGGATCTCGAGTTATATTTTATTGTGACCATTTAGCGAATATTTACATATTTAAGCATGGACTGTATGATTAAACAAAAAATAATAATAATAATAATAAAACACATTGATAGCCTATTAGGCTACAATGCGAGATCCCTTCGCAAGACAATCGATATGGGCTATTAGGGAAGGTCGCGATTCATGCGGTTATCACCAACATTTTTCGAATGGAAATCGGCTAGTGTATGTAGGTGCTCTAGAATGAAAGTGATAAAAATAAATCGCACTTGTGTTTGGTTGAAACTCCACGTTTTCTTATGTTGGGTTGGTCACTGACTCATGAGGTAAACAATGAGCGAAAACTCGAAAAAATGTTATTCTCGCAGCTTGATCCTTGTGTCATCCTGTGATGTTGCTAACTTCTGGAAATGTTTACATAGGTTATTATTTTTTCTACAAATGCTACTCCTAATAGATGGATTAAATTCAAATTATCATCGGGATACTATAATCTGTCCTTTTTTACCAGACAGATTTTTTTTTACGAAAATCTTTAAAATCCAACTCCTCCCCAAGCCTAATTTATAGAATATGAAAAATAATGTGCATTCATGTAAGCACATAAACTATGCCGTTAGAATAATGATCGTGATGATCAAGGTCGGATTATTAGGTTTTCATAAACCCTGTAGACTATTACTTTTTTTAATAGTTTCAATAGTTTAGTTTACCATTTGCAGACAAGTTCATTTAAGTTTCACTTTAATAAGTAGGCCTATATTAAACACTTTGAAAAAAATATATGAATTAATTTTATGTTTACTTGCAATTTCCCATGGCTCTGATCAGCAAAACTGTAGGAACACTTTTTGCTTGATTTTCAACAGTTTATAGTTTACTTTTAGAATCACCACTGTCATTTCCTATGTCGCCACATAAACTCATCAAGAACTTTTTTCATTTAACCAACTTTCACAATATTTCATTTTCAGCGTCATGCACTGCAAACACGGTGAATATACTGCAAGCGTAAGCTTCTTAAGACTGCCTTTAATTTGCTTCCAAAGAAACCGGGGATTTCGGATCACTAACGATTTTCTTTACCGGGACAATGAGGTACAAAATTGCAAAATTACAACATGCAATACTATACGTTCTCTTATAAATTTACTAGTAACAATGAGCAATTTGCAAAATGTAGGCAGATAATTAAAAATTAATGTTTAGTAAAAAAGTAATAATGATATACGTTAAGTATTAGTTTATTAAGCATTTTATCGTATTTTAAATTTTAGATAACAGTTTTAGCCATTTTTTGTGTTATACAGGATATTAAGGTAGGCTATTCATATACCTTTCAAATGAAACTCTATACTATTTGTCATAATTAAGAAAAATGTCTTATGTCTCAAATAAAGTAGGTTATACCAAAACTAAGATAACTACACAATCAGATTTTTTTCTTTAATAATTTGAGTGACATGTATAAGAATTTAAAGATATGCATTCAAAATAACTTTGAGAAATCATAACTAGAATTATAATTAACCTAAGACAGCGTTTTCACCAAAAGGCTCCACAATGTCCTCCACTTAATGTTACTAATCCAAACCATTTATTATGAGACTGAGCATTTTAACTTATTAATTTTCCTTACTTGTTAGTAGGTTATTTTTAAAAAATGAAATGCCTGGAAAATATCCTTTGAGGGGGCCCAATAACTTTTTTTGAAGTTTTTCTAAGATTCCTGGTGTATAACCTAGCTGCATTGTTCTGCTTCATTTTAGTCTTGAAATGGAGTCAATATCTTGATTCTAAGCCTTCTTTTCACTTTCTAGAAAATAGAGAAATGATAGAAATTTTGAAATAGGAAAAAAAATCAACTTGAAGTTTGAGTATGAGACACAGTAATGTTATACTCCCAAAATCCTCCTGTTGCATTATTATTTGCAACACTATGATGCTGTGAAAAGCTCGAATTTCCCTTTTTTTAAATCTTGAGTTCGAACGCATTGCATACAATCCGAAACTAGCATGCATACAAGCCAGGCTGCCAAAACACAAAACTTGCCCTTTACTTCCATGCATGTGGTACGAAAAACTCAAAGTATATGTTTAAAAAACTAGAGAAACCAGACTTTCATATGAGCAAAAATACTTATATAAAATTTTCATAAAAATTGCTATTAAATGGGTCGAATAATACCTTCATATAATCTTACCTACATCTAGCATAAAAATTATAGGATCCCTAGCAATCTGAATTCAAGAAAACGTGTTGAAAAGTAACAGCTTTGAAAAGTCAGATTAAATATTTCCATGTGATTAAGATGGCATTTATAAACTTACCCTCCTCTAAAGAGTAAGCAAAACGTCAATCATAACTCTTAACAGGGGCGGATCCAGAACTTATCGAAGGGAGGCTCCGTGGTGTTACATCCCCGAAGGGACTAGGCCTCTTATCGAAAGGAGGGGCCAGCTAAAGGAAAGTTTGTGGGGGTAAGGAATATCCTTTAAAAAAAAAAGGAGGGAGGGTCCTGCCCCTGAAATGTTGTAAAAATGCAGGGAAAATTACGCGTTTTAATGTTCTCTGGGTGATTTTTTCCAATTTATCAACAGACTGAAGCTTCTATTCCCTGGATCCCATTTTTAAAATTAGGCTATATGTAGGCCTATATTCTTAATATTTGGGGTATTAATTATAGGTCATTATAACGAAATAAATGTAAATACATTTTTTAATTCGACGAAAACACAGTTATTGAATTGGAAGTAAACTATTGACAGTAAAATTATATTTTGAACAGACTTTAATATTTATTACCAATTTGATAATATAATTAGGAATTATAACACAGGATTACCGGTATCAGACACTCGGGCACCTCCAACAATAAAATTCTTGTTAAAAGAGCGCCTCTAATAACAAATTCCGACAAAGTCAAATTTTTCAGGGTTTTGAATGAGAGAGGGAACCATAGACGTCAGTGCATCAGGGGTTTCAAACTATGGTTCATAACTGCAAAAGTAAGGAAACTTGCAATAAGACCTGTATTTTCGAAGATTTTAAAAACTTTGACATCTAGTGTCCATTTTATGTGAAAAAATTTTACTTCTTCACTTGCTTTATGATATTTTTTAAATTATGTCTGCGGACCATAGGTTGAGAAACGCTGCTCTAGAGGACTAGAAACTCGTAGAATTTCGCAAACATAAATATTAAGCTGCAGAGTATATTTTATTTGTAAAAATAAATAATTATTGACTTTAAAAAGTAAAATATTCTTCAGCCTCCTTCCTTAAAGGAGAACAATTAATCATCAAGACGTTTCAGCAGCACATTCATCAACACATACAACACGATGTCTCTCGGTCTGATGATCTCACTATTGCGGCTTTCCCCAAGACGACATCCCAGACGTGTTGTAGTGGGGGGGGGGGGGGTAATAACAAGAAAAACTGCACGCAGCAAACCGGTTTTAAAAATCATATGACTCCGCAATAAACGACAGCTTTCTTGAATTACATATATCCATTACATTATCCAAAAATAACATTCCTGTAAATGTCCTAGACTATATCGTTATTACGTCTGGCTCAGAAGACCTTGAAAATTAATTGAATTGTATGTTTACTGCATCGAAATGACATAACCGCACCCACTGAAATTCCATACCGTTCCATTTATTAATGCCTTTCATCAGGTTCATTGCTCGCTTTCCACCTCCACGAGCTGCTGATCGAATCCCGGTCAATACTTTATTTATGTGAAGAAACCGGTTAAGTATTCTGGGATTTTCACTTTTAGTTTGGCAATTTTTCCACATCCTAACCACATACTGGTTCATAGTTAATTGTGTACGCTGCAATAAAAAATAAAAAAAAATCAATGTTTAATAGTTGCCCTACGACAGTTATAAATGTAATATCCAAGTGGTAAAAAAGGGATTTTATTTTGCAAGTAGGTTATGTTAGCGGAACGAGATCACAAGGGCGAGTGTAGCAATACGACGGAAAAAAAAATACCATGTGTAGGCCTATCATACACTATTAGACAGCCGTTAAAATTTGTGTAGTAATTATTGTTGAATTTATTGTAATGAATTATACACCGTGGAGCCAGCCATATTGGGGCAAGCAGACAGCTGTTACTGATTTTCTGGTACACGGCTGCCAACTTCAGAACAACGTTTTTCACTCACCAAGTATGACGAATTTGTTGACGGAACGAATTTATCACCTTGAGAAATTTCACATTTAACATACGTAGTGAATTTAAAATTGTCAAATTTTATCAAATTGAGTCTATTTAATAATTATATGCAAATGTTTTCAACTACAAATCTATTTTGTGAAGCAATCACAATTTATTGGTAACTCTGTGTGTTATAATTTTATACCACTCAGTGGCATAATTTTCTCCTTTTAATTAATCCTTAATGGTTTAAGAGGAGAATAATTAATAACTAAACATCATTCCGCTTGAGTGGAACTGTTTTTAAGAATCTGGTTTTCTGTTCCCAAGCTCGCGGGTTGGATTCCTGCTCAGGATGTTGGTTCCTTGACCATAGGCGTACCGAGGGGGGGGGGTTTTGGGGGTTTGAACCCCCCCCCCCCCATTGATTAAAAAAAGGAAAATTGTATAATTTTTTAAAGTCTGCCCATAAATTACTTAATACAAGTATAAAGCGTGGGAAGCTTAAAACTCGTTATTTTGCGTCTTAATTTTTAAAATTTTCCGGGGGAGGACCCCCGGAAGCTTAAAACTCGTTATTTTGCGTCTTAATTTTTAAAATTTTCCGGGGAGGACCCCGGAAGCTTAAAAATTGTTATTTTGCATCTTAATTTTTAAAATTTTCCGGGGGAGGACCCGTAAAATGAGGACCCGAGAGGACCCCCGGACCCCCCTCTCCCTGGGGGTATTCCAGACCCCGCGGATGTTATAACCCCCCCATATGGTCGGCCTGGTTACGCCTATGTCCTTGACTGTACGTCAATTAGAGGTGTACAAATCTCGATTTTAGCTTGCCCATACCCGCTTGAACGCCAGGCAAGCAAGTTGCCAGCGTCATAGCTAGGAAGCTGGCAGGTTTCTTTAAACTTGATGGGTCAGGTCAAACCCAGCCTAGGCAAGTCAGAATAAGCTTGCGACATTCCTATCAGCTAAACAACTGTAGTTGCTAGTGTAGGTAATACTTTCTTGCTTTTCTACATGCTGGTAGAAGAAATTCACCATGCAGATAAATAAAAGGTGGATAAAGTTTTAAAATCCTTTTAGCGTCTTAACACAATTATTATTTTTATTATTAGGTAGATTTCGAAGAAAAATCTAATCTACCTAATCTACCTAATAACTTT
This sequence comes from Ectobius pallidus, assembly GCA_964059195.1. Taxonomy (NCBI): domain Eukaryota; kingdom Metazoa; phylum Arthropoda; class Insecta; order Blattodea; family Ectobiidae; genus Ectobius; species Ectobius pallidus. The sequence continues at coordinate 98,327,896 of CAXKWD010000007.1, forward strand.
CAAAAAATTCGTTCATATCTTTACGTTTCATGCCTCCCTAAGTACGAAACCACCGCCTGTTAAAAAATTGAGATATTTATATTTATATACAGTATATGTATATGTATATGTATATATATATTTATATATATATACATATATATATCTTTACACGCTAGCGGCCGTAATATTCAAGATATTTGAATCAAATTTTATTATGTTATTTCTAGGCCCAATAGTTCAGATAAGTTCGTTAATGAGCAAAATTGGCGCAAGAGGGTGGTCGGGGGAGGGGGTTGAAATTTTAAAACATTTATATCTCGGCCCCTATGAAGTATAGAGGGAAACTTTGATTGAATAAATTAGAGTACTCCTTATGGAGTTCACAGTGACACCAATGATTCGGGGGTTTTGGGAGTACGAGTGGGGGTGGGGGTATGGGGATGGAAATTCAAAATTTTCGAAACTACGTCTTGTGGGGTATCGTTGAAAAGCTCTTGATGAGTACTCTACAAATCAATAACTAGTTTCTTGATAGTTCTCATATAAGGCGAGATTTGAATGTTTGAAAAAGTTCTCTTTCCTCTTTTTTGCAGTTATTATTGCGGGTTTGTCATGCCAAGGCTAAAGAAGAAGAATGCTACGCAGCGACAGTAAATTAAAACAAAAGCACTTCGAAATCTACCTCAGCTTGTAGGCTTGCCTAAAGGGATTTTTGTTATTGTTATTAATGATTTTATGGTGTTTTCTCGAAAATGTTTGAAAATTTTTCCCATGCCGGACTAGTACTACCTTTGTTCATTGATAATTCAAACTGTCCACATTTTAGTTTCTCCTCGGCTTCCTTCAGGGTAAAATTCTCTAAACACATCTGAAGTTCCTCAACTACGTAACTGCACGACTTACCAGTGCACTGCTATACCCAGTTTCATATTCTTTCCGCCAGGCCTTGCAGTTTCCTTAGGTCCTGTGCAACCCATCAGGTTATGAAGAGCTTGTGACTCATAGCGACAGCATTTCTTATCATCGTTGTAATCTGGCTTGCTTTCAAGTCAAGCAAGTTAAAAGCTGTGACTGGTTGCAGAATTTAAAAGGGGCAGGCAAGCTAAAATCAGAATATGTACACCTCTGACGTCAATGCAATAATCCCATCTCAGTAGATTTACAGTAACTGATAACATTACAACCTAAAGTAAAAGTACAAAACCGCTATAAAATAACCAAGGAAACCATAGAGTATATTACAGAGATGCAAAAAATGGCAGTGATTAAAGGATAAAATTATGGCAAATAATCCACTGAACATGAACTACACAACTAAACACATGCATTAATTGAGTTACATTCGACACAATACAATTTTTCATACCAAACTCCAGTCTTAATGCAGAAACAACAATGTAAACTAAACAATTTGTAAATAATACTGTAAATATCTCGTGATATACCTAGCAGATAAAACACGGGTTGTATCTTAGAACAAATAAATAAATAAAAAAAATTAAAAAAAAAAATCAAGTAAAAAAAAGTTACTGGAAAAACACGTTTCATTATGCCTACTGTTAAATAAAACTGTTTTTGAAACGGTTTCATCCGGCTACCTGTGCACGGCTGTTTTGAGCAAACTATGCTCTGTAATTATTCTAGATTATGGAATATGAATTTTATTTGGCTCTTCTTGTGCTCTTTTTTTCTGCTTATAAGAGCAGTTAGTAGCTGTTCCAATGTACGATGTCACAAAGCGGGACAGAGAGATATGGTTGGAGGAAGGGAAAGATGCTTGGGGAAATATCTGAGTTGAAAAATCCCCAACCAATTAACTTATTTTCAAGAACCGGATATAGATGTGCAGAAGTCGTGAGCAAAAATTACAAGATATATTCGTATAATAGGCATAGGCCTACCTTTATATCATAAAGCTATCCACGTATGTAATAAATGTGGTCCGCATTTTACTTTTATAAACAAGAATGCATGTCCAAGAACTGTTCGTTTCAAAATGAAGCATGCATTTAATAAGTTACGGTTTTATTACCTCTTAAGAGACGTCAACTACGCCTTGTAATATCTGGCACCATTAGGTGCAGAAAAACAAAAATACAGAAAAGTTTTTAGATATAAAATCATTATATTATTATACGAAAGTAATATATTACAATAACACGACCAGAAGTATTATTACAATAGGGAAGTCGGGACTAAAGTGAAAACTGTCAAATATTCTATAAATAATGTCTATACCTAAAATTTTAATTTTCAGATAATCAACATTAGATTTTATGTCCAACTTCTTTCACTACGCCAGACCGCAAATTACTTGAACAAAAGGAAGAGAGAGAGAGAGAGTGACTGTTGGATAAGGCGTCAGTAATATTGTTCAACAACAAACAGGTTTCATTTACGACCAGCAGCTGTCTTGGAAATTAGCTGTAAAACCCCATAACCTTGCTATTTGTCAGTATTTATTTCTACATTTCTTGTCATATCAAAATAATCAGATAATTATGGCGGCATAAAACGTAAATAACAGAAATAATATTGTTTCAGTTTTTTTTTAGAACTTTTTCACGATGATCACCAAACAACCGCTCAATGCCCTTACAAGTAATTTTAATAAGTAAGATTTTGTTTATGTTATAGCTGGTCTGCAAACTGTAACTATACAATAAAAGATTATTATACAGCATATTTTTATCGGAATGTAAAATTACATTTTCATTTTAGAATCCCAATCTCCCCCTCTCTCACATATGCACACTCAACATGCAGACAAAGAGTAAAAGTATACTAATATATATTATATATATATATATATATATATATTCTCTATGAGCGCAAACGGCTACAAACCGGTAATCCTTACTTAATTCTCAATATACATATGTTCTATTTTTATTAACTGGTTTTTACTCCCCTTTCGAAGGGCGCACATCTATATGCCTGAAGGGAAAGGAATAAAAATTTGACAGGGCATGGTGGAAGCCTCGTGAACGGTCTTCTCCTGGGATGACACAACACACACAACAAAGAGGAATATTGGGAACGAGTAGAAAGTAAATAATGCAGAATTCGCCTGGAAGGAAAGAAACCCTGAGAAAAACACTCAGATCGGCACACCATAGAATTTGAAACCGCAGACTCCCGGATGTAAATCCCCGAAGTCGCGGTCAACTCAGTCGGTCAGATAAATCTTCGTTATTGATTACTGGGAGAAGTGTAAGAATTCACGTAACGTATCGCGAACATAATCATATTTGCGGAAACTTTAAATTATGATATGTTTATGGGCATACTTCCTTTCGTGTAGTAAATAGGCCTATGCTATTGATCACCCCTGTTATATCATACCATTATCATGATATGTTACATATTTCCGCAAACTATATGCATGCTCTAGTTTATAATTAGGCATACTTGTTTCCCTAAAATTAGCCCTAAATAATCGAGTTATGCATGAAGAAGGCTTCTGATTATTCGTAAATCCATTGTGCTTACAATAAACATTAAGGAAGTACTTGGGTTTCATAAAATAATAAAGTAACAACATAAAGAAGTGAATATCGGTATATAATAGCCCCAATCACTAAAACCGGAAGGCAATGGAAAACTGCCGGTAGTGTTTGTAAACTAGAAGCTTTAAAAAATGAATGGTACATTTTGTTCGTCCATATGCTTATTAGGCCTACTAGGGACCGGATTTTTAGGTTAAAAAAAATATTGCTTTTGGGTTTTCAATAAGTGAAATAGTTTTTTAGTTTTTGTTCGAAACATCGTGTTAGGTTATAATAAGTGTTTCAATTTAACTGAAAATGGAGTTAAATTTGCTGAAACTTGTTTTGAGACACGATAATAACTTATAGAATTTAATATGAAAAGAAGCAGTGAGATGCTGATTTTTTGTTCTGCAGCAAATGAGATTTCTGCTCGAATTCTCCTGTATAATAAAAAATAAACCACAAAGCCCTGGAGAATTTAAGCACATGAGATCAAAATAATTAATATTGTATCTATACATCCTTTCCTTTCCAGGATTCGAACCCAATGCTTTTAATTGAGTGAACAACATGAAACTGATTGTTACAGTTGAACAATACTTAAAAGGAATATGCCGGTAGTGTTACCAATAGGCTACCCATTCGGGTAGTCAAATGTCGACATTTAATTTTGCGGTCCCCTGGTTATATTATGTATTGTTTTTAATTTATAATTTCCACCTGTGCTTAGTATTTAAAAAAAACAGTAGGAACCTTACCTACTTTATAAAACATAACTCATCTTATTATAGTTAACAAATATAAGTAGCGTAAGCTACTAGCTGAGGAATATAAAACCTTGTACAAACAATGAATTAGTCGTAAGTCTTGTATGGACTTTAAACACATTTTTAACAGTTTTAAGAATTTTTAGTAATATTTACGACTAATTCATTGTTTGTACAAGGTTTTATATTCCAAGACCAGAAGAATATGCTACTTATATTTGTTAACTATAATAAAATAAGTTATGTTTTATAAAGTAGGTTAGGTTTCTACTGTTAATACTGAGCAAAGGTGGAAATTATAAATTAAAAACAAATAAAGCTAAGTAGGAAAACGAAAATAACTGAAATGTTATGAATTGTTTATTAAGGGTAATTAGTAGTTTACACTCTCAAATCCAAGCAGGTGGCACACTCTGTTGCCAAGTCATTCTAATAACAACAGTAATAAGTTATAGAAAATGTTAGCGTTTCTTTGATTATCGTTTCCCACTGAGATATGACAACACTTCAACACCCGGCTATTAACGAGTGTGCCCTTCTTGCATTGAACAAAGAACACTTCAAAGACAGCACCGCTGGGTACGATGATAGTAAGACGAATATATTATATACTAAAATAGAGTGCATTTGGTGATATTTATACTTTTATATCTCCTCTCTTGTCCTCGCCCATCCAACTATCAATTAATATTCTACACGGAACAATCTTCAAGCTTAATAATTTAAGCTGTATGAAATAAAATCGATTCCGTTCGTGTTAATTTTGCGTTGCTTTGAGTTCAAAATGCCAAGAGAAGTCCTGAGCGCCTTACACGCCGTCACCTGCATCTATCGCAAAAGATGAGAACTACTTGTCAGCTGATCGCCGAAACAGAGAGTCGTTTGATGAATAACAAGGTATTCTATTTAATAGGGATGTAGCGAACTAGAACCAACAGATGTCTCCACTGCTCTAGCCGGTATGCGCTAGCCGTTCGTCACTTGTTTTTCGAGTTGTTGTCTGCTGGTTCCATGCTTTTAAATGGCGTTTCATCTTAGCAGATTGAAAAATACGTTCGAACTTTTCTTTTTTTGTAGCGGGTAAAACTCTACTAGGCACATTTCTTTGTATATTGGACACTTCCAGAATATATTTACGTGAAAAAACTTAAAGAAAAATTGCAAAAGATAGACGATATATAAGTCGAAAAGAAAGAAGAATAAGCTGACAAATACTGTGAGAAATGACCGCTATTAACTACATTACTATGTTCCCGACGTACAAAATGTTATGCAGATATGAATATTTATATACAGTACTGCTAATTTGGCGATTGGGTATGATTCAAAGTAACTAAATGGATATACATCTAGGGTTCAGACAGTAAAATACTAATTGATATACGTGATAAACACTGATTTATGTGGTGTGTATTCGCAGACATTTTTAATATTATTTATTTTCTATATCAAATGCATATTTAGCCTATACCGTCATATTAAAAACGTATTCAAAATCAAAATATTAAAATATGTTTACATCACGAAAACTTACCTTTCCTGTCCCTCGTAATTAAAAAAGATGGGAACTTGGGAATCGATTAGGCCTTTTTTTCTTCTTCTCATTCTTTCTTATTCCTTTTACTATCGGTAAGTTATGCTAGACCATCGTTACATGATTTTCATTTCTAGTTATGAAACAGAATATTGTTAAGAATATTTCATTGCATGACATAGATTATAAAGGCAGAATTTAATAATTATCATACGTTAAGTTATGTAGCCTATTAAATTGGCAACGCTATTGTCACAATTTTTATTCGAGGCCGTCAATCTAACTTGGCTATCAGATGCAATAGAAGGCTACAGTAGCATAATATACACATATTTATACAGCAAAGTAAAATAAATAGGCCTAAAATAACTAAATAAATTAAACAGGGAAGTGGTCTTTAAATATAAAGGTGCACTAAAGATACAGTTTAACAAAGGTATAAAACTAACATAATGTACTGTAATTATCATTGCGTTACTAGGTAATTTTTATTTATTTATTGTAATTTACTCTATTTTTAAATGGCCCTTAACATATTCTCGATGCTCACGGCAAATTTAATATTAATTTAAAAATTAAAGAATATCTAATCCCCGCACTGCATATAAATATTCATACATTTATAACATATTACTGCAAGTCGAGTACAAAATAATGTCGTCTGTATCGGAAATATCTCACAATATTTGTTCGTTAATCCTTCCTTTTTAGTGTTATTTAGAGCCTATCTTCTGTGATTTTTCTTTCGTATTTTTGACACTTCAACATTCTAGAAGGGCCCAGTAGACAAGGCAGTACGTATAGTAGCCTCGTGTCCTCTATAAAAATATAAAATTACGAACATATTTTTCGGACTGAGAAGTTGGAGCGCCATTTAAAAGCATGAAGCCAGCAGAAGAAAACTGGAAAAACAAGTGACGAACGGCTAGCGCATACCGGCTAGTACACCCACGCTATCTGTCGGAGAAGTTTGGCGAGCTACATCCCTATTTGTAGTAGTAGGGGAAGTCCATCAGGTCGGGTGCGACCCCTGGCGATCCAAACGGATTTACAAGGCAGTAGGGCTGCCAGCCATGACTATTCGAAATGTCTTTTCCTGTTCCTAACACTCATATCCACTATCTTCTTCCATCCAACCCGGTCCTTCACAGCACTTAGAATTTCTTCCCATCTTAGATTGGTGGCATTGCTAATCTCTGCGTGCCATCTTGTTCTTATCCTACCCCTACCTCGCTTCCCGTCCACTATACCTAGCATAACATCTTTTTCCAAGGAGCTGTTTTTCCTCATTATATGTCCAAAATACATTAATTTATGCTTAGTTGCTGTTGCCTCTAGTGACATGTCTGGTTGAATTTCCTTTATTATGGACAAGTTAGTCCTTTTTTCTGCCCATGATACATTTAGAAGTTTTCTCCAGACCCACATTTCAAAGGAATCAAGTCTTATTTTCTCCTCCGTACGGTCGAACAAAAACAGTCGTATATGCAACTTCCTTATAATGGCAATTAACAGGGCCCGGATTCTAATGACATGTCACCTTTTTATTGATACTGCATAGACATTGCCAACTTGTGGATAAATCCTAATCATGGCCTCTAGATTATAGAAATGCATTTTTATCAGGTCATTTTTTGTCATTTTATGCAATTTTACATTTTTAGGGCATTTATTTCAATTTTAGGTCATTATTTTGTCATTTTCGTGTCATTTGCTTCCTTATTTAGTCATTTTCATGTATTTACATTGGGTGTATTAACTTTTTTCGTCGCTAGCGGTGCTGTCTTTGAAGTGTTGTTTGTTTAATGCAAGAAGGAAAAATTCGGCGTTAAAGTGTTGACATGTCTCAGTCGGAAGTGAGAATAAAAGAAACGCCAAAATGTTGTATTATATTACTATTGTTATTAGATTGACTTGGCATCAGAGTCTGCCACCTGCTTGGATTTGAGAGTGCAAACTACTGTTTACCCTCAATAAACAACAATATAATCCGACAGACCACAAAAGGATGTGCCGAATTTAGACTCACCAGTGCCTTAATGCCAGTATAAATTTCCGTGAGAAAAGAACATTCACAACATTACAGTTATTTACAGTTCTTACAATTATGCACAACCCAGTCTATAACTTTGTGTGTACAATATTTTTTTATAAATAAAATATCAGTTTTAGGTCATTTTTTTATAATTACCAAGTCATTTTCTTTAAAATTTAGGGTCATTAGGTAATCAGAATCAGGGTCCTGGTAATTAAACACTCGGACAGACCGACAGACATTTTCCCCGTCCACCATACAATGTCGCACTTGTATTATAGCCCCTTATATATCACACGGGCGCCCTTGATTAATTTATTACATAAAACTGAGATTTCATTTTGCATAACGTTGTATGTTTTGTTTAAAATTTGTGACAATGTATCACATTCGCTTCATAATAAAATATCTGCTCACATTTTACTAATTTCTAGGCCCTTCTTAACGGCATATTTCTCAGTTAAATATTATACAGGGACTGGAACACCATTTAGTCCCGGCACTTCATACTCCTTGATAATTGAGTCTCAGATCGACCCCGAAACGTCGGAATTGATCGACGTAACCACCTGATTACAAGCCGGGTAAATATTCTAGCCTATATATTACTAACACCAGGAAAAGTTCAAAGTACATTTACAGCATATTTCGCTAAATGAATGTTTTCTGAACGGACTATACAATAATTCACAGAAAACGTTTTCGGAACAAACTTATTGTGGCAACAAGCTTTCTTTTTCTCGGTACTCTACGTTACGTTTCTATCGATCACCTATTTTTTTCACCATTTCATGTTTGGTATACCATCTACTTTTAATTCGTAAATAAAATAGTGTCCTGTTATATTTGTCTATGTTACGCCCACATCTAACATACGTACGGTACATCAAAGGCGTTGACAGGTTTGTTGATATAATAATTAATGTGGATACTTATACTATTATGAGAGGTACTTACCTATCTTAGCAAGACTGGCGCTGAAAATCCAGACTCCGATGATGAATGGTGTTTCCACACGTTCAAATTCTACAGATGCCACAGGATACCGCTTCGTTTCTCCTTTAGTAACCTTCTCCGAATCTGAACCAGAACCCACATTTCCAGGTCCATCATCAGCATTGTGGATGTAGGCCGGACCAGGCACCCTTGGGCTGCTAGCTTCGAAGCCACCAGGTTCGGAGGAACGTCCTAAAGATGAAGAAGGGGAAGAATATTCATCTTCAAAAGCACCATCACCACCTCCACCATCACTCTGACTAGAATCATCTGTATAGGCAGGATCATCCATGCCTCTAACTGACCAAGAAAAAGTTCTACTGTAGTAATTATTACCAGAAGGTGGTGACGTCGATCTAGATGTTGTAGAACTGGATACATCAGGCCTTCCGGAACAAGCACCCAAATGTCCTAACAGTAACATAACGAAGAACAAGAAGTAGACTTTCCTCTGGCTGTAACATCGGGTTGAATCTAAGAAGTGCCGATGACAAGCACTGTAAACAGTGGCAACTTCAAAAAGCAGCATCTGCAGCTTGGACGCCATCCCGGTAATGCACTGTGCTGGGTTAATACGGAACTAATTCGTAAACTGTACCCATCAATACTATTTACAAATAAAATTGTTGGTATTTTAAAAATAAATAAAAATAAAACAAAAGTGAGGTTACGTTATTAGATAGTTTTTATTGGATGCTAAGACCTCCATGCCACATGCCATACCGGTCAGCTGCAAGGAGGATCACACAACTGTGCACTACTTCACTCACAACACGACTAGAGTGCCTGCCTGCTTGCGCGCGGTCTCAGAGGTGGGGGATCTGTCCTTACCGATTATTTATTTACGTACACGCTCGCACACGTAAGAGGCATTGCAGTGAACCTATTTCAACAGTAGTTTTGTTAACACTTGATAACGGCGGCCAATGGGAGTGGTTGCTAATTTCCTGCAGGTGCTTCCAACAATGGGCACTTGGACCCGCCCTCATCGTTCGAGGCAAGGTCCTGGCGCTCCTACCGCGAGAGACTGGGGTGGCATAGAAACAGCTGATCCATCGCCGTCATATCAACTGTAGAGAGGGCGAGAGGAGAGAGTATACGCAATCGCAATGCTCGCTGCGAAAACGGGTCAGGGGAGGGTGGATGGAACGACGCCATCCACGAGGAGACGGCTGCGTCGAGTCTACTGGCAAAGCGAAGCGAAGTAGTTTTCCCAGGCGCCACTAGCAGCGCTTCTAGACGAGCGCCTTTTCAGGCAAGCGGGGGAGTGTACTGTATACTGATTACTGAGTGTACTGTATAAAAGGGGAACTTTTAACAAGGTATACTGTCATCAAATAATATTACTTCTCGTGACATCCTTATTCTATTACAGGTTCTATGACTTTTGAATGTTTGTGTTGTACACCTGAAAAAAAAATCCTGGCTTCCTGCCTTCCTGAAAAATGTTACAAGCAATTACTATAGAAGCCATGGGTGTCCGCAGAAATTTTGTCAAGGAGGGGCAAATGAACAAATTACCGCCGCCACTATCACCTTTACTAAACTACTATTACAGCCACTTTATTATTATTATTATTATTATTATTATTATTATTATTATTATTATTATTATTATTATTATATCATTACCATTATTGTCATAATTATTTGTATTGCTATTATTATTATGAATGGGCGGCTAACATATTTTTATATTAAGTGCCAGAATGGTACTTTCTAAGATTGTACGGTGGACGGGAAAAATGTCTGTCCGTCTGTCCGTGTGTCTTTACGCGCGACAACTCGAATACGCTTTATCAATTTTCATGAAACTTAGTATACGCACTTATAACGATCATGGGACGAAGCGTATTGATTTTGGACCAAATCGGTTGACCAATAACGGAGTAACGCACAATGAACGGTTTAAAAATAGCAAATAAATACCGCTATCCAGTTTAGAGTGATAGGGAAAAAGTGAATAATTAAAAAAAAACCAAAGTTCCAGGAGAGACAAAAAAAAAACAATTTATTTCCACAACATTGTTATAATATCTAGTTCAGCCCACCCAAATATTTTTACATACTATCGTATAATGTGTAGAAATATCTGGATGGGCTGATCTAAATATTGGCACATTGTTGTGGAAGTAAATTGTTTTTTGTCTCTCTTGATTTTATTTATTTATTTTTTTTATACTTATTCGCTTTTTCCCTATCACTCTAGCATTCATTCTGAGAATACAAGTTCATGTAAACAAATACACGTGATTTGAACTGCAGCACACATCATGCTACAAGACAATATATAGCCCCATACTACATCTCATTTTTGTAATAGTAAAAAGCTCATAATGTGGACAAAAATTAAGATAATATCAATTTATTACAAATGTTTCAGTGTATGGCGAAACGCTGAGTTCGCAATATACCCCTTCAGTCTGTTAGAGGCATTGTTGTGTATAATTACAAACATAGGCCTAATATTACAAATTTTTCAGTGTATGGTGAAACGTGGCATTCATAATTATTTATAACCCAGTCTGCAGGAAGCATTATTGTGTATCCTTTCATTACAAACATAATGACTGGAATTCAACCCGGTGTCAGAGTGTCATAATTTTATGCATATATATAAAGAGGTAAATCTTTGCGAAGTGGACAAAAAGAAATAATACTGACTGTTTTTAAAGGATTGCACTTGCAATTGAGGAAATTTACATGGGAATTCACCTGTTTAGACTATGCACCCGCATGCAATTTTTAGTTGCGCAACTGAAAAGTTGCATGAGTGAGAACCATGGGATCTAATGAGAGTGCGCCCTCATGCTATCATTCAGTCGGCCGATTAAAAAGTTGTGACTTTCTACAAACCCCATGCAACTCATTAGCCGTGCATTCATATTGTAATACACAAGTTTATAAGTGTCTGCGCTCACGTGCAACCATTCAGACGGCCATTCGCTCGAGCAGTATACGAATCTTCACAAAAGGTACGGTATGTAACATACTAGTTTTTTTTAAAATATATTTATTACATTATTTAAAAGCGATGGTACCTTTTTACAGCGATATTTATCATAAATATGTAATTAAAGACAGTGATCTCAGTTCTATTTTAGAATATATGATGCGAGTACAGAGTGGGCAGAGAAGTTAATGCAGGCTGTGTAATGACAACCTGAAAGAACATTCAGACCGAAATATAATAATAACGGAAAGGTAAGTCAGAATGAAAAATTCAATGTCATACACTGGATTTGAATAAGGATCTGGGATTGTGAGTCTGAATGTTGTACCGGCACGTTGCCATGGTACCTGTAGCTCAGTTGGTTAGAGCATCGGCACGGAGAGCCGAAGATCCTGGTTCAAATCCCGGCTATGGCATTGAATTTTTCATTCTGACTTCACCTTTCCATCTTAACCTACACACAGCCGTGTGAAAAAATTATCATTCCATAATAATAACGCTTTGGAATGAGGTTATGAAACAATAGAGGAAAACCGGAATAGCTACGCTCCTGGGGTACCCGAATATCATCTGGCCGATATTATCATCTTCATCCCATCGGCGCCTTCTTCAGAGGGAGTGTGTGAGCGACTGGTGTGTCTCGTTCTTTTGTGTTCGTGTTGGTCCCGCATTGGGCTGACCACTCATCCGGGGGCCCTCTACGTTTTTATCTGGTCATAAAAGTGTGTCTGAGATCCCAAATTAACTCCTCCCTTGGCAGGTCGCGGTTCTGTAAAGGCCTGGACGGCATGGGCCGCATAAACATCCCTACAACGGGAGAGGTTAAACTAAGGGAAAGAAGAGTAATTTACTTAATAAAAATAATTGTGTTATCGTTAAGCTATTTGGTACATGAATATTCTTCTGTAATAGGCTATTTTGAATTTCTTAAATTAATTTATTCTTTTAAATAAATTCATAAAAATTGCATATTTACTTTCTTACCCTATTACTCCTGCCACTGACAACTTCTATTCTTCAGGAATAGTCTCTCTCTCTACCTGCTATTTTGTTATGTTAGACCTACCGCAGAAGTATTATCAAAACTATTAAAACCCATTGGATCATAGGGATAACATAGCTTTTTATGGTGACATCTTAAGGTTGCGTACAATTTACAGAGAACCCATTTCATTAGGCTTGTGATAGGATGAACCCAATATTTATGTTCTTTCTCCTCAGTTCAAGTGCTCAACACAAGCTACCTCATCAAACATGCTACTATAATAATTGTATGTAGGCTCACATTTCAATTGCGCAACCGTTTGATTGCATATAGGTCTATGGGCTCAGAACGGCGATCGGCCGACTGTTCAGTTGCACAACCAAAAATTGCATGTGGGCGCATAGCCACCAGAAGTAGGACTACCTAGGTATATGGAAACTGCGTCGACTCTAGTGCAGCGAGAACTCCAAGAAAAGTTATCAAGCTACGCCGTGCTTTAGATAACCTTGCTGACTTTGTGAAAAGTACTATTTGAGCTAAAGTTCATCAATGTGGCAAAAGACGTATTCCTTAAAGCTTTGCACACAAAAAGGCCAGTGCCAAGTGCCGCCATACCACATATTCCTAAACATTTTGCGACCCCCCCCCCCCAGGGTCGTGCTTCCTTGGGCATTTATCCAGTCTTCCCATTGGTATACGCGGGCCTAGACCAACAAAGCCTCTCGATTGGCTATGTAGCGTTTTACACTTAGATTTTGAAAACACAAGTGCCATTGTAAATAGGTTACAACAAACAGCACTTCACTTGCACAGAATCAAGATCTAAGTAGGTTGTTCACACATGGTGCTCTGAACAAGGGAGAAGCTAGAGAAAATCATGCCACATCTTTCAGTCTAATAAATAGGAATGGTTTTAGATATTTTTTTCATATTGTCCACACATTCTCAAGAATCGTTGTTTTTGAAATTATGTTGAATTTGTCCCCTTCGTAAAATTCGTAGCGACACCCCTGTCCTGTATATAACAGTATTCAGGTAGTACTCATTTTCAACTAAAACAACAAAATAAATAAATAAAAAAGTCTTTGTTTTTAACGCATTTGACTTCTGAAAATAGCCAGCGTAGATAGATTATTATGGGAGAGGAAGACTGACGCAACACATGATCAAATAACGTTACGGGCGGAATGATACAAATGTAAATGTTACATGCACTTGCACTCTTAAATGACTGGATAATACAATACCACGTTGCCAACTCACTAGCTGACTTCCAGATAAGCCAGAAACTTGAAATTTGGCATAGCTTAGACTATAGCTGACGAAAATATTCCAAAAGTCCGATTATTTTTATTTTTTACTCCCGAAAAAACATTCAAAATGGCGGACGCAATTTCAAGGTCTGTGCAGACATTCTTTGGAGGCTTATAGGCCTAGTAGCTGAACGGTTAAGTCGTATAAAACATTCGACTGCACTAGCAATAACGGATCTTGAGAGATGTACAAGTTTAGCCCTATGACTTTGTGTAGTAACTCCATCGGTTATACCTTAGATAGAGTTCGATTTTTTATTTTAAGTATTTTTTATATTTTTCTCATATTATGTAATTTTTGACACACTTATAGGACAGTAGAATCATAAAATTTGGCAGCGATATTGGCACATACGACAGCCATAAGCGTGCAAAGTTTAGAGTTTCTAGTTGCTCCATAAATATGGAAAAACTGACCGGATATCCGTGACGTCATTCACATCTACCACAGACCAATCATCCACTTATTAACATTAATGTTTACTCACTTCCAGATGAGCTGTAAACTTAAAATTTGGCAAACTTATAGCTTTTAGCATATAACTAATGGGAAAATTCCAAAAAGTTCAATTTTTTATTTTTCCCTCCAAAACAAACATAATTTTTTGATTGCGTATTTATACGGTTTCGGATTTTGACAAAAATAAAGGAATAGGCCTATTGTTGACATGAGGAATTTGTTATAAATTCGTTCTGTTGATATTCTAGTTATCCCACTTATTCCTTCACATATGCTTATCAAACTTTCTCAGGAAACCGTGGTCTAATACACAACAGTTTCTGAAATATGGCATACAGTATTAATTCCATCTGGCACTATGTTACATCAGTTTACCTGATTTTTATTAACTCTATTATCATTACTAATTAGTTTATTATTACTTTTACTATCATTATGTATTATATTACACTAATCTCTTATTTCGTGAAATTGACGGGTCCGGTCCTTGTAGGTAGGCAGATACCCATGGTCTCCTAGGTTAAATGGACATCTATCCAACAACAAAAATGTTGCACTAAATCATCATTTTGTAGCTATATCAACGCATGCTCTGATCAGTATTACGTCCCATAAAAAAATTAAGCTTTCTAACTTGGTAATTAAATAAAAAATCAATAGATTATACCTCGTTCAAATTTTCATTCAGCCTCAAATTAAAATACCATGATGATGCTATTTTTTAGGACAAAATATAGTCTACTCCAGTGGTTCCCAAAGTGGCGTCCGCAGGCGGTTTAAGAAGAAACAGCATATCCCGTAATTTTCTCAAATTACATATCTTCTATAAGTTAATCAAAATGTTAAAACCTAAAACATTCTTGGCTTTAATAGTGGTTACGTTGTACCTATACGTGCACGATCGATCATAAAATATTAAATGGATCTGGTTTGACTCCAAAGTATAGCTGGATTTTTCTATAAGACATTTGGGAACCACTAGACCACTCTATATACTTACTTTCTCTACATTTTTATATACTTATTACTTAAATTATTGTTCTCAGATATAATCTCACATTTGTTTTTGCTTAAATTGCTTACGGATTATTGCATAATGAGCACTGATATTTATATCAAGTTAAATTCCCCCCCCCCCCCGAGTTGAATGCATCCCGCTTCCCTTGAGTTGTCTGCTCCGGTACTCTCAGATTTATTACCTACCCTTTCCATATGAAATTCTCTAATCAACAAACTGCGCTTTGGCCCACTATGAAATTTGCTAAATAAACAAGTTGCACTTCTAACATACAACTTTCAACACAAGCTTCTGGAGTTTAAATGCCCAATTGATAATTGCTTGTACTAAGAAAAGGTTACAAGTTAAATTCGCCGGTTCTGATGCTGATCATTTTCGCAGTCGACATCTTAAAACGCATTAAATAGTTGAGGTCATATAGGCAAGCTTGGAATCAACCCTCCTATTCACCCTTTTGAAAACCCGAAAAACCATTATCCATTTAAAAAGAAAGACTGTTCAGCTTTCTATGGAAAGCCCCACAGTTGACTGATTATGACCGACTGACGATGCAAGTTCTGCCCACATCATCTTAATTGATCCTTATCGATGTCATGTCCATCACGATGTCTTTTGTTATATTATGGAAACTAAAGTAATTCAGTAGCGGATTTCAACAGGGGGGAGCCAATTTATGTAGGGACGCAAGAGGCAACTTGCGTATTTTGCAAATTCAACAATTTACATCATGCTATCATTTTAAGGTATGTGTACAGGTAGGGGAAGAAAAGCGGACCGACTAGTAGTCGATATGAGCCACTGCGCATGCCTAGCGGCATTCACAGGATAGCAGGGAATGTATTGAAATGAACATTGCTTGATTTGGGTAATAATTTCACGTAATTTGCATTGCTTGTGAAAACAAACGTTTCCGTGACATCTCTTACATTTATTTACGTATCACAAGGCTCTGAAATCAGCTACAAGAGTCGGTCCGCTTCCCTCCCCCCTACCTGTACACCATGATAAGGTCAAAAATGTAGATTTTTTAAAAATAAGTTTTCTTACTCACAGCAATTTCTCCTCTTTAATTTGATATATTTACTTTTACCAAAATAGTTATTTCTTTTAACAATTAATTTTATTTTGAACTTTTTTAGTAAAATTCCTTAATAATGAACCATGAAAAAATTTAAGACAGTACCTTAAAAATTATAGAATTTTACCCCTCAGGGTGTACTCATAAATTAACTAAAATCAAGAGGCAACCCTAGTGGTATATAATTGTAAAACCAATAAGCGCGATTGTCATGCTGACTGATGAAATACAAAACCTGAAAATCAGGGGCGGATCCAGAGAGACATTTGGGGGGGGGGGAACCAAGGTAGAGAGGGAAGTTTTTACTCATAAAAATTAATTATTCCCAGTACACAATTGAAAACAAAATGAACATTTCAGCATTTTCTTACAAGGTATTTCAAAATAATGAATGTCATTGCTTTAATTTAATTATTTGTGTTATGTTCTAGTAAATTTTGAATAATTTGTGCTTAATGTTAAAAATTTTGGGGGGGGGGGAATTCCCCCCCCCCCCCCGTGGATCCGCCCCTGCTGAAAATCCCATGGATTGTAATGATTTTGCGATTAGGTTGTCTTTCAGTCTCAACATTTACATTTGCTGTCTACGATCTTTTATCTCATTGTCATTAGTTTTTTTCACATACAATGCTGCGCACAACCAGATTCCTTATGTTCCGGATTTATTTTAAATACGAATATCTTATTCAAAGGTTAACCTAACCTACAAATGGCCCTATAATTATTAATTTTACCTGGCGGAGTTAAGGCTTTACTTATATTTATAATTTTCTGAGAACAAACTGAGTTTAGGCCTACATGAATTTTATAGGTTCTAAAGAACATTACAACCTAAAATTGAGGAGTTTATAGACTTTTCTTGCTCTGAAAAAATCATGAGGTGGCCACTATACTGTCATCCATTACGCAATCTCACGCATAACCTGTAGCTAGTCTACATGTTACTTCAATGAACCTTGTGTTCTTGTGAAATACGTTTAAACAATTCTATTCACTGTCCATTATCCTATAAGAAAATGTTCATCTTGAGAATCGAATCCCTACACATACCAATAAGGGCACCAAGACATACAGTAAGACAGATCCCTCAACCTTAATATCTCGTAAAATTCAGCTTCATGCACCAATTAGGAAGACTAAATCAATCGAAGAAATTGAACAGGTATGTTAAAAATGGGGGGCATTCAAGAATTTTGAGGGACATGATTACTACTAAGAAAGTTAGTGGACATTTCTAAAAACAATACTGTAACTTACCTCGAACACTTTCGTAAGATCCATTAATTTCCCATCAGTTTATTACACACGCTTATACACTTTTTCACGCCGTTTGTTTTCTTTCCACATTTTAACTTGATTTTCCACTTTGATATGTTCTAACCTCGACAAACTGAAGCGAAAAACAGGCATAACTAATAACGCTGCCAACCAAAATACCTAATCATTTATGCTCTGATTTAAAAACACTTGACGTAATGTACAATGTTGCCAACGCTGATTAGTGAGCTATAAGAACTATAAACACGCGTAATCGCTGAAACCAACAGGGATTCAAGCGATTTACGTTAGGAGCAGCCGTCTCAAAAATTGAAATTCCAGCGAACTTAAAAATATCAGGATTAAGTAATCTTCAACATTAGAGTAAATTATTTACATATCCAGAATAAAACCAGGACATTCAGTACCCCGCAAGGACAGTGGCGGATCTATACAGTCCCCCTCCCCTACACTTCTAGTGGGAACAAAAGGGTTTAACTTTCGTCTGGCGGGTGTTACAGACGACGTAATTTCATCTCCACCGCATATGACAGTCGTTTAAGATTCCTTATATCTCAAATTACGTAGGCTGTACTGTATATTGAATTCTTATGTAAACTTATTTTTTTTTGTCAAGGATAAGCAGGAAAATTGTAGCTTGTATCTCGATTTTTTTCTTTGAAAAACGACCAAATTTCATGTTATCCTGTTCTTCAAAACCTGTAGAATCCTTAATATGATCACCTTTCCCTCGTAGGAACATTGTAAGCTTAAGTATTTAAAGTCATTAAGAAGTTCATACAAAATTATTCTAAAATGGTGCTATGAACTGAAGCATAGTCACAAGAATCAGCTGCAAGGGGAGTAGTTAGTCACATGATGCAGACATCCAGGGCTGTAAAGTTAAATGCCGATTGAACTTATATCACTGTTCCTAACCTAACTGCCACCAACCTAGCTTTACACGTACCAGCATCATATTACTTTTCCTTACGTAACCACCCCCAAACTAGCTCTACATGTCACTAATGCTAATATCACTATTTCTAACCTAAATACCACTTACCTAGAATCCATGAATATACTTGGCAAGGTGAAAATAAGCTACATACCTCATGGCCAGAAAGTCCGGTATCATTCAAAGAGCTTAAATCTATATATGGCACATAGAAAAACTATAAACATTAACACGGAAACACTATCCCTCTATGCAGAAGACCTACACCCTACACATAACTTCCTCGCCAGTCTTTCAGACCAGCAAATCCAGTGCAATTCAAGGAATAAATCTTCAAGTAGCTATAGCACCAGCCATTCTGATATCATGCACATGTTCTGCCGGTACTTTAATACGCATGAATAAAGCAGTTGTCCAGTCTGTGCTTAAAGGACCAATGAAACAAAAGTTCATTGGTAGCCAAGGGGACTAATGGTGTGCAAGCTAGGGTCTGCATAACATGGAACACCTCACGTAGAAACCCAGATATGAGCTATAGTAAACCTGAATTAGCTACTGAAAAGTGTCTTCTATAAGTACTGCAGACCAAGTTCGTCATTTAGGTTGGTACAGTAATGATAAACAATACACACTCACAACTTTCTCTTACTTCCAACTTCCATACAGTGACTGCCCCACAGAATATCTGCAATGAATTGTTGATACAATTTGGATTTATGAAGACTATTCCATGAATTAAAATTTAATGGATTATACAAATAACAATTACTTGTTGATACAATTGATTACTCAAAACCCAAGTGAGGAAGTTTGTAAAAATTTTGAGTAGCTTCTTATAACCAGTCCCTACCCTCTGTAGAATTTATATGAAACAAATTTCAGAGTATGAATCTTTGTCTCTGTATATGCAATAAAAATACCAAATTTAAACAAGATCACTGTAGTGATTTTTGAGGATGCCAAGAAAAACAAAATGCTCTTAATCTAAAATGGTAGTAAGAGTAAGAGAGTCATCGAAGTTCATAAGATTTCTCATTTCTGAGCAATTTGATTAAATTTACAATTACACTAATGAACACAATGAATAAAGGCATCGTAAACAACTGCCTCTAATGGCCAATTGCAAGTATATCCATATTGTCAATTTAAGGCCAAAAATTGAACTCTTCCAAAGGCCTTGGAGGTTAGGATCCAGCCAGCAGCTCAAAATATCTTCTTTGAGTTCACTCTGCAAATTCAATTATTAGGGCTTTTTTTAAAATAGCAATAGTCTCTGCTGCCCTATTGAACTTCGCAGATAAGCTAGATCCTGTAGTAAACTTCTGCATCTTTTAGCTGCGTCCCTTGTTTCACTCATTTTGCTTTACACTAATGCATTTTTACAATTTTAATTTTGCATTACAAATTTATAACCTTCAGTCCTTCACAACCAAGATAGACCAGGTAATTGAATCATTGTGCAGGAACAAAATTGAAAGAATAAAAAAAAAATGATAGATACAAACTCCAGAATAACCAAACAGAAAAATGGCAGAGAGATGCTTTAAAAACACCTAAATCCATTTCAACATAGAAAACAACACAAAATCCTTTAAAATCAATAAAGATTTTCTACAAAGAACACAACAAAATATGCAAAAATAAGACATATTATAAGGCGAGGAAGATCATGGAATTTGATAACAGTGTGTAACATTTCTCTACTTGCACTGATGAATGTATTATTTGAACAAAAATTGGACTAGACCTGACTCTTTTCCAGATCATATTACATCTTCCCATGAAATATTATTTTTACTGAATTTTTATCATAGGTAATACCACGAGAGTTGATGAGTTTATCGATAGATTTGCAACTGCGCAGCAGGAGAGAATTTATCTGATGAAACTAGTCAACTCGATTTGGATTTATTAAGACTATTCCATGAATAAAAATTTAATGGATTATACAAATAACAATTACTTTTTTACTTTGTTATATAAAAACAAAACTAACAGCTGTGAGATCACGTCATACTATGAATCAACCATCCATTAATCGATTCGAGTTACCATGTTGTAACCAATGCTACCAATGGTGTATATAAGACATAGTTAACCTAATTCAGGTAAGCTAACAGCAGAACAGAATAAAAACACACAAACTGGGTTGCACTGAATTGAAATTGTGTCTTTAATCAATGTACGTTTATATTATTTCACTTTTCCGAACATTTATGTTGTATAAAATAATGTGTTTTTATTGTGTTTAGCTGGCAGCATGTGGAGTAATAATCATGGCACGACGATGCCTTACATGTCCAGTAACGAGCTGACGGTTTATCAGGTAAAACAGCTTGCTGATATTAATAGCAAGCATTTTTTAAGATAACGATCGTAATTGGTCTATATCCGAGGAATTGCTAAACGTTATTGGTCAATATCAAACATGCGGCATATGAGTGGAATAGTCATACATAAACAATACTAGACATTCAAGTTGTTCTCTGTTCACGAAATCTCATGAATTCATAACTAATGTCACAGACTTACCACCAGAAAATTGAGAGATTATTATTATAACGATAAATCAAATTACAGCCATCTTTAAAATGTATAAAAAGTATGTACAGGTTTAAAAACTGTAACGTTTAAGTTATTTTTTAAAATTCTGAGCACATTTTTAAAGAGTTTAAATGCAAGCATATTTGAGTAATTTTAGTGCACATAAATCCAATTTTCAGTTATCTGTAATCTAATGATGTAATTATACTAGCAGAGATTCCCTATTTATACAAATAAAACCATCTGCTTTTGCAGAAACAGAATTTTCCGTGCAGTTGATATCTTATGGAACAATTTGAATACACCAGCATGATATTATGAATTCTAAAACAGAGACTACAGAGCAGAGGGAAAAAAATTGTGGGACAATTCATTCACAGAGTCTCTGACTCACATATTAAGAAGAAAAAGGAGGGGTTGAGGATGTACGTGAATGTTCAAGCATGGGACTGGAGTAAGCATAATTTTTTTTACTAAATGTCATTTATGTACTTTCAAATTTGTAAAAACATACTTTTACACAAATAAACTAATAACATTTACAAGTAGTGTATCAAAAAAATTAAACATTTGCATCTTTTGAGTAACCTTGCCTTCACTGATTTAATAACTTATAAGGATTATATTAAAATAAGGTACAATGTACACAATTCTTCACAAAATTATAAATATAGTTCCCTAGTTTTATGACAACATATCATCATCGTTCCGGCAGAAGTTTCTAAGTCCAAAATCTTAGTTATGAGATACAGTTGTTTTAACATTTGAATAAACCATTGCATTTGGCAAAAATATAAGTGCTAGTTACTTGGAAATGGGTTGGTATATTAATTAGTCGGTTCACCTGCCTATAAAGCATTCTTTTGGTTGCTGGTGACCCTGGCAGTTAAAAAGCGACCTTAAATAAATAAATTTTAAAAAAAGGCATTCTTTCAGCAATGTAGTAGTACAGTCAACCCTCGATATAATGCCACCATCCGTTCCCTAACATTTAGTGGCACAAAACGAGGGTGGCACTAAAACAAAATTTAATTTTTAAAACAACCATGTCATATTACAGTGCTGTATTAATTTACTGTACTGTATTATGAAAGAAAATTAAATAAAAGGCACATAGGGAACTTTAGAACAAAATAAAATAAACTGTACTATACTGTACAGTAACTCAATTTACTACAGTTTATGTCCAGTGCTACAGTATACAAAGGGGTTGAAAATCATGTGGGGTTCATGTAAATGATTATGATTACAGTAGAGTACAGTACCTTTGGTCTTTGTTTGAAAAAAGTAACTGTAACTGTAGTGTAGTGTTTAACAGCTGAATGGACACTGGACTAAAAGAAGTGAAAGTTTGGAATGTCCCATTGTATGAAGAGCTCTTTCTACCTGGTCCACCCTCACACAGGCTGTCTGTCCGACTACTTAACATAGCTTCCTCATTCCACTGCACTACATTTACAATTAGTGGCAGGGGAACTCTCACTTCTTGGAAATGGAGTTCAGTATGTTTCTTAAATAATCTTCCTAACATTCACACCAGTTTTAAAATAACTCTGCAACTGAAAAAAAAATCACTGCAAGCTATATTTTGTAAAAATTTTGTCTTATATTCACTAAATTAATTGACACAGTAACGAGGTTTCTTATGTATTTTATTTGGGAATCCATTCACTTGCATTTATTGGCGCAGTGCGAGGGTGGCACTGTAAAGAGGGGCATTATATCGAGGGTTGACTGTATATATATAACTCAAAGTAGACATTTTTGGAGTTAGTGACTTCTGCCGTAATGATGACAATATGCATTTACAATAGAATTCTAACCCACTTTCTCAAATGGTAAATGCTAAATGACACTAAGATGAATGACTGAATGTTACAGGGGTTTGTCAAGTTATGCTAATAAACAAGCAGTTTCTTATAAAAACCCTGAGTTAATTTTTTCTTACAGATTTAAATACGATTTTAATCATTTTTCAATCAAGCTCTGGCTTGGGAACCATACACACTTTACATTATCCTCTTTCATTTACTGAGTAAGAAGGCTGAAAGCTGTCTGAGCTTTTGGCTGCTGCTTGCTTTCCAGCCATCTGCTAGCAAGAAATGAGTAAAGCTGGAGAAAGACTGTCTATATATACTGTCATATTAGTAAATTAGTGCGGTGCAAGATAAGAAACTTACAAACTATTATTTTGCAATTTTGAAACTACGACCTAACATAGACTGTAACAGCTAAAAAGAATGTATCTGAACTCTTTAACAGAATAAATACTGGAAAAAAGGTTTTCTGCAAATTCAGTTTGTGAGAGGGCATTCACAGTAAATAACATATAAATAAATTCTTTCTATGACTTATAAAGTTATAACCAGGTTAATGTCTGGAAACAGGTGTTATTTCGCATTGCAAAACTGTTTAAAAATAAAAGTCTATCAAGAAAGATACAAAATAATACATATACGACACTAATAAGACCTATTGTTATTTATGGTAGTGAAACCTGGGCTTTAACTAAGAAGGAAGAATTGCAAATTAGTCTGTGGGAAAGGAAAGTGTTAAGAATATATGGTCCAAGAAATGATGGAGGAATTTGGAGAAATAGGACTAATAAGGAGTTATATGACCTTTATAAAGACACGGATCTGGTAACCATAATAAAGATTAGACGATTTAAATGGTTGGACCATGTGTGTAGAATGGAGAGTGTAAGATCCCCAAAAAAGGCTTTGGAAGGGAAACCAGGAGGAAGGAGGAATAGAGGAAGACTGAATAAAAGATGGATAGACGGGGTGAGAAATTGGGTGTTAAGAGATGGCGAACAAAGACGGAAGACAGAGAAGAAAGGAATTCTATATGTAAGGCGGCCAAAGTCCAAGAACTGTAGAGCCAATGAGAAGAAGAAAAACACCCTCTCCTGAAGGCCAAACCCTTATAAATTACAACATTGGAAAAATGAAAAAAGTAAGTTTTTGTAAGATACAGACAGCTTCAAAATTATGTATATTATTTCATAAAATTAAACTCAGATCTGATCGGTAATGGAAGCCAAGGCCGTGAATAGCAGAGCTGACCGAATCAGTGGTTGGGACTTTAGAAGCCTTATTCTAGTGAACAGTCTAGCACTAAGAGGGTTAAGTTGGGTGCTTGCTGATGCTGAGAGTCTGCCGCTATAATACAAAATTCAGTGGGTAAGTTCAGCACCATGGAGTGTTCTTGAGTGCCACCTATAAATTCAAATGCATGGCTAATCATAAGTGACACCTGTTTTTGCTATTTTCTATCACTATACAGTAAAACCTGCCACCAGCGAAACCTTTATGAACCGGAATACTGTCTCCATCGGAAAAATTTCCTGGTCCCATAAGTTACGACGTATTATATATATAAATTACCTGTAATTACCAGAACCAGTCTGACGCGGAAATGGAAGCGGCTTTAACGAAAAATTTTTTGGCTTTGAACCCAGTAATACCAGTACTGTAAAACAGGAAAACACGTTCTGAATTACTTGGACAACCCTAGTAAGTAAGGTAAATAAGTCTTTGGACATCCTTGCATTCAAATGGCCTGTCACTTTTGTCGTGTGGAGGGTTGACCATAAAGTGTAACGGTACTCTTTAGAGCATGGGAGGGAAAACTGGGAAATCCTGCAATCAAGAATGCACGATAGGTCACTATACCTGGAAAACCATACAGTGATGTACGCATAGAAACCATGTTTCTGTTACTGTGCTGTCAATAAGTTCATTGAAAATGTAGTAATCGTGTCTTCAGACAGACAGAAAATGTGTAGTTTTAGATTTAAATACGAAAATAAAAGTCACTGATGCGAGTGAAAACGATAAGTTGACGGTAAAACAGACTGTGACTAAAATTAACGTTTGCAAGACTCAAGTTTACGAAATTCTAAAGAAAAGTTCAGAACTACGGGAACAATAGTTAAGTGGCAATGGATTGTATTTATGGACCATTGTTTATAAGTAAAAATCAGCCCGACCGCATATCAAAATGTATGTAGGCCAAATTATTAGTATTTCTTTATGTAACCTCTACTCACCGGAATCCTGCCTATAGCAGAAAACAATTATGGTCCCTTGCAATTCTCTTACAGACAGGTTTCACTGTATAAATGATTTACAATAATGGCCAGAGTCAAAAAATAAAATAAATAGTGGCAGTGATGTATTAATTACAAACTATATAGGCTATCAAATTGGTTATTAAACTGGCGTAATCAGGGCATTGGGTTGTTAGTATTTCACTTTGTTTTCAATTCTTACTAATTTAGGGTATTTAGGCTAAAGGACTTTCATAGTAATATTTTAAACAATAGAACTTATTACAATTTGAGTTGGGAAGATATACAGTGAAGTGATTTCAAACATAAAGATTGTTGAGATCGGGATGTGCACACGAACTTATAGTGTGTCTTAAGCCACGTGTGTCACGAAAATAATCAAAAAATAAAACTTATTTCTGTTCTCCTGACATTTACACTTCTTTTGGTCTCTTTCAGCATATTTAAAGAGCTGCAAGCTAAACTTATAATTTCAGATTGCTAAAAATCACCAACCCTTAGTAGTGTGCTACCCATATTTTATAATAATAGTACAGAAACTAATCACAAATTTTAAAAACTTCTAAAATAAAGACTTAAGGTATTTACCTAAACTAAGCTTATGGATTATGCAGTATCACAGAAAACTTTTTTAAAGATAAAGTTGTGATTTTGAGTACATGAAATAAACAAGTTTTGAGGCTATGGTATTAGTAACAATTTTATGACCTTTTTTAAAGAGGAACAATATTTTTAATCATTATTACTAATACTACTAAGCAGATCTTTAGCCAGGGGTGGGCTAGAGGGGGCACTGTCCCCCTACATTTTTTCTTGCCTACTCTAGATTTTTAGCATTTAAAATCATAAAAATCTACTCCAGCAGTACTTCAGAGATTTTTGAAATGTACAGTTCATCAGCTTTTATTTGTGATATTGTTTTCTGAGGTAATCTATGATGATCACTACAGTAAAATTAGAGATATACAAACTACAACATTGAGACCACTGACTATAACAAGTATAACAAAGACCCTTGATATAGATCAGGTTTTTACTACAGTTTGCAAAAATCAAAATCAAGAAAGTTAGCTTTATAAGCTCGTCTATTCATAATTTTCACTGGAAAATAAGTGTTTAATCCTTCCATACTTCTTTTTCTCTCTCTGCATTCCTATTTCCCCTAGTGTTGGGGCGTAGGGCCTCCAATTGGAGATTTCTATTACCTAGGTGAATTTGGTTATGCTTATTTTCCGAGAGGGGGCAGAGGAACAGGTGGTAAGCCTCACAGTCCTTGCCCGGAAACTAAATATTACTTGGATGTGAAAGGGTCGAGGAATTTTGTTCAGAGGCTCTAATTCAGGATTGGAGTTCTTTTATGTTCTTTATAAATCTACAACATAGGCTCCCAGCATAAAGTCAATCCCGAAGGACTCCGAGCCCAGGATTTTTATGTTTGTCGACCGCAGCCAGGTTTAATCCCACGATCTTCGGATCCAGAGGCAGGCATGCTACCTCTGGACCACCATGGCCAACCACACTTCTTTTTAAGTAGATAATTTAGGCTTGAGTTTTTTTATGTACCGCAAATCTACAACATAGGCCCCCAGCGTAAAGTCCCTCCCGGAGGACTCCGTACCCAGGATTTTTATGTCCATCGACTGCAGCCGGGTTTAATCCCACGACCTTCAGATCCAGAGGCGGGCACGCTATCTATAGACCACCATGGCCAACCACACTTCTTTTTACAGTAGATAATTTGTTGTAATGTTCACTATCTTAATTTCAGTGTCTGTAATTTGTGTTAATAAATCGTTTTATCGGTATTTCCTTTCTTAAGATTCAGTTCATTTTATTTGGGGTGATATGTATATATAACATGTTTAATTTGATAGCCCCCCTCAAAAAACTTGACCCTGGCTACAGGCCTGCTACTACGCTACTACTTTGAAAATAGGCCTACTATTTACCTTAGGCAGATGGCATGATTGAGGGCATGTGGTCAGCATGCCAACTTTCTTGACTGTTTTTTGATGGCTTTCTTGAGTGAAGCTGCTACTTATTTATCAAGTAACTCCTCAGTTGGTGTTACGAGACTGAGTGCACTGAGAAAAATCTGAGGTGGTACCGGGAATCGAACTCACACCTGTGGATCCAAAGTCAATAATGCTTAGAATGAGACCATGCATGTGGTTTTCATCAGTATAGCTGTGGGACAATCCTAGTGAAAATGTGAACATTTTATAGCATTTTTAAAGACAGATAATACACAAAGACAGAATACATTTTTGCATGTATTGTGTGCTTAAATAAATGAAATTAGACCAGCAAACTGGCATGGAAGACACATTAAACATCACACTCTACATTTTTTATGTGTTTTCTTTAGGATTCCATAACTTATACTTGTTGTATAGTTTTCCTTCTCCCCCTTTCAAGGGATATCAACGTGAACTATACTGAAATCTTAAAATTAAGTTGAACAAGACAGAACATAACATACTTTCTCACTATTGCGAGGATTTAAAGTTTATATGACAATTTAAAAATAAACTCTATTAAGAAATTAATTTTATACTCACAATATGAATTAAAACAGACATGTATTCCCTGTTTAATGTTTTAACTTGAATCTTTATGATTTCACACACTCAAAAGGATTTTATAAATAAAAGAAAGTCTGTACAAATGAACAATCACAATACATTTTTCTGAACCCTATCTCACTACTGCAGTATGAATTTTAATAAACCTTTCACACATAATTTAAACATAATTCTATGCACTAAATATGTCAATGCATGCGTCTGCTACGATTCAGGTTCCGCACATCCACATTAGACAAAAATGACTGAGGATCACCATAAACAGGTTCATGACGTGATTCCATAATTCTTGGCTGCACATACATGCTGCCACGGGGAACTGGCTGCATGAACGGATCTTGAAAAACTGATGCTGAAAACAAAAGGTATATGGATTATTAACCTTCTTGATGCCATGTGCCGATACAATTGGTTTCGCCTGTTTGCCCAGTGCCAGCCTTTGTATTGATTCTACCAGCTTAGAATGTCACAGTTTTTTACATAAAAATGAACAGCTGTTGAAAATATTCATACTGGATAGAGTTCTGCACCCCTGGGACAATTTTTATACTTATAATAAGACAGTAACAAATAATTTAGCTATGGTAATAATATGTTTCTGTTATATTTATTGCTACAGTATATATATATTGAAAGATCATGATATCTTCGTCACTGCTGCTACAAAATAAATCACAGGATAAATCATCTGGGTAAACATCGCACTGTTCTACACACTCTAATAATTATTCATAAATAATGCATTTAAACCAAAATAACACTACTATACTGGTATCAAAATTTTGAGGCTGAAACAAATTTTCAGTAGAAATTAAACTAGTTTCAAGGACCTCTGGTATTAAAACTCCATTTGATTATTTTAAATATTTAAGCACTAGAAAGTGGATAGATTATAGACAGACAAGTGTAATTAAAAAAACAAGGCTTTTCATAATGGGAAAAAATCAATTAAAATCCTAAGTATAGTATTAGACCTTTGATTTCTTGTCCAGAACAAACTTACCTGTGCTTCGTGCCCCATCTCTTGAGGACCGTGGATCCATAAATGCAGTGGATGTAGCGGTTGGAGTGGCCACATTAATGTAACGAACATATACTGTAAAGAACAATTTCAAACTTAATTAGTAACAGACAGATATATAATTGACTATTTAAATAAATACATAATGCTGTAAAAACAAATAATAATATTCTAACATCAAAGTTATAAGCAGTGATTAATGCCCCACAAATTATCTTCAAGTGCAAATTCAAATATTCTGACAAGGGAGTAAGGGTAAGGTGCAATAGCAATTGCAAGAAAATTGTGGTTTTCTTTTAGGGTCTGATATATACAGGGTGCACACAAATGATTGGAGTGGTTTCAAAATATGACTGTAGCTTTATTAATAATTTGAGTTGGGAAGATACACAGTGAAGTGATTTCAAACTTAAAGATTGTTGAGATCGGAACTTGCACACGAACTTCACTTAATAGGTATATTTACCTCAGAATGCATTTCAATGGACAATTTCTACCATCATCACTAGGGCCCGGATTTTTATGTAATATCAAAGTGGGAAATATGTACATAAAAGTGTAGCAAATACGAGGGAAATGTGTAATAAAATATGTAATAATCACAAAATATGTAGTTTAAATATATGAAAATGTTCACTAATTTTGACAGTGAGTGCAAGTTATATGCAGTGGCGCCAACTTATATTATATTGTATTACGATTATTAAAAATCGTGTTTCATTGTTTAATCAGTGCAAAACGAAGATCACACTATAATATTACTGACATGCATAACATGATTTCCCTTTGTTTCAACTAACTCACGATCGTGATAATTTGAAATTGTTCCTAAATTCTTTAAATTTATATGTCAAATCACTCTATCAATGCCATTTTCCCCAGCATCCGCCGAGAAATATTTTTTCGCTTTGAAAAGATTTGATACATCTTTGCGTTCGACAATAGCCTATGATATAATCCTATATAAGGATAGCAGGGAAAAGTTGGATTTAGATTATGCTTGTGATGAATTTATAGAGAGAAGAGCAATCAAGAGAACAACTTTTACAACACACAATGCTACCCATTAGTCCGTTTTATTTTACTTTATATTATATTATACTAGCTTAAAAGGCCCGGCGTCGCTCGGGTTTTGTATTTTGTTAATGCGAAAATAACTTATGAAGGACTTTCGATTTTCAAACTCTAGGTCTTTAAGGTCTTTATATAAGTATTAAGAATTTGAAATGGGGAAGAACGACTTATCACACACAAACTATTCCCTCAGAAAACGCTAGATAGGCTATAGCTTATTATAGCTTATAGCAGATCCCCACGGCTTCTCCCAAGATAATTAATTGAAAGATTAACAATTAAGAGCAAAATAATTAAAGTATTATATTTATTAACACTTTGCACGCGAAACATTCATAGGTGTAAACTAAACATTTGATAGGCCTAATTAATGAAACAGCTATAAATCCGGCTTTGAAGTGAATTTCACGATTAGAAAATAAATGGAAATATGCAGTATTCGAAAGATTATGAGAATTGAAATCGATTAAACTCACGATAAAAAAAAGTGCGTAAATGTATTTGACAGACAGACATAGTACATTAGTTTTTATTTATATAGGTGAAGAATGGAATAAGCCTACTGAGGCCGTGATTTCTATACCATTTGTCCAGACTTATAATTCCGTTACATTTCAGGCAGATTTAACGACCCTACATAAGATATTTTAATTACGATTACATATAAAAACGTTGTAGCCAGGACCCCGAACTAAGCAACTTCCCCGGAATTTTCTGTAAACTATATTCCATGTGAAATAAAATATGTTTAACATTACCTTATCGACATCTATAGCTTTTATAATAACCTGAGATATCCATTGCCTTCCATAGCGATTGCGATGATATTATTTCCAAGGTATGACAATAATAGACAAAGCCTTCTGCAATTGATTTGACAACTGAAATGAATAACTCAAAACTGATGCTTCGAAAGCGTAAAAAATGCACGTTTTCTTGCCGTTTTTCACTCATAACTCGCGAACGAAGGCTAAAATTAAAAATGTAGTATGACAGAAACCTTCCCGGGAATGTACCCAACCAACAACTTCCAAAAGTTTCATGGCGATCGGATGAATGGTGTAGTAATGCATAAAGGACACACAGATACATACATTCATTTTTATATATATAGATTATATTATTTTATTTTATTTTATTGTTAACTAAGACCCCCCCCCCCCAAAAAAAAACTTACAAGTTTTAAGGAATTAAATCCGAGTCCTTGCTATGGGGAACTTGCAAGCGTGGCTGCCTTCTGCCTCAGCGGCCCGGGTTAAATTCCCGGCCAGTCGGGCGATTTTTCAGTAGTGGAAAATTTCTTTCCTGGGCCCTCTCATCCCCAACCCGCATAAAGTATGAGGCGGGCGCCCATCCAATGTTTTTCAAAAGTTGGCGCCACTGGTTATATGATTTACCAAATTAAGTCCACAGTAAAGAGCTGCAGTAATAAAAAAAATATAATGCACTTAAGTTTGTGGAGAAATATGTACTGTAGCAAAACCTTTCGTCCTCATGCCCTGAAAACTCAATTTTTGAACCAGACTATCCCATTTGAGTTAGAGTACCTGTTTAAAAGGCACACAATATTTACTATTTGTGTGCAATGCACTATGTACATGTTGATCAAGCTATAACTTCATGGAACAACACCCCCTATAGTTTCATTACACTCTTAAAATATTACTATTTTCCCATCCACTGTAAAACATTCAATACTCGACCACTGCCCTTCTTCTTATAGTTGTCAATCTTGCAATTGGTTTGTGACAGCTCTCCATCTACTTCTATTCATGGCCAATTCCTTCAGTTCTGCATATGTGTTGCATCCGGTTTCCCTTTTGATTTTGTTTATGTAGGTTAATCTTGGGTGCCCTCTTTTATTTTTGCCCTCTATTACAGTAAGCAGAAAGTTCTGATGTCTGATGAGGTGTCCTAATAGTGAAATCCACCTCTGTTTAATAATATATATGATTTTCCTGTCACTATTAATTCGTCTTAATGTTTCCTCATTGGTGACTCTGTCAATCCATCGTATTCTTAACATTCTTCTGTAGCACCACAATTCAAAGGCTTGCAATCTTCTTTTTTCTTCTGTTGCTATCGTCCAAGTTTCGCAACCATAAAGCGCTATGTTCCAAACATAGGATGTCAGAAATTGTTTTCGAATGTCTATTGAGATATTTTTTGCCGTTAGGAATGTCTTCTTTTTGCTAAATGCCAATTTGGCTAAATGGATCCTGTGTTTTATTTCTCTTGCACTTTTTCCATCTTTTGTAATTTTGCTTCATAAATAATTAAATTCCTCCAGTTCTTCTAGTGTTCGATTTCCTACCTTTATTCTGATTTTTGCTTGTTTCTTGTTTCCACAGACCATAATTTTGGTTTTGCTTTTATTTATCTTTAATCCATAGGATTCTAAGACCTGCTCCATAGCTTCCAGCATTTTTTCTAGGTCATCTTTAGTTTCCGATAATACCGCAAAATCGTCTGCGTACCTTAGCGTGCTCACTTTTTCACCTTGCATTCTCACACCACAGTTTATAGTTCTTTGATTTCCTTTATAGCCTGTTCAATATATGCGTTGAATATAAGTGGAGATAAATTGCAGCCTTGTCTTACTCCTTTGCCAATTGTAGCTTATTCTGTTGTTTCTCCGTATGTGATTATTGCTACTTGTTGGTTATACAATTCTCACAAGATTCTCCTGTCTTTACATTTGACTCCTATGACTTTAAACGCCATCATCATCTCATCCCAGAGAACACTACCACTATGCAAGGTCATCCATTACGTGAGTAAATGAAATATTCAGTTAGAATAAAACCAGGTGAACTGATATAACAAAGTGAGAGTTAGAGTTAATAGGCCTATTTCACATACTTCTGATATACATTCGACACAGACTTTGTATTATTAATATTCTTATATAGGCCTATCTAAAGTATATATGTTTATTATTAACAGAGTGTCCTATTGAAATATTATAATAATATGTTTAGTAAGTAATTCATTCAGTAATGTAAGCAAGTGCCCTTCACAAACTATAAATCACAATTACTACCACCGTATGGGTTTAACAAACTAATGACAAATATTTATGATTAACAACAAGTTTACTTTTAACGTGAATTATCTGAAGGTATAAAATTTTCTCTGTGAATTGCAGGTATCCATTTAAGCCGTCTGGATTCATTTTTGGAAAATATAAACTCTTGGATATACTGTCCGTTAGCATTATTATTGCTATAGAACAATGGGTGGAGTGAATAAAAGTCAGTAAATGCTTTTACTGCAAAATTTTAAGTAAATAGTAGCATTTTAGTGAATAAAATATTTCAGTAAATACTGTTTTTTATTAGTAATCAGTACATACTAGACCAAGTAGTACCTACTGCAAAATATGTGAATAATAAGAAGTATTTACTTATTAATACCAGTAAATACTGTGAAATTTTCAAGTGTGGTACAGACCTTGCTTAAGATGGCAATGCCTTATCTGAAATGCTTGTTTTTACAAGAATTATGAAGCAAAAAGTGTACAGAGAGGAAATGGAGGCTCAAGAAGATGATTATCACAATTTATTTAGATTCAGAAAGGAAAATATAAAGTGGCATACTTCACTTTTCATGGATGAAAATATTGTAACAAATAGCAAACAGGCAGAAGTTATAAATTTTTCATTTTTTAAGCGATCCAGGCTATCAGAGTCAGAATTCATAGCACTTAATTACGATTGAAATTTTTTTCTGTGTATTATTAGCTAAATTATTTCACAATTTTCTTTTGTTGTTCTTATTTAAGAAGCATGGCCAATCTTATGTAGTATTGAGGTTATGTAGTATTGTGGTTAGCCTATATATTTTATTTTAAACTAGTAGGTGTCTGTGACTTCGCTCATATTTATTAATATATGTAGCTTAATCGCTAGATTTTTTAATAATAGGCCTACACTTAATAGAAAAAAAATAAAACTTCATTTATTAAAACTTACACCGTTTTTAAATAAGTTGCATTAATTACCTAATTTTATTGTAATTTATTGTCAGACATAGTAAATATATAATTAGAACTACTAAATGAATCATGTGCTGCCATGTGGGCATACATATTGAAAGTGAAATGATTAAAACGAACCATAGAATTATGAACCTTCCGCTTAATAAGTGCTAATCATTCATAAACAATTAAAAGATTAATGATTTTAAAAACATCCAGCTCTGGGGTGCATTCTACGATTAGAGTACACTGTAGGGAAAGAAATGATCTCAGAGTTCCAGGCTCAACCCCCTCCCCTGCACAGTGAGTTTCGTCCCAATCGAGCAATGTTTCCCATTCAGACCTACATGATCTTTCTTCCGTCCACCTATGTTAAAAATTTCAGATCTCTTCATGCTGCAATGTTATAAACAAATAAATGAAGTAGAGCGGGCTAACAAAATCAAAGCAATCGTCATCTCCATGTGTTATGTTGAAAAAATTTATTTCCGCAATGCTCTTCTTCCCCAGTTTCTATGGCAGAAGAGGAAGAGTACTTAATAATTTTACAATTGAAAAATAGCTTATTACTAAATCTGATGCTGCAATCGTAGAAAAAATTATGTTTTCTCAAAGTTTTTATTTTTTTTTGGGGGGGGGGAGCTCATAATTTGCGAACAAAAGCAAAAAATTGAAAATCCGGCTTTAAGGTGAATTCAGACATCTTTTAGTCAATCTATGTTAAAAATTTAAGATCTCTGCATGCCCTAGATTTGGCTGGGTATCCCCCTCAGACAAACACTTCCTCTTATTATGTAGATACCATGGCCTACTTTAATTAATGATGGTCCACTACATGTAGTTTGCATAGATAAGCAGGTAGTAACTACTACTGTTCATCCAGTATTAACTTATAAGTACTAGTATAAGGTTATTCACTCAAAATTAAGTAAAAGCTGGTACTTGTAAGTATCTACTGAAAGTAATTACTACTACTAGTACTTATTACTAGTAGTAACTACTCAACTTTTATTCACTCCACCCAATAACACGTATAACATGTATAGAACACAACACGTATTAGGCATTTTCTCTACTTACCTATGAAAAGACAATTTTCATCCGGCCTAATGTAATGGCTGACTCATTCAGCCTGCCACGAATGATGTGTATATGGCATCTTAACTAAACTGAGAGGCCGTGGTTATGGCTAGCAATGCAGCTTTGTTGCAGTATAGTGATATGACAATTAATGTGACCATTAATTAGTCATTACTCCGGTACCGATCAACCGATTTGGTCCAGAATCAATAGACTTCCCATGAACATGTGTATACCAAGTTGCATGAAAATCCAATAAAGTGTATTTGAGTTATCGTGCATACAGGCACATGGACCGACAGACATTTCCCATTCACCATACGATCTCATAAAGTACCATACTGACACTTAATAACTGCAATATTTCATAGTTCTTACTTGAGATTACTGGCTCACTATGATGAAGAAAACATAAAAGGTTCACAAAATAATTTAAGAAATACAGTGGAACCTCGTTAGCACGTTCCTCAATACCACGTTTTCCCGCATAGTACATCGATTTTTGGAAGTCCCGGTCACAATCTTAATAATTACATTTTTAAATGTTTCTTTAACACGTTTTGGTTTCACGCTTAGTACGTTTGTATTAGGCTCGCCAACCACACATTGCCGAACACAAACCTTGTTTTTCACATCCGATTGGGTGTTCTCGATGCCAGAATTCTTGTACTCTCTGGTGTCCAAATCTCAAACTTTGCTCTATGGGACCAAACGTCAGCCATTTTGATCCTTTAGCGTTGCTTCTCATTGGTGAGTTTAACTTCGCGTGAATTTTCCATCATCAGCTGTTAGCCGCCATTTTTATCATGATAATTTTGTTTTCTAGGTAATTAAATATGTTTTAAATTTCGTATGGTACGTGTGTAGAGAAATATTAGAATCTTGAAGAAATGTAGGCCAAAAGAACAGATTGTGCTTCTCATGTGGATATTGCATCGCATTCCATT
Organism: Ectobius pallidus; assembly: GCA_964059195.1. Taxonomy (NCBI): domain Eukaryota; kingdom Metazoa; phylum Arthropoda; class Insecta; order Blattodea; family Ectobiidae; genus Ectobius; species Ectobius pallidus. The sequence goes on from CAXKWD010000007.1 coordinate 98,364,028, forward strand.
AGCAATTTGTGTCTGTGGCTGTGACTGTGACTTTGTTTACCATGTTTGTCACGTGTGAAATTTTGCACAATAATTTACACTTCCACTTATTTTATGTTTGTTAATAGATTGTGGAATGCAACTTGTTTCATGTGCGATCTTTCAGAATAAAGTGGATGCTTTTTGTTAATTTCGTCTCGTTTTTCATTAAATATGGCTCTCATACATTCCTTCAATTTCAGTAAGTTTTGTTTAATTTTTTCAAATCAAATTATTAGGCCTACGTATTCATTTATGTAATATAAATCTCTTGTAACCGGTGCATGTAACTAATGGCTGGGCATAGAAGCTCCTGTGCGTCACTGTGGGTAATTGTGAGCCATTTGGATGCACTTTAGGCTGTATTGAGCAACTTAGAAAACATATCTAGATATTCCCACCGATTTGTTTAAATTTTCAATAGTACGTTTTCCCGTTTAAGACGTTTATTTTTTTCGGTCCCATAAAAAACGTGTTATCAAGGTTCCACTATAATATCCCTGGCCTAAAATTCACTAAGAAAGAAGTTTCTTACAATTGACATTTTTTACTGTTTATTTTCTTGCATATTTTTCGGTTTTTTCCTAACTAGAGATGTAGCAAACTTCCTGCATCCAACATAAAATTATTATTTTGCTTTTTCCTTTTATTAAAATGAACAAAACTATTATAATCTAAAATTATATTCAATGATATATTTGAGGAGGAATGTAATAATACTTACCAAAAGATGTAACAAAGAAAAATACTATAAGTGTGCCAATGATGGTAAATGTGTGTCGATAGAAGTATACTGTATCGCTGACAGGAGCAGAAACTCTGGACATCACACATGGTCCGTGACTCCAAGATGACTGGCCAACAAGTCTTACTTGTACTGAAACCTGAAAGGGATTAAATAACGTTAAGTTAAAATAGTTCTCTTTCTCTCTCTCAAATCCTATGCCGCCATGTTGGGGCGAAGAGCCTCCAAGTGGAGGTTTCTGTTTCCTATGTGAATTTTGTTTCGCTTATTTTCCTGAGAGGGCAGAGGGACAGGTGGTAAGCCCATCGCCCCTTAACCCCCCTCTGGAAACTAAGGTATTACTTGGACGTGAAAGGGCCGGGAAATTTTGTCCAGAGGCTCTAATTTAGGCTTGGAGTTCTTTTACGTGCCGTAAATCTACAACACGGGCCCCCCAGCTTAAAGTCCCTCCCAGAGGACTCCGTGCCCAGGATTTTTACGTCCTGAAAAACCCATCGACTGTGGCCGGGTTTGATCCCACGACCTTCGGATCTAGAGGCGGGAACGCTACCTCTAGACCAACTGACAAAATAGTTCTAGAAAAGAAAAAATAAGATAAAATTTAAAAATGTGAAATTTCACAACAAATATCACATCAAATCCATGCAGTCACATCTAGGCAGTTTAGTTGTGTCAAGAGGAAAATCCAACATGCAAAATTCCCCTTTGTTTTAGGTGAGAATGCATATACTCCAGTCACATAGGCCACATCTCAGACAATTCCAGTTTACACCAGTCCCGTCAAGCAAAAAAGGAACCAAACCATACTGATGACTGTCTAATCCCAGTCCCTCTCTCATTGTCACATTGTGAACAGAATACCGTATTGGCCCGAAAATAAGACGACCTCGAATATAAGACGACCCTGAATTTTTGAAGGGTAGTTACGAAAAAATAAATAAAATAGCTTATTAGTACATTTTGCTTCACATAAAACAGAAGTTAGAAGTTCATGTTGTAACTTCTTCTCTCGTCTTTATTTACGCATTGAGACAATGAAGATGCTTTCTTTTCCACATGGTCTGCCATGTTGGTGGTCAAACAAAGCATTATGCATAGAGAATAGAGATGCCAAGCAGTGCAGTACACGGCAGTACAAGGAGAAGCACGAATTCGGGAACAATAAAGTTCGGTAAAATTCGGTAATTTCCGTGCGACTTTGACCTTGGATCGGACGCACGCCATTTGCGTGGGGATCCCCGGCCGCTACACACGTGCAGAGCTGCATTCATGATTGGAGAGTTGTTGAGTCTTAGGCTGCGCGTATAAGACGAGTATAGTTTTTAAAAGCACATTTTCAGGGAAAAAACATCGTCTTATATTCGGGCCAATACGGTAGTTTGCAATCTTCCCTTTTTTGTGTGTGTTCATAAATCTAACAAATGAATTATGAAAAACTAATTGAACTCTCGAGATATGAGATATGATACTGCCATTTGGAAGGAAATAAGAGATCAGTTGAAAACTTTAGGTCATTTATTTTTAACAACCTCTGTTTTTTGTTTTTTTTTTTTGTGCTCATCTTCCACCTCCAAGGCAGAAAGAAAACTGAATTCTATCTACACCACCTCCTTTCTTTTGGGATTTGACTTGGCTGGGTGGGTTTGGTTTGAAACTAAAGGACTCGACTGATGGATTTGGCCTTTCATGTACCCAGATGTGACTAGATGTCTTGTAGAGGCTTCCATGGGGTGAAACCAGCTTAAACTAAGCTATAAATGGAACTGTCCTTATGATACTCTTATGTGAGTGGAACATCATAATGTGCATAGTAACTGTAGATGATAAATAATGTGTGTACATTTGTGACCTATACATCAAGCCTGTTTTCATAAACCATATTTTTTTGCAATCAAGACTGTGAGCTAAGACTATTGCATGAAAACACTGAATTGTAGTAAGTATTTGTATGATTCCACACAAGCACTATGAGTGATCAAGTATTCAAATTGTAAGTCATAATAATAACTTATGGTTTAAATCTAGAGATGCACAATGAATTGTGATTATCAGTTCTAAAGTAAAAATATTTTGTTCCAACCAAAATATTTTTAAACCTGAGAGAAAAACAAAATTTTGTATTTTCCAAAATTTTTCTTTTGGGGAATTTTTTTTTATATTTTCAATGGAAATCTCGAGTTTTAAAACAACATTTTTTGTACTGTTTAACACATTAACTTCTCCCAATTCTTATAAGCAATCGTCATTCTGGTATGTTAGAGCTTGAAAGTGTGCCAAGTGCATTACAATCTTAAGAGAGTATGAGAGAAGATTTCCTTGTTAGAATTATGAACCCATTCAGACCTCAATTTGTACATTAAACTTTTGACTGTTAACATATTATTCACTGTGCAAACTGGTGGTACTTAATTCGCAAATTTCTTTTGTAATCATAAGTGGAAAAACAATTGCAAATAATCTGTCAATTTCCTCCCAAAAACAAGAGGGAGCACAGCACATATTTCTTAGAGTTCAGAGTGATTTACATAACTCTGGAGTAGCCCACATAACACAGTTGCTTTAACATGCATTTCAATGGATGGTGTAATTCAAAATATATTTTGTCTACTGGCATGCAAAGTGGCATGTCGTAAATTTTTGCGTTAGTAGCATGGCCAGCAGTGATGTATGCTGACGGATTTTTTTGGCTGTAGAACATCAAGTGAAGTCATCAGTGGGCTCGAAGCATGAAATAGATTAGGAAAATTTTAGCAAATTAGCTGGTTTCTTTTAATGACAATTTTAACACGTGGATAAGAATCCTTACATTTTAAGTAAAACATTACGCTTTTAAACTTATAGCTCTGCTTTTATACAATCTTTTGAGGAAATGCAAACATGATATATGTCAGTAGCAGTGAAAAAGTTGACATTTTATTATACTTACGGATTAACACAAAATTGTGAGACTCCCTTCAAAAAGTTTCATAATTTTTCAGTTAAAAAATTCTGCTATTGGAGGATTAGGAACTACATACGTACCAAGATATTTTGATATGTCAATTCAGAAGAAACCATAACATTCATAGGTGTAGTGAGATCAGCTTCCTGCCAATATCTGTCTGTTAGTCTCACTAGAAAGTATATTCTCTGTGAGTCTATTCTTTCTGCTGGACCCACAGTAAGAAATTCGGTATTATAAGGATGTACCTGCAACAAACATAAAATACATTATAAGTTATAATAATACCTTTCCTAAACTTTCAGTGTTAATATAGTACATTATTCCCCATTTTATCATAGGTAATGCAATGAGAGGCCTAGATTTTGTCAATAAATTCATGAGCAACAAAATTCTGAGCGAATTTATCTAGAGAAAATTTGGACGTCGAGTTATATTAATTATTGAGACTACCGGTATTTAGCAATGTGTACATAATAATTAACCTTCTCACTGCTGTACATAATAATTAACCCTCTCACTGCTGACTTTTAATTAAACATAATTATAAATTATGTAAGTATTATTTAAAATTTAAAAAAGCAAAATGGGTTATCCTAGCAAGGTACTGCTCCATGCTAAACCGAAGCTTTTGTCGTTTACATGCACCCTCCCAACTAGACTGTCACCTATCCTGGTCCGGTTGAGAACAAGAGTGAGCCTGACTTTTCTAGTGCTGCTCAGACATATTCTTCGCAAACCCTACAGGAACTCAATGACAGCTCCTACAGGTAATATAGTGCTACCAGAAATTTTTGCATCGACATGGCCAGTGAAAGGGTGAATCACCCACACAAAGTGCACAATGTGCAAGATTATACAATCTCATCAGAACAGAACCTTGCTTTCGAAGTATGCCATTCCCTACACCATATGATGTGATATTATTTTCTCTGAATTATTCCCTAGAAATATTGATATTTTGTATCGAACAATGAAGCCCTATGTTTATTCAATTTACTGGTAATCATGACATCGATATACGATATACGATTATGGGTTACAAATAATAAATTGCACATGACCAATATTAAAGTATAATAGAGTTTTTATTATAAATGGTACAAAAACAGCATTTTCACAAAAACGGGACAAAAAATATGAAAATAATAGTACTGTCCTGTTCAGAATGGTCGCCTACTCACACTCTTCTTAATATTTAGTAAAATATATTTTCTAACTTTGCCATACACAATAAATTAAAAATGTATTCTTACCTCCACTTGTTTGAGAATGTCTGTTCTACCAGAAACTGTGAGAAATGCTCCCATTTTTGCATCACTAAGATTCAGCTCCAGTGAATGAACAAATACAGCAGGTAGGAACGGGATTTTCAAAGGTCTAGACAGCACACTGCCACTGAAAACATGCAGACTGAAGTTTGTGTTCAACAGACTTTTATTTAAAGTTGGGGTACCTGAAGAAATGATCACACATCCATATGTTCCTGTAACAGATAAGATTGTTTAGGAGTGATTATCCAACTAAAGGTAGTGCATAGCTCTTTATGGAAAAAAAAACACTAATATTAGAAGATAGAATTACTGTACATTATTCTTATCTTAGAAGTATGTTGCACACATTAATTAAACAAACAGTTGAGTTTTGATTTGAAAGTGATTAAGTTCTCATGTTAACACTTACATTAGCCTGGGGGAACTGAAAAACAGCAACATTTTTTACGTTCAGAGTAGTGAAATTATATCTTTCAAAAAATAATAGAATCAATTAAAAAACAAAAGGACACTGATTTTACCTGATGGTTTGGTATACCAAAATAATAACCCAACATGTAAGAGCTATAGAAGCACAGCATGGATTCCTTAAATGATGCACCTGCATAGATTATACAGTGTGTCCCACGCAAGAGTTGGCCAATGACGCGGGTTCCTGCGGCGCGGCGGGCACAGCTCCAGCTCCCGAGCAATCGGGTGAAATATCTACACTAATGAAGCCGCGATCGGTGTTTTGATTCAGGTTCTCACATTTACAGTTAGAATTACAATTAAAATAAACACGTACCTCATCACAAGAGATGTTGGAAATGTTCTCCTCTCGCATCCACACAACACTGACACCATTTTAGGAAATTTTCTTTCACGCGCATAAGTTCTGCTTCTGAGACAGAGTTCATTTCTCTTGTGATAGGCCTATGTGATATTGTCTTTAAGTTCTTCTAACAGAATGTGAATATTATTTATGGAGAAACTTGAAAAATAAAGTGTATAGGTCAACTTCCCGTACATTAAGAAGGAAACGGGTGAAATATCTACGCTAATAAAGCCCGCTGTTGGTGTAATGGTTCAGGTTCTCACAAAGTAAAACATATGTGATTTATTACATCATCTTGCAAGGACGCAAGACGTCGGTTTTTAGCAAAATTCCCAGGTGTACGTCCTCCAAGCAGAGAAGCCGTGCGAAAACTTGTAAGCAAACTTCGGGAAACGGGTTCGATTCTCGATAGTAAACGAGGGACCAAGCGGCGCGTACTTACTGAACAGAAATTAGATCAAACCCACACACATTAGAAGAACTTAAAGACAATATCAGAAGAGAAATTAATTCTATCTCGGAAGCTGAACTTATGCGCGTGAAAGAAAATTTCTTAAAAAGGTTCCAATGTTGTGTGGATGCAAGAGGAGGACATTTCCATCATCTCTTATGATGAGATACGTGGTTATTTTCATTGTAATTCGAACTGTAAATGTGAGAACCTGAATCATAACACCGATCGCGGCTTCATTAGCGTAGATATTTCACCCGATCGCTCGGGAGTTGGAGCTGTGCCCGCCGCGCCGCAGGAACCCGCGTCATTGGCCAACTCTTGCGTGGGACACACTGTATATTCTTATTACAGACGAAAATAGGATGCTTAGGAAAATATTTGAGCCTAATGGTACGTTCACACTGAGGAATTTGTTGCAGACACAAATACTCCAAACAAATTCCAGATCCATTTCCGTGATTCTTGTCTCTGGATACTTATCCTAAGTACATGTTCTTTGCACAAATATCTCATGTGAGCGTTCACACTGAGGAATTTGTTGTCAGGCACAAGTATTGCTTTAGATGCATAAACGTTTGCTTTTTTCTGCTTTAAATGAAATGATGATTCACCCAGAACAAGTTTGTAACCCACAAACACTCAATTTGCGGAAGAAAATGACAATATTATACTGTACTAATGCTGATTAAATCTTCCGAGCTATAGGATCACGTTAGTCGGCAGTAAAAAGCAGGGATTTATATTTATCTGGGCAGTCAGTATTTTTAATTCTGAATTTTACGGTAAGAATGGTTTATTAGCCATTAATAGTTTAACTTTAAAGATGTGTTCGGTCGCATAAATTTTTGTAAATTCAAGCTTGCTTAACTTTCTTTAGCAGAGCGTGTTTTATGAGCCCGCAGTTTCGCAGTCAAGCCGATCGGCAGGTGTTGAAACGATAGCCGATAACTTCGATCCATTGTAGTCGATAGAGAAAGGGTTTGTTTAACCTTGCAAAATAACTCTATAATCCATACTAAAATTGTATATTATTGTGCTTAAACTGTTTATAAGAGGTGCTAGAAGTGCCTACCCTTCATTTACCACATAGGCTATATGTGACAGCTTCGTTGAAAATATGCTTCAAGATCTACACAGACACATCATCTGCCACGAATCCCGCCTAGGCCTAATTCAATTCTGATACTGTTCTAATATCTTTTCTATTTCATCAATTTTTTCAGTAAGCACATGTAGATGTTCTCTTGATTATTTCATATTAAACACAGAATCTCTTCAAGGAAGAAGTGTGCCTATAACTTAGGCCTAAATTCAAATTTTCTGCAAAGGGATTATGAATGTGAGGGAGAATACTTCTACATCGACTTATGTTCTATTTAGAGCACTCCATAGCAAAATATCGGCGATTTCGTAAAATAAACAGCGTGAACGTAGCAATATATCTCATGGGATTGATCATAACCACAAACAGAGTCAACTGTCACAAGAAACATGATATAGCACATTCGCAAATAGTATTTTCGCTGGGATCTGTTCAATGTTTTCGCTTTCGGAGCGTAAACAAGAACTTGTGGCGAAACCTTGTTTCTGGTACATTTTATTCACTGTTTGTGTCCGGGAACTAGGAATATGTTCAATAGGTTTACGACTTGTGGCAAATAGGTTGCTATACATGTACCCGGACACATATTCTTGCAACAAATTCCTCAGTGTGAACATAGCTTAAGAGAGATGAAAATGGGGGCTGGAGAAAACCTCATAACATGTACTTGTCACCAGATATAGTAAGGGTAATTAAATCACAGAGGATGAAATGGGCTGGACAGGTAGCATGCATGGGGGAGGAAAGACATAAGGCAAGACCGGGTGACGCGCCGCACCCCCTCTAACTCGAACATTTCACGCTAGGTAACGCTAGTTGTCGTGATACGTTCTCCAGTTCCCTCCCTAGAGTAATTGGATCGCGTGTGTTCACTGTTTGTGGTGTTTATGTCATTGTTATAGCGGTATTTATCAGGTAAGTGCACTAGTTTAGCTGCGAAACTTTTTTGGACTCGTTACTTTATTCTTTCCTGATCTGTATTTGTTCCATTTTTTCTGTGTGTACTACTTTCAATAGACTATTTGGAGGTTGTAAAGATATTGTGAGTGTAGTTCGCAATAACAACAATAACAATAAGCTCTACAGATGAGTGCGGCACGTGACCCGGAGTTTTGAGTCACATGCCGCACAGCTTTCAAGGGTGGCACGCTGCACAATGTCTTGCAGTATAATTACACACCAGAATTATTTTTTCTGCTCTTTTCAGCAATAAATATGCCAACTAGGTATAGGGAAAGGGAGGGAGCTAAACAACGTGGCCTATGGAATGACAGTGACCTAAGAAGCTGTCCGCAAATTAAGGCAGGGGAAATTTCCATTCGGGAAGCCGAACGTTGCTGTCATATGCCAGAGAGGACTATTCGTAGGCTCATGGAAACAGGAAATTGGGAAAACCCTCACTTGGGCCTGAAGAGGTACTTGGTACAGAAAATGAAAAAATGCTAGTCCCCCATATTCACATATTGTGCAGATAGGTTCTCTTTTGTTCTATACGTGCCTTTGATGTAAATTTAAACTGATGTTATGAATGCGGCATGTCTCCCATACTTGCAGCATAGCACCCTGCAGCGTGGCATCTCTCCCGCTTTGCCTTTCAATTTAATAATAATATTTACACTTTTGATTATTATTTTATAAATATTTCCGTTGCTGCAATACAGGAAGGGAAGATCATAGCTTGAAATCTCAAAAAAGAGTTTTCAAAATATTCAATCCTGTTTTGAGGTAGACGAATTTCCAGAAAAGTGTGGCGCGTCACCCGGTCTTGCCTTATCACAAAAATATTGACTGGGAGGCCCGAAGGAAAAAGACCACTTGGAAGACCTAGAAGTAGGTGGGAGGACAATATTAGGATAGATTTAAGAGAAGTAGGATTTGAGAGGGATGGTTGGAAGAAGTTAGCACAGAATAGGGTTGAATGGCAGGGTCAGGTAAGTGCGGCAATGAACCAATGAATCTATTCCATAAAATAGATGATATTTCTTTAGCTTGCTTAGGAATTGTCTATTGCCATTGAGTAACTAAGTGTGTATATATATATATATATATATATGTTTTGTTTACTATGTTAAAGCATTTGACATGTTTAAAAGATCCCTTTTATGGCAAATCTTACATATTAATGGTTTGCCGCAACCAATGATAAGAGCCATCCAGAATTATATAAAGAAACAAAAATAAATGTAACAACTGAAGGAACTAAAAGTGAGGGCAAAATTACTGTGAATCAGGGCGTAAGGCAAGACTGCCCATTGTCTCCCATTTTATTTGTTTTATATTTAAACCATGCTATTCGAGAATGGAAGGGCAATTTGCAGTTTAACTTGGAGAGGTTGTTAAATTTACTGTCTGCTGACAAACAGGCTATACAGGCTGTTATGCAAATTGTAACATAAGGAGAACTGAAGATATTTTTTATGTATGCTAGCAATATATCAACTGATATTTTGAACAGGAAGGAAGGCTGTTTAAAGTACCGCTAAAGGTTAAAGTTAATGGGCATTTAAATCCAAGATTGAAGGGTTAAAATCCAGACAGAGGATCTCCCAACTAAAGCTCAGACATCTACTAAATTAACCGGAAAGGACTGTAAAAAGAACTACTAGAGATCCATGAAAATGGTCTTATTTTTAAGCAAAATCTGATTTAAAGTATGAAAATTTTGGTGTTATTACTACGTTGGTGGTGTTATTTTCAAAATATGATCTTTATATCCAAATTTTCTAATCCACTCATTATAATTATTATGAATTGGGCTACTAAAAACCAGGTACAGTAGAGCCTCGATTATCCGAAGTAATGTGGACCGAGGGTACCTCGGACAAGCGAAAACTCGGATAACAAGGACTCTGTCAAAAATTGAGAGGGAAACGTTTGGTAAACTGGTGAAATGAATGAAAACGTGGTCGAAGATGTGAAAAAAGGCTTCTACTGTATTATCAAATGAAAAACTAACGTAAAAATAAAATTAAAATACAAATACAAAATAGTACAAAGACATACGGTTTAACTCATCTATCGCAAACCGAACTTCCGAACTTTTTTTTTACTACCTCGGTTAACCCGGAACTCGGTTAGTCGGGGCTCGGATAACCGAGGCTCTACTGTATTTTTATACGTTGATAAAACTATTATTAAAACTTTGATGCAGTGGATAAAATTACCTTGAACAGTCACTATGTTTCAGCCTGACCTCCAGGCCTTCCTCAGGTGAAACGTAGCGACTGTTCAAAGTAATTTTATCCACTGCATCAAAGTTTTAATAATAGTTTTATCAACGTACCGGTATATCCATAACCAGTGAAAGAGTTGGACCTGGGTTTGAATTACCTAGTATGTTGAAACAGGTATTTTTACTGTCCTGCTCGTATTTTCATTTAATGAAGGAAATATACTTTATTCATTTCGAATTTTTAATTAAATTCATTGTGAATGTTCGCAATTTGGGATAAATATTTGAGAGAATTTAGGAAATAAATATTTCATAAAATTTGGCTTGAATTGTATTTCAGCATACCCCCCCCCCCCTCAACCAAAAAAAAAGAAAGTTTGGGAAGCCATGCACGCATTGCATTGTGGCTGTTCCTGTGATTCTTTCACGTTGGCTGCATGATGTGCAGTGAGCAGTTCTTTTTGGAGCGGAAATTGCATCTCTATAGTAAAATGGCCGATGCATTCATTAGTTGACAAAGTCACAAGGTAAGGCTTATGGGCAGCAGTAAAAGAAAAGTTTGCAAATATTGATCAAAATGTGATCAATTTGTGTTATTATGTTTCACAAATTTCATGATCTTTAAGAATTACTTTGTGTAGACAAAAAGGTATGCTGAAACGGAATGATAAAACTTTCACACTGCCTGTGTGAAGGGCTAAGGAGGAAAGGTAGAGCCAGACTGAAAAATTCAATACCATAGCCAGGATTTGAACCAAGATCTTCAGCTCTCTGTGCCGCCGCTGTACCATTGAGTTACCATGGCAATATGTTGGTACAACATACAGGGACATGTGAGTCAGCTGGAGAATTTAATGTTGTATCGGCATGTTGCCATGGTAGCTCAGTGGTAGAGCAGCGGAATGGATAGCCGAAGATCCTGGTTCAAATTCCAGCTATGGCATTGAATTTTCCAGTCTGACTCTACCTTTCCAGGTATGTTGAATGTTGAAAACACTAAATTCCAACTAAACTGATAAATCAGCATTAGCAATACAAATTCACATATTTAGGTGGCAGGGCTTGATTTAGAACAGAAGATCAAACAACTAAACTGGTAGAGAGCATTCATGGAAAGAAAGAAAGAAAGAAAAACAAATATATATAATTAATTAAGTGGAGGGAAAGGAAATAGACATTAAATCCATGTCTGGGATATTAATACAAGTAAGAATCAGCTTGAAAAATTTTATGTCATAACCGGGATTTGAACACGGATCTTCAGCTTAACGCGCTGATGCTCTACCATTGAGCTACCATGACAACATGCCAGTATGACATCAAATTACTCAACTGATTCAGAAGACAAGGCAGACCACAGGAGGTTTCTCCGTTGAGAACACACATCCAATGGCGTCCTACATTTGTAGGTACTTTGAAGCCAAGTTATTATTTATATACTATTAATTAAGTGGAGGGAAAGGAAATAGACATTAAATCCATGTCTGGGATATTAATACAAGTAAGAATCAGCTTGAAAAATTTTATGTCATAACCGGGATTTGAACACGTATCTTCAGCTTAACGCGCTGATGCTCTACCATTGAGCTACCATGACAACATGCCAGTATGACATCAAATTCCTCAACTGATTCAGAAGACAAGGCAGACCACAGGAGGTTTCTCCGTTGAGAACACACATCCAATGGCGTCCTACATTTGTAGGTACTTTGCCAACTTGGCTTCAAAGTACCTACAAATGTAGGACGCCATTGGATGTGTGTTCTCAACGGAGAAACCCCCTGTGGTCTGCCTTGTCTTCTGAATCAGTTGAGGAATTTGATGTCATACTGGCATGTTGTCATGGTAGCTCGATGGTAGAGCATCAGCGCGTTAAGCTGAAGATCCGTGTTCAAATCCCGGTTATGACATAAAATTTTTCAAGCTGATTCTTACTTGTATTAATATCCCAGACATGGATTTAATGTCTATTTCCTTTCCCTCCACTTAATTAATAGTATATAAATAATAACTTGGCTTCAAAGTACCTACAAATGTAGGACGCCATTGGATGTGTGTTCTCAACGGAGAAACCTCCTGTGGTCTGCCTTGTCTTCTGAATCAGTTGAGGAATTTGATGTCATACTGGCATGTTGTCATGGTAGCTCAATGGTAGAGCATCAGCGCGTTAAGCTGAAGATCCGTGTTCAAATCCCGGTTATGACATAAAATTTTTCAAGCTGATTCTTACTTGTATTAATATCCCAGACATGGATTTAATGTCTATTTCCTTTCCCTCCACTTAATTAATAGTATATAAATAATAACTTGGCTTCAAAGTACCTACAAATGTAGGACGCCATTGGATGTGTGTTCTCAACGGAGAAACCTCCTGTGGTCTGCCTTGTCTTCTGAATCAGTTGAGGAATTTGAAGTCATACTGGCATGTTGTCATGGTAGCTCAATGGTAGAGCATCAGCACGTTAAGCTGAAGATCCGTGTTCAAATCCCGGTTATGACATAAAATTTTTCAAGCTGATTCTTACTTGTATTAATATCCCAGACATGGATTTAATGTCTATTTCCTTTCCCTCCACTTAATTAATAGTATATAAATAATAACTTGGCTTCAAAGTACCTACAAATGTAGGACGCCATTGGATGTGTGTTCTCAACGGAGAAACCTCCTGTGGTCTGCCTTGTCTTCTGAATCAGTTGAGGAATTTGATGTCATACTGGCATGTTGTCATGGTAGCTCAATGGTAGAGCATCAGCGCGTTAAGCTGAAGATCCGTGTTCAAATCCCGGTTATGACATAAAATTTTTCAAGCTGATTCTTACTTGTAAATATATATAAATTAAAGAGATGAAGAGCTGAAAATTATGTGTGTGTAAAATGCAAAATTTCTCCTATTATAGGATAAAAGTTTTTACAATGGCATTTAGCAGAGATTTCTTAGTGGCAAATATTATTCCTTAACCAATAAAAAGATGTGTTTATAGTATATTGCGATATGAGTACCGTAAGCGATGCATACAGATCGAGGAAAGAGGTTTTCCAATTTCCGGGATCCGTTATGCGCTTATGGCAGGAGTATTGCATGATATTTTTTGCACGGTGATTATTTATATTAATTTAATTATATTATATAATTTAATTTATATATAATATATAAATATAATATAATATAATTATAACTATAATCATAATATGTATAATTTATATATAAATATTATATAATTTAATTACATTAATTGAGATATTAGCTGAAAATATTATGTTTATACATTATTAGAAATAGATGTTATATTTCAGAAAGTGATTCGCATGTGTTGGTTGTTATGGGGACTGAATATTTGTCCTGTTAAAGTCTCCACAAACTAGGGGGCCTTGGTTCTGGTCTTCCATAAAAGCTTGTATTATGATGTTTTTACTTACGGCACTTGTGCTTCTTGTAATTTTTACTGCACGGAGATTTCTTTTGTTTTCATAGCAACCAGATTGCGTGCAGGAATGTCAAGTTACGATCCACGGCAACAATATTCGTAAGTATCACTAATTAGTTATGTCGTGCAAAAAAATTATTACAAAATCAGTGGATAAAGGTTAAAAAATTAGAACATCATTTCAACTTTGCCCTTGAGTCTTTCCTCAGGTGACTTCTCACACAGTACTGATCATGAAGAAGATTGAGTTTCGTCCCGTTGTGTTTTAATTTTTTAACCTTTATCCACTGATTTTGTAATAATTTTAAACAAATCTTTTTATTGTATTGGACTCAGTGGAAATTTGGGACCGATATGGATGTTCTATTCCTTGACCTTCAATAGTTTCCAAATGTCAATTTGTGTAACAGAAAACTCACCATCTTTAATTCTGAAGTCTTGGTACACTGCAAATACATCTTGCACATCTACATCACCAACTGGACTGTCAAACCGGAGTTCACACATAAAAGGAAATGATGTCGCCTGATAATCAAAATGACAACTTCCATTTCTTGTGATCAGATTATTGATCTTGTCAGGGCTTTCTGGATTACCGAGTACTATGGGTACACGGAATGGAAACATACGATCAACATTGATCAGAGTTTTGTTTGATGACTCCAGAAAAGTAATCTGAAACAAGAAGTTATACATCACTTTATATGCCAACGGCGGATTTACACTTTTTGAGGCCCTGAAACTGAAGCTATAATTGGGTTTTTGCAACTAGAGACAATAGGTCAAAATCACACATGGCCCTATCAACATTATGTTCTCAACTTACGGAACATTATATAGGCCTATATAAAACAAGGTAAATAAAATATAGAAAATACACTTAATTTTAGATCACTATGAGTCTGAAATTTCTGGCATAGGCCTAGGCTCAAAGCTTGGCATGATCTGTGATATTAATCCAGTAAGAATAGTAATTTTTCAGTGTACGGGTGTAAAGTAGCTAATACATATAACTTTCTAATATAATGTGCAGAAATACATTTCTTCTTACCCTACTGACAGCTAGTGATTCCAGTTCTGTGAATGTGAAGCCAGATTTCATGTAATGCTTCACTATTACACGTCCAGGTGCTCGGATTTTTCCTAAGCCCAAGGACTGGTCTATGGTCAGGACATTTTCATTTGATGATTCCCATTTCCCCTGTGATCCATCCAGATCTGTTAAGGGCAATGTGAAACACACTATGTCCCCAACAGACAGTACAGGCTGTAAAAAATTAGTATCATTATTAGAAGTATGTTCAAGATAATAGTGAGAATTGCAAAAAGAAAAAACATTCTTCTCAGAATTGTAGTACAATCTAATTTTTCAGTACACATTATGAATGAATTAAAGTACCGCTGCCCTAGAGCATCAGGTTAAGGATTTTTTTTTTATTATTGGGGAAAGGGGTTGAAAGATACACTTGAAGCCAGGAATAGCACTGTTTGAAATACCACAGATTCGTTTGTAAAGCGGTGAAAACTATGTTTAAAAAAAAAAAAAAAAAAAAAAAAAAAAAAAAAAAAAAAAAAAAAAAAAATTGTGTCACACATATGACAATCAATAGTTAGCAGTTGCATAAACAAACAAGAAACACAAAGTTTAAAATGAAGTTTTTTAGACAGTGAAGCTTTACTAATCATTCAAAAGTAGTCAAAGGTTTAAAACACTTTTAGCTCACTTTACGTACCATAACTAGGACATGTTTCAAGAGGTTAACTCCCTCCCATCGTTGGCTAGTGGTCGACTGGCGCTCTGGCGACTGTGTTGTGTGAAGTTCTGTGTGCTGCCATCTGCCGCCTGCAGATGACGTCATGAGACTCACCACAAAAGAAAAAAAGATGGCAGCAAACAGAACTTCACACAACACAGTCGCCAGAGCGCCAGTTGTTCAGTTATGTTTGATACTTGAGCCTTGATAGAGTTTTTTATTATCATGTCTAACCTTAATAATCCTATATTATTTTATTCTTGTCTTCTTGCGGCTTTGATATATTTTTATTCAATGCTATTTTCACTGCCGCCTAGTAATTATTATTTTTATTGTCAAAAAACAATTGATCTTCAAATTCTTTTCTTTAGATGTCAAATTAACCTTTATTTTCAACTATATATTTATTATTTTTCTAGCAGTCATTAACTATAAATATATTTTATTCATTCTGCTTTTACTGTCTATGATTGCTTCACAATCTTCATATTTCTTGTAATCTTCGTCCAATGGGATTGCTTTTACTAATATTATTACGTAGCATTATTATTCAAATTAATTAATTCCTTCTTAGTCTTGCATCGTCATCACTAGCATAATCCTTCTAGTGGGTTTATAATCCTTTTTTCAACTTAATCAGCAGTGGTTATTCAACCTTAAGCACATTATTTCGTCCTCAGCGATACAAAGATTCGTCTTGAGTGATTTTTACTGCATAGAAGCAGACTTAACATGTTATTTCATCGCTAAATGGTGAAATTTTTCTTCTTGCTGCTGCTGGATTTCTACCAGGTTTTATTGTAGCCTGTTTCAACTACAGGATTATTCCTTTATGTGATATTCACCTCGAAAAGGATTCATTATAACTGTGAGTGTTTAAAGGTTTACATTACCTTGATTTATTTGCACGCAAGCAATTGAATGACATTGTTTTTGCGCCTTGTGAATTGTGAATGCAAGCTTCACAGGATTAACCTTAAATTACAATCACAGCATACAGTTGCTGCTTATATATTTGTAACTAATATTCACATTAGTCTTCGACGCTAATAAGGTCGAATGGTCCTCTGGATTTGTTAATACAGCTGTGTTAAAACCCAACAAGCTCTTTATTTACGGCGGAATTGTTCATCGCTCCATTCTAAAGCAAGAATCAAGACATCGGTCCAGCTTCATCGAGTGTGAGTGATTCAAGAAAATTAGTGTCAGTGTTATTTCAAGGGTTTATTATTTATAATTTCCCATGTATCGTTCAATCCCTTGGGATGTGATGTGCTTACGCTTAATTTAGCGCCTATATAATTATTACCAACGAGATACAGTCCGCTGAGCACGTCATATCTTATGATCCTATATCCGGGCCGGATGGAACCTCTATTTTAAACACACTTATTATAAACCGACACTATTTTTTCATTCCGCCCGGACTTATTGAATATAAGTTCATTTCTATCAAGCTGTTGGTGCTCCAGGTATTGCTGTTTGAGCACTATTTATAACAATATAATTGACAATTGAAGCACATTGTTCTTCTCCTGGCTATTAAGGTCAGTTTGAGCGTAGTAAATAATACTACATCTTTCATATTCAAGCTAATTTGAGTGCTTCGCCTCCGTGTTTTTACACGTGTGAGGCCATATTCACAACAGCTGATTTCACTGTAATCTTTCAAGGGTATCTGTATTAACACGCTTGTACTCACCTTTGTAAAACAGTTACACTTTTTCATGTGTTTTGTCCGATACGCGGGCAACCATTAATCTTTGTATTTGTCCCGAATGCGGGCAGCAATTAAGTTAGACTTTAGCTCAGGTTCCTAACTTCAATAAGTGAAGTATTGTGATTTTCTTGGACAATTGATTGCGAATATCACATCATGGATAATCCTGAGGTCGTGTTAAAGTCCCTTAAAGCTAAGCGTACTCCCATTAAAGCGAAGATTACGCGTAAGGCTAATGATATCCTTAATTCAGTTATTGATGATGAAGGATCTTACCAAGACTTCTTGAATTTTAAAAATAAACTAGACCAGTTTGAAAATGACTATGATAAAGTTCAATCTGAAATAGATGAGCTAGCTTACTCTGAGCATGAAGAAGCGTACAGATTAGAAGTAGAGGAAGTTATTAAGCGAGCTACTCAATATTATAATAAACAGATTAGTTCTTTTAAAAAGGCTATTGCCGACCGCGAAAAAGCAGAGGCTAAAGCTATTGCCGACCGCGAAAAAGCCGAGGCTAAAGCTATTGCTGAACGCGAAAGGGCCGAAGCTAAAGCTATTGCCGAACAGGAAAGGGCTAAGGCTGAGCAAGAAAGGGCCGAGGCCAAAGCTAAAGCTCTTGCTAGTTTTGAACGGTTGAGGATTCAACTTTTCAATATATTTCAAACCCATACATGAATTTGAAATTCAGGATAAACTCTCCTACCGTAAAGCTTTGTTTCATCGTTCCGAACTTCAAAGGCTTATGGATAGATATAGGGATGAAGGTCCTCAATTTTTTGATGTTTCAGATCAGGAGGCTGAGCATCTAGAAGAGCATATTCAAACTGAATATGCTGCTGCTTTTTTATTTATTGAGTCACTCATTCTTGACAACAAGCTATTGTATGAGCCTGAACAGTCTCAATCTACTAGTCAGCGTTCATCGCTTGACTCTCATGCCCCTACTTTGCCTAAACTCCCGGAAATAAAATTGCCTCACTTTTCCGGTGATCCTAGGAATTGGATTGAATTTAGGGATACTTTTACATCCCTCATCATAAATCACAGTCACATTTCAGATATGGATAAATTCCAATATCTGAAATCATGTTTATCATCTGAAGTGATGACTGTCATACAAAACATTCCTGTTTCGTCTGCTACTTTCGAAGTAGCTTGGAAAACCTTGGCAGAAAGGTTTGATAATGATCGTTTGATTGCAAATACGCACTTAGATCATCTATTCTCTGCACCCTCCATAGTAGGGTCTTCCGCAGAGTCACTTCAACGCTACTTGGACCATTTTATAAGCACCATGCATGCTCTGCACGCTTTGAATACTGAGGTTCCTTGTCTGACCTCATCATTTCCCGTATAATTGTGGATAAGCTCCCTGTGAGTTTAATCAAGGATTGGGAGTCCTCAATTAAACTTGGTAGGCTTCCTAAACTGGAAGAATTGTTTAGTTTTTTGGAGTCGAGAGTCAGAGTGTTGCAGATGACTGAGGCAGCGCTGCGTAGTCAGTCTGCTATATCTGCACTTTCTTCTGCTGTCACTACCAAGGCTAAGGTCAAACCTCAGCCTACAAGAAGCAAATTGTATTTGTTGTCATAATGCGCAACATCCTCTCTTTCGCTGTGACTTATTTAAAGCGATGAAATATTCACAACGTGATCAATTTGTGAAGGATCACAATTGTTGTTGTGTTTGCCTTGGGGCAAACAGCCACGAATCGAATTGTAACAATTATCGTTGCAGTGTTTGCAATGCAAAACACAGTACTTATTTACACAATTATTATGCGCCTGATAATCCGCAGGCCGAGAATACGGTCAATGCAATGTCTTCTGAAGAATCACAGCAGAAATGTCTGCTTCCCACAGCCACCGTAAAAATTCTTAACAAGAATGGTCATCCTGTAGAGGCTTTAGCTCTTCTCGATAGCGGGTCTGATTGTAACCTAATCAGCAATAGGTTATTCAAGTATTTGAATTTGTCTCCCTTACCGCAGCGCACTACGCTGGCTGGTTTCATGTCCGCCAAGATAAAAACACTAAAGCAGACTTCTGTGTCCCTCAAATCTCAAAGTCACGTCTTGGCACTATGATACTAAGGCTGTCGTGGTCCCAGAGATCTCCACGTCCAAGTTTCCGAAAAAATCAATTGATATTCAGGGATGGAATATTCCCCCTAATCTGCAATTAGCCGATTTCCATTTCAATGAACCTAAATATGCTGATTTGCTCTTAGGTGTTGAAATCTGCTCGCAGATTATAGTTCCTGGTCAGATATCTGCCCCCAACTATCCTACGATTCAGAATTCCCAGCTGGGCAAATTGCCTCCTTCTCCCGCTCCTCAACGACGTCATGTGCATTCGACTCGTTGCAGGGAGCAACTTGATTCTAACAGACTTCCCATAAACGAGCCTGCTAATTCCCAGGAAGCTTTTACTAATTATTCAGGCGTTCTGACTTCTGATGATAATATTAGCAATCGGCTTACCAAATCTCGGAAGTTAGGAAAGGTTTCCAATTGCGCTCCTTTCCCTGATGAGTCCTCCTGTGGGAGACATATTTTAGATAGCGCCCAGAGAGATTCTGATGGGAAGAGTATTGTTGAACTTCCCTTGCAGTCTGTCCCAGAACCTTTGGGCAGCAATAGAAATGAAGCATTAAAGAGGCTTCATTCTTTGGAGAGGCGGCTACCCTCTGATCTTTCTCTCTTAACAGAATATTGTAAGGTTAGGTCTGAGTGTACAGACATAGGATATTTGTTACCCGCTGTTGCAAAATCTAATTCTAATCACGAACATGTAACTCATTCTCCTGTGCCAAAGTCATCCAGCACTACCACCAAGCCAAGGGTAGTTTGTGATGAATCTGCCAAATCTTCTCCTGGCAAATCTCAACGTCATTCTCGCCGTGGATGTTACGGTGAAGCGTTTGATCCAGGTCCTGACAAGCTTGTGAGGTTGGTTACTGTTCATACCTCCGCAGGTTCTTTCCAGCGAGGAATTGTTGAATCTGCACCCCTACCTATTCATGACTCGGAAGACTAGATAGTTAGTCTTTGCTTGTAGGTGTACTCTTGTAATTATTGTTGTTATTTCATCAATATTTGTTTTTTGTGTTTTCATTGGATTGTCTTCTTTTCTCAAGGTCAAACATAACTTCGCATTCTAGTTAGATTATTCCACAAGTGGAATAATCGCGGAATCGCGGGCAATATGTTCAGTTATGTTTGATACTTGAGCCTTGATAGAGTTTTTTATTATCATGTCTAACCTTAATAATCCCATATTATTTTATTCTTGTCTTCTTGCGGCTTTGATATATTCTTATTCAATGCTATTTTCACTGCCGCCTAGTAATTATTATTTTTATTGTCAAAAAACAATTGATCTTCAAATTCTTTTCTTTAGATGTCAAATTAACCTTTATTTTCAACTATATATTTATTATTTTTCTAGCAGTCATTAACTATAAATATATTTTATTCATTCTGCTTTTACTGTCTATGATTGCTTCACAATCTTCATATCTTATTAATATAATCGCTCAATTTCTCGTAATCTTCGTCCAATGGGATTGCTTTTACTAATATTATTACGTAGCATTATTATTCAAATTAATTCATTCCTTCTTCGTCTTGCATCGTCATCACTAGCATAATCCTTCTAGTGGGTTTATAATCCTTTTTTCAACTTAATCAGCAGTGGTTATTCAACCTTAAGCACATTATTTCGTCCTCAGCGATACAAAGATTCGTCTTGAGTGATTTTTACTGCATAGAAGCAGACTTAACATATTATTTCATCGCTAAATGGTGAAATTTTTCTTCTTGCTGCTGCTGGATTTCTACCAGGTTTTATTGTAGCCTGTTTCAACTACAGGATTATTCCTTTATGTGATATTCACCTCGAAAAGGATTCATTATAACTGTAAGTGTTTAAAGGTTTACATTACCTTGATTTATTTGCACGCAAGCAATTGAATGACATTGTTTTTGCGCCTTGTGAATTGTGAATGCAAGCTTCACAGGATTAACCTTAAATTACAATCACAGCATACAGTTGCTGCTTATATATTTGTAACTAATATTCACATTAGTCTTCGACGCTAATAAGGTCGAATGGTCTTCCGGATTTGTTAATAAAGCTGTGTTAAAACCCAACAAGCTCTTTATTTACGGCGGAATTGTTCATCGCTCCATTCTACAGCAAGAATCAAGACATCGGTCCAGCTTCATCGAGTGTGAGTGATTCAAGAAAATTAGTGTCAGTGTTATTTCAAGGGTTTATTATTTATAATTTCCCATGTATCGTTCAATCCCTCGGGATGTGATGTGCTTACGCTTAATTTAGCGCCTATATAATTATTACCGAGATACAGTCCGCTGAGCACGTCACACCAGTCGACCGCTAGCCGACGATGGGAGGGAGTTAACCTCTTGAAACATGTCCTAGTAATGGTACGTAAAGTGAGCTAAAAGTGTTTTAAACCTTTGACTACTTTCGAATAAATAAACAAGAAACACTTACATATTACACTCAGGCACTGTAAATTCTCATCCAGTGGCACTGTTACAGTGTTCTTCAGCAGATTTGATAACTTTCAGCCAAAAACTCACTAGTATAACTTGAATATTTCAGTCGGTTCTTGTCCATTATCCAAACACAGGTTTATCAACACAGTCTACTGCAGATATCCTAAGAATACTGCGACATTAATTAATAATCGTTGAGTATACTGGTATTTTGTGCGTTAATAAGAAACAATCACGATTACTGTTTCCATCCATTGTTTAAAAAACTCAAATTTAAAGATAATCAGGCCATCCAATCTTACGACTTAAATAATTTTTGTTTGTAAGTAAAAACTTACCAAATTAGAACCTACATATTGATGGGTTCCCCATCATCATCAGCCTGATTTCTACTGACAAGTTTGCTTCTCTGTCCACTAGATGTCCTCCAGGTTGAATGAATTTGAAAATGAGGCCAACTGTCCTTAGGGATGTTTTTTTTTTTGGATGTATTCTTTTTCCCAAACAGTTAAACCAAGTGGTTACTGAACAAATTTCAGCAATTTGCCTAGCTATTGAAATCATGCAATGTAGACATCATTTCTGGTCTATAGGTCTAGAGATCAGCTGATGACAATGAGGAACCCATCAAAATTTACATCCTAATCTGGTAAGTTTTTACTTACAACAAAATGTGAAGTAGAATGTTTTAAAATTTAATAAATAATAACAAAAAGTGTTGTTAAATTGTCTACTTACACTGTGCAACATCTCCTTAGCATCATCTGGATATATCACTTCACCAGCGCTGAGTTTCACATAATCAGCTGCTTGTGTAGGTGTTTGATCATCCCAAACTTTTAACATTGTATCTCCTGTGGCCATCAAATTTGCCAGTACGGTGTGATTACTTTTTCCACTTCGAAGTTGTGCATAATCAAATCTATTGGTTCTTAACCTAAGATTAGACTTGGTTGCTGTGAATACATCACCGAATATGTCATGGTATGTAACAACGAACTCCAGTTCAAAACCTCGAGGAGTGATGTGCAGAATCTCTTCATCTACTATATGAACCTTTTTTTTCACAGTAAGCATAATATACTGAACTGGTTTCACTACCACACACACACTCATGATCTGTCTTATGCCAGATGTTTCTTTTGCTACAATCATAACTATAGCCCTTCCATTTCTACCATGTGATCTTACAAGACCATCAGGTTGAACTGATATGATCTGTTCTGACTCAGTATGTAGCACATTACTTACTGATGTGTTTGAATATACCTTGTCTGGATATACCATTGTTCCTCCTACATTATAAAACATTTCCTGTGCTTCTCCATCACGGTTTGTTTTTAGTTGCACCTGTGAGTAATGGGCCATAAGCATAACCGGTGGTTTCTGCACAGAAGGATATACAAGTAGCATCTTTTCAAACACTTCAATTTCCAAGCTGTCACGGAACACTTTGTCTTCTGCTGTGCCAGTTATATGTGATGAGACAAGCACCTCCAATCGTACGAACATACGACCTGGACTAACAGCTGTAAAACGCATTGATACCATGTCTTTTTCATCTAAAGTTAGACCAAAGTCCTGAAATGTATGATTTATTACTCCTACATCTATGGCGGATACACTCCATTTAAAAAGAAGTGGTGGATTCAAAGCCCCAATAACTATAGGTGTTAATGTATCTGGCATGCCTTCAGCCCATACTGGCATCGTAGCACCAACTGCAATTCTGACTAGAGGTACATGGATCTTAATACCATTCAATGGTATCACATTAACTTCAACAGAATCCTGAGAGAACACAACTCTTTTTCCAGAAACCTTATTCATGCCAACTGCTTTGCCGGTTACAAAGACTGTACCATGATTCTGTCCTTGAACAACTCCAGATGAACTTACATTAGCTATATCAGGAGACGAGATGCTGAATTCGATATTAGAATCTGGTTGAGGTCCACCATGGCTAGAGATTTGGAAATTCGCACCCACAATCAATGTTATATTCCGAGGCATTAATTTCAAAGGTGGGAACACCTGTATTATTACAGAATTACTCTGAACATCTCTTCTTTCATCTTGCTCAGCTATAAATTTCAATGATGTATCACCAAGTTCTAAACCTGTTACAATAAACCAAATTTCTCCCGTTGGTAAAGGATTCTTTGGGTCGTCTGGTTGTAATTTTACACCAATAAGTCCAGATTCAAGCACTGCTTTTAAATTCAAGAGTTCAGTATTTGGTATAGGCAGCA
The DNA here is from genome assembly GCA_964059195.1 of Ectobius pallidus. Classification (NCBI taxonomy): domain Eukaryota; kingdom Metazoa; phylum Arthropoda; class Insecta; order Blattodea; family Ectobiidae; genus Ectobius; species Ectobius pallidus. The sequence continues at coordinate 98,388,231 of CAXKWD010000007.1, forward strand.
AATTATTCATTGTATCAAAAAGGCGAACTACAGCAATTACACACTGACCCCTCTCAACCCTCTCTGGGACTTCAAGCTTGATGCTTCCTATACCAAGAACTTCAATTTCTGCCACAGCTTCTTTGGATTCAAGGCATAGGTCTTTGAGTGCTAATCTGAGTTTTCCATCAGACTTAGGAATAATTTCCAGAATTCTCGTACTTTCTATGTAGTTCACATCAGCTACACTATCTGTGCTAAGAATAAAATCATAGTAGCCTGAACCTTGATTGACTTGCAAATATTTCTTATTTTTTGGATGATTGAAAACAGAAGTACGGTCTGGGGTTATAATAGTATCATTGACCAATATTACATTTAAAGAAGCCTTAATTTCAGGAGTAACTTTACGTCCATGTTCATCAGTAATGGCAAAAGGAGGATCTTCTGGTACAATGCCAAGGTCCATCAGCACAGGATTTTGATAACCATCTATTGTTGCACTTACTTCTAGCACACCTGTTCTTCCTTTTGGTTTTAAGATCTGGTAGTTTCTTTTATTTATGAGAACACTCTCTTCCCTCACATCATCTGCTAATATTCCTCCTTTTATTTGTATTGACGCCAAAGATGGATGTGACAGTTTCCAATCAAAATACAAACTTGATATATTATCAAATATGTAACCATGTTCGTCTTTCACTGTCACCAGAACCTCCACATCTTTATAGTTCTGGGTCACCACTTTCTCAGAATTTAAATTCATTGGACAATTAGCAGGTTCTGGAACCTTTAGTTCAGATCTCAGTGAAATAAAACGTGGTCTAGCACAGAGAACTTTTATGGTAGCTTTAGATTCTGACTTCTTGCAATGTTTTACAGAAGGCGTGTTGGCAACATGCAGAGTTACATCTACTTCTCCAAGCTCTCTGCAGAGAATTCTATAAATGTAGACATCTGAAAGATCAGAATTGTTGTCTAGCTCCTCTATCTCTATAATATGACTATTTCCTTCCATGGTAATCTGATGTACATGTTCAGACGAGCGTCCAATCCAAGGGCGTGGTCCTCCTGCAAAAACTATTTCCCTAGATGTTCCAACTGCTAAGACAGTTTGTCCACAATCCGGATGTGAGACGATTAGAGGCCTGTATGTCGCTACAAGAGCATCTGCTGACATGGTATATCCCTCAATGGTGTAAGAAACTGACACCTTTGAAGAACCTAGAGAAGTTCCAACAACAGCGACGGTGGTGCAAGCAATGCCAACAGGAGTAATTTTTAAAGATGAATTTTCAAAACTGTTACTCCAAACTTTTACCAGAAGAGGTAAGTCATTACAATGCAAGAATGGTATTCTGGCATTAGTTGGTGTGCTGGGATCTTCTAAGTTAGGTTTTTCTGCAAATACAGCTATGTGAATATATAAAGGCACGCCAATTTCTTCTTCTAACACATATTCCACTATTTCCAAATGTGAAGCTGGTAAGACAAAAACGTTAGCAATTTCCCGATTATGTGGATTTCGTGTCATAGCAACAGTAATTACTGCATGTCCTCGGGCATGGGTCTTTACAAGACCATTCTGTGTTACCATGGCTACTGATGTGTTTCCACTACTCCAAACAAAGCTCCCATCACCTCCTGATGCATTCAGACTCACATCATACCTGTAAATGAAAAATAAAATTACAGTTGGCCCATTCCATGCAAAACAGTTGGCCAAAAATCCTCTTGGTCACAATTTTTTTCATTTTAATGAATTTTCATTGTAATAGGGTCTATATATGATACATTTTCAGAGCCTTAGAAGTAATAGTTTTAACGATGTGGGGTTGGAAGTATTTGGCTTAATATGCTTTAGGCCCTAGTCTAGATAACCTGATGTTTTTGTGATTGTATCAAAATTCAAAATCCATTATCTTAACCTACAATGTTTGTTTAGTCTACTGCCGAGTGTAAACAGTACCGGTAATTTAAATATGACTTTAAAAGTCAATGAATTGTTTGACCGGCCCAAAAATTTTAAATAGTCAATAAACTATGTACTAAATACTGGTAAAAAAAACCCATTTGATTTCAATTACGACTAAGGGCTGTGTTCACCAGCATAAATAAAATTTCTCCTTAACACGAGCAACGAAAACTCAGATTATACCATTATCCTTAACAGTAATCCTTCAGGTTTCAATACATGATTTATCAACTCGGTTTATAAGTGAAGTGAAGAATCATACTAGATGGATTAACTGATATCAGAAATAAAAACACAAATGATACATACTTTGGTTGAATATAAGGATCCCAAGGTAAAGCAACTTCACATGGATAAACGGTAATTTTGTTGTAAATCAACATATTGGCAACTGCTGAAATCCTTGTCAAAGCACGAAGCTTTCCTTCTTGCTCTATACCCTCCAAAGTTGCATTAACCTGTGTCGCTCCTACTTCCACTGGCCAGCCAAAATTATGAGTGTTGTTCTTGGTACTCTTCTCAACATGGAAATACTTCTTTGGTATTGACACAGACATCTTCACACCATCTCCTATGTAGAATTTATGATCCTCACTGAAAATTAAAATACAATTACAGAAAATGAAATTTCCCTCTTGCTTATTTTTTTTTACTTTCTGTATCTGTACATAAGTAAGATGTCTAGTTTTCAGTATTAATCAAATACACCATAACATGATACAGGAAACATTTGCTTGAGTCAATTTTAATGGCAGGGAACAAATTACTAATGCCAACTCTTGGACTGAACCAAAGCTGCTGTTACAAGTCGTTTGCTGTAATGCACTTGTGCTGTGGCATGCATTAACCGACATTTAAACGATATATGAGGAAACAAGTGTATCAAAAATGTCGAAATTGACCACACTACATTTTTCTCACTATTAACTAGGGTTTGGATTTTATGACATGTCATATTTTTATCCTGACCTCCGTTCTAGCTGCAAACACAAATTAAATACGAAATGTACGCTTATTGTCCTAATTAGACCGTTCTTATTTTGCATATGAAGTCATATTTGGACCATTTTTGTGGTATTGGTCATATTTGTAATTTAACGTCATATTTCAGTTATAACTTCGGTAAAGGAGCACAATTTTAACTTAAAGTATATGCACTAAATGGTCAAGTTAAATATGAAATTTATTTCATTAATTTAATGTTTATGCTCAATTAATAGGTAACTTAATTTTAAAATTAATACAATTGTTCATATCTTATAGGTACACACATTGTCTACAAAATACTATTTGGAGCTAATGAAACGAGCAAACAGGAGCAAATTCTTTAAAAACTGTAAATCCCCTGTAAAACTGTTAAAAAGTGATTATCTCATTGACAGAGATCCGTGAAAGTTGTTTTATTTTTAAGTAAACTTCGTTTTAAAAAAGGCAGATTTCGGTGTTATTCTTAAGTATGGTGGTGTTATTATTGGTTAATTAAATGAGGGTCTACTTCAGTTTAATATCGAGCAATTCTTATTTTTTCTTGTTATATGAAAGTAACACAGAATGTAGGCCTACATATATTTACAAACATTTAATTATTGATGCATACTTCAGTATAGGCAGATTTCTTCCTTCAAGCTTGTTACACACATCTGCAAAGAAGAATGTAAACACTTCACTTAATTTTTAGTGTAAACACATTGGACTAATGGGTAGATTCAATATAAATGAGTTACTTGCTAAGAAAATGTAACCATTGTGAGAATTTCAGCATTCTCTGGCTTTAGCCGTCTTCTATGTGGCCCGTCTTTTGAATTTCAATCTTTTGTCACAAAATTTGCACATAGGAATTTTATTATCATTTACAAAGAACCCTTCCTTGCTAAATTCAGCTGCCTGAGTTTGCACGGAAACACTACTTTTCAGAATTTTTTAACAGCGAAGGGGAAGTACCGTATACATGACGCGCCACACTGGGTTGCCAAGTACAGTGCTTACTAAAATCAGAACTCAGTGAAACGTACGTATTGTTATCAGTTATAATTTTAAACCACGATTTCTGTGTTATGCGAGTCGTTTGTTAAGAACTAATTAAATATGCCTTCTGTTATTTCTAAACTTAGTGGCAAGGCATTACATAATAATAATAAATTATTTTTCGTTCAGCCAGTTACAAACCAGCAATAGACATCGTCCTAAACATTCAACAGTGAACTACTATATAAAGTATTAAAACATAAAAACAAATGAATTAATCCTATTGTACAATATTTCTTGTGAAATATTTGTCTATCTTATAAAAAGGATTCCTGGAAGGCCATTCATGTAACGTATTTGCATATATATTAAAAGGCAAATGATGCCAGGCTAAAGGTAATCTATTATACAGTCTTAATCCTAGATAATGGTGGTACCTCATAGTTGTAGACAATCTACATCTTGGTAAGTATAAATTATTACTGTGTATGTTGTTTCTTGCTTTATACAAATGTAAATTTTTTTTAACATAGATTAAAACATCATATATGTACAAATTAATGATGGATAAAATTCCTGTTTGAATAAATAGTGGTCTACAATGGTCCAAAGGCTTCGAATTGGTGATGATCCTGAGGGCTTTCTTCTGAATAATTAATATTTTATATAGGCCATCGCCATTGCCCCAGTCAATCAACCCATACCTCATGATACTTTCAAAAAAGGAAAAATAGCGAGATTCAAGAAATAATTGCCAATGTTAATCTTTTCAAAACATGTCTATGAGTGTACAAAGTTTTGCAAATGAGTGTATCTTGAGCTGTGTCATGCTGGAAGGCAGCAAGTTGCAAAAAGAAGGGTGAAGTGCTATTGATAAGTAACTCACTTCAAAGCTTCCACTAATAAATTCTGTACTCCCAAATTTCCTGTGTGAATTAATTTGTGGAGCAAATGGTGGTATTGAGCAAATCATGACAGTTTGAACATTCAAGGTGGAAACGTTACTGGCGTAGCAGATTGTTCCTAAATTCTGTCCTCTTTGGCTGCTCCTCTCGAGCAGTTGGCTGCACTGCTGTCCTGATACATGTGCACATGTATGGGAGAAAGACCATGAAATAAATGTGGAACCGGAACTTCTAAAATGTGTCCAAGGACACAAACAGCTCACAATTTGGGAAAAGATCTATATTTACAAAAATCAGGACCAACTCATGAATTTCGAAATACCTGCGGGGATGGATCTCATCAAGAAGTTCATTAAACAACCACCAGGAGTTGCTGCCAATACACAACAGACAGATGGAGTATAGCTGATGATGAGTCATGAAGGATTGCTCGAAACATGTTCAGGTCAGTGCTTGAATTAAGTGAAGTTAGGTATGTTAAACCTCCATCTCAAGTTTCAATTAATACATTTATGTTAAGATTTCCTCCATTTTTAATTTTATTTTTTTCAAATTCGTTTAAAAACCTGGAAAACTCCATTTTTTGCGTTATGTTGATGATTTTGTGTTATTTCGCGATAATTTTTTTTTTTTTTGGGGGGGGGGGGGTTAGGGGTTGATGTTTATGAAAACACTGAATAAATTTTTGGAAAAAATAACAATTTGCGTTATCGCATCTTGCGAAATTCACGGATCTCTACTCATTGAATTCATGTGATGTAATAATTTAGTGTCATTAATCGCTATATTTAGAAAATATATTCTTTTATTAGGTCATATTTAGGATTTGTTACTCATATTTGGTTATTTTAAGGGCATATTTGCAGTCATATATTCCACTTTTTTAGGTCATAAATATCCAAACCCTACTAATAACATTTTAGCGACATTACTTCCCTAGATGAACAATACTAGCCATTACAAATATTGTACGTTGAACTGCGTTTCATGGAAGTCAGGTGAGAAATTTTAAAATATAGACACTGTGCATGACATCAGAAAATGTAATAGTAATGTAATGTAATGTAATAGTAGTGCTGTACATGTGTCGACCAGTACTTAATTCGTGAAAACTACTTTTCTTCAAAACAGCTTTTACTTCCGCCTTACATATTTTCCACATTGGAGATCAATAAATATAATGCCAGTGTACAGTATAATGTTGCACAAGTAAGATTTGTGATGAATTAATGCAGAACAAAGAATAACTTTGTAAAAATTCCTTGTAAAATTCTACTACTGTACATGATTTGCTTGATTGATTTTTGGCTGAAAGTTTTGATTAACATACTTTTTCGGTTTTAGTTTATCATTAACCTACAAACATCCTGTAATGTTCTGCAATACAAGTATACTTATTTTATTATTTATATAATTATTTACCTATCCATCTATTCTCCAGTATATTTCCAGAACTACAGTTTCATATTACCATTTTTGTTAATATAGGCCTACTTAAAATACTCTGGAACACAAAATTAAAGTAAAAGTTTATTTATTATTGTTTAAATAGTGTTAATTTATTAATTTAAAAGGAAGTTGATGAAAGTGAAGTTAGTCACATTATTAAAATATTTATTTTTTTACATTCTGGAACCAGAAGCTCTAACTCAGACATAAAGTCAGCAATAGTTGGTTGCTTCACTTACTATTATTTTGGTATGAGAAGTTTCAAGGATTCTCTTCCTCATTTTCAACTACACTGTTAACAAGCTTTCTCAGGAATACTATGATGCATACCTGGTGGACTTTTTATGAACCTCTTGATCAGAATGCCTTCTTCCGGCAATAGATTTAATTTATTACAGTCACTTCACAGCGTAAGTTCCACAATATCAATACTTATCGCACTTAACTTAATTTCTTATTAATAAATAAATATTTAAATTATCAACTAGTTCAAACATGTGGAGGGAAAGGAAATAGACATTAAATCCATGTCTGGGATATTAATACAAGTAAGAATCAGCTTGAAAAATTTTATGTCATAACCGGGATTTGAACACGGATCTTCGGCTTAATGCGCCGATGCTCTACCATTGAGCTAACATGACAACATGCCAGTACGACATCAAATTCCTCAACTGATTCAGAAGACAAGGCAGACCACGGGAGGTTTCTCCGTTGAGAACACAGGTAAAAGCTCCCTGAAAAATGTTCTAGGTAATGTACAAATTAATGGCAATGTTTAGCGAGTATTTCTAAACACAGTGGAATCTCGTTACAAGAATTAACATCAAATACGAAAAATTAAAAATTAAAATTAAAAAAGGGATATTCAAGGGCCTATGTACAGGTAGGGAAAAAAAAGCGTGCCTACTAAAATATCTAAGTTGCCGATATGAGTCACTGCGCTTACCTAGTGGGTTCTAGGCATGCGGAGTGGCTCATATCGGCAATTTAGATATTTTAGTAGGTCCGCTTTTTTTTACCCTACCTGTACTTACAGTGAAATCTCGATACAACGATTTCGCAGGGACCAGAAAAATATACTGTTGTAGAGAGATATATTGTTATATCGAAAATTTACAAAAAAATGTTCAAATTTTGGTAGTATATAGGAAACAACTTCAATAGCTGAAATTCTTTAAGTATTTAGAGAAATAAAGAATTTTATTACGAGAACTGCTATACTGTACTGTATTCACTCCACCCTTAAATTATTACACTAGGAGCAAACACATTTTACATTGCATTATAGCACAGCACCATGAACAGTATGACTCATTTTTGCCCCTGTTTGTAAAAGTCAGAAATGACAATCTGTTTAGCTTTTTTTATGAACAGGGTTACACACAATGCCCTTATTTGATTCGAGATTCACTAAATTACATTCTGGCACCGATGGAACACTCGACAGAAAATTCTGCAGAGCCTCGCAAGCACAGAACACATACATAGAGGCAATGGCATCGAGTGCGGTTAAGGTTGGTAGATGCACACTTTGTTCTACCTCCTCTTCTTCATCTTCCGCCTGCTTGTTTTGGATTTCCTCAGCGTTTTCTTCCGTTGGCTCCGAGGAGTTCATGATTTGCACTTTCACGATCTATTTTTATCCTTGTACCGAGGAAAAGGTATTTTACGGGGATTCTAAATGTAATCGTAATGGAGAGGTTTATCGTTACTAAGGGCTTGTACGACGAACACCTGATATCATATTTATCTGCCAGATAGAAAACCTATCTGGAAGTTGGCCGAGAATTGAGCATTGTGATCTCCTGACAAAATCTGTGAGACAAGACAACTTCCAGATAAGCTAGCAGGAGGATGGAGTGGCTGACAAATTTCCAACTGCTAGTTAGGAAAGCTTGGTTGAAGCAAGATGGCAGCACTGCGAAGCGTCCTTGGCCATCTGAATTTTAGAACTGATGCCGGAAGATTTAATTTACACAAAAATGTCATTTTATGCTCACTTATGAATGAAATAGAATTGCAAAAATCGATTAATGCACTTAAAACGATATGTTCTTGTGTAATTCAATTGTAGAAATACAAATCCGAGCTGCCACACCTAGCGGACGCCTACCGAACTACAACAAACACACCTCTTTGCTCAATCAGCTAAGGAACATTTTACAAAATTTTACTGCGTTCTTCCCGATAGCAGTTCAGCGGTGGTCTTACAAGACATATTCTAGTTAAGCTATCTGGAAGTCACGTATCGGGAGGAATTGTCGGCAGGTGGTAATACAGGCCCTAAGAGTATCGTAAAACCGAGGAGAATTTTACATTATTTTAATGGAAAGAATGCCGGGACCAAAATATTTTAACGTTATAAAGAGTATTATCGTTATATCGGTAATCGTTGTATGGGGATTTCACTGTATTTTCTAAGTTGCTCAATATGACCCATAATGATATCCAAATGGCTCAAAATTAGCAGTTGTTTCTACACTGAGCCAATAGTTATGATATATTTATATTACATAGGCTAAATGAGTACATAATAATTTGGTTTATTATTGCTAAAACCAGAAAAACATATTTAATGAAAATACAACGAAATTCATAAAATAAGTGCCTCAATTTATTTTAACACTTTTAACACTAACAACTTATTCAGGAAAACATGGCAATGAAGAATGTGCTACTACCAGCCATTCCATGGAAAGTGAGCCTGAAGTATCCAGACTGTAATAGCCTTTTAATACTAATTTAAACTTATTTGTCATTACTGAAAAATTATGAAATTAATTTTCAGAATGAGTTATTCAGTAGACTAGTTCCGAAAATTAATTACACAATTATTCAATGATGACATATACGTTTAAATTAATATTAAAAGGTTGTTACGGTCTGGATGCTTTAGGCTCACTTTCCATGGAATGGCTGCTAACGAGATTCTATTGTATGTATTTACTGAGGTTTACCTTAAAATTTGAAACAGCATACCTGTCAAAAATCTCCACTATTATTTCATAGTGATTGTGAACTATAACAATCCAGTTCCTGTAAGGCAATATTGCGAGGGTGAGATAACATGGGCTGCTGACTGTAATGGTGGCAGTGGGAATGCGAACCCCCATCTCATTCTCATCCACATTGCGGTCACGAAGCAATATTTTGGTTTTTCCTTTTTTCAGTCCAGTCACCAAGGCATTATCATCAATTTTAGCAATAGTTTTATTTTCAACTTCCAAATAATACTGACTAGATGGCAGTTCTATTTCTTCTAATCGACCATGATGTACTTGCAATATGCGATACTGAACAGAATCACCTTTCAGCAAGTAAATGTCTGCAGGATCTATAATGAGGTTTGCCACAACCATTAACTGGATTTCTATAGGAGTAACATGCTGATATTCAGGTTGTGGTAGACAAACTGACACCTGTAAAAGATAACACAGGTATATAATGCAATACAAGAAGAAGAGTAAGGTTGAACAACATATGTGTCCTGTCAGGGAAACACGACCATACACTGGAAAACAAATTCTTTTAGTACACAGAAATACAATGTATTATGGAAGTGGAAGAAGAGAGTGCAGTCACAATTGAAAGGAAACAACTTTGATGGTATGGACATGTACATAGAAAGGGAGAAGAAAGAATACCTAGGATCATACAGGAATGGGAAAGTAAGAGAAGAAGAGGAAGAGGACGACCTGCTACCACCTGGATGCAGGATGTACACATGTCAATGGAAAGATTTGGTTTAGTGGAGGAAGATGTAGAAGATAGGGATAAGTGGAGAAATGTAGTAGAGCTCTGAATAGTGGTATCAGATTTTGTGTGTCGGGATGAGTTGTGTGATAGTGCTTGACTGCTGTATTTGTTTGGTTGGAGACAAACCTCTGTTTTGAGGAAATTTCTCATTTAATAAAATAATAGTACACGCTCCACAAAGTGGCTGTTTCTCGGACTGCTAACACGCCGGAAAGTAGCACTTTACCGTACTAGTAGGGTGAAGTAATTTTACCGTACTAGGCCGGTAAAGTTGCCATGGTAACCCCTAGTGGACGTAGTTCCAACTGTGGCTCCTAGATGCCCCTACAGTGTCTCCCAGTGTAAGTTCAATTTTATACGTTAGGGGTTTTATTGTTCATTGTCTATTAACAAGCATAGTAAACCTTGTCATTTAGAAATCTTGAATTTAAGAAATAAATTCAATAATAATAACTTTTAATAAATTTTATGACTTGGGGTGGATTTGAACGCACAAAGTTTGCATTACTGCATCATCGTTTTAGTCCACAACACCACCACTCCTAGTTCATTTAACAAAGCATAATAAGTTTCGTTGCAGAAAATATGATAAAAAAATGACATGTAATTTTAATTGAGGTAAATATATTTAGTTTAATTAATCAACATTATTATCTTAACAATGTCTTTAAAAGTTTTCTTAAGGAAAAGAAACAATCCACAGCAAGCGAAGTTTGTAAACATGCACTACTGATACAATCAGTGGCACCACCTTTGAAAAACATTGGGTGGGCTCAGAAATCTTAAAAATGTTCATAGTCCCATTACTTATTTGGTTCATCAAATGAACTTATATAATATTGATATGATAAATAGAGATATGTATAAGAAACTATTTCATCACGATAATAAAAATTACACTTTGTAAATAAGTCGTCAGGGAAGTGTTGTGTATCCAAGTTAAACTTTTGTAAATTTTGGCTTTTAGGTACCCGGTAACTACCAAAATAAAATAGAATAAAATAAAACAAAATCAAACAAATTAAACTAAAAATAAAATAAAACCACATATGGACTCAACATTACGAGCACGCTAATATAAAATATGTTTCTCCTGAGTACAGTTCTCCGAAATTCGTCACAAGCATCATCATCGTCATCTTCACCTTTTTTTTTCTTTCTTCCTTTCATGTTGTTTTGTCATTTGTTGTTGTTGTCATTGTCGTTGTCATCATCATTTTTGTTGTTGCTGACACTAGACATAATTCTATAACTCAACTAATTCTGTACTACTAGTAACTACATAAACGAATACTGCAGAATTAATTAAATTTATTCAACAACATATTTTGCACAAACTGTAAAGTGATATCATAACTATCATCATTTTGTTAAAAATTTTGTATTTGCTGCAGCAATAATGCTGGAAATGTATACTTTTTTGTATTTTATTTAACCCTTGAATTCATAATGTATCCTAAGGGCTACTGTAGTTATTTTTAAGTTTGTAATAAAACAATGTAAAAGAAACCGGGGGGGGGGGATAAGTTTAATGTAAAATTACTGAGTGAGGTACAAGAAATAAACTGTAGGCCTAATCACTGTGTTAATGTTTTCTTTGCAGTCTGGCATGGGTTTATTTACTCTGTGAGAAACTGAGTCTCATGCATTTAAGGGTTGTGTCATAACATGTTTATATTCAGATAAACTGAAATAAAATCAAACAGCCTACAAACAAGCCAGTTACAAAGAAATTATCTGGATGAAAGAAATTAAGATTAAAAGCAATAATGACCTTAGCTGAACCAGTCTTCATTCCTTCTAGAAGAACTATATGACCCTGCTTCCCAACGGCATCAAATGCTTCCACTGTTTTTGGTGTCTCGTATGGTGAATCTCTGAAGGTTATGAAACGTAAAACATTGCTTCCACTTGTGATGTCCTGATATGAATTTGAGTTTCCAATGCTCCACTTGAACTCCACTCCTTCCAATGTTGTGAATTCATTTCCTAAAATAATAAAGAAAGGGAATGAAACTGAACAAAATGAATGAATGAACAAAAAACTTCACTGTTGTATTTTAACAAGGGATATATTTAATTTGTAAGAATAAATTTTTCAAAACTACTCAAAGAAATAGTAAAATACAATTTAAAACTCAAACACAGGTGTCCCTTAATCTGCACTTTACTGACTGTGCTACAGAGGGATCTTTGCTTTCATTCTTGAATTGGGTGTTTATGAATGTTGTCTACTAGACTGTGGTATTCTAACAATTTACAATTTACAATTACAATTTATTTTTCCAAATTACACGAAAAATACAAAAGTTGATACACCACCCGAAGAAGCAGAGCTTTTGTTCGGGGGTGGTTCAGTTCAATATATAGAAAAAAAAAAAAAAACTTATACTAAACAATTACTTAAGCAATACATAATTTGGAGAAGTATGACAAAAATGATGTATAATAGGTTAGAACATGTTCTATTTACAATACAAAGGTACGAGGTAATACAATAATAATACATAACAATTTATTTGTTCAATTTTAGTAAAAAACAAAGAAATTAAGTTCTATTCAAATTTTAAAGTTTAATATGAAAACTGTTTTAACAGTATTAGTAGATAACAGAAGTAATAATTATATAAATTTTCTAATTTTAGACCTAAATTGTTTGTTGTTTAAGCTATTTAGATCAGGATGGTTGGTAATAAATGAATTGAATAGTCTTGGGCCAAAACTTGAACAGTGCTTAGATCCAGCAGTTGTAACATTTTTTGGTTCAAGTAATAAATTAAATTGATTCCTTCGCGTGTTATATACGTGAGATTCTGACTTGTAATTGTCACGATGTTTATGAAAATAATCCAGTATGACGTACTTGTAAATTTGGTCTATGGTGAAAACGTTAAATTCAGAAAATAATAATTTGGAAGAATAGTCAGGAGGCTTAGATAAACAAATCTTTATAATGCGTTTTTGAAGACAAAGCAAAGGGCTGAGGATCGTTTTTGCAACTCCTCCCCACCCAATTATGCCATATTGAATATGGGATATACATAAGGGATACAAGGGATATACATAAGCTCAAACCCAGGAACAGTAGTATGAGCTATTCCCATGATAGTGTTTGTCTCCAAGCTCCACATAACTGCATCATGCACCGTTTTTCCAGACTGCAAGATGCTCATTTTTACCTTGATAACAGAATCTTGGAAAGTAATCCCGAGGCTTTCACGGTCGGGGTCTTGACAATTGTTCACCTTTCGGCTGTAGGCCATGGACAATGGCTTCTAACTTGCCAAACGTTTCATTCCCACTATGGGAAACTTCTTCTGTGACTGGTGACCAGTCAGAGTGTCGGTGTTGAATGAACCGAAATGAGATACGGGGTTGCTTATATATCAGCGGGGGTGGCTTGCCTGGTTGCAACTGCTACCGCTTTATCAATGGGAGCATTCAAAGTCGGATGTTTTTTTCTGTCTTGTCTAATATGGGATTTCAAAGCTGGGAACTATGATTTAGGGAGTTTAAGTCCTTCTTCTTTTCTATGGATATTATCTTTGGTCTTGTAAATTTTGATTGCTTCCCTGTTAAGCCTGGCACGGTATTGTGCAGTTCTCGCCAGAACTTTCGTCTCCCGGAACCCAATCATGTGCTCGCCATCTGTAAAGGCGTGTTCGGCCACAGCTGACTTATCCATGTGTCCTTGGTGGCAGTGGCCCTTCTGTTCTTTTAGTCTGGTGCAGATATGGCTCTTCGTTGTTCCAATATAGGATTATCCACACGAACACGGTATTTGGTACACCCCACATGTAGATAGCGGCTCCAGTGGGTCCTTAACCGATCTTAACAACTCCCAAATTTTTCTTGTCGGCTTGTAGATGGTTTTTATGTTGTGTTTGGCCAACACTTTTCCAATGCGATCAGTCACGTTCGAGTTTGTGTGGAAAATCCTATATTGGAACAATGAAGAGGCATATCTCCACCAGACTAAAAGAACACAAGGCCCACTGCCGCCAAGGACACGTAGATAAGTCAGCTGTGGCCGAACACGCCTTTAAGATGACGAGCAACGATTGGGTTCTGGCAAGAACTGCACAATACCATGCCAGGCTTAACAGGGAAGCCATCAAAATTTACAAGACCAAAGATAACATCCATAGAAAAGAAGAAGGACTTAAACTCCCTAAATCATAGTTCCCAGCTTTGAAATCCCATATTAGACAAGACAGAAAAAAAACATCCGACTTTGAATGCTCCCATTGATGGGGCGGTAGCAGTTGCAACCAGGCAAGCCAAACCCCCGCTGATATATAAGCAACCCCATATCTCATTTCGGTTCATTCAACACCGATACTCTGACTGGTCACCAGTCACAGAAGAAGTTTCCCACAGTGGGAACCTAACGTTTGACAAGTTAGAAGCCATTGTCCATGGCCTACAGCCCGAAAGATGAACAATTGTTAGAGCCTTCAAAGTTGGGTGCATGTAATGGTCAAAGTAAACTATAAGAAATTAAAACTATAGTAAATATTGCCAATAATACCATAATCATAAACAAGATGTTTAGTACCATAACGATAAACTAGTTGCAAATTGTGGCACAGACTGTATATAAGTGCACTTGTCACTATCCTAAAATGAGGGTAGTGGGAAGCCAGGTTATACAAGAAGAAAAAAAAAAGCAATGTTGGATTTCTTCATACAAAAGGAGTAATTAACACTCACAAGAATACAAACTTACCTTGATCATCATAAGTTCTCACTTCAAAAGCTTCTGGAGCTTCTTCCATATATAATTCCCTTGTTGTTGTTACAAGGTTCAAGGAACAAATGACGTCCACTATCACGTCACATCTTAATATGTGACCGGTCTTTTTGTCTTCTGCAAACACAATTGCTGTGTTACGGGTGCGTTCCTTTGTTATTGCAGACACGACAATACTCTTTGAGCAATCACTGAAGATATTTTCTGTTTCTGGCGATATTAACTGAATGAGATCAATGCGGGATGTGGTCCTAAAAATGTAAAACATACACACGTTACAGTTATAAACACTCTGGATGCCAAGATGATCCCTAGGGAGCACACCCTGAATTCTTCAGTTACATAACTTTTGTGTACCAATGCCTTGACTCGTAATCAGGGGACTGCCACGGAGTACAAAGACATTACTTACAAGTATTTTATAAAACTGGGGTGGGAATACGGTGGATTACAGTATGATAAATGATACTCTTTAATTTCTTGATTCTCTCTCAATTTTGTAGTAATGTAACTTGTGATCCCAGTTAACTTTTAACTTTATTAACTGACACTCACTACTATGACTAGAATACTAATTACCGGTACCATGTTAGAGTGCTTTCAACTGCACAGGCACCCAAATTCAGCATCTGCTAATTGTCGTAGTGATTATCAGTGAATAAGTTAAAAGTTTAACGAAGTTCATTCTTTAACCCTTTTCCAGGCAACCTTTACTTACTGCATGGTCGGGCAAGCAGAGTCCAACAGACCTGTATCTGTTTTTGCGCTTTTGTATAGAGGAATGTTAAAACTTTTGCTTGTAGTACAGTGCGCCCGAGAACAGTCTCCGCAGTTGCTATTTGCTGGAGAGAGGGCTAGCTGCAGCAGTTACGTTGGCAACACAAGCTTTTATAAAAACAAACCGCCAGCTGTGTATGCAGGCAGGCAGAGGTCATTGTCACTTTATCAATGGGTGCATTGTCTATAATTACTAATCAGTACATATTGCAGTGTGCAAGCATTTAGATTGAATATTGTGACAGCACTTCCAGCACCTGCAATGATCGGCTGTGGTGAGTGCCAACTTAACTGCTGCAGCTAGCTGCCTCTCCAACAAGTAGCCGCTGTGGAGACTATTCTCGGGCGCACTGTATAACCAGTATTAAGTCTTAGGACTTCTTTTTTCAACCTCCCCTCCTCTTCTTCCTTCTCCTATTTCTACCACTACTAGGCGTACTACTACTTGAAATGTATTTTTTTTCAACACTTTTATGTGGTAGAATGTTAAAGCTTTTGTAACGTAACTGGCAATAGGCTACTTCTTCAGACTTCTCTATCACTTCTTCAACCTCCCCTTCCCCTCCTCCTCCTGTTACTGCTATTATTTCTAATGTAGTTGTTTCAGTGCTTCTATATGGTACATTAAAATTTTTGCTTTTAACATAAGCAGTAGTACTTCCTCAAATTTCTCTATCACTTCTACAACCTACCCCTCCTCCTCCTCCTGTTGCCATACTTTTTTTTAGTGAAATGTTTAACTGAATATTAGCAATTTAAAATACAACCTAAATAGGCTATACAATAAAACTTGCTTTTACACACGAGTCCGAGGAACTTAACATTAAGAAATGTACCGTATGTGAAATCCAAACATCAAAACCTTTTCATACAATAAATATAACACCCAAAGAAACCAAGTCATGAAATTTCACACACACACCATGAAAATACATTGACTAGTAAAGTGTAAAATGTCAGCAAATGGGTCTGATGGACCATGGTTGCCTGGATAAGGGTTCACGTCTGAACATACTGGCATTCATATAATCACCCTCTCATCAGGTTAACATAGCTCCACCTAAAGGTGTTGCAACTAGAGAAATGGGGCTACACTTCCGCCAAGCCAGGAGGAAATGCCACAAACCCTACCAGGATAATTTTGGTGGCTTAAAAAAATAAATAAATAAAACAACTGAATATCAATGTACCAGTAGCAAGATTTTTTGGTGAAATGATACAACTGAATTTAGTCTTCCTTCTTTATTTTGGGGGATATTTAGTGAAATACATAACTAGACCCGGTAATATTTGGCATTGAAGAGGTATACCCATTATTCCGGTACCGGTACTCAAATATAGCAGTGAGAAATATAAAAAAAATTATCAGGAAACATTATTTACTAACAAAAATAAAAGTTAGTTTCAGTCAAGGGAGTAGCAAGGAATTTGGCAAAAGATAGATTTATGCTGCACCCCAGCCAAGCTCCGCCGTTTTGTTAGGTTAGGAATGTTTATGTTAGTTTCGGAGCAATATACTGAATAGCACGAGGTTTATTATGTCTCACATTGAATTTCTTCTGTGACAAAACCCTAAACCCCACCTTTCCAGGCGGGCCACATTAGAGAGGAGCCTAGGGTGCAGCATAAAACTATTTTTTCCCAGGAATTTTATTAAAGGGGGGGGGGGGGGGAGCAAAACTTTTCTCTAGCTCCTCTGTTGTTCTGGGAAATATTTCCGCTTACTGGTCAGGCCTAAGCCAAGAACATTGGCACCATGTGTGCTCAGTCTACTTTAAATCTTGATTCTGTGCTAGTGAAGTGTTGTTTGTTGTATTCTATTTACAATGGCACTTGTGGTTTCAAAACTTAAGTGTAAAACGTTACGTAGCCAATTGGGGGAATTTGTTGGCCCAGGCCAATGTTTACCAATGAGAAGACTGGGTAAACACCCAAGGTCGCACAACCCTGGGGGCACAAAATGTTTAGGAATATGTGGTGAAAGCTGGCATTACCATTTATGTGCAAAGCTTTAAGGAATAAGTCTTGGGTAGTTTCAATTACAGTTTAAAGTAGGCTATACCTGGTGTGAATGAACATCAATTGTAAGGCAATGTGACACCGTCTTTTAAGTTTTCAACGTTGTGCTGGTATTCAGCAGGTCCATAGGTGGTGGATAATGAAACAATCCTTGTTAAAAAGAGGGTTAGAGGAAATTTCCCTTCTGAACCAAAATTGACAATACACACTGTTCACTGCTGAGTGCCAATGATCTTCATCCAGGGTGCCGTTGATCTTAAATGTGGCCCTACTTGTTGGCAGTGTGTGTGGAGCAGTAGGAATGTTTGTAGAAATCATAGTGGAAGCGAAAGTACACGCCCTTCTTGTGCACCGCATGGCACATTATTTTATTATTACTCTGTTTACATTCAGCCCTCCATGGCAGGACAGTGAGCAGGGCAGTATATAAACACCTCGCTTGTCATGCTGCTCTTATTGCTGCTTGTGCTGCCCGGGGTTCCCTTCAGAGGGAGCTTTTTGTGTGCAAGTCAAAGGAGAGGCATTATTTATTTATTTTCGCTAAACTTGAGAATAAGGTGACCACTGTCACAACCGGGCCGTACCGAGCAGGACCAATTCTACAATGTCACCAATATTACAAACACGTTTAAATGCCGATTGAATTCGGCAGATACACAACTGTTGTAGCGATGTTTTATGAAAGATGTGGAAGGGTAAAAAAGCTTCTGCATTAAGAATTCTAGGTCCATGACAGGTTATGTTAGGTTATGAACAGTCATGTTAGTTTAGCAGCAGTATTTTGCATAGCGCAGGGTTCGTGCCATGTAACGATGATTTACGAAAGGCGTGGAAGGGTAATAAGCTTCTAGAAGTAGTGACAGCCAAATTCTAGGTCAGTGACAGGTTATGTTAGGTTAGGAACATTTGTATTAATTTAGGAGCAATATACTGAATAGCGCGGGGTTTATTATGTCTCACATCTGCAATGAGAAATTTTACCCTTACATCGATCGTTTCTCTTTTGTTCCCTGCGGCTCGGAGGGGTACGGTCGCTAATGGCAGAGCATGGCTGGCTACGCTATTCTGAAGGAGTTCCTTTATTTAATACATTAATACTTATTGGCCCCTGTCCTGGATTCCTATCAGATGCCTCTATATAGGCTTACACTATTCACTTTGTACTTATTAATTTATAATTACATAGGTTATCTAAATTATTTATAACTTAATCTAAACAATAGCCTATCATGTATTTATCTTGATTACTTAGATACAGGCTACACTGTATCGCTTAGCTACAATATTGACATGTCCCATATCAATGTATATTGATCTGGCAGGACGTAAATAAACAAATGAATGGGCGAAAGATAGATATATGCTGCCCGCTGGCGAAGCTCCACCCGCTCTCGGCTGCCCGCTCGTTTCCCCTTCTGGCCCTCACTTCCGAGCCAATGCGCACGCTACTGCTTGCTTCCCCTACATCTATCACGGCTGTGTACTGGCTCAGTTATGAGGATTACGAAAATGACAACTGTACCGTAGTAAAATTACATTATTAATTTAGTAGGGCATTCTGAATTCTCCCCAAGTTCAGTGGCAGTTAGGTTATGAACAGTGATATTAATTTAGGAGGGCATTCTGAATTTGGTATTAGACTTGAATAGCCTGCCGGTTCCTTCCCCTCGCTTCCGAGCCTTCTGCGATAAAACCCTAATGCCCTAACTCCGAGGCGCGTCCCGTTGGAGTGTTCGTGGGAGGAGCCTAGCGCGCAGCATAAAACTATTTTTTCCCAATGAATGTAAGCTACATATTGTAAGCAGCTTTCGGTACTAACTAACTCCCGAACTGCTGCCCAATAACAAACTACTAGCTACCGACTTCCCATTGTGGACATTGGTTTGGCTACTTGAAATTTCTCGTCATGGGCATCATGGTTGTTTGTTGAATTTGGTACCTCCAGCCTTAATAAGGAAGCATGTTTGTAAAATCACAAAGATTACGAAATACACGAGTATACTATGTTAATGCAATCATAAAACGTTAATGCATGTACCGGCGTATAAACAGACATAGCCCTAACCTCTACTTACCATCTGTAACATCCATCATCCGTAACTTCCAAAGTAAAATTTGTATTAAAATCTTTAAATATAGGCAAAAGCACTCTAGGTACGTTCAATTTTGAACACTCTCCAAATGCCACTATTAAAAACCAAAATGCAATTACGAATGCAATTTTACCAGTACCCGCCATAACAATTTATAATACCAAATAAACGACGGAATCGGAAATGATTTTGACAACGGCCCATGCAAAGCGGCACAGATGATATCGGTTTCAGCATAGATAAAACACTGAATGGAGCGATGAATCTCGATGGTAGAATAACTGGAATGCGCACAACTGTGCAGAAGGGTCGCTGCCGCAACCACGTATTAAATGAAAATCCGACAGAGTCCGCGATCCTAAATGTCGAAAAGGCTTTAGCGCGAGGCCTTGATTTATAAGATGATTACCACTGGTATGTTTCAGGGCATCATTAAACTTGTCCATTTCTTCCTGACAGACAGGAAATTTGCTGTCACCATAGATAGAAAACCCTCAGCTTACAAAAACATGGAAGCCGGTGTCCCTCAAGGCACAGTGCTTCTCTCCCACACTCTTCAACCAACATCTTTATATCTGACATACCATCGAGACGCCAGGTACAAACAGCGCTATATGCTGATGATACCTACATCTATTCTTCTGACAGAAACGTAAACATGCCAGCATATAGAATTCAAGATGTGCTTAACAAAGTCTCAGACTGGTGCAAACAATGGGACATAAAATTAAACCCGGACAAAACAGCCTGCCTAATATTTTCAAAAGGTAGAGTACAACATAAATTATGGTTAAAAATTACGCTGGGTGAAAAGGATAAACCGATAGTACAACAGACCAAGTATCTCGGGGTAACACCAGACTCCAAACTTTCTTTTAAAAACCAAATATGTAACAAAAGGAAAGATAAATTATCTTCGCCCAATACTGAGGCCAAATTGCCTGTCCTTCCAAACATGGGAAAACTTGTACACCGCCATAATACGTTCAACTCTATTGTATGCATATCCGGAATGACACATTGCCCAGAGAACCTACCAAAATAAAATCCAGGTATTACAAAATAAGACCCTACGATTTATGCTAAATGCATCCAGATATACTACTACAATGGACCTACATAAAATGGCACACCTCAACACCTTCTACGAAGCAACCTTCAACCTCCTCGAGTGCTTCTTTCTACAACTGGAACACACCAATCCCCTTGTGAGAGGAATTGGAAAGCTTACATCCCTCACGATGATGTATGAACCACTTATTCCAACTACTTAATAAAAATAAATAAAAATTAAAAATAATAAATGAATAAGAAAATAAAGAAAAGAAAAAAACTAAGTCATGGGATCCCTAACATTTGCACATACTGATTCACTATCCCAGAATCAGAAGAGCCAAGGAGCAAACATTTTTGCGTCAATTGCTCAATCCCTCAGGTGGTTTCACCATAAAAGATGATTGGACTGGACTGGATTGGATGGGGGGGGGGAGGTTCTAGGGGACCCAAAATAAAAACCCGAAAATGGAATAAAAATATTTCAACAAGCAAACCAGAATTCGTAACTTTCAATGATATCGCTGGTATAAATATGTCAATTTTCAGCAAATTGTATTGAACATTTAAATTTGAAAATAATATGAACCTGTTGTTTGTCTCTGTGGCACAGGCCACCGATAATGGACCCATAGTTAAGATTATTTTTCCATTGCTTTTATCAATGTCATTATTGAGGTAGATGCAGTATCGCTAGGATATTACATCAAGTTTAGTATGATGGTATTAGTGAAACTTGCTTGTTAGTGTTCAATTCTGGTCTCGTGTCATTTACAATATTAAAACTAATAAAAACATTTACAGAGCACTATATGTTATAAGCAAGATTAAGTGAACCTTGTATTTCAAGTACAGAGTGTGAGTGAACTAGATGGAACTTTTGTCTCAAATAAAACTAGAAGCTTTTGCTGCTTCCCATGATCCTTAAGGATTACATAGATGCCATATTACGATGTGCTTATGCCAGATTTTGGAGGTGAATCTAACAGAAATGAGTACCAGTACCAGGAGCAATCATGGGGTAAATGCAGACAATGTATAAGGCTGACATTCTTACCATCTTCATTCCAATTGTCTAAAAGTCTGAGAGACTCAACCTTCTGGAACCCTAAAGCACTTGATGGCCTGTAGGGACCGATTTACTTTTACTACCACAACACAGCTACCACTTTTAATAAAATAATACCACCTCCTACCAGTAGTAATAATACAGGAAAATTTTATTGCCTCCGAGGTCGTCAGCTGAAACTGAAGCTTATCAAATTTGATATTTCTCGCGGTTGAAGACATCTACTGAACCCATATGACTGAATATGAATCATTTTGTAGGGGGCCCAAATTAAATTTGCATGGAGGGGGGCCCAATCTATCTCTGTTACACCACTGGCATTAGCTGATCATCAATGGATTTTCTTGGGCTTCCAACAAAGCACTTTTTTCATCTCCCTTTTTAAAAATAAACGTGCATATTTTTGCAATGTAGTCAATTATCAAAATTCTGTTTAAAAGAAAAGTTTCTTAGTAGTTTAGAGAACGCGTATGCCAAATTTCATCCACCTATCTTTAATAGTTTAGAAGACATACATCAATTTTTGTCTGGTAATGTTACGAAAAAATGCAGTTATGGGAAACAGAAATCAAAGTTTAGCTTGTATTTCAGAAATCTTGCTTTGACACTTCCATGATTTTCTTTCTAAGCTATTGCCTTTAAGCCCTCATCTTCCACTTTTGGCATCGTGGTTTATTCATTCTTCTTTAATTTATTTCTGTCTCCATAAACCATATTAGTGAATTAGTCATTTGCATAGTGCTAATAGTGAACAAAGAACAGAAAGACTCATTAAGCAGCATGGCAAAAAAAGGCACTAGCGGATCTTTAAAAATGGAGTCTCAACAACCGATTAGAGCACAAATACAAATTATTATGCTTGTATTCTACACATCACATAATTCTTTACAGCAATATATTTTTTTAACGATTTCCTCATTTTTCACCATCCCCTCCTCTTAAGTGTTGTTGTCCTGTAAAGTATTGTCAGATGTCATTTTAAAAAAAAGTATCGTTTGAACCTATTTTGAAGTCTGAAGGTTGACTTAGTTCATCCTAGCATAACTATTATCTGCGCTAAGCATTCGTATACCTGTTATGAATGTATAGGTATAGATTTTTCTTATCTATGATCAACAGTTGTTATCTCTGTTAATATATGGAATTAAGTGATAAAATACCAGATTCTAATTTTTTTTGTTTTTACGATCAATTCCTTATATACCTAACAACCTAACTTACACAAATAATTTCACATATTTACAAGTATAAAAATGTAGAACAATGAAAATAGTGCTAAGAAATTTCAAATAAGAAAGTTCAACATATAATGTCATACCAAGAATTTGAGAATCTTCATATTCGTGGTTGAAACCCATTGTAGGAAACATTTAAAAGGCCCCTAAGTTAAATTCCAAAAAGTAACATTTTACTGATGGACTGTAAACTGTGACATGTCCCTTATTTTTAGGTGAGTGTCCATAATTTAATTCATTAAAAGGTGGCAACTCTAAGATAATATATATTATACATATATGTGTGTGTATCGGTCGTGGTGATGTAGAGATAGGAAGTAAAAATCCTGGGCATAGAGTCCTCTAGGAGGACTTTAAACTGAGAGGTACATGTCTTAGATTTACAGCACTTACAAGAACTCCAAGCCTGAATTAGAGTCTCTGGTCAAATTAAAGAGGAGAAAGCATTCAGCCTAAAAGCACTAGAGTAAAACCTAAAGAACATTACTTTGAACATTAAATGCAGGTTAGGCTTAATAACTATTATAAAGAACTCAAGATCTAAGAAACTCTACAATCACTAATCTGACCATCTTATGTCACGTATTTTACAACTACTGGTCTTAATTTTAAATGTAAATAATATTACTAAATGTAATAATTAATTTTTATGGCTCATTATTAGTTGATATCCAATTGAAAATAATTTACAGTCCTATTCTTTCCACTATACTTTTATTAAAAAATAATATAATATAAACAATGACACTTATTATTAATTGATATTAAACTTTATGTGAACTGTTTTAATAATTGTGATTATTATTATTTTATATGACTAGTTGATATTCAACTGTGATTTAATTTACTTTACTGATATAATAATATTTATTTATTTTAATGACTATGCGACAAATGGTAAAAGATATCTTAATTATATATTAATATATTTATAATATAGGCCTGCCTACACTTGTATATGTAAAGCAAAAGCTCTATTAATATAGGCCTATGATTAATAGAATTGTAACATATACTGTGTTCTAATCAACAAATTTCAATTAAATCTGTAATTTCTACATCTCAAGCACCTAGATTTTTCCAAAGATTCTGTTAAGTTTTAATCTAGTGCTTTTAGGCAGAATGCTTTCTTCTCTTTAATTACAAGCAGCACTATTGGAATGAAGTTCATTAATACTCTCTGGTCAAAATTTCCTGGCCCTTTCATGTCCAAGTAATGCATTAGTTTCCTTTAGGGGTTTGTGAGGCGATGGGCTTAACACCTGTCCCTCTATTCTCTTACGGAAAATAAGCATAAGAAAATTAGTCTAGGTACTAAAACCACCAATTGGAGACCCTATGTCCCATCGTATGGGTTCCAGGAAAATCAGATATAAGTTAGATAGATATATACAGTGATACCTCGAGATACAAGTTTAATTCGTACCATAACCTTGCTCGTATCTCAAAGCAATTTTCCCCATTGAAATTAATTGAAATGCCATTAATCCGTTCCAGCCCCAAAAATGCTACCCCAATTGTTTTTTAATAAGAAAAATTTATTTATAAATGACAAATATTTTATAAAAACATAATAAAAGAGAATGTAAAGCAAAAAAAAACTGGTTTTATAAAGTGTACATACATATTTGTTACACTTTCTTTGGACCCATGGTTATAAAAAGAAATGTGATTAAGTATGTAAATGCACAAAAAGCGCAAAGCCCTAGAAAAACTTAGCAAAGATGCATCGACAGCGAGGTAAACAAGCACACTGGGGGAATACGTGGGATAATGCGCGAGACGCACGAGGCGCAGGCGCAGTAAACTGGTGGGCCGTGTCTCGTATCTCAAATGTTGCTCGTATTTCAAAACAAAACTTCGCTCGCTCGACAGCTCTCAAATAACTCGTATGTTAGGGCACTCATATCTCGAGGTACCACTGTATATATATCACATACATTAATTTAGAAATGACTCAGAGATGCGTTAATACATGAATTATTACAAATCGCAATTACAACTTTTATACTGGTTTCTAAATTCATATTGTATATTATATAGGGCCTACAAAGGGTCACCAGATGCCCAGAAAATCCCATACATGCCCTACATTTTAACCTTATGTCTAATAGGGTACTGTAATAGGGTAGTGATGGCACTTAACAAAAAAACAATTAAGTTTATGCTCATAATTATATTGCACACATAATTATCTCACTTTCTACTGATTATTTACTCATCAAGTCATCACATTAACTGAGCAATATATTTAACAAAGAATAAGATACCTATTCTTATGTCAATAACAAAAATACATTTGTACTTAGATGATAACTTGATAAGGAAACAGTAACTTTACTTTTATCGTTACCAATTATATACATATAAATTTAATAATTATGTGAAGGATGCATATTTGAGACAATTACAACCCATGAGATCTGGTCAACTTAATAAATGAACAAAGGGTGTGACTGACACATTTGGATGTAGCCTAAATACAGTAGAAGCCCCATATAACACGGGTGTCGGGAGACATACCTTGCCCCTGCATTATAGCTTGACCACGGTATATTGAAAAGTCACAATAAATCATTAATGGATAGCAGGAAGGGGGGATGTTTTACCATTTACTACTCTACATAATGTACAGAACTAAAAGTTGTTCACTTGTTTTCATCTCCATGCCTCCACATCACACAATCATGTAGTGTATCATTACTGTGTGCTAGGCCTAAAAGGGGGCTAAGTTCACTTTGGTGGAATAAAGCAATTCGTTTCTTTTCTGCACATTGCTTTTTACTCCCAAGAAGCAATAGATGGTCATGATTGACTCAGGTTGTCAGATATGTACTTTAATACACTTACTCGATTGAATTGGACAAAGATAGGGTACAAAGTCCTGTTACTTTTGTGAAATTGTAGGAATACATAAAATCTGTCCCTTGTTATTGTTTACACTTATTGCTTACAAGGAAAACCCAGTGCAGTAGTTATTTGTACTGCAGAAAGTAATTATGCAGGTTCGTGGGGAGGCGGGGGAGAAAGAGAGATGAAAAAGATATAGAGAAGAGAGAGAGAGAAAGAGAGAGAGAGAGAGAGAAAGAGAGAGAGAAAGAGAGAAAGAGAGAGAAAAAAGAGAAAGAAAGAGAGAGAGAAAACGTTATTAATATTCACATTTTCACAATTTTTTTTGGACGATATGCATCACATTAAATCCAAATACGTGCTAAATTGGGCTTTTACTGCATAACTCAACATTAGAGTTCATTCATAATAAAAATAACTGTATTAGTATAAAACTGAAAGCATCGCTTTCAATAGCATTAATTTAAAGCATAATTTATTATGCTACAATTTCTGTGCCAAAACTTAACTTCAGTACAAATAAAGGCACCCGCAGAGCACAATCTCAGAGGAAGCAAGGAAAAAAAATCCCTTCATCAATGTTGTTGCAAAATATTGCCAAATGTATGATCATTTATTATTGCATGAAAATCTCGAGGCAGCAACTGATGCTCTTGCTGCTCCCCTTGTGGTCACCCTTGAGTCCATTTATATTATCATGCATCAATTATTTCCTGCATATATCATATCATGCATGACAAATATTTTTAGTACTTACAAGGCAACTGTATGGGGTGTCATGTTAAAACTATCCTCAGGTTTAGCATATCGATAAGTTACACTACAGATGCGCATGCAAAAAATTAGCTGCTCATAATTAACTGTAGACAGGTGAAAATGTGCTTTTATTATCGCACAAAGAAACAGCGGGCACTTTTACAGCTTGCTTGAGTAGCTTACATTAGGATTCTCAGATTCCCGTAAAATGCGGGAACATCCCTTTTTATTCTAATGTGTCCTGTTGTCCCGAAAGAAGTCTTCAGGACGTGATTTTGTTCCACATTTAAAATATTTTAGTGCTAGTTTTATTTTTTATTCTCCAAGCCCAGTCCAGAAAATAACTGGGATGGCAACACTGGTTAACAGTTGCCAGATTTATCACAATTCACAGGACTATTCAGGATACTTAGTATGAGCATGACCATGCTTGGTCTTGTAGTTTGGCTTGGTTGTATTTAGGAACCCACACTGTATTGTCATCTTTGTTATTGAATCCTGTTGCTCCAATTATTGAATTATAAAATGCCAAAACAGAAATGAGGACTGATCGATATTCTAAATTTGAGGGTAGTCTCCCCATGACAAGCTGTACAGTTCCCTTATTAGTACTAGCTCATTCCGTATCCTTACTGAATTCTTGGAGTAAATATGCAGGACAATACAAGAAGCACGACACTCAATATGTACTGGTTTCATGCAAATTCAGACAACACTTCAACAATGGACAAAGAAAAGCAAATAGGATTAATAAAGAGTAGACCTGTGGGATAGATAATTTTAACAATTTATACCATGGCCCATTATGAAATCTCAGACGAATGTCATGCATGATATGATTACTGCCTGAAACGATCGATATATGATAATTTGAAAGCACTGTCAAGTGCCAGCAGGATACAATATCTGCAGGAAATGATTCACGCATGATAATGTAAATGGACCTTAATGCCTTAATCTTGACATGGCAGGTACTTAAACATACATAAACTTTGAAAAATAAAAACAAATCTATTTCAGATCTCCAGTTATTTAAAAAAATAAAAACAAATCTATAACAGATCTTCAGTTATTAAAATACAAAGTCCATATAGGTAACAACAAAGCTAAGGATTCAGTACTATGCTTAGAGTGAATTACACAATGTCTGAGAAATAGTAGAAACCTATCATTGTCTAAACTTTTTGAAAAACTCAATTTGTAAATTTTTTCCTTTGTTGAGCAACACAGGAGAATATTTCAGAAATAAGACATAAAAAATAATTTTCTGTGTGTGTTATACACTCTTTGTTTTAAAGACGTGACTATAACATTTTATTTCTCCTCTCTGCTTCAATGCAAACATTAAGCACATGAAGTCAGTTGAGCCATTACATTAATGTTCAAGTTCTGCACACTTTACTTATTTTATCCCCAAATACCGTTTTTCGTTACTGTCAACACATTGCTACAACCGCACATAATGATAAAAAGAGAGTAGTAAATATGATGCAATAGCAATGTATCAATATCAGGAAAATTAAAAGCATTGTTAATTGATTCTTTCAGTGCATTCTGTTGGTTGTGAGAATACCACATGTTCATATCAAATGACCACAAAGCAAAACTATATGGAATTAAATAACATAAAATGCAAGCACTGACTCTTGCGTATGATCAGCAGGGCCCGGATTCTGATGACATGTCATCTTTTTATTGATACTTCATAGACATTGCTAACTTGTACATTAATCCTAATCATGGCCTCTAGATTATAGAAATGCATTTTTATTAGGTCTTTTTTTGTCATTTTATGCCATTTTATATTTTTAGGGCATTTATTTCAATTTTACGTCATTTTTGTGACATTTACTTCCTTATTTAGTCATTTTCATGCATTTAAATATGTAAATAAATTAATAGATTACTATAATGCGACATTTTGTAGGATCTACTTTAAAATCAATTTTCTTACTTTTCTTCTCAGATGCTCCAATCAAGAACAAAGAACCAAGTTTTTAGACCTACAACATCATTTCTGCATTTATAGTTTTTACAATTACGTACAAATTATTCTATAACTTTGTGTGTACAATAATAATTTTTTTTATAAATAAAATATCAGTTTTAGGTCATTCTTTATAATTATTAAGTCATTTTCTTTAAAATTTAGGATCATTTTATAGGTCATTTTTCAAACAATTTTAGGTCATCAGAATCAGGGGCCTGATGATCAGCAACTTAGCTCATGTCCTGAACAGTAGTACAAGCGATAGTTCAAATTCGTGTGATGAGAAATCACAGAGCCAGGTTTGGGAACAAATGGACTTGGGCAGCAGGACATGGTCTGGCATCAAGATCACCAAGATCACATCATGTTTAACCGTCACAGAACCTGGTATCACAAGAGGGGAGCTCATCCCAAGATCTGCCATTTAAATTCACTGAGCATGAAGTACACTGACACATACACCACCTAACAGTCTCCTCCAACACACTCCTCTCATGAAGTTTTCCCTCTATTTTCAATGTACATACAGCATCTACCACCATAATTTGTACTTTGCCAAATTTTTAAGTGGAAAGCCATTTGTGACGTCTCCTTAAAACTATACAAAGTTGTAACAATGCAGTAGTTACCAGGAATTAGCCTTTGACATCTCTTTTGTGGAATCTAGTAATCATAGAGAGAAACACGGATAAATCACATGTGGAAACATTTCATATGCAACTAAATGTCAGGAGGGAAATTCTAGTTGACAGGAAAGTAAAAATAGTTCCTTTCTTATCATTCTTATCATACAGTGGCGTAGCCAGTGGGTGGGCCAGGTGGGCCAGGTGGGCCAGGTGGGCCCAGGCCCTCCCAAAAAATTGCTAATATTCCAGATAAAAATTTTAATCGTGCATTTTAAATTTACTTTTACGTATTAAAAATAAACCCAGGATCCAGAGAAATATTTAAATTTTCTAGAAAAAAAACAGTGTTCCTAGTGAACTCAGTGAATGTTAAAAAATGTGTGTGACCTATATTCTGAATTACAGAACAAGAGCATGGGTTTCACTTTCCGGACCTACTCCAAATTTGACAAATTATACTGATCTATCCCATCACAACTGCATCTGCGTTATGATGAATAAAAAATTACACCAGGACAACCATGTCAAGTACAATGCTTTGTAATTTAGCAATTCTATCCATCGAGAGGGAGAAATGTTGGGATTTATTGAACGACCCATTTTCAGTGATCGACAGATTCGTTGCTAGGAAATCTTGACGACTCCAGTTACTAAATAAACCTTTCGATATTGAGAGTTGATGGCAGTGGCGTTGTCAGGATATGGGTCAGATACTTTCTATACCTCATAATATCTGGGCCCACCCAAAACAATAAGCCTCATTATGCCACTACTTAGATGGCATTACTGATCAGCAGTATTCAGAAATGTGAATAATATGTTACCAGAATCATTCATTATCAGATGGAACCCACAACAAAGTATACATTAATAAATATGACAATCTGACCTATACATGGGCATGGTCTGCCTGTCAAGTATAGGTCGGGTTTGGTCCCTAAAGTTTTAAAAGGCCAGGACAAAAATATCCAGTCATGATAAGATATCTGAATAAAAATTCTGCTAAGATTGACTTCAATAACACAATTTCGACGCTGATTACATTCAATTGATTCTATCTGGTATAAAATCATTGAAAAGAAATAGCAGACATATTATGAGATTTACATGTCTAGGAATGGCAGATAGTTATCTGTTTGCTCTTTTAATGTAAACTTCAGTGAACTGTCTTGTATACTTAACAACTGAAAGGTATCATGTGTAAGCTTTTTTGGGGGTTATGGCAAAAATATCATCAACATACTTGTACGACATTTTGAACATGAAGGGAAGGCTGTAGTGATTGGTCACTTGAAAATGTAGGACTGGGGGCATGTGGTCAGCATGTTGACACCCATGGCCTTTAATGATGGTTTCCATGATCGAAGTCACTACTTCTTAATCACTTAGCCCCTCAATTTGAATCATGATGCTGAGTGCATCCCATTCCATACTCATCTACCTCAGAAAATCTGAGTAGTTACCGGGAATAAACCTGGGCCTGCAAATCTGAAACCAGCGATGTTAACCACGAGACCATGCAGATGGTCACTACATACATTAAGGTGGACACAACTGCCAAGTGGAATTCTTGAATCAAAATTTTGAAAATTAGTCATAGTTGTTAGTAAGCTGTACATATAAGAACAGATATTAATTCAAAGATTAATATATGTCTTAATATTTCATCAAGTAAAATCATTACATACCTCTTTTTTGCAAGCAATATTTAAAGCAATGGACTTATGGTCTTTTGTAGTAATGGAATATAAGTGAAGATTTAAAAAGAAAAAACACAGCCATTATACTCTTTCTACTATCAATAATAAAATCAGAAAGATACTTCTTTATAGAGAGGCACATACAAAGTTGCTGCACCTACTCCATATCTTCTCACTTGCATTGCATGTACACAGTGCCATCTGTTGGTATTTGGATTGAACTTCTCAACAGTATTGAGATAATGAATGCTATCATGACCACCCAAACAATATATCCGATTGTTAGACACTGTAGTGCTAAAATGGCTTCTTGTCACACTCATTGATGTCAGGTAACACCATTCATTTGTTAAAGTGTTGTACCTGAAATACAATGCAAAGGAATCATAAACATTTCAAAAGTAAGATTTATCTTGCAAAATAAAGCGTTGTATCAGAAATATAATGCAAAGTAATCATAAATATTTTAAAAGTAAGATTTATTTTGCAATAACATCTCAAGCACATAAGCACAAAATTATCTGAGAAAAATGAAACCAGAAATTGTATTCGACACATATTGTATTGTATTGTATTTGTACTTGAAACAGCCATCTAGCTACCTACGTATGCCAGAAATACCAGCCAATTTTGCACATTTTCCGAACTGCCATTGTTAGAAATGTACTAGATACAGAGAGATTACTTTTGTGATGTGCAGAGAATGCATGGTCTGTGTGGCTGAGTGGAAGCAAGTTGTCGGCCAGTGAAAGCTCACATACGTAACCCCTCGACTCAAGCACACAAATTTCTGAATTAGGCCTACGGTACAGTTAGAATAATTACCTACCTTTGTCATAGAAGATGTTGAAAATAATCTCCGTCTACCACCACACATTTTTGACATATTTTAAGAAAGTTTGCATTCACATGCATTAATTTTCTTGTGAAACTGCTGCGATTTCTCTTCTCATGTTCTCTTTCAGTTCTTCAATTGCAAGAGGGTATTTTTGCACACTTTCTTTTTTAAGTTCCCTCAAAAATAAAAATCACATACAGTAAGATCTGGAGATCTTGCTGGCCATAGCTCCTTACTAATTACCAGGGCCCAGATTCTGATGACCTAAAATCGTTTGAAAAATGACCTATAAAATGACCCTAAAATTGAAAGAAAATGACTTAATAATTATAAAAAATGACCCAAAAACTGATATTTTATTTATGAAAAATTATTGTACAAACAATAGAATGATTTGTAGGCTACATAATTGTAAAAACTGTAAATAACTGTAATGTTGTGAATGTTCTTTTCTCACGGAAATTTATACTGGCACTGAAGCACTGGCGAGTCAAAATTCGGCATTTCCTTTTGTGGTCTGTCGGATTATATTGTTGTTTATTGAGGGTAAACAGTAGTTTGCACTCTCAAATCCAAGCAGGTGGCAGACTCTGGTGCCAAGTCAATCTAATAACAATAGTAATATAAAACAAAAGTTTGGCGTTTCTTTCATTCTCATTTCCGACCGAGACATGACAACACTTTAATGCTGAATTTTTCCTTCTTGCGTTAAGCAAACAACACTTCAAAGACAGCACCGCTAGCGACAAAAAAGTTAATACATTCAACGTAAATACATGAAAATGACTAAGTAAGGAAGCAAGTGACACGAAAATGACAAAATAATGACCTAAAATTGAAATAAATGCCCTAAAGATATAAAATTGCATAAAATGAGAAACAATGACCTAATAAAAATGAATTTCTATAATCTAGAGGCCAAGATAGGATTTATCTACAAGTTGGCAATGTCTATGCAGCATCATTAAAAAGATGACATGTCATTAGGATCTGGGCCCTGCTAATTACCCTATCTTCAAACAGTTCTTCGATTAAATTTGCATTTTTCCAACAAGACTCTGCTACAGTGCATATTGCAGATGTCTCGTTAGATTCAATTGAAGAAGTGTTTTTATTTTGGGGGGACTTAAAAAATAAAGCGTACAAGAATAACCTCATACAATTGAAGAACTGAAGAGAACATAAGAAGAGAAACTGCAGCAATTTCAAAAGAAGAATTAATGCGTGTGAATGCAAACATTCATAAAAGATGTCAGAAATGTGTGGCGGTAGACGGAGATCATTTTCAAAATCTTCTATGACATTATTCTAACTGTAGGCCTAATTTAGAAGTCCGTGTGCTTGAAGTGAGGGGTTATGTATACAAGCCTTTACCAGCTGATGACTTGTTTCCAGGCTGCCGTGCTGACCATGCATTTTCAGCACATCACAAAACTGATTATGTAGATTCTATGTAGTAGTTTATGACTGACAGAAAATTAAAACTAACATCCATAATGGTAACTTTTCTTATTAACCCAAGATATCAGTAATCATGACACACTGTAAGTTTCAGTGTCTTAATACAGTATAACAAACAGTGAACAATAGTAACATGGTATTACTAGGTATAAATAGACTAATAAGAATTAATAGTAGTATAGTTTTACATGCAACACCTTTTTAATTACATGCAGGTTATTTCATTTGTTAGTTGCATCCAATAGAGTTTACTAATACCACAGTGGTTGCTGTAATACTTTCATTATGACCTATTACATTAGTAAGATGGAAAAAACTGTGGTTTAGTATATTACAGGCACTGTATATTACTGCTTTTTTGTGTCTGAAATTCTTGTCACCCTAGGTATACCCAATTTGTTAAGTCACTACCTAACCAGGGTTTTACTGTTCCTGATATAACATGGCTTTCATAACCAACGGCAGCATAAACTTACTGGCTCTCTATGCTCAAGGTTGTGAGTTCAAACCTGGCCCATGTCAATGGTGTTATAGTGCATAAATGTGATGGTCCCATATCTGAAGATTTACAGGCATGTAAAAGAACTCCTGCAAGACATAAGTCTGGCACACTGGCAACAATCACAAGTTACAATACACTCCCATTGTTAAATAACCATAAAAAATCAACCACCGTGCAGGAGAGACCTACCATAAACAATGGCCAATTGCGTGGGATGTTCATAGATATTGATAACAGAGCACAATCCAATTCCAAAGAAACAGAACAGGAAAATGAAGGCACCTATACTAATTTCACATTAAGTTCAAAGTAGTTGTAAACAAAGCCACATGACAAGAAAGCACCTCATTGGCTAGTGGACGAACTGTAACTTTTGCTGCTTAGTATGCATACTCTTGCTCTTAATAAAATAGTTTGGTTGAAACTGTACCTTTTTGTAGCTATTTTCGTGCAGAGAAATTTGAAAACACGTTTCTGAAGCAGATCTGAATATGAAACAAAATTAATTTGGTCAGATTTTCCTGACGCATAATAACTAAGTGAACTAATTAAACCGTTACAACAGATGTAAATTGTAGGCGTTTACGATGGCTGTGCGGATGCTCAAGCACGCCATCTTGGAATGAACTTGCCATAGCCCCCTCCCAAGAATTTGGTATGACCTGCTGAATGTGCGTTCATTTATTTATATCGGCTATACAACACGTGAGGACAAGAAAGTCGTGTGCTAGAACAATACAAAAATGTTGTCAAAAGTTGCATGTAACCTACAGCTCTGATAGGATTGGGGCGTTTACAAACAGAAATTAATGAATAGTGAACAACATTAAAAAAGAGAACGCCTCTGAAGAGGGTAGCCAACATTGCAAAATGAGAGTAATTTTTTATACTCGTTAATATCTTCTTGTTAACTGTCTATGACTTTCTTAAATACTAATATTAAGCCTAATTTTGTACAGATGTACTGATCTTTTCAAAATAAATATAACATTTTTCAACAATGGCGCATGTTATAAAAAATACTTTTAAAGTACTATTGAGAACACTGGAATATTCACAAATCCTCATTCTGTTTCTTTCCGTGGAGGGTAAATCTCCATGTGGTATTGTCACATGCTCGGCGGAGTGGTACATTAGAGTTTGTTTACATCTACTTTGAACTTAAAGTGAAAATAGTATAGCCAGAGTTGAATTTGCCAGGAATAGATAAGTATTCACTCAAGTTTTAACCTTTTAACATAAATGTTTCATGGAGAGGAGTTTGGACTAGTCTGATAGAAGAAAAGAAGCCCAGTCAGATTCATCCAAAATCAGAAAACATGTACCACACATTTGCATTATCCAACCAATTCCCCCTTGTGATCCTATAGCAAGAGAATTTATAAGTAAGATCTGAATTTAATACTGCACCTTTCAACAGACTTCAACCAGGACAAGCCATCATATCCTCCCATAACATAAATATATTCTGCTTGTGTTGCACATCCAAAAGAGCAACGTTCTTCATGCATTGGTGCCACCATGTACCAACGGTTTTTTCCTCTATCGTATTTTTCCATACATTTCAAGTATTTATCACTGCTGCTGTCATCACCACCTGAAACAAATAAATGGTGCAAAATATGTTGCACAAACTTTCTCACATATATGTGTTAAAAGATAGCACAGAAAAAAGTATAGAGACAATTAAATTCTATTTATTACATTTTCATAAAACTAACAAGTATCTAGAATAGAAAGCATCAGGACCGATCTTTATTTCCAATGCTTTTACCGTGAAATAATAATAATACTAATGATGATAATGATAATAATAATGACAATAACAACTTGGGGTTTGCATGCTTTCTTAAATCTCAAAGGGAAAAATGCCAGATACATTGAGATATAGCCGAACAACAGAAGAAAATGCTACACAAATAAGTTATTACGAGAGCCTACTAGTAAATTTGGGCAGCCACCAGATTTGATTTGAACCCAGGACTTCTTCCCTATTACCCTATACCACCTCGCTCTAATTGATTTTGGTGTGTTCATTACGATTGAGCCGACTGACTACATTTCACAACAATAATTACATTATAGTATTCTTGTTACTATGGGCAACAGAAGAATATCATTCATATTTTAATCAAAATGTATGTTCTGAAATTCGCATTCAAGTCATGTTAGCCTATATCGTTTTTATCTTGATACTTATTAATTTTATAAAGAATTGTTTTTAACAAAAAATGTTCATTTTAATTTTCTCTGCAACTTGACTGTAGTAAGTTTTCATGTATCACCCAATGTATTGGAGATAGCCTAGAAAAATTCAAAATGGATACGAGTAAAGTACCCCCTAAGTCACTTTTACAGAAAAACAGATATAGTCATTTCATTAGTTTTATACAGAAGTTTTAGATTTTACATTTTTATTAAAATCATTAGAGCCATTTTTTCGAAAAACAAAATTTTGAGAAAAGTTTTCATGAAGAGTCCCCTTAAAATTTCAGTTATAAAACCAAATTCAGGGTGGTTCGATAAAATTCTGAAAAAGTCCTCAGTTCAAAAAATAAAGTAAACACAACCATTTAGCTGCTGTGTTTGTCCACAGACAGATGTCATTCCAAAAACACTTTTTTTTTGGCCTCTAGGTATCGTGAAATAAGTTTTCCCGGTGTTATCTCGATTTTGATTTTTTGTCACAATCACAATACTTTCTCTATACTATGTATATGCGAGAAGGTAAAAATAAAAATTAAGGATTTAAACTGGAGTACCATAAATCCCAATAAAGTGGTCTTTGGAGGATTTTTGACCTTATTTCCAATGTTGTCCAGGGTAAAGTGAACTCTTTGGCCATTTTCAAGGTTGACTGAAAGATGCATGATGGGTGGATACCTCTAATGGATTGGAAAGCAAAATATCTGCCAAGTAGCCTCTGAACT
Source organism: Ectobius pallidus (assembly GCA_964059195.1). Lineage (NCBI taxonomy): Eukaryota > Metazoa > Arthropoda > Insecta > Blattodea > Ectobiidae > Ectobius > Ectobius pallidus. The sequence goes on from CAXKWD010000007.1 coordinate 98,424,915, forward strand.
ACTGATGTAGCGACCCGATTCGTACTGCGTTACCTCATCAAACTCGTGATAGAGACAAAACGATGACTGATCATTGCCCTTGTTTATGTACTTACATATATATTTTATAGACTTGATAGAGATACAAGCTCGACGTTGATGTGAGCCTCAAAGGTATGTAAAAGGACAGGATTATACGGCACCACCCACCTGTTGTCTAAGTCCATATTTTTAACATTCACTGTAAATCCTCCGTCAATTGGAGAGCGTCTGCGATACTGTGGGTAACCCTCGTCAGCCGTCTGCGTGTCCTTGGTGAAAGGGCGAGGGTATCTCTTGCTGCAAGAGTCGTTGACCATACAGGGAGGGTTTCGGTTTAGGCAGGGTCCATGAATCATGGTGTACTTTACTATTTCATGGAGAGTTGGATCAAGATCAGGGTCCAGTATTTCAGCGCTAATAACACTATCAGTTTGGCTCGAAGCAATTCTATTTTTTAAGCCATAACGGCATGTGAACGTGAGGTTTATTTTCACTATATTTTTTTACTGATGCATGATGTACGTCAGGATTTTTTCACTATATTTTTTTTACAGCTGCACGATGTACGTCAGGATTTTTTCACTATATATTTTTTGCAGTTGTGCTATGTACGTCAGGATTTGTTTCACAATATTTTTTTACAGCCTGTCTGTGTGCCTTTGTATGATTAGTATTGGGGAATCGCTTACATCTTTTTTTCCATTTTTTTTTTTTGTTATTTTCAGTTCCTGAGAGGTAGGCAGGTTCCTGGATTTCCCCAAAACCAGCCTCCGCAATATCAGATGTTAGCGAGAGATCAGGGATAGAAGGATCTAGAGGAATAAGGACATCAAAGTGGCCTCCTGTTAGCTCCCCCTTTTATTCTCTCAACAGGCTCTTCACAACTGATTAATAGAGTACTGTCTCTGTAAATCTGCAACTCATAGGGGAATATCTCAGATGCTGCTATGACTTCACATGTTGTCCCAAAAGTTTACGGGTTTGCTCATATCAGCCACATATTATGCCTTAGTTCTGTAAATGTCCCCCGTTGGCTTCAAGGTGAATGGTTTGAATCGGCACCAATTATTGGAAACATGTTGCACGACACTGGTCCGCACCTGAAAACCCAGCGAGTCACTGCCGTACACCAATTCAGCCAAAGAGAATAAGCACTGGCCGTCAGGACTGATAAAAAATACACAGTGGGGAGTAGGCACGTTCAAGTTTATGACTTTCATTATAATCACTACAAATAGAAAATTTGAAAAAAAAACATGTATTTGTTGGTTTTTGAGAAATAATGTATCAAAATATTGTAAAAGAAACAAAACTAATTTCAAACTGAACGCAACAAATTCAGTCTTGTTTAAAGAGATCAAATCAGATCAGAATTACTAAACAAAACTGAGGTTTTTGAGAAAAATATAATGAAAATAATGTATCAAAATCTTTTGTTAAACGTAGGAAAACTAAAGAGCCTAAACGGCTTCTTCCATTAAAACAGTTAAAACTACAGTAAAGCGCAACTGCTAAGAGTGAACTTACAGTAAGCGTGTTCAAGAGCAGCAGGACCAAATATGTTCATAATGCAATCATTGTGTGAACTATCTTTCACAAAACAGGCCTAGGCTAACTATAAGAAAACAGTTCAACTCTTAACAATATTTACTTTGTGTTACAAAATAGTTGAGAATCATTTAGCCTTACTCATTTTATATCAATTAGGCCTACAAGAAATCACAGTGTCATGCAAAGCCACCTGTGTAGTCTGAAAAAAATAATGTCATGGGGATTGTGTGCATGCGGTATGAATTCCTTCTGGTGAATTCAGAAATTACCACTGCTTTCTAGACTGTATTACTCGTGTATACACTGCCAGTCCTATACGGCTAATTACCGTATGCTGGAATTTCATGCTATCTGGGTGTGAACTGTGTCGCCTCTACTGGAGAAATTAGGCAATTTAACAATACTCTGAACTCCATGTTAAAATTAAGCATGGACAGGCAGTGTAATTCTCGAGACGGTGGTGGAAATTACATAACTTTACAACCCTATTTTGGCTCTTAGAGCCCAAAGATTTTGAAATTCTTTCTTATTGCACCTCTAGAGCCTATGAGCAATACGTGTACCAAGTTTCACGTTCTTAGGCTGTATAGTTTTTGAGGTGCTTTGATCAGTCAGTCAGTCATTCAGTCATATATATATATTATATATGAGGGCGAATGAAAAAGTAAGTTACACTTCCAAGTTATGGCCATTTATGAAACCACCTACACATAGGCAACACAGCTATGACAACATACAATGTACTTTCACTTTTCCACATAGTCTCCAAGAGACTGTAAACATTTCTCAGATCGATCAGCCAACTTTTCGATTCTGGATGCGTAGAAATCATCTCCAGTGCTATGTAACCACCTGGAGACAGCTGCTTTCACTTCCTCATTGTTTCGGAATCATCGTCGTCCTTTTTCAGCTTACCGAACACATGATAATTGGATGGAGCTAAGTCTGGATTGTATGGAGGATGTTGCCATAACTCCCACTTGAATCGCTGCAGCAGTTCGGAAGTTTGGTGGGCTGTGTGAGGTGTTGCGTTATTGTGCAACAAAATCACACCAGCGCTCAATTTTCCCCAGTGGTTCACGTTTGACAATACGAATCTGAGTTGATTGTTGAGCCGTTCAGCATAAATTCCTCATGCACCACACCCTCCATGTCAAAGAACAGTCGCTATTACCTTTCCTGCTGAAGGTTGGACCTTAGCCTTCTTTCGTGGTGTGCACCCATTCCATCGATGTTCTCTTTGTTTTGGGGGTAAAGTGGTGGACCCACGTTTCATCCCCTGTGATGAATTGCTGCAGAAACTCGTTGCCCTCCACAGAATACTGTTGCAAAAATGCCAGTGACGGTTGGAAACGTCCCTTGTGAACATTGGTGAGCAGATGTGGGACCCATCTTTGACACAGTTTACAAAATCCAAGGTGTTGGTGAACAATGGAGAACACACTGCCATACGAAATGTTCAGCACGCTGGCAATTTCCTGCAGTGTTATGTCCCGATTCTCTCTCATGATCCCATCCACATGGTCAACATTTGCAACGGTACTGGACGTTGCGGGCCTGCCGTTGCGATATTCGTCCGTGTGTCCGGCGTCAAATTGCTTACACCACTTTATAATACCTAGGCGAGAAATTGCATGCTCACCACCATATACAGCAGTGATTTCATGAAGAATGTTCCTGCAATTGAGCTGTTTAGCCCATAGAAATCTGATTGTTGCATGCACCTCCAATTTGGAGTGAACATCCAGTTGATGTGCCATTGAGCCTAGCCCACTCTGCACACATAACACGACGGGATACCACAACAATCTTCCTATCTTCCTATCGGACGTGTCAGCAGTTACTGTAGCTTGCTCCGCATCAGCCACAGTCACGACACACAGTGCTCTCGTGGCGAACTAATGTAACTTACTTTTTGATTCACCCTCGTATATATATATATATATTTATACCAGAAACTGCACCTGCACTCTGGACGGGTGTTTAAATCTCCATATTGAGGGGTTAGAGATCTTTCATTTAGTCGATTAACGAGTGATGGAGGCCAATATCAACAACTGTTACTGTATCATCCATTAAATACATTTTAAATAATATTGACACCCTACTTACCTACCCCTCCAACAGCAAAAATAGATCCTCCAACAGTTACAGCACCATGGTAACCTCTGTGCATGTTCATTGAAGGAGCTTCGCGCCAAGTATTTTGATGTTCTTCATATACCTATAACAACATGGCAATGTTCAGGAAAAATCTTAAATATCTGGAGAAACCCTTGAAATGTAATAACATTAAACATCTGACAGGGTAAAATTTTATCTTCAGCTATAGGAAAATTTATCTCACATGATTTAAATGTCCACTAATCAAGCACATGTTTATTGTGTAAGAATTTTTATCATATATTTATTCAGAAATTCTACAACATAGATAAAAAATCCCTTTAGGCAGGCCTACAGGCTGAGGTAGATTTCAAAGTGCTTTTGGTTTAATTTATTATTGCTGCGCAGCACTCTTCTTTTTTAGCCTTGGCATGGCAAACCCGCAGTAATAAGAACTGAATTCGGTAAAGAGGAAGAGCCTACAATCATTTGTTTTGACAACAAGAATAGGATATAATATTCTGGGAGGCCGTGCGCAAGATCAGCAATGAATAAAATTAGCAAAGCCGCTAAACAAGACAAAATTATGATATTATAATAATTCTTTTAAGTGTTATTATTTTCAAACATTAAAATCTCGCGTCATATGAGAGCTATCAAGAAACTGTTTATTGATTTGTAGAGTACTCATCAAGAGCTTTTCAACGATACCCCACAAGACGTGGTTTGAAAAGTTTCGAATTTTCATCCCCCACCCCCACCCTCACTCGAACCCCCGAATCGTTGGTGTCACTGTGAACTCCATAGGGAGTACTCTAATTTATTCAAACAAAGTTTCCCTCTATACTTCATAGGGGCCGAGATATACATTTTTAAAAATTTCAACCCCCTCCCCCGACCACCCCCTTGGGCCAATTTTGCCCATTAACGAACTTGTCTGAACTATTGGACCTAGAAATAACGTAATAAAATTTGGTTCAAATATCTTCAAAATTACAGCCGCTATCGTGTAAAGATATATATATATATATATATATATATATATATATATAAATACAGTATATATATAAATATCACAAAATTTTTTTTTGAACGGGCGGTGGTTTCGTACTTAGGGGAGCATGAAACGTAAAGATATGAAAGAATTTTTCGAAAATCATGACATGGTATCCATTGCAATAGGTAGATTTTTCTTCGAAATCTACCTAAAAATAAAATCAGGTAAACTGATATAACTAAGTGCCAGTATTTTTTTTTAAATCAGTGATACACGCAATTATGATAGGCCCATGCATAAAAGTTAACTCCAAAAACAAAATGTGCCGGCAATAATAATAATGATGCAATAGACCTACGATTCGCTGATATCTCTGTTTCAATTTAAAGCAGCCTTAAAGGTTATGAATGAATAATAAGCATATGAAATCTATCTGTCAGGAATTATATTAGGTATATTGCTGCACAGGAACGAATAAGAAAAATACTCACAGTAAAATATAGCCTAATCTAAATATCGGTAGTCTACATAACCATAGAATACACATTATAATATCAATATTCAACGGCTAGTTGTTATAAATCATTTATTTAAATTATTATTTAGCCACACTGACATCATTATGAAGAAACAAATCAATCAAGGTTGCTAACAATATGAATAAACGATTGGCAATTTTTTAATTTTTTTAATACATTGTGGGCCTTGAAAGAATATTGATTACAAAATTAATATTGATATACTCGTTACTTCGGTACCGGTCAACCGATTTGGCCCTAATTCAATAAGCTTGTACCCAAGAACGTCATAAATTCGTATACCAAGTTTCAAGAAAATCCGATACAGCGTATTAGAGTTATCCACGCCTTAGTGATATATTACCATAAAAAGGCACTAAATTGGGCATTATTCCGGTACCGCCCAACCGATCTGGTCCAATATCAATAGACTTCTTCCAAGGGACATTATAAATTCGTATACCAAGTTTCATGAAAATCCGATAAAGCGTATTTGAGTTATTGCGCCTTTAAAATATACACTAAATTGGGTTTTACTCCGGTACCGGTGAACCGATTTGGTCCAATATCAATAGGGTTCTTCCCATGGACATTATAAACGTATATACCAAGTTTCATTAAAATTCGACAAAGCTTATTTGAGTTATTGCGCGTACAGACACACGGACGGACGGACAGACATTTTTCGTCCCCCACACAATCTCATAAAGTACCATACTGGCACTTAATAAACACTATCATCATTCTTTCTTGTTACTAAAGGATTACATCAAAGATGTTGTTTATCTCAAACATTATTTAAAATTTATTTGGAAGAAGTCTTCCATAATTGGAAATGGAAATGTAGTGCTATGGCTATATGATATGATATGATTTATTTGTTCTAAGACACTTTACACTGGCCCTTAAGTTACACACTTTCGAAAAGGAGCCGTACCTACCTTCCGGTTTCTGGCAGGTCCTTTTCCAGATAATACATGCATACATAATTAACACACGGCAGATAGTTCAACGACATCAATCACATTAGCTTTAGTACTTAAACACTACCTTTATTGAACTGCCGATCATATATCTTCATAGGGCACACGCTATCATGGACGCTGGAGACGTGTGATGGATGTGATACTAGACACTAAATTATTATTTGATCCTCAACTCCCTAATCTTACAATAATGATTTGAACTATTCTACTTTCCCCCTATATTCCTTGGCAATTCACTCTTAATGAACCTTAATCTATTTAAATGAACACTTCATCAAAAGTTACTATTTGAAAACTCCCGGCTAAGTTCTATTGTTTGAAACTTAATAATCTGGTACGGCTTCTTGTGGTTATCGTTGAGTCATCAGTGGTTCCGCTTGCAGCAGCAGCTGACTCGTCCTTGCTCCAAGGCCCGTGAGGAACCTGGAAACGCGTCACAGATGACGTACTAGCTGCCGCTCTCGGCTGTTCTTCTTGGCGGTTAACTCCATTTGGTAACGTCGCTGCATGCGTTCTCCGTTCATTAACCTGACACGCGTCATCCTCTTCCGTTGCTGACGCGTTTATAGCTTTCCTGGTGCTTGCTGCTACCGTGCTGCTACTTAGGTGCTATGGCTATAACGATTGTGATAATACAATACATTCATTACATTTTGTAGATGATACTTTAGCTTCCAAAGTATTCTTACAGAATTACAATTAAAAAAAAAAGTGTTTAACTTACTTCTGATACATCTTCACATTACAACCAACATTCAGCAGCCATTTCCAAGGTAGCCAAATATTCAAAGGAATATTGGTAGAACTGAGTGGAGCCAAATTAATATAGCTTAAACTTAACATTTAACTTTGCCCCAAACTCCCCTAATGTGTGATATCTCAGGTCCGGAAGTTAATGCCCTCTCAGAAGATGAAATATGCATGCAAATATGCTCTAAAATTGGTAAAATATACTCCAGGACCAATGAACTGTTCTCTATCATATAAGTAATTTTAATACATTCTTGTTAGCTGAATTTACATTTTTAAAAAAATTGAAATTGTATAAATTAGCCTATATTGCAAAAAAAGGATTAATGCAATAAATTTTAGTAAACTGAAAAGTAATGTAATCTTTCCTTTAATGTTATATAATCAGTTCTGAAAATATTAAGCTATGTACTCTCAATTATTGTATAGTAAGTTCTCAAAACATTCACTTAGCCAAATGTGCTGAAATGTTAGAATTAACAGAGATATGCAAAATACTAAAAAAAAATGTCAGAAATATGCCATTAAAAATTGACAAATTAATAAAGTATGCACAAATATATTAATATCAAGGAAATATGATGTACTAACACAAAACTAATAGGATTTGCAACAATATGCAAAATAAAAAAACATCAGTTTTCTTTCATGTTATGCTAACATTAGCATGTAATTTAGTGTATTACTGAAAATATGATTTTTCATAAATTCTGGACCCTAATGATATCATTATGCGGTGCAGGACTCACCCAAACAGTTTTCAGGTCTCCAGTTAAACCTCTACCACCAATAACATAAAGCTGTTGATCAAGGAATACAGCTCCTGCCCCTTGTACAGGTGTGGGAAGGGGGGCCAAACTGCACCAGACATTGGACTGGATACTATAATATTCCACTGTATCTAGGGTTCTTGAAGAGTTTGTACCACCTGAAAAATTACAAGCATCGTGTGCAAAGATAAAGAAAGGATAAACATCATAAGAAGAAAATTAACAAAATGCCATGAGAATATTATAGGAGAAAAATTCCTCCGACACTGGGACTTAAACCCAGGACCTTTGGCTATACGCGCCAATGCTCTACCAACTGAGCTAAGCCGGAGTTCGATTCACAGCGCCAGATGGAACCTATCTTCTATGACTGATTGCCCTAATGGTCTACCTCACAGACAGACAAGTTATGTCATATGCAGTACTGTGAGGCACACTAAGTAGTGATTTTTGCGACCGGGCTCCCACTTACTTAGTGTGCCTCACAGTACTGCATATGACATAACTTGTCTGTCTGTGAGGTAGACCATTAGGGCAATCAGTCATAGGAGATAGGTTCCATCTGGCGCTGTGAATCAAACTCCAGCTTAGCTCAGTTGGTAGAGCATTGGCGCGTATAGGCAAAGGTCCTGGGTTCAAGTCCCAGTGTCGGAGGAATTTTTCTCCTATAATATTCTCATGTAATGTCCAACAGAGACAATAATCTGTGGTTCATGAATGCTTATATATCTAACAAAATGCCAGTTTCAAAATCAATGACTTTGTGGTTTAATATCCACTATATGATTTTAAAAATACGAAGGGTACTCCAAAAGTAATATAACTGAAATTTCTTTTTTTTTTCACGAATTTCAGTATCATATGTAGGCCTACCATTTTCATAAAGTGAGGGTACACTTCTAAACTAAAACTTTTTCATCGTTTCATATCACTTCCCGAAGTCTTAATATGAAGTACCTGTGCTTTCTTTTCACATAGTTTGTATGCACTATATGTACTATAAGACTATTATATATAATAGTAGTAGTTCCATTAAGCGACCCCTGGTATCCCTTAAGGGGATATTCTAAGTGGATTTGTTTCGGGGGTGCACCAGTCCCCTACCTAACACTTAAACCTAAAGACAACACAAACACCCAATCCTGAACCTGGGAAAGGGAATTTCCACTACTGAAAAATCCTCAACCCAGCTGGGAATCAAACCCGGACCGGCGAGGGTGGAAGGCAGGAGTGCTACCGACTTACTCACAGCCGCAGTAAACAAAAGATTTTTTAAAATAAAATTATGTAGGGAGTAGACATTTACACTAAACTTCACCATGAATTTCTGTATTAATTTCAACTACCGGTACGTATATAAATTATTATATTATATAACTTCACTGTGTCAACTTCCAATACATTAAAATTATTTTTGAAGTTTGCAGTAAATACTAGAAACTAATTCCATTGAACTACATCCTTAGAGGGTCAAGACTTCTTATATTAGGTAGAAATAATAATTAAACAAATATAATATTTAAAAGTTCTTCACAGGTTGACAGCCGAGTCAATGGTTTAATAAACTCCGAGCTTTCGGACTCCATATCTCTGAGTCCTTCTTCTGGGAAAGTGGTGAGATGGTGGAAGAGGCCTGTATATATACGCCGGAGCAGTTAGTGGGTTCCAACCAATGGCAGCGTCAGAAAAACTCTCTTTTGAAAAATTCGCCTAGTCGAAAAAGACGGACGTCACAGGGAACACGGGGAACGGAGTTTATTAAACCACTGACTCGGTTGTCAACCTGTGAAGAACTTTTATATATTATTCGCCGAGAAAAATTCAAATCTTAAATATAATATTGTTCATCACTAGGGGGCAGATTTCTATGACATGTCATATTTTTCCCCTTTGCATTATTTCACATTTCCAAATAATTTAAACCCAATTTCAAGCATCCTGGTGAAAATGGAACGGCTTTTATTGTGCAACTGCATATTTAGGAAATTTTCAACTACTGTAGCATATTTAGTATGAATATGCATATTTGGGTCATATTTTTGGCATATTTGTGTGCATATTAAAGACATTTTGAAGTTTCATATCATATTTTAAAAATTTTGCATTATACTGATACTTTTTGAGAATTTACAGATATTTTAAATAGTTAATATTATATTTTAATAAAATGAATTGTAATGAAACTTAAAAAATATACATAAGGTGTAAGTGGTAAAGTCATATTTTAAATTTTATTGGTCATATTTTAATTTTTTTAGGTCATAAATACATGCATATATCCTACTTTTTAGGTCATAGAAATCCGCCCCTATTCATCACTCTTGTACAGAATTTAAAAATAATATTGAAAATAATCTTTAATATTATTGACTTACCAATGACGAAGACTTCATAATCTTTAGCAGCAACAGCTGCATTGAAGCGAGGGTGATGCATAGTAGGTATAACTCTAGTCTCTTCACAGGGTTCTCCTTCTTGAACACTAGTTGGCACAATACATTTCCAGCTATCATATCCTAAAGTGAAACACTCCACACTCCCTAGTGCCATTCCTGATGATTCTCCTCCAATAGCTAATATAACCTGGTAATACATAACAGTACACAATTTTACTTTCATACTTCTGCTGTCTATTATAGTGTTAATGAATAACACCGAAATATTTTACCTGTGTATAGAGGGGGCATAGACAAGCAACTTTTATTAGGAGATTTTTGCTCTATGCATTCAATTTTTCCTGTCACAGCATAAAATCTCCCAGGGCATAGCCGCCACTGACTTCTAACATTAGAAACAAATGCAAAACAAAGGAACTTCGTTCTTAACACTGAAATCAGTAGTTATGAATAAAAAAAAGACTAATGCAGTGGTGGCCAGTCATGTGATTAGTCTGTAAATTTTGCAGATTATGAAAACTCTAAATTATGATATAGGTGTGGATGAATGATTAAGAATCAGGTTTTTATCGATCACTAGGAAGCTCATGAAAGGAAAAATGAGAATTATAATAACGAAACAGTAAATAACATTTCACCTACCTCTTGTTCTGAACTATATCTTTCTTTCCAGAAAGTCTTCTTGTGTTGATTATCCCACAATGCCTTTATGTCACCACGATCATATCTTAGTGCCAATACTAAATTTATTGTGTCACTTATTTCAGTCAAAAGTTCCGTATCAGCTAACATTGGGTCAGTTTTACAACTAAGCAATGTTCCCATTGGAACTTTCTGAAGATTAATTTTTGCTACCAACCTATTCAAATATTGAGACCGCTCTGTTTGATCCACTTTCCACCACTTGATGACACCCTAATGGAAGAAAAAATACACTAAAGTAAAATAAAATGCCAGTCATGAACTCTACAGTGTAGCAACAATTGTATATCTAAGCATACATAGCTACACACACAGTGGGAACAGTCTGGGTGTGGTTGTCAAACCTTTTGTTTGTCAACGAATACATTGACAGAAAAAGTTGTATTAATGAAATTAAAAGAACATTTACAAATAGTTATTAAATTCTAACTAACTAGTAATTGTTCCCCTTTTTAAGGATTAATTGAATCGATAGTGAATAAACAATGTGAGTCAATTTGTTTATGAAATTGAGTTAAGTGTGGTATAGCATTTGTATAACTTGAAAACAGTCGCGACGACTTATGAATAGAAATAATGATAAATTGTTAGGGAAAAATAGTACTATAATTTATTCAAATAGACTGACGTTCAAACATTCAAGATAAGCAGAATGCTGTTATTTACCTCTAAAAGTTGTCCTTCATGTAATACATTCAGCAACCTTGAACTAAGAATTTTCAGAAGTGTTTCTGGAGGAACATGCATAAATTCTTCTTCCTGCATCACATTTTTAAAGTTCTGAAGAATATAACGAAAAGACTTGTGAGCTAAATCGCAGTAATCTCGAAGACTAGCACGTACAAACACTGATAAACAGTTACTTGTGCTCAATGTTGATGTCAAGTACTGTGAGCATGCTGCCCTCACCGGTGATACTTGCAGGAGGTCAGCCATTTCCATCAGTAAGTATACATTTTCTTCTGTTATCTGTAAAATAACAATTAATGAAGATTAACAGAAAAAAGACTTATTACTAAGTTTTTAACCCATCAATGTCCATTGTCACCTACAGGTGACATTACTTTAAAAGCGGCTGGTAGCATCCAGTAAAATGTTTAATTTCCTTCCCTGTTACACTCGTTTCTACTGACATTTATAAAGTGAATTTGATGATTGTTGACACCAAATACACCACTGATGTTGCAGTAAATTATCTAGGCTATAAGTTGTCCTATCTAGGAAATCAAGATGTGGAAAATAAAATAAAAAGATTCCAACACGTGTAGTACTATAACACGATGTTTAAAAAATAAAGCAAGAACAGATACACAATTAAAATTTTACAAAACAATGGCCGTCCCAATCGTAATGTATGGATATGAATCATAAACATTAACATAATCTGCTAAAAGAAAAAATAGAGACAGCAGAAATGAGATTTTTAAGAGCAACAGCCGAAATTTCTCTAAGAGAACACAAGAGAAACGAAGAGATTAGGAAGAAATTGAATATATTTAACCTGAATGAAAAAGTAATAAATAATAAAGTGAAATTGCTACAACATTTAAACAGAATGGGAGATGATAGGGTGGCAAAACAGATGTCCAACTATCAACCAACAGGATATAGAAATGTAGGATGACCTCGACTTAGATGGAAGGACAACTTCAACAATAAATTCTAAGGGGAATGGAATGGGCAAACAGGCTCATACCTTGTAGATGATGATGATGTTGCAGTAAACGTAACAGAAGAGATGAATGTGTGTATTGATAACGTATTCCATGCAGTTGCTTGCTACAATGGCAGCAAAATAGTACAGAAAAAGGTGAATATTTTATATGCAGGCATAATTTCTTAAAATACCAGTGAACACAATATGATATTTGTGCATAAAATACTGTTACTTGCCAGTTATTCTGATGACACAAGGTGACAATGTGCACATAACAGACATTTCCCTACATTATATCTTAACCTTAATTTCCCTATACTCAGTGGTGATATTCAGCCAGTTCGCACCGGTTCGTGAGAACCGGTTGTTAAATATCTTGTAGGTTCTCCGAACCGGTAGCTTCACAATGAGTGATTGCTTCTTTCATTCACGCCAATCCACAACAGTGATCATACAAAAATGAATTTGCTAGAACCAAAAGACGCCATTTATGTTCGCTAGCGGTGGACTACCACCACAGGTAACGGGCGTTGGCAGACTCTCTAAGTGGCCTGTCACACTGAGCTTCGATCGATCAAGACCAACAGACTGCCATCAAGCGCTCTCGGCTGAATTTCTGTTCCTTGTCACACTGCATCGAGAGTCATCGATCAACGGAAATATTATAGGTTATGTACCTATATGATTTTGGTAGGTCTACTCATCACAGTATATTAGAGGTAAAGTATATTACCTTATTAGGAATACGAATGCGTATTTCCTGCACATTATCATACTACATGTGTTGGGATGTAAGGTTTAATATTTTGCCTACTATCTCAGGCTACATCTGTTTACTTCAAGCTTCCATCAGTCGGCCGAGCGAAGAGGTTTGTTGTTTGTTGTAGTTCGATCGCCCACCGCTAGGTGCTACAACTCTATCTATTTTTGTATTTGTAAAATTAAATTACATAAGAAGATATCGTTTTAAGTGCCTTAAATGATTCGTGCAATTCTATTTCATTCAAATATGAGTCTAAAACGACATTATTGTGTAAGTTAAATCTTCCAGCATCAATTCTGAAATTCAGGTGGGTACGAAGTTTGCCATCGACTGTCGATTGAAAAACGGACAGGTTTGATTTCACAGACCAGTTGATCTCTCACCCTCGTTATTGATCGCTGGCGATCGATGCTGTGTGACTGGTACCACTGCTGTCTATAGGTTCGTTATATCAGTCGGTCGGTCGCTGTCGCTTGATCGATCCAGTGTGACAGCCCCTTTATTTGCGCACGGCCGATCGTCTCGACACTCGCTCGCTTTACTTTTGATGTTCGATTATAAAACGGACTGCGGTCTTCTTTTGTTGTGTAAGGTTATGTTTTAAGGAAGCTGAGTAAGTTAAGTATGAGTATGAAAAGACAAAACAAAATAGCACATTGGGCTATTTTGAATCAACATCAAATACCCTGATAGTGATGAGAACTGGTTGTTTAGTATGAGTATGAAAAGACAAAATAGCACATTAGGCTATTTTGAATCAACATCAAATACCCTGATGAGAACCGGTTGTTAAACTGTTTGAACATCACCACTGCCTATACTGTATTGTATCCTTTATCTTAACCTGAGGTACCAGATTTCAATACTTACTTCTATTTTAGTTGTGTAGAAAAAGTCTATTACACTCTTTAGTGCTGAGTATTCTACTTCATGCATTACAATGCGATCTTCAGCAGCTTCCTTCAGACCACAATTAAACATTGTTCTGAAAGTGAATATTAACATTTTCATAAAGAGATAAACCTGCAGAATCTATGTTGTATACAGTAAAGCAAAAATCAGACAAGGGAAATATAAATATAAACATTCTACAGGCCTGCAAGATTTTGCAGCACAAAATAATTTTCATGAAAACTCAAATAGACTGATATGATATTAAATACATAAACAGTTTTTGTGTATCACACACAGATTTTGCACAGTTTTCTATTTAAACAGAACTGAGAGAGCTGAAAGAAGGCAGAAGTTCGTTAATAAAAGTAAAGTAGTAAAGAGGTTATGATTTTGCCAATAAATTTAGAAACATGAGATGTGTAAATTTTTATTGATCAGTTAAGAATATCTCCATGGGGGGGGGGGGGGGGAGGAGGTTGCTGCCTGGACACTTTTTGAAAAGAGGATAACATCCTCTGCTTAGTTTGGTCAAAATTGACCAAATTGTTGCCAAATCTCTCAGTTTCTATATATATACAATCATTACATGTGAAATGTGCACAACTTGCATAAGTTTGCTCTATACAAAAACAACTTGCATGATTTTAAGAAAAATTACATTTTTAAACCGTTGTTATTTCTTTAGACATTTTTATATTAGAGGTGTTTTAATTCACTTAGGCTACATGTTTACTGTGCCTAGATTACTGTTCAATCATAGCTTTAAACTATCTACAAGTTTAGTTATTTTTGCTGCCAACTTGAGAGCAGTATATGCTATTCATCATTTTTCTCTAGTTTTATTGTTTTTAAGTTTAGATTTTTAAATTATTGCATTACTGTAAGGGTCTTATCCCCTTACGTCTTCGTGCCGTGGTGAATACATCCGTCTAGCGGGTGTGCAGCATGTCCATGGTGCCGTCCGCACCCTCCTGTAATTTACGGGATGGTGCAAGGAAGTTCTTAACATAGAAATGATATGCAGTTTCCCCAGTTGCTGCCGTTTATTTACAATGTTGACTATGTACAGTTCCTATACTACAATAATCCCCTAACTCTACATCTTCCGTGACTTGATTCTTGTCCACCCCCTAGACACCCCTCCGGGGATAAGTTAATGAACATTAACTAAACACGTCCATAATATGTAACAATCTAACTGATACTGACCCTGCCTGTCAGCCACGCGCAAGAGAGACAATTCCCGGATGTATAAGGAATGTCACAAATCAGCAATCACTGCCTTGCACGCGGGCTGAACAATCGCGGACTTCGATCACAGGAAATGATATTACATTACATCCTTTATTCATTTACTTACAACATTAGATTTATTATTTACCATTAGTAAATATTACTCATTATGTTCTATTTATTAATATTTGAAGTTTAAAGAATATTTATTCATATTTAAGCCTATCATGTTGGCTACGGATATCTTTCTCTGTCACTTCCTGTTTCTGAAGTCGACATGACTCAAATTATTATTTAAATAATATACATTTTCTATCTTGCAAGCTATTATCCCTATTCATTGTCTGTTATTATTCATATTTGATTATTATTTTTGTATCCAGTCTTCAGGATACATTTCTTGAGCAGTTTATATGCATTTCATACAGCTCAATGACTTGAGTTCCTTCTTCTTCATTCATAACAATTCACTACTCAGACATGAAAGGATTCATGTTCTTTGGTGCTTCGGATTATCGTGATATAGTCTGAACATCAACATTCATTCTACTATTTGTGTGGATAATATATCCTACAAGTTCTACACTTCTTTATCATATGCTTCGTCAAGTAAGCAATACTAGTGCATCAAGAAATATACTTAATCATTCATTCAATTTATGCCTGGCAAAATGGCGTTTCTGTGTTGTGTTTTGCTAATTGCTAAATAGCTGGGACATCACGACACATATTCTCATTCTTATAGCAGATAAAGATTCTGCTAATATCAATCTAAATAAGGACATATACTTCGCTTCAAGTAAGTAATCATTAGTGTTACTAGAAGTGATTCCAATTTCCATACATCTACGCTTTAAACATTGATCTCATTGTTGCGATTTGGCTATCATTAAATAGCCTATCCATCAGACTTGAAATTCAGTTTCTAGTCGTGGAAACTATTTTTACAAGTGTCACGCTTCACGGACAGATGTATATTTATTCACAAATGTGATTATATGTGACATCAAAATTAAACTTTCATCTCCATTATCTACAAACTTTCATTCAATCGTTTATATGGTAGATGGTGACAATGTTCACATCCTCGAATCATAACTTTAATCTCATGCGTTAAGATGGATTCACATATGACATCAAACACCAACACTCTACACTAGAAGATTGTCAACCATTATATTAATCTGTAAATGCTATCTTCAAGAAGACTTTCAGCTGAGAAGCATACTTTCTTCATTCCAACGCTTTTCAAGAAAGTGAAAGTGTATTCATTCGTGTGTTTTAGTTTATAATTAAATATTATATCTTATATCGTTGTTTTCATTGAGTGATGCATGTTATACAACTTATTCAATTCAATTCCTCCAATTCCTTACAGTAGAGGTGGTCCTCCGCCAGAGATCTCATTAGTCGTGGTTTGCACGAAAGGTGTTAAGCACAACTAAAGTTTCATTCTCGTGTAGGTTTTAGGGACTCTTACAGTCCGCTCTTACAAACATATACCCCCTAATCCTACAATTACAACTTCAAATTTATAACGGCAAAGAAAAGACCATACCTGAAATAAGGAGATGCAGAAGCTAGCACTGCTTTATGGGCCTTAATTTCACTTCCATTAATATCTAGAGTTACATCGCATAGACACCCTGTTTGCTGCAGCTCAAATAGATTTTGAAGTAAACATGTTGGAAACAAACCATCTTGGAATTTGAATTCTGGTGCCATGGAAGAACAGGATCTGAAAATAAGTTATTTATTATTTTAATCCAGGAGTAAAGCATACTTCAGGAAACAAGACTAAATAAAAAATATAAATGATGACATAGTGATTCAAAGTCACTCGCGGCATTACTTATGATAATCTATTTTATTTATCTCCCACCAAAGGACCACATATTAACAATAATGAAAAGATAAACTTATACTAACCAGCTAGCAATAATTCCAGAGAAAAAATGACATCCAGTTTTTAAAAATCCTGAACATGAAATTTCACAGCATTCCGAGTTTCAGCAATGTTTCCATGATTAAAACACAGTTCCATAATTTTGCTAATAGTAGCCTACTGCCCTTGGGGAATATTTCATGCCCTGACTATATTAAATTCAAGGTGTTATTCCGTTCAGTATTCCCTACATGAAATAACACTAAGCAAAGTATTTTTGGAGAACAAGATAATCATATGCTCAATACATGCTACAAACTGATTTAGGTTTTTAGGTTAATGCGAGTGCATTAAAGGATTCTCATTAATAATAATAATAATAATTTCTGTGATGAATGAACAACTGTTTTGCAAATTAACTGTCACTGTCAGGTTACTTTAAAAATGTTTACCTTTGCTTGAGTTTTCTCGTAAGTACCTTATTCATCGCAGAACTGCTGCATTAATATGGGGAAGGCATAACACGAAATCCACAACCTTAGAAATATTTGTACAAGATATCACTTTAGATGTGAACTGCTGGCACATAATTATTTTGCATCCAACACATATCAGTGCAACATTTTTTCTTCTGTACTCTACTTCTCAATTTGCTGAGGTATGACAAACTGCTGCATATTAATACACTCTTCAAATAAGCCAGTATCATTAATTTTGCAGTTCGTAACACATTGGTAAGAGAGTCCTAACATTTTTCATACCTCATCCAAACCCTCAAAACCTTATCTGAATATAGGGCCAACTCTTTCACAGTCTGCAATATGGTTTAAAGCCATAGATTCTTATAGAATCAAAACAAAACTCAAAACTTGTTCTTTACTCCCACGGATGGTTTATTATAAGATGATGATGATGCATTGAGTGTCAAATTTCTAGGTATTTACATAGATAGTAAACTGTCTTGGGAGACTCATATTAAATACATTTCAGGAAACTATCCGGAGTAATTTCTAGTAATTTCTAACTCACATAGTTAAAAAATCATGTTCCTGACAACTACGTACCGGTAAGGTCTGCCTACTTTGAATTTTTCTAGAGTACTGTCCTATATGTTAGGCCTATTATCTTATGGGGTAACTGTAGGCACACTAATACAATTCTTTTATTCCAAAAGAAAGCAATAAGGATTTTAACAGATTCAAATAAGAATGCACATTGTAAACCCTTGTTTATTGACCTTAAGATTCTGACAATTATAAATTTATACGTATTATACCGGGCTATTACATGTTAAAAACAATTTAAGTCTTGTCTCTTCAAAGCAAGATGTTCAATTATATAACACTAGAAATAGTAATAAAATTAATATAAGCTTACCCTATCAAAGACTAAGGAAATCAATGAACAGTTATGATTAGCGCCTGGATTCGAAGGTTTTAACCTATTTTTCCCCAGCTTCCTAATTAGAACATTTTAACATACTTTTCCATTTCATGCCCCTTGCTTCCGAATATACGAATCTTATAGAACCTAAAAAGGGCTAAATTGGACTGAAGGGCCTAAAAGAGACTAAGGAGGACTTTTGCTGAAAAACTGGGGGCTAAAGAGGACTTTTGCTGAAAAACTAGGGGCTAAAGAGGCATTTTGAAGAAAAACACAATTTTTAAATAGATTTTCCAATTAATGCAAAGCATGTGTGAATTTGTGCATTTTAAGAAAAGAGATAATAAAAATTAATTTATACAACGCACTGAATTAACCAATGTATATGTCGCTTTGTCTCTCGTCTTTGTAACTTGAAAATGTGCCACCCTGCCGTCGCAGGAAATGAAACTTGAGCTGTCTGCAATTAATCCATTGTCGTTTCAACTTTAAAATATCAATTTTCTGATCAACGACAGGGAAGTATATTTGTAAGTCTTTCTTCCTGTATATTAAATTTGTTATAGGCCTACTTCTTCATCTTTACACTAATAATTTGTTTCCTTTTCAAACTAATTCATAATTTATACATAATTTAACATGTTATTCCCCACCAATGATTCTACACCAATACAAATGTTTAGTGCAGGAGTTCGTATTATGTATTTTAAAAAAACTAGAATAACTGTGCCAAATTTATAATACAATTTTCAGTGTTAATTTAAAGCCTAAAAAGGGCCATTCCATGAAAATAAAAGGCTAAAATACCTTTTATAAAAGCCTAAAAATCCGGGCGCTAGTTATGATATAACATAATTGAATTAAAACTTTATAATAAACTCCCTCAGGAACTATCAATTGCACCTTTTCAGAAATTAAAAAAATTCATTGTTTAACTGGTTAACTTTATAGCTATTTATTTATCAAGTACGCAAAATAACGCTTTAGCGGACGAATCTAGTATAGCGGCCGAGGCTGAAATACTGGATGAGTCCGCTAAAGTTTTTGCGTACGTGGTGCATACAATATTTTTTAGTAAAAGCTATATAAGCTTAAATTATATGAAATAAAAGAAAAATACTGTATAATGAATTATAATGAAAGGCAGTCAGCCATTTGCTAAAGTTATATTCTCATGGCCGTCTTGAATCATAAAACAACAATGACCGTACGTACCAACACCAAATGTGGTAGTAGGCCTATAGATGCATAATATATGAGTCCCTTGTTTGTAAACAATATTGCATACCACCTAGTATTTATGAAAAGCTTGTGAAAATATAAATGATAATACTGAGGAAATTTCAATAAAGCCAGAAACTTTGAATTGGAGCTGCTGCCAGCAACTTCACGGCAGAAGTAGACTATGAGAAGCAATATATTACGGCATTTAAATGCTGTTGCGTCCATGGTAAGGAATGTTTTTCATGTGAACCAAAATGTGAAAAGTTGTTGGCTTATATTTGTTGTCATGTGATGAAGTGGGCTACCATGTTTTGCGAAAAATCCTGGTAAAGTTTCTGATTATCATAAAGAAACGTGTTGGCTTGAATTTGTTGTTTTATGACCAATTATATGCGTAAATCCGTGTTAAAGTTGGTGTGACTGGTCAATGCCATCTGGGTTTTGTTTATAGATTGCCATGACTACTTTAAGGGACAAGGCCGTTAAAAGTGCATTTTGAATGCACTTTTATGCAATTTTAGCGGCCTTGGTTGCTAAAATGCAATTTTTCGGCATGTTACCAGTCCGATAAGCAGCTGTTTTAGAGAGCGTGTACTAAAAAATCCTTTTTATTCAATACAAGAGTTTTTCAATGTAATACCATTTAATTAATTATTCAGCTTGGTTTATTATATCTTTTTAATGTATGCAGATTATCCTTTATTTTTCTATTTTAATTTTGGTTTTGATCTTGATTTAAGTTGTACGTTTTATTACATTGACAAAATTGTATTATATTTTGACTTTATCTATTATGGTACCTAGATGTATAATGACAAAATTGTATTATTAATGCAGTGTCGTTTGGGAAATGCGGAATTGGTTACGGTCTACAAGTGAATTAGGTAAAGTGAATAAACTATAAAGAAGTTATTAAGCTATGGTATACATCCTAGAACACTCACACCAACAGAAAACAACGGATTAACAAATCCAGCCCAGTAATACAAAGTTCAGTAAACATATCTGAAGATCCCAAACTGAATTCATGACTGACATTGCTCGAAAAATGAAAATTGTAGCCTATGATCAAACCTCAAATAACTGGAAATTCTATTTGTTTTCTAGAAACTGGAACATTTAGGCATCCCGGCAGAACTGGATGAGGACAAGGGGACTTGACTCTGAAAATTGGATCTGTCCCTGCCAAATCAGGATGTTTGGTCACTTTAGGTCACTACATTAGGTAATCTCTGAATAAGAATGGTGGGTGTTTTATTCAGAGATTACAGACTAGTTAGTAGGCATATTATGATACCTTACTTTTAATCAGTGCTTTTTTTCTGGGGGTATGCATACCCCTTAAAGATTTTACCAGTTTCATATAATTAATTTTCACAATTTTGAAATCTGGAGAAATTTTTGCCAAAGAAAATAACAAGCATGAGGTATAGGGCCTTAGGGCCTGACATTATGGCTGTAATTGACAAAAAAAAAAAAAAAAAAAAGCTACAGCACCTTTGGAATGGTCATGTTCTCCACGTTACTGATTCAACATTAGCACGTGCAGAAGAGTTGTATCCCTTTTCTCTTAGCCCACCTGTAAGGATTTCCAGCCTGTGGTATATTATGTGAATTCTTGGTTTCTGGAAGGACGGCATCTGGCAACAGACACCAAAAGGAAAGAGAGGAAATGGGAAGATGTCAGTGGTCATGTTTTACTGCCAGTTTGGAAATTGTTCTGACCTGCTGACCGGGTCACCATCTTAAAACATATGGGTAAATAAACTCACTAAATAGAGGGGTAAAAGTCATGTACCCTTATGTGTTGTACAATGTGATTCTGAACATAACTTAGGATTATAAGTTGTATTCCCTTAAATGTGTTTGTGGAAAAGGCAAGAAAAGTAGTATGATCTTGTGTGCGATTCCATTTTCATTCTAAATCCGTGGGTAAGTCTGGGAATAATCAAGTCAAGTCAAAAGCAAGAGTACGCCTTAAATTTTCTTTAGAAAAAAAGCACTGCTTTTAATTATTGTAATACTCATGTGCTAGTGTGGAGTCAAATATTAGGTATGCCGAATGTTATTCCTTCTACTGTCAGTGAGCAAAATACGTTACTGCAAACAGAACAGGTCTACTTAGGATGGCGTTGCTACCTGTCCCGAATTTGGCGGGATATCCCGCATTTTAAGAAAATTTTATGCCTAAGAGGGACGCATTATATATATTTTGCTAGCCTTTTCTTTTCTAATGTTAGTGTTACTATTATGTAGCCTATTCAGTTTTGGCTTTGTAACGAATGTATTCCATCTTTCTCTTATTAATAGGCCTAAATTGTTCCATGTACAAATTTAGGTACGAAGATCGGCGATATGCATATATTCGATAAGTGTCCCTCCTTAGCCTTACCAAAAGGTGGCAACCCTAACTTAGGCTATAGGCCTATTGTAGCCTACTTAGCATTGCTGCCTACATGGTGTATTTTTTCCAAAATAGAGGTTATGTTGACAAGTGTTTTCTCTGATAGTACATTAAAACTATCTATAAACTAGCGTCTACCTTATTAACAACTGTGATACAACAACAAAAATTAAATGTACGAAAAAATCTCACTCTAGTATAGGGAGCTGAAACCAGATTATTCAATTTATTTGGCTTTGAAGAAACAAATATGAAACCATGGCAAGAACTACTTGTGTACCGGTACGAGCGTTAGCGATTATTAAATCTTTGATAAGGAAGTATACTGGTACACTCATTACTCTGTCCTTAAGTTCTAAATGTTTACCAGCTCCAGCTGTAGTTAGAAACAAAACAAATCCCTCGCGTTCACTGTAAATAAAGTTAAAAAACACTAAACTGACAAGTCGACGCTACTTCTCGACAACCTACACAGATCGAGAATGTCACCGTCATGGCGGGAATTCAGAATCATTAAATTAAACGACTAACATGACCATGACATGCACATAAAAAGTGATAAGTAGAATTCGTATTAAATGAGCTACATTGATAAGTTTGTCCCTAAAGACAACTGTCTGATGATTTTCTGTACTGATCACGCCCGGGTTTCAGTAATAACAGGTGGCTGGGGCTCCACCAGAGTTATTGATTCAACCGCTAAAAGCTTTTTATTTAATTTATTTAACAGCAAAATAATTAAAACACTTTTGCAAGCACTGTCATCGTTTTTACATAAATTACATAACTGAACTGTATTGTTAGAAGACGAAGTAAATTAATAATTAATTCATGAAACCTTATACGCAACGACGCAAATTACACAATAAAATCAGGAAAACTCATATAACAAAGTGCCAGAATAATTTTGTTTAATCAGTTATAATTGCAATTATGAAATGCAGAAAATAAGTTAAAAAATTGATTTCCAAGTTAAGCTCCAGATTAATTAATTAAGCAGTGCTTGCGGAAGAACAAAGGTCTAGTTTTAAAAATCAGAATAAAATCGTCCAGCATCAGCAGAACTATAGGCTACAGATTTGTGATATAATGACAATCGCACACTCACATAAAAAAGTCATATTGGTCGGCTTCGGGATTTGAACCAAAGACCTCCAGAATGCGAATCCAAGAGGTTACCATCTCGGGCACCAAGATGAGTTTAACGGTCTCGTTTGATAAGCATATTTAAAGGAATAGTGTTATTTGTTATAGCTAACTGTATTGCAACTTCCAAAGCCGTATATGGAGATTCTAAAGCAATGTGTTGTCATGTTAACTGATTTACATTTGATAAATTCTTTCTAATACATTACCCTGAAATAGGCACTAAATTGGGTAATACTCCTGTACCGGTCAACCGATTTGGTCCAATATCAATAGGCTTCTTTCCATGCACGTTATAAATGCGTATATCAAGTTTCATGAAAATCCGATAAAGCGTATTTGAGTTATCGCGCCTTTCTAATAATATATTACTATTAAAATAGGCTAAATTGGGCATTACTCCGGTGCCTTCAACCGATTTGGTCCAAAATGAGTAAGCTTCTTGCCATGGACGTTATAAATGCGTACCACGTTTCATGAAAATCCGATAAAGCGTATTTGAGTTATCGCACCTTTTGTTATATATTACCATAAAAAGGCACTAAATTGGGCATTATTCCGGTACCGGCCAACCGATTTGGTTCAATGTCAATAGACGTCTTTCTATGGACAATATAAATGTCTATACCTAGTTTCATGAAAATCCGAAAAAGCCTGTTTGAATTATCGCGCCTTTAAAAAAGACACTACATTGGGTCAACCGATTTGGTCCAATATCAATAGCGTTCTTCCCATGGATGTTATAAATGCGTATACCAAGTTTCATGAAAATCCGATCAAGCGTATGAGTTATCGCGCGTACAGACACATGGACAGACATATTCCCGTCCTACATACATTCTCATAAACTACCATTCTGGCACTTAATAATTAAAACAATGAATAATTAAAACAAAAATAAGGACATTTCACGATTACTGCACGCTGACGGCGAAAAAGACTTCAAATCCGCGTTCCCTTGCCCAAAAATCCCCCGCATTACGAATTTCGTCCAAATCGACCAATGTTTTTCCACTTAGGCCTATTTACTTGCCACCCCAATATTTAAGACCTTGATGACTTCATGTGCAAGAACAAACTTATGAGGACCGTGTTTGCCAGTAAAAATTAAGGTAAACTTTTTAAGATTTTTATTTATGTACCGTATTTTCCCGAATATAAGACGATGTTTTTCCCTGAAAATGTGCTTTTAAAAACTATACTCGTCTTATACGCGCAGCCTAAGACACAACAACTCTCCATTCTAATTAACTGAAGATAGAGGAGGGTGTATGATGTAATGTGCATATACAGTAGGCTATACAGGATATACATACGTATTAGCCCACTGTAGCCTATATACTAACTAAACTGTGGCGTTACATCCCTGAAGGGACTAGGCCTACTTCCCGACCGCTGCGTCATCTACCGTAGGCAGATGGCAGGATTAGGGGCATGTGATCAGCATGCCGACACTCACGGCCGTCAACGGTGATAGCCTACTGTATATGCGCATTAGAACGCCATACACCCTTTACTATCTTCAATTGCTTTGGTTTAAAGTAGATCTACTGAGAAACAGTGCTTTTACATTTTTTGATACTGAATCATTCTTTTGTTCCCTAAATAAATTTTCGCTGTTTACTGAAATTAGTTGGGGTACGCCGTAGCGTAGTGGTTGAGGCGCTACGCTACAAACCGGAAGGTCGCGGGTTCGATTCCCGATTAGGTCGTTGAGATTTTTCAATTGACCTAATCCTTCTGGTGGCACTATGGCCCTGGGGTCGACTCAGCCTCTAACAGAAATGAGTACAAGGAGCAATCCTGGGGGTAAAGGCGGCCAGTGCGTAAGGCTGACAACCTTACCACCTTCATGTGCCGGATGTCCAAAATCTGGGAGCCTCAACCTCCTGGAACCCTCTGGGCCTCCATGGCCTGTATAGGGATCACTTTTCTTTAGTGGAATTGGTTGAGGAATACATGAGGCAAAAATGAAATTTACTTTGAAGAAGCAATAACTATGCACAATTCTAAATTCTGCATTCAGCTGAATTCAGCATATTGGTACAGGGGCATATCCAAGATTTTTTTTTTTCGGGAGGGGCTGTGATAAGTCTAACACTTACACAATTATATTAAATCTTCACACGTTAGAATAACATAACTATACAACGATACTCAAACTAAGTAAGCAGGTTTGTTTGTTGATGTGTACCTCACTGTCTCACGTTAATCTATGGTCAAGACATTAAACATGTTAAGTCACAGAACAAAATTAAGTTTTCTCGCTGACCCAGTACTGGAAAATTTATCAAGCAGCATTTCAAGAACTGCTCTCTTTGCCGCTATCTACTCGAGGGACATTACTGCCAGATTGACCAGCTGTTAGTAGCGAAGCGAGCTAGTATATAGGCCTACAATACTTAGACAAAGCAGTAACGAAATTTCTATTCCACGATTCGCCTTTCGTAGTTCATGGGTCAGTAGCCTATGTGCAATTATACCAACTCCTATCTTAGATATTAAAACGCCTTATGTGCAATATATTAGCACGACTTAAAGTTTCCAGGGGGGGGGGCTGTAGCCACCTCAGCCCCCCTCTGAATACGCCTGTGAATGGTATGAAACTCACCTTATTAGACCAATAAGTATTTTGCTTATTATCAATTTAAATAAGGAACATCTTTCTTTCTTTCTTTCTTTCTTTATGTTAGTTTAACCTCTCCCTTGTAGGATTTAAGCGACCCAAGCCGCCCGGGCCTTACAGGGCCGCGACCTGTCTTTAGATCACATACATACTTTTTTGACCAGACAAGGATATGGAGGGCCTCCCCGGATAAGTGATCAGCCCAATTCCGGGGCCACCTCCGAGACAACACGAACACATAGGACGAGACACACCATTCACACACACACACACACACACTCACACACACACACACACACTCACTCACACACTCACTCCAAACAAGGCGAGGATGGGATGAAGATGATAATGACGGCCAGATGATATCTGGGGACCACAAGGGCCTAAAGTTACCCGACATTTGTCTAACAGGTGAGGAAAAACCCCAGAAAAAAACCCCACCCACTGCGTGAGAGGAGCGAACGCACCCCCCTGAGGAACATATTAAATTATAAAATAATTATTCATCAGTCATCACCATTCAATTCGTCAATGTTGCTCTGTAAAGCCAAATTATATCCACTGTGAACATTTTTCATAAGAAAACACGTTCTTATCGGTAGAATAGTTCTTACTGCTTCATGTTTCAAGTAAAGAAAGTCATGTAAATTCCACATATAAGATATTTACTATTGTTTCTTTCTGCATTTCTATAGATTGTCTTTAATTTATTTGCTTACACATCGTTATTACGTATTAGCCTACTTAATCTTACTATACCCGATAGTTTGTTTGTTTCAGGCTTGTATTTGTTGTAAATTAGCATGAATGGAATGTTAACAGTCTGATGTTACGACAACAGGATTATGATCAAGATGAAGTAACAGTCATAACATGTAAACAATTTGTTTGTATGAAACTTGAGCTAGCTTCCTATTGTATATTGTACTCGTATTACTCAGAATGCGTAAGGTACAGTTTATTTTATTAATACAATTCACAAAAGCTACACTACTATTTGAAGTGGCCCAGCATGTAATTTATTTTATTTGACTTATCCAGCATATTTAGAGCAGAAAAAATTTAAAATACATCGGCTTGCAAAATTCTATTAATATCAATATTAATTAATATTAATATCTTCTTAATAAAAGGACATGTTGAAAACATAGAATACTGTTAAAGCATAGCAAAATTAGTCCTAAATACATAATTGTAAAATGAAATATTTGTATAAAGGCAATTAATAAAAGTCATGCGATTAAGTCCTGGCTTTTATTAAAGACGCCAGGATAAAATAAATAAAGGACGACTATTATATAATATAATATCAAAGACAAAAATCAATTGGGAAGAATGAATATCATCACTCATCAGCTATCGAATATCACGGTCGAACAAGAGGATACTAAGTAACTAGTGCCGATAGCTATCAAAATGAGTAAAATGTATTTTTATAAGCCTACCCTTCTACAAATCGGGACATGCACACTTCGTATCCCAGATTGGTTTCAAACCCCAAGCATTTTGCTTTTGGTGAGTGAAATCATACTATTTCTATTAAAAATCGTCATTCAATTGGTGCTTATGATGACACAATAAATTAATGTTTTCAGTATTTTAGTACTGTAATCTCTTTATGATAATTCCAATACAGGATTGTCGCAGATTTTTGTTCTGAGTAAGTAGGCTATACATATTTATTTCTCAATAGTATGGTTTCTGCGTTGTTATTTTAAGTGTGGTTCAGGTGTTGTCTGCGTTGTTGATCTATGTTGTGTGTGCATTGTGTGTTGTTTTCTTATAAAGATGTAGTTCAGGGAATGGTACCAATCCGGCATTCGCCTACAAATTAGGAAAACCTCTGCAAGACCTCTCTCTGGTTGGATGGCAATTTACAGAAGTACTTGACTAACAATTCAAGGGTACTGGCAATCGAGTGGATAAGATATCTTTCTTATAACTTATACTAGAGGTCTGGTTTCAGATTCTATTCCCTTAATTGACTTACCAACACCTACCAACATTAGTACCTGATGAAATTTTGGAATATAATAATTTCCCATTCAACAAAATAAATTAAATCATTTCAAGCAAAATAAATTGCATTGGAATATGCAGAGTTTTCAGAATATCAGATCCCTTCTTCACTTCAGATTCAATTAAGCATAATAGGACTTTACCGTGGTCCGGATTTGTAGGATGCGGCCACTGTAATAGGATTTGAGTAGTCGTTACTAACAACAGGATCTCTTTCCTATATGCCTATACATGGAACTGGCTAGCTCCCACCTCTACAAGTATTTCGTGAATAGGTTCATAGCTCGCTGTTGATTTACATGCATTTAAAATAACTCCTGGTCAAATTCCGGCACACAGGTGACCAAAGTTGCAGTACACCCCCGTCGTTAAATAACCATAATTTGATAGAGCAAATGGAAATGACAAACTGAGTCCGTTTTCTACATAAAGTAACTTAGACCCATATAAGCTGAATTTCAAGCGTTAATATGCTATTGAGTTCCTGGTGTCATTAGATGTTGTGTGCTTTGAAAATTGCATGGTCCTTTGTAGATATCAAGGATAAGAGCGAGAACTGGAAGTTGGGTAGATAGTACACAGACGTGCTTTTTGCAAACAGCAGTTTTGGATTTAGAGGACCTCAAAACATGTAGTTATGTTGAGATTGGGACATTGAATTTCGGGGTAGTACACAGTACTTCCTCTTGCCTACAGTACCTATGGTACGAGTAGAGGAAATAAAGGCATAAAAGAAACAAGGCATTCCTTAGAAACACAGCTAACATTACAGAAGGCAAAGATAGATTTTAAAAATAAAGAACTTAAAACAAGCAAAACATAAGTTATATTTTTAGAAAAATCGAACATAAAAATAAAACTTCTCAAAATTATAATGAGCAGTGTAAAGGTTAATAACGAGCGATCTGCACTTCAGTATAATAAACGGTATCTTATCTTTTGCATAGTTTACATACGCAATTCTCGTCCTATTGGTGATAGCAGTCGACTCTGCATAGTGTGTAATGAAACCTATGGACTTCAAGATGCGTCATCAACTCATCATCATCATGTCATAGTCAGGCTTCTGCCATACTTAATTTACCATTGCGTCTGCTGAGTAGAATTCTTGCCATATTTTCTGTTCTCGTTATCTCTAGTTCCCTATGTTGGTTCTCTACATCATCGTGGATGTCAACAGTTGTAGTTGAACAATATAGGAGGAGTCTCCAGATAAGACATAATTATATCGCGAAGGAGAAAATATAGGCAAGTGCCAGTACTTTCTTCGAAATGTCGATTTAGATACCTTTTCTTCGGGTGTTCCCATGTAATTTATATTCCCCTATAATTATATTTCTATTTTAGAACTTTTCACAGCATGGATTTAATCCTTACGCTAATATGTTTCATGCAGTCAACGCTATTATGTTATTAAATTATAAACACTGACTCCTTTTTCCTCCATAGACGTATTTATAGCCTATTTGCTATGTTTCACAAACTGAAGACTCCTTTTGTACCTATAGGATAGGGTGTTCACCCCCTTGGATTTCAGGGGATACTAGAAGAATTTTTCACTAAGGGCGAAGTAGGCCCGGGCGAATAGTAGGATATACGGATATCGTAAAACCTGTTTCAAAAATAAAAATGCAATTTGGGTTCAGGGATCTAAAGTTATGGCGTGGAAATAGCAGTTTTAGACTAGAAATTATAGTACTGATATTTAGGCCATTAACTCAAATGTCGTTTCTGTACTGTTCCGTAAAAAGCAAATTTTCATAAAATAAAAGAGAGTGGAGAGAGAGAGGAGAGAGTGAGAGGTAGATAGACAAAAAAGGAAAATAAAGTAAAATAAATGAGAATCTGACACACTCACATAAATTCTCTACCTTAAGCATGGACAATTAACTTTCTCATTACATGTTCTGCTATAGAATAAGAGGCCGTATGCCAGGGAGTACATATTCAGGTGTTTCAGCTTCATGCAAAGCTGTACTATTTGCAGTACAATTTGTGCAAACGATGGCGATCTTGTATCCTTCAGAAAACTTTTAAGAAAGTATCTTTAAAATAAAATGCAATCGGGTAAACCGATAAAATAAAGTGCCAGATGGAGTTAATAGGTCATATTAAAGAAACTAGCCTATTAAGTTTTAAACCACGGTTTCTTGAGTAAGTTTGATCTGCATTTATGTAAAGGAATAAGAGTGATAACTAGAACAATAATAATAATAATAATAATAATAATAATAATAAACAAATGACCGTTAATTGGTCGTTACTGCAGTAACAATCAACAGTTTTAATAAAAAAACAATAGGGTTCTTCCTATGGTCGTTATAAGTGTGTGCATTAAGATTCATGAAAATCTGATAAAGGGTATTCGAGTTATCACACGTAAAGGCACACGGACGGACGGACTGACATTTTTCCCCATTCACCAAGTAATCTTAGAAAGTACGCCTACCATTCTGGTACCTAAAAATATTTTCAAGACTGGTAGTTGTACACAATTTAAACAAAATCTTTAGAGTTTTTTTCGAGAAAATCACGAAAAAGTATCTTCTTGTAAAATACTAATAAGAAATTTTTTAATCCCAAATATGAAACTTTGCTAACCAACAAAACTGATCTATTCCGAGTGTAATGTTTTAACATTAAACCAAATTATAGATAGCCTTTATTAAAATTTCATTATAAAAATAGGACAAAATTCCTAGCTGGCCCACATGAACACAGTACAAGACGTAATAAAACTAATACTTTAGTACATATATGGGCAACGCCCGGCCCGCGGGCCGGATGTGGCCCGCCCCGACTTTAGATGCGGCCCGCGGAACATTTTAAAATCGCGCTGGAAAAAGTAAATAATTTCGGTTCTCGCCAACAAGAGAGTGAGAGGGGGGAAACAAAAACCTGAACTACGAGGGAGTTCCTTCCGCTCAGCGCTAGAAAAATGCTGCAATAGGCCTAAATCAAAGTTTCGAACCAGACTTACAGATGAAAATTTTGAAAACAATCTGCGCTTGTGTATTAGTGGGATTGATGCCAACATTGATTATCTTGTTTCTCAAGTTCAAGCTCAAGTTTTTCATTAATTTCTGCCGATTGTAAGTAAATACCTAATCAGTTCGATATTATTGTCATTCATGTAACTCTAGCATTATACTTTATAAATACAAAAAACCGTATCATGTTTTTTTTCTTCACAACTACCTATTATCTACGGCCCGCGACTTCATAAATATCGTAAAGTTTAGCCCGCATCTTTCCAAAGGTTGCCCATACCTGCTTTAGTAGAACCCAAATATTTCTCTTCTGCTTGTCTGTCACATAGCTCTAGTTT
This sequence comes from Ectobius pallidus, assembly GCA_964059195.1. Lineage (NCBI taxonomy): Eukaryota > Metazoa > Arthropoda > Insecta > Blattodea > Ectobiidae > Ectobius > Ectobius pallidus. The sequence continues at coordinate 98,456,271 of CAXKWD010000007.1, forward strand.
CGGTCCTCGTCTATATAATTATAAAATAAAATTACATCCAGGTTTAGCCACATGTAATTACGGAGTCTTTAAATTTAGAATTTAAAAACTCATATTAACTGTTAATTTTAATATTTCTAAAATTAGTTTTTATTTGCCACTTGGTCTGCTCAGTTTCCTGGTACTAATAATGCAATGCTAATTATTGTTTATTTTTCATTATTAATGGCCTCAAGATTTCCTAGAGGTAACTATGATTGCACTAAAGAAGAAGAAATGTGCCAAGATGTGTAGTGATCACAGAACTATCAGTTTGCTATCTCACGTAGGAAAAATTGTGGCACGGATACTAACTAGAAGACTGGAAAGAAGAATAGAAGACGTAATAGGAGAAGACCAATTTGGTTTCCGGAAAGGAAAAGGAACTAGAGATGCAATTGGAATGCTAAGGATTATATCAGAGAGAGTTTTAGCGGTCAACGAAGAAGTGTGTGTCTGCTTTATTGATTGGCTAAAAGCTTTTGACAGAGTGAACTGGGAAAAGTTAATGGACATACTAAAAAAAATAGGCATTGACTGGAAGGACAGGAGACTAATCCGCAATTTGTACCTGGGACAAAAAGTGAAAGTGCGTCTAGAACATGGAGTGACCAACAGTGTAGAAATAGGAAGAGGTGTGCGTCAAGGATGTTGTATGTCACCCATCTTGTTCAACCTTTATGGAGACTGGCTAGCAAAAGAAGCCTTAGAAGGAGTTAGGGATTTTGTGATAGGAGGATACGCTATTAACACCATCAAATATGCGGACGACCTGGTGATTCTGGCAAAGAAACAAGAAATATTGCAAGGAATGATTGGCAGGCTGGTGGAAACAGGAAGAAAGTATGGAATGGAAATCAACATAGGTAAATCGAAGGTGATGAGGATATCGAAGAGAGAAGAGCCGCTTCAAATTATCATGGGAAATCAAGAATTAGAGAACGTGAACCAGTTCAAATACTTAGGAAGTGTACTGACGAAAGATGCCTATTGCACCAAGGAGATAAGATCAAGAATTGCCATGGCCAAGAAAGCATTTATGAAGAAGAGAACTCTGCTAACTAGTAGTCTGAACCTAGAGCTACGTAAAAACCTGGTGAAGTGTTATATTTGGAGTATTGCTTTGTATGGACCAGAGGCATGGACTTTGAGGAAATTAGAGAAGAAATATTTAGAAAGTTTTGAAATGTGGTGCTGGAGACAGATAGAAAATATAAAGTGGATGGACATGGTGACAAACGAAGAGGTTCTGAGTAGAGTGGGTGAGAAGAAGTCAATCATACACACAATTCGTCAGAGGAACGCAAACTGGGTTGGGAACATTCTCAGAAGGAACTGCTTATTACATGATGTCGTAGAAGGAAGATTGGAGAGTACAACTAGACTTGGAAGAAGAAGAATTCAGCTGTTGGACGATTTAAGGGAAAAGCGGAAATATTGGATGCTGAAGGAGGAAGCAGAGGATAGACAGTTTTGGAAAACAAAATTCGCGTACCAAGTTTGAAAACCTGCCGGAAGGCAGAATACTTACTACTACTACTACGAGCTTCTACTCATTCGTGGTTTCAGAACCAACCTATGCACCATTTATGTAATTATTATAATTGTAAATGAATTTAGAAAGTACGATTTTTGTTTTCGAGCTACGTAGTTCCCATACATATAAAGATACCCACAAATATGTTTCCAAAAATTAATTCTGAATCCAGTGGCCTCAAAAAGTACCTAACATACCAATGCTGAAAATTCCACATAGAATTTCAGGACAGAATACAATACCTCCTCTACTTATTTTACCTATGGTAAAGGTAGATAAAGTAACAAATGAAAAAGAAAACATACAAACTTTACTTCGTTACACTTTTTTTGCTATTAAAATTAAAGTTTATCATTATTATCACATTGTAGACCACTTTTTATACAAGAAGGGATTCTTACTGTATATAACTTGTATGTTTTTTTAACTTTTAATGTTTTTAAAGAAGAATGTCTCTAATTATGAACTTAGGAGTGGTATTCATGCATACAACACTAGACATAATAATGCCATTCAAATGCCATTTTCTAGACTAAGCAAAGTAAATTCAAATCATGTGTTTAATGCTGTAAAGGTTTTTAACAAGCTACCTGATACCGTAAAGGACCTAAATGGGAGTAAATTCAAAACCAAAATCAAAATTTGGTTGAAGAACAATCCGTTTTATAATATGCATGAATGTTTTAACAATGACTTCAAGTTTTAATCTTAATGCTGTAAAGGTTTTTAACAAGCTACCTGATACCGTAAAGAACCAAAATGGGAGTAAATTCAAAACCAAAATCAAAATTTGGTTGAAGAACAATCTGTTTTATAATATGCATGAATGTTTTAACAATGACTTCAAGTTTTAATCTTTTACAGTAGACTTAAGTTATTAACCTTTTGTCATTTATTGGGGCCAGTAATGATTAATTTTGGCTTCTTTTATGAAATCTGACATGGCCAATTGTACATTTTACTTACAGGCTTAAATAAATTATTATTATTATTATTATATTATTATTATTTATAACCAGGGCGTTAAGTTTTGAACAGTGCTAATTCGTATAACGTACGTTTGGGTGCTGCCATCTAGAGATTGGCCGAGCAATGTCCAGTTTATAGGAGAATGGTAGGGGCAAGAGAAGTTAACTCTTAGTAATGACAGGTATAGCGAATGGTGAAGTACAGTCAGAAAGATGGCTGGGTTTATGTTCGTTGTTTGCGTACCAACAAGTGAATGCGAGCGAAATTTGAACGAAGTATCTCACCGTAGAAGTGTTTCTAATAGTGATACGGATATCCATGGATCTAATCATTGCAACTCGTTGAACAATAAAAGAAACGGCTCAATTGCGGGACATTATAACCATTATTATCAGCATGAGCCTGAATCAATTAAACCAGACCAATCGTCATTAAGTAGTGTAGATAGTAGATCAAATGCGAATAGCAATAACGCCACAATAACTAATACCAGTGACACAAAGGACATAAAAAATGATAATTGCCGCATGAACGGGAAATTTCGCAAACATGAAGATGAGCTATCGCGAGTTGTGATGAAGAAGGGAATGACCGACGGGACCAAAGTACCGCATCACGAAGGAGAATTGCCAATGGAAAAGGTAATTAGAATTGCAATGTACTTTGTATTTGACTATGAACTTGGAGAGTAAACATCTTTTCATAAACCGACCTCCTTCCGTGGTCAATGTTTTGCAATATTTAAAGTAACGGTTAAATAGTAGTTAGCGAATAATGTAAGTTATGAGAGCATGGTTGTTTAAATATGTACAAAGGTGCCAAGAGTGGTAATGTCTTGCAAAATTCGTTCTCCATAGATAACCCTAATTGACATGAAGATATTGCACACATACCTAACAATTCCGGGTTTGAATATAATTATTTAATGTTATTATTATTGTTTGTATTATTGTTTTATTTCATATTAATAGTAATTAGAATAAGCTATGCGCTACAAATCGGAAGGTCGCGGGTTCGATCCCCGATGAGATCATTGGAGTTTCTCAATTGTCCTAATCCTTCTGGTGGCACTATGACCCTGGGGTCGACTCAGCCTCTAATAGAAATGAGTACCAGGAGCAATCCCGGAGGTAAAGATGGCCGGTGCGTAAGGCTGACAACCTTACCACCTTCATGTATAGATTGTATAAAAACCTGGGAGCCTCAATCTCCTGGAACCCTCTGGGCCTCCGTGGCCTGTAATAGGGAACACTTTACTTACTTTACTTTATATGATGTAATAATAATAATAATAATAATAATAATAATAATAATAATAATAATAAATGGTTTTATTTTATCTGGCAGAGTTATGGCCTTGATACCTTTTCTACCACTCAACCAGCTATTCAATTATTTCGTCCCAACTGTAAAACAATTATTTTATTGACAGGTGCACTAACAAAATTAATAATTTGGATTCTACGCTTAACTTCAGATTCCGGCTACTGCAATAATAGCAACAATTGTTAATCCACAAGATCTTCTCTCTCCTCCGACACCACCATCTCCACAATACGCGTAGTGGGCAATGCTAATCATTAGACCATGCAGGCGATCAAATGGGCTATCCACAGGGCTATTATCTCAATAAAACAAGCATACGTTCTAATAACATGTATATACATTCTAATAACTTGCATTCATATTATTTTGTGTGTACTTAGTCGTATATAATGAAGGATGGGAAAATATATTTGCTGGGGAGTATATTACAGTAGAGATCTCTTCATATTTAAGCGCCCTAACGGTGTGACTGTTTTTGTAATTTAATTCGGAACATTTAGATTACAATTATAAAAATGACCATCTCGTAGCCTGGCTGTAAGTTATACCTAATATAGAGTCGACCCACTCCTGAATTAAAGAAGAATAACTAGGCTAAACGCATGTTATAGTACCACTGGTAATTTTTACAATTTTTTTTTTTTTTTACAATTTACAATTTATTACTCCAAAGTACACGAAAAATATATACAAAAGTTGATACACCCCCCGAAGAAGCAGAGCTTGTGTTCGGGGGTGGTTCAGTTATATATTAGAAATACTTATACTAAACAATTACTTTAAAAAAATGCATAATTTGGAGAAGTATGACAAAATGTTATGTATGAAAGGTTAGAACATGTTCTATTTACAATACAAAGGTACGAAGCAATACAACAATAATACATAACAATTTATTTGTTCAAATTTTAGTAAAAAACAAAGAAATTAAGTTCTATCCAAATTTTAAAGTTTAATATGAAAAATGTTATAACAGTAATAGTCGATAACAGAAGTAATAATTATATAAATTTTCTAATTTTAGACCTAAATTGTTTGTTGTTTAAGCTATTTAGATCAGGATGGTTGGTAATAAATGAATTGAATAGTCTTGGGCCAAAACTTTTTAAAAATTAATATTTGACTACATAAAAGGCCACATAAAAACTACACTAAATTTCTTGGTGTATTCTAACCGGCTAACAGAGGCTTCAGAACCGCAATTTAGGAAAAGAAAAATGTAAGCCTATGAAAATATTTATTCCTTTCATATATATATATATATATATATATATATATATATATTTACAATGGCGAAGTTAAGACCTTTAAGCCTTAAATTTGATATAGAACTGAAAATTTAAAACTATAGGCCTACATGATACAAACATTAACAACTCGCATAGGCCTACATAACTTAATTACGAAATTAGAATAAAAAATAAAATAAAATCATACAAGTTGTGGCAGTTTAATTTATAAAATGATAGTTTTTTTAATATAACCAAATAATGGGAATACAATATTTAATAGTAAAATAAAAGTAAATTATTAAAAAAAACAAAATAATACAATGATACTAGCCACATTATATGCTAACTAATTACCGACTAATGAATATTCAATTTGTTTCTAAATTATGGTACATTACGACAGTCTCTGACAGGACGGGGCAAAGGATTCCAAAGGCAAGAGATAGACAGACTTTGTAAAATTTCGGAACTTTTTAAATAGGCCTATGATAATTTTCTTACAATATAAAAGTTGTTGAATACCACTTTTAAAATTCTCATTAGACCTACTGTACACTACATCATTAAGCAGGTTAACGCTTAGGCCGAATCGACATGCAAAGAGAATAGTCTCATAGACTTACGGAGAAAAGCCAATCATTTGGATTTCAACGAGCACCTGCGATTTTTCTGTAGGTTCGTTTGATTGCCTCACGTCTCTGTTAAAATCAATCACCCACGGAGTAATTTCGACAGGACTTTTTCTCCATGAACCAGTGTGTGCTCTGATTTCAAGAAAATTAACTAGTCTCCACTAAGTGTGGGTTTTATTCCCATTTGTAGTAGATTTCTCTGGAGAAGTAGGACTGGGGGAAAGATTACTTTAGACATCAATCTATTAACTCTTAAAGGACCGTCACAAATTTTTCCACATCATTTTAAACTAAAAGTTAAACAAAAATATGAACAGAGTTCATATGATCTCGATAGTGTATTTGGTCTACAAGGCAACTTTTAAATCGATAAGTTTAATAAACAAATACAGTGAACATTGCAAAATGTCTAAATACTGTGTGATACGAAGAAGGATGTAAAATACTGTTCTATTCACAGTTTCATTAAAATTAATTGTAAAATTCGTAACATACAAAGCCGCCATGATGTAAGTTTTGTATAAACTTAAGAGAATTGACTGTGGCCAACTTCTTAAGATGGTTTCGGTGCAATGGAATTGTAGACATCAAGGGAGACAAACATGGATCGTGGATTTTAATATTTTCGTCACGCTTTATGTATATTTTTTATGAGAAAAGTGCATTATGTTCATATATTTTGTTTCAAGAAAATCACAATTCCTTTGGAATTTATCTCTTCATGTAGGTTACACAAAGTAGCGGAAAGTAATAATCCTGTTTTCTGGTTCCCAATAAGTATTTGCTACTGAAGTGTGAAGTGTCATTTTACATGAATGAAAATATATTGCTTGTACTTCTGGGAACCTTACACAATAAACCTGTATTAGAGTAAAACAACAATTGATTTTTTCGACGTGAAAAGCATGGGACACACTTATGATTATAAAAACATAAAACTGTCGCAGATCAGATTATAAATTAAAATACGTCATATCATCTAAATAGCTTTTAAAAGTATTAATGTTAACAATCCTAACATTTTTCTAAATATATCAAATTTTATAACGTTTTAAAATTGTTTTGGAATTACGTTACACCAAAACTTTCTCCTTGGTATTATTCTTCACCACGCATATGCAATTAACTAATAAGGAATTACTCCTACTTGCATGAAAAAAGTACTATAAACCCATAAAAACTTTAGACTCTTCTCAGCATTTCCCACTTTTCACTTTTTTACTCTCTTTAATATGATTGTTCCTTCTTACTTATGTCCATAATCATTCTGCATCATCATTCGATGATAATTCGAATTTACTAATAAGGTAAAAAAATGTTTTTCCCATCTAGCATTTGCTTTTCTGTCAGTATTTGACATTACCGCCTCAACCAATATGTTCAGTTCTTGGGTAAGATTTAAGGAATGTATGAAATGTAGATGTGCATTTATGAAACCACATAATATTGTTTATGTTGAATATTGCAAGAGAATATTTTAGAAGAAAAATTCCTTTGACACGGGCAATTTATGAAAGTCTGAGTCACTATCCAAGCGCTCGGAGCTACGAATCACCAGCCAAACCTAGGTTTGAAGTCATGAACCATTAGTTGTACGAGAGTCATCCAGAAAGTAAGTTCCGATCGCCGATAAAGAAAACAAAAACATCAATTAGCAACAAATATTTATAGCAATATATAGAGAGATTGACTGATTACTTCTCTACATAGTCGCCACCGTTATTGAGGCATTTATCGTACCGCTGCACCAACTTTTGTATGCCCGGATCATAGGACTTTTCCGCCAACATCTGGAGCCATGAAATTACTGTATTCAGCATTCCACGTCTCTTGTTTTGGTTCGCCCTCCTCAGATTTTTCAATGTTTGACAATACCAATCAGCATTTACGGTCTCCCCTCGCAGGAGGACACCACGTCGATCCCAGATTATTCTGACAGAAATTACAGATTTTGACAGAAAGTACAAAAAAAAATTGCTTGAATTTGATCTTTACAGGCGAATCGCTATGCCGCCAATGCATGGATTGTTGTTTTGTTTCTGGTACGGCATGCGACACTCATGTTTTATCCTCAGTGACAACATTGTCGAGAAACTCATCACCAGGGTTCGGATGTTTATGACATGTCATAGTTTTATCCTGGCCTCCATTCTCGCCACAAACACAAATTAAACACGAATTGCACGCTTATTATCCTAATCGGACTGTTTTTATTTTGCATATAAAGTCATATTTTGTCCATTTTGTGGTCTTGGTCATATTTTGACCATATTAGTAATTTAACGTCATATTTCAGTTATAAATTCGGTAAAAGAGCACAATTATACAGTGTACGTAGGCTACTACATGGTCGAGTTAAATTTGAAATTTATTTCATTAATTTAATGTTAATGCCAAATTAAAAGAAACTTAAATTTTAAATTATTGCACTGTTCATATTTTATAGGGACACGCAAGGTCTGTATTTGGAGCTGATGAATCGAGCAAACAAGAGCAAATTCTAAAAGTTCTTTACAAGTAAAACTGTAAACAAAAAAGTTAAAAAGTGATTGTCTGATTGAATTCATGTGAAGTAAAAATTTAGTATCTGTAACGTTTTAAATTGGAACATTTATTTTTTGAAAATACGTTACTTTTATTGGGTCATATTTAGTATTTTTGGGTCATATTTAGTCATTTTGAAGGGCATATTTTCAGTCATATTTTCAGTCATATTTTCCATTTTTATATGTCATATACATCCGAACCCTACTCATCACCTTTGCGTACCGCTGGTGGCAGAGTCCTATGACATGGGCATACAATTGTTGGTACACCGCTAAAATAAATGTCTCGATAACAGTGCTAACTATGTACAGAAGTAGCCAATGAATCTCTGTAAATATTGCAATAAATATTTCTTACTTATTAATGTATTTGTTTCCTTTATCGGCGATCGGAACTTACTTTCTGGATGACCCTCGCACTTGGAGCCTTGAGTCACTGATGTCCTAGTTCCACCCACAGCTCTATTAAATTTGGAACTACAAATAGCATCGAGCACAGTCTAAATACACTAATCATTAGATATAAATGTAAGCAGTTTTGTTTGCAATATTTGTATGTAGTTTGGAAACATTCCGAAATATTTCATTCCTAATCTTACATAAAATAATATATCTCTCTGATTGTGGTATCTGTGCTAGCAACAGAGAAAAAAAAGGTTTATGAGCAAGTTCTTTATTCGATATCTCAACACAAGTTTATGGTAGATTTAAAACTTTCCTTTATCACTAATAAACGTTTCATGCGATTTTATTTTGCAATATTTCATAACCATAAACAACTGTCGCGATATCAGGCAATTCCTTCACTTTATGCACAAAGATCCATCTCAAATCCTATGTGTACGGTTTTTGTGAGGAATGTAACAGTAAGCTTTAAATGAAAATATCCTTACCTGCCTGATTTTACATTGTGAGCAATTAAGCCATAACATGAACAATTCATGGGCTGATATTATAAATCAGACTGCGATGGATGTGTGATTTCAAGATCGTTATAAAACCTTAAGCCTAATGGAACCATTACCTACTTTTTGTTCGACCATGCTATAATACTCTTAGCCTGTTACAAGTGACGTAGCAGTATTATAATGATATCAATTAAAGTACAGAACTTTATTATAACACTATTATGCTATCGATTCATATCGAACAAGGAACAATCTTGAAGCTTTGAGGGCAGCATATCAAATTGCACAATAAACAACTATATTTACAATAAAATCAATTCTATTAATGAACTTCATTCCACTAGTAAAAAGTAAAATAAAGTAATCCCTATACAGGCCATGGAAGCCCAGAGGTTCCAGGAAATTGAGGCTCCCAGATTTTGAACTTTCGGAACGTGAAGGTGGCAAGGTTGTCAGCCTTATGCACCGGGTGCCTTTACCCCCAGGATTGCTCCTGGTACTCATTTCTGTTAGAGGCTGAGTCGACCCCAGGGCCATAGTGGCACCAGAAGGATTAGGCCAATTGAAAAACTCCAACGACCTCATCGGGAATCGAACCCATGACGGTTTGTAGCGCAGCGCCTCGACCACTACGCTACGGTGTACCCCTTCATTCCACTAGTGCTGCTTATAAATAAAAAGGAGAAAGCATTCAGCCTAAAAGCACTAGAATCAAACCTAACAGAATGTTTGGAAAAAGAAAATCGGGATGCTGGAAACGTAGAAATTACAGGTTTAATTGAAATTAATTGATGAGAAAACTGTATATCTTACAAATGTGTTAGCCATATATTAATAGAGTTCTTGCTTTACAAGTGTAGATAGGCCTATATTATACCACTGTGATTAATATAGGCTTATCTACACGTAAAGCAAGCAACTTTGGGCACAGAAAGCTCGCACGATACTGATCGCGCCACCCAGGCCGACAAATAGGGATGTAAAATCGTGAGGTCAACATCTTAGGATACAGGTTATATTACCATTTATTGCCATAGATTGCTTTTAACTCACTTAAGAATATTGTTGATTCTAAAAATTAAATATCCTATTTTAGAAGTGCTTTTACATTTTGACAGAATGAGGAAAGTAACGTCCGATAATAATTATATTGCATGTCCGTGACAGAGTATGGGCGTATTGACCTTGCAGGTGAAGCAACGTTACAGCGTGCTTTACACGAAGGTAAATTTTAGTGTTATACATACTGTAATTAAATACCTTTATGGTACTAGAATGTCTGCTAACGTTATCCCATGTACGGATATAACTTATTTCAGTGCAGGGGTGGATCCAGAACTTATTGAAGGGAGGGGCCGATATAAACCAAAGTTCTGGAGGGTTGAGGGTTTGGAATATTCCCCAAAACAGGGGGTCCTGCCCCGGAAAAAATGAAGTGTAAAATGATGAGATTTTAGGTCCTCTGGGGGATTTTTGAAACATTTTTAGCAGACTAAAACTCTTCTTGCCCGTAGTTTTAGTTCTGTTGAGAAATTTGTCGGTTTTACATATTTTAAAAATTAAAATAATTAACCGCTTATCAAACTTTTTACCTTTAACTTAAAGTAGTTTAAGTGCTGGTCTGAAATAGTCTACAATAAATTGGTTAATCTTTATAACGATAATTAATGATAAATGATAATGAACTATAACAATAATTATCTTGTTGGTTGTCACGACCAGTGTACGCATTTGACACAAAACATATAGAATATAAAATACTATTTATTTTACTTTTTACGATCCTCAGGCTGAAATAGGACGAGTACATAAATGCTTCTATTTTATTTTGTTTTGTATTTAGTTAAATTTGAATGTTATTTTATTAGATAATTACTTTCGACGAATAAAAACAAAGTCAAATAAACGAAAAAGAAAATCCAAGGGGAGACCGACATAAACCAAAGTTTGCTATTTCTGGAGGGTTGAGGGTTTCGAATATCCCCCAAAACAGTAGATGTTTCAGTGAAAATTCCTGTTACACCGTGGTGCATTGAGGTTTTCGTAAGGTCTAAGGACTGGAAGGACCTGGTTCAATTCCGGCAGAGACGGGCGATTTTTATACGCCTGAGTACCTAGAACCAGCCAGGGTCGATTCAGCCTTCTATTAAATGAGTATCTGGGAACGTCTGCTTTCATACACACTATCTGATGAGCGGGGAAGTGGACAAAAAAAGTGGCAGGAACGCAGTGTTAACCTCACGCCTTACATCATATGTCGAACAGACAATACACTCTCTGCTAAGAAGAAAGTGGAATTCACGAAGATCACGGTATAATGAGGTCTTGAGCAGAGGTTTTCCAATTTTTAAAAGATTGTACCCCTTACTCTATAGGTCTAATGTATCCAGACAAACTTCCTTCGTCGCAGATTTAAGAATAGGCCTATAGGAATAGCTTTATTTTAATTTTAAAAGTACTTCAAATATATCTTTAATGGCATTAAAGAAAAAGAATAGAGTGTACTTTTAACACATAAAATAAACGTAATGTGTCTGCATAAAATGTCCTTGCAATGGTAGTAAAATAAAATCAGGTAAACACATATAAAAAAGTGCCAGAATGTTTTTGTTTAATCATGATAATTGCAATTATATGTAGAAAATAAGTTATTTTTTTAATAGATTTCTAAGTTAAGCTTTAGATCGATTCATTAAGCAGGGCTTACGGAAGAACAAAGATATAAAGTTTGATAAGCATATGTGAAGGAATATGTGGGTAGTGTTATTTGTCAAAGCGAACTGTATTGCAACTTCCAAACCCGTATATGAACACTGTAAAACAATATGTTGTCATCAGACATTTCCGCCACCTCACAATCTCATAAAGTACCATTCTGGTACGTATTAAAATCAGATAAACTGATGTAGCAAAGTGCCAGATGGAGTTAATAGGCTATATTTAAGACACTATTGAGTTTCAGACCACGGTTTCTTGAGAAAGTTTGTTAAGCATATGTGAAGGAATAAGTGGGATAATTCCTACCGCAAACAGTGTATTGCAACTTTCAAAGTCCTATGTGAACACTATAAACAGTATTGTTGCTATGAGAACTGAATTGCATTTGATGAATTCAGTGTAATATTTTCAGAAATTAGGCTCCTAATTGGGCGTTACTCCGGTATCGGTGAACCGATTTGGCCTCGTCCCATGGAAGTTAAAAGTGGATATAGGCCTATCAAGTTTCACGAAAATCCGATAAAGCGTATTCGAGTTATCACGCGTACATGTACACGGACAGACGGACAGAAAGACATCTTCCCGCCTACCATACAATCTTAGGAAGTACTATTCTGGCACTTAATGCATGTAATGTGTCTGCATAAAGTGTATACTAACAATGTATAAATAATAATGTAAAATAACACTGAATTATTCCCTTAATAATAACATTTATCAGATGCGAGTAGGCCTACATCTGTATGTCCACATGGTTTTGCTCAGTTTCTAACTTTTAGTTACACATATGAATTTTTCAAGCTAAAGTACAGTATTGTACTTCTCTTTCATGGAGTCTACGTCATGGATGATAAAAAGTATCATAAACTAGATGACAACTCGAGACGACCATGAATAGTGTTTCCTTGTAGCTGAATATGAGATATTCACCACAAAGTGGTTATTAATTTCTCTACTCTTCCCTGGGAAAAACTAATACTCCGTGGCGCTACATCCCTACTGGCCTACCACCCGACCGCTGCGTCATCTACTACAGGTAGATGGCAGGATTGGGGGCATGTGGTCAACAAGCCGACACCTGGTTTCCATGACCGGAGCCGCTACTTCTCTAGACTTTTCTTCTGAAAGGAGCTCCTCAGTTTGTATCACGAGGCTGAGTGCACCCCGTTCCAGTCTTTCCTACCTCAGAAAAATCCGAGGAGGTACTGGGGATCGAGGCACCGGGCCTGCTGATCAGTAGCCAGCGACACTAACCACGAAATCACGCAGGCGGTCTCATGTATATAATATATAAACTATTATATTAAAAAGAATCATCCTTGAAAGTGTAGGCTTTTGGAATACCCTTAAATAGGTTTTTTCTTCATAAAACCAACTGCCATTAGACCTAAAAAGTATACTATGTGCCACTCGGCATATGTGAGCATATCCTGTACACCTTCTGCCTGTGCATCCAGAGAAAGCCATGTATTTCACATACGCTTTTTATATGCAAGTTTGAGAACTACGTAGAAGCTACAGCTAAATAGTGATAGCGTTATATAAGATGTCAATCTAAAGATAGAGCCTTAAGTGTACTTACGATATAATGAAATAAATTGCACACCTACATTTGTTCTAATGGTGTGTAATTGTTTCGAATGGAGAGAGTAATTAATTGATTGTGTCTCCTCTACACGGCAAGGCTGTCAGAGTAGTGCAATTTATATGGCAGAGAATAGCATTAAAAGACGAAATACAGAAAGAGTCCATTTCCCTCGTAAGCTATCTGTTAATTGTGTTTTATGTTTATACTTTCCATTCTGGTATGGAACTTCTAAATGAAACAACAAATCTGTAATTATTTAATAAATAAGCAAGTAGGAGGCCTCGGGTCTTTTTCGAAGATTATTTCTTTAAATTTCTTACGTGTAAAACTCACTTACTTCCTCTACTTTTCATATTACAATATATTGGCTGCATGGAGGGAATGCACGTTCAACTCTTTCCATAGTACAATAATTAGCATTATTAAGTGCCAGAATGGTACTTTATGAGATTGTGTGGGGAACGGGAAAATGTCTGTCCGTCTGTTCGTAAATTGTAAGCGCGATTACTCAAATACGCTTTATCGGATTTTCATGAAACTTCTATGGGAAGTAGCCTATTGATATTGAACCAAATCGGTTGACCGGTACCGGAGTAATGCCCAATTTAGTGCCTCTTTTATGGTAATATATATGAGAAAGAATTTATCAAATGCAAATCAGTTCTCATGGCAACATATTGTTTTACAGTGTTCATATACGGCTTTGGAATTGCAATACAGTTCGCTTTGACAAATAAAATCAGGTAAACTGATTTAACAAAGTGCCAGAATGCTTTTGTTTAATCAGTCAATAATGGCATATTATGATATGCAGAAAATATGTTATTTTTTAAATCAAATTCCGAGTTAAGCTCCAGATAGATTCATCAAGCAGGGCTTACGGAAGAACAAAGGCCTAGTTTGATAAGCATATGTGAAGGAATATGTGGGTAGTGTCATTTGTTATAAGTTATAACCGTGATTTTATATATGTGTTGCTACTATTTGTTATCCAGCCTACGTACATTACATATTAAAAAAAAATGAAATATGTATAATACAAAAAAAAATAATTTAGAAATAAAATGTTAGACCTTCAAAGATGTTCCTTTCCTTTAAATATAATTTATTGTTACGCCTTGTCTGTTATTTAGTGTGTACCGTATCCGACAACACACTATGGCAAAAACTCTCTATTGTCCGGATAATCCTCCAAGATTTCTAGTAAAACACCCTAATGTAGGTCATTATTATCCATGAAGCTCCATCTTTTATAAGACTAGCCTATATAAACACTACTTGTATAGCCTATAAAATTATATAACAAATATAACAAAACTAACAATTGTTCATAGAATAAAAACCTTAACGGAAGTGAATAGCGTGCTTTTGCGAGAGGTGTTTGGATTCACAGCAGACAACCTAGTCTCTATGTTCTGATGGTTTTCACACGCTAGGACCTAACATACATTAACATCATTATCTATTTACTGAACTGCATGGAATGACTTGGAATCAGTCTAGCAACAACATTACTGATTGCTAAGATTCAGAAATAAGAAAGATGGTTTCCAAGGATGAAAAATGGGTACTTATAGAGCGTGAATAGATTTCTAAATAGGCCTACATTTTTTCTTAATGCTAAGGCTTTCTTAGAAATTAAGTAATGTGGATTTCTTGGTTTCTACGCTCATTAATCCTATACCACAGCATTATAATATGTAATTTGTAATTTTATGGAATTAAAGTGAAATTCGTAAGATTTTCACTTCATAATATGGAAAATAAACAGGCAAAGACTGGATTGGGTTAGGCAACACTGTTACATAGAACTATCAAGTATATGTTTGATATTCTATTGGATACACATGAGAATTTCAGTGCGTTCAGTTATGTTTTCCCCTGCCGGAGAACTGGCTAACCGGTTAATGAGCGACTCCTTCGCCCTTAAGTAGAACACTTTGCCGAAAAGCAAAACTAATCACCCTGTATGTATTTAGATTTTTTAGTGATCCCATCAACTTAGTTTTAACCAATTTGATTGTATTATATGTGACGTGAATAATAAACCAGATTTTTACTTCTCTTGGTTATTTTTACAATACTCCCTTAAACATTTACGTTTTAAACTACAAAAGAACCACGTTCTATAAGATGGGTCGGCCTAGGTGTGCCTAAGGTCGATAGATTACCTATTTATCTGTTTATGTGATAATCTCGAGTCTGTAGTCTTACAGCATGTAAAATAAGAACTACAAGACAAAATTCCGGCACACCGGCGTAGGTCCCATGCCTAATTAGCAGTGCACTTCAGTTAAATAACCATAAAACCAAACAACAAACCCGAGTTATTTAGTTAAATGTCTTTATCCTAGTTTCAATAGGCCTATGCCGCTGATTTTAGTAGACAAAGAGGCAACAATTTCGGTCTTCTAAGACAATCTTTTCTGAAATGTCCAAACGCATTAAGTCATAACATGATCATCCTTGCCATAGGTGGAGAAAGTATTGTGTTCGACCCCGAAATTCGAAGTTGAGGTTTTTACATAAATACACGTTTTGAGGTCTCTGCCTGAAACCAAAAATACTATTTTCAGAAAAATATCTGTGTGTTCTATGAACAGCCTAGTTCCAGAACGAAAAATCGCATGAAAACAAAAATTTTTTTATTGGGTTAGGTATCTTCTGAGGATGTGACAAAGATTGGCGACGACTTTCTCTTATTTTTAATGTCAGGAAGAAAATTTAGTTTTTCGAGATTTTCTCAAAAACGGCTCAAACGATTATGTTTAAATTTAGTACATGAGGTGACTATAGGCTGCTAAGACCTAAAACTTTTATTTGATATATATCTTTCCAAAAATGTTCTAAAGGGTAGTTAGTTATGTTATAGGCTAAGCCACCTACTGTTAATAGAAACCCAGTCTTTGTACAAGGTTAAAACAAATGAATACGCGCTCTTCGTAATACGGCCTCTTATTCTTATTCAGAACTAACAGGTGCCTGCGGCTTCGCCCACGTTAATTAATTTTAAAAAATTACAGCATAATAATAATTAAAGCATTATATCTATTTACACTTACACGCGAATCATTCATAAACGAAACGATTAATAATTATTACAAAACAGTTAAAATTTCGGAATTAGAGTGCATTCCACGATTAGAAATTGCCGCCTAGGAAAAACGAAATCAGATTCCAGTTCTCTAGCCCAGAGATACCCCAACATAGTGAGTTCCGTCAAAGTATATCAATGTTTGCCCATTTAGGCCGATTTTCATTATCCCTCTTCAGTCAATGTTGAAAATGTCAGATGTCTGCGGGCCTTATCATTTTAAACAAACGAATAGACCGAGCTCACGATCGATAATTCCATGGGATATATTGAAAAAATCGCGATGCTTTTATTTCCAATTTATGACAAAAAATACAAAGTCACGTGCAATTGATTTGACAATTGAAATGTATCACCGAAAACTGATGCAAAAAATTCAATTTTCTGCCAGTTTTTCACCCATAACTCGCGAACGAAAGCGAAAATTAAAAATCCGGCTTCGAGGTGCATTCGGCCACCCTTCAGTCCATTTATGTTTAAAAATTCAATATCTCTGCGTACTGTAGATTTCGCTGGGCATCGCGCACAGACAGACAAACACTTCCTCTTATTATTATAGAAGAAGAAGATATAAGATGTGAAGCGAGAAAGATATATTGCCCATGCTTGAGGTAAAGAAAGTTACGCGAGTGTATTAATAAGATATTATTTGTGTTGTGTATCCTTCGGGGACGCGATGCAATATAGTAACGTAATTCTCTTCATTTTACAACCAATTTACATGAAGAAAATATCATACATAATATCTACTATTATACAATTCAACGGCCCTAAATAGCGTGCTTGCTCGCCCGCTTCGTGAGACATCGGGTATACTCGGCGATGTTCGTCTCTCGCAGTCTAAACTTTCATGACGACTACAAAATTAGGAAGGAAAACTGTTTCTTTATTATATAAGGCCTAAGTGAAATGAACACAATGAACAAATATTCTAATTTTATTTTTACTTACAATTTTCATAGCTCTGAACCACAAACATTTTTAATAATCTACCAGTGTAATTTTCTTAAAAATCCTGAAGTCAATGAATAATGGCGGGCGAAGCCGGGGGCAACAGCTGTAAAATATTGATGGTTTTATCTCTTGAAATATCGCTGATAATAATAATCCAAACAAACCATTCCTTCCCTTGAAACATTATATAATTTCTGAAAATTACACTGAATTGATCAAATAAAATTCACATCATATTCATGTCAATAAACAGCTGAGACACAATACGTATTATGTGTTCACAGGTTCTTTGGAACTGCATAATCGATTCTGATATAGTTTTCCCAAGGGGCGCTTTCATGTCGTGGAATGTACTCTAAAGCAGGAATTTTAGCTGTTTCATTAATTATTAATGGCTTAGTTTATGAATGATTCGCGTGCAAGTGTTAATAAATATAATGCTTTAATAATTATTATACTCTTAATTTTTAATTTTTAAAAGAATTATCGTGGCGAAGCCACGGGCACCTCCTAGTATTATACTAAAACGCAAAACTTTTATTTGGGCAGAGGAAGTTGAGTATTTCACAACTTTTTTTTTCTTCAGTTTTGAGAAAACAACATAACTCTATATCGTTTGAAGTTGGATGTACATTGTAGGCCACACCGTCATAATTATTTAAACTACATTATTATGTAAGGCTCCCTAGAATATTATACAATGAGTTCGACATTTAAAATGTGAGATACGGTCATGAGCAATATGAATTACCGTGACACGCTACAAATTTACGTGTGGACAAACAAAGTGGGTTTATATGAACATTCATCAATTTACATAATGCTAACCCATTCACAAATGAAAATTTGCCGTGTCCACGTTCTCGTTAGGCAAACCGTTTCATAGCGTGTTAAATAGGTCTGGATTATAACCATTATATCAAGAACGTTATCCATACAAGGCATGGGCACGATTTTAAAGTGCGATGAAAGTCCAGTGAATGTACGATGAACGTCATCCGCCATTTTTCATCTGATGAGCCGTTGACTTTATGAACAGGTTGATGGATTTCAGCGGGAGTATTCGAATTGTATAATAATTATTGTAACATGGATTTGCAAGAAGTGGAAATAATTGTATATGATGAGCATGGAACTAATAAATGAGTGCTATCATTCTCATAAATCATGTTTTTAGCAGATTATAATCTATAAAAATGTTATAATAATTATTGTAACATGGATTTGCAAGAAGTGGAAATAATTGTATATGATGAGCATGGAACTAATAAATGAGTGCTATCATTCTCATAAATCATGTTTTTAGCAGATTATAATCTATAAAAATGTTGCATAATTAAATACGGTACCTAACCTCATTATGGATGACCTGTACTGTCAGTTTCGAGATATTTGGATTCAATAGATTTTTATGTAGAGTATTTTTTCTTTCTTTCTCGTTTTGAAACAAAATCAATTCATCACTTTCATTTTCGGAGGACTCACACTCTGATGAAGAGCAGTTCGTTAGTTTTCGCACGAAAATAAACTCAATTTTTTAATGATAGTGGCTACTGTCGTCTGCTTCTCTGCTCCGCCATGTTTGTCTTCTAAGATGCATCGTAGGTCTTACTTTAAGTTCGATGAGCCTGATTGCAATCGATGACTTCCACTGGACTTTCACCGGTGAATTTACGAACAGCCTGATGCTTTCCCGGTGGATTGTCCGTTGACTTTACAAACATCCTGGTGAAAGTCCGATGACATCGGTGGAATCAATCGATGACTTTAAAAACGGGCCCATGATGAGAGTTTAGAACAGACAAAACTCGTTGATCAGAGACCCTTCGATGAGGTAGGCCATCAAGAATAGCGACAACCCACATTTAAAAAGTCTTCTTTACCTACTTTAACTCCCTTTTCCCGAGTCTTAAAAGCCAATGCTCTTCTGGGAGGACTTAAATCTATACATCACACAGTGGCGTAACTATTTGCAGCTGGGCCCCCAATTACTTTATAATGTTCACAGAGAAACATTCTTATTCAATACGTGTTCCTAGAAGTAGGTTGTTTTAAGAAGCTAATGATTATGTACTGGTACTTTTTATCCTGCCAACCACGGTAATTATATTTTTCTTTCACTCATAACCAAGATCTACAACTCAACAAAATTAGAATTAAATGACAGGTTTATTTGTAGAAAAATTGCAAGGAATGCCTCATAACTTTTACTACTGTTTTTATACCTATTTTCATATCAAGTCTTTCAGAACAATATATTTTGCCTTCTGATCTTTTTAGAGGCAAATAGTTCATTTCCTGTATGTAACTCAAGTTTACTCGCCTTATCAATCTCAATACTCAACACAATCAGTGCAGTAAACTTTTGTTGCCTCGTGGTACTTCTTAAATAGTTCTTAGTTAATCTAAGTGACCATATTTCCGGGAGTCGAAGCTGGGACCAATTGAATACCTTATCTCTACCCGGAATGTAGATATGAACAGTAATTGTTCTAAATTATTTAAAAAAAAAACAAATGATAGTAGGCCTACTGAATAGCATCAGCATAATCTAAAACGCAGCCACATTCTGAATAATACATTATGCATTAACGGTATAAAATGCATTTAACAGTAACTACATACGGCACGACGTTTACGTCGGGTTTTAACACTCCGTTCTTAATAGGCCTACCCCCATACTTCTGTGACGAACAAATTTGATTCAGGAGATATTTCATTCTCTTTGAGAAATCTTAGAGTTCTGATCAAGAACTCCACAATGCTAGTAAATGTTTTCATGATAGAGTAGGATTACATCCACAAAGTCTCTGGCCTTGAAGACTAACCCAGCCAGCGAGCTTCTCGTTACGTCTCGTTACCAGCTTGCGCGGATTCGCTGCGCGTAAGATCAGTGAGCTACTGTTGAGCACAGAGTGAAGATCATGCAGCATGTCGCCTGTCGTAGAAAATACTATAATAGTTGAGTGGAGGGATAATGCCGCAGCGAGAGAGACAGACAACACGTGGAGTGGGATAGGAGAGCTGAGCCGAGCCAATCAGGGTGCAGCTACCTCCCCTAGGCAGGAACTCTAGGAACGGTGAGACTCGCTCCTAAGGTATATACGTAAAATCCCAGAGACTTTGTGGAAGTAATCCTACTCTACACCTATTCGGATTTGAAGCGCTTGACATTAATACCCAACGCAAACTGTTTGAAGCAAATCCAGCCCGGTAATAGCAACTTCAGTGTAAGCATTATTAAATATTTCCAACTTGAACGCATCACTCGTCACCAAATAGATGTGTGAACGCATTTCATAACATGGCGTGTTATAGTACGAGTTTTGAAGCAACTGAACCAAATTCATGACTGACATCGCTGGAAAAATACTATGTTGAACTCTCAAATGACCGGAAATTGTAATTAATTTCTAAAACCCGGAACAGTTAGGTGTCCCGGCAGATTTCGATGGGGACAAGGGGGACTTAAATAAAAAAATCGGAACTGTCCCGTCTAATTCGGGTTGTCTGGTCACTTTAATTAATCTCAACTTTATAAAGGATTTTTAAGCATTGGATACAGTAACAGAAAGTGTGAGGAATAAAATTAATGCAGTACATAGGTCTGGTAAGCTTGATGCCAGATGCGAATACATATCAGATATCCGAAATTTCTCCTCAACGTTTGGGTCCCTTCTTGCCCTCCCCCCCCCCGGGTTATGGGTCTGCGGGGTGTAAGTTACGCCATTGAGATCAAATAAT
Source organism: Ectobius pallidus (assembly GCA_964059195.1). Lineage (NCBI taxonomy): Eukaryota > Metazoa > Arthropoda > Insecta > Blattodea > Ectobiidae > Ectobius > Ectobius pallidus. The sequence continues at coordinate 98,477,537 of CAXKWD010000007.1, forward strand.
TATACAGTGTGGAAGAGGTCTAATGTGCAGATTTTAACAGCTTATTTCTTAGATAGAAACAAATAAAAAATTTAAATACCATATTTTCCCCAAGTGAGTAGGCCTAGACTGTTCTTAGAAGAAAAAATTCCTCCAAGTCGAACTGTGCTTTACTCGATAACTATTATTTGTACTGTTCTAATATTGTAGTCTATTCAAGGCAGCAGAGGAAAGAATAAGGAATAATTTTTGCCTTTACGTGTTTTCAATCAAGTTGGCAGTTTTCCTGCAAATTAAATAAAAAAATTACTACATGGAACACATAGGCCCAAGTCCACGACATAAGGCAACGTCGAAGCAAGTGTGCCCTGAGCCTGTATTTAGTGAGTAATCCGGCACTAGCTAAGTAAACATAGGCTTAATTACAGTAGAGATATTTTAATACTGTGTCAGGTTTCTATAGTCTTATCTCGCTCTCTTCGTGAGAAAACGTGTAATTTTCTCCTCAATGCGGTAAGACTAAAAACCCGTCATTAAATAACGTCATTAAAGTGAATTGTATCCTCGCTTTGTTCTTCAAAGAGATATAGTGCCACAGAGTATAGTTTAGTTTTGGTATAACTTAAATTTTATGTAATACAAAATGGTTTTATTTATGTTACTGACGGCATACCAAATAGTGGTATAACATAAGTACTGTATAGCTTTATTAATACTGAACAATGGATCGTATTATATTAATATTGTATGAAAATTATTGAAGGTGTAAGGTGGTAAAAACAACACCTATTCGTATAAGATTTACTTTTAAGGTAAATTATGCCCAGGGGCGGATCCAGAACTTATTGAAGGGAGGCCTACATGAACGAAAGTTTGTAATTACTGGGGGATGGAATATCCCCACAAAAATAGGGGGACCAGGGGTTCTCTCTGGAAATAAAAATAATACGAAGTGCAAAATTATGAGTTTTTAGGTCCTCTGGGTGATTCCTTTAAATTTCTCAGCAGACCAGCTTTTTGCCCAGTGTTTTATCCTGTTGAGAAATTTGTCGGTTTTACATATTACATGAAAATTAAAATCATTAATCAAATATCAGACTTTTTACCTTTAACTTAGAGCAAGTGCTGGTCTGAAATAGTTCACATTAAATCAATTCATCGTTTAGGCTACAACAGTTAAAGATAAAGAACTCGAACAGCTGTTGACACAGCTAGCCTACGCATTTGACACAAGGCGTCTAGAATATAAATACTATTCAATTTGCATTTTACAGTCTTTTGTTGAAATAGGGCGAGTATATAAATGCTCTTATTTTATTCTGTATATAATTATATTTGAATGTTATTTTGTTAGGTAATTATTTTAAACGAATAAAGTCAAATAAATGAAAAAGAAAAACCAAGGGGTGGGGACCGCGGCCCCTAAGGCCCCTCCCCTGGATCCGACACTGATCATGCCTCATGCCAAAGATCACACCAAAATAATCCAATTTTACTACTCGAAGTGAACATTTACAATGCTTAAATTTATTCCACATATTAATACATCCTGTAATGCCAGAAATAATTACGTATTATTTAAAAACATAAATGATTAACTTGTTGATAAGTAAGCATGAGATTACACTATAACGAAATAAACAAACAACACTTCAAATATGTTTATATGCTTGCTTTCTTGTTAACATGTGATCTGACTACAGTATTTTACAATTAATTTAAAATCTTGAATATTGTTTTCGTGCGAGACCCTTAAATAAGATATGAGGCTAATAGGCTTGGGACTATTGGATTATCCGGCACAACCTAAACATCTTTGTCTATGGTCCACAGTTCTTTCTCGGGTGGTTAAAATAGCCCGAGCAGTGAACGATAGGCAAATTCTGCACTAGACTCTTAAATCCGAAGACACACATCCACATACACAAACACACAAATGTATATAAAAAAATCTGATGTGAAGGTCACATAACTTCCTCTGCCCAAATAAAAGTTAGCAGTATTCACATTTCCTTTTACAGAATCGCAAGACACAATTTTACGCTAATTATCCTATAAATACCTCTTCTTTCAATGATGCGACTAAAAGCGCAGGCTATATAAGAAACTTTTTAAAAAAAGAACAAGTGACTGCAGACGTTTATTGAACTTTCCGCCGTAAAGAATAATTTCCGAAATTTATCGAATATTTCCCTCAGATACTTCTTTACTCTATACCTGGCCAACAATACATCTTTCTCACTTCACATTGTTATATAGAATAAGAGGCCGTGAAAGAGCGCGTATTCAGTTGTTCATCATGCAAGACAAAATTTCTACAAACAGTGGGTGAACAGTGGGTGGCTTGTAACTACCCTCAGAGAATTTTTTCGAAAAAAAGTTTCAAATAAAAGTTTTAGCTCTCAGTAAAAGGAACACATGTGCAAATTTTAAAGAAAATCGTTAGAGCCGTTTTCGAGAAAATCGCGAAAAACGAAAATTTCTTAATGTAAAGTCCCCTTAAAAATAAGAGAAATTTGTCGCCAATCTTCGAATCACATCTTCAGAAGGTACCTGACCCAAATACAAAATTTTGTTTTCATACGATTCTCCGTTTCGGAGCTAGCCTGTTCACAAAGTTCCACACAGACAGACAGACACACACACAGACATGTTTCCAAAAATAGTATTTTTGGATTCAGGGGGCCTTGAAACGTGTATATATGCTAAAAACTCAACTTCGAATTTTAGGGTCGAAAACAATACTTCCTCTACCTATAGTACCTATGGTACGGGCAGAGGAAGTAAAAATACACAACATTTCATTTATGTTGAAAAAAGGAGTAGCTCATATTAATATTACGTTCTTATATGTACCACGTCTACAGAAAATTGACCATAACGAATTTACAGTTCAGTTTTAGAATTTCACTCATTTCATAGGAATGCTAATGACAGTTCTACTTGTGTGCAATGTATCATAAACACATATATTGCAGTATGAGCTATTCGAAAACACCGCCCCTCATGCAACCGTTGCGTAACAGTTTGTAATTTCACGGTCAAGCAATTGTAAACACTAACAGTGATGTATTTCGTTATCAGCCTACAAAAGGGACAAAGTAGTGGTTCCCCTTATTTTCCTAAATTATGTTTTGAAGAGTTCTGTGAACTAGTAATCACTTCGGATTCATGTATCACCTTCACATCTGATATTTCTAATAAAATGTTATACAAAACACATATTAATAATCCAGATATCCATAATTATAACACTACAAGTGTATACACACACCCACGTATATATATATATATATATATATATATGCTTGCTATATATGAATGAATTAATGAATGAATTTTAGCCTTCAGAATCCCTTAAGGGCCATGGCCTCCTGCTGTTGCAGGGAAAAGCCCTCTAGTTTGACTCCCTAGGTGGGCTAGTCCTAAAGAGTAAGGAGTTTGTTCAAGTACTTAACCTAGTTCACTACTCTCAAATTATACACTATATATACAGTTTTTCCAGATCCTTCCACAATTGTCTGTCTCTTGCGCTTCTGCTCCACTGCGCCCCCGCCGTCTTCTTGAAACCTTCTGCCCAACGGATCTTTTGCCGTCCCACGTTCCTCTTGCCAATTCTGGGGTCCCACATCGTTAGCGCGTGCGTCCATCTCTTATGGTCCAGTCTTGCCACGTGGCCTCCCCATTTCCATTTGAGTCTGTCGGCCGTGATGAGGGCGTCTGTCATACCTGTCCTATATCGTAGCTCTTCATTCCTTATTCTGTATTTCAGGGAGACCTGAAGTATTTTACGCTCCATTCTGCGTTGGCACGTCTGAATCTTTTGTCTTTGCTTCGAGGATAATGACCACGTTTGGCAGCCATATAGGAGTACTGGCATCACACATGTCTCCAAAACTTCTCTCTTTAGTGTTAGTTTCTGGAATTTGTCTGTTAAGATAAATTTTAGAGACCAAAATTTCTTCCATGCTAGTCCTATGCGTCTCTTTATTTCTTTTTCCATGTTGTTGTGAAAGGATAGGTTCTGTCCTAGGTATGTGTAATCCTGCACATATTCAAGAGGTCTACCGTTTAGGTGGACAGGTACTTCTATTGTGTTTGTCATGAGCTTAGTTTTTCCTGAGTTCATGGTCAGTCCCGTCGTCCGGCTGACTTCGTCCAGTTCTGTTAGCATTCTTTCTAGAGTAGGTGCCGAGTTGGCTAGTAGAACAATGTCGTCTGCAAACCTTAGGTGGGTTAGTCTCCGCCCGTCTATGTTGATGCCGTAGTTGTTGTCCCATTTTAGTTTCCTGAATTTGTTTTCCAGCAAGCATGTGAATAGTTTAGGTGACAAGGGATCACCTTGTTTCACTCCTCTCTCTATTATAAATTTTGCTCCCTCCCTCTCTGTCCTTATGCTTGCTTGGCTTCCCTCGTAGAGTTTAGCTAGTAGTCTGACATATTTGTTGTGGATTCCTTGATTTTGAAGGGCTTGTAACACGAATGTGTGTTCCACGGAATCGAATGCCTTGCTGTAATCCACAAATGCAATAAACAGTTTTAGGTTGAATTCTTGCACATTTTCCATAAGTTGGTGCATTGTTTGGAGATGGTCCAGTGTGTTAAATCCTGATCTGAATCCTGCCTGTTCAACCGGCTGGTTTTCATCTAGGTTTTTTGTCAATCTCTTGGTTAGGATCTTTGTAAACAACTTGAGCATGTTTGGCAGCAGGCTGATTGGCCTGTAATTATTGATGTCATCTCTTGTTCCCTTTTTGTGGAGAAGGATTATTGTACTCTCCTTCCATTCTTTCGGGATTTCCTCCGTTTCGATTATTTCATTGAATAGTTTCGTGATGTTCTGCGCTAGGTCTTCTCCTCCCATTTTCAGATATTCGTTGAAAACACCATCTATGCCTGGGCATTTATCGTTTCTCGCTTCTTTTATGGCTCTCCTTACCTCACTGGGAATAATTGTTTTGATTTCCTCTTCTTGGTGTCTTACTGGGATTGTGTAGCTCTGGATCAAGTTCTCATGCGTGAGTGTGCTAGAGTATAGCCTCTTGTAGAATTCCGTAGCTTGTCTATTTATTTCTTCTCTTGAGGTGATTCTGTTTCCGTTGTTGTCTTTAACTCCCAGCATCCAATGCTTGCCCTCGGACAGTTCTTTTCTAATCTTCTTTACTGACTTCGTGTTTTCCATGACTTTCTTGATCACTTCTGTGTTGTATTCCCTGACGTCCTTCCGGATTTCTCTTTTTGTACGCTTGTTTAGTTCCTCGAGTTCTTTTTTCCTTTGTGGGTTGGTTTCCACCTCTGATTTCAGTTTCTCTCTGTCTTCGATCATCCGCCTGGTGTTATCCGTCAGCTTATTCCTTTTCTCCAAGATTTTGTCTGTCCTTACGGATGTTTTTGCTGCCTGTGTTATGCACTTCTCTAGTTTGTTGTAGGAGTTTTGAGCTCCTAGGTTCCTTTCTCTGCTTAACTCTTCAAGTTTTATCCTCATCTCCTCTTTATATTTCTCTGGGTTGATAAGTCCGGGTTTGGTTTGCTGAGGTCTGAAGTAGGGGCGTCTTTTCTTTGTGATATTAGTTATCAGGCGTATCATTCTGTGGTCTGTACTGAATTTTAGACCGTTGATCACTTGAATGTCTTTTATGCCCATCATTTTGTCGGAGAGTATGAAGTCTATTTCGTTTTTTATTTTACCGTTTGGATGCAACCATGTCCATCTGCTGTTCTTTTTGAAAAAGGTGTTTAGGATTTTTATATATATAATCACAAATTAAAGATCTTACTAAAATTGAGTGCACAGTTAGAACTCCATATCATCTAGCATAAAATGTACAACAAATTACCTATATGACTAAAATTAAAGCATAGAAATGCCCTTAAAAAGGAACTTAAATATATTTAATAAATAAATGCCTATGTAGCATATAGGCTCAGCAGAATTTAAATGTGATTATTAAAACAAGGCATTTATGATGTGATTACTAGTCTCCAGAACTCTTCAAAAGTTAGAAAGTTAGAAGTATCTAGTCAGTTAATGAACAATTATGAACTAGTAAACTATAATGGTATATCATGCAACGAGCCTACAATGGCATTCATAAAGATACCAGTTTATTTTGAAACGAGTGCAGCTAGTTGTATAATTTTCATATGAGCATCTTAGCCTACTTACCATTATTATAGGCAAGTATTTTCGACCATAATTAAATGTCTAAGTTTTGAGTTTTTGGAATACCTTGTAATATTGATCAAACGATTCTATCTCGGCGATCAGTTGTTAGTAAAAGTTCTCGTCTTTTAAGACACATAAAATAGTTAGCTTAGGCCTATTACAGACTGTATTTTGTTGGACCATAATTAGTCAACTCTAAATGTCCAAGTTTTGAGATTTTAGATTCACTGAGACAAACGGCCCTGACCTTCGCATCAGCTGGTTGTCGTAGTTCCTGTCTTCTCCGACAGATGTCAGCTCATGGCGTCGGTTAAATCGAAGCTTCTTTTTGCACGTTTTCTTGAAATCAACAGATTTTGACAACACGAAATGAATTCATTTTGAAATATATTAAATTAAACCGGAACAGATTTTATTTTAAATACAGGTTGATTATTATGCAGTTTTGAGATCGTTCCATGTTCGATAATAATCGATCTTACACCGATGTCATAATGGAAATCAGTTTCGAATAGAGTATTGTTACGTCACATGTAATAAGCACAAACAAAAAAAGTTTTAAATATCAGCAAGAGTTTAAAAATGTCCATTTTAGATTAGAATTGTAGTTTTAAGATTTATTTGTTGATTCTTACCACATAACGTTTGTAGAATAGTTTACTACAGAAAATATAAAATTTAAGTTGTAATGTTAAAAGCAACATATTCTAAAGTGCAGAAGTTACGGAATTCGTTAGCCCGCAAATGTCATGGTGATTTATGAGTAATGTTTTCGAAACATATTTGCGTGATCTTTATTTACTTTAACACCATATGAGTCTATCGGACTTTCCATTCATAATCTAGCAAGTTACGGGCGAATATAGAAGCAGAGCGAATGTTGTTATATTGTAATAAGATTCTAGGAAAGTACATGCACATAGAACCGTGTATAGAGAATGCAGACTGTTCTGTAGTTAAAAGTGGACCGAAGGCAGACAATAGAAACACACATGTTAAGAGCTAATCGGTTGATCCTGTACTTTATGCTTATTCACTGAAGCGGAGAATCAGAATCTGTGAAAGGATGGCTCTCTGCATGTGCATCCTGAATCGCCCGAGCCTCAGTAACTAGAGACATTTACATTATTTCGGAGTTTAGATGCTAATGATTGTTAAGTTTTTGATTTTTTTTCTCTCTCTCGTTAAGATCCATACAGGTCCACCGCTGTGGCGTAGGGGATGCGTTCGCTCCTCTCACGCAGCAGGCCCGGGTTCGAATCCTGGTCGGGTCAAGTTACCTACGTGGGGTTTTTCCTCACCTGTGAGACAAATGTCGGGTAACTTTAGGCCCTTGTGGTCCAAAGATATCATCTGGCCATCATTATCATCTTCATCCTATCCTCGCCTTGTTTGGAGTGTGTGTGTGAATGGTGTGTCTCGTCCTATGTGTTCGTGTTGCCTCGGAGGTGGCCCCGGCATGGGGCTGATCACTCATCCGGGGAGGACCTCCATGTCCTTGTCTGGTCAAAAAAGTATGTATGTAATCCATAGATAATCCCTCTCCCGACAAGTCGCGGCCGTGTAAGGCTCGGGCTGCTTTGGTCGCTTAAATCCTAAAAGGGAGAGGTAAAACTAAGATAAAGAAAGAAAGATAGAACGGAAGAAAGGAAGGAAGAAAGAAAGATTCATACAGTACCCGAAATACGACAAAAATGTAACGACAAAAATCTGCTCTTATACAATTCAACGGCCCTAAATAGCGTGCTCACTCGTTCGCTTCGTGAAACATCGGGTATACTCGGCGATGTTCGTCTCTGGCAGTGTAAACTTTCACGAAAAGTACAAAATTAGGAAAACCGTTTCTTTATTATATAAAGCCTAAGTGAAATGAACACAATGAACAAATATTCTAATTTTATTTTTACTTACAATTTTCATAGCTCTGAACCACAAATATAATGCTTTAATAGTTATTATACTCATAATTTTTAATTGTTAAATTACTTATCGTGGGAGAAGCCACGGGCACCTACTAGTGTATAACATTGCAAACTACGAATTAATTCTATGATGATGTCACATTCGAGTTACCGCGAAAATAAGGGCTCTTCATGGGTTATTTTCTATGTGTACCGTGCACAATTATATAATCGCAACTGCTATTTGAAGCGCATTGCAATGGGTGCATTCATGTAACCTAAAATAATAAAATACTCTTTTGTTCGACCATACTGTAATACGCTTATTATATATGACGTAACGGTATCATAATGATATGAATTTCGAACAGATTTTCAATAACACCGATTGTTATCGAACGCGGAACGATCTTGAAATTTTGAAACTCAGACTGTGTAATACGCAGTTTGTATTTAAAATTAAATCAATTCCACTAGTGTGAGTTAAAAACGGGTGCGTGGAACGCCACGCGACAAAAGTTAAACTTCTTTGGCAACGTTGAGAGTGAAATAGAAGAATACATATAATTATAACGAATGAAAGAAGGAAATCATCTGAATAAAAAATAAATGCCCAAACAGTCACTAATCGTAGCCTTTGTGTTTGTTTACATGAACGGAACGCTTTGGCTAAGTTTTCGAGAACGTTAGTGACGTGTAAACGATGCTCACGCAACGAGTAGAGCCATCTATAATGGTGAAGGGCTCACCACGCCACTAGCTCGAAGGAGTAATAGCCCCCCCCCCCACTCAATGTCTGATACCTTTCCCCCGCGCGCTCCCCCTCCTTCGATAACAACTCTATACTTGCTACTTACCCCCACTACTTTCGTGACGATTTTGTTCGTAACGCTAGAGCGTAACGCAACTTTGGGCTAGCTCTCGATTTACTCCTAGCGCGCCTAAAGAAGTTTCACTTCAAAAAAATATTGTAAATTGAGTTAATTTTCGTCTTGTAAATTGAACTATATTCATATGTCAGGCTTAGACTTACTGCAGAAAAAATAGTTTCAGATAATATTCTGAAGCATTCTTTAAAATCTTTCGCTGAATATTTTTCCTAGTTAGCAGTCCAAGGAATTCAGTCAACGGGAGTACGAAGACGTGTAATTGTAATGAATGTCCTAGCTTGTATGAGTTGTCACACTTTCACGTTATTACAACTTGCTATACTTTCTCATATAAGTTACAAAGAAATAAGCCAAGGTAAGATTTCCCTAAAAACTACACAAGACGAAATTAGATCTTAGCAGCAATTTATTGTCGCAAAACTTCGTTTCTTTAAAAACCCACATTTCATTTACTTGTGGTTTATAAGGATCGAATGCACCATGAACTTCATAAGTTCAGACTGAGAGACACTTACTCCTTGTATTTTATTATAGGGCCCTTGAATGGCTTTAATCTGCCGCATTTGCCACTTGACAAGCTTCTTCGGGTTGGCTTTGGGTAGCGCAGTCTGTATGGCATTGGTTTTCTGTGCCAAAGGTTGTGGGTTGGATCCCGATCTAGGTCGATGGCATTTACGTGACCATAAATATGACAGACCCACGTTTGTAGATTTACAGGCATGTAAAAGAACTCTGAAACACCCAGGCCAAGTTGCAGTACACTCCCCTCGTTAAAGAACCATGAACAAATGGCTTGGGGCAAACCATTCAATCCAAATTAAATAATCAGCATTGGAAATGTTTAATTAGCAATATGCTAGTTATCTTACAGGTGCCACGACGTTTTAGATACGGAATTGAAGGTGTAACAGAAAGATTTTTCTCTTAAATACTTTGAAACAATATTATTTAGATATTACTCTAAATCATAATTGTATGTAAGAGTATTACGAGGTCCACCTTGAGATAAAGATTTCCTTACCAACAAAATGCAGTAGTTTATAACTTTCATGTCAATCGGAGATCAGACCTTGGCATTGAAGCAAGAATCCTAATCGTTATTAAAACTATGAGTAAAATTAGCTATATACACTCTTATAAGAGAAATGCTGCACTTTTTTAAAACTGTAATCGCATAATAATATTATAGGAGAAAAATTCCTCTGACACTGAGATTTGAACTCAGGACCTTTGGCTATCCGTGCCAATGCTCTACCAACTGAGCTAAGCCAGAGTTCACTTCACAGCCCCGGTGTCAGAGGAATTTTTCTCCTATAATGCGATAATGTAATGTCCAACAGAGACAATCTGTGGTTCATGAATGCATATGCATATATCTATAATATGTAATCGCATTGTTCTGGTGATCGGATATATAGTGAATGATTAATGCGTTTGTTATGTGAATGAATGAGTAAGATGTAAGATTTCTGAATTCTTCAGGTCATTAAATATTTTGCAATTTATGGCCTGATAAAAATTTCTGTTTTATTACAAGGCTATAGGATTACACAGCAAGGACCAAATACCTTAAGAAATCTTTGTATGTTGACTGCAGCTAAATGCTTCTTACAAAACCCTCCACAATAACTGGTCATATGACTGGCAGTTCACATAATTCACTCAACAAAGAAACATGGCTCTTTCTTAAAAACTGTTTAATTACTCTGCTTAACATATTTCCTGGTGAATATGATTAATGTAATATTCAGAAGTGTTGTTCCCCTTTTGTTGTCCAACTTCCCTTAGAGTTAACGATTTCAGATAAGAAGAAGAAATGCATATTATAGGATAGCAGTAAAAGAGTTATTTTTCTGGCTGCTGTTTTGAAATATTGTATGTAAATGTACTGGTAACTGCAGGGCCGGCTCTAGATATTTTGGCGCCCTAGACGGGAAGTAATTTCTGCGCCCCCTAAACTGCTATCTCAATCATTCCATTTTTCTTTACCATTTCATTAAACATGGAATGTCACGTTCTCTAGGCTGGTATTGGTAATTGGTTCAAGAAAATTGACTTGAATTGACCTAATTTGATAAGTGATTGTATTTATGAAGATGTTATAACATATCTAGATTGTAAGGTGATTAAATAAAAAATGTATGTAACTGAAAAGATTATAACTTTTTATACATTTATGTCAAACCAACAAGAAGCACCGAGATAAGTTTTCAGGAGTTGAAAAAGTTTTTTTTCAATCTAAACGTTGCCGCCCCTAAATGTTTCTAAAAATTTCCAGCCCTAGTCTGCTGCCTAGTTCGTCTGTCATGTGCAGAATGTCTAAAACTGGGTGCCTCAATCTCTTGGTACCCAAAGGGTCTTTACGGCGTGTAGAGAGACCACTTTACTTTATACTGTGACGTGATAATCTGGTTAAAATGGTTGCCATTCCGCTACCCAAATTATTGTTCATTAATTTAACCTAGCTGTTAAATAGTTTTATCAATTAAGCATCCTATGTAAAATTCACATATTGCAAGCGGGGCAAACGAAAACAGATTAACAGGGGCACAAAATGTATACCAATCTGTTAAACGATATCGAAATGAGACTTCATTATTGGATTAAGTGCAAGCAGTCCAGCAACTCCGCCTGTAGATCCGAAGGTCGCGCGATCAAACCCGGCCGCGATCTATGGATTTATCAGGACGTAAAAATCCTGGGCACGGAGTCCTCCGGGAGAGACTTTAAGCTGGGATCCCGTGTCGTAGATTTACGGCGGGGGAAAAAAAAACTTTCACGTCCTAGTAGCCTAATACCTTAGTTTCCGTTGGGGGGGGGGGTTGTGAGGCGATGGGTTTACTACCTGTCACTCTGCCCTCTATCGGGAAATAAGCGCAACAAAATTCAGATAATTAACAGTAACCTTCACTTGGAGGCCCTACGCTTCACCACTGCGAGCAATATGAAATATGATAGTACAGTAACTGAATATATTTGATTGCCATACTAGGCTGTGACCACACTATTAAAATACATTCATAACAAAATACATTAATCTATGTAGCTGTACTCTGTGAAAAACGCAAGCATTGTTTGCTCAAATAGGACATATACGATACTTGCCGTAAAAAAAAGATACATGCTGATTCGTGAGCACATTTAAGCGCAATTCACTTTATTTACAGATAAAATATTAACAGACCCAGTAATTATGTTGTTACAGCACTCAGCGTTGCATTTTAATAATTTCTTTTTCTCGAAAGGTATTATGCAGGTGCTAACAAAATATGTGCGGTAGAGTCCCGCTAATCCGGATGGATCTTTTAGGCAAAGTTCGAAGAAAAATCTACCTATTGCAATCGGCACCATGTCATGATTTTCGAAAAATTCTTTCATATCTTTACGCTGGTACGAAACCACCACCCGTTCAATCTTTTTGTGATATTTATATCTAGCGGTCGTTATTTTGCACATATTTCAACCAAATTTTATTATGTTACAAGCCTTTATGGAAGACCGGAACCAAGGCCCCCTAGTTTGTGGCGACTTTAACAGGACAAATATTCGGTCCCCATAACAACTAACAAATGCGAATCACTTTCAGAAATATAACGTCCATCTTCAATAGTGTATAAACATAATATTTTCAGCTAATATCTCAATTAATATGAATAAATTGATATAAATAATCATCATGCAAAAAATAGAATGCAATACTCGTGCCGTAAGCGCATAACGGATCTCGGAAATTTAAAAAAACTCTGCGCAAGCGCCTGGTTTTGTCAAACTCTTTCCTCGATCCGTATGCACCGCTTACGGCACTTGTATCGCAGTATGTAATTGTGAAAACATAAGTTCTGTTGAGTGAGTTGCTTAATTTCGTATTTATATCATAGGCTTGCATGTTTTACAACATATATCTAGCAAACAAGATTTCTTTTGTTTTCATCGTTGCCGGTATTACACTATAAAAGTTATTTCACAAATTATCTATCTGTATAAAAACGAATGTATGTCTGTCTGTCCTTTAGGGATTACTACACCATTCATCCGATCGCCATGAGACATTGGGAAGTTGTTGAGTACACTCCCGCGAAGGTTTCTGGCATAGTAAATATTAAATTTTATCTTTCGTTCGCGAGTTATGGGTGAAAACCGGGAAGAAAACAGGCATTTTTGCGCTTTCGAAGCATCAGTTTTCAGTAATACATTTCAGTTGTCATATCAATTGCAGTTGGCTTTGTCTATTTTTGTCATACCTTGGAAATAAAAGCATCGCAATCGCCTTATAAGCTAGTGTTTTGTAAATCTTTCTTTAATTTTTAAATAAAAATTCTTTTAAGACCAGAAAATACCTTATTACTGGAGATAGGCACAATATGAAGAAACTTTCGCAAAATTATGAAATTTATTTGGGTTAAATATGAAAGTATTAAAAAATGATTTAAAATATTATGAAATACCATAAATCACAAATTTAATCATTTTAAAAATTGGATTCAAGTTAATACACATCATTATACAACTGCAAAAAATATTTTATAAAATTGTGATGAAGAATCTGACTATGATAAAATTAGTTATAAAAGTTGACCTATTACACTGCTATCTAGTTACCTGTAAAATAACATTTATGAGAATATTGTAGGAGAAAAATTCCTCTGGCACTGAGATTTGAACCCAGGACCTTTGGCTATCCAATTGAGCTAAGCCAGAGTTCACTCCACAGCGCCAGATGGAACCTCTCTCCTACGACTGATTGCCCTTAATGGTCTGCCTCACTGACAGACAATTCATGTCATATGCAGTACTGTGAGGCACACTAAATAGTGATTTTTGTGACCGGGCTTCCACTGCTATTGTACAGTAACATTCAAGATGGATATATATGCATTCATGAACCACAGATTATTGTCTCTGTTGGACATTACATGAGAATATTACAGGAGAAAGTTAACTCTGGCTTAACTTAGTTGGTAAGAGCATTGGCACGGATAGCCGAAGGTCCTGGGTTCAAATCCAAGTGTCAGAGGAATTTTCCTCCTATAATATTCTCATGTAATGTCCAACAGAGACAATCTGTGGTTCATGAATACTTATATATCCAACTTTTATAATGTCATACCGGCCTAACACACGAATCTACAGACAACAGTCGAAATGCAGAACGGTGATAAGTAAACCTCGCGTCCAAAGAATATCTAACAGCATCTGCTATTCGTCTTGAAATGGAATAAAAAAATCCCTTTAGGCAAGCCTACAGGCGGAGGTAGATTTCGAAGTGCTTTTGGTTTAATTTATTGTCGCTGCATAGCACTCTTCTTCTTTAGCCTTGGCATGGCAAACCTGCAGTAATAAGAACTGAATTCGGTAAAGAGGAAGAGCCTACAATCATTTGTTTTGATAACAAGAATAGGATATAATATTCTGGGAGGCCGTGCGCAAGATTAGCAATGAATAAAATTAGCAAAGCCGCTAAACAAGACAAAATTATGATATTATAATAATTCTTTTAAGTGTTATTATTTTAAAACATTAAAATCTCGCGTCATATGAGAGCTATCAAGAAACTATTTATTGATTTGTAGAGTACTCATCAAGAGCTTTTCAACGATACCCCACAAGACGTGGTTTCAAAAGTTTCGAATTTTCATCCCCCACCCCCACCCTCACTCGAACCCCCGAATCGTTGGTGTCACTGTGAACTCCATAGGGAGTACTCTAATTTATTCAAACAAAGTTTCCCTCTATACTTCATAGGGGCCGAGATATACATTTTTAAAAATTTCAACCCCCTCCCCCGACCACCCCCTTGGGCCAATTTTGCTCATTAACGAACTTGTCCGAGCTATTGGGCCTAGAAATGACATAGTAAAATTTGGTTCAAATATCTTCAAAATTACGGCCACTATCGTGTAAAGATATAAATATATATATAAATATCACAATTTTTTTTTTTGAACGGGCGGTGGTTTCGTACTTAGGGGAGCATGAAACGTAAAGATATGAAAGAATTTTTCGAAAATCATGACATGGTATCCATTGCAATAGGTACCTAAAAATAGTGACTTCTTCAGAATAAAACAATATTAACACGCATAGAAGCAAAAAAAACTCATAAAACAAGGACGCATAGAAGCTCTCAAACGAATAAATATAAAGCAATAAAAATACGCATACAAGCTATAAAAGTACGTGTAAAGAATATAAAAGAAGAAAAGATATAAAATATCCATGGATACGTTCATATTGTTCTAATCTGTTACCGTGGATTGCTCTAGTGTAATTATCGATTCTCGATCATTTCGAAATATTCCAAATCGCCCTCCTGTGCTAAGCTTTCATTTATTTATTTCAGTTTATTAATTAGTGAGTAATAATTAGTAAACGGCCGAGTTAGGCCGAGAGTTTTAAGACTATGTCATGACAGTTATGATGAAGTTTTGCAGTGAATGTTTTGAGAGAATGACTGTATGTCTCATTTCTAAGGGGAAATGTTGTAAGTTATGCTACTGCACTTATTATGGTGAACTGTGATTAATATCTGATGTGAATGACGATACTAAATAAGATTTGTGTATATTAGCTATTCATTTGCCAAATATTAACATATCTCCGTAACTGTGCATTTCATTGTATTTGTGACTCAGATGTGTGCCCTGAAAACCATAATGATGGTGTGAGAATGATGCTTCGGTAATGAAACATTTAGGACTCTGTTTTATTTAATAACTTATTAGCAGGGCACGGATGTTTATGAAAAACCATATTTTTGATAATGCACTCTTTACATGCTACTGTTAAAATGTATAAAAGGCATGAACTATGACTTTTTAGTTAAAGCGACGTTAGTAAGAATAAATTTTAAAAAAATATGAACATTATGGTTTAATTTCGCATATTATTGTCAGTGGCGCAGCCAGAAAATAATTTCGGGAAGGGTCCAAAGTGTCGAAGGTTTGGGGGATATGGAATACCCCCACGAAAGGGTGGTGCGGGGCATCCCCGAAAAGTTTTTGAATATTGAACTAATGACAATCACATTTTTCGCTATGTTAGCACTGAAAAACTTGTTAGTAAGTTTGTTTACTGTACTCTAAGAGATGCCAACTTAAACAAGAAATCGGTACCTAAGTTATAACACTTATTACTATTTATAAACAAAAGTTAAATAACACATAGAACAGTGGAAATAATAGGCCTACATTTACAAGTTCAGTATTTTATTATTACATACTCAACTTACTCAATGGCAATATACAATTACTCAGCAAGCTGAACGAATATTATCTATTTTATGGAACCCAAAGGTTCATTGCCGCGCTCACCTGAGCCCGCCATTCAACCCTATTCTGTGCTAACTCCATCGAATCATCCCTCGCAAATCCTACTTCCTTGAAATGTATCCTAACATTGTCCTCCCACCTACGTCTAGGTCGTCCAGGTGGTCTTTTCCCTTCGGGTCTCCCAGTCAATACTTCTGAGATATGTCTTTCCTCCCCCATGCGCGCAGCGTGTCCAGCCCATTTCATTCTGGGTGATTTAATTACCCTTACTATATTACTATATTTATTACTATATTTAATATTAAATGAAATAATTAAATATTTGACAAAATGGAGCTTAATAACCACAGCACTAATCTAATATAAAAGTAGAATTATTGATTTCGGGGGGATCCGGACCCTTCATTCCCTACGCTACTGAATATTGCATATTTAGTTAGTCTTGTGATAACTCATCATAATTGCTTGGTATTAAAATACTTGTGCATATTTTATCTATTTGTCACATTTTTAACGGTCTAGGCCTATTTGTGACAGATTTGATATATTGTACATATCTCGGTTAATTCAAACATTTATAGCTTTGGCTTTGAGAACCGACTGTACAATAATTAATTGACAGTACAAAGCCTAATGTTTTCTGTACAGATTGTATAATATTAAAGCTAAGTTTCACTACATCAGTTTTCAATTTACCAAAATTTGTTGTATTGAACTTGTTTTTTTTAAAGTTTTGTAATATAATTTATACAACCTAATTCATAATGTAACTAGCTGAAAAAGCCTGGCGTCGCTCGGGCTTTGTATTTTTAAATTTGAAATTAACTTACGGAGGACTTTCGATTTTGAAACTCTAGGTCCTTATATAATATGTATGTAGAACTTGAAATGGAGAAAAAGATTTATTACACTCAAACTATTCCATCAGAAAACGCTAGATATAGCTTTTTATGGCTCATGGAGGATGTCGAATGCTGCATTCCGTTGCTTCTACACATGTCTGGGAGGGGTTGAAATAAGAAGAAACATAAATAACATAAGATTGTATTGACTTGACGGAAAATTTTATTTATCATTCTCATGTTACCATACAACCGTTTCGGGGCTGAAATAAAAGAGAAATGCAGTATCACTTTCATACTTTCCTCCCCTAAAACCCGGGACATAATATACTGCGAGCATAGGACTCAAAATGTTCCATCCCATGCTTAGGGCCTATGATAAACATCCCTATTTCTCAACTAATACAAAGCCTACAGGTATGGATAACGTATCAGCGGAAAGGATTATTTACCGACTTATGATATAGCTTACTCACACACTTAAGTTGTCCCTGCAGTACGACCTCTTATTCTACATCAAAATGTGAAGTGAGAAAATATTTATGTCGAGAGTAGAGAAAGTTATGTGACTGCATCACACTGCTGTATTTTCGTGGATTTCATTTTTCAGTACCGTAATTATTTTCGCCAATATAATATATTACATCGATGGAATTATAATTCGTTAAAGTCCAGTATTATAGGCCTATAGTTGCCAAAGCCCTATGTGATCACAGTTAACAATACACTGTTGTCATGTGAACTGAACAGCATTTCATTTTTTTTAGTACAATATTCTCAGAAATTATATAATTTTCAAGGGAAGGACGGATTTGTTTCAATTTTAATGTTGACCGCGTTACTTCCCGGACTTAACTGGGTATGTGTGCAACATTTCGTACAAATTGGTCAAGAAATGTATATTTGTATAGGGAACATACATACCCACATATCCACATACCCACACACATTCGAATTTATATATTAGAGAAGATTTCTAAGCCCAATAGTTCGGACAAGTTCGTTAATGAGGAAAATTGGCCCAAAGGGGGGGTCGGGGAGGGGGTTGAAATTTTGAAAAAATTATATCTCGGCCCCTATGACGTATAGAGGGAAACTTTGTTTGAATAAATTAGAGTACACCCTATGGAGTTCACAGTGACACCAATGATTTGTGGGTTTTGGGGTACGAGTGGGGGTGGGGGGATGGAAATTCGAAATTTTTGAAACTATGTCTTGTGGGGTATCGTTGAAAGCTCTTGATGAGTACTCTACTAATCAATAACTAGTTTCTCGATAACTCTCATATAGGGCGAAATTTGAATGTTTGAAAAAGTGCTCTTTCCTCTTTTTTGCAGTTATTATTGCTGGTTTGTCATGCCAAAGCTAAAGAAGAAGAGTGCTTCGCACCGACAATAAATTAAACCAAAAGCACTTTGAAATTTACCTTAGTCTGTAGGCCTGCCTAAAGGTATTTTTTGTACTGAATAATCAATAAATTTTGAATTTTAATCACAAAGTTTTCTTGTTTCGTTCATCTGTTAATCTTACATCAGTTTGTAGGTTAAAAATCTAGGGTTACAGTAGGCCTAGTTTTAAAACTAAAATTAAGCTGCAGGAAAAGTTATATTTATGAAAAACAAAACATCGATTTTTATAATTTTACCCACCTAAAACCTGTATTACAGTATAGTACGTGCATTTTAAGGCGAAGCGGACTTACGGTGATCCGGACAGAGTCAAGGGAGAGTGTACATTACTTCAATAGACTCTACACATAGGGGTATGGGTAATAGCCAACCGCATAATTCATGCATTCGCTCTGTATGTAATATCAGACTGACTGTGCATGTCACACCTTCCCTTCTAAGATTATTTTGACTCCGTGTCTGTGAAAGACTGTCTATACATTACTTTTCTCTTCTTTTTCAAATCATCTAATCCTCAACTCCCCATTACGATAACTGGCTAGGCTAATCGTATTCAGTATTTATTTACAAAGCACTCCCTAAATAAACGATCACTACACGATTCTCTGCTTTCTATACCTATCCTTAGAACAACCATCTATTCCCAGTCATTTACTGTAACTTCTGCACGTTCCTAGAATTTTCTTCCCTCCAACTTCAGGGTTGTTAAAATTTGGCTAAGCGAATATCTATTCAAAAAGCGACATTTTCAGGTAAAAACGTGTGCTCTTAAAATTGTTTCTTGTATATTGTAGAGCTAGTTAATGTAAGTTACTTATTTTCTCAGTGTTATAAATTCTGGTAAAATAGTTTAATTTTATTTAACATAGACTCAATTAACTACTATAGGCCTATATGTAAATATCTAGTGTATAGTTATTACGTGTATAACTTTAAGTGTATTTGTAGGTTCCTTTTTTTTTAGTAATAATTACTATTGTTCCCAGCTGTAGGCCTTTGGTCTATTAAAAATAGAGCACTATGTGTCAGAAGATGCATGGTGCAATATTGACACTAACAAAGTGGAGCGAATCACGAGACCTTCAAGGTTTGTTTAAATCTCCAGTTAAGATTTCACTTTATCAGTAACCGAGGAAGAGAATGCAATGTTTTCTACTGTTTTATCTTCTCGGCAGGCGGTTACCTGCAATTACAGAATAGTTGAATAGTCACGATGTTGTTTCCTTGTAGAGAGGAATATGTTGTCCATATCAATTACCGTTATGCGGTTACTTTATACCATCAAAAGTTGTCACTTTCTTTAATTCATGTAAGCTTGTGGTTGTGCTGTAACGCAAACAGAACATTAGATGCTATTCATTGAAACTTTGAGGATCATTATCCTGTTAGGCCTGCCATCGTGATATTCAGTTTGGAATTATATACCGTGTCCAGCAGAATCACTACCAATAACAAATGCTAACATCTTCTCAACCATTTAAGTTACAAAGATGTTTTTTCATGTTCACTCGTACAGAATCTTTCCAAGTTTTAGCGACAATGAAATTATTCCGCTTGTACGTAGGCCTATGCTCGGGACATGATGACACTTAGAAGTGAAAATGGCAGAGTAACGTTGTGTGCCTAACGTGTAGTGCACTTTATACATACGATTCTGTGATCGGGCCATTTTTTCTTCTGTGAAAAGAAAGAAGAAAAAAACAATCACAGGAACAACATACGGTACCAAACATATTTTGGCTTTCTCCGACACCAGATGGATTCATCCAGCAAGATGGAGCCAAGGACGTCAGAGAATACCTCAAAAATGTTTACAATGATGGATTGGAAGAGCAAGTCCCATTGCGTGGCCTCCAGATTTGACCCCTTTAGATTTATTTCTTTGGAGACACATTACAACCATTAATCATCTAACTCGGGTGCAGGATCTGACTGATCTTCGGTGGCAGATATTTTACGTTTGAGCTCCCGTCACCTCAAATGCTGCAGAACATTTCGAGAAATATATACAGTAATACCGTTTTGATATTGTTCGGGCTCATGCGTAGATCTACTGAGTGAGTTTTCCTAACAAAAGAATCAAAATCCGGTTATTCTGGCATTCTTAGTGTAAAAAATACTTAAATTTCTCATTGGTAGCAATTCTACCGGACGCACTGTATTTCTGTGTGATAATTCTTCACTTAGATTAGACCACTTAATTGCCAAGACATACCTTGATTGAGAATGCCGTGGGCGTAATTATTTTTGTACAAGTGCTGCTACGAGAATATTAATGTACTACAGTATAGCCTATGTATTGTTGATAAATAGTAGATTACATTAATCATTTCCAATAACAGTTTAAATTAAACTAACCCGGACTCCTTCCTCGTGAGAATGAAAAGAAGATAATGTCAGTTAAAGGAAACTACGTTAGTTTATATAAGAAAACTGCATCATTTTATTCTCGAGAGTGGGTAAGTTGTCGCAGCATTATCTACTTTTCGTAGTTGTCAGTAAAAATTACTGTAAGTAACAAATTGGAAATTTCGTATCACTAAATACCTGCATAATATGATGGTATCTCCGGAAAAATATTTTAAAACTTACGAAATCTTATGGCTTGTTAGTACTTATTAAAAATGTTAACCATCATTATTGATCTTACGGTTTGTCAGATCTTTCTTTTAATACTGTCGACTACCAAAAATGTATTTTACATTATTTTCTTAACTTTTCCGCATTGAACTTAACCGATTTTCCTTTTGCAATAACTTATGTGTAATTATATGTTATGTCGAACAGTAGCGTGACTTCTGAAAGAATTTATGCTATTCTTTTCAACAATTTTTCCTTAAGGGATAATTTATGTATAATTACCTAGGTATATGTTATATCGAACAGTAAAGGGACTTCTGAAAGAATTTATTATATTCTTTTAACACGGTTTTTCCTTCCTGAAACAATTAATTGTTGGTCAACTTTCTTCAAATCGTAGGCTATACAGTACATAGATTTAGTTATCCTATCTTAAGCATATTAAACTGAAGAAACATACTTTTTGGAGTTACAGCCCATGGGTGATTCAAGATATACCATCCAAACATTACGTCATCTACCTCCGTCTTTAGACTTCATTGGTAGAAGGCAGGTCTGTGCACACATGATCAGCATCCCGAATCTTAGGGCCTTTACTGATGGTTTTCTTGGCCGGTGTCACCACTTCTTTATCATGAAGCTTAGTGCACCCCTTTCTAGACAAACCTACCATGAACCGGCGATAAATGTAAAGAGGTACCAGGGATCGAACCTGGCGAAGCAGATCTGAAGTCACCAACGCTAACTACGAGACTGGAATAAGCTATGCAGACGGTCTATTTAAAGCATCACTTGCTGTAAATTAACGTTAAATGAGGTAGCATTTATTGTTAAATTTTGCACTTAAATAATGTGGTAGGGCCTATATTGAAGAATTGTAATAGAACATTTTAGATGATTGTGAGTTGACTTCTGAGTCCAGTACTCTGAGGCTCAGGACTGGTTAAAAGCTTTCCGTGGCAAGAGAAATCAATATTAATATTCCAAGTTCTAATTTTCAGTCTACGATTTTAGGCTCCAAAATGCTCCCATATCACAGTATCCTTGATATAACAGAAATCTGTTGATTAGGTAGGGTCGGAAGATTCTAACAGTATGACGTTGATCAGCCATTTAGATATCTTTATTCTTCAGGGGAGATGGGACGTCTTTTCAGTTCAGTACTGTTAACACCATGAAAGCTAAAATTTAAATTGCATAAAGAAAGTGTTATGTCTGCTCGCGTACACTGTATGATGCGAATATGCTGTATTGAAAACTTTAATATTAGGCTACTTACTTTAAGTTCAAGAAATAAGATCCATGTGCGTTTTTCGGGCCGAATAATATTGTTCAAAGAAAGGTGAAGTCAGCCTGAAAAATTCAATGCCATAGCCGAAGTTTGAACCAGGATCTTTGGCTCTCCGTGCCGCTGCTCTTACCACCTGAGCTACCAAGGCAACATGCCAGTAAACATTAAATCCTCCTTCTGACTCGCAGTTTTCAGTCTGACTTCACCTTTCCACCTTAGCCTACACAGTGTGAAAGAATGTTCAAAAAGTTTTATCTCATTAGTTAAAGTTTTAATGAGCTCTTAATTCTTCGAGTAGGCCTATTTACCTTGATAGCTAATTTTAATATTACAAGCTTTGATATGAAAGACAAAATGATGTTCCAATTGCAGAAACATACCGTCACTAGCCATAAGATGATTCTGCTGAGGCCATTCTTTGACGTTACAGTTTATAGACATTTGAGATTTTTCTTTAAGAACTGCGTTTATATGAATTCTATAGGATCTAAAGAACATTACAACCTCAAATATGACCGTTTTTCACAGCGTGAAAATGACAAAGTGTTCCCATATTCTCTCTACGGTTTAAACTTCTTGTGTATGCAAGGGTTTTCTTAAGTAGCCTAAGCCAACACTAGCCTGGTAGTCTCCCTAGACTTGAAGGAAGTTGTAGCACCCATTTCTTCAGCTAAGATCTATTTGGCGGGGCTTGATTGCCAGCATAATTGCATAAAATATTGCCAGCTGCCAGGGGATCGTTTATATGGAAGGTAAAATTCCCACTTGCCGGATTGGGAATCGAACCCCGAACTTCTTGGTCAGAGGGCAGAAGTTCAGACTATTAGAGCGTGAGGCAGGTCATATCTCGTATATTGAAGGATGGGCAAACCTTATGCCGGTTGTCGACCAAGAGCTAAGCTAAGTTAGTTTAGCGTAGCTCACATACAGTGTAGGATTTCATATGTAGTTGTGCCGACAAAACTACATATGAAATCCGGCAAAACTATAAGTTAGCTTAGCTCTTGGTCGACAACCGACATTAGGATACCGCTTGCTATACAGATTGTTGTGGGCCTACTTCTAAAAAATTCCCTTTAGGCAGGCCTACAGGCTGAGGTAGATTTCGAAGTGCTAAATCTCGCCTTATATCAGAGCTATCGAGAAACTAGTTATTGATTTGTAGAGTACTCATCAAGAGCTTTTCAACGATACTTCATAAGACGTGGTTTCAAAAATTTCTTATTTCCATCCCCCCACCAACCACCCCCAATCGTACAACCAAAACCCCCGAATCGTTGGTGTCACTGTGAACTCCATAGGGAGTACTCTAATTTATTCAAACAAAGTTTCCCTTTATACTTCATGGGTGCGGAGATATAAATTTTTCAAAATTTCAACCCCCTCCCCCGACCCTCCCCTTGGGCCAATTTTGCTCATTAACGAACTTGTCCGAACTATTGGGCCTAGAAATAACATAATAAAATTTTGTTCAAATATCTTCAAAATTACGGCCGCTAGCGTGTAAAGATAAAGATATATATATATATATATATAAATATCACAATTTGTTTTGAACGGGCGGTGGTTTCGTACTTAGGGAGGCATGAAACGTAGAGATATGAAAGAATTTTTCGAAAGTCATGACATGGTATCGATTGGAATGATAATTCTTTCACACTGGCCGTGTGTAGGCTAAGATGGACACGTGAAGGCAGAATGAAAAATTCAATGCCATAGCCAGGATTTGAACCAGGATCTTCGGCTCTCCGTGCCGATGCTCTAACCAACTGAGCTACCATGGCAACGTGCCGGTACAACATTAAATTCTCCAACTGACTCACAGTCCCAGAATACCACCAGGCGTGCTCAATATGAGATACGAACCCAGTGGCGACTTACATTCCACTGTGACCTACTAGTGGTTTACTATAAAGCCCGGGTCTTTAAGCACTTACAGCTTGTAATAGGGGCCTATACATATAATTTCATATATAATAAATTTATATATACGAATATAATTACGTCGGCCGCGGTGGTCTAAAGGTAGCGTGCCCACCTCTAGATCCGAAGATCGCGAAATCAAGCCCGGCCGCGGTCGATGGATTTTTCAGGACGTAAAAATCCTGGGCACGGAGTCCTCCGAGAGGGACTTTAAGCTGGGGGGCCCGTGTCGTAGATATACGGCATATAAAAGAACTCCAAGCCTAAATTAGAGCCTCTGGACAAAATCTGTAGGCCCTTTCACGTCCAACTAATACCTTAGTTTCCTGAGGGGTTGAGAGGCGATGGGCTTACCGCCTGTCCCTCTCCTTTCTCTCGGAAAATAAGCGTAACAAAATTAGTATAGATAAAGATACCACCACATGACTGGGGGGGGGGCGAGAAGCGGTGCCAGCCGTAAATAATCCGCAAGAAGAAGATGAGAATATAGTTACAATATATCGGTCATAGGATTTGAACCTGCGTCTTAGCAAAATAATGTAAATCTCAGATGCTACCACCCGAACGAACTCGGTTACGAACAAAATCAGTAATACACAATACGAAACTTTTATAATCTCTCAGGATAATTAATGATCTATGGAAATTCTGACCAAGTAACTGAAAATACTATAGAAATGTACCTAAACTCCAACTTTGTCCAGCATTAATATTTACTACCGCTGAATGCCATGGTATTTGATAGCCTTCTAGTTAGTCTAGGCTGTGAAATCTTGATGTTGATTTTATGATCCGAATTCAGTGGTACGATTTCTTGGAATGCATACCTGGAGACCGAGAATGTTGGATCGTAAAAGCATTATCAAACAATAATTCTTAAGGATCATAAACCTTGAATTATATGAAGTTCGTTTAAAAACGTGCATTTAACTCACACTTGAAGTTTTGTTGAATGTTAAAATTCCGTTATTTTTACAGCCTACATCGGTGAGTGGGTCCCAGGTTCAAATCCTGATATGGGCGGTATATTTTTCGAGCATAATTTGTCACAGGTTCTTTCGTATATAGGCCTACTACTGTAGGTAGCTCATGAGTGGCGACCCATTTGTTCCCTTGCAGATGCAATCACATTAGGGGAACAAGGTACTCTGGTTATTCTTTTTCTGGGCAGTACTTACATTATGTGGCTATCATTAAAAAAAAAACTATAAAAAGTATTGGTTAAAAATGTTTACATGTTTAACTGGAATTATATTGCTTATTAGTTTATTAGTTTATGCTAATTGTCTAAATTCGTTGAAATAAAAAAATACACACATATATATGCTCCTTGTTCCTTCCATAAAAAGCAGCGGTAAAACTGTTATTTGATATGTATTCGCATAAATTGTTGAGGGTAGTAATAAGATAATAATCCTTAAGCAAACGTAAGCTTTTGGCCCGCCTTTCGAACTCGAGATTGCGCATTCAGGCAATGTGACTACTCATTCTGTATCGGAATGTGAAACGATAAAAAAACCAAAACCGGCCAGGTGAGCCAAGTATGTTACACTTTTATTTTAGCTATTAAAAGTTCGGTGTGCTCCTTTTATGTTGTACCACGTTCCTTCCCATACCCCCAAAGCTATGTCTAACCAAGGGTTGAATACACTAGCCTAACTCTGGAAGCAGGCCCGACGAGAGGGAGGGGCAGCCGGGGCTGTAGCCCCGGGGCCCGGGCTCAAAAGGGGGCCCGGCCGACCAGGTTTTATTTTTTACGTTCTAAATTTACTCTAAAATAAAATTGGTTACAAGTCAATAAACAGCTTAAGTTATGTTTTATGTGTTTATTTTATCTGCATTGCCCTGTCATATAACGGTGACACGGAATTAATCAGTTAATCTGAATGGATTACTCTTGAAGAAAAGCTATTTTTGAAAAATAGAAGCAGAAAGCTTTTTGATAATTTTCAAAAGATTAAACTGCTTCATACAGATAAAATTATTCCTAATTAGAACATTTTAATGCATTTTTCCATTTCGTGCCCGGCATCAGTTAACCGATTTGGTCCAAAATCAATAAGCTTCGTCCCATGGGCGCTATAGCCTAAATTGTATACCAAGTTTTATGAAAATCCGATAAAGCGTATTTGAGTTATAGCGCTTACAGACACACGGACAGACAGACAGACAGTTCCTGTCTACCAGACAATCTCATAAAATACCGGTACCATTCTGGCACTTAATAATTATAAAATATCATTACATAATCTTTTTGTTGCATACATTATAAAGGGCGAGTTGGGTAGTGAATTTAATATTTGACGGGGGCCCGGGAAAATTTGTCCCTGGGGCCCTTGCTCTCTTTCCACGGCCCTGTCTGGAAGTACAGTTGGTTATGTAAACAGTACCGTGATTTCCATTCCACACTGGATAGGTAAAGTAATGTACCATAATGAATCTCAATTTTACTGAATGAACAAGATAATTGTAAAATGAATGTATCGACCTTCAACTTTGAAATGTAACATGCAAAATAGCTCACCATTTTCACGCGTCATAGTTGTAGGCCCATCGCAGTTATATCGCAATAGTCCAACACCGTATGTTTTATGTATTACTTTACATTCCAGTGATGTAATTGTACCGTGATGATACGCCGTACCGCCTAAAAACCAAGCTCGCTATATAGTCCAGTCATTTCGTAGTTTTACCAGGAAAGTTTTCCGGGAGTTTTGAAAATTTGTGATTTTATAGATTTCGACGTGCTCTTTTCGAATATTCACTTTGCTACCTCGTATCTTTTCCGCTCGCGCCGCCATATTGGAAAAATGGCGCGCAAAAATAGTTTTTTCACAATATCTCCTTTCCGACACATTTTACGACGAAAATAGTTATGTAATAAATTAAACTAAAGAAAATTTCCTATAATTTATGTACTAACGATTTTTTTGTAAAATGAATAGTTTCAGCGTACGAGCGCCGCGAAGTCTACTCCGACACGCGTTTTGGCCAAAGCCACGGAAGATGCGGATACGCCACTACCTGCATCATTTTGCGGTAAAGCATTTAATGAGCGATTTTAACTAAATAAGGTCTCCTGATTTCAAAAATGTCATTATTTTTGTTGTTTCACATCTAGTTTTCGTGTTTGCTGTTATGGCGGACGCAATTTTAAGGTCTGTGTAGACTTTTTGGGGGGCTTATAGTAGCTAAACGGTAAGTCGTATAAAAAAACCTGTTGCAGAAGCAGTAACGGATTTTTAGAGATCTACAAGTTTGGTCTTATGACTTTTTGACGTATCTTCATCGGTTATCCGTTAGATTGAGTTAGATTTTTTATTTTAAATAAATTCTGTATATTTTTCTCACATTATGTAATATTGGCACACATGGTATGAAAGATAGAATCATACAATTTGGTAGGAATTTGGGCACATAGGCTAAGCGTGCTAAATTTGGTGTTTCTAGCTGCCCCATAAGTATAGAAAAACTTGCTGGATAGCCGTGACATCATTCACATCTACGACAGTCTAATCTTCCACTTATTAACATTGATGTTTATTCACTTCCAGATGAGCTAGAAACTTGAAATTTGGCTAACTTATAGATTTTAGATTTATTAAAATACATGTTCAAAACCGTTCAGCTTGATCAATGTAATAAGATAAATAAGATACCATTTGCTCAACTAAAATATATTTTATAGATTTTAGCTTATAACCAATGTAAAAATTCCCAAAAATTCAAATCCTTAATATTTCCCCCTCCAAACAAACTTCGATTTTTTTTGTCACTGAGCATTTGTACGGCATCAGATGATTTGGCAAAAATAAATTTATTTGGCCTGCACGTCTTGGACTGTTTGAAAATATTATTTGATTTTTCCCCGAAAACTATTATCAAAATTATCCTAATTTTTAAGTATTTTTTAATCCTGTAAGCTAGTCTAAGCAATAACTTATATCTCTCGTTGTGAAGTACCTATTGCAAGAAAACATGACATGTTACTTAGAAACGGTCAACGGATTCATGTTCAGTGACCCAAAATTGGTTAAGATCACCTATCACACCACTTACCGCAAAGGAAAAAGTTTCAAAATCCAGCATCAAAGCTGCATACAGTTATTTTACTATACAAAATGTCAAAATAATATTTTTCACAAATGTCAATTAACCAGATGTGTTAGAGAAAAACGAAATGCATTTTCGAATTTAGCACAGTGAATTTAATCAAACACACCTATTTTCGTTTTTACCGCAGAAATTTTCGTCTTTTTTCTAGGCTGATATAATCAATACGGCAATCAGCATTTCATCTACATTTGATTCCGTAATAGTTGTCGGCGAAGATGTAGATATTCTTATTCTTTTGACGGCTCTATCTACGCGTTCAAACATAGCCTATATAATTTCAAACCAGGAATAGGAAAAATTTCGCAACGAATATATTCAACTCCATACCACTGCTGAACCTGGTGATAGGTTTGGAACGAATGTTGTCGTGCTACTGCTTCCGTCGGTGGCAGCGATGCAATATTAAATTTATTTTCATATGCTGATTTTGTGAAGCATGTATATCTATAGTTATTTAACGACACACTTTTCACGGCACTGTAACCATACAATGCAAGGAGGAAGCTTCAGCAATGATCTTTGGATCTGCATTTTGGTTTTTGAATACCTGGACAAGCTCGTTTAATTCTGTTTTTTTTTAAAATACATTAGCACATTTTATTTTTCTTTGTTTAAAGAGTGCTGATGTTGTATCACAGCCACTGAAGGGGTGCAGAAATAATATTATGTTATCTGCGGCTGTTTTATCTACGATAGTTTTTGTTGAATATATTTGTTGCGAAATTTTCCCTTTTCCTGGTTTGAGAATATATATATATGTGTGTGTGTCTCTGAACGCGTAGATAGAGCCGTCAAAAGAATAAGAAGATCTACATCTTTGCCGACAACTATTACGGAATCAAATGTAGATGAAGTGTTGATTGCCGTATTGATTGTTATTAGTAGAGACAGGCAAAATATGAAATTTCATATTCTAAAATATGGCTACTAGCGCTCTGAAAACTCGGATCTTTACGAATCACGAAGTTTAGATGGCAATGCAAGCAAGAAAAAAGTTCATATTTCATAATATTTTGGTAAAATCTTCATATTTCGTGAAAATCTTCATAAAGCTTCATATTTTGTATGATTTCCAAATTTTTCCTTCATTAATACTTATTTGACAAATGAATCGAGTTTTCCACATTATTAAAATGTTTTGAAAAATTTCCCTGGAATCGCATCTCAAATCCCTAAACCGCTAACTCCAGAAAGCTAAGACATTTGGCAACACTTCTAACTGTTAAGAGGTACCGTACACCATTCCGCTCTAATAATAGCCTACTTCCATTATGATCGGGAATGGAATTTCTACATATTGAGTGGAGGTAGTCAAATTTGTTTTGCATTCCAAAAGCTAACTTGACAGCAAGGGTGGGGGTAGGGGATGTTTACAGTTAGAGGAACCAGCTCACTAGCAGGGAGGAGGGAATATTCATTTATGTGTTGTTTGCGATTCGTGGTGATTTGGATCGTGTGCCTAAATCTGGAATGCGCAATTGGTGACAGAGTTAAACTGTTTTAAAACAGATGGAACGATTGTTATGTGCACATTTTGTAACAAAAGTGTTAAGTATGGAATATAGTCCTTTTTATTACCTGTGTAATATTATCTAAAGACAAATTTGTACTAACATTCAAATTATGTTTACGCTACATTTGATATCTTGGGAAAGAACAAATATAAGATGCATCTTCGCATGAGACATATCCCGGCCAGCCCTCCTCCAGTGAAGCAATTCATTTTATGCCGTGATCTAGCGAATTCTTTGAGGATGAATAGGCTGACAAACCGTTGGGTACAAGGCACATATTCTCGCATTTAATATTTGGTACAAGGGGCGCTCTGGAATTTTTAATATTTGGTACAAGGGGTGCTCTAGAATTTTTAATATTCGGTACAAGGGGCACTCTAGCAGTTTTAATATTTGTTACAAGGGGCACTCTCGCATTTTTAATATTTGGTACTGTCGGGAGTGTCGGCGACAATATGCAAGGATAGTTTGTCACCTGCTTCCCTGAGAAACAAAATGTGAATATTGAGTGATCGAGTGGGCGGAGCTTAAAGTGCACTTAATATTTGACTTTCGCCGTTATCTTTATTCTGAACAAATGGGTGACTGAATTACATGATAATTTTGTTATTAATTAATTTTTTAATACTGGTATCTGCAAACACAAAGTTTCAGCTGAAACAACACACAAATAGTATTATACATAAAAAAAAAATGAAAATTAAAAAGACACACAGACAGTTCAGACGTTTCTTACCGACAGAAGATGTACTTTTGCCAGAAAACATTGAAAAGCTGCTTTTATCTTATTGTAATAAATATTAGTTGATATGATGATGTGATGTGAAAAATGTAGGTGAATAGAATATTGTGAATATTTAACGTATTAATTACCAGGTAACTAGTGTTTTTATTTTACCCTCTCATTGTGAATATGGTAGATATTCCTTTGTGTGTTGTCTTAAATCAAATAACAAATATTCAGATGATAAAATTGGTGATTTATTGCATTTCATAATATTTTTAATTTTTTTCTTCATAATTTCATATTTAGCATAAATAAATTTCATATTTTGGCAAAATTTTCTTCATATTGTGCCTGTCTCTAGTTATTAGCGTATCCGCATCTTCCGTGGCTTTGGCCAAAACGCGTGTCGGAGTAGACTTTGCGGCGCTCGTAAGCTGAAACTATCCATTTTACAAACAAATCGTTAATACATAAATTATAGGAAATTTTCTCTAGTTTAATTTATTACATAACTATTTTCATCGTAAAATGAGCCGTAAAGGAGATATTGTGAAAAAACTGTTTTTGCGCGCCATTTTTCCAATATGGCGGCGCGAGCGGTAAAGATACGAGGTAGCAAAGTGAGAATTCGAAAAGAGCACGTCGAAATCTATAAAATCACCAATTTTCAAAACTCCCGGAAAACTTTCCAGGTAACCCCATTTTTGAGCACCAAATGACTGGACTAATAAGCGTAAGTTACTGGCGAAACTTCATGTTCACATTTCCGGTTAATCCGGACGGGATTTAAAGAAAAGTTTTATTTTATAGTTCTTTTAACGTTTCTCCATCTTTTAAATTCTTTGTGGTTTTATTGTACTGAACAATCAATAAATTTTGAAGTTTAATCACATACTAGATGTTAATTGGTTTGTTAATCCTACAACAGTTCATAGGTTAAAACCTTAGATCTACGTACATAGTAGTAATAAAACTAATATTAACTTGAAGGAAAAGTTATATTTAAGAAAAATAGATTAATTTTACACACCTAAAACTTGTATTAGGCCTACAGTATGGTACGTGCATTTTAAAACAAATTCCGTTCAATCCGGACAGTGTCCGGTCCCATCTAGTCCGGATTAGCAGACTCTACTGTAGGTTCTTAGTAATGGGGTTGTGTATAAGGAGTTTTTAAAAGCCAATGACCTACACATGAATCTGGAATTGTTTAACTTTACTGCAGGCTTGTCTAAAATCTCAGATTTGTTACCAAGCATCCTATCTAGGTTTTCAGACCAAGCCAAGCGGCACAGAAAATGAAAAGAAACAGAGCTATTAATGATATAAAATGCTCTTGGCCGCATGTAACAAATATAACTTGTGGAGATAGGAGCAACTCCTAATTAGCCTATGTGATGTTTTCCACCATCAAAGCACAGGAATAACATTCAAGCAACCAAAGATTGAACACAAACACCAATGAAAAAACATTTTAAAAAATTATTAACCTTGTCAAAGTCGAATTCGTATAAGCAATAATCAAGTGAAACCATCAGTGGGCTCTTAAGTTTGAAATCAACTAAAAAAATTCAGTAAAACATCAGGCTTCCGTAAATAATGAGAGTAATATGTGGATAAAAAAATATTTTACTTAAAACTATAGTCCATTAATAATATATTTCTGCTTTAAACAATTGTACGAAGTGACGTATTTATATGCTAGTAAGAGTGAAAAGGTTAAAGATAATTGATTCAATTGTGATGTACGACACCCCCCAAAAAATACATATTATATTATATATTATTATTATATATATATATATATACTGTATATATATATATATATGTGTGTAGGAACGAACTGGAAGACTAATTTCTCAATTTATGAAGACGTAAGGCCTAGGCTGTACCTTACCTAGGCAGTATGGAGATTAAATAAAAAATACATTTACGTTAAATAAACAAGAAACTACTGTACATCATAGATAAGTTTTTTTCCAGGAGGCAGTAGTTTAAAAAATACTTATAATCCAAAAGGTACTTGTCTTGTTTTAATTTTGGCAAACTTTAGCTTTAAAAGAATCAAAATCTTGCCACCCCTAAAGTTTCTAAAAAATGTCCCGCCCTGGGGGGCTGCCTAGTTCGCCTCTATGGACGAGCCGGCCCTGAGTACTCTACAGCTATCACGAGGTTACTGTAGCAAGCACGATTTGTACAGCCTATTCCTCAAAGGCCCGCAGTGAGAGGGATCGGCCCATTTCCTATAGAAAGACCAAATTTGTTCAGTGTCTTCGAGAGTATGGCCGTATGGGTCTTTTTTTTAGTACGCCGAAATCTAACCTTCTACCTGGATTTCACTTTCCTTTCAATACAAAGGAAGGTCCTACACTGCAAGTTTTACAGACTTCTAATCATCTTATAAATAATATTTTACGTAAATTATGTTTTATTATTAATATTATTGCTAAGTATTAATGTGATTTACTGGTTCTGTTACTTTTTTCGAAGCCAATGATTTTTTTAATAATGAATAACAATAATAATAATAAAAAAATATGAATATCCAAAGAGGACTAACGTGTACAAAATTCCAAAGGAAAGGCTGTATCTTCCGATCTTCCATACTGGTACTTTAATAATGCTGTAATTGAAAAAAGCATGATCATTCTAAAAGATGAAAAAAAGAAGATCCCTGTAGATATTTCTATGCAGTTTCGTTTGAATTTATCTTGGTTATACAGGGTCCGGCAGAAAGACCTCCCGTATTTCAAAAGGCAGTTACAAAGAAAGAAAAAAAGATACATAAAAAATACTTTTATTTGTGAACAACAAATACTATGCCATTTGCATTTACTTTCTTTTAAAAATTATGGCGTCCTCCATTGTGGACACATTGACGAAGCCTCTCTCGGAAGTTGCCCATAGCCCTTCGTGTCATTTCTGGTGGAATGGCAGCCACTTCCTGAGCGATTGCCTCCTTAAGTTCTTGCAGGGTTATGGGGCGATGTTTGTACACTTGCGTTATTAAGTGTCTCCAAAGAAAAAATCAGAAGGTGATAAATCGGGTGACCTTGCTGGCCAGGCGATGTCTCTTCGCACCCCTACAAGATGATGGTTACCCAAGAACTAAGTGAGAGAGATTGGGAAATTCGCAGAGCTGCGTGTGAGGATATTCTTCAGAACTTTTGATTTCGTCTGATGAGGCCCACTTCCACTTGTCAGGTACCGTAAATAAACAAAATTTCCGCT
The DNA here is from genome assembly GCA_964059195.1 of Ectobius pallidus. Taxonomy (NCBI): domain Eukaryota; kingdom Metazoa; phylum Arthropoda; class Insecta; order Blattodea; family Ectobiidae; genus Ectobius; species Ectobius pallidus. The sequence continues at coordinate 98,511,374 of CAXKWD010000007.1, forward strand.
ACTGGGCAGCAGAAAACCCTCAGGAACTTCACCAACGACCACTTCACAGCCCTCGTGTAACAGTTTGGTGCGCCGTTGGTGAATTTGGTGTGTGGGGGCCGTATTTTTTTGAAGATGAGCTAACGGTAACGGTTACTTCGAACCGTTTCTGTCACATGATCGAGACCTTCCTCCGACCTAAGTTAAACCAGTTGGTTGAGGACCATGAAGAGGAAGAAATCTGGTTCCAGCAAGATGGAGCCACAGCTCACACTTCGCGGCGTTCCCTAGAAATTTTGAGGGACGTTTCTCTCTTTGCGAGGAGACATCGCCTGGCCCGCAAGGTCACCCGATTTATCACCTTCTGATTTTTTTCTTTGGAGACACTTAAAAACGCAAGTGTACAAACATCGCCCCACAACCCTGCAAGAACTTAAGGAGGCAATCGCCCAGGAAGTGGCTGCCATTCCACCAGAAATGACACGAAGGGCTATGGGCAACTTCCGAGAGAGGCTTCGTCAATGTGTCCACAATGGAGGACGCCATAATTTTTAAAACAAAGTATATGCAAATGGCATAGTATTTGTTGTTCACAAATAAAATTATTTTTTATGTATCTTTTTTTCTTTCCTTGTAACTGCCTTTTGAAATACGGGAGGTGTTTCTGCCGGACCCTGTAATGAATCATAATTCATTCCTATATAGGGACATGGCCTACCCTCAGACTTTGCTTCAACCGTATCTGTCTTTTTAATCCATAAATCAACAAAATTGTGAAATATGATCAGTATGCCAACCGAATGACAGAAAATGTAATATTTCCTTGATCAGAGCCCCTACTTCTTAATTCTACAGTCCTCAAATGCCTCATGAGGCTGAGTAAACCCCTTTCCAAATTCCTAACACTGAAAATCCGAGTAGGCAGTCCAGTCTGGATTTCACGATCCAATTTAAGCAAAAGTATGATCAATCTACTGCCCTCGTGGTTGAGTACTTGTTAGAACAACTTGCTTTTCACTGCTGGGAGGACCCAGAATTGAATCTCAGTTAATCCATATGGGATACGTGGGGGACAAAATGGATTGGGGCAGGTTTTCTCGGGATTCTCCCGTTTCCTCTGCCATGTACCATTCTTCTATTGCTCCATTCAACATTTAATATGACCAATCAGTAGTAATAAAATAATTAAGGATAAGGATGATAAAATCTTATTTCAATATAATGATATTTTAGAGTTTAGTTTACTAACTTCTTGTCGGATTCTTATGAAATGTCAGACTTCTATTCTGGCCTGATTTTACAAGTTTTATTAATTTAAGCATGTTCTAACATGAATGAGCACAAAGACACTGGTTTTATTGGTCATATAATTGCACATATTTAGATATTATTTAATCAAAACATGGTACGATATTTGTTATACTGGTAACGCAATGAAGCAAACTGAAAATGAGTTAACAGGAGCAGTTAAAATTTCTGACAGTGATAATGTGCAAAATTGTAAAGTATACTACAATGCCACACAAGTGGAAAAGGAAGGAGAGTTGAATGAAAAAAATCCCAATTTCAGACAACAAAAATAAACATTTTTTAAGTATGTTCCTGTTGCATTGTGTGATTTTGAAATAAGTTTGTTCTGAACTTGCTGGGAACAGTTTTTTTTTAAGTTTGGTAGTGGAAAAATATCATGTTGTTTTATAGTGCAACTTTGAATATCAAGATTAAATTAAGAATGAATTTTTCACTGTGAACTAATTCTGAAAAGCAACTCCATACCATTCAACAAACATTCAATCACATTACTTTTTCTTTTTGTATGCTTAAGAGCTGACAGAAGTGTTGATTTAGCAATTTTTGTAAAAAAAATGATTTTTTATTCTAGTGTAAAAAATCAAAGTGTGCCTTAAGGTATAATTAATAAATTTCTTGTTGATCCTTTGAAAGCAATTTATGATAATGCAACAATCAGTAGGTACTACCTTATTGAGTCAGTAGGCTTCCGTGGTCGGAGTCATCACAGTCTAGGCTATCCGAGCAGATAGGTTATCATCAATTGATGCAGCGCTACCCGGATAGCCTATACTGTGACCATCTTATTCCCTTGAACAGTCTAATTTGTTAACAAAATATCAGCACCTTAGGTTTTCATGACAAATGACTGCAGGATACTTCAATTAGGCTATATAGTGTTACTTTAATTAAAACCAATACCTTGTCAATATAATAGATTGTTGCAAAATAGAAAAAGTTAAAATCGAAGCCTATTATTAGTAGGCCCTATTGCTTTAAGGTCTATTATGTAGAAAAAAACTATTTACAATTTAACATTTAAAAGTTACACATTAAACTAAACTCCACTACAAATTGTGTTACATAACTTCAATGAAGTTATTAAACCTAACAAGTCAAATAGATAATTTAGAAGTTTTATGTCATTTGGGTGCATGGAACAGGTGCTGCTAATGTCATTTATGAAGTGCTGCACCAATAAAATGTCTCCGCATAGAATCTTTGGTCACTTGTTTTCTCGGTTTCAATTTGCATGTTATTTTGCCACACTAAAAATCTATCTTCTCCCATACAAAATAGAGATACAGCCGTCAAGTTTTTTCATAATGTACTTTACTATATGTGGGGTTGAATTACTAATCAGATTTTCTGTCTTTTGAAAGGCTTAGTTCATTTTGAAAATTTTTTTTAGTAAAATCATAAGTCTTTTTTAACCCATCTATCAGAAAATTTGTTAAGCAAGCAGTAAAGAATCTTACATTAAAAATTCAGATTCATACTGGTATTTTAATACCTGTCGGAGGAGATAGATTTTAGATTCAATTAAAAAATAAATTAAAACAGTAACTAACATAAAAGCAAATAAGGATATTAAAATGAAATTTGAAACAATTTCGGTTTACGTTTTTTTTAAGTTTCTAGGGCTAATAATTTAGAAAAAACTTTCAACAAATCTTAACAATAGAGGATATCCCTAAGTTTGGACCCACTATAATATCTTACATTACCATTTCTCACGATATCTAAGTAAATGATGGCATAAGTACAACAGAATGATTCCAACAATTCTGTGGGCAGTACCAGTAGATAAACCATGAGGGAGAGGTTGTGTTGTAACCAAAAATATAGAAATAAAGAATGCCCAGAATAAAAATTTGTTTATAAGTTTTGTAATAAAGTTGTAAGCATTTGTTCCAGAAATTTCTTTTTCTTTTTACAATTTATTTGATATTTTGTAGTGATACATATTCAGCAAGTGTTGACCTTGTAAAATGTAATGGGAATTTATGTTTATGTTACAGGTTCTTGCCAAGCTTCTAAAGATACTGAAAATTGACAATGCTGTTCATTGTGAAGCAGAGAGCAAAGATTATAGACAGGTACCAATAATATAAATAACTAAAAGTAAGCTAGAGCTTAGTAGGCATTATTTACATTATCATTAATAGATGTATCACTCCTGAACATCAAGAAGGGCCCAGTTAAAAAATGGCGATTTCAAACTTCTGGGTATTTATGTTTTTGAAACCCTAGCTGATGAAAACACTGAAAAAAAGATAACTCCCTCATTACTAACATTAATACAAATGAATCTTTCTACATTCACGATACTGGACAAAAATCTGACTTACATACCCTGTAAGTGAGGGGTGCCGGCAGGGTGGGAAGCCCACCCAAAAAAATACTGGCCCACACACTTGTGTGTTTAAATACAGGAATCTGTGTACTAAAAGTAGTAGAATTGAATTTAAAAAATTGGATTCTGGTGACTTACATAAGTTATGCTAGCACATTACGTCACATTACTAGAATTAGTTTCTATATTTATTTTACAGGTTTTCTTTACAGTTGGTTCTGGTGATCAGTGCGAAGAAATACTAAGGCACTTCAGTGAGTTTGGAATAGGAATGAAGCTCAACTCAGTTGTGAGGTAAATATGAGTACCAGTGACTAAATTTTAAATTTTAAATTAAACTTTGAATTAAGATTTTAAAATTGAATGATTTTGCATTAACAAAATTATTTCTCTAGAATTTTTACTTTTTTTTACCAATACCATAAGTAATGGAAGTGTTTAATTTGACTCTGAAGTCCAATAATGAGATTCCAGCATTAATAAATATTTAAAGGTCCCTGAATCCAGAAGTACAACATTCAGAAAAATGTCTGTGTGTGAACACCATAGCCAGAGTTTGAATTAATGGGGGGGGGGGGGATTTCTCCCACTCGTCAAAAAACTTTCCTGGCTTGTCAAATAAAAATTCCTTCTTACCAGGGATATATTTTTCTACAATTTGTAAATGTCAGTTTAAAATTCCAATGTAGTTACTGGAAACATGCATGTATGTTTCTTCATAATGCTATTTTTGAATGTAACGTTATCACCAGCACAATGCATAGAACAAAATTTATCTAAGAAGCATTTGTCATGCACATTGTAACAGAAGCACAACAATATTCATAAAGTTTTTATTACTGCTTTGTGTTGGTTTCTTTTTGCTGGCAATAATGAATAAGATGGCAATGAGTGCGGTAGTGACTATGTTCCATGGTAGTCTGTTGGGTATGTCTTTTACAAAGCGTGGATGTTCTTAAAGTTGGTTAATAACACGGATACCTTTTTTTTATAAAAAACAAAGAAATAACATGGATAATTTATTATAAAAAAGTCTAAAGTAACAAAGTCTGAAACATCAGGTAATAGGGCTATATTTTCTACAATAGTGGCAAGGATAAATGTCAGTAAAATACATACTGGTAGTGGAAATTGTGATATTAACGTATGATATCCTAATTATTAATTGGAGGATGTATAGACGAATTGAGATTCAAGAAATGGAAAACAAATCGACCATGGCTTTCAGCAAACAGTTCCAGATGGATTATATGCTTAGTACAAGCTGTGAGGTATTACTACCAGTAAAGGAAGTGAGAAAAATCCAGAGGCGGTATGCTATCCCAAAATTTTCCCCTGACATACCTCAATTTAAAAAAGGACATTCCCTCCTTTACAAGATAATTATGTGATATGCAGGATATGTTATATCCACTTGGTGGTGTTTTTAATTAACTTCCTTCATGAGTAACCGACGCTGCTTTATAGATGAGCACAACACAAAACTAGAACATCATGTACTGTTGATTGACAGATCTGTATTTATTTCTCATCACGGAAACCATCAATAACAGCAGTGGGTGTCGGTAGCTAAAATACCAACGTATAGTATATTAAGTACTGGGATTTTTATTTTTATTTTTATTTTTATTATCCAAGTTTAAACCTTATTTTACCCGAAGGTATATTAAGGTTATAGTTATTAACAATCACTTAACATATCTAAATATTAAAGTAATATATGTACAAGAGTATTGAGTCATGAGATGGCTAACAATTTAACATGAGATGACTAACACTATTTGATAAAAGTCTAGTTTTAACAAATATATAAATTTAGAAATAGTGAGCCACAAAGTTTTTTAAGTTAACAGAATACGCTCTTTTGAGCAATGGCCTTGGTGAGATATTATTAATTATTATAAATACAAATTATAGTTATAATTAGTTAATACTTTCTAAACTCATTATAAAGTAATTCTATTTTTTTTTTATTCTCCATGCTACAACTGTTGGTTGACAAAGAGTACCACAAATAAATGAATCCATAAGGCAATCCAGAGGGGGGCAGTTGCCCCCCCTTGCCCCCCATACCGACGCCCATGTTATAGGACCTCTTTTCTTAATTCCATTTGCTGTGATTGGTGCTTGGTTGACAATAGTGGCTAACAACATATGCTAATAGTTAACTTAGTTGCTGATACAGTATCTGATATACATACAGTATACTGGTACAATTTTATCTTTGGAAATATTGTATTTAAAAATGATATAAAGTATTTATATGATTTACGGTTTACTAAAACATCTGTGAGTGACTTAGAAAGTGTGCAGTCCACAGATTCCAACAGCAATCTAAGTTCGTATCTCTCACTATGAAATAGTGGACAGTCGAATAGTATATGTGTGACATTTTGGGTATCTTCTCCACAGATGCATTCCGGGCTAGGTTTAAGATGAAATCTATGTAGATATTCTGTAAAACCACCATGTCCAGTCAAAAACTGAGTCAAAACAAAATTGGGTGTCAGCAATTTGCACTTCAATCCATCAAAGACCGTAGGAAAATACAGTTCTTTTGTCAGAACACCTTTATCGTTGTTCCGCCATTGTTCATTCCATTTCTGAATGATATCATCTTTCATAATTAATTTAACATGTGAGACGGCATAAATTATAACAGTGTGGAAGGTCTGAATTTGCAGCTAGCTTTGCCAATTCGTCTGCTTTATCGTTTCCTTCAATACCAATGTGACCTTTGACCCATGAAAAACAAACATGAGCAGTACAGTTTAGGATTAGATTTCTTATTTTTGAAGCTATGGGATTATAATTATATTTATTATTGATAGCAAACAATGCTGACTGTGAGTCACTATGAATACACGCACTGTGATTGTTGCTATCGCACCACTTCACTGCTTCTTTTATTGCGATCAGCTCTGCCTGGAAAACTGAGCATTCTGGAGCAAGTTTATATATGGTTGAAGATAATTCTGTATGTTCCTTGTAGACTACAAAGGCACACCCTACTTTGGCTGTTCTATCTGGTTGTTCCTCTATCATGACCCATCGGTATAGATGGACTAGCGGTGGAATTTTACAGTACATATTTCATTAAAGTTAGGTATGTGAAGAGATGGATGTCCTGCACTAAGAGGATGCATCGGAACTACTAATTGCAAATGTGAGATATATTGGGGAGATTTCCGTCCTTGCTTCATATTACTTAAACTTGCCTTGTATAAACCAGTGAGAAATAGTGGTTCGATGCCAGCTATGATTTGTGAAGCTGCAGTAGATATAGTACGGTATCCACGTTGAATTTGTGAAAGTTCTCCTGTGCCCATCGCTTATGTACCGGTAATGTATCTTCAAGTACTGCTGCACAGTAGAGTATCATAGGTTCAACTGCACCCCGGTATATTACCTTAAGTAGTTTAAGTACTAGGATTCAATGCAAAGTTTATAGGCATGTAGTGCTACCACTGTGTAACGGAGCATGCTGTTGGTGAATAAATAAAGAAAAAAGTGGGTGTCGATATGCTGACAATATACCCCCAATCCTGCCACCTATGATAGATGAGCAGCAATAAGGTGGTAGGCCAGGGATGTAGAGCCACTAAGTTTAGTTTATTTACTTCAATAAAGATATTTTAAAAGTATTTAAGACCTATTTAAACAGTATAAAAGTCAACATTTTGTTACCGAGATATATTTTTAAAATATAGAATCTAGTGGTGTAGTCATTAAGATGGCAACAAAGACCATCACAAGTTATAGTGACAATGGCTACCGATGAAAGCTTACGAGTTGGTGAATAATCATGAAAAGTAATTATTTTATTACGACTCAAAGGAACATTAACAATTTCTATTAAATAGCCATTGATTTTCAGTGACGGTATGCTTTTTCACCATTGAAACTAGTGCCGGTATGCCTTTGGACCTTTAAAACCATTGACGGTATTCCATACTGGCGCATACCGCTTCACTTCCCTCACTGATTACTACATTTATTTTTACATGAGGATAAATAAAATTATGTTAATACATTGGACCCACATATAATTTTCCCCCTAGTCAAAATGTTTGATTCGAACCCTGATCATAGCTCCAGAACCTTAAAACAAAAAGAAACTGTTGTATACTTTGGTTAGATATCTTCTAAGATATTACAGAAAGATTGCTGATTACTTTCTCTTACTTTTACTAAGTTACCTCTTTAAGTCAAGAAAATTTAATTCTTCACACAATTTTTAAAAATGTGCTTAAAATAAATGTGGAAATATTTCCACTAAAGTTATCTGAAGGTTAAAAAAAAAAAAAAAAAAAAAACCCCAACAACAACAAGGGGGGGAAAAAAAGGATATTAAAACAATAATAATAATAATAATAATAATAATAATAATAATAATAATAATAAATAAAAAAGGTTAGTTGTAACTGTAAGTCAGTTATTGTTTGCATAAACTCTAGGTTGTCTTTATGTGGTAAACAGTATACTTTTGTGTGAGGCTGTAACAACTGAATATGCACTCCCTACAATTTGGTCTCTTATTCTATATCAAGCTGTGAAGTGAGAATGTTCTACAGGAAGGTTGGGTATGCTACATACTAAATGGGGTTATAACTTTAGTGTAAAGCAACCAGATATCCCGATTTGAGTGAGATGGTTCCAATTTTTTGAGTCAAGTCCCCTTGTCCCCATCGTGTTCTGCCGGGATACATAAATGTTCAGAATTTTAGAGGACAAGTAGAATTTGTGGTCATTTGTGATTCAGTTTAATTGCTTCAAAACTAATGCCTTCACACGCCTACTCGATGATGCATGATGTATTCAAGTTTGGGAGTTTCAATTTTGCACTGAAGCTGGTTTTACTGGCCTGGATTTTCTTCAGAAATGGATACAAAATAATGTCGGCAAAAGACAACTTTAGGCCGTACACCAGCCAAGCTCCACCCGCCAGCTGCTTCCCCTCGCTTCCAAGCCTTGTGCATGCACATCACTATTGTACCCTTCATCATATATACATAAAAATGTACAAAATCACAGCATTACAAAAATGACCCTTAAACCATATCGAAAACACACAAAATAAAAAATATTCTGAAAATGACTCTTGCACCAAAACGGTTATTTCTCATGTATTATAATGCTCTCTAAACTTAAACAGATGAATATTTATTTTCCCTTCACCGCTCAGCAATCACTCGTGGTGTAGTGGTTAAGGCTGATGGTTACGGTGCTAGTGGTCACGAGTTTGAATCCTGGTCGATCCAAAATTTACTTTTAGGAATAGGTCCCAAATAGGTAGGTGCGAGGAGAAGGTGAGAGAAAGGGAAGAAGAGAGAAGAAAAGGAAGAGGAAAAGATAAAGGAGAAATAATTTTTTCCCAGTTTTACCTTTAGCATTACTAGCAATGCCATTTAGGAGGAGACATTCGAAACCCTAAACCCCTCCTTCCCAGGCGGGTCCCATTAGAGAGTTGGTGGAAGGAGCCTGGTGTGCAACCTAAAATTGTTTTTTCCCCATAATGTCCAGCACTTCACATACAAACATATGATCTTATGAAAATATTTCTAGGATTTGAAATTTGTATAATATATTCCCTATACAAATACATCAGTCAAGCATGTAGCCTACTGCATTTTTTTATGACTAAGGCATGGACAGGTGATTGGATGTTGGTGGTGTGACGTCATGCTGCTAAACAAAAGGTGACAGGCTGACAAACCTCTGGAAGATATAATATGCCACATTTTCGAAACCTACAAACAGTGTATCATACATTATTTGAAAATGCACTTAACTATGTGGTTAGTGTTTTACTTTATTTAGACTGTATGCAGAGGTGATTGTGGTACGGTCGGGAGTGCCGAGTGAGCTAGCGGGTTGTCATTTTGGTGCAAGGGTTGGTAGCTGGTATTTGGTACGGTTGGGAGTGTCGAGTGAAGGAATGGTCGGGAGTGCCAAGATAACAAGCATGTGGTCGCCATAGCAACGCAGTGGTCGGAGCATAAGGGGAGATTTACATTTATCTTTTGCCTAAACTATTATTATTATTTTCTTCTAGATAATACATCTTCTTTGACTCTCATCTAAATTTTCTTATCTGATGTAAATAATACCTGTGCCATGAAATAATACGTATAACCTCATTTCACTATAGCACTATTATCTTATTCAAGTTAATAAACTCAATACCAATTTCATTCATTGTTTGTACAGGGATGAGCTATTGAAATTGGGAAGATTGTTATGCAATACACGTTGAATTATCATTACATTAAAGACATGGTAATTATAAATGATAATAAGAGCAGTTCCTTAGCATAGAATTAAAATAAATTTCCTATGTTTAATAGATAATTATTTTGGTATATGGAAAATGCAAAAGAGCAGGCAGCAGTTGTGAAACATTAAGCACCAATCACAGCAAATGGAATTAAGAAAAGAGGTCCTATAACATGGGCGTCGGTATGGGGGGCAAGGGGGGGCAACTGCCCCCCTCTGGATTGCCTTATGGATTCATTTATTTGTGGTACTCTTTGTCAACCAACAGTTGTAGCATGGAGAATAAAAAAAAAATAGAATTACTTTATAATGAGTTTAGAAAGTATTAACTAATTATAACTATAATTTGTATTTATAATAATTAATAATATCTCACCAAGGCCATTGCTCAAAAGAGCGTATTCTGTTAACTTAAAAAACTTTGTAGCCTCGTCGAATTCAGCTTGGGTTCAAAATAACAATCCAGCTAACTAAGTGAATATTAATGTGTTTAGCCTAATCATTTGAAATTGAGGTCCGAAATTGATTTTGCCCCCCTTAATAAAATTCCTGGCGACGCTGCTGTCCTATAATCACATGGTTTTGTTTACATCTTCTTCATTCTTTAATTGGATGATGCATAGTTAATTTACTATTCTAATGGCCACACAGTCTTAAAAAAAAATATCGGGTTACCTGTCCCAGGTCATTGTAACCTAACTGGTTTGGTGTCCCAGTAACATCACAGTACCTACATCATATTTATTATTTTTTCATAAAATTCACGAAAAATGTAAGATGTTTAAAAAAATATTGTTTCATAAGGAGTAAACACTTACGATTAGTTTGGTGTAAAGAACAAGCCTATACATCTTCTTGGGCAGCAGCTACTTGGTCTTTAAAATGAGTAGAAAAACTTCTATCTTCAAACATTTCAATGCCTCCAACAAGAACAAAGTTACTCTGAAAAGTTTGAATGGTGCTCTTCAACTGTTTTCACTTAGTAAGGTTGTCAGTCTTGTAATAATATTTGTTCCATCTGTTGGATAAGTCAGTAAACAACTCCCGCCAAAATTTAAAAGCTGGTCCACTTCACCTAACCCTCCCCATCGCAGATATTATTATTATTATTATTATTATTATTATTATTGAATTTACAGCATTTAGATTAACTTTAGGGCCATGAATATTATTTATTTATAGTCAATATTATTATTATTATTATTATTATTATTATTATTATTATTATTATTATTATTATTATATTATTATTATTGTAGTATACTTTTATCGTCTATTGTGTTGTCATTAACTGTGTGCATTGATACTGATTTCATGATTAGTGGTCATTATTGATATCTATGGATTTGGTGACCCAGGTTTATTTATGTTTTTCTCCTTGAATATTTCTGAATTAGGGAGGTCTGGAATGGGGTGAACTCTATCTCATTATTTCTTAAATAGAGTTCACCCTATTCCAGATCTATCTCATAAGGGCAGCTGGAAAGCTCAGTACTTCATTAAGAAGCTGCAACTCTAATAAAAGAACTCTATTAATAATGCTGACTAACATTTAGCATTGAAGTGAAGAGACATATTATGTAGATGATAAGTAATTAGATGAAAGGTACTATTCCTCCCCATAAGATACTATAGCACAATTAATAGTGCTAAGGAGATTAATTTAGTTACGATAACTAAAATTGAACTAAGTTTGGTCTGGATATGTTTTCATTTCAGTGTCATTCCATGTACTCTCCATTATCAAGCGAAAGAGCAACAAAGTCTGCAAGAAGATATACCATGCAGTGCAGAGGCAGATAATGAGTAAGTATTAAGCTAGTAAGAATTATTGAAACGTGTGGATATCTAATGACAACCCCACTGCTCTGACAAATTTGTGGTCTACCCTGTGGCGACGATGGTGAGGTGAGGAAGGGTGGAGACAAAAATGCCAGCATAATCTACTCTTGTCAAAAGATACCAAGAGGACCGCCAGGCTTAATGTCCCCATATGACGGATGTATCAAAAATATTATCCCTCTGCTGGTCACATGTATATTACATTGATTCAAGCAATTTTTATTTTTATTATCTTATTCTTTTATTTCATCTGTTCATGTACAGTACGTGTTATAACATATTTTTTTGTAGGATTACTCTTTTGGATTAAATATTTAACCCCAGGACTCCAAAGGGAGGTATTTGACTTGGAAGCGAGATATTTAACCCTTGGACTCCAAAGGCTGAACCAAAAAACCTTTTATTTTACTCTTGTTTGTATCAAATTATTTTTGAAAAACCACCTCCTTTTGATTTTTTCAATATTATATAAAATAATAGTATTTTAATTTTGTTTTTAATGTTCTTTGGCTGCAATAATAAAAAATGGGTTTGGCGGAACCAAAATGAAACCAAAAACTAAACAAGAAAAGCACAATAATTTTATCAACAAATTCCAAAGGTCATAACATCAGTTTAAAATGACTAGTAAAATAATAAAATGTCCACTTCTCTCACTTTTGATGACACCCCTTTGGAGTGTGTGTGAAACAGAAAATAACCTCGGAGTCTTAAGGTTAACTACTTGCACTAATGAGTTATCTTATTGATTTTGTGTGTTGCTATGACAGAATAATATAAATCATTGCAAATCTTTGTATTTTTCACACAGACGGAAATTTACCACAAAGGCCTCAGCATGGGATAAATTTGTGTTATCTGTGCGAGCTCGTTTGACAGTAGCTCAGGTTGTGGAAGGAGTGAAAGCTACTGCAGAGTTAACATTTGACTTTGTTGTCTTGCTGATTATTTCAGGGTAAGTATAATAATGTATGGATAAGAAAAGTACACTGTAAATGACACTTAATATTGATAAGACCCATTTTATACAATTTAGGACAAAAAACAGATGTATCTCAAATCTTGAAATTAATTATGGAACACAAATCATACAAGAAATTAGCAATGTAAAATTTTTAGGACTGCAAATTGACCAAAATCTTGACTGGAAAACACACATAGAAATGATAAGTCCAAAACTGAGTTCAGCATGCTTTGCTTTAAGAATTTTGAATAATATATTAAAACAGGATGCATTACTTATGGTATATTTTGCATATTTTCACTCGGTAATGAGGTACGGGATCATTTTCTGGGGCAACTCTACCCATAGGGAGAAAATATTTAGATTTCAAAAGCGGGCAATAAGAATAATATGTGGAAAGAAAAAAAGGGAATCTTGTAAACTGCTGTTTGAAAAATTAAGAGTCCTCACTCTTACAGGGGAGTATATATACTCTGTTATGTGTTTTGTAGTGAATAATATTGATAAATTTCAAACTAATTTTAGTGTACATGGACGTACTACCAGAAACATGAATGATCTACACAGACCAAATAACTCGTTAAAACTCTTTCAGAAGGGTGCGTATTATTCTGCAGTACAGATATATAACAAGCTTCCAAACAACATTAAATTATTATGTATTCAAAGAAAGATCAAACCTTTCAAAACAGCTGTCAAGAAATTTTTAATAACTCACACCTTCTACAATTTGGAGGAATATTTCCAGCTTGGATAAATTTGGCAGCTTGCAGTTTCTGTAGACCTATATTATTGTTATAACATGCATGTATTTTTTGATCTGACGTGTTCTATATCCTTGAGCCCCGCTCAACACAGGATCTACAGGACGAGATATCTACATCTACATCTACATCTGTAGTCATGCATGCTTGTACATAAGAATGACCTTGAAAAAGTTTGTTCTGAAGTCTTAGAACTTGAGTCACCTATCGCAACAAAAATTGTTAATTAACTCTTACAGCACCAAGCAATTCACCAGAGAACAGCTTCTAAAATGCCACCTACCATTTTCCTCGGTTTCTGCTTTTACAGGCATGGTTGCCAGAACTGATGAGGGTGGAGTTCAGTTTAAAAAAATAATAAGCATATTTTTGAGGCAGTCTATACCTTTCAAATATACAAGTTTCTTCCCTCTTTCCAATGATGTACTTTATTTTATTGATTGAGCTCAACAGTACTATATCATGTATTTTAACATTTTAAATGTGACCAATTTCGAGAAACAAGACTTTCCAATTATGTTTTGAGAATGTGGGACCCTCTTGATAGATAAATATTGTATTCTGAAATAACTGTATCTCATAATAAATCAGGGCAATTCCTTATGTTTCAGATTTGTTGCTGCTCTTGGTTTGGTAGAGGACAGTACTGTTTTTCTTGTTGCTAGTATGCTGATTTCACCTCTCATGGTAATAAAACTACACCATTAAAATGCCTTTGCTTTATCACTATAAGGATGTAGTTTTAGATAACGCCTTATTCATTTATATGTATTTCCACATTCCACAATATATGGATAATACTTTTTAATGAAAATTTGTCTAATTGTATGGCTTTTAATATGTAAAGAAAATGGTATGTTTTGTCACAATTTAAACACAATTCTTTTTGTCACAATTGCCCTATTGATAAGTAACTGCTGAGATCATCTTAGGTAATATCATGAATAGGCTACATTTAATCTTGCTGATAACTTCTTCAGTGTGTGTACAAAAAATAACTTATCCATAAACTTTGAAAGCGTCTCTTTCTTGTTCCTTGTACATAGCTAGTCACTCGTCAGGAGAGCTCTTCCATTGTCCTTTCTAAATGTATGTGATTCAGAGAGCTCCCTTCCTTCACTGAAGGCATTGGTCTGTAAGTTCTTCACAGGGGGAGAAAAAATCTTACCATTATGGTATGTGCAAACTATTGTTTATATTCCAATGAAGATCAAGAATTCTGTTACTTAAATCCAACTGTTTGATAGATAATTTAAATTCTAATTTGGAATTCAGCCTAATGGATAAGTCTGTCAGGTTAACACAGAATGAGCTTTTAAGCACTCATTAATCACTTACATCTGAATGAAATAGCCATTGGTAAGGCAGTGAATATTTTGAAATTATCAATAAATTAGGAACAACACAGTTGGGAAGATATTTATCTAGAAAATTTCAATAGTTCAAACTGCAAGAATAAAAATCGTTACAGAATATTGGTGTAATTATTTTTTCCTGGTAATTGCCTGCATCATTACCTTGAAATACCTTGGAAATCAGATTGTTCCTTTTTACCATGAATCTTTATTTAATTAATTAATTTTAATTTTAATTTTAATTTTAATTTCTTATTCTAGGGGCCAATCATGGCTGGCACATTTGGCACTGTAATAGGAGACAAACAACTCCAAAAAATTGGTGTTCGAAATGAACTGATTGGCTTGCTTGTGTGCATCTTTGTTGGTTTTGTTTTTGGTTTGGCAGCAGGGCTAGCAAACGAACACTGGGGAAATGCTGGTTGGCCAACAGAAGAGATGTTGTCCAGGTAAGTGAAATAAAGAAGATCTGATTTTCTTATCTTATTTGGAGAAGAGAACATTCAAAGACAAACTTAGTAATATTCTAAACTAGATTAATTATTATAAGTATGGCTGGTTTACATAATATGAAAGCAGTTGATAGTATTGTGACTTGATACTTTCACGGTGTGGTGGGATAATTATATATTGACGTTCGGATACAAATTACTTCACCCAGAAGATAGCAGTGAAATTAACTGCTGAAAGCTTGGATACATTTTCCCACTCACTTGGTTGGTAGACTGAGAAACCATTATTCAAATCGATAGAAATTAGGAAGAATTTTAAACATGCTGAATTGAGTTGACTCCATAAAGTATTGAAAATAAATTAATTTTAAATTACCATTATAACTAAAGGAGTTAATAATGTATATTAATTATATTCAAATAATTTGTTTGGTAGAAAACTGCAACTTACTCGACCTGGACATTAATCCAGACCTGATTAAGGACATACAATATTAATGCATGCATTATAACAAATATTACAATTTACATGGTGATTCAGATGTTCCAACAAGTTTACCTTTTAAAAAGCTTACACTACATTGTAAGAAATTGAGGTCTTGAATCCAACAACAAGACTGATAACATTTCCACCCTGCCTCCTACTGTAGCCAAATCCATTTTAAATAAAGAATTCTTTAAAGCAATGAAAAACTACTAAGTTTCCTATCATATCAATAAAGCTGTTTTGATATTGTCAGTAAGGTTATTTTAAAAAATAGCTTTCATCTTATGTCTACTAAAGAAATTAAATATTTTTTGCCATTAGACTGAAGTGAACTGTACAAAATTTGATTAGAAGGAGTCTAAATTAAGAATGCATTATTGTAATCCCTTGAAAAAGACAATGGAAATATAATAGCTCTTAAATTTAAAGGTTAAAGTTCTTTTTTTTTCAGATTGCACTACAAGTTATATTCATTATTGTTTTTAACTTTTAAAAGTTTTTAGTTTATATTCTATGTAATTTATGGATAGTTCTCTTTCACACCAGTTAAATGTTTCTTCTTTTATCTTCTTTTTCTGTGGGCACAACTCATATGTTCTGTCTTAATTTCGTATTTGTTCACCGCTGTATACTATTTTATTTTTAACACAATCAGTTCTTGCTACATTGTAGAATTCACTACCCTTTGTTATCTACCCAACTATTGTCTCATGTTTTCAGTAAATATTATGTCGTCAATCTGTCATCAAAATTGTCAATTTGGTTTGGCCAAATGTGTTAAAATGAGTTCTTTATCTGAGAGACATTTAACTTTCTTCTTATATTCGTTGGTGCACATAATTAGCAATTAAAATGTATGATTATTTCAGAGGTCTCACTAGATCATTATGGGTTGGTACATTAATTGCATTAGCATCAGGAGCTGCTGTAGCCATTGCTATTCTTGGAAACAACACTGGGTCCCTTGTAGGAGTGGCAATTTCTGCCTCTTTGATGCCTCCTGCTGTTAATGCGGTAAGTTGATTCATTATAACAAAAACATTACTGATAGATCTCTTTCTATTCCCATAATGCATTGATCTAAAGCAGTGATGTTCACAACAGCCCAAAATCACAAATGATTAAAATATTTATTTAAGTTTACCAAAACACCAGCGGTGAACACCGTTTCTCCCCATTTCCCCTCCACTACATCCCTGATCATAAATGGATTTTGTTGATAATCCTCATTTATATGAATACTATATTGTGAGCTAAATGAACTCTGCTATAAATAGATTGTCCATGTTACTTTGACTATAATATTATGTTATCTAAACAGGGATTGTTGTGGGCCTTAGCATGTATGGACTTGTTGTGGACAGGACGCATGCAGCTTGAAAATGAAGATGGAGATCCAAACGATGAACCAACATACACACCGATATATTCTGATCGACCTTGTATTGAACTTGCAGTTCTTGGAGCGCTGAGTCTTGGTCTCACTCTCATTAACATAATTTGCATCTTCCTATCAGGAATTCTAGTCCTCAAAGTGAGTACTGGTGGCCTAATAAGAATTATAGAATTAGGACACAAGAAATTAAAATAGTTATTTTTGGACAGATTGAATTAAAAATACAACTTCTAACAGAAGACACACAAAGTACAAGCTGTACATTATCGCACTTATGTTGAAATAAATTCATGGTAATCGATTTTGGTTTCAATCACATGGAAAATACTCTTTTAATTAAGAATATGGTAATTATATGATTATTAAATAGACTCAATTTGATAAAAATTAAAAATGTTAAAATTAATTACACCTTTTAAAATATCTAATTTCTCATGGTGGCTGCAAATATTGTCTTATTTGGTGACTGAAAAATACTTTTGACTTCATTCCTTTGTTGGCAGCCACACACCAGAAATTTAATAACCTCTCTCTGTTCACATGCATGTGTATGTGGCAGTAGATGGCAGGGCAGTTCGAGAATCCAATTTCGTGCCACGGTCCTCATTAGTTAAAATAAATCATCGTCTTACCCTATTATGCCACATAATGCAGCATTAGGGGATGGCCTCGTATCCATCTTTTGTAATCTTTTCTGTCCCTGGCCATACTACGAAGTTGATGAATTGTTTTCCCCTTCTTCCAGCAACCTGTTTCACCTTATATTTTTTCATTTCTTCAACTATTGAAACTTCTTTTCCAGTTAGCATCATAATATTTGTAGTCCTTTTTCCTTGCATAATTGTCATTCCATCCGTCCTATTCCTTGGCTACCAATCATTCTTTGAATCTCGAATACTTCAGGCGGGTGATTAGCTCAGCGCTGAAGGCCCGTCACCTCGGACAACTGGTCTACCAGTCCCCTTAGGAGCCTCGGTGGTCAGTGATACCCCCAGACACTTCTTCCGATTCACATGAGTTACGGTGGGACTGTTCTTTCTTGGTCTCACATGGGATTAAAATAAATCTAATATTTATTATTATTATTATTATTATTATTATTATTATTATTATTATTATTATTATTCTACAAATACACTCTACTCAGTATCAAGAAGTTGGATATGTATTATTATTATTATTATTATTATTATTATTATTATTATTATTATTATTACTACTATTATTATTATTCTACAAATACACTCTATCCAGTATCAAGACGTTGGATATTTATTATTTCTGATATTATTATTATTATTATTATTATACAAATACACTCTTTCAGTATCTAGAATGGAGTAAGACTACTTTGGCTGGTTTCTACATTTATATCTCCAGACTTTACATATTTCCATTACATGTGGTTGTGGCCAGTGACTCTCACATAAGACACATAAAAAATTTCACAGCAATGACTAAGTTTGTAAACATTTGTGAACAGCGCCATAGAACTTGACTTTCCAACAAACAATAGTCGGCTCATCCTTTTTGTGGCCAGATATACTTTCTTCATTTATTTTTCAAAATTCTGTTTCCTTAAGCTATGTGAAAAAGAATATAATTCATTTTTTGCATAGTACGAAGAAGTCCTGTAGATGTAAATATAATGAGAATGTTATAAGAAATTATTTTTCATCACTCGTTCTGAGTTAATAGTTTTTACACTGCAGGTTTAGAAGATCTAACCAGTACTTGTATTACAGATTAGTACCAGTATGGTACCAGTATCCAGATTCCAAAGGTTTGCATGTGATATAGATTGTAATTTTCAATTTTTCTTCCTATGTCTAAAAATATTAGGCTACCTTTATTTTAAATTCTTTGATGAATTTATTGGCACTGTACAAGTAACATTAACCGTTTTAGATAAAAGAAGTTGCACCACAAGCAGCCAATGACCAAGAAGAGTTCTGGAAGTACGACATCAGGTTTGCTAGGGATTACAATAGAACACTCACGGGACAAGAAGCAGATGATCTCAAAGCAAGGTTTGTGCAATTTAATAGTAAATCATGCTTAACACTTTCACTGCTGCTATTTATTTCCAGCCCAGGCTTATAACCGGTTAGTGAGGATTAAAGTTGGTGCAGCCCTGTCTCCACAGATAGAGTTTACTTTAGAAATATAGTTCTGGTGTCCAAGTTAGGGGAGAGAAAGTAGTAGGCTATATTACTCATTTTTGTAATATACTACATGGCTTATTGGTTTTCGAGTGACCCACAAGGAAAACTGCAAATTTACATGGTGTGCAAAAACTATACGCCCTACATTTGTTGCCCAATAAAAAGTGGCTTGCAATTTAACACCAGAAGAATCGTACTGGTAAGGATTCTTAACTCTCTAATAAAACGAGTAAATTACAATTACAAACTAGACAGAGTATTCTTGCTTTAAAAATACATAATTTTGTCCGAAATCTTAAGCAAATTATAAAAAAATTTTACCTTAAAGGACCTTATGACTGGTAGGCCTACAGTCTTTCGAGTAGTGTTTACCTTACAGACAATGTACTTCTTGCATGACTTATGGCTGGAGTTGAATTCCCCATTTATTTTTCAGTTTCATAATAATGAAATCAATTTGAGAGTCAGCATGCATATGATTGAGCATTCATAAGAAGGCAAAACTGGTGTGAAGTGTGATGAAACAATAGTAGAAGGTAGAATATTACCCAAATTGACAGTATATATTGGAATTATTTGTTGAAAATTTCCTAACTTTTAAACTAATAGTTTATTTAAGAAATGCAATAATTCACAATGCTGGGCATAACATTTAAATACCAGCACAGAGTAAACCCACAGAAGGCACCAAGGCATTTAAAAGTCCAGCTTAAGGGGGTTAATTATAACATTTACCTGCTTTCTTTAGATCTAGATAGACTAACTATAACAGTGGCAAGAACAGAAGGAATGTATCATTATAGTCAGAGTGATGCATCTCATCATTATCTTTTCTCGTTGTTGATAAAAATACTATTGCATCACATTTACTCTAAAGAAAATTTAACAAAGAAGATTGTTATGATTGTGGAGTTGAAGGTGCTGGTGGTGGCGATATAATAGTAACAACGACAACTACAACTACAATTAAAACTACAACTTAACAGTAGTGTTAATATTAATAGAATAATGATAATTTTTTTTCTTCAACAGATTGGCTGGAAAGCTTGCAGCCACAGAATTGCACAAATTTTCACCTCATTATCCCCTCTCCAATCACAAGTCCTATTTGAGAGCAGACAAAGTAAGTAATACAATAGTTCATGATATCACTATCGCAACATCATATAGTTTGAGTATTGTAATATGATGTTATGATAAGCTTGTTATCTACTTTTGTAAAATTTTTATGGCTCATTATGAAGAGTGGTTCTTTAGTCTATAGCTATGTGTAGAGGGCCAAGTATGAGAAACATTTGAACAGTTTTAATAGCATTATTATTGTTTTTATAACTAAACAGTATAAATAAGTTATAAATATTATATGTAGGCCTATATGTACGCTACAAACCGGAAGGTCGCGGGTTTGATTCCCGATGAGGTCGTTGAGATTTTCAATTAGCCTAATCCTTTTGGTGGCACTATGGCCCTGGGGTCGACTCAGCCTCTAACATAAATGAGTACCAGGAGCAATCCTGGGGGTAAAGGCAGCAGGTGCATAAGGCTGACAACCTTACCACCTTCTTGTGCCAAATGTCCAAAATCTGGGAGCCTCAACCTCCTAGAACCCTCTGGGCCTCCATGGCCTGTATAGGGATCACTTTACCTTTTACCTTTACCTATATGTACGAGTATCTGCATTTATTCACCAATTAGATTTACAGAAGAGGTGAAGTCAGACTAAAAAATTCAATGCCATAGCCGGGATTTGAACCAGGATCTTCGACTCTCCATGCCGCTGCTCTTAACATCTGAGCTATCATGGCAACATGCTGGTACAACATGAAGGTGAGAAAGGTTGTAAGTCGCCACTGGGTTGGTATCTCATATTGAGGACGCCTGGTGGTATACTGGGATATGGGAGTCATTTGGTGAATTTAATATTGTACCAGCACATTGCCATGGTAGCTCAGTTGGTAAGAGCAGCGGCATGGAGAGTCAAAGATCCTGGTTCAAAGCCTGGCTATGGCATTGAATTTTTCAGTCTGACTTCTTCTTTCCATCTTAGCCTACACACAGCCAGTGTGAAAAAATTATCATTCCACTGTGAGATTTACAGGAAATCATGGTTTCGTCAATATTCTTACAGATATGCATAATATGTAATAATGATGTTAAAGAAGTCTTACAATCTATAATTACATACAATTAATATAGGCTGAGAGGTACCTTATTAACTGACAATCTTACAATTATGAATTAGTTACTATAAGTAGTATGGGCCTGTAAGTAATCTAAACCGAAAAAAAGTTCTTAATAATTCTAATTCTAAATATCATTAGCTACTTAAGTACTCTGGTGAAGTCATGAGAAGATCCTCAACAGAATATCAATTTAAAATTTTTGTGTTTGTTTTAGAAACTAGACATATTCATTACTCCAATAGAAAAATGAGAGATAACTGTTAGATATTTTTGTCTGAAAAATGAATACATTTCTGGGATCCCAACTTCTCAGTACTTCTCTTTTAAGATAATTAAAATTGAGTTATTTCGCACAACAATTAGTTCCATTTGTATGGCAATGGGAGCACTCACAATAAGAAAATGGACCTATGAAAAGGGAATATTCATTTTGGTGTGCCTTAAAATCCTCACAACAGATATTTAAAAATGGATGAAACACAACAAAAAATGTTTTTATAGGCCAAGCTTATAACTTTACTTATGTAAAGATCGCCACATAGTAAGAAGGAAATGTCCTAAAATGAAATATTGTTACAGTTATACTAATATTATACACATTGATTGGTATGTAATTGCTTATATTTTGTTGTTTTATAGATATTTAATTCAACATTGCCTGGTTACCATATTCAGCGGACCTGGTCACCTAGTACTACAAGGAGTTCATTTCGTAAGAGATCATCTCTGAAAGAACTGAATGAGTTTCATACTTCAAATGAAAAAAGTGATGTGGAAAGACAATCTACACAACCTGGAAATCGTAGACGACACTCAGGAGGATTGTTTCCTTATGATGGTAAATGTCAACTTAATTTAGTTGTCTTTCCTTTATCCTTGATATAATAGAGAGGAATAGACCTGATGATAGAGACTTCAGAATTAAATATACCGGTACAAAGCATAATTGGTTATGACAACCCTAGAAACTGAACCCACTTAATTTTTAATTGTAAATTATTAAATTTTTCCTATAATATTCTATCCTGAAACTAACAATTTGACCTGTAATGTTAACAATTAAATTACATTGTTGTTGCATCATTCAATTTGAATGGTGGTTATTTCTGTTCAAAGAATGATACAAGCTTGTTTTAAATCAAAATAGTCAACCAGTTTTTCCATATTAATGGGGCAGCTAGAAACATCCAATTTTGTATGCTTACAGTTATTATATGTGCCAATATTCCTACCAAATTTTATGACTCTCTCTGTACTATGTGTGTCAAAAATTATATAACATTAGAAAAATACACCAGATTTACTTAAAATAAATAAAAAAAAATCTAACTCAATCTAAGGTATAACCAATGGAGAAATGACAAAAAGCCATAAGGCCAAACTTGTAGATATCTCAAAATCAGTCACTACTGCTGATACAACTTTCTGTTTAGTTACTATATGCCTCCAAGAAGGTCTACATAGTCCTTCAAGTTGAGTACTGCATGACACATTTTCAGATGGCAAACATGAAAACTAGATATGATACAAAAAAAAATAATAATGACATTTCTTAAATCAGGAGATCATATTTAGTGAAAATCACTTATTAGATGCTTTGCTGCAAAAATCATGCTGGGTAGTGTTATTTGTCAAAGCTCAGTGTATTGCAACTTCCAAAGCCGTATATGAACACTGCAAACGACATTGTTGTCAATAGAACTGAATTAGGCTACATTTGATGAATTCAGTGTAATATTTTCAGAAATTGGGCCCCTAATTTGGCATAACTCTGGTATTGGTCAACCAAATAGTCCAAAATCAATAGGCTTCATCTCATGGATGTTATAAGTGCATATGCTAAGTTTCATGAAAATCTGATAAAGCATATTAGAGTCATTTTCCATACAGACACATGGACGGTCAGATGGACAGACCGTCCACCATAGGTAAAATTTTAGAAAGTACGATTCTGGCACTTAAAAAGGCAGAGAAAGCATGTAGATACTGTAATATGATGCTACAAATCTGTATTAAATTTGTCAGTTGAAGCAACATCCACTTTGATGAAGACAGAACTCATTATTCTGTGAGTTCGATCTTGAGTTTCTTACATATTTCTCTTTGAATAATAACTAGCTTGTTCCTTAATAATAATAGATATTAAAACTTCATTTTGTTGTTCCATTTGTATGTTGAGAAATGACTTTCTTCTTCATTCTCAATGTAATAGCTTTGAATGAAGTGTCTAGCAATTATAACAACTAACATGAAACTCCAGTTTTTTTTTTGTTTTGTTTATAAATTACAATTTCCACCTGTGCTCAGTATATAAAATCTTAAAAATTGTTTAGCCTACTTTGAAAAACATAACTTATTATAACACATTCAACAGATATAAGTAGCGTAAGCTACTAGTCTAGAGGTATAAAATCTTGCGATGCATACATTAAATTAGTCAAAAGTATTGCCATAATGAATAGAATGAGAAAATGAGATGACTCCACCGCTAATACAGGAGAGGTATAGGGAGAGCGGCGGTCCACTGAAACACTGGCAGCACCTTCGTTTGCGTTTCAACTTCTCAATGCTGCATCATGATAGTTTGGCATATTATGATTAAACTCGCAATCTTTAATTAACCCTTGGTCCTATTTCTGTGAAATTTGTGCAGAAATAATCTGCACAACACAGTCCTTCTGATGGTTAAAACAGAGACTTAAAAAATGCGGACATAAGTGTTTTTATTTCATTATATAAACATCACCAATTACACAAAATTCATGGAGGGTGAAACGGAATTTGACTATGCGACAATTTTTTTCATTTTTGTGTCCCGTAAAAACTTCAAGCAAAAAAGTTTTAGTGAAATATTTCAACTTTATTTTAAATTCAGTACCACCTTTATATCTTGAATGGTTTACGAGTAATTGAGTGGTAATTATTCCGAGCGCTACAGCTGAATGAATGATGTGGGACGATCGTGAAGTGTTGAGGGTGAAGCAACTTTGACTATGCGAAATTTATTATTTTATTTTTGTGTCCAGAAAGAGATCAAGCGTGTAAGGTTTAGTGAAATATTTGGATCTTATTATAAATCGAGTACCACCTATATATATATCTATAATGGTTAATGAGTAATAGTAATTACTCTAAAGCTAAAGCTATCAGAATGGTATTGAGGTATTAGCAGGCATCTTTTCCATAAAATACCAGCAATAACGTAAACATTTTTACATAATTTATTCGTGGACTCAATAATAAATACTATATTAACTGACTACTTGTACCCATACTGCAAGATTGACCCGCTGGGGAAAAGGAGTGAATGAAGCTTTTTTCTAATTTAGTAAAGCTGCACTACTTTTATTTATGCATTTATTGGATTATTTATCATATTTTCTGTTCACTTATGTTAGTAATTTTTATGTATAATTATCATAGCAAATGTCTTATTAGTTTAATATCTTGTTCCTTTTTTTAATAATATAATTTAACAACATAAGACGTACATCAGTTACAGCGAACGGCGAATAGTCGAGGGTTTGAGCAAATAGCGGGCTGTAGTTAAGGCAAGAGGATTTAATTTTTTTATGAAAAAATCAGGGAAAATGCTTTGAAATATTGTGTGATAAATGTAGAATGCATTGCAAAACAATTTTTGCGTATGTGCGTCTTTATCGGATGTTGAGACGCCAATTTTAAAGATCACGTGCCCTATTTTTGTAGTGCTGCTTATGAAATTTTCCCTGCCCTGCAATTCACAAACCATCCCTTAGTTTATATTATCTCTGTTCACATAATTTGTACACAGATCTACACTTTTGACCATGTTTCACCTACATAGCTTACCCCACACAGCCAGGAGAAAATTAATATTAATATAAATAATATTACTATTAATACAATATTAATACAAATTAATACTCAGTAATATTCTTATACAATGTAATATTAATATTAATTTATAAAATATCCCTTAGCTGTTTTCTACCCTAATTATACGTTGTTATTTCTATACAAATGTACATTCTTTAACAAATTCTCATCAAATTATACTAACATACCCTCTACCCTATTTTCTAGGCAACAAAATATTAGATCAACATCCCTTAGCTGTTTCATACCTATATTATATAATTGTTCATTGCTTGTGAACATATTCGATTTTTGGAACGATGTGGAACGAAATGTTACGGTCAAGCTTCTTGCAATCTGAGAAATTACTGTTACACACGGCCATGTTTATTTATGGAGATGAGATCTTCCAAGACGTGTAAAGCAGCCCTAAAATTGTCAAAAGTATCTAACAATTCAATTTAGATAAGGTGAGTCATTTTGAAATAGATTAATGTATTATTTTGTTTAAGAATGTTTGCAATTTTTCCTATACCGCCCATAGTAATCTTGCTCCCGTGAATCTCAAGCAGAGTAACTGCTACCTAGCGGTGGAACCAGTGAACTACCTCAGTCATCACACTTTCTCCTCTATTCATTATGGTATTGCTAAAAATTCTTAAAACTGTTAGAAAATGTGTTTCAGGTCCATAAAATAAAAGTCTTGTATTAAAATGCAGATACTGCCCTCTTCCTACTACGTGTTTCGATGCTAATACATCATCTTCAGGTGATTTTCTGCATGATTTGTGGAAATTATGTTGTGGGCTGGAAGTGCAGCCTTCTGTCAATAGATGTGTACATGAACTGTTATCTAGACAGGTGCCATAGAAATTTTGTCGGCCAACCTGTGCTGTGTAAGAGACACATTGAAAAGCAAAACCACACTTGGGAAATTATTTCAGCCAGGCGAGTAACTGGCTCCTGCCCCTGCTAATCTTAACAGACATTTTCTTATTTCACTCTTCGGCAATAAAACCTTGCTACAGATGACCAAGTGGCGAATGGAGAGGCATGAATTAGTAGCGGTACTGAGTAATGACAGAAACACAATATAAAAATGGTGTGATATTCACAATATTTTGTTGATACTAGATAATAATATAATTTTTTTTTTTCATGACGTAACTAATTAATGGTACTTACGAATATTGTTGCCGTGGATCGTAACTTGACATTCCCGCATGCAATCTGGTTGCTATGAAAACAAAAGAAATCTCCATGTGGTAAAAATTACAAAAAGCACAAGTGCTGTAAGGAAAACCATCATAATACAAGCCTTTATGGAAGACTGGAACCAAGGCCCCCCAGTTTGTGGCGACTTTAACAGGACAAATATTCGGTCCCCATAAAAACCAACATATGTGAATCACTTTCAGAAATATAACATCCATCTTCAATAGTGTATAAACATAACATTTTCAGCTAATATCTCAATTAATATAAATAAACTGATATAAATAATCATCGTGCAAAAAATAACATGCAATACACGTGCCATAAGCGCATAATGGATCTCGGAAATTGAAAAAAACTCTGCGCAAGCACCTCGTTTTTTCAAACTCTTTCCTTGATCCGTATGCACCGCTTACGGCACTTGTATCACAATATACTATCTTTTACTGTTCAATATGAGATTGAAATTTCAACATATTTTACAAGAATGGGTGTGTACTGGTTCCAGGGTGAATACCTAATAAACACCATTTGTGTCAAGTTCATACTTTCCCCTAAAAAAAGTTCACTCCCAAGTGATACAAATGACATCAATATCTAATTTTCCCTGTTTGTAGGGTTAGACTACTGCTGCACTGACCTCAATTGATTGTACCATGTGGTATGTGCAATGTGTCATGAGAGTTCTACAGCTAAATAATGTTCTTATGTTTCAGGTGCTCAGCCAAATAATGCGTCATGGATTAGACTGTCAAGTCTAGATTCCACGGGAAGAACTTCTTCTAGTACTGTTGGTGGAATAACAACTATTTCCGAATCTCTACCACAGTCTGATATTGATACAAACATGACATCATTCAAATCATACTATGATGTAACAAATGAAGTTTGTGATGTTGGAAAAACCAGATTTACAGTTTCATCACCATCTGATTCTTTCCTACATGTGTGATTACAGAAAATGAACTTGAATTTACATAAGAAATTAGGTGTAAATGTTTCCTATTTTTGTACATATTATTTATTAATTCATGTACTCTATTTTAAGGAGTACAATATTTTTCATATACCAACATGTACGAAACAAGTTACACATTTGTACGAGGGTTATTTGGAATGTAAGGTCCGAATCACAGATAAAGAAAACAAACACATTAATATGTAAGAAATATTTATTGCAGCATTTACAGAGATTCATAGGCTACTTCTCTACACAGTCAGCACTGTTATCGAGACATTTATCTTAGCGGTGTACCAACAATTGTACGCCCGTGTCATAGGACTCTGCCGCCAACATTTGGAGTCATGGAATCACTCCCGTCTGTACCTCAGCATTGTTGTGGAAATGTTTTTCTGACAGAAATTACTTCATGAGACAGAAGAGAAGGAAATTACTTGGCATGTGGTCGGAGCTGTAGGGTGGATGGTCGAAGATCTCCCATCCAGGTTGAAGCAACTGATTCTGTGTGGCGTTGGTTGTATGGGGCGGTGCATTGTCATGCAAAAGCATAATACCTCTTGTCAGCATTCCAAGTCTCTTGTTCTGGATCACCCTCTTCAGATTTTTCACCCATGTTTCATCCCCAGTGACAACAATGTCGAGAAACTTATCTTTCTCTGTGTATCGCTGGTGACAGAGTCCTATGACATGGGGATATAATTGTTGGTACACCGCTAAGATACATGCTTTGATAAAGGTGGCAACTATGTAGAGAAGAAGCTAATGAATCTCTGTAAATATTACAATAAATATTTCTTATTTATTAATGTTTTTGTTTTCTTTATTGGCAATTGGACTTTACTTTCTGAGTAACTCTCGTATATTGCTTATTAATGTTAAGGATTTAACTCTCATAATAGGATTAATTTTTTGTATTTTGTAGTTTCATCACAGCAATACTAGGGCTTCAAAATCTTAAAAAAAGGATGTTTTATGTGTTTTTTAAAATTTAATATGTAACAGGCCTACTTTACAAGAAAATAATTTTAAATTAATTCAACTGTTATGCTTTAAACCTTGTGAGATTCATAAAATTACACCATAGATCCAATAAACTTAAGAAAATCATATTAAGCAAAATAATAATGCATTATAAATTAGAATGTCACATTTAGTCTTTCACAGAGTAATATATAGGCCCTACATAAAAGCCATTTAATAGTTTGGTAAGATATAGAGAGATAAGCAGTTTAAAACTTGACGAACTATTTCAAATCTAACTAGACATAGTTTCATCCATGTTGCACAACTGAGACTTAGTGGATTGAAAAGAATAAGTACTGGTAATTATGTATGTAACCCATTAGCACAATGTACAATGTTACTACAGTAGAACTCCATCTATCCTGATCACCAATTATTTGGATCGCTTTGTATTCAAGTGGTTTTTTGCAGCAGCGAGCATTGAGAAACTCTCTTTCAGTCGCAAAAATCGACACAATCGACAGTTTGTCTGCAAAACAACTGACTTTTGGTAGCATGCTTACCTTCCACTCTAGCAGTCTGGGTTCGATTCCCGGCCAGGTTAGGGATTTTTCTGAAGTGAAAAATCCCTTTCCTGGGTTCAAGACTAGGTGTTTGGGTTTGTGTTAGGTTAACATACACACTTTGCACAGTTCTCATTATTAAAACAACTGACTCTGAATGATATGCTCAAGATGAGACATTTTATGTAAGAACAGTAGTGTACAATTTAGTTTTATTAAAGAAATGATTTAATGATTTATCCAATTATCTGGATATCTGACTATCCGGATCAGGTTCATTCAAAATTAATCCGGATAATTGGGGTTCCACTATATTTGCATTATGGACTAAGAATTGTCATTTTGTACCGATAAGATGATAGGGCTGTCCCATTAATTTGTAGGGCCTCGGCCAATACAACTGCCAACTTTTGAAAGTAAAAACAAGCGAGATATCACAATCAACATAACACTACAATGCAGTTCAACATTAGCAACACTTTCAAGCTGGCTGTGTGTCAGGCTGTGTGAATGCAATACTTATTTAAAAATTGGAACAATAATTTAACGTGAACACTCAAAGCATTTACTTTTATAAGGCTCTAAGTGCCAAATCCATAATTTTTCAGCTGATAATTTTAAATGGATCTATGTACCCAGACGAATGCATTTCAGAAGGGTCCAAGGTCCAGGGAAAGCCACATTAACAGCAATAAATTCCAAGATATAGCGCTGGGACTATATCCTGCAAGTCTTTCTGTGAATCTATATCTTGGTTGGTTGGTTGATTTTGGCACTTAGACCCTTATAAAAGTAAATGCTTCACATGTTTTCAGATAAAACTTTGTTTATATTTCTGAACTCTATTGTACTTTGTATAATCACACACAGTGATTCTAAAGACCTTACAGATGCAAATGTATCTCATTTTCCACCTCTTTAAAGTTTCATATCTAGTGCTCTGCAAATGCAATGAACAGGTATGGAATTCAAAATTTTAGCACCATCCTATTTTCCTTTGTACAGCATGAGCCATATTGCAGGATTATATTCTTAAATACCGGTAACTGATTCTGTAATCATTACAATTACAATTACAACTTCCTTCCTACCAGATATTACATTCCTGTGGCATTTTCACTACTGCCATAATGCTTCAGCTAAAATGCCCGAGTTCAATCAAATTTGCTTTTATTCATATTAGTTTTATTTCTTGTGCCATATTATTAAGAAAATGTATTACCACTGTTTTCTCAGGGCTTAATTTTGTTCCTGTTTCATGCCCAATTATTATATTTTTGTTGTGTAATTTGTTTTGTAAAAATCTTAAATGATTTAAACATAATGCAATATATATCTATTCTGTCCAACCAAAAAGAAAATTATGTATCTATTCTGGCCAACCAAAAAAAATATGAATAATTTACTTAAACGTTATCCCTCCCTTTCCTCCTTTCATTTCACTATCTGAAGAACTCTTATCCTCTCACATTTTTCTCGTTGTAGGCCTATTTCGAGTTTATGCCATGAGTCACGCTATTCATCACCTGCAAATTTCCAGATGCTACCATATACTAGTTTATGGAGAGTGAACCAATTCTCTCTTTCTGCTTTCTTTCTGGTCTTACTCAGGAATACAACCATGGATGTTTCAGATTGAACTGATAAACTAAAATCTACAATGCAGAGTCCAAGAAATGGGCAAAATGTTTTCATGTCAAATCACTTCAATTTTCCATGCTGATATTAGGAACATCAGGTGTACTCAGATATGAATGGCTTGATTTATTATGCCACAGAATTCTTATTTTGTCCTCTTAGGACAAGAATTGTCACTAAAATCTTCATGGCTTCCAGGTATCTTCCATGTCATATTTAAGGTGTCTGCAAAGTTTCGACCATTTCACCGTGGTCTTTATCAAAGTTACTGCAGTACATTTTATCATCAACAAGGGCCATGGAAGCCTATGATCACAAGATCTGTCACTGTTTTTCTGAATTCAAAGGATTCCTCCACATATCATTCAAAGACAGTATTCAAATTCCAGTTACCGTATTGTTTAAACATTAGAACATGGTAGCAGGTGACCATCTAAGGCAGTGCCCAATGTACTCCTCAGCACTTTTAAGGCCTAGGCATTCCATAATTAGTTTCACTTTTTTCCCAAACATATTAACTTCAACCACCTGTATTCAAAACTTTCCATTTTGATAAAAAGCAAAGTATTTATTGGCTAGTTTTATAAGAAAATCAATGGAATCTAACTGGCCATCAACAAGAAAACTTCTTGAAACATTCGTATTGGATTGAACTACTCTAATGACAAAAGCTGAACACACATCTTCAACATAATTGACTGTTAATTTGTACAGCTGATCTCAACCAAAAGCACATTCCAAATATGACACTTTTTAATCATATCGTTTATCGGCTGTATTTTGCAGAAATAGTATTAAGTGATTCCTCTCTAAAATTTTATATTTCTTCGGAAGAAAAACAACAGATTGTCTCTCTAAAAATTATTTAAGTTTAGAATATTTAGTAATATCTACATTATCTTTAATTTGAGGAGGTACATTTCAAATCGTATTAAGTCCACCCACGGATGAGAATGAGTTTTATATGATTTCATATAGTTCTGACTTCCGAGTATGCTTTATCATCCTGTGAAGTCTGTTTTTGTCTAACTTAATTAAATCCCCTTCAAAATAATGCATAAAACTAAGTGTTCTTACATTCCTTAGTTTACATTTGAACAGTTTTTCTTCTCTCCTGAAAAATTTACAAAAGTGGACTTAATACGGTTTGAAACATACCTCCTCATTTATTAGTTTTGACTTTATCATTGAGGACTCAGACTTGTTTGCATTTTTCATGAAAATAATAAAAATAAATTGTAACCTATTTTATGTAATCTGATAAAGCTTTTATTTTATACCATCCTTGAACAGTTTCATACAACTTTCTAGACTTATCAGGAAGTAAATTTAAGGATGCATTATGTACAGCTTTAGTAACTCTCAGATCTTTGGTCAGGTTATAACTTGACTCACTACTCTATGTTAAAGCATCACTTTTGTAGCCAGTATAACTTACTAAATAACTGTTATCTGTTCAGATCTGGAAGAAATGTAGGCCTAGCTAGTTCGACATGTTAAAAAAATTGTTTTATTTTGATGATTACGTTTCAATGGCAGAAAATTTTATTTTTATACATTTGCAATTTTCTCTGTTACAATTAATTTTTATTTTAATTCAGCTATGTTATACTTCTTTTAACTACCATGCCATATCAGGAGTTTGGGATCTGTGTCTATACAGTAGGGTAGGACATGGAACTATTGATTGTCAATTGTTTCTATTATTGGTGTATTTTTATGGAGTAAATTTCAACTGATATTAATTTAAATGGATATGATACAAGATAAAAAGGTGAGGATGATTCATGGTATGTAAATATCCAATTCGGCATTTGTCTTTACAACTGGGGAAACCATGGAAAACCCATGTCAAATTGGCCAGCCATGGGATATGAACCTGGGACCTCCTGAATGCGAGTGTAAGAAGTACCATCTCAGCCACCTCCCTCGGTAATTAATATTTTATTAGCACTGCAGCAGTAAACATACAGTAATGAGAACAATTTCTTTCAGGCACGTATTTAGAAATTAGTTTTTGAGTGGGTCCTAAACTGATTGAGATAAATTACTGACATCTTCTCTTCCTGAGTGAGACACAAAACATTGATTTTTTCTACCTATTGCTTTAAAAATCTCATGATTCGGGAGATGTCCGGACCCCCAAGGCCCCCTAAAATACATCCTTGATTTCCATGTCAGTATCAAGTATATAATGTGGAAGGCCTACATCTCAATTCACTGAACTGGCAGTTCCTGAGGGAAAAGTTTAAAAACCACCGAGTTAACAAATTATTTCATTCCTTTCCTATGTCAGAAATAAAAAGGCAATTATTATAATCTATTTTATAATATGCTATTTCTATTCCTTAATATAGGCTCAGAATTTTTATAAAATAAATTTAGAATAGCCTTTCAGTAGCTATGACCTACAGTTCTTAAAATAAATGTTGTTAGGAAAGCATTAAACATTCTGGTGATGATTTTTTCAATTTTCAGTATACACTGGTATGTAAGAATTCTGTGACAGATACTGTGTGAAGAATAGAAAATGATGTTATTTTGAAGTCCTCATTTCTCATTAACTCATAAAAGGGTAATTTATGTAATTTATTACTAAAATTAAAATAAACATCTGTACAAGAAAATAATGATGTTTTTCATATTATTAGCATTACACTTTATCCATGATCTCTAGAATTTTTAATTGAGCTGAAACGTAAAAGTCAGGGTCCACTACTCTCATTTTACGATTGTGACAAGTACACCGATGTCACAATTTTCAACTAACCTATTATTGTACAACACTTTATGATTATGGTGTTACCAGCAATAGGCCTATTTAACGTTATTTTATTTTATTAATTAATATTTTTAGTTTATTTTGGACCATTAGATGCACTTAATTTTCAAGGCTCTGTTTTCAAGTAAAGAAGCGCTTCGATGGTCCGAAAAATACGGTAATTTCCACAATTTTAAAATCTAGAGAAATTTGTGCCAAACAAAATAACAATTATATACCGGTACATCATTTGCATTAAAATAACTATTTTTAGTGTTACATCGTTATCTATACTGTATTTTTCAAGAGGTAGGGCCTGACATTAGCACTACATTCAGGAAAACAAGTGAGAGCTACGGTGACTATGTTGTCTGTGTTACTTATTCAACATTAGCACATGCTCAAGATTTCTTGAATCCCTTTTCTCTTGGGTTCAAATTGCATTTATTTACACTAATGCTGCTAAAATTCTGTTGAAACATAAGCATATAGCCAAGAATTTAAGGTTAAGATTTCAAGGTAATGCAGATATTTTCTATTTAATATAATTCACATTTGCCATTACCTGTGCTAACGTAATTAATAAATTTTCATGTAATCTTGTTTGCCTTAGTGAGTATAAGGAATTATTTCGTGTAACATTGAATACTTTCATGCTTAAGAGAGCGGCCATCTATGTTTACAAGCATCGTTCATCAAATGCTCACTAGAGGCGCTGTGATCGATTCAGCATCACAAACTTAACACAAATTAAGCTGAAACTAGCTCAGTGCTTGAAATCTAGCGAATTATGAAGTTCGATACATTGTATGATCGGAATTTAGAAATTTCATATGGATTCATAAAGTACATGCTGCAAATTCGCGCAGTACATGAATGCAACATTTTCCATACGTTAAATCAATAGTTTTCCGTAATGACGTTTCAGCATGAAGCTTGTCAAATATTTCTAAATTCACTCATTGGAAAACGCAAACACGGATCTTACTACAACACTCGTCCTTAACCTCACTTATTCATACATAATTTCAGTACATAGACTGTTTGACTAAACAATTAAGGGACAAGTCTTTGTCTTTAATTAGGGACTTCAACTAATGAATTTTATGGTAATTCTGATAATGACGTAATGAATTAACCTTATTGGTGAAACCTAACTCAGAGCGGCAAATCTCGTCGAATCAGAATTAATATGACATAATTTGTTTATGTTATACTAATTGCGCAATCAATGCGTATAAAAATCCCTCGGGGCGATTCACGCCCGCTTTTTCGCCAGTAACCTTCTGAAGAACTGCACGCCAGTTTGTCGCTGATTTTCGACCAAACAAAGACATGGTTACCAGCTAGTCTCAGCTACCATGCATCGTCAATGTGGCGATGTGGCCACTTACAACATGAATATTAGTTTCTATTAATAAATTTCATATACTGCGCTTCGCCTATATATATAATATTACTGCTATAATGTAGTGTGTTCTACTACGCTTCGCCTTCATACAACACAATATGTAGTGCATCGCTCATAACCTCCAAGTGCTTCACAATATAACACTGTACAACATGTAACTACTGTATTTCATTATTCTTCTTGGCAAGGTTGTACAACACTGGAAATTTATTTCACCAAATCTTGGTGATGGAAATTATTATTCATTGCACATGCCAACGTGACTAACATCAAGATTGTGTCAGTCATCGCATCAACCTCAAGTCAACTTCAAGAGAACAATACTCAAGAAGATCTAAATCCATCAAGCATTCGAGTCAAGACCGCATTTCAAACAGTGTTAAATCTCTTCAATTTTACTTGGTTTTAATTTTATATTATGTAATCAGTGATTTTAACAGTGATCAGTGCTTTCTCCGCTCACTTTACTAACAAATAGCAACCTCCAGTATTTAACTTAATAAATAATTACTAACTCCAAGTTTTGTGAACTTCTTATTTTTTTTGGTTTTCGATGTAGGGTCCAAATTCATTTGTTTATCCTTTTCCCCTTTCCTTCTCATACGGTCCATCTTACTAGAGGCCTTAAACCCTACATGTTGGTCCTCCGGCCCTTGGATCCTTCCAGTGCATTGTTTGATCCTTCAGCCGCACGTGTTCTCAGTGCAGCATTTAAATAAATCTGGAGCTTGCTAGTTTGTTAAGTTCACCTGTTTTTTTTTTTTTTTTTCTAAATGAGTGCAGTGCAGTGAATAATTCTATAGGCCTACCGTGCATTTTTAAAGTGTTCAATTCAATTTATTCCTGGCATATTGCTTAGCCAGTTTGAGTTAAGGTAAGCAGTGGCATGCGCATGCCCAGTGAGTTGCATGTAAAGTGTTAGTTTTTAAGGTTAGGTTGTGCAGCCAACGCCTAACACAATACTCAAACACAAGTTACACTTACACTTGCAACATTACGCTCAAGTAATACATTATTATTACTCATGCCTTTATAGCGACAAAGTGCTAGGCAACTCAACACATAATCATTTTCACATCACATAGTGAAATCTTTGCTAGGCCCCAGTAAGCCAAGACGCAGGCGAGCGGAGTTTAACTTATAGATATTTGCTCTCATTGTATTCATTTCAAAATGGCGACTGTAGAGTCAAACATTAATACTTTGAAGTCGAAGCGTGCTCCACTAAAGGCTCAAATTACTCGCCAAGTGAATCACATCTCAGGCTATGTGATCACTAACGAAGCGTCCTTTCAAGAGCTTCTCTCTCGAAAGGAAAAACTACAAGAAACCCATAAGAGGTTTGAGGAAATACAAACTCAAATCACTCAATTAGATTTCTCAGAGGCCGAACTGGAATACGCAGATTCGGTAGAAGATGCAGTTCTTAAAGCTGTCTCGTATGCCAAGGGCCTAATCAAGGCTCATGAAGACAGCTTACTCCAAGCCGCTGCCCATGAGGAAGCGCAAATCAATCTTGCTAAACTTAACCGTGTCAAGTCTCAATTGGACGAGTACATTCAAACCATATATGAATTTGTCATCCAAGACGAGCTTTCCTATCAAGAATGTCTTATCCTTCGCGGTGAGTTTCAAAATATATTTGATGAATATAAGATTCTGCGATCCCAATTTCAAGAGATTGAAGAGTATCAGGGTGTTGAAGTAAACAGTCGTAAGGCTCTGGCTTATCTCAATTCTCTAGTTACTAAACACAAGGAGATCTATCAACCTGAGCATTCCTCTAGTAGTCAACGTTGGTCGTTAGATACTCCACCATCAACGTTACCAAAATTGCCAGAGATTAGACTTCCACGGTTCTCAGGCGATCCGGCAGCTTGGATCGAATTTCGTGACACCTTTACCTCTCTAATTCTTAATAATCAGCATATTTCAGAAATGGACAAGTTTCAGTATCTGAAATCTTGCCTAACGGCTGAGGTTATGTCAGTCATAAGAAACATCCCAGTTTCATCAGCCACTTTCGACATTGCATGGCGTACGTTGTCAGAAAGGTTTGACAATGATCGTCTTATCGCGAACACACACCTGGAACATTTGTTCGCGCCTCCGCATCTTGAAAGGAATAATGCAGAATCCCTGCAGCAATATCTAGACCACTTCGTTAGTACTGTGCATGCGTTACAGTCACTCAACACGGATGTTAGCTTAACAGACTTAATTATCTCTAAAATTGTTCTTGATAAGCTTCAACCTTACATCATTAAAGATTGGGAATCTTCCGTCAAACAGGACAGATTACCCTCTCTTCAGGATCTTTTCAACTTTCTTGAAACCAAGGTGCGGGTTCTCCAAATGACTGATTCAGCCATAAAGTCACAATCAAGTAATAATTCTCAGAATAATGTGAAGATTACTCCTACTACCACCCCAAATAACACTAGGAATAAATCCAATGATCATTCTCGTTGCATTTGTTGCAAGAAGCTCATGGTACATAACCTATTCTATTGTGATGCTTTCAGAGCAATGGATCTCAGGCAACGAGACCAATTTGTTCGATCCCACAAGATATGTAATGTTTGCCTTTCGCCAAAGGGTCATTCTTCTTATTGCAACACTTACAAATGCAAAACCTGTTCCCTCAGGCATAGCATTCTTCTTCACGATCCAAATGCCCAACCGGCTAATACTGCTGGTGTTGTAGCTTCTCGTACATCACAGCAGAGCTGTTTATTGCCCACAGCTACAGTTCTCATTAACGATTCCAATGGTTATCCAGTCGAAGTAACGGCGTTGCTCGATACTGGTTCCACTTGTAACTTAATTAGCAGTCGATTGTCTAATCGTCTTCATCTGCCACCCTATTCTCAGCGTACTACCCTCACGGGAATAATCTCATCCCAAGTGAGTACTCATATAGTGGTACCAATTTCAATCCATTCCAATGCGACTTCTTGGTGTTATGATGCAGATGCCATCGTCGTACCAGAAATCATTACCACAAAACTACCTAGTAAACCAATTGATACTCGCACATGGGACATTCCGCCCAATCTTACCCTCGCCGACCCACATTTCCACACTCCCAAATATGTTGATCTCTTACTTGGAGTGGAAATCTGTTCCCAAATTGTCTGTCCAGGGCAAATTACTGCCTCGCAGCTACCTGTCATGCAAAATTCTCACTTAGGTTGGTATGTTTCTGGAAAATTGCCTCCAGCTGATCCTAGTGAAGAATCTCGATCTTCAAGACGATTCCATTCAGGTCGTAAGTCATCGACCACTCCCAACAACATTCCTTCCACGCATGTGACTTCGTCACATTACTCTGCTTTTCTAACTTCGGACCAGGCTGTTAGCGATCAGTTAACTAAGTTCTGGGAGTTAGAAAAAATTTCCAATGAAGCCCCCTTTCCCAATGAATCATTCTGCGAACAACATTTCGTAGAAAACACTACAAGGGATTCTGAGGGTAGATACATTGTTAAACTGCCGTTCATTGCTGAACCAGAAACTCTTGGTAGTACTAAACTACAAGCTAATAAGAGACTCTTATCCTTAGAAAGGCGTCTAGCTGGCAATCAATCTCTCTCTACTGAATATGTTAATTTCATGGCGGAGTACGAACGCCTAGACCACATGGAGCCAGCGGACCCTACTATTCACTCTTCTTTCGAATACTTTATTCCACATCATCCAGTCTTGAAACCTTCAAGCACTACCACGAAACTTCGCGTGGTGTTTGACGCTTCAGCGAAGTCGTCAAACGGCAAATCCCTTAATGACATACTTGCCGTAGGTCCTACGGTTCAACCCGACTTGTTCTCTATCTTGTTGCGTTTCCGCCTAAACCCCATTGCATTTACGGCGGACATCGCTAAAATGTATCGTCAAGTTATGATACATTCTGACCATCAGCCATTCCAGCAAATCTTGTGGAGAAGTTCGCCTACTGACCCAATCAAAGTTTTCAACCTGAAAACTGTCACGTACGGTACCGCTTCTGCTTCTTTCTTAGCCACAAGAGCTGTAAAGCAACTTACAATTGATGAGGGAACACATTTTCCATTAGCCTCCTTTGTTCTTAACAATGCAACCTATGTGGACGACATAGTAGCCTCAGCCCCTACTGTGTCACAAGCAAGGTCAATGATATCGCAACTAAATACTCTACTTCCACTAGGTGGTTTTCAACCTAGAAAGTGGAGTTCTAACATTCCAGAACTTCTCGAAGACATTCCTCTCGAGTTGCAAGAAAATCAAGATTTTCGCACATTTGGCGATTCCGATGTCACTTCAATTAAGGCACTAGGTCTCATTTGGCAGCCTTCTAGTGACTTATTGAGAATCGAAACTTCCATTGACTCTTCTAAACCATTCGTCACTTGCTCTAGAAGAACATTATTGTCCTGCATTGCTTCTATTTTTGATCCTCTGGGTTTAATCTCTCCAATTGTTGCTTACTGCAAGATTATCTTCCAGTCCTTATGGAAGGAGACCTCGTCATGGGATGAATGTATTCCTGAACCAGTAGCCAAGAAATGGATCAAGGTTCATGGACAACTCCACTTAATTTCTCAAATTACCATTCCACGACTAGCATTGTCACAAAACTCTAATTCCATTCAACTGCATGGGTTTTGCGACTCAAGCGAGGTAGCTTATGGAGCCTGTCTTTACTTACGCTCCATTGACCAACACGGCGATGTAAAAATCTCACTACTTTGTGCTAAATCTAGAATAGCGCCCATCAAAGCCACTACCATACCGAGGTTAGAACTCTTAGCAGCACATCTGCTAGCTAACCTAATCCACAAAGTCCTTCCCACTCTACAATTGCACATTACATCAGTGTACTTATGGAGCGATTCTAATGTAGTATTGGGATGGTTGCATCGCTCACCCATCACACTCAAAACCTTCGTAGCCAACAGAGTTGCGGACATTCAAGAATACACTGCAAATCACACTTGGCGTCATGTCGCGTCCAGAGATAACCCTGCAGATCTTATTTCCCGAGGTGCCACTCCTCAAGACCTAGTACAAAACAACCTATGGTGGTCAGGTCCCCCTTGGCTATCAGAAGACATTTCTCAATGGCCAGGTAACAATCCACTAGTTGTCCCTGATTCTTTACCTGAAACCAAGGTTGTAGCTCACATTCAAGCCAAGACTTGTACATTCTATGAATGGCTATCGAAGTTCCCATATCTAAAGACACTTCGCATCATGGCCTATGTTCTCAGATTTCTAAATAATTGTAAGAAGCCTCAAAACAAGTTGAAGGGCCCCTTAACAGCTGATGAAATCTCACTCTCCCTCCAGCATTGTGTTAAGGGCGTACAACAACAAGCATTCTCAGAGGAGGTTCAAATCCTCACCTCTGGAAATGACATTTCAAAATCTAGTAAATTACTCAGTCTCTCCCCCTTCCTAGATCAAGATGGCATTCTGCGTGTTGGCGGACGCCTTGAGCGGTCTGAGCTGCCATTTGATGCTAAACATCAAATGTTACTACCCTCTAATCATTCCTTTACCAAACATCTTATCCGTCACACCCATTTTCAAATGTGTCATGCCGGCCCTCAGCTGATTATTGCCCACTTACGAGAGAGATTCTGGGTGCCTTCCTTTAGGAAAGTAATACGTTCTGTCTTGAGGCAGTGCAATACTTGCTTTCGTTTCAAGGCTCAGCCGTTCCAACAGAAAATGGCCGATCTTCCTTCAGCAAGAGTCACACCTATCTCCCCGTTCACAAATGTTAGTATTGATTATGCAGGTCCATATTCAATTAAATATGGCGGTCCCCGTTCTAAGATAACTACTAAAGCATATATTGCCATCTTTGTTTGTATGTCAACTAAAGCAGTACATTTAGAACTTGTAACTACTCTTACATCACGTGCTTTCTTAGCCGCATTGTCTCGTTTCACAGGCCGTCGAGGCATTCCAAGTTCTATCACGTCGGACAATGGTACCAACTTCGTTGGTGCCCAAGCTGACTTACAACAACTGAGCGAACTACTTTCCTCCCATGAACATCAAGCTTCGGTTCAAGATGCCACTGCGCACTTGAACATCAATTGGCTTTTCATGCCACCCCACGCTCCTCATATGGGCGGTCTTCACGAAGCTGCTGTTCGATCTACTAAATACCATTTGAAAAGAATGTCCACTTCTTTCACCTTTACCTATGAAGAAATGTCCACATTGCTGATTCAGATAGAAGCCATTCTGAATTCTCGTCCACTTATTTCACTACACGAAGACATTGAGGACTTCAATTACCTTTCTCCAGGACATTTTCTCATCGGTAAGCCCCTAGTCTCACTGCCTACACCTGATTTAACCGGCGGTTACTCTCTACGTTCTCGCTGGGACACACTCCACCAGTTTGTAGTTAATCTTTGGAAAAGATGGTCAACTGATTATCTTTGTACCTTGCAGAAACGTTCAAAATGGACGAAAGCTTTACCAAATGTTAAAGTTGGATCTCCAGTATTGTTGATTGAAGATAACATTCCTCCTCTAAAATGGATTTTGGGCATTATTGATCAGGTTCACCCAGGTCCAGATGGCTTGGTGCGAGTCGTAACAGTTCGGACTCCCACCGGTCTCTACAAACGCCCCATTGTCAAACTAGCTCCATTGCCTATTGAAGACGAATAAACTCATTCAAGCTTCAGTATCGATGTACTTACAATTTTCAATCACTAACTTTCAATTAATTCATACATTCAACAGTTTTATACATTGCTTCACTCCCATATTATGGGTGATTTCTGGAGCCCCAGGGTTGCGATTCCAGCATCTCCTCGGCAGTTGTTTTGACCTCTCGCTCTTTACTGACAAAGTTTATTGAATACTTAATCAAAGGAGCGTCTAAATTTGATCTAAATCCGTTCTCGGACGAACCTTTGTGAAAATTTATCACCCCTTTCATTATAATCGACGGAACTTGGCAGGCAACCCCTCAGGTCGACCTGACCTTATCGCGACGCCACGAGCGTCATTGAACATGTCCCCCAGGGCACTAAGCCTGTTGGTGTCTTGGGTTAAGTCACTCGTGAATACTTGGTATGTTCACCAGTGTCTATTTCTACTACTATTTTCCATTTTTCATTATTTTTCATATTGTCATGTGCATTAAATGGATTGAACGCACCGCGTTTCAATCCAGCAGGCGAGTATGTTGAAACATAAGCATATAGCCAAGAATTTAAGGTTAAGATTTCAAGGTAATGCAGATATTTTCTATTTAATATAATTCACATTTGCCATTACCTGTGCTAACGTAATTAATAAATTTTCATGTAATCTTGTTTGCCTTAGTGAGTATAAGGAATTATTTCGTGTAACATTGAATACTTTCATGCTTAAGAGAGCGGCCATCTATGTTTACAAGCATCGTTCATCAAATGCTCACTAGAGGCGCTGTGATCGATTCAGCATCACAAACTTAACACAAATTAAGCTGAAACTAGCTCAGTGCTTGAAATCTAGCGAATTATGAAGTTCGATACATTGTATGATCGGAATTTAGAAATTTCATATGGATTCATAAAGTACATGCTGCAAATTCGCGCAGTACATGAATGCAACATTTTCCATACGTTAAATCAATAGTTTTCCGTAATGACGTTTCAGCATGAAGCTTGTCAAATATTTCTAAATTCACTCATTGGAAAACGCAAACACGGATCTTACTACAACACTCGTCCTTAACCTCACTTATTCATACATAATTTCAGTACATAGACTGTTTGACTAAACAATTAAGGGACAAGTCTTTGTCTTTAATTAGGGACTTCAACTAATGAATTTTATGGTAATTCTGATAATGACGTAATGAATTAACCTTATTGGTGAAACCTAACTCAGAGCGGCAAATCTCGTCGAATCAGAATTAATATGACATAATTTGTTTATGTTATACTAATTGCGCAATCAATGCGTATAAAAATCCCTCGGGGCGATTCACGCCCGCTTTTTCGCCAGTAACCTTCTGAAGAACTGCACGCCAGTTTGTCGCTGATTTTCGACCAAACAAAGACATGGTTACCAGCTAGTCTCAGCTACCATGCATCGTCAATGTGGCGATGTGGCCACTTACAACATGAATATTAGTTTCTATTAATAAATTTCATATACTGCGCTTCGCCTATATATATAATATTACTGCTATAATGTAGTGTGTTCTACTACGCTTCGCCTTCATACAACACAATATGTAGTGCATCGCTCATAACCTCCAAGTGCTTCACAATATAACACTGTACAACATGTAACTACTGTATTTCATTATTCTTCTTGGCAAGGTTGTACAACACTGGAAATTTATTTCACCAAATCTTGGTGATGGAAATTATTATTCATTGCACATGCCAACGTGACTAACATCAAGATTGTGTCAGTCATCGCATCAACCTCAAGTCAACTTCAAGAGAACAATACTCAAGAAGATCTAAATCCATCAAGCATTCGAGTCAAGACCGCATTTCAAACAGTGTTAAATCTCTTCAATTTTACTTGGTTTTAATTTTATATTATGTAATCAGTGATTTTAACAGTGATCAGTGCTTTCTCCGCTCACTTTACTAACAAATAGCAACCTCCAGTATTTAACTTAATAAATAATTACTAACTCCAAGTTTTGTGAACTTCTTATTTTTTTTGGTTTTCGATGTAGGGTCCAAATTCATTTGTTTATCCTTTTCCCCTTTCCTTCTCATACGGTCCATCTTACTAGAGGCCTTAAACCCTACAAATTCTGTCTCGGGCTATTCTGCAGTTGTTTTTCCATGTGTTAAATTATAAGTGTCCTTGTGAAAATGACTCCATTTATAGTACCGGTACCCCTTCAATTTATGGGAAAAAAAAAAGCATTGCATAAGAGTAAAACTACATCAATGTGTTTCATATGAAAAACATATGAAATAGAAGGCTCTACCCAAAGACATATAGAACTACTTACCCCTTCTTAAAATTTGAAAATAAGTTAAAAATAATTTGATTTG
Organism: Ectobius pallidus; assembly: GCA_964059195.1. Lineage (NCBI taxonomy): Eukaryota > Metazoa > Arthropoda > Insecta > Blattodea > Ectobiidae > Ectobius > Ectobius pallidus. Next base: position 98,555,252 of record CAXKWD010000007.1, read on the forward strand.
ATTTCAATTTGATCCATCAGAAAATATATGTTATGAGACACACCAATACAATCAGGGCCAGTTTAAGGGCCTCGCAACACCTGCAGCTGCGGCGGGGGGGGGGGGGGACCTGAGCACAAGGGGTCCCTTCGTCACCCTCTTGAAAAAAATAAGTTAAATGGCTAAATTTCCTGAAAAGCTAAGTTTTGAGTGATTTTTTTAAATTTTTAATTTGTGGTAGTTAATTTTTCTTAAATAATTAGAATCGAGCTAGGCTTATACTTTGTATGCCAGAATTAACAATACAAGACTGCAAAAGAAAGAGCAGGACATATTAAAATGAATATACTAAATGGGAATTATACTCTTTCTTAATCACTCTTTCAAATTCCGCATGTTGAAATTTTGTAACTTTGTTTTAGAGAGAATAGGCTAGAATGTTGAGGATTGTTTTGTAAAGTTATGTACCATACATCCTAGAAAACAATTAGATTAAGATTTTTATATTTTTACATTTTCTTTTGCAGGTAAATCTATGCCAATACAGTAAACGTAATTTATAAAAATGCCATTGCGTTACTAACTCTAATGTCGTATGTGGAATTAAACTATCAATGGAAATTTGCATAATATCTCCATCACGTAGTAAAAAATAGATTAAGCTTGATAAATCTGCAATAAACATACAGGGCCCCAACAGTATCTCTTTCAGGGAGCCCCAAAATCCCTTGGCCCTGAATACAATCTATAGTAATAAGAGGAAGTGTTTGTCTGTCTGTCTGTGCACGATGCCTAGCGAAATCTACTGAATGCAGAGATCTGAAATTTTAAACGTAGATGGAATGAAGGGTGGTTGAATGTACCTTGAAGCTGGATTTTTTATTTTCGCTTTCGTTTGCAACTTATGAGTGAAGAAATGGTAGAAAACGTGATATTTTGCGCTAAAGAAGCATCAGTTTTTGGTAACACAGTTCAATTGTCAATTCCATTGCAGGTAGCTTTGCCTTTTTTTGTCATAAGTTTGAAATAAAAGCAATACAATATTTTCAATATATCACATGGAATTATCGTACACTTCGATTCTGTGAGCTCATCCTGATCAATTCGTTTGCTTATAATGTCAAGGCATGTAGATGTCTGAAATTTTCAACCTAGACGGAAGAGGGATAATGAATATAGGCCTACATGGGCAAACATTGTTTGATTTGGACAGAACTCACTAAGCAGGGGTTTTCGAATCTGAGGTAATTTTCCCAGGTGCTGCTTTCTAATCGTGGAATGCATTCCAAAGCCGGATTTTTAGCTGTTTCATTACAATTATTAATCGCTTAGTTTATGAATGATTCATGCGTAAGTGTTAATAAATATAATGTTTTAATTATATTATTCTTAATTTTTAATTTCTGAATTAATTATCATGGGTGAAGCTGCGGGCACCTGCTATTACAAATAAGAATATAAATTTATAGTATTTAAATAGTTAATGTATAGAATATATAGTATTGAAATAATTAGTAGTAGGCCTAATATTATTACAATTTAACAGAATTGATGTTAAATAAATAAATACAAAATGTATCTAATGTATCTAAACAACATTTATGTTCCATTCCTTTATTTTTTTCATAATTTATAGAGCACATATTATAGAATGAAGGGGTCACAGTGCACTGAGTATGACTACAGAATAAAAACGTTTCTTAACTTATGTTCAGCTATTAGTTATAACTGTGACAGACATGAAAACTGAAATTATAAAAAATGGTGTTCTTGCAGTTTGAAATCAAAAATAGTTTACATAAAAAAAAAAGATCGAGTAACACTAGGGTGGCCATTTCTAAAGTGTCACACACACAGGAGGACACACTTCTTCGGTAATCTAGCATAGTATAAAACTTCGGGCATGGACGGCTGTACAGCAGATATTACGTGGTATAACCCTGACAAATTTTACTCAATAACTACATTTATATAAAATAAATGATAGTACGCTATCATCGTATGGACAAGCGTGCCAACCTTAGGAATAGATTCAGATTTTTCCGCGGCACCAACTAAACAAATAATAGTATCGTAGTATCGACAAGCATGCCAACCTTAGGATTGGCAGGATCATACGGGAAAATACAAATTTTATTAATATGCTTTACCGATCCATCAGTGTCTCGAAAAGGGGGACAAATCAACGTCCGGCATTAAGCCGCGCTGGATGGAGGACTGCTTAGCAAAAAGCCTTACAGTCCGGCCAAAAGCCGGACATCTGGCCACCCTAAGTAACACACATGTAACACCTTATGATTTTATTTATACAGTTTTTATTGGGATTCTTTTTACTAGAAGCTATCACTGCAGTTTATTTTTCCTACGTAAGAGAGATAAACTTGATAATTGGCAGTAATCACCTCCATTACATTCTGGACAAAGGAGATTAATTAACACAGAGTTGTGTATTAATGCTGATCCACAACAGGATATTGCAAAATCATCGTGTTCAATTAACTCAATTCTTGACTGCAAAGTTTAGTTTAGCTAAAGATCTTTAACAGTACACATGCATTATTTCTGTAGGAAAAATCTCCAAATTCTACTGAGCCATGCCTGGGGTATTGTTTGTGGTGTGCATTCCAACTGCAGAATATGAAAAGTCCCTGCTGTATGGGACAGCACCAGCTGCCCTGCCAAGCACGGATATATTTGGTTCTGGATTACAAAAAGGGCCAGCAGGTAAGATAAATTTTAGGTTATTTGAGTGGCTCCTTGTAAGCAACATTTTAAGGGGGGCAAAGGTTTCAGTACTAAAAATTAATAAAATGTATACTTTACACACACACACACACACACATATATATATATATAGTTGAAACCATTATAACGTATGTATGTATGCATGAATGTTTATTCATCCTTTGATCATTTTACATGATATAGGACACGTCAGATTCTTACATGACTGCATTAATTATTAAATAACATAATTACTAAATTTATGTAATTAACAAAGTTGTTGACTATTAAATAGTGATGGGAACCATTCGAATGAATTCATTCGAAATATTCGATTGTTAAAATCATTCGAAATGTTCGAGATGTTAAAAAAATCATTCGAATGATTTTGCTCTGCTCCAGACTAGGGTTAGAGCGCTTCGCTTACTGAACTGAAGTGTGAAAGCGAATGAATTCATTCGAATGCTTCTTCAACCTCTCGGAATCTGGCTTCTCGGCTCGTTCTCTCGTTCATTCGATTGTTTTCGTGTTCTATCGTGTCCCAGTTAGCAAAGCGTTCGGTAACTTCCATCTCTCCCATTCCAAGTGGGGATGGCATGACGCAGAGCTAGTTTCAACCCCAGGCTACAAAATATATTTTGACAATAAAATAGCCGTTCTCTCGAATATTAAAAAGTTCAATTTTTCACAGATTGTTCCTATTTTACATCCATCATTAGCTTCTACATGAAACATATGCATTTTCAAATGGATTATTTATTTGATTAATTACCGTATGTTATGAATTATGATATTAAATACAGCCATTCAAATTTTTACATTTGATACATTTATAAGATTTGGAAGCAGTACCAACATTAGCTATTTACATAAATGCATATCTTCAACAACCTAAGCTATGAGTATTTACATTCTTACAAAGTTAATTATACCAGTCAAAAGTAATATTCTAAGTTATACTTTAATTATTGACTCGAGATCAGATTACTTAATCAGGAGGCAACATTGCAACATGTTGTTTAGAGTCCATTTAGATATCAATCATAATTAATAATTCTATACCACATTGAACTGTTGAATTAGTTAACTGAGACATGTTCCAATTACCTTCATATTTTATAAATTATCTAAGTAAGAGCATATTTTCCGCGACAAACTATAATATGGGTATACTAATTTAACCTTTTCACTTCTGTTGTTTCTACTATTTTTGTCTAAAGATCTGCAGTGTTCCAACATGTCAGAGAACTGGCAACATCTAATTTATTTTAATGGTAATGCCACCAAAGTGGGAATGCTTGCATTTTTTCCCTTTTAAAATAAAAAAAAAAAACATCCACCCCTAAAGGGTTGTGTTCAGAAGGTGAATGGACTTGCAGTCTTTTCAATTTCCACATCCTAATAAAGGGGAAAAAATTAGGAAGAAAGGAAGGAAAAAAACCTGACCCCATCGCCAACCTACATGTGCTCAATCAAGGCTCAGTTTACTCAGGCGGAAATACTCTTCGGCCAGGCTTTGCAGAGACCTTGAATTGCTTTTGTCGGTTCCTAATTATACAAGAAAATTATATATAAATCAACAAACATACTTCTTTATAAAATTAATAATTATTGAGATACAGATTAAAGAGCCACGACCTATAGTGCATGAAAATAGCATTGTACTAAACTTTATTCTACTGTTTATTAACTGAAATGTTCGTGTTATTTCTTGTCTTATTTTGATTCGTTGTCTTTGAACAGTTATGTCTGCATTTATGCAAAAATACTGCAATATGACGAAACATTACCTTCAGTATGCTATTATAACACAGTAATAAAATAAATAGTACTAAATTTGTTTCACATATGCTCTCACATACGTGTTATTGAATTTCTTAGTTAAACGAACGATGTCTACCCTATTAAATAATAATTTGAAATCTTCAGATTTAAATAGATTTGGAGATCTTATCGAATTATAGATATAATTACTTTACAGCATCGCATATAACTGACAATATAGTTATTCGGATTTCCGAACGTAATAAAATAAACTGAAGAATACACTGTACATAATCAATTTAATAACTTATTTACCTTAATTACTATTTATTAAACTTGAAAATTTGAATGGACCTAATACTAAAATTAGATACATTTCATTTCGTTGTATTCAAGTTTGGTCGTGAAAATATATTTATCTATTTTAGGCCTACTATTGTCTTTTTGTGTATTATATTTATCCTTCCATGCTTTAACTTCATATTACATATTACATCGCTTAATTAGGAGCTTAGGGTATACCAATAAGCCGTGTAATAATAATAATAATAATATAATAATAATAATAATCTGTTTCTGTTGTTATGTTCTCTATTCATTGGGATCGATAGGCCTATACAGCTATAATGATTAAGATAATATTATTAGGTGAATAGTAACGATAAGTCGTGATAAGGAAATATTCAATCCTTTGTGAATGGGATACTAAAATTAACCTACGGCAAATGATTTTTTTTATAGTCAAAGATAATGATGCAAACTTATTTTTGTTATTAGGAAAGTCATATGAGCTTTTATTGCAAGACAAAAGGATTGACTGGTATTTTATTTAAAATTGCAAGTCCAAAGAGAAAACTAATATGAACAGATTTTTTGTTATTTATGATTGATTTAAAGCTTTAAGAACGTGTCTTGAAATTACATAATTTTTACTTTTTCGTAAATTGAAAAGTTATATTATTTTGTACTTGTTTGTATTATGCTTGTTATTAAACACCACAGATATGCAAATGCAAATAATAACTACGAAGTTGCCTGGTTATTGCTGCATTAAGCAATTTATATTTGTAGGACTTCAAGAAATTTCATGTTAGGCCTAATTTACTGTATTTACTACAGCACTTGTTCGAGACTACATGACTAAAATAATAAACATCTCTGGAGGCCGTGTTTGTTGTAAGCTGGCCGCATTGTTCTCTGCCGGAAATGTGCGCACTAAGTTTAAATCTACCCGCTTTCGAATGCCAATGAAGTGAAGTGAGAACGGAAGATTTCATTCGAAAATGTTGAAGCTAGCGAATGAACATCTCGTAGGTTGCATGTAACTATCCCTCTAAGAATAAAACACTTCGAATGAATTCATTCGAAATATTCATTCGAAATGTTTAGTTCTGCATTCGAATGATCATTCGATTGTTAAAATCATTCGATTTTTCCCATCACTACTATTAAACACTTTAGGCCTCACTCCTAAAGTGTTTAATAGTCAACAACTTAGTTAATTACATAACTTTGTTGCTTCACTGTATTAAGTTCCATTATCTCTTGAGTCCTCATAAATAATTACTAAAGTTTACAATGCTAGTGTGTAAATTAAAATTGAAATGCTGAAAATATTACCTGTAAATTAAAATTAACATTTACAAAGTGCTTATAACTACTAACTTATTTTTATAACTAGTAACATAATTAACTTACTTATATCTAACAGTCTAAAAAAAATCATCTAAGCTATAAAAACAGTGCTCTATTAGAAACATTTAACGTCATTGCTTGTAACGACATATTCGGTATAACAGCAAAATCTAATGGTCCCATCTACATTCTATATAAACACTCTATTTTAAAAATCTTTTAGTACGATCTCACTTATTATGACATATCACAAAAAACGACATACTTTTACAACATTTTTGGAGAAATGTATTGGCTATAATGCCCAATGTTGTTTCTTTTTACATTTTTGGATTGCCGACAACAATGTAACACTTATTTTCAAACCCGTTTCCAGTAGATTGTGGATTTTGAATCAGTAGGGTCATATCTGTTTGGTACTCAAGGCAAGCACTGCTCTCAAGATGTCGCTAAAGAAAAGGAAGTGTTTAATATTGAAGAGAAATAACAAATAATATGGTGATAAAACAATGGGGAAACAATCGTCAGTATTGTGAAGTGAAGTGTATTGTTTTGTGATTATGTAGTGTGTTGGATTTTCTATTTGTGTAAGGTAGGCCTACAGTACATCACATTTTTACAACATTGTAAAAAAAGAAAGAAGAAAGTGTAGGCCTTCGTAATTTACAGTATTGCATTTACTGTAGGACAGTACAAGCATTAATTTGTATATATAGTAGGCCTATGTTCTATAATAAATTTTTGTAATGTATTAACTGGACTGAGAATAATTCATTAATGACTAACATAGCACATCAAGGTTAAAATATAAAACTTACGGATTTGAAATGTTTAGGAAAAAGTCCAGTTTGTGCGACTATCGGCTATAATGACCATATGGGCCCTTGTGAGTCGTCCAACTGATTTTGACTGCATTTTCTCACTAACAATCCCACCTTCTATTTTGGCATGTTCAATACTCGTTACTTCTACTAGCTTACATGCTTTTCATAGGTAATACAACTAGAGGTCCGGAATTTATCTTGAGAGAATTTGGATCTCGAGTTATATTTATTGTGACTATTTACTATGTAATGAGCAGGGCCCAGATTCTAATGACATGTCATCTTTTTATTGATGCTGCATAGACATTGCTAACTTGTGGATAAATCCTAATCATGGCCTCTAGATTACAGAAATGCATTTTTATTAGGTCATTTTTTGTCATTTTATGCAGTTTTATATTTTTAGGGCATTTATTTCAATTATAGGTCATTATTTTGTCATTTTTGTGTCATTTGCTTCCTTATTTAGTCATTTTCATGTATTTAGGCCTACATTGAGTGTATTAACTTTTTTTTGTCGCTAGCGGTGCTGTCTTTGAAGTGTTGTTTGTTTAATGCAAGAAGGAAAAATTCGGTGTTAAGTGTTGTCATGTCTCAGTTGGAAATAAGAATCAAAGAAATGCCAAAATGTTGTATTATATTACTATTGTTATTAGATTGACTTAGCACCAGAGTCTGCCACCTGCCTGGATTTGAGAGTGCAAACTACTGTTTACCCTCAATAAACAACAATATAATCCGACAGACCACAAAAGGAAATGCCGAATTTGGACTCGCCAGTGCCTCAGTGCCAGTATATATTTCCATGAGAAAAGAACATTCACAACATTACAGTTATTTACAGTTTTTACAATTATGTACAAACTAGTCTATAATTTTGTGTGTACAATAATAATTTTTAATAAATAAAATATCAGTTTTAGGTAATTTTTTATAATTATTAAATCATTTTTTTTAAATTTAGGGTCATTTTATAGGTAATTTTTAAAACAATTTATGTCATCAAAATCCGAGCCCTGGTAATGAGTATAGCCATGGTACAATCTCAGGCAACAATATTGGTATTACTCTTCGAATGAAATATTTTCAAATTTTGATGCATGATTCACCCGACTAGGCCTACCGGTACGCTTGTCTACACTTGCAACAGAACTAATGAACTAAAATTGTCATAAAATAATCCTCTCTTGGGTTTATAACTGGTAGCATGGTTTTACTATAAATAATGAAAATTTTGTTGTTCTTTTTCTTTCTTTGAAATGAATACAGTAAATAGACCTACACTTATTTTCATTTGGGATGTCAATATATTAGTGGACTTACTTTGTTATTTAGCAGGAGAGAATCTCATCAAATTGGATGCTTTAGATCCAAGAAATGAGAAACAAGGATTGGGCAACATGAACCCTTTGTACAATGACAAAATAGGGGGAAGACATCCAGCCGTTGCTGCCAGACTAAGAGTACCACCACAAGGAATGGCATCAAAGACCTCTAATGTTGATATTGTGCCAATGGAAAGGGTAAGTCTTTCTTATTTCTTATTCAATGGCAATTGATAATTCCTCAGCAACCTAAAGCAATATTATTTATTTTATAGAACCCGAAGGTTCATTGCCATGCTTACCTGAGCCTGCCATGCAACCCTATTCTGTACTAACTCTGTCCAATCATCCCTTGCAAATCCTACTTCCCTTAAATCTATCCTAATATTGTCCTTCCACATGGTCTTTTCACTTCGGGTCTCCCAGTCAATACTTTTGAGATGTCTTTCCTCTCCCATGCACGCAACATGTCCAGCCCATTTCATCCTCCGTGATTTAATTACTCTTACTATATCTGGTGAAGAGTACAGGTCATGAAGCTCGTCATTATGTAGTTTTCTCCTGTTCCCATTTTAATTTCTCTTAGGCTCAAATATTTTCCTAAGCACCCTGTTTTCGAACACTCTATATTATATTATAGTACGTGTGACTCTGAATAAAGGGACTTTTTAAGGCGATTCAGAATCATGGTTGTCATAACTCTCTAACAGTGGTAGCTTGTACACGAAACCAGATATGAGCTGCAGTATTTTGTCAAGAACCATAGAGAATGTAAAAAGGAATGGAATATACAATCAATATGAAGTAAAATCTACATTCAAATATAATATAGGCTACATGTGACTTAACCATCTAATGGTCACACTTGTTTTCTGAGCATTATTTCACTGCAAATCTTTCTAAATAGCCTAGGAAATTGTATCGACAAGAATTATTACCGGTAGGCTACAATAACTACGGTACTGAATTTCTATAATTTTAACAATAAGAAATAACAAACACAATAATAATAATAATAATAATAATATGATAATAATAATAACAACAATTACAAGCAAACATAACTGACCATAAAAAACATATCCTCCCTATAGTAAAAACTGGATGGGAACCAAATACTTTTATGCAGCAGGCAGAAATGTTGGATTGTGAAGCCTTTAGGCAATTACATTTTTATATAAAAAATATTGAATTATTATACTGGTAAATTATTAAATTTTTTTTATGACAATGAAATGTTCTGATACATGTAGAACTACAATACTGGAAATTACTAAGAATTCAATCTGACCTACTTAAAGTTTACACGTTTCGAAAGCACTTTTTAGCAGTTTACTTCATTGATTAGCCTCTAAATGATGTGTTAATGAAACTGACGTTAACAGTATCATGGACATTGGTTAAGATTTTTCAGTACTATAACAATTGCTTTGTCCATATCAGGAGCAAAATAATTAGTATATTTTGATACCCTATAAAGGCCATCCTGTCGATTTGAGAAACCAGGGGTGGAAGTAAATTGATGTACCGGTAGATGAGAATTTCATACCCTGCATGAATAAATTATTTTGCACCTATTTTGAATTTTCATATAAATGAAAGTGATATACTATATTTTTAAGACAAGGAACAAATAATATAACAAGAAGAACAAAAACATCATCATCGTCATCATCGTCATCATCGTCATCATAGTCATCATCGTCATCATCATCATCATCAAAATAATAACAATAACAATAGTAATAGTAATAATAATAACAATAATAATAATAATAATAATAATAACAACAATAATTATAATAACAACAACATTGTGAATGAAATTAAAAAATGAGATATTGAATTAATTTTATTTAATATTAATAGCCCTTTGGTTTTTTAATATAATGCATTCAAATAAGAAAATTATGGTTAAATAACAAATGTAATGAAAAATGCACTGATATTTTAGAACAATGATGAATGTATAAAGTCATATTATAATAAACATTTCACATTTAAAATGGCTTTTGTTAAACAAAAAAATGTGTTGTTCTCACTTTAAAAGATATAAATAAATGCCAAGCATAATGAGAAGTACAGAGGGGGAATCTGAGATAGAAGTTAAATGCATATCTGTTCATCATTCACATTTTGTTAAAATAATACTTAGAATTTGTAATTTTGAGTTATCAGTAGCTAGAAAGAAAATTCTATTCCAGCATTCACATTTTGAGAGGAGGCTGTTAGAGAAAAACCCTTGTATCATATTGACTGGCGATGAGATTTGAACTTGCAACTTCTTAAAAATCAGACAACTTTGCTAACCTTACTCATTCTCAAGGTGGCCATTCGTCCAGCATTGTGTTGAACAATCCATATTTTTAGAGCTAACTGCCTGCCATCTGGCACTAGCTCATGCTGGATATTAATTCGCGGGTGTGCGGGCAAAGAGAGTTAAGTCCACCATCCTCAAAAATTGAGATATGTCCATAGAGTTATAGACAAAAATGTTCTCTACATTTGTGTTAAGTCCAGTAAGTCATATTCAAAAATGTACCGGTACGGTAGTTATGGATGTGTGCCTCATGGGTTTATCCATCTCTAAAGCGATGTTGGGTGGGTAAAGTGTGTTAAGTCATTCTAATTCTCAGTAATAAGAAAGTGGACTTAACTCTCTTTGCCTGTGCACCTGTGAATTCAGATATGAACTTTGATGCGAATTGACAAGTTATTCAACATACAATCAGAACTTTCACTACGATAATGATTATGAAAATTGCTTCCTTTTCTGGAAGTTGCTGCTGATTAAAACAATTAATATTAAAATAACAGATTAGAGAAAAGATATGCTGTATATATAGCATTACTATACATCTACTGATAGGATTAAAATGAAAGTTCTACTCCCTCTGTCTTTTTCAGATTTTGGAAGAATTATTGAAAAAGTTAGAAGTTGAACACATTGTATGGTGCAACGATAAAAACGGATACTTTTATCAGGTAAGAATCAGTTTTAATTCAGAAAGTGCTCTTGTAATAATAGTTGGCTTACACGCATATTTAACTCATTCAAAAGGCTGTTTATATTTATTATTATATTTTTAAAAATAAAATAAAATGTTGTTACATTACTGATTCAAATATTTGTTAAATATTACTATCCTTTTATCCTGCTATTATACTGCAACGTAGAAACTAGAAAGGTGACAGGGGATAGTAATTTATGAATGTTTGAAAATGATAAGAAGGTACTCTGATGCAGAATTCGTTTGTTGACAGTCAACCATTTTGCTTTGCTACAGTCCTGTTTTACTGCTGTGGTGGGTGAATTAAAGCAATCCATTTATCAACAAAAATATTCTTAGGTCAATACCAATCTAAAATTTAAAAGCATTTTGACTAATTAATTTCATATTCTTTAGGTATTTTTCCCTGTCGGTGCTGGAGATCCCTGTGAAAACTGTCTGCATTGCCTGACAGAAATGGGGATTGGGAAGAAGTATAATTCAGTTGTAAGGTATGGTAATAAGAAACAGTATCCCTCTGACTTTATAACTGAAGTTATTAAGTATAGCAGTACATCAGATCAAATGCCGGTATGTAGAGATCAGTGATACTAGCAAACTCTCAGTCTTCAGTGCAGAAGGTGTTATGCCAGACACATCTAAAAGTTTTTCAATGATTGTAAGTTCATTTACAATTGTGCACCATGCCATAGATCTTTACTTTGTAACAAACAAGAGTTGGCCCATTCTTTTTGCAACCGACTGTACATGGCATTACATTTCATTAAGCTTACTCTATGCCAATATTAGAGTATGATTATTTCCACAAAGTCTCTGGATTTTTACACACATACCTTAGGGGGCAAGTGTCACAGTTCCTAGAGTTCCTGCCTAGGGGAGGTAGCTGCATCCTGATTGGTCCAGCTCTTCTATCCCACTCAACATGTTGTCTGTCTCTGTCTCGCTGTGGCATTATCCTTCCACCCTATTATTATAGTATTTTCTATGACTGGCAACGTGCTAAAAGCATGATTTTCACTCTGTGCACAACAGAAGCTCACTGATCTTATGCGCATGCAAGTTTGCGCAAGCTATAACGAGAAGCTCGCTGGCTGGGTTAAGTCTTCAAGGCCAGAGACTTTGTAGAAGTAATCGTACTCTACATGATAACAAACAGTAAAATAATAATAATGATTTTGTTTTCAGTGTGGTACCTTGTACTGTTTTCTACAAGGGTGTTGAAGATCTGGATGATGAAGAGGAGTAAGTATTATTATCAACCAGTAAGCCCATGGAACCCCATATAGTGTTCATATTTATACTAAAGAATACACCGTGAATAGGCTACAGTCACAGAGACTTCAGCTGATTATTTAAATTACCCATGTTAGGGGCTCACGGTTCCCTCTCTCTCAGGTTCCTTTTAAGAAGGCTGGGGCTATGCTCTTAAGCCATTGTGTGATTTCTTATCAATAACTGTTCAGTCATACAAATTTAAATAATTATATGTCACCGTATTATATCATTGGCTGTGGTGGTGCCCGCCTCTAGATCCAAAGGTCGCGGGATCAAACCCGCCCGCAGTCGATGGGCTTTTCAGGTCGTAAAAAACCTGGGCACGGAGTCCTCCAGGAAGAACTTTAAGCTGGGGAGCCTGTGTCGTAGATTTATGGCACCTAAAAGAACTCCAAGCCTAAATTAGAGCCTTTGGACAACATTTCTCGGCCCTATCATTTCCAAGTAATAGCCTACCTTACTTTCCGGAGGGGGCTTGAGAGGCGATGGGCTTCCCATCTTTATCAATTAATTATTTATATTTCTTTGATTTCCAATATTAATATAAAATATTTTTACTTCCTCTGCCCCTACCATAGGTACCATAGGTAAAGAAAGTATTGTGTTCGACCCCCAAATTCGAAGTTGAGTTTTAACATAAATAGGCCTGCACGTTCTGAGGTCCCCTCAATAAAAAAAATTCAATTTTCAGAAATATGTCCATGTGTGTCTGTGCCTCTAAATAGCCTAGCTCCAGAACGGACAATCATATGAAATCAAAATTTTGTGTTTGGGTTAGGTACTTTCTGAGGATGCGACACAAAGATTGGCGACGACTTTCTCTTATTTTTATGGGGACTTTGCATGAAGAAAATGTTTTTCGCGATTTTCTCGAAAATGGCTCTATTTTGAAAGTTATGCGAGTTCATCACTCAGATTTTATTTTGGTTATGTATCCTTTGGGGATCAACACGATGTGGTAAGGTCATTCTCTTTATTTTCAACCAATTTACATGAAGAGAATGTCATACATAATACAAGGCACGTCCACAAAGTCAAAGTAGGCCTAAGTTTCCCTGGGTCTGTTTACACAAACAAAACACAATTTTATAGACATGTATATATATATTCCAACAGATGCAGTGAGTGTTCAGCTGTTTTTCAACATATTCGCCACCAGAATTGAAACATTTGTCATACCATGGACCCAACTTTTAAATACCTGTGTCGTACAAGTCTGCCGCCAGGGATTTGAACCATTATGTAACAAACATCTTCTCCTCGCTATCATTTCTTGAGGTGCAGAAAAAGATGGAAATCACTGGGAGTGAGGTCCAGGCTGTAGGGTGGATGTTTAAACACCTCCTAGCAAGTCTTCTGCAGAAGTTCGGTTGGGAAGTGTTTAAACTTACACTCTAAACCCCGGACCTCGCTCCCAGTGATTTCCATCTTTTCCTACACCTCAAGAAATGACTAGAGAGGAGGAGATGTTTGTTACAGAATGGTTCAAATCCCTGGCAGCAGAATTGTACAACACAGGTACTAAAAAGTTGGTTCCACGGTATTACAAATGTTTCAGTTCCGTTGGCGAATATGCTGAAAAATAGCTAACACTTGCTGTAACTGTCGGAATATATATGTTCATGAAATTGTGTTTTGATTCTGTAAATGGACCCAGGGAACCTTACTTTGTGGATGCGCCTTGTATATTATACTAAGAGGCAAACTTTTATTTGGGCAGAGAAAGTTATCCGAGTTTCACATCAGAATATTTATTAAAGATTAAATATGTTAGAAATCCAAAACATCAGACTGGAGAAGAAATGAGTTTTTTTTTTTGCTCAGACTTTGGGAATTTCTATGTGAGATGTATGGAATGCACCATGCATGTACTTGTGTTACATAATTAGGCTTGTGTTAGCATCCACTGCTGTAGCAGACAGACTTCCATGGGAGTGTGTTAGTATAAGAATGCTATTATAATTTATAAGAGGGTGGATCAATAAGTAACGCAGAATAATTTCATTTACATAAAGTTTGATAGGTACAATTACAAACAAATGCACACATGAAGCGACATCTTTTGTCTATTTTTCTATATAGTCGCCAAGTTTCTCAACACATTTCTCCCATCGTGATACCAGTTTCAAAATACCCTGTTCATAGAAGTCTATTCGGTTGGAGTATGGCCATCTGCAGACTGCTGTTTTCACTTTTGCATCTGATGCAAAGCATTTACCAGCCAGGATTTTCTTCATGGGACCAAACAAATAAAAGTCCTACGATGCAAGGTCTGGACTGTATGGAGGATGCTGGAGCACCTCCCAGCCAAATTTGTTGATTTTCTCACTAACAGCTGCAGCAACATGGGGGGACCTGGCACCATCGGATTTTCATTTGTTTGGTCCCATGAAGAAATTCCTGGTCGGGTAAATGCTTTGAATCAGATGCAGAAGTGAAAACAGCAGTCCGCAGATGGCTATACTCCAACCGAATAGACTTCTAAGAACAGGGTATTTTGAAACTGGTATCACGATGGGAGAGTTGTGTTGAGAAAATTGGTTAACTATATAGAAAAATAGACAAAAAATGTCCCTTCATGTGTGCATTTGTTTGTAATTTTGAGTTACTTTTCGATCCTCCCTTATATTATCTCATACAAACTGACATGTATTATTCTGTCTTGCACCTAAATGTAATTAGATAAATTTAAAATAGACAATTTTATTTCATTTTAGGAATCCAGTGGAGAAAAAAGCCTGGAATAATTTTGTGCAGTCAATCAGATCAAAACTGACAGTGAAATCAGTTGTTGATGGTGTCAGAAGTGGAGCAGAGTGTTCCTTTGACTATCTCCTTCTTGTTCTAACTGCTGAGTAAGTTAATTTTCATACTACTAGTATATATTTATAACTGGGATATTTAATGAAATTTAGCTACTAAATATATGGTAGACTGTTGAAGCCTCAATGCAAACCACTGAACTCACAATCCACTGAGTTTACATTCCTTTCTTTCCTTCAGTTTCCAGTAAAATATAGCAACTCCTAGAGAAACACATATCAAAATTATAGAACTCTAACCTAAAATCTGTGGTGCTACATCTCTATAGCATAGGGAATAGGTCTACCATCTGACCACTCTATCATCTACCATAGGCATGCAATATAAATTAAACTTACCAGATAATCTCGCTAAATTCATATATTAGGACCTATACTAGGAACATTAAATTTTGAATCTATTTCACTAAATATTGTGTGTATTTATTTCAGCATGATTGCAGCTGTGGGATTAGTGGAGAGCAATTCTGTGAACATTGTCGCTGCTATGTTGGTTTCACCACTCATGGTAATGTTCATTTTGTTTCATCTTAAGGAGTAGGCTATTGCGAATGTAATGAATTTACAAAAATGGGCACTGTATCTCTAAATTATATAAAGCATAGTGTTTGTCTTCAAGAACTTATTAAAACATCTTACTTATTTGACTTCTGCAAGTTCTGAGATATACTGAGATATATTATATCGTATGGAAAAGAAAAATTCTGCAGATAATGCAATTAGCATGGACTTAAATAGGTTATTACTGATTGTATTTATTTAATTCTAATGAATAAAATGTTATAGCTAATAATAATAATAATAATAATAATAATAATAATAATAATAATAATAATAATAATAATAATAATTTAATTATTTAATCTAGTCAAAGTATCAAAATAATTGTTTAATTCGCAGGTGCGCAGGCAAAGAGAGTTAAGTCCACTTTCTTGTTACTGGGAATTAGAGTGACATAACACACTTAACCCACCCTACAACGCTTTAACACCTGAACTGTATTTCATTTTAAAATATGGAGGCTTTCACGGCCAGTGTCATGAGATTGGAAAAATTTTGGGCTATTACGCCATAGTCCAAGGTTACTGAGACCTGACGTTTTGCCTGCTGCTGTGGTGGTATCCTCAAGAGGCTGTTGAAATGTTAACTGGATCAATGTCTTCCTATGAGTTCTGGCTGCAGACTGCATTTTGATCCGTGTCAGGCACCAGTATTCTAATCCTGGAGTGGGGGGTGCTGGTTGCTAGCGCAGCCCATTTTGAGTGGTAGTATTGCTACTTCCCGTAATATCAGGTGCCAAAGCTTGTTGAGCTTTAGGCCATCCTTCTTTCATTAAAGCTGTTCTGTGTTTGAAGATTTCAACAGACTGAGTACAGAGAGGCTACTGCAATCTTCAAACACCAAAACAACTTTAATAGAAAAGGGAGGGCCTAAGGATCAGCAAGTTTTGGCAACCGATATTATATGAAGTAGCAGTACTACCTCTCAAGATGAACTGCACTGGCAACCAACCTCCACTCCAGAATCAGGGTATAAATACCAGTACCCAACATGATCAGAACACAGTCTGCAGCCAGAACTCATAGGGAGACATTGTTCCAGACCATGCTTCAGCAGCCTTTGAGGATGCCTGCCACAGGAGTGGGTGAAACATCAGGTCTCAGTAACCTTGGTGCATGGCCTAATAGGCGGGAAGTTTTCCAATCTCAGTAGGCCTGTTTCATATTTCTGGCATTATCTTAGAATCTTCTATTGTCATGTCAATACAAATGGGCTAATTTGTAATGATCTTTTCCAAATTGTCCATAGGGTTGAATGTAAAAGGTTTGGTAATCACAAATGAATCTACTAGAGCTTCTTCATAATTTGAAAAAAGAAGAAAAGTATTGGGATACATTTCCATCCAAATAAATAAATAAAGAAGAAAAATGGTCGTTTTATATGACTCACTCTGTACACTACTACATAAATGTGTCATGCTATTTTATAAGATAATACCAGTTCTTTCAAGTTTATTTAACTCTAATTTTTTTAAATTCTTAAATGTTTCAGAGCCCCATCATGGCTGCTACATTTGGAACTGTAATTGCAGATAGAAAACTTCAGAAGATTGGCATAAGAAGTGAAATTATTGGGCTGTTTATATCTTTGATATTTGGATTCATTTTTGGACTGCTGGTTGGAACTACAGAAGATCCATGGGGGTTTGGAGATTGGCCTACAGAAGAAATGAAAGGAAGGTAAAAATAACTGATTCACTGGATTGAATTGAATTGAATAGAATAGAATAAAATGTATAGGCCTGCATTCCTGTGTATTTCTTACTGAAATGGAGGATATAATAATTAAATTTATTAACACTATTTTGTAATTACTTATAGAGGACACTTGCTTCTGTTTTAATGGAGTACTTTCAACCGCATCTTAGAGTTGCAACTGTTTCAGTATGCTTTCTGTCCTGTTCAAACAAGAAACACGTGACATGTATTTAGCAGCTAAGTATGTATCAGTTTTACTCTACTCTTCCGTTATGTTTATATCTATTTATTTTGAACTTTTGTGAAGTCGTTTTGAAGTTATCATAGTCTATAGATAGCCTCGTCCACACATAGAAAACAAGTACTGCCAGAAAAACTGAAGAAAACTGGTAGAAAACTGAAGGCAGGGCCAACAAATACTGGCAGTGGAAAAAAAAAAAAAAAAACCTTTTTTTAGCCACAGAATCACTTTCATATGAAGTTTCCTTAGAAATTAACTTTGGGTCTGTCATGATATTTGCTTTATGAGTTTGTCTATCTCTGGTTTTATTAAATTTTTTCTTGCAAAACTTCAACTGGAAAATGAATGGTTTAAATCTTCCATAATTCAGTTAGTCTTCCTCCATAATAAAGTTTTATTATGTGTAATGTAGTGGAATTAGACACATTTACATTAATACATGAAATACAAGCTTAATCAGAAATACACAGATTACCTTATTCACCTTTTCACGAGTAAGTTACTAAGAAGACTAGCAAGATCATGCGATAAGAAATGCTGCTTGTGTTGGTATTGAATTAAATTTTTCATTTACTTAACTTTATTTTAAACTGTCAGGAAAACTAACATGATTTCTCTGTCACTGGACATAGTATGCAATTCTCAGACAAATATTATTTCAAATAAGTTTATTTTATCATCACTGAATTGCATACATAAATGACAAGTTGGGATGGACAAGAATTCCAGTTTTAAATATTACATGACTAGTTTACTGGGTTTCATAATTAATTTTCGCAACTGTTTTATACCTGAGAGCACGTACTGGCGACAGTGAGTTAGGACACTGCATAGCTTTGGGTGATTCCAACTTTTCGTGAAACTAAAGAAAGTTTTGAGGTTATAAACATGTTTAACTGGTTTGCATTTTGTAAAATGAAATGTGGATAATGTGAAATTCTTGGATTTATAATAGGTCCAAACGTTGTTTGTGGGGTTTCAGTGACTTTAAATTCAAAAATAAGGTGCAACGTGTGACTGCACTGGAATTTGTTTGGAAGAAAATGGGTGCAATTAATTTCATGAAATCACTTTCATGAAAGTAGTTATGAAATTTAGTATCATCAGTGTCATTTTAAAATCTGTTAATTAGATACTGTCCGCCTACAGAGAGTAAGACCATGACAGGAATGTGTGGAATTGTAACCATGCGAGGGGGACAGAGGACGTGTGTGACAGAGAAAACATTCTTCAGAATAAACATTCAAAAAACATGCATCCCGCTGCATGCAGAATTTTCAGTGTGACACCAGACTTTGACCATATGTTTTTGAATGGGCTATAAAATGAAACTGGTGAGCTGAGCTTTCCTTTGTACCATAAACAGATTAGGCATTATGGACCCCTGTAAAAACAGGATTTCCCCCCTGCGCTTCATTCCTTGGAGACTTTCTTTGCTGTGGGGGACAGTACGGTATACTAATCTACTCTTGAATTCTTTCAGAGGCTTGGCTCGGTCTCTTTGGATTGGTATTTTATGGGCTCTTCCATCAGGGACAGGGGTTGCTCTTGCTTTGCTGCAAGGAAGTGCAGGACCGCTGATTGGAGTTGCTATATCAGCCTCTTTACTACCACCAGCTGTCAACTGTGTGAGCATAATATTTTTACTTTTACTGTTAATAAAAAACATATAAATTTACTCAACCCTCACATTACTAAGTAGGGTATTTTTACCCATGGTTATTATTTTTATAACAAATACAGTATCTGTTAGGGTATCTAACGTGGTTTCAAGACTTTGTTTATTAACTGTTCTGTATTATGACAGCCTTCTGTTTTGAATTCCTCATTTCAGAGAAAATTGATAAATTATTCGTAACTATTTATTTATTAATTATTACCGGAAGTTAGTAACAGTGAAATAGAGAACTCAAGTGAAGTAAGTGTCACAAAAATTGACTCGTTTCTTATATTGCTATATTATTCGTAACTGTCTGACCATTTATGATTACAAAAGAAATTCGAAAATCAATTCAGCACTACCAGTTTGCACACTGAATAATATGTTAGTAGTGAAAATGTTAACACAGATTGTGAAAGCTTGCATCACTATATTCTTATGTTTATATTATTATAATTATTTTAAGTGTCTTTTTCTCTTAGGGTATTTACTGGGGTCTGGCCTGCATTGTATTAATTTATGAGGACTACAAGATATTTACAATCAAAGGAGAAAAATACGACAAAGATGCATACAAGGACCGATATGTTTATACTGATTGGATTCCATCAGAGCTGGCAATCATGGGAATCATCAGTTTCTGTCTCACTCTAATCAACATCTGTTGCATTTTTATAACTGCTGTTGTAGTTCTCAAGGTGAGGTTTTTTTTTTAATTGCATTACAAAAATTACAATTTACCGGTAATATTGTTTCAGGTAATTAGATATGGTGATTTAACTGCTACTGGTTTACACCAGGTGTTCCCGTTTCACCACCCACTTCTTGAAGTTAAATGATATAAATGCACTCCAACCGAAAACTACATTAACGATTAATTAAATGGGATTTTTTCTTTATGTCAAATTCTGTAAAAATTAAACAATTTCAAAATGCAATTATTTAAATTTTTTTCCCTTTTAGAATGAATAAAGTGGTCATAATGATAAACAGTACAGTTTTTGTATTTCAAGTCTTGAAAGTTGACATTCCCTTAAATGCAAGCTGAAAAATCAGAATTAACAGTTAATAAATTTACTAAGTAATCACCAGTTTTCAGTGCCTTATACAAGCTAGGAACTGATGAGAATGCGACAAGATTTAGAAGAGAGCAGCCTTGGATAGGAGCAATGACATTATTATTGGTCATAGAAGACATGGTTTAATAGGAAACAAGGAGACATGAAGGAGAAAAACATTCCTGAGAATCTATGGGAGGATAAAGTAGCTTGGAGATTGAGAATACGGAAGATGTAAACATACATTAAAAAACCGTGCTGATGATGGTTTAAAAAATGTAAAAATTCAACACTGATCATTAAAACATTTTATGAAATTCATATAATTCTCCTTCTACCATTTTGTTATAGATCAAAGAAGTTGCTGCTCCATACACTTCTTCTGCAGATCTGAGACGATTCTGGGAACATGACATTCGAGTGGCTCGAGACACCAACAGAGCAACATTTCAAGGAGGATACGGCAGGGGTAACAATATGAAGTAGGTGTTACTTAATTTTACAATATATATATATCGATCGATTCTTAAGTGAACATATAATTAATTAAACAGTACAATCTTAAAAATCGAGTGAACTTCAATTAGCATCTATCTTGTTCATACCTAAACTACTACTTACAGTTAGTAGTAGCCTCGATGAGCTTATTCATACCACAAGTTTTAAAATAAACTAACAGAATAAAATTCATCATATTACCATATAAATCATTTAAACACAAAAGGAAAACATAAAATAGATGTTCATGATTTCAACTAGGAAAACACAAAATGCGTTTAAAAACAAATTTTGTACATTGTTATATATTCTTTTCAACTTTCAGTCAAGTCATGAATGAACTAGGTTCAGTTCCACACGATGAGTTGGAACACACTCTAGAAGCTGCTGTACGAGAGGCTGTTGACGATAACACATTCCGCAAAGTGAATAGATGCAGTTACTCTGCTAATACTGCTGATGTAAGTAATATCTGTTACAAAAATAATAATCTGAGGAATTAAAGCCAAGAATCATTCACTGATTTAAAGAATCATTCATTCATTTATAATGGTAAAATATAGCTCTACCTTCTGCACAGTCGAATGGCTAGCATACCTGATCGATCTACACTGTCCCATATCAATGTATATTGATCACGTAGGACGTAAATAAATAAATTACATTTCTGGAGGTCCAGTTTGATCCCTGGTATTTCTCTGGATATTTTCTTTAGGTTCAGAGAGAGATAGATCTGACATGAGCTACATCCAGATTCATAAGGGCAATAATTAAGGAGCTACTTGAATAATGAAGCTGAAGCGCTGGTCAAGAAACTGTTGTTGGAGATAGATTTTAGTACACTCCCATCACTTCATTTCAACCTGGAATTCAATAAAAATGTCATTATTACTACTGAGGAAAGCTAGTTGGGTAATTTGAAAGTATGTTCAATTCTGGGTCATTTAGCCACTCCTTGCCAACTAGAAAACTAGACAACTCTACCTTCTGTAGGCGTTTTTGAGGTTTACAGATTTATTGGTGCCTGCTAATACAGTGAGTCCATTTTATGAGGAAACCTCGCATCACTGCCGCATTGCCGCGCTAGCATTGTACAAAGCATAGACCCTACAAGCGGTTAGTTGCTTCGGTGTCTTGTAGTGAGACGCTTGTCTATTGTTGTGTGTTACGTAAGACAATAATCGAAAATGTATACGGTTGAACAGCGAATTTATTTGGTGGAATGTTACTTATTGAGAAATAACCATAGAAGGCGCGTTCGGAGATTTTCTCGTAAATATCCTGCCTGTACCATCCGCACAAAATGGTGAGTAATAAGCCTCTACATGTAGGCCTATTTTGATAATAAATTGGTTGAGTTATTCTATTTTGTATTGTTTCTAAAGTCTTGATTTGCAGATTTGCCGGTAGTAATGGAACATGGTCCCGGCCGGTGCAAGCGCAACAGCGGGGAAAGTGTGAGCAGGGGCAACGCTGTTAAAAAGTTTCCGCATAAAATGGATTCCCTGTATAAGCTCAGTAAACGCCTCTGCAAACTTTCCTTTGCTCTCCGTGTCCTGTCTAAAACCTGCTCCACACAAGTCTTGAAAGTAGTCTACTACTCCTGTGTTGAATCCCTAATTAGATACGGGATCCCTTTTGGGGCTCATTTCCAAAAGCTGATTGCATTTTCAAATTGCAAAAGCGGACACTAAAAACAATTTTCCACTTACCCATTAGAACACCAACCAAAGAGCTCCTTGGAAAAATAGGAATCTTACCTGTACCGTGCTTATATATATTTGAAACATTACTCTTCATCCACAAGAATAAAACTGAATTTAGTCTAAATTCTGAGATACATAATTATCACAAAAGAACATTTAATAACTTATATTTGGACAGTCATAGACTTACCAAAAGCTTACTTAGTATATCTCTCACAGGAATTCTCATGTACAATAAACTGCCACCAGAAATAACAAAATCCAACATCAAAACTTTTAAGGGAAAACTAAAAGATATACTCCTGAATTTCAAGTCCCTTAGTATTAAAGATTACTTAGACTCAACATTTTTAACTAAAACTACTCCATTCATAGTCTCGACCATAATCATCAGTTAATGTAAGCAAGCTAAATCCTGTAGTAATTAATAATTTTCACTGTAATCATCTGCGTTTTATTCATTTGTTTTTTATTGTAATCATCTGTTTTATTCATTTGTATTGTAATCATCTATGTTTTATTCATTTGCATTGTATTGTATTGTATTTTGTTGTCCACTTCAACAGTACTTATTGTATAACTTTATCAAATTGTGTCCCATATCATGTTGTAATGATCCAGAGGATGAAATAAACTAAACTAAACTAAACTAAACTATAATACTACAGGAGGCTATTTCCACATCAAAATTGTAATGTGTAGGCTGAAGTAGCTACACACGGTGAAGTCAGACTTCATCTTTCCATCTTAGCCTACACACGGCCAGTGTGAAAGAATTATCATTCCACTGTGACCTACTAGTGGTTTACTATAAAGTCCAGGTCTTAAAGTACTTACGGGTTGTAAGTCGCCACTGGGTTCGCATCGCATATTGAGAACGCCTGGTGGTATACTGGGATTGTGAGTCAGTCGGAGAATTTAATGTCCTACCGGCACGTTGCCATGGTAGCTCAGTTGGTTAGGGCATCGGCACGGAGATCCGAAGATCCTGGTTCAAATCCCGGCTATGGCATTGAATTTTTCATTCTGACTTCACCTTTCCATCTTAGCCTACACACGGCCAGTGTAAAAGAATTATCATTCCAGTATTATATATTATATGCACCCATCACAGACCATGAATATATATCTGACTTCTATTTGTGTTTTCAGCTACCTCGTGCTTTGTTTGGAGGTGGTACAAGCAATAGAGAAAGTGGAATCCATACAGGTCATGGTGGGTCGCCTCTAAACGATCCTCAAATGTTAGAACAAGTGATACAAGCTCTTGTAGACTTCCAGTCTCACCAGGCATCAGCTCCTCAACAGCAGTCAACCCTAAGTCGATTCAAACAACTTTCAAAATCACTACGACATGGTTCTACACGCTCTAATGGACGCTGCAGTACTCGTAGCTCTTTTCGTAGGCCTCATCAACATGGAGGAGGAGGGGGAGGAGGAGAAGGTCAAGGTGAAAAAATATAATGATTTGAATTATTAATAAAAATATTAGCAAGATTAAAAAAACTGAAAATATATATATATATACAGTAATACAACATTTTAATAAAACTCAGGAGTGATTTATTAAACGAGTGCCTTCCTTAAATGGGATTGTCTCAAATGAACAAAAAAATGCACTGAATTACAGAAATTTAGTTAATTTTCAGCATCTTAATTGTTTTGTATATAGGCCTATTTCTTTCTCTCTTATTAACAGATATGTTGATTCTACCTCTAAACACGAGCTTTGCTCATCTGAGGGCTTTCATACAAGATTTATATTTATTATTTTAAAAGGTTTTCAGTATGCAGTAGCTTAACATAATCTAAAAGTAATAATTAAAAATATTCACACTAACACAATTCAACAGGCAAGAAGTTAATTTGCTCAAGTTCACTTCACCAACTATGCTGTAAATTTGACTGGTTCTAGATGTTAATATGAGCGATTTTCTCTCCAATGTCAAGTAATTTTAAGCCAACAGATGCATTAAAAAAGAGACTTTCTCCTTGCTAGTATAGTTAAATTTTGGATCTGCTTTACTAGGTCAGAAATTCAGTATTACAGAGCAAATAAATCTCAAAATATTTGTTTTTAAGAAGGAGGAGTTCCTCAAAAGGGGGAATTGAATACATTTTCACATAATAACTGTGCAGAGGCTTCAGGCTTTATTCCTTATGTACACATGGGGTTTTACTGTATACATTGGGCACATAGAGTTATAGATAAAAATGTTCTCTACATTTGTGTCCAGTAAGTCATATTAAAAATTGTACAGTAGTTATGGATGTGTGCCTCATGGGTTTATCCATCTCTAAAGCTACATTGGGCTGGTATAGTGTGTTAAGTCACTCTAATTCTCAGTAACAAGAAAGTGGACTTAACTCTCTTTGCCCGCGCACCCCGGAATTAATAAAGATTTCAATGGAAATTCTTATGATCCTTAATTTAATGTAATTTTTCAAGGAAAAGAGAGATTCTTCTAATGTGTCAACTTACCTGAATTCCTTATATAACAGGAGGAATGCCACAAACATCGGAGACAGGACTGCCAACCATCCTGGAAACCAATAGCCTGAAGAAATCAGCAGCTAGACCTCTTTCACTTTCTGACAAAAATCTTAACACACCACCATCAGGAGGAGTTCGAAACATCATGCAAACACTTTCAAATGCCCAACATCGGTTTTCACCATCTGAACGCAATGAAGATAAATCTGAGAGAATTAGTTTGACAATGCATCCAGAATAACTATTATACCAATGTGTAAGTTTTACTGTCTTAAATGATACGATTTTAAATCCTTAAATATTCTAACTTTCATTGTATCAATCACTTCTTTCCTATAAAACAATCAATTATTATTAATTTTACAATTTACTCCCTACACTCTTCCAGTTCATTCTTCTCTTAGCCAGATTATTTGTAGATCTCAACTAATTTTCTTTGTTTCTTGCTACGATTTATGTTTCTTATGTAAAGATTATTTCTATATAAAATATTTCTGTATATTTTCTGTTTGTGACCAGAATAATTCTTTCTTCTTCAAGTATTCAGAATATTTCTTTTCAAAAGTTATATACTTTATAATTATAAATTGCTACAGAACACAACCTCATCTTTTTTTTAAACCTAGACCTCTAAATTAAGTTTAAATTTAAGGATTCACACTTCCAAGGTTATTTTAAAATTAATAATAAGGAAATCTATATAGTAATTCGGGGTACGCCATAGTGTAGTGGTTGAGGTGCTGCGTTACAAACCAGAAGGTCTTGGGTTCGATCCCTGATGAGGTCGGAGTTTTTCAATTGGCCTAATCCTTCTGGTGGCACTATGGCCCTGGGGTCAACTCAGCCTCCAACAGAAATAAGTACCAGGAGCAATCCTGGGGGTAAAGGCGGCCAGTGTGTAAGGCTGACAACCTTACCACCTTCATGTGCCGAATGTCTAAAATCTAGGAGCCTCAACCTCCAGGAATCCCCTGGGCCTTCATGGCCTGTATAGGGAACATTTTACTTTGCATGGTAATTCTTTTAAGTTCTAATTTCTAAGTAATTTCATTAATTAATTTAATTTTCTTTTTATGGATATTAAGATATTCCAAGGGCAATGAAACTAATGTAGTTGAATTAGGGGTGAGTTGACAAATTTTAGCCTTTTTATAATATCATGGTAATGTTGACCTCTTTGCTAGTTTTACTTACACCTGAATGAATTTAAAAACTTTGTTTAGTCAGTTCTTTTCATGTGAGAGTATTGTTCTTTATTTCTTGAACTGAACTACCATAATGTTAAAATAAATGCTTGGGGATCAAAAACAATTTAACAAGTGAATCTATTGTTGTTTCATTGGAAAATTTATAGAAAAAGCTTAAGGAACATATATACATATGACTTCCTTAAGCTTGTTCTATAAATTTTTCATATGTTCCAAAAAAATAGAAAATATTGAAAATTGCATTAGTTATGAACAAAAATTTTTCCTGCACAGGATTGCAACAGTCATTGGAGTTTGATTGGAGTTTGTAATACCATTATGGTAAAATTATTCCATATTTGAAAATAAAAAACGGTTGATGTAGAAGCATTATGTAGTCACCAGGCAAACTTTCTAAAGGAGAGGAATAAAGAAAATAAATTTTTACTTTTATAGTACTTGTGTCAGTTAAAGGTGTACACCTGGCTGCAAAAGGAATGAGCAACCTTTTATTCTATGGAAAGTTATAGTTCTATGGCACAGTTCACAAGATGTGTAAACGAACCTACTCAATGCTATGAGGTTAGTTCCCTGGAAGTTGGCTGTGTATTAAACTCAATTGTGGTATGTGTGGTTCAGAGGTAATGTCTCAATTTTCCAGTACCTAAGATTGTGAGTTCGCAGAGTAACGAACGCAAATTAAGGAAATGTGCTGACAGTGCAGCACTTCTCTGTTAGCCATCCTTGGCAGCAATAAGAGATATATGAACGACAAGTTCACAAGCATGATTAAAAACAAAAATATATATTTTCCTTATTCCGAAAGATGTCACCACGTGTATCAAACTTCATGAAATGTATGACCAGAAACTTATAATTAAAATTTATTATAGGATTGGCTGAGACTCATATGTAAAACACTCATTTCGAGAAGCAATGATTTGACTGTAGCCACTTTGGATGTTAATAGTTATAACTGAAAGACTGGCATAAAATGTGGCTATAGGATTCATATTGGCTCCAGTGGAATTTATTCTTCTCACCATATTCTTATTTAACTCTTCATTTAACCTAGTGTACTATCCGTGCATTTAGACGAGAGCACTGTAAACACGATGCGCAGTGGAATCAGTCATCACATGATCCATACTAGCAACACACTCCCCTTCCGTCCCACCCTATGTCTGTGGCGCATGCAAGTGCTCACGTCTAAATGCACAGGCTGGGTTAGACTTTCCATTTGGTGTAATAACAAATATCATATTCTTAAACAATATACAGGACTTTTCAATGGTTTAGTTATGTGTTATTGTGTGTATGTAGGTGATGCCAAATGAGCAATCTCAGTATTCTGAATCGTAATTTATAACTTATAAGATGCTCATTCTTTTTGAAGCTGGCTCTACATGCTTCCTTGAGTGTTTCATAACAGTTAACAACAGAGAAAAATAGGATAGGAAGAAGACATACCATATTTACCCTTGTAATAAACGCACTTTTTCTCCCAGATTTTTATAACAAAACCTTTATGCAAGGAAAAAAAATAGTGAAAAATACATGTAGGCTATTAAAAGATGTACCAGCTACAATTGATAACATATGTATCAATATAGCTGCCGCGACTAGTTTATCCATTGATTGTATTGCACACTTCATGATCAATAGTTTGCAGTTGCGTAAACAGACTAGAAACATTTGCAAACATTATACTCAGATAGATATATAAGCATTCATGAACCACGGATTATTGTCTCTGTTGGACATTACATGAGAATATTATAGAAGAAAAATTTCTCCGACACTGGGACTTGAACCCAGGACCTTTAGCTATTCGTGTCAATGCTCTACCAACTGAGCTAAGCTGGTATTCAATTCACAGCGCCTGGTTTTCCAAGTCCCAGTGTCAGAGGAATTTTTCTCCTATAATATTATCATGTAATGTCCAGCAGAGACAATAATCTGTGGTTCATGAATGCTTATATATCTATCTTGAATGTTAACTGTACAATAACAGTGGGAGCCCGGTCACAAAAAATCACTACTTAGTGTGCCTCACAGTACTGCATATGACAAAACTTGTCTGTGAGGTAGACCATTAAGGCAATCAATCATAGGAGATGAGGTTCCATCTGGTGCTGTGAATTGAACTCCGGCTTAGCTCAGTTGGTAGAGTATTGGCACGAATAGCCAAAGGTCCTGGGTTAAAGTCCCAGTGTCAGAGGAATTTTTCTCCTAAATATTCTCATTATACTCAGACACTGTAAATTCTCATCCAGCAGCTCTCTGAAGGTGTTCTGCGAGTTTGATAACTTTTAGCCTAAAACTTGGTGTATGACTTGAATATTTTGCTTGGTTCTTATCTATTGTGCAAACACAAGTTTATCAACACAACTATCTACTGCAGATGTCCTAAGAATACTGTGGTATTAATCAGCAATGGTTGAGTTCATTTTGTGCAATAATAAGAACCAATCACAATTATTGTTCCCATGCATTGTTGTTTAAAAACTTCAATATAAATATAAGTAGGCCATCCAAACTTATGACTTCAGATATTATTAAAACAACTTTTTGTTAAAAGTGAGATGCAATTATTATGCGGGGAATTTTATTTTTTATTTTTTAAAGCGAAAGTTTGGGTTTGTCCATTATGTGGGGGTATCCAATACAAGAGTAAATACGGTACTTGGGGGGAATGAATGACAAAAACAAATTTTTCTTGTTAACTCTTATACATATATTTTTTTTATAAAACCACAGGAAAAGATCAAAAGATTCAGAATAGGATAAATATTTCTTTCCCTCATTTGTAACAAGCAAACAATAATATTGGACTATGGAACACTTCGTTTAGCGCAAAACAACACATATAAAAACGTATACATTTAACAGTTTGTTATGCAATAGGAAAAAAGAGTTCTCACCACTGAGTGATTGATAATAATTAATATTATTATTAATATACAATTTTATATTAGAAGTGTGCATCACAAGGATGAAAAAATGTGTGCTCAACATTATATTTTCATACTTTACATATTATTAGTTTACAAAACCTCAAAAGACTATTATTTTTACACGGAAGTATTGCTGCATGTGAAGAATATCATTTCTTGAATGTTGTTCATTTTGTAGTGATGCAATAGCTTGTGAACTTAGTTAATCTATTTTACCTTTATTTGACACTCACTACTGAGATTGAATTTGAATTTGAATTTAGCCTATGAAATCCCTTAGGCAGTGTTAATTACCTCGTCGTAGCACTTTCAACTGCAATAAGCAGCCATCTTTACCAACTGACTCCCATAGTGGCAATGTTATGGTCACGAATATGTTTGTGTATGATTCTGTCATAAAGTGCATGTGATTTGAATTGTAATTATTCATTTATTGTTTGTGTTGTCTTGTGTGTTGTGGTTGTATGAGGGATATTTTTTTTTCAACCTCCAATGGGGCATAAAATGAAAACCACAGTAAACATCAAAACTGCTTTATTTGGAACATTTAGGTACACCTTCTAGCTACTTCTCTATATAGTTTTGCTCCGAAACTATATAGAGAAGTAGCTAGAAGGTGTACCTAAATGATCCAAATAAAACACTTTTGATTTTCACTGCGGTTTTCATTTTATGACCCATCAGAGTTTGAAAAAAAATAGCCCTCGTATACACTTCATACTGTTCAAGTGTCCTTTTGTGGTTAATCTGCAGAATTTCCATGTCTGCATATTTGTGTACTGTGTTTATAAGATTGTTTGCGTAGGCAGAGTCTTATGTTTTGTTTGAGGGCCCATATGTGTTCTATGTATCATGATCTGAAACTTCGGCCTGTTTCTCCAATATAGAATTTTGGACATTCACTGCATTTTAGTTTGTAGATTACTGGTTTGCTGGTATTTGTCTCTGTGTTGTGTGTAGGCTCTATTCTGTTGAGTGTTTTGTTCTTTGTTCTAAATGTGTTTTATGAAATGTTGAGTGTTTTTGTGTTGAAGTATAGGCCTATGTATTTATCTTTGTTCTTGTCTATGGGTGGATTGTTTATCTTCCTGACCATAATGTTGGTACTATGGGAGTCAGTTTCTGAAGACTGCTGCTTAATGAAGTTGAAAACTCTCCGAAGAGGTAATAAACATTGCCTAATTGCAGTAGTGAGTGTGAAATTAAAGTTAAAATAGTTTAACTCAGTTCATAATATTTCTTTAAAGCCATCACTTGCACTTTCTTCACATTATTCATTTGACATGACATGTGCCCATCAAAATGCTTCTGGTTCAGTCAGTATTCGAAACCAGAGATTTCAACAATGGTTTTGAAGTTAAAAAATATTTAAATAGCAATCCTAAAAGAATATGATGGATTTTTTTAACAATACAACAAGAATTCTTTTAATGGCCTTATCGATTGTATCATCTTACCATTTATTTTTAGTGACATAACATCATTAATCCCCATGTTGTGCTTTTATCACAGAACTTTCTTTTTATAACAGCACCTGCTATGATTGTTTATACTGCCGAAAAGACCAAAGAGTTTATGATCACCTCTATTGTTCTTTTCCTATGTTCTTTTGTTTATACCATTTGATGTTACAACTGTGGCCATCAATGTTAACAAAAATGTGGTTATACCCGTATTTATTGAAGATATTAGGTAACAAAGTTCATTAATTTATGCTTAATCTGCCATGGTCTTACAAACCCAGCTGATCTCTGCCATCTCTATGTACAAACATATGTCTATACTATTTCTATAAGTACAGTAATCCTACTACTTACAGCTACCTATTCAGACAGAATTGTTCCTTAAATTTGTACAGAATATCTGAAATCACACTAAGTTCTTACAGCATTTTTTCCACTAATTACCAAATATTGCTATACTGACTTAAATTCTGTATCTAAACTGATAAATGTTTGGATACAGTTCCTGCAACTGGACAATGTATTGTTGATATCAAGATTGTTTTTGCTAATACAACAACTGCAACGGATTAAGAGATATCAGATGACAAAGCACTGTTTGTATAACAATAAAACTCTGACCATAATTACATACATTATGTGAAACAGTCATAAAAATGCCAATCATTTTATATAAGTCTTTACAGCTATTCATCATTCTAAGCAAAACTCATGATGGTATCTAATGTTCTGAGGCCAGTAGAATCTGCATGAAGACAGTAGAGAATAGGAGTGGCAGGAATTTGTTCCCATGAAGCACTTCTCATTTAAATAAACCACACACACAATTAATAAGTATATAAGAATTAAAGTTGTGGTAGTTCCTTACCTTAACTAGGTACCGTACTATGGATAACAAAGAAAGACATTATCCTCCCACTTCATGCAAGAGAAATTAGATGTATCTTACAGGGCCAGATTTACTCCATTACTACCCATCGGCCTATATCAAAATTCTGCCCCTTTCATGTCTTTAAAAAATTAAAAATTAAATTTTTTATCAACTTTTGAATGTTAAAAGCAAGTGCTAATAATGGTATGCCATATTATTTAATTATAGGGATGTGTAAAAATAAATATAAAGCTTGAAGAGCTAAGTCAAATGGTAATGTACAAATGTTGTAATTACGTTGGAAATGTACTTAGTTTTTTACTCTAAGATGTTCCTCCTACCTTCGCGGTAAACAAAGAATCCACCTAAGTCATCAAAGTCTACTTTCAGTACTTTCAGAACAGCTCTTTCCTCTTTAATTTTATTATGTTGTTGCCCACTCTTTCTGTGTTACTAATAATGACAATAAGTGCAGTAACCACGAAAAATCACTAAACACATATCACCACATAAAATGAATCTTTCTCTTACACCACTTCTTAACAAAACTCTTATAATTGACTGGTATTGACAATATTACTTTGTTAACAATTTAATGAATTGATTGACCCTGTTACTGAACACTGAACAAAGTTGAACAAGCCTGAAATTATTTTTTTGTAAAACTGGTATTAATTTGATCACAGAAGTAAATTGTTACGTTTTAAATTTCCCTAAGAGAAGTTCCTGTGATTATACAGACAACTACCTTTCAATTGGATGACTTGATGCAATGCTAGAGTTGCTACCTACTGGCACAACTTTTGACAGTTAAGTCAGCGAGTTTACATGTCATAGATGACACTAATGTATCTCAAACTTGAGTTCAAATGATAAACATTGTACTTTAAAAATATAGGAAAACAGTTCTTCAATATGGGAAAAGCCTCAAGTCGTACATTAAAAGTATCCTTTGAAAATGAAAGGAAAGTTAACTAAGAAAATGCTACTTTTAACAAAGAGCTGAATGCTGAATTCATCCCGGCCTATAAGGTCAATTGGGGAATCCGACCGTGGATACATTTTGAGATTTAATGAGAATAAATTGACATATGCGCTTTTTATACTATTATATATATTAAGAAAAGGTTGGTTATACATTGATGCTCCTCTTATCTGTTTGTCTGCCTACAGCAGTGGCGGCTCGTGGCCGGAAAATTAGGTGAAGAGGAAAAAAATTGAAAATGCTGAACTGAACTCACCTATGTCTTGTATAGCAAATCAATCCTTCGATAGTCCTTTAAGGCTGCAAACTTGTCGGTGATACCATCATAGAATGGCTGCTTTTCTTCTAGCTGCAGTAGAGGTTCTTTCTGAATTGAAATATTCGCTAAACAAGATACTTGTCTGGCAACATTTTTGATCCTTTATTTAGTAGGCCTACATCGTGATCTGACAGCTGGCACAATGATGATTTGATTTTAAACAATGCGGGTAAGAATATAGTTATTATTTATAAAATCTGATACATTTTATTCATGGAATACTCTTAATAAATCCCAATCGGGATTATGAGTTTCATGAGATAAATTCGATCCTGCTTTTCCGCCGCGAATCTATCGATGTTTATCATAATTATTATTCTCCTAATCAGATTATTCAGAATATTCCATTCATGCGATGCGGACTTGAAATTGACTAATAATCTTTAGCAATGCCTCGGATATCGACCAATGACTGTTGTTTTATCTTATAAGTTAATATGCCTGCAAGGGTCGGAAAGATGCAATTTTATCTGATAAACTTCAGCTCGTTACTGGATACTTCAAGGCATTAATATGCAGTGATTAATGTCACATGTCGTATGATTGCCTATGAAAAAATATGCATTGTAGGAATGAAACATCGTGATTCAACGTTGTCGTCCTATGGCGTCCTATCGGTAACGATCTCTTTAGATGGTTCAGTGTTATGACACGTGACAGTGGGCTTTCATCACAGTACACAGTAGTCTTGGTATATGGTGATACACATTAAATAAATTAACTTCTAGTCTCATCCCTATGCCTCACTTTTGTGCTAATAGAATCGAACGCCTATGATTTTTTTTCCGTTAATGATATTTAATTTTATGAGGAAGAATCCAAGCTCCTCTACCGTTCATATTTCAATGAAGTATATGGTTGTTTATAAACACTTTCTAAATAATTAATTGAACATTTTTAAAAATAAAAATTCTAGCTCTTTAGCGTCTATGCAAATCGTGTGGAAAATTTAAACAAAATTGTTAGAGTTTTTTAATAAAATCGTGAAGAATGAAAGTCTGTTCTAGCCTCGCCCAAAGATGTAAGACTTAAAAGCCTGAGTTTGTACAAACGATAGCTGGCTTATAACTACCCTTCAAAGTATAAGGATACCGTGTAAAAGTAAGAAAAAGTCGTCAATCTCCCCAGAAGATATCTAATCCAAATACCTTTTATTTATACACGATGTTTAGTTCTCAAGCCACACGGACACGTTCCTGAAAATATTATTGGACAGAGGAGAATTCAAAACAGGTATTTATGTTAAAAAACATTGATTTCGAACATTTATTACCTTTGGTACGGGTAGAGGAAGTGAAATTGGTGCTTTGTTATTAATTGAGCTGTTAACAGAGGAGTAGGTATGAAACCCGCCAAACACTGTCATTTACAGTTGTAGCAGCTTACCACGCGCCATCATGAAGCCGAAAGACGACCACGTTCTGTATTCAAGTGCAAAGGTCTCAACAAGGAGCTGGACACCTTCGTGGGTAGTCTGATCCCCTCAGCATGGATGTGGGATAAGCGAGAAAAATGCTGCTTCCACCATGAGCCCACATCATTTTAGTGGACCAGACTACCCATGCAATAGGGGAAGTGAATCAAGGCTAGTAAATAACTTGTTCTGCTTCGTGCTTGCTTGCAAGACTCGGGAGCTCACTGGCGCCTCCTCCTTTGACACCACTTGTGGCGGGCAATACAAAATTACATAAATACATTTATAGTAAAAACCAACATTCGTGATATGGGAAATAAACTTTAAAAATACGTATTGTAAAGGAAAAATACTGGTGAAGTGCTACTTCACCTACTTCCCCTGAATAGCCGCCACTGGCCTACAGAGTGGGCCAAAAGTCGCGATCGGTTATTTTGTATGTTAGTTTATGCAATAATAAAATGCCACAATTGACGTAAAATCTTTATTTATTGAAGTAGCAGGTATTAAGGGATGGAAATATGCTAAAATAAAGTTCCCTGGGCCTGTCAGCGTCATTGTTAAACGTCAAAAGTTTCGGTATGTGCACCATCGTTTTCCGCGCACAGTTGAATGCGCCGCCATGTCCTTCTGCTTGCTCGCCTCAGCATTTCGGGAGTGATCGTTCTGAAGATACGGATGATCTCTCTCTTCAGTTGTTCAACAGAATCCATCCAAATCATTCCAAGATTTTCTTTTAAGTAGGACCACAGCCAGTTGTCGCACGTTGTGAGGTCGGGGCTTCTTGGAGGCCAAATGAGAGGTCCACCTCGTCCAATCCACATAGGAAAGCTGGTACTTAACCATTCCCGAACTGGAGTCCAGAAATGCCCTGGGGCTCCATCTTGTTGAAGAACAACGGTGTTAAGAATACCAACTCTGTAAAGTTCCGGAACCAGCCATTGAGACAGCATTTCGAGGTACGATTCGCCAGACACAGATGTGTCAAAAAAATATGGCCCGATGATAATTTCACTGGTAACTCCGGCCCACATCATGACATGAGGGGGATGTTGTTGAATTTCTTCAAAGAAATGTGGGTTATGTTTGGCCCACAAATAAACATTACGCGAACGAGAGCTGAGATACACGGCGCATTCGTCAGTCATCAAGACATTACGACGAACCGCTAAGGTGGGAAAAGCAGAAAGTAAATCTTCACATGCGACACGTCGCGTTTCCATATCCCGGTCACTTAATTCATTTATGGTGGTGGGCTTGTATGCATGATAACCTTAGTTTTTCATCCAGCGGCGCAACGAAGTTCTTGGGATCTGCATTTCTGCCGATCGCTTATTTGTTGATTTCATCGGTGAACGCTCCAATGATTCACTCAGACGATTACCGACATCAACGCCACAATATTTTTTAGGTCTTCCGCTGCGTTTTGCATCCAATACAGATCCTGTTGAGAAAGTCTTGTTTTCCAGTTTCCGAAGATTGGCTTCAGTGGGAGCTGCTTTACTGAAACGACGAAAGAAGTTCTCTCTGATTTCTTCGTACGTTTCGCCAGTTTGTTCTTTTTCATGAACCCACACACTAACAATGAGACGTTCCTCAATCGTATATTTGCTTGTATCCGCCATTGCTTACAACACAAACATAACACAGCGTTTCACATCGACAACAATCGCCTAATAAACTCGCACGCAAGAAAAATCTGGCTTGTCACTAGAACACAACAATGTCCTTGCTCTATCGGAAAATTGACAAACTAATGCTACAAAACGTATATGAAGGGGGTAAATATTCCTCTCAGCCTATGACTAGTTTTTAATTAGTTTTCGGTTTCGGAAAATGAGTTATTTCAATATAAACATTATCCGATCGCGACTTTTGGCCCACTCTGTACAGTGTTGTAAAGTATAATACTAAACTACTAAATGAGGGTGTATATTGTAACTTTAATGCAAATAATTCTATAATGGACTTTTAACATAAATTGTTTACTGAAATTGTAAAATAAATGTACGTTTTAATAACTGTAAATGACTGTAGTTATGATCAACAAACAGTAATTGATATTAATTAACAATAATTTTGTCAGGTTGACCTTTCTAAAAGTACAATATTATGATTATAAGAGAAAAGTTAAAGAAAGTATATTTACAAAGCACACTTACATGAATGAGAAGAAATTCCAAACTTTCCTCCTTCACTTTATAAATTAATAAGTGGTTAGAAGTTCTTTTCTCTCTATAACTCCTAACTTATTCTTAACTATAAAACAAATGTTAGATATTATAAGTAGGCTACCGTAACTTTTAAAAGTCTGACAGTACACGACATATTAGGAAAGTAATAATAGAGAAAGATAAATTATAACCTGCATCTAGTTTAAAACGTAGTATGTACAACAAAAACCTTTTTCTATTGACATACCTTGTGGTTTGGGATGTTTTGCTTAAAAGTAAAAATGAACAGCTGACATTATTATTCAGATATACAATAAAATAAAGATATTTTTGATTTAGAACTAAAGTACCTCATGTATTTTCCTGCTCTAACTTTCTTCTTGCTAGTGTGGAGTTACTGCAATGTCAAAAAAGGGTTAAAGAAGTGGTCTGCAACCCGAGGCCTGGGGGCCGTATGCGGCCTGCAAACAAATATTTTAACTACAATGCCAATTTTGCCAATATTTAGTGACAAAGAAACAGTGTCAGGTCTCACATTATATTCTAGAATGTTACTGTGGTTTGTATTATTAATTAACGTTACAAAGTGGAAGACAAAATTCAGTATTAAACAAACACCCATGTATAACGTTACGTAATCCCTACAGATACTGTAATATAATTGATACATTTGTGTTATGTTAAGTTTCATGTTATTAATATTCAATAAATCAATGCAGCCTGCTAGACTTTCACCAAAAAGAAAATGACCCTTTAGTTAAAAAAGGTTGACCACTGGGCTAAAGTCAGGGTTTGAATCAAACATTAAGGGGGGGGGGGGGAGAAATGTGGGTCCAATGTACTAACGTAATTATGTTCTATATCCCCATATAAAAATAAATGTTGTAATATCCGACAGCTTGTACTAAGCATATATCCCCTTCGGAACTGTTTGCTGAAAGCCATGATTGATTTGTTTTCCTTTTCACGAATCTCACTTCGTCTATACATCCTCCAATTAGGCTGAAACACTTAATATTACAATTTATACTACCAGTACGTATTTCACTGACATTTGTCTCTGGCACTATTGGAGCATTTACCTGTTCAGTAGAAGTCATAGCCCTATTACTTGACAGTTCAGACTTCTTTTTTTTATGAAGAAAATTATCCAAGCTTTTAACCAACTAACCGACAGAACACCAGTTACTACTGCACTCATTGTCAAAGCTAGCATTCTTTAACCGTATTGTTGCCAGCAAAAAGAAGCCAACACAAAGCAGTAATATAAACCTTACGTCCATTGTCATGCTTCTGTTACAGAGTGCATGCCAAATGCTTATTAGATAAATTTTGTTGCTATGCATTGTGCTGGTGCCATTCAAAAACAGCATTATCAATTATAAAGAAACATATGTGCATGATTCCAATAATTTCATTGGAATTTTAAACCGAAATTTATAAAATGTACAAAAATATATCTTGCAAGGAAGGAATTTTTATTTGATGAGCCAGGGACATTTTTTGACAAAAGGGGGAAATCCCCTCAATAATTCAAACCCTGGCTAAGTCTCCAATTGATTTGAATTGAAACGAACTGGGCTTAAAAACATTAAAAGAGAGATCGGATGGGAACTAAAGGTGCTTGAAGTCACCGAAAGAGATTTAGATTTGACAATAGGGGACACAATAGGCCTGAAGGTTTCCAGAGTGGTTTCCAAGAGAAGCAGCCAAAGGTACCCAAAGAGGCCTGAAGAATCCTCAAGTAGGTGCAAAGAGGCCTTGCTGGAGAACATACTTGAACAAAAGGACCCTGAACAAAAAGAGGTAATAAAGTCATCACGTTTAATGCTGTAGTTGGAAAATTTAAAAAAACCAGAACTCACCTATTTTAGAATGCCCCAGATTCCTTTTACTGTCTTGATTACCTTCCTCCTTCAGCCAGCACCCCCTCCAAGATCATTCCCATGACTGCACTTATGGGAAAACATCCAAGTCCTAAAGACAACTGAAAACCCAGCTGGTGAAAATCAAGTTAAGCGCTCTGGATAAGAGGAAAAAGTTTATTTTCTTTGAAAAATTTCATTAATTCCACTAAACTATCTCTCACATTCTGAAGTAAATATCGGAAGTGTTTCAGTAATTCAGTTTGTTAATTTTTATTTTTGACAAAATACATGAAAGCACAAACGAACTCCTACTTCTTACACTATCTACTGACAAGTTTTGTCACCACAAGCGATATCAATGTTAGAAATGAAAATGATCAGTATTGATGTGAACAACTCTTCAGTTTCTCCCACACTCATAATGAACACCGATTTTAATGACTAATCACTGCATAAGGTTTTTAGTTAAACCCCTGAAAGAATTACTGAAATTATTCTATGATTTGCACTTATATTATTTTGTATCTTCCATTGAAAACCATCATACATATTAGTCATTACCGATTTGTTTTGAAAATATGTTGAATCTATTTTTAATAGAACATTGGAGCAAGAAATTCTGTTTACTGGCCCACATAAAGCACCACTGTGTATGTCTACAAACAGGTAACTTATTCGGTAGCAAGGTTAAGAACCTGTCATTGAATTGTTATATGTAGGTAACATCTGTATTTCATTTAGTGATAAGTAGGACCTGGATTTTAATAACTTAAAAATAATTTAAAAATTACCTAAAAAATTACACCATAACCTAAAAATACTTTAAAAAGGAGCATAAAAATAATAATTTGAATGGGAAACTCTAGATACTGAAGAATAATAAACTTAGAGCACTAGAATTTCAGACCAAGCATTAGATCAGACTGTGTTCCAAGAAGTCATTTAAAAGATATGGTTTAAAAGGAAACAATTTGTTGTAAAATACAAAAACAATTACAGGTAAATTCACATGGTCCATACTCAAGTGATCTTTGGAAGATTCATCTCCTCAAGAGGAAAAAACAATTAGTTCTCCAGATGCTGGCATCTCGTGAACTTACTGCAATCTGTTGGTTTTGAGTGTTGCCAATTTTAGAAATGCAAATGCAGAGAAACTACTATTTCATCATCGATCACAAGCTTAAGCACAGGAAAATGCCATGTAGAAATCATGTATCGCCACTCAGGGCTGAAAGATGCCCTGGAGTCAATTGCAGAAGAATGTTGCTGCCCTCTTTACAAGTTGAGAAGCAGGATGTTTTCTGGCATGTCAGCGGCAGTGCCTCATGTCACAAATATTTCAAAGATATCTCAAATTGAGAGTTTGGCAGAGACTCCTCAGTCAAAACGAGAAAATAGGATGCCACCCATGTCTGAGGGAGAAATCCACATGCAACAAATGTCAATTATAATGAACAGTAAACTTACTCGACTGTATACAAAAGTGCAAATAATAAATTTATAACTTAGTTGTATCAAATTCCACTTCAGAAAACTCTATCATTACAAAATATGTCAGACATATTAGTAGCATTTACTTAGAATGACAAAAGCCTAAAATATATTTTTATCATTCTAATATTAAAAATAACTATAAGTAAATAATATTACATACCATACTGTGTATTAATGAAATAAAGGTTCTAAATTAATCGTATAATTTCTGAAAGTTAACGTAAAAGTTATAATAGCACAGAAATATAATAAATACCAGTAGTGATAAATAGATCGCACATATGAAGCCTATAAAATTAATGACTACAATGAAGAAGCAAAATTAAAGTTAAGTCTGGTCAATATAAATTGTTTCAGTACGTTTCATTTTATCTGTAAGGATCATCACCACACCAAATCTTATTTACATATTCATATAATTCATTTTCTTTCTCAGAAATTACCCTAACCTTATATTATGATAGATATTTAATACCAAATTAAGGCAATTTTATACAAAACCAGCAACAAATTTAAGTCAACTGACACACTGTACAAATATACCCAATATTTACAAAGTAAAAAAAGTGAAAAAATAACAAAATTATTAAGGTCATAGATCACAGTAGAAATGTGAATTGCTTATAAAAGTTATTTGTAGTCAGAAATATAACAACACAATTATATTTCTTATAAACACGAATCTGCAATGATAAGCATTGCGACATTATTAACAATTCTGTTTTTAACAAATAGTTCAGTGTAAGGAAGATATATGAAAATGCTGACTGATCGAAGAGACATCCATCATCAAATTCATATTTATGTAAGAGCAATAAATTTAAGGAAAATAGACTAAACTGACCCACTGAAAATAAACTTAAATGGCCAACATTGAAATCTGAAAAACATCTCCAGTTTCATCCACAATATACACATAAACCTGTATTACAAGCCTATTAACATTTCAAATGAATCAGAAATGTTCATATGATTTTCAGAGAATAGTTAAAATTAACTCAGGAAAATTCAATTTCATATTCTTATGAACAGTTGTTAATATTGCTCTGTAAAATAGTACACAGAAACCTTAAAACTTCTGATACTATCAGTTTCCTATCTAATCATATCATAATGTAGGTGAAGACGTGGATTTACTTCATTTCCTCCATTACTGATTTAGCCTCCAATGCACACTGCAACAGAGTAATTGTTTTATGTTTTATATATTAAACTTTAAAACATTCAACTTCACAAAATTCCGGGGTGCGCGGGCAAAGAGCGTTAAGTCCACCATCCTAAAAAATTGAGATATGTCCATAGAATTATAGATAAAAATGTTCTCTACATTTGTCTTAAGTCCAGTAAGTCATAATCAAAATTGTACGGTAGTTATGGATGTGTGCCTCATGGGTTTTTCCATCTCTAAAGCCATATTGGGCTGGTATAGTGTGTTAAGTCACTAATTCTCAGTAACAAGAAAGTGGACTTAACTCTCTTTGCCCGCACACCCCGGAATTGTTGTAAGTAATAACTAATTTGGCAAGTTTCTACTTATAACTATATAAAGTTGAATCCTTTAACGTAATTACATGTGTAATCTATAAACATAATTTGTTCATTTAGTGTCACTTGGGTTATGGCATTAGTATAACTTAGAATAATAATTTTGACTAATGTAAGTTTGTAAGATTGTAAATAATGATATAGAGTGAATTATCATAGCTTAGGTTGTTGAAGATATGTATTTATGTAAATAGCTAATATGACCGATTGCAGTTGGTACTGTCTAAAGGTTTTATAAAAACATATAAAAAAATATATCAAAATACCGGTATATAATATTGACACTTCACAATATACTTTCATGATTAATTTAACCAAATTTTACATTTACTTGTTCAGTTCCTGAGCTGATAAATTTTCAACCTAAACAAGTTGTATCACACGTCATATTCTAGGATAATAACTGTATGTATGTACAACTTGATATAATGACTGACAATACATTATTGAGACAGGCTGGTTCTTACAACAAGTGGAGAGATATGCAACTAGTTGTAAAGTAAAAAATAATTCAAAATAATCCATTCAAGAACAGAATCTATTAGAACTCAATTTCATATCTGTATTTCCGTAAATTTCATCAGTTTGATAGAATCTTTGATACTATTTGTGCAGAAGTGAACTTTTTCCTTAGTCCATTAGATGAAATATATTTTGACTGAAAATTTGAAGGGGAAAATGAAGGAGAAAAAGCTTCAGAATAAACAAGAAAATTACGATTATAGGCCTACACTGTAAATCAATTGTGAGCAATGGCTAGTTCAGTGAATGAGGGTTGTATGCATTACATTCAATAGCCACAATAACAAAATAAACCTAATGACTAATTAATAGTTTCCTTTTTCAGTAGATGAGGAAGGGCAGTGAATTCTAGAAAACATGAACATCCTTTCACAAATCCCCCACATAACTTATAAAAGACTGCATATTACACCACCAGAGAAGAAACATAAACCACAGTAGTAGTGTGTTGTGTGACTGCCGGCGTGGTCTTGTGGTTAGCATCGCTGACTACAGATCCATTGGCCCGGGTTTGATCCCTGGTACCTCCTCGGATTTTTCTGAGGTTGGGAGGCCTGGCAGGGGTGCATTCAGCCTCGTGATTCAAATTGAGGAGCTACTTGATAGAGAAGTAGCGGCTCCTGTCATGAAAACTACTGTTAACGGCCGTGGGTGTAAGCATGCTGACCACATGCCCCCAATCCTGCCATCTGCCTGTGATAGATGATGCAGCGGTCGGGTGGTAGGCCTAGTCCCTCCAGGGATGTAGCGCCACGGCGTTTAGTTCTTAGTGGTGTGTTGTGTACTGAAAGTTTTAAAGATAACACTACAAACATAATAATTATATAAGAGTTGAATTTTTACACAAAACTTTACTATTGGTATAGTTTACCTGTACTAGTTTCAGTGCCTTCACAACCATTGTCAACTGAAGTATAGCTGTTGACAACGGTTGCAAAGGTGCCAAAACTAGTACAGGTAAACTATACCAAAGTGAAGTTTTTATGTAAAAATTCAATTCTTATATAATGATTATGTTATATAACTTCACTGTGTTAACTTCCAATACAATTTAACACTACAAGCAGTTTACTGTCTACTAGGCGAGATAATATATTGACGTCTATTTCAAGACATTCCATACTGTTAAGATCTTC
The DNA here is from genome assembly GCA_964059195.1 of Ectobius pallidus. Taxonomy (NCBI): domain Eukaryota; kingdom Metazoa; phylum Arthropoda; class Insecta; order Blattodea; family Ectobiidae; genus Ectobius; species Ectobius pallidus. The sequence goes on from CAXKWD010000007.1 coordinate 98,598,461, forward strand.
TAATTACATCTTCCAAATTCATGTATAGTATCCATATTACCCATGTAGTAAACTATATTTCATTTCTTATTTTCACATACCAAATGATCCATTCACATACCAAATGAGAGAGAAGAACAGAAAGGAAACTATATTTAAATAATAAGAAAATGCAAATTAACAGAAAAACTTACATGCAGGTACTGGTGATGGCTATCTTTCAGTATGAGGAAGACTTACCGGTACTTTTATTTTCAAAGCTGCTGATGGTGCGTCTACAATATGGCTTTAACCAAATTTTAGAGGCTAGAATGTTCCTTGGACGGTAAGTTCACCAACAACCACCTCCTCTTGAGTCTTCATTCTGGTAGCAATGTAAACAAATCATGTATATAGCCTACATAGTAATAATTACCTTACATCTTATCTAGCAGTTGTAAATGATAATTTATTAAGACTGATATTAATTAGACTGTACAAATTCAGAGTGATTCATTCTGACTTGTCTTCAGGAGAGAGCTAAGCCTCCCTCTCCCCTCCAGAGTTTTTCCATGAGCCACCCAATGAAAAATTACACGAGTTTTCCTATAATATTCATTAAGTGTTATGCTGATTCTGTTTTTGCTCAATTAAAAAATTAATTAACAATGATCTTGAATTAATTACATTTTAATCAAATCCATTTTTTTAAAACTTAAATAAATTATCGGAATAAACTAACATTTCCCTACTCATACAACTATAATTACATTATCTTAAATGTTTCTGTGCCACGAGATTATTTGCAAAACTGAAGTGAAGTCCGGCAACAGTTCAATTGGCAGTACGCAGAGGTGGCATCAAAGGGCAGCTGGGTGAACCCTGACCAACCCTTTGGCCCACTTTGCTTTATTCAAAATTGTTGATGGAAAATAAGAGATTAAAATTAAACCAAAATTGGATTTTACTGAAGTAATTTCTTGTTTTTAAATTATAGTGTGATCGGTGTACTTTCCAAAATTACCACAATAGTGCTAAATGATACTGCGGAATGAGATAAGGCTATAATTGATACTGGCATCCAGTTCTAGTAATGTTTCATATTCAAAGATTTGAGGGGAAGAATATTTGCTGGGAAATAAACTGAATCCAAGCAATCCCCAGAGGCAAGAATTCTTCTCAAGGGTGTCAAATTTAATTAAATGAATTACCATTTAGAGACATAAAATTGATTACAAATACAGGGTGTCTCAAAAAAAATGTACTAACACTTTGAATGAGTATAAAAATATTATTTATGAACATAGAGACAAGTTTAAAGGTTTGAACTACAGATGTAAAGATTACAGATTCACTACCATCGAGATGTATGAGCTCACCTCCATGCAGCTTATCCAAACATATGGATTGGACGAAGGGGTAGCATTGAATACCCTGTGCGTTCCCCAGACCTCACGCCAATGAACTTCTTTTTATGGGGATACCTCAAGGACAGAGTTTATTGCACAAAACCAAGAACACTTGATGCATTGAAATTGGAAATTGAAAGAGAATGTCGCAAAATTCCAAATGAACTGTGTAGTGACGTTTGCGTTATCAGCTTTGTCTAGACAATGACGGTCATCAATTTGAACATTTGCGAACATGATTCTTTAATTACATGTTTCTTCTGTAATTCAAGCCTTTAAACTTGTCTCTTTGTTCTTAAATAATGTTTTTATACTCATCCAAAGTGTTAGTAAATTTTTTGAGACACCCTGTACATACATTCTTTACATTCTTCCAGCCCACTTCCAGAAACAATTCTGGCACCGAAACATTGGTATGCTTATAAAAATATGGTGCACGCCAGACCCCCACATACATGTCTACCTCCACATTCTATTGACCAAAACATTTCCGTGCTGAGGTGTTTTAGTAATTTAATTCAGTTTGTAACAGGTTTTCTCAAAGAAGTGAGTTGTTCAGTTTAGTACATGTTCTAGTGTAGGCAACTATATTTCTGTGATTATTAATAATATTTGTTATGTCTAAGAGAACAATATTATTAAGTACTTTTTTGGTGTATGTGCCTTGAAGAAGGGTGTGATTATCAGGCAATGCAACAACTGCTGTCAAACCACCAAAATATAAGTATGGAAAAAAACAATATTTTAAATTTACTTAACATAATTGAGGACCGTTTTGACAAAACTCAACATGTGCCAAAACATAAATTGTTCAGAAGAAGGTTTCTTTAGTTCTTATTAACATATAGAAGGTATGAACCTTGCATGTATTGAGGCTTCAAAATGAATTGGTTATGTTGACTTTTCATATGTTCTTTTTTCACCATCTTAAAAATCTCATTTCAAAGCACCTAAAACCATTAAAAAACGAATTTGGCAAAAAATGGAGATGTTGAGTTTTGTCAAAACTGTTCTCAATTCCTCTTGTCCCCCTAAAGTTTCTCTGAATTCCTTGAAAAACTGGATTCAATACTGAGACAGACATGCTTGGTGCTTTGGTGCTTTGTCTGAACAAGAAATTGCAGGAGCCCTATCCTCTGTTAGTAGCTGAACTCCTGTGAGCCTGCCCAGTGTATCTGAAGCATTGTGCAATACATATATTCATTTAACTGAAAAGAGGATGTTTATCAGTAAATTCTGGTTAGAGCACAAATCTGTGAAATAAAGTAAGATAAATGATAAATAAAAATATTGCTTTCCATTACCTGTACATCTACAGTAGGAAAAGTTCCAAACTAATAGCACAGTATAAGTATTAATACAGTACAGAAACTCAGCCCGTTTTTCTGCCAGCCGAGCATGCGCGCGCATTTACTAGCGATCGTAGCGGCCATAAAGTAAGACTACAGAAACTACTCCGGGAAGTATGTAAATAAATAGGAGTGTTGTATTTATCAGAACACGCTATATTCGAAAGGACCTTATTATTCTGCTGTAAATTTTAGTAGTAATAAAAGACAAAATCCTGAATTGCATTTCTTCACTTTCTTGAAACATCCAGAAAGGTAAGAACGAAAATAAGTAATATTTATTGTAGGTCTACTGGCTTACTCGTGATTCTGGTGTGGTTATGTTTCAAGTTACTTTAATGAAATATTTTTATATTTTATTCTGTTGTAATGATTTCTGGTGTAAAAAATAGGTCATTAATGGTCGACAAGAAAACCTAGTAACAAAATATGTAAAATATTTGAGTGAAAATTACCGTCTATGCTTGACACACGCCGAAAACAGACAGTTTATGAATTCCTATAAAAACTCGTTAATTAAAACTGCTGTACCGACGGTGTCTTCAATTCCAAATGCTCCTGAATTTTTTGTTTTGTTTAATGAAGTCCATCCTGCAGTAATTGACGCTACATAGACCTACAATAAATTGAAGTCGTATATTGCCATATAAGGCAAAGAATCAAAATACACTGTCAACAATGATGTGCAGGATGAACAACGTGACAGACCTATAATATAATTTACATAATTAATATGTAGGCTATTTATTATCATAATTTGAATTATAAATTATATTAAAGGGCAATGATTTTAAGGAAAAATACTAGGCCTAGGTACAGTCCTTAACAGTAGCCAATTTAGGTATTGTTTACCTCTTCTTAACTAGAATATAATACATTATCTGTTTTATTATTTCTTAAATTTGCATTAAATAAAAATATTCTGTATTTTTCTCTTTTAACATAACATATTTTGCGATGTGTTTATGTATTTTCCCAAGCCATTTCATATGATGAGAATGTAGCTTTACTCAATCTCCGCATGGAGCGCTAGTGTCGTCCAGTCAACATGTTGTCATAGGACTTTTAACACACAGTTTCTTTACTGTATTAATACTTATACTGTGCTAATAGGCCTATATTAAACACAAAATTGCAGACAGTCCATTTTCCATTGTATGCAAGATAAAACTTCAAAACACAACACAGTTTAAAAATCCACAATGGATGTCACATAACCTATTAAAACTCGATGTTTCGGCCAACCCACAGTGTTCCTGATGAAGGCCTAGTGGGTGAGCCAAAACGTCGAGTTTTAATAGGTTATGTGACATCCATTGTGGATTTTTAAACTGTGTTGTGTTTTGAAGTTTTATAATATGTTAAAGATTTAATTTGACTAATGAATAATTACCGTAAAGCTAATCAGTGTGTCCACTGCCCCCTGTCACGTGAACATGACGCCATGCTCGGTCTTCAGGAGGCAGAAGGAGTTCCACCCCACTGCCTTTCTTCTGCTTTGCTATGGTGCCTCTCTGTCGGCCTCGAGTACCACGAGATGCTGCTTGTTGAAGATGACTGAAGCTATTGCTCTTATGCAACTCCTGACATTGATGGCTCAGTAGTGGTAACATTGATGGAGGTGATCCATCACCATCATCATCCTCCCCACAGCTCTCAATGCTTTCTGTCGGACTCACCAGCCGTTCACGCCTCTTCAAACTCAGTTCTAATCGACGTAAGAACCTGAAGTAAAATAACATCATAGGTACTACCTGTTGCCATATTGATTTGTAACACCTACAGTGAGTGTAGTACCGTAATATTATATCGCACACTAGTCATCTAAAGAAGCAAACACAGTAATATTTCCCATGGTCTATGATCGATATGAATGTAATATCACTGCTGTAATATTTGGTTTATTTAAACACCACTAGATGTTGCCACTTTCTTGTTGGTGAACAAAGAATTGATACAAAATGTTTATAAAACTTAGACTGTACAATGACCAGTAATCAAATAATTTCATAGCCACCAATGAAATATTAAATTTCAAATATATAATAATATTTTTTGTTATCAACTACAAAGTTTGGAATGTTATCATCCCATAATGAATAATGCTCAGTTCAAAGTTTTAAGAACTGTTTTGCATGGGACATCTTACCTGATCTGATGACCTATAGTTCTGAGTCTACTGACTTTTCTATGAGGTTTCTGCATCTCTTCATGCGTTGTTATCTTTGGAAGCATATGACTTGTTACCTCCTGAAAAATAAACGAAGTCAGTCAGACAAATTCAAATGTAACAGCATTGAACACTACAATGTTCTATTTCTTTGTTGTAACATTGTAAATATCTCTTACTGAATTACATTTAAAAAATCTTACCTAAAGAAATCCTTAAGAAAAACACTACAGGCTATTACAGCTACCAGTTTCTAAGTGTTTATAACTCACCCTTGAAAACTAATGATTTTTCTTGGTGTGTATTATTTTGAGATATAAGATCAATAATTTCATTAATGAGATTACAATAAAAATAGTGAGGAGTGAATATAAAAGTTTTTGTTGAAAGATATGAGAATTTTTAAATAACTTGTTTCTTCTGAAATTAAACAAATAAAAATATAAGAGTAACTTAAACTGATTGGACTGGCTATCCGGGTTGGGCCGCGTCTTGTTTTTAGTGTCTTCTAACTTTTTGGACATCTTATTGCGTCCTTCTTTGGAGAAAGATTCGCGGCCCAACCCGGATAGCCAGTCCAATCAGTTTATGTATAACACCGGCCGTGGAGCCTGCGAACTAATAAGAGTAAGTTATTGGTATCTAAAAGTAGAGAAGATAAGACAGTAATATGAATATATAGTTAACCAGTGGCGGTTTCTCCTATGTGCTGCAGTGCTGCAGCACACAGCTTGTTTTCTGCTCGTCGTATAATGTTATTTTCAAACGCAATATTATATTTTCTTTTGCGTAGATTTTGAACTTGGCGCGTCCACGCGAGAATTTCTTAGCTGGTAGCTTGGGAGTCAAGAGTCGGTAATGTGAATATTATCTTTTCCGCCTCGTGAATGCAGTTAGTGAACAGCGCAGCGTTCGTAGGGTGTGACGTCATGCTCGACCTTGACTGCTTGGCGTACATGGGAGTTTAACCTGCAAAATGGGCTGCGGCAGCCGGCAGCCCGGAGTGGGATTCTGAGGAAGGTTTATGTCTCACCGGTGCGGCTGGCATGCTGTTAGTTATGTGAGAAGATCTTCCACCATCTGACGGTAGGGGACCGTGATGTAGCGAGTAAGCAATGCTTTTCATCTTCACCACCAAATTCGAATGTGTTAAATTCAGAAAAACCCGGATTCCACAACCCCGATTAAGTATTCTGTCGCAATGGGAACACTAAGCGACTTCCTCTACCTCGATCATTAAAAATACTATTTTCTCGTCTCTTATTCCATTTCAGGGAACTCTCACGCGATTTTCCCTACACCCTAATTATTATTATTATTATTATTATTATTATTATTATTATTATTATTATTATTATTTATATTATTATCATTATTATTAATGTTATTATTTTTTATTTTAATTTTTGCTATTTTCTCTCATCACACAACTCACACAACTTTCGACGAGACGAGAGAAATTAGCAAAAAAATAATTAGGGCAGAGAAAATCGTGTGAGAGTTCCCAGAGATGGATTAAGAGACGAGCAGTTTAGATAGGCCTACTAATAATTTTTAAAAATATTTTAAGTTTGCTGTATGAAATAGTATTTGCAGCACACTTTCGTTTTGAGCCACGAGCCGCTACTGTAGTTAACATAACAATAAACCTAATATTATTTTCACAGGTTATTGAGAGAGAAAGTTTTCAAGATTATTGGATAACTAGAGCCTTTAATCGTATAAAGCAAATATTTTCATTAATGTGAATAAAAATGTGTAAGTTTAGATTATAAATAGGCAGCCTACTGTAATAGGCCACTTTATGATCATACAAGTTTTACAAGTTTTATAATAACTTATCTCACAAGGTGACAAAAAATAATAGCTCCTAGATATCGGTAGATCACCAAGTACAGAACTAAGTGTCAGTAAGTTGTACCATCCAGTAAATTCTATGATAAATTAGGGTGACCAGAATTTCAGACACAAAACGCAGGACCCAATCGTTAAATTGACTATGAAACACTAGACCACTGTTTTTTTCTCCATCTTATTAACCCGCGAGTGGTTGCCTTTTTCTCACACAAAAGTTCATAACTTTTTTACAAAGATTTGGTGGAAAGGATGGGCTTATCTGTCTACCTGATTTTTGAAATTCCTTCTTTCGTGTGACTGCAAATATTCATATTCACTATTTGTACCGTATTTCACTATATAGACATATACCGTTGTCCGAATGGGCGCTATGGTGTGAGAATTTCTCTTATTACGCAACCAGTGACGTTACTTTGCTTACGATGTTTCAAGCAAGAAATATTCTGAACATGCACTACTGAACCAAAATACCGATAAGTTTTACAATTAAAATTAAGTTAATTCAGACCAGAATTAGATCTTATTTTCATTTTCATTTATCAGGTCTATAGCAATGTAATTTATTATTATTAATATTATTATTAAATTATTGTTATTATCGTTATTATTATTGTATGGGGCTATGCTAAGATAGGTACAGTTTTATATAGACCTATATTTATTTGTATTTATATCATAATTATGAGGGCACACGGTGACATAGACTATTGTATGACCAGATCTGTAATGGGATAGCTTTTTATTATGGGGCCTATTATATAACCAATTATTTAGTTTGTTAGTGCGAAAACCAAAGAATAAAAAAAAGAATTGCATTGCTTGCAGGTAATTTATTTTCCAATATATGCCCTGAATGCAAAATGCAAGAGTGACATATAAATTAACATGTAGGCCTATGATGTGAAAACAAAATTCCATTTTCTAATATTATCTTAATTTTTTGTATATTTATTTTGGACAGCTGTGTTTTCCTAATGTTTATCCTTAGTTACTGTGACAAGTAACATAAGTTTTGTGACAAGAGAGATCACACAATAGGGAAAAGATTTCAAAGTACAAAATAAAGCAATAAGATTAGCAACTTGAACTGCAGGTATTCTTTATAGATTTCATGTCAAACTGAAAGAATCAATACAATGCATAGCTCCTCGAAATTGTTAATTGTACCATTGTAGAGTTATGGCAAAATGTTCCTGAAAATATTTGAATGTGAGATAATATCTCACACGTGACCACTGGCGTTGCATTCATGCAGGCGACCACTCACTGGTTAATATAAAAGGTCATAAAAGAAAACAAAGTCTTACATCAACCACTTTAATACTAATATACTCTTGGATGCAACTAACAAATAAATAATTTGCATTTAGTTAAAAGGACATTGCTTATAAAATTATCATGTTTACAGGCAGGATTGAAATCGATCCCAAAACAATATGTTCCCTGTTTACATGGAAAGTTCTGAGAGTGTATTGAGATTTTTTTAACTATTGGCTAACTTGGTTATGTATGGCTATGTGTGTGAAATTGAATTTGATCTGAATCCAATCCGTTCCTCCATTTGCAAAGGATCGAATCAAAAAATTCATTCTGGATTGAGTTCGTGTTTATATGTTGATCTCGATACGAGCAACGGATTCAGATTGATCTGAATCCTGCATCTGAACATACTATATACTATTACTATTAATTCTTATTAACCTATTTCTACCTGTTATTATTAATGTTCAATGTTTGTTGCATTAATACACTGAAACTCACAGTTTATTATGATTACTGATTGCCATTATGGACATTTTAATTTTTTATCGTAAGCTATTACATTAAAAAAAAATACACTATATGAATGGTGAAATATTACCATATACAGGTATATTTCACCTAAAATCCCATTTTGTGGGACTTTTTGAAGGATACTTTTAAAATTTATGATAATTATGAGAGTTCCATGCTTATTCGGGGGCCACAGGATTAGCTCTTAAAAATGGAGTTTTCTGAAAATAGCAGGCTGCCTGGTCACCCAATGTTAAATGCTTAATTATTATCTTGTCAATTGAATAGAATGGAATAGAACAGAATGGATTTATTTCATCCATAAGATCAATACAACCCTGATATTGGACACTTCATTTGACTTGCATACTAAAAACTTATTGTTAGAAGTATTAATGAATTTCATTCTAGTGCTATCAGGCTGAATATTTTCTCCACTCCACTTACCTATTGTTAAAAGTTAAAATAAAATTAAGATAATTGTGTATTTGAATAATATCTAGAAGTGATTAATATTAAGTTATGTATTTCTCATTTCCAAAATACTGATCTACAAATCTAGCAACTTAAATATAGCCATAATGGGGTGAAATGCTGAAGGATATCAGTAAATCAAGCGAGAGAAAGCAGTAAAGAAAAGCAGTATTAGCTGAGAAAAACTAAGCCATAAGGGCATTTGATCTTTATGTGAAATATTCATAGGTATATGGACTCCCAACAACTAGAAGGTTTATACATAAATGCGAAGAATACTTAAGGATTTTATTGCAACAAAGCAGTGCCATGATTATAAATTATTTAATTTTATCCAGGTTCATTATTATATTTTCTACTTTGAAAAAACTAGATGATCACAAATAAAAAATATGAGCAAAACTACAGCTACAGGCCAAGTCACTTCGTAACTATTAATCTAGTTCCTATGTTAAGCCAAGAGTAAACAAGAATAATTATATACTTGTATTTTCCAATACTCAGTCTCTTTCTTAACAGAAAAAAAGATATGACGTTGACAGTGACATCATTGTACCATAAATCCCTCACTCATGTCAGAGGACAATTTGATCTCATGATGCTTCATCCACAGACCAATACTCGCATCTAGAAACACCAACCATCATTCAAAAGAAGAGAAAATATAAATGCACATATAAATAAAATGTATAAACATAATTAGATCATGCAAGAATTCAGAAACTGATATACCAGTAACTCATTCCTAAGCAAAAAGAATCATAATTTAAAACAAATATGATTATCATATTTAATAAATTATATATCTGGAACACTGAAAGTAGGAAGATAAAATAAGATGTGTCAGTTATTGTGATTGACATTCATTTATGAAGGTTAGAAACTTGTTCCCTAAATTCTGTTCCCATTCCTGTATTAATGTTGCTGTAATATTTGACTAACTTCATTTTAGCTCAGGAAATGAAACAACTTTCTCATACTCCACTCACATTTGAACTTCTTTGTTTCTTCCTTTATGTAGGTTACTTTACTAAATAAAAAATACAGACGGTTTTGTTCACTTGATTCAATTTAAGTCCAGATAGGAAAACATTAGGCAAGTTCATAACAAGATGTATTTTACATGTTTGCACTATTAGAGGACCTGCGACTTTTCATAAAACTATACCTATATACAGTACACATAAAATAGAAGTTGACTTTAAATTTGATGAATACAGAATATTAAAAGAAAAAAATAATATTCAATAAATAGCAGCCTCTAGTGAATAAATTTGCTATAAAATACTGTGTCATATTTGAAAACCACAAAACACTGTAAACACGGCAAGATTCCATTAAGTATTTCTTTGACCTATGTCCACTAAAGTAGCAAATGTGTTAAACGAAATGCAGGGTCTCCGAGAATGAATGGTGAGGTTTCATAGGAATACTGTGAAGTATGTATTATGTGTAATGAATTGAAAAATGCTTTTAATAATTCAGTAACACAGTTTACAAATAATGTTAATAAATTTCAATATGACTACCATTAGCACCATGACAGACATCAAAGCAAAATTCAGTTTCAGAACATCTGGTGTAATGTGCGGTTGTTTATCAGAGTTTTTCTTCATAGATTCCATCTCCTTCACATGACATCATACACTGTTCATTTAGGAAGACCTAACTGTATACCGTGGCATAAAATGAACTTCTGAGGACAAAGTACACAGATCTCTCATATTCTTTCGACATCTCTTTCTAATATTCTGGGTTTTCCTGTCTTTTTCCTTTTTTGCACTCTACCGCTTTTGCTATTGCCTGATATTATTCTTATGTGGAGGATCTTTGTTGTACCCATGTCTAAATTGCTATGGTACCATAAACACAGATTCGTGTCCTACCAACAGTGATAGGAAAAATACAACAAAAAAAGTACCGGTAATTGGGCTGGATTATAATTACTTGAGAGGCATTTTACTTAATTAGAATTACAAATTTTTTTTTCTAAAAGTAATCATTAAAATTACAATTACAACTACTTTATAAAATGGCAGTAGGCCTACCTAAAAATTACATTTTTGTTTGTTTTTTTTAGAACAAGGCCAAAAACTCAGAAACTATTGGGCCATTTAGCGGTAAAGCTGCTTGGACAAACATGCATAATATTTTCACGTCTGAAGCATCCCTAAAATATTTCCTCATCCAAACCATTCCTTCAGTAAGATTATTATTCCTCATTTTGATAAAAAAAAAATTATAAAAAACTTTTAAATAGTTTTCCCTTAAAAAGAACTATCTTAAGAGCCCAACTATTAATAGAAAGTGGAACCATTCCATTGACTATTTCCAATAGTTATAGAAGGATTAAGATGAAATAATTGTTACCATGTTACAAATGAACAAACAGCTGATCTCCCAGCATGCATAGCACTCGAGAGTAATCCATTTACAAAATGGTATTTAAACTCCTAGCACTTCAGCTTCACCACAGGATCTAGGGTTAAAAAAAAGAAGGCCTTGACAGTTCATTGAGCAAAACCCATAAAGCAAGATCTAGATTGCATCACTGCTGCTGCAGTGACCCCAAGCGAGTAGAAGGAAGCAACTTTGTCAAATTACTATAAAGTAACGATTGAACTACTAAAATGTAACAAATACAATTTTTATTTCCAGAAGTAAATTATAAGTAAAAATAAATTTTTCAAAAAGCAACAATTACAAAGAAATGGGGCCAAAAAAAGTAACAGTTACATGTAATCTTACTACTGTTACTCAAATACTTCCCATCACTGTCTGCTAACCACAAGACACCCGCAGCTTTCTCTTGTATGGTAAACTTTTCAAGTAAGACAACACAAAGAAAGCAGTTTGAAGAAAAATAGAGCACTTCTATAGAGACTTTTTCATGCAGACTGATTTCTGTAATAACAGACAGATAACACTGCTCAAGCAAATGCATATAATAAATCTAGCAACATTTACTTGTCATGATGATGACAAGACTAGCAAATAAAAAACAACCCATACATTAGCTCAATCTATTTGTCTTACTGAATTAATTAAAAGATCTTTTCAATTCATTATACATAATAGGCCTACATACTTCACTGGCACCCTATGAAACCATATCATTCATTCTCGGAGACTCTGTATTCTAGTACTTTCTTTTCTGAAATAATTAAAAACAATGAATTACCTCTCCTGTATCTTCTCCAGAGGCTTCCACTGAGCGGTGGCCATCTTTATTTTCCCTGCTCCATTCTGCCTCCACCTGACTTGTCTTGGCACTAGGCCAGGATACTCTCTCTGGATTGATGTTAATTGTTTTGTCTGAGCTTCGAAGGCTGACTTCTCTGTAAAATCCATAGATAAGATTAGACTAGATCAGGTACTTTATTCCTCATAGCATAAATGAATATGTTTGGCAAAGTCAAAATTGATATAATGTCATATAGAAGTATGAACAGGAAGTAATCACTAACACTGTAAAACATACTATGTTCACACACCTTCCATCAATTAGAATTATGTGACTTGGTACACATCCTTCGTACCAATAAAATAGTACATTATGCAACGAACCTAATTCATTAAGATATGAGTATGTTTATGAAACTCGGTTTGCTTGTTTATAATTTCATACAAGATCTTAATTCCCATTATAGGCAACTTTTATGCGACTGTTTTTGTTTGACCATAACTAAACTTTTAAGTTTTCATATCTTAGATTCATTAAAATAAAAAAAAAAGTGCGCATGGAATGCCACGCGACAGAAGTGAAACTTCTTTTAATTTTTGGATTTTTTCAATTTTGGATTATTGGATTTTTTCAATTTTGGAGTGTTGGACTTTTTAATTTGGGTTTTTGGATTTTTTAAATTTTGGATTTTTTAAATTTTATATCTTTGAATTTTTTATATTTTGGATTTTTAAATTTTGGATTTTTTATTTTTAAATTTTAAATTTTGGATTTTTAAATTTTTAATTGTTTAAATTATAGATTTTAAATTTTTTTGAATTTTGAATTTTTTGATTTTTAAATTTTGAATTTTTTGATTTTTAAATTTTGGATATTTGGATTTTTTATTTTTTATATTTTGGATTTTTTGGACTTTTTAATTTTGGATCTTTGAATTTTTTTAATTTTGGAATTTTGGATTTTTTAAATTTTGGAGTTCAAAAATTTGAATCTTTGAGTTTTTTGGGGTTTTTTAATTTTTAATTTTCGATTATTTAATTTCGGATTTTTAAGATTTTTGAATTTTGGATTTTTTAATTTTGAATTTTTGGATTTTTTAAATTTTGGATAATCCTAATAATTGAGTTGATTGTTTTCTGTGCAGTCCATTCCGTCACACCTCATTAATTTTGTGACGATTTTTGAGCATTACACAAGCTCTCGATTTACCCCTACCATGGCTAAAGAAGTTTCACTTAAAAAATCAGCTGACCACAGCAATCAGTTGTTAGGAACTTCTGCAATAGATGGCAGCTGATGGCGCAGTGTCAAGTCAAAGCTTGTTCTTTGCCACTTTCTTGACATTAACGGATTTTTATAAGACAAAATTAGCTCAATTTAGTATAAAACTAAAATTAACATGACAGAATTGATTTTATTTTAAATACAGTGAGTTCCACGCAAGAGGTGGCCAATGACGTGGGTTCGTGCAGCGCGGCGGGCACAGCTCCAACTCCCGAGCGATCGGGTGAAATATCTACGCTAATAAAGCCGCGAGTGGTCTAATGAATCAGGTTCTCACATTTACAGTTCAAATTACAATGAAAATAAACACGTACCTCATCAGAAGAGATGTTGGAAATGGTTTCCTCTTGCATGCACACAATACTGGCACCTTTTTAGGAAATTTTCTTTCACGCGCATAAGTTCGGCTTCCGAGATAAAGTTAATTTCTCTTGTGATATTGTCTTTAAGTTCTTCTAATGTATGGGAAATTGACCTATACACTTATTTTTCAAGTTTCCCCATAAATAATATTCACATACTGTTAGAAGAACTTAAAGACAATATCACATAGGCCTATCACAAGAGAAATGAACTCTGTCTCAGAAGCTGAACTTATGCGCGTGAAAGAAAATTTCCTAAAAAAGGGGCCAGTATTGTGTGGATGCAAAAGGAGAACATTTCCAACATCTCTTGTGATGAGGTACGTGTTTATTTTCATTGTAATTTGAACTGGAAATGTGAGAACCTGAATCATTACACCACTCGCGGCTTTATTAACGTAGATATTTCACCCGATCGCTCGGGAGTTGGAGCTGTGCCCGCTGCGCCGCAGGAACCCGCGTCGTTGGCCAACTCTTGCGTGGGACTCACTGTACATGCTGTTTATCATACATTTTGATTTGCTGCTCTCAAGGTTTCAAGAACATTCCATGTTCGATAATAATTGATACTACACCTATGTTCTAAGGAAAATCTGTTTCAAAATGGATATGATTATGATATCATTACATCACATGTAATAAGCGTATCATAGTATGGTCGAACAAATAAAGTCTTTTGCATGGTATTTAGTGTTACTCGAGACACACCACAAGTAAGTGATATTCTTCTGGAGTTGGAGAAGAGGCTGAGAAGAATGCCTGTCTGCAAGTAACTCCATGTGTGCTTAGCACTCTTCTGGTGTCTCTCTGGATATTTAGGAAATCTGGCATCGATTTTGAACATACAACTTCTAATCAATTTCTCCTTCTGTTACAATGAAATCAACTTGGTAAACACAGTAAAATCAATGCTAATTGTGATATTGTCCTTCCAAAAAAGGTTATATAGACTTTTATAAGTGCTGTAGCATCCAGTTTTCATTCTGCACAAATAGTAACCACTGCAAGTGAAGCATTTTAAGGATACTAATCTCTAGATTCTGTTAAAAAAAAAAACAACAACAACAACAACAACTTAGCAATTTTTGTATTTTTTTCATTCCTTTGACCACGCTAAAAATTATAAATGCCCCCTAACTTTTATCGGAAAACACATTTATCCAAAATAACAGAGACCCCTGTTGGGATCAATATCATTTTGTCAGAGTACACTTAGCTAACATGTCTTTAAGCTGTTAAGTGACATATTTGGGAATACAGTGAACTCTCAATAATTCGAACCTCAGTATGCCGGACTTCGGATAACTCTGACAGATTCTTGGCGATCCAGACCCAGATCTACAGCCATTCTACGATCACTTCAGAACTACAAGAGAATTAATTATTCAAAAGCAACAGAAACAATGTGTACACAGAAGAACATTTGCAGTTTCTTTCAGCCTAAATGTTCTCAGAAAAATATACTCACAGTACCACATCATCATAATATTGTACTAATAATGTAACAGAGTAAATTTCAGACTCTGGCTACAAATTTCAATACAGAACTGAAGTGTTATTCTTTTTTGTTCCAATTGTAAGTGTTAATATTATGTTCTGCCTCATACATTTTGTTATTGCAGCTTAAACACGAAATTTCGTTACTTAAATACCATTTCTTAATTTACTCTCCATAAGCCAGACATTTCATAACTCGGACAGACCCCCGCCCACTTTAGTCCGGTTTGTCAAGAGCTCACTGTATTTCTGATAAAACTCCTGAATATAATTTTATTGTTATATTATGTTTCACAGAAGATTAAAAAAATCCATTAAAATTTGATAATACTCACCTGGTAGATGCAAGGCTCTCTGAAGATGAAGAAGAACTAACACATGGTTGAGTGCGAATCCTTGTTCTCTTAGGACTTGGTTTACGAGGAGCTATTTGGCGGGAATACATATCCTTGCCAGGAATATCAAGGAATGTGGCAATCTTCGTAGGACTTGAAATTTTGTTACTTCCACCTCCCCCACCACGACATGCTGTTGACCGACGATCTCGCCTGCGACCTGTTGACTTACGATGATGTTGTACTGTTGTGCTTGCTTGAACTCTGTTCAATGGACAATCTGAGCTTGGGCAATCATATAGCCCATCTGAGTCTGTAAAAGGCAACTGATCCGACTTATGTCGGCCATAAAATAAAGGTGAGAAACGTCCAAGTCCACACGTCTTATCACTTAATGGACTTTCACTGCGTGAACTCACTGGACTAAGGTGTTTGTCACAACCACAAGGATCGGTCTGCACTACAATGGTTGGAAGCTGTAGGGAAGACTTGCTGCTAGGTGCTGAAGGAGGAGGAATCAGCTTACAAAAATCCAGACCAGTGTCCACACTACCACATTTTGTCATCCCTCTAGAGCTTGTGGAAGGAGGTGATAAGCCAAGGAGTGTTTTCCCATTCTCCAAGAGTTCTTTACCTATGAACACTTCTAATTCTTTTGCACTCTTCAGTTCTCCATCTTCAATTTTTTCTTCAAGATGATCAGTTCCTATACCCTCATCGTTGGACTCCACAAAAAGGTCATCAGAAAGAGTTTCTGAATCCGAACGCCCTCTGCAATGGCCTCCTTGCAGTCCATGGTCCTCAGGAGGCCTCTTGGCTTCCCCCTCACATTCGCTGGGACAAGTGGTACTGGCAGGAGTGCGAAGTAGAGGGGAGGGTTTCCGTTGGATGAGGCCATGACCTGGTAAAGTTGTAGGGCCACAACCTGAGCCAGGACCTGGAGGATCTTCCACTTCTGAAGGACAGAGAGGATTGTTAGAACCACATCTTGATGGACCTGGGCTTGCCATGGAACTGTAACCTGAAGAACTGAGGTTTGATTCAGATGCTGTGCGATCAGCACGTGAACACATAGAGAATGGGCTAAGATAACACATGCCTACACCTCCTCCAGGCACTCCTGGGTGGGATCCTACATTCTTGGCTGCTGGAGATATGGATTCTGTATCTGATTCTGCCTCACTCATATTACAAGTGATAGTGATAAGCGGCGGAGGACAAGGTAAGTCTAATGAGTTGGGTTTGTCCAGTTCTTTGAGCAAGCGTCGTGGTCCCTTTCCAGGGAATTGGAAGTTCGGTTCCATCCCACCTCGATGTGGGGGAGGAGAACCAGGGAGCACTAATCTTGGTGCACACTGATGTGTAGGAGATGGCTGTTGAACAGTGAGCAACGGTATCACAGGTGGCCGTTTAGGGGCAGCTTGACTCTCACAACAACCTGATTCACCACTACATTCCTCTGTGTTTTCTCTGCATGCAGAACCATCATCATCATCCACCACTAGCATGGTACCCAAACTGTTGCAAAGGAGAGGAGGTCGAGGCTAGAAACAAGAAAAATAACATGCTAATTATGTTTATAATTGAAATGATAGATGGGGTCATTTTCAGGAAAGTAGAATTAAATTGTGAATAAACTATTGCATTAAAATGCCTCACAATTTTATTTCTTTCATGGAAAATTCTGAATATTAACTTACACGCTTAATGAATCTGACATATTTAATGACAGGCTACAGAAACAAATTTTGAAAATACAGACTAATTTCTTTCTCCTGTTGATGTTAAAAATCAGTATAGGCTACTTCAATTAAACACAAAAATATAAATTTTTGTACAATTATTGGTATTAATGAAATAATTACATAAATATATTTAAATATAAAAAAATGTCACGTGTTAAAAGGGAAAAAGCCTGACTTTATGATATTATGACTTTTTCAAAAGAAAAGTATTCAGTATTAGAACTATGCAATACAATTGCCGATGAACTCTTCAGTAGAAGGCCGCTTCTTTGTATTGAAAGACTATATTTTTTTTGTTGAACACATTTCAACAGTTCTAGAACATTTTCTTTGTTTATACAGCCTTCTCAAATCACACAAAATTCAGAGGCCATACTCTTTTTTTATTGTTTGATGAAAAGAATGATAATCGTTTAGAAAAATATAGGTAGTTACTATTTCAGAGTTTGTTAATTTGTCTATTTGTTATTAAAACCTGATATGCCTAAGTTATGCTTTTCTCTTAGGTGTTATGCATCTAATTATTTAGAACCAGCAGTTATAACACCACTAACAAGAAGGAGATAGACCTAATAAGCTGCACCAAACTCGTTGTAAGGTGGCAAGTGCTTGTTGTCTTTAGTGGATTCTTATGAATGAAAAATGAATTCCATCAATGACTCCTTTAGTCAAGGATACAGAAAGTTAAGTTCTGTTTTCTTCCCTTAGATTGCATCATACACAATACCTTTCAGCACAAATGAATGTATTTATGTCGAATTAAGAACAAAATAGTTCACTTAAAATGAATAAAAACAATGACAAGTGCTGCTTTTTTATCTTAAAAAATCTTTCTTTTTTATATACCGGTATAAATAGTTATTAAATGTAGCTTTTTAGACCAAATAACATTATTTCACTTTTATAAAATGCTGTAGATTAACATTTACATTTCCCATATATATGCTTGGCCAGCAGTACTCATGAAGATTTAAATATACCAGCATTAAATGGTTAAAATAATTTAAATAATCTTGTCTGAACATACCTTGACAGGAACTGGAAGTTGCAAAACTGGCAATTCTTCAACTCCTATATGCTCTTCAGGTGCTGAAGAAGTATTAGGATTTGACTCACATTTGGCAACTACTTCAGATACCTCAGGAGCCAAAATCTTCACTTCTCTCACTTCATCCTCTTTCTCTTCTTTTTCTCCTTCATCATCCTCTTGTTCATCATCACTGTTGGTTATTTTAATACATGGCAGCTGCAGATCTTGGTCCCTAGCTATCAAATTAAGGTCTAATCTGAATTGTTCATCTCTCATGCTTCTTAAGTACGGAGGAGCACTTCGAGGCATTATGGGTGTAAGAGCAGGTGAAGGGGATGGAGTAGCAAGAGGAGTTGGTACTTCTCTTATTGGCGAAAGACATTTGCTAATTCCACCACTTGGAATTTCAAGCAAAATAGTTGGTGGTTGGAGGAGGTTACTTCCAGGTCCTGAGGTTTTATGAGCACTGAGTGCATCCAACACTGGAACCTCTATCGTATTGCTGTGGCGATGGAATCCATGCGGTAACGGTGGCGAGTCTAATGTGAAACTGGAAGAGGAAAGAGGAGTAGGGATTGATGATGCTGATGAATCGTCAGATCCTGCAATTTCATCTTGAGGACTAGAAGCCGTCGGTGTAGTTGAAGGTGAAACTTTATGGGGAGATGTCACAGATGTGGTAGATGAAAAATTACGAAACATTGCAAGAATGGAGTCAGCACTTGGGTTTTTAACAGGTCTTCCACCGTGGAGCATTCTGTTTGAATGGCGACTGGCCAGGAGATCTGAGATGGTGGTTCCACTTCCTCCAAGTGGTATAGATGCATCAAGGCTTGACATCGAGTCACTTCCTTGGTTACTGCTGGTACTGTGCGGAGAGCGTGTGTCAGCTGCTGGAGAGGGAGGAGTACTGTTCGAACGAGGCAAGCCTGATAACTGGGGATGTCTTGTCTGATTTGTTTCAACCTGTAAAATAACAATAGAATAATAATAGGAAACAGTATTTCAATGAATGGATCTCCATACTTCATATTGTCACATGTCACCTATAAACTCTGTTCTCCAAACCCCCTTCACCAATGTGAAAAATTTGTAAATATGTAAAATTTATAGAAACTGTTCTCGGGTTTCCAGTCGGGTAGTTATAGAAGTACATTCTGAGCTTTCGGCGACTGTCTGCATCGCTTTCGGCAAAACCCGAGAACAGTTTCTACAATGTATTCATCGAGAGAACCTTCAAAGTTTTATGTAAAATTTACTTTTATGAATTTCTAAATTCGTATAGGACTGTATGCATAGGGGAATATGCCCATTATGTAATGAGGAAGAGGATGCAAAACATATAATTTTAGAGTGTAAGGAAACTGAGAGGTGGAGGGTAAATTTAATCGATAGTAAATTACTAAAAATTAATAAAGGGGTAGCATATAAGAAGCTATGCATAACAAAAAATAAGGAATTATTAAAAAGAACGGGGAAATTTTTATTTGTAGTTAAGAGGAAATGGTTAAATGAAATAGAAGAAAGTAATAGTATAAATTCAAATGAAGTAGGAAATAATATATAAACATACTTGGTTGTTTTTAAGTAATAGGTAGAAATAGTTATATAATGTTTGTTTAGTAATCGAGGGACTGAATGGTAAAACAGAAATGTAACCAAAAGTCCCTGTTTGTAATGAAGATGAAATAAACCTATTTGTATTATTTGTATTTGTATAGGACTGTAGGTAAAATTAACTTTTAAGACCATCCAAGATTATATTAAAATGTTCAGGCTAAGTTTCGGTTAAAGTTCCATCAAAATTCATTAGCTTTTAATTGTTTTGAGACTATTAATGTAAAAAGTTAAAATTTGGCTGTTGGTGTTTAAATCTGCTCTGTTCACTTAGTAGTAAGGCATTTAAAAACCATGCATCACAGATGGGTTAAACAGTTTTTAAAATAGAGCTTTTTTGGGGATATCTGAACTTCTTTTTCCTGTAAGCTTGCAAGTTGCAGATTCATTTCATTAACTTCTTTAGTGTAGGCCTATCTGTTATTCACCACATTTAACAACTTAATTAATTTTATATATGTCCTAAAATTAGTGTCATATCTGGCCCTTTTTTTAAATCTGCCTTTTTTTAAAATTCTATTTATTTATTTTTTATAGAGAAAATGTCCTGCTTTTTCATTTTTAAATTTGGTAACCCTGAAGGAGGAAAATTTTGTTTCAGTGCTGAGTGTATCTGTATCACATCAGACATTTTCATAAGTAATTTTGCTTTTACTATGAGGGTAGATCCCTGTGCTCCAACCTTTTCACCCTCCCTCATTTAAACTTGAGCTAAACCTTTTGTTCCACTGCAGAAAAATGACTTACAATGTTGCATGCAAATTCAAATGTCAGGACAAGTTCAAGTTGTATCAGAGCAGCAGCTTATATGATAAAGGTGCACTATCAGAAGAAAAATAGAGTACTGTTGGCTACGGTATATTAAAATAAAATAAAAGAATGACCACTTCATAAAACTAAAAGGCTATGTTAGAAAGTCTATGAGAATCTACTGTATTTTATAAGATAATAAAATGATGCTGTTCTGAATTTAAGTATGTCATACATTCTGTGAAGAAGACCATGCTAGTGATCCAATGAAAACTGTCATAAACAAAATAAGAAAATCCAGATTAGTGCATGAATTCATGATGCAAATTAATAAGTTATCAATGTAGAATAAACAGGCTTTTCATGCCATCATAGTAAAAAAAAATATAATGGAAAACCCCACATAGAAATTGTATAGAATAGAAATAGAAATGTATTAGCAAGCAAAATCTGACAACATTTAGTCAAGCAAAAATAATTTTATTTATTTATTTATTTTATTTTTAGAATGAATCTTGGCATGGGTACCAGTACCTTGGGTACTAGTACGACCCTAAATGAAATTTGAATTGCAGATGCAAAATATAACAGCAATCACTATACCCTAAGAGATTTAAGGAGTCTTTTTGACAAAATTTTGGTTATGGAAAAAATAAAATGACTGTAAATTAATTTTGGATTGCTCATTACAAGCCTAAAATGAAATCTGAATTATAAAAGAAAATGTCAGAAATCAACTTCCTTAAGATGGACCTGTCCAACTTAAGAGGAACTGGGAACCAAATTTCTTTAGACAAGCCACCTTTAGGGCAACACCAAAATTACTTAGTTCTGATTATATTAACTAAACAGTTGGCTTATCACTTAGAAAGAGCACCTATAAAGATTATAACTATCAATTTTTCACTGGTAATTGTTACAATCAAATTTAAAATTGTATGAGAATTAAAAATAAAATGTTTGTTTTATCAAAATACAGTTTTTGTCACACCAGTTCACCATTTTGATGAAAAAAACTGTATTAGGAGTTCCTAATGTCAATAAGTATAACAAAGAACAGTTACTGAGACAAGTCTTCTTCTTATAATTATTTCACATTCGAATATACACAAACACAAAGTTATGTGCTTCCAAGCATATGAGGAGCATTGATTCAAAACGCGTTTAGTCCACAAATAATTATTTTTCAGGAATGACGAAAAACAGTTTGTGGCCAAACTATCAAACGAATTTGCAATATTTTTTTGTGATCAGTTTCAGTAATTAATATATAGTTAAATGTATTGGGTGTGTAAAATCATTATTTTCATTTACATCTTTTATTGATAGTTAAAGTTTCGAAAGTAATGGACTTAACGCATTTTGGCCCAACACTATAATAAAAACCATTTAAAAAGATGAAAGTTAGTATTTTATTTAAGAATTACAATCACATCTGATCGCACTAATACAAAGTGAACTATCGCCGAAGTACCAAATTGTCAAAATTTAAACAATTTATGGTTTTTAAGCATGTTAAATCATGGAAAATCCATGCTCCTCTTCTTTTATTATTGACCGCTAATGAAATCTTTTTCGGCGTCTGGTCAATGCCGATTTCATTAGAAGAACACCTGCAACAATAGACGTCGCAAAAGTTCAACGCATCACCTGTTTCGCACGTGATTGCGTCTAAAATGTGGACTCAACGTAATTTGCACTGAACCAAGTTCTGGACTGAACGCATTTTGCATCGAACCCCATATTTCAGGCTCAATTTTAATGGGTAAAGGTTGCGATTTGAGACAAAAACGTTATGTAGTATCATGCAGAAAACCTCAGAGAATGCGAATCCGCAAAAAACTACATTACGATTGGAGGTGGACTTAACACATTTTGAACCGATAGTCCTCATATGCATCTTAAGACCAAAATCTCTAGTTAGGGAAACTTTCTTCTGAAAGACGCCTGAGAAAGTTTTTAATTTTCTGTGAAGTTTTAAAGAGATGAATCAGCTTGAAAATCACATAGTTCAAGTTGAAACTTTGATAGATCATCATTTTCAAGGGGTCATCATGAAGGGACAGTTTGTCCTTTGTTTTAAAGTTCAGTAAAATTTAAGGAAGATTTCTGTACAATCATTTCAATAAATTTACAGAATTTAAAAAATCACATCATCTAATTAATTTGACAGCTCTTGAATTTAACGGTTTCAAATTATGCCTATGGTAACGCTAATGTTTATAATTTAATTTTCTTCTCTTTTGTTCCATGGGCTACAATAACAACTTCCCAAGGGCTGCATGCAGCCTGCCAATTGAACAGGCCTGCCCTTGATTTAAGATGTAGGCTTTGACAGACAAGATCATGCTATCTGCTTTTGCAATGTCATAGTTCCGTGGTTCAATCTTACCACAGAAGAACCATAATATCATGTCCTTCCTATAAAAACTTAATTTCCAATAATAGCAGAATATTATAAAAAAGATTATCTGCATAAATCCAGGCAAAGCATGCTCTTTCATCAAGACGGTGCTCCAGTCACATATCTTGTGTAACTGACTGAATTGTGTACAGCAGGCATTGAATGACTGGATTATCCAGCTTATTCACCAAATCTGGCTCCCAGTGATTATGGGCACTTTCCAAAACCGAAAAAATGCCTGTATGGACGACATTTCATCAGATAATGAAGTCAGCGGTTTGCAGAGACTGGACAACCATCTTCCAACAAGGAGTAGAGATGTTGGAGTATCACTGGGAGAAGTGCATCAGTCATCAAGGAAACTAAGTTGAAAAATAAGGCAAAAGAATTATCGTTATGTATGAAATGGGCTAGGGTTGGAGCACAGCTGTCTATCCCTTAAATTATCAGTAGGGCTTTAGGTTTAAAAAATAACAATTAGGTATATAGTACAATTTAATATAATTATGTAAAAGTACCAAGAATTGAAAACAGACAAAATAAACCAAACATTTCATGAATTAGCAACTTTAGGTTACCGGTAATCGGAATTAAATTTTTATTCAAAGAAAGGGATTTAGGATTCAGAAGAAAATCTTACTTTCCACTGTAGTCTTGATTTTTTAACGGGGGAACAGTTACCAGTACCTGAATTGTCCAGGGTTGGTTGGAGTTGGAATATTTTAATCTTTATTGAGTATCTTCAGAATTATCTTAAATATACGTATTTGCTGAACACAATGTAGTGGATTAAAAAAGTAATAACTTGGCTTCACAATTGTTTGTTACCAGATTCTCTTCTTGAAGCAAAAATAGAAGCATTAAAAATAAAGCTGTGTTTGAGGTGAAGTAGAATATTCAAACTGTTATAAATTGTTCATAATCATTTTAAAGATAGAACTTCTGCAAGATTGGTAATCTGTAAAATGTTAATCTATTATTAATGAGACATGCAACAATAATTGAGTTGTTACTCCAAATAAAGATCTAACCCACAAGTAACAATTTAACGAGAACATGAAAGGAAAACTATTTTCAGGCGAGTATCTTCAGTAGCCTACATCATTCATATTTTCAATCTTCTATGCAATATTTAACATAACAAGTTAATATGAAAAGTCTGTTTTACTGAATATATTAATGTGAAAAGATGTTTATTTTCATATTCCCAACAATTTATTATTGATAGTAGTGGGTTAGTTCTTTATTTGGGGTAAGCACACTATTAATGATAAGCTATTTTTCCAAATTTATTTACTAGATTCATAAGCTTACAACTAATTAAAAAATATATAAATATTAATAATAGGTATAATTAATCCTCAAAAAGAAAAACATTGGCAGAGGATTCTTATGTATTAGGCCTAATAGGCCTACATGGCCATAAATAGAAAGTACGAATTAGGAGGCAGAACTGTATTGCTTGAATTTTCAACAAAAATTTCAGAGGATATTGAAACAAGGACCTTTCTGTACTAAGCACATGACAAGGGGGTGAGAAAGCTGAAGAGTTGACCTATATTTATTATTGTGCATCCTCTCTTAAATGGGGTGTCCCCTACCGAAACTATTCTGTAGGCCTACTTCTGGTTCTATACTTATAAAATACGGTAATAAAATAATGTAATTCATACAATTTATGAGAAAAAGTTGTCAGTCTTCATAAATACCAGTCGAACATGGATAATTCAAAGCTGAATGGATCACCAAAAAATCTAAATCACGATTTCAAATTAGAAAGTGTTAATTTTTGTAGTTTTGTTGAGGAACCATGCTAAAAGTACGAATTATAGGTCTAAGTTTGAAAATAATCAAGTTTGACTATATATTGCTCTGATTATTTGGCTCTTAAATGATTTAAAAACCATATAGCAGTTGGATTAATAATTACAAACAAAATTGTGGGTTCCTGCTAATTATATACCTAGGTATATAAGAAACAAACAGGATAACAGCAGTGGCGTAGCGTGAGGGTAGACTTTGAGGCTGAGTCTACCTAAATAAATTGCTACGAAAAGTGGAATCATAAAGAAATAAATAAAAGCATCGGCAACCAAGTTATTAATTATTATAAACCCATGAGTACTATCATTAAAATATTTCTTGTCTCTGAATACCCCACTTCCTACTGTTATTATGTGTCTACTTGTGTTGCCGTGTGCTTAGGCAGGCTCGAAATTTCATGATGCGGCAGCGAAGGTGAGCTAAGTACAGTCTCATTCAAGTGCGAGTTATATGACTTTTTCATCAAAATGTTAACCTGAGCGTTGAGAGAAGACAGGCTACTTCCTTGCGCAAGAGTGACATATGGCACCATTGCAGAGACTAGAAAGATTTTTCGGTATCGTAGTCTCATTTACTTACTCGCTTGAAACCGGGGTAATATAAACATTACAATCTCATTGCTGACTTAAATTGTGTGTTTGATTATTTTTCAGTGTTGCGTGGACAATTCCACCGATATAGTTGATCACTTATTAAAAACCCTCTTTTCGGTTCTGTTTTATGAAAAAAACATGTGAAATTAAGGTAAATTACCAACTCCTGAGCTTGATATCGTCTTGCATGAAAATAACCAAACATTTCAAACATCTTGGTACAGTAAATTTAATTGGTTAACTAGTAGTTATAACCATAAATATTGTATTTGCTATTTGGCGGGGAAAAGGATGGAGTGTTGAAGGAATATAAAATGTAAATAATAAAAATAATACTGGTGGTAATGCATTATGCCTGTTGCTCACGGTCAAATTGTTCGTTAAATTTATTGTAAAACTAATTTAACCAAACGCGTAGCCAAATGCCTCTTGTTAACGGTCAAATGAGTCATCAAATGCATACTAGCAAAAGATTCTCCCTCTGTGCACTAAACTTTGCAACATCGTAGTATTACCCTGCCACCTAGTGGTAGACTCCTGTACTCTAAATTTTGAGCCACTCATACTCTGCTGCTAATGGTAGTTTGTTGTATCGTTTACATTAAAAGACAACAATTATCCAGATTAATTGGGATGGGACAAGATCACATTATTAAGATAATTTACAAAACTTATAAATAATTTATTTCAGTATTATGATATTTACGAACAGGGCCGTCGCGTGGTTTGTTGGCGCCCGGGGCAAGATTTCGTCAGGTGCCCCCCCCAAACTGAATCCCACGTGCACCCACCCGACATTCCACATACCTGTAAGGATTGAAGGATTTAAGGCCCACAGTAGAGTTCATTATTAGGCTATTATTATTAACAGTGTAGAAGTAAATCTAGCTGCTCAGTTTTGAGCAAATATTTATTTTGGGATAACTTAGCAAATATAAAGTTATTGGTGTCAAATATTTATTTGTTCAATAAATACATACAACGTAATATTTAAAATTCAGTTATACCTAACTTATGTACATCTAACTTATATCGGTAGGACGCTTGGCGATAGTATACTTCATTACAATTGTCCATCTACTACACCCACATTATAGCTTATCCATTACTATAATATACAACACTCACTTTAAAATAAAAAAGAGAAAGAGTGAGGGAGGGAGAAGTATGGGAGGGGAAAATGCTGCCCTAGGCTGCAGCCTACTCAGCTGGGCGTTAATCCAGGCTTAATGAAAACAAGGAAGCGAGAGACAGAAAAGGAAAGAGAAATATGAAAACGAATATAACTATACCCGAGACGAGCTGAGAAGGAATCCTGGAGTAAACAAACACTAGTATGTTTGTCTCACTCTTGGATCATACTCTAGTATTGTGCTAGAGTGAGACAGATGTAGAGTACGATTTCTTCCACAAAGTCTCTGGCCTTGAAGACTAACCCAGCCAGCGAGCTTCTCGTTACCAGGTGGCGCAGACTCGCATGTGCGTAGATCAGTGAACTACTAATGAGCACAGAGTGAAGATCATGCAGCACGTCGCCAGTTGTAGAAAATACTATAATAGTTGAGTGGAAGGATAATGCCGCGAGACAGAGACAGAAAACACGTGGAGTGGGATAGAAGAGCTGAGCCAATCAGGGTGCAGCTACCTCCCTTCGGCAGGAACTCTAGGAACGGTGACACTCGCTCCTAAGGTACATTCGTAAAAACCCAGAGACTTTGTGGAAGTAATCGTACTCTACTGGTTTTTGTTTACTTCAGGGTTTACTTCTTAGAACGGTCAGACTTTAGTCTATGTTGGGCGAGGGGAACATTATTAAGTGCCAGTATGGTATTTTATAATATTGTGTGGGAGACGGGAAATATCGGTCCGTCTGTCTGTCCGTCCGTGTGTCTGTACTGCGCGATAACTCAAATACGCTTTATCGCAGCGTTTCTCAACCTATGGTCCGCGGACCACTGGTGGTCCGCGAAGATGGTGCAGATGGTCCGCAGACATAATTAAAAAATATAAAGCAAGTGGAAAGTAAAGAAGTAAAATTTTTTCACATATTTCGTTATAATGACCTATAATTAATACCCCAAATGTTAAGAATATAGGTCTTCTTTTAAAAATGGGTTGTAAAATTAGGGGTCCGTAATTTTTTTTAGACATTTTAGAGGTCCTCGGGTTCAAAAAGGTTGAGAAACGCTGCTTTATCGGATTTTCATGAAACTTGGTATACGCATTTATAATGTCTACGGAAAGAAGCCTATTGATATTGGACCAAATCGATTGACCGGTACGGGAGTAATGTCCAATTTAGTGTTTATTTTAAAAACGCGATAACTCAAATACGCTTAAACGGATTTTCATGAAACTTGGTATGCACATTTATAATTTCCATGGGAAGATCCCTATTGATATTGGACCAAATCGGTTAACCGGTACCGGAATAATGCCCAATTTAGTGCCTTCCTTATGGTAATATAACAGAAAGGCGCGATAACTCAAATTCGCTTTATCATATTTTTATGAAACTTGGTATACGAATTTAAAATGTCCATTACAAGAAGGACCGGTACCAGAGTAACGACTAATTAAAGGTCACATGTTTTTTAAAATCATGTCTATACTAGAATGCCGCATTTCTAATCATCGAGGGCTTTGGCTCCAATGAAAACAGATGTTTGTTAATTTCGTTGATCAAGTTGAAATGAATACTACATGAATACTGTTATATACGGAATTGATATTAGTGTGAAATAATTAGCGGAGTTTTATGCCAGTGAATTTTATGAAATGTTGACATATTTTAAGAATTTCTTATATCAGTGTGTAACGAGTTTGAATTAAGGTTAAGTGTGAAACTTTAGACCTTTGTTCTTCCGTAAGCCCTGCTTAATTAATCGATCTGTAGCGTAACTCGGAGATTGATTAAAAAAAAAAAAAAAAAAAATGGCCTATTTTGTGCATATCATAATTGCCACTATCACTGATTAAACAAAAGCATTCTGGCACTTTGTTACGTTAGTTTACCTGATTTTATTTTGCTTATAAACCCGGGCTCTAATTATCACTAACCTAATATCGCACACACCTGTGGGCAACCCTTAATTCAGAAAGCTGACTTTTGTCTTATCCTAAATTAAGTAATTTAATAAATTCGCTATTTTAAGTAGAATTTATTCAGTATGAAATAAGATGGCCTTGAATATCATAGATTATAAGTAGGCCTACCAGTTAAATGTTGGGCGCGGCAATAATGATTTTGCAATAATAATCACAAACATTCTGTTTCCATACAAACCATTTCGAAGATTTAAACCTTTGCGAACAAAATTTCGACATCAAGCAGAATTTTAAAGAAGGCACTTTATATTCGCGCATTATTAGTTAGAAGCACACAGTTAGTACGAAGTGTAAGAGCAACTTATGAAAAAAAAGACTGCAGGTAATCATTTCCTGACCTATGATTTTCACATTTGTTTGCACCATGAAGATATCCAATCATTACTATTTACAGTCATTAAGTTAGTACATTTAAGAGAGCTTCTGCTCCTTATAAATCCTATATAATTTACATTCATATTTGCTTCAGTATTCATACGCCTCACCTAATATTTTACCGATTATTATAAAAACACGTTATTAAATAACTATAAATATACTGCATTATTTTGTTAGATAAAATTTTACAAAAAGTCGAAAGTTCTGCTGAGATCTTATGTATTGAGATTCTTGGTTTACCCGAGACTTTTCATCTAAATTAAAAATACTGAACTTTATGCTTCTGGTAATATCGATCTGCCCTAGCGTACCCATAAAACTCCTGACTTAATAGATAAATTTTCATAATTTGCCCATATAACTCTACTGCAAAATTAATAATATAAAAGCTTTCTCATGCTTTCTGTTCTAATACCGCTTCTATAATATAGAAGAATAAATTTCCACCATCCAATTGTAAAATTAGCAGCAAATTAATTGCAGCTAAATACTGTTGTAATATGAAACGGAAATGGGACCAGGGAATGTTCAAAACAGTGTGTCAAACAACATTTTTAGTTCAATTAAATTTTAAATCTGACAGGAAAGAAAGTATCAAGTTGAGAAAGAGATAAGGAGAACCACTGAAGAAAGTAAACAAAAGTACGTACGGTATCGTGCATTATCAATGTGTAACAATTCACCCTTACTACGATGATGATGGTCGTACTGCAAGGTTGCTGACTACATTAATTATTTTACACCTGTTAGCTCACATCATGCTCAGAACTAGGTTAGGATAGAATATAAAATAACGGATTCAGATATA
This sequence comes from Ectobius pallidus, assembly GCA_964059195.1. Classification (NCBI taxonomy): domain Eukaryota; kingdom Metazoa; phylum Arthropoda; class Insecta; order Blattodea; family Ectobiidae; genus Ectobius; species Ectobius pallidus. The sequence continues at coordinate 98,628,370 of CAXKWD010000007.1, forward strand.
CTATCTGCAAACATTGATTCAACAATTGCCCCTGTAAATATTCATGTAGGCAGTGCAAGAACGCTTATTCCTGTACCTGCTGATATCGCCCACAGAGTTGCAAAGATACCGGGAAGAACACCAAGGGTTTTTCGCAACAAAGTATATTATTGATCAAATAACGGAAAAAAGTGAATGGTTACATTATAACACCTATATCTGAAAAAGTGAATGGATGCTTTTCCTCACAAGAGCAGACAGTTTAAACCAAGGTTTTGTTTTCTGTTATTCCAGTGTGCAGCACATAACTCGTATGTAAGGTTTCAAAATGCTGCTCCGGATGAAGAAGAAGACGTAGAATGTGATGGCGATAAGAGAATATCAAAGGGGCTAGTAGTTGGTAACTACGAACCCAGAGAAGATCTTGTGATTGATCCGCCCAAACTCATGGAAACACCTTGATATCACCGAAAGTCACCTGGAATATCTTCTAAAACATTCTGGACCATGTCCTTATAACGGAGATTTCAGAATATTTTACGGCCTAGATAAAGAATTCGGTGAAGTTGCAGTAGTTGGCCTAGGGCCAGATTGTGCAGGTTATAATGATATAGAAGAAGGAGAGGACAGAAAAGAGTTCATACGAGTAGCAGCTGGAGTGGGCAGTAAAGAATTCCAAAGGATAGACATGCAGAGAGTGTATTTAGATGATTATGGACATGCAGAATCATCGGCGGAAGGAGCAGTGCTTGGTGTTTGGGTATATCAAGAACTGAAGAGCCCGGAGAAGAAAATACAAATGCCACACCTCGAACTTTGCAAAAGTTGCGCCTATACAGGATGGCACATTGGTTTAGAAAAGGCAGCAGCTCAGAATCTCGCACGGCAGTTCACAGATACGCTTGCGAATTTAATGACACCTACATATTTCGCACAGAATGCTGTGTAAATCCGGCATCAACGTAAAAATGAAAGTTCGAAGTTTGGCGGAAATTCAGAAAATGGGTGCCTTCCTGAGCGTTGCAAACGGTTCATACGAGCCTCCCGTATTCCTGGAGATAAGTTGTTATGGAGCGGTTACGACGAAAGACCTCTTGTATTAATAGGCGAGGGCATCACCTTCGACAGCGGTGGTGTCTGTCTGAAAAAGCCATACGACATGGAAAATATGTTGGGAGACATGACTGGAGCATCGTGTGTTGTGGCTACAACTAGAGCAATCACACATCTTCAGTTACCAATTAACAACGGAGGACTCATCCCGCTATGTGAAAACATTCCTGGATGTCCGGTGTGCAAACCCTGGGACATCGTCACAGCGATGAATGGCAAGTACACCTTGATCCGGAATACTGATTGCGAAGGAAGACTAATCTTGGCAGACACGCTGTGTTACTCACATAACTTCTGCCCGCGGTTTACAGTGGATATTGGGACCCTGACTAACGACGTGAGACGAGGGATGGTGCAGCTGCCACGGAAGTCTAAACCAACTCAGATTCCGGTGAGAACAGATTAGGATGGCTGGAGTTCATATAGATGACAGGATGTGGGGATTTCCTCTGTGGGACTCCTACACCAACCAAGCCAGCAAGTTCAGGTCTGTGGACATCAAGAACGTGGGCATGGGTCCAGGAGGAGGAGCCAACAAGGCGGCAGCCTTCCTTCGCCAGTTCGTTCCTTGTGGTGAAGGAATGCACCTAGACATCTTCGGTGTAATGTACTCTAATGGTATTGATGAACCGTATCTGAGACGGGCTGTCGTATTGTTAATAACGTTTTGGACATCCTGTCGTGTCCTTCTTCGAAGAGTGACTCACACTAAAACGAAGTGCCTGTGATGAAGTGTCAACCGTCGAAGCTGTTATGAAGTCAGTGGGTGCATTCCTGAAGGTTTTAATATCACTGGTCTTCCCTGCTTATGTTAACAGGATGCTTAATGAGTTCTAGGGAATCTTCTACAGTGAGTCCCACGCAAGAGTTGGCCTATGACGCACGATTCTGCGTTGCGGCGGGCACAGTTCCAACTCCCGAGCGTTCGGGTGAAATATCTACGCAAATAAAGCCGCGATCGGTGTAATGATTCAAGTTATCACAGTTACAGTTGGAATTACAATGGAAATATCTCTTGTGATGAGGTACGTGGTTATTTCCATTGTAATTCCAACTGTAACTGTGAGAACCTGAACCATTACACCGATCGCGGCTTTATTCGCGTAGATATTTAACTCGATCGCTCGGGAGATGGAGCTGTGCCCGCCGTGACACAGAAATCCGCGTCATTGGCCAGCTCTTGCGTGGGACTCACTGCATCTTCTTGTTTCAGCAGTGTTATGTCATCAAAATGTATTTCGTGACCCGTTCAGAATGAGATGCTATGGCGGAGTTGTCAGTGTTGTTTCGTTTCTGATGAGCTCTTTTCTTCTAGCATCCAGACAGGGTCCCGTTTGTCCTATGTATCCTTTTTCACACATACATGGAATTGAGTAGACCCCCGCTTTATCTAAACTGTTGATTTAATATTTCTCTTTCTTCATAAAATGCCTTCCAATTTGTTAGCAGGAGTAAAAATCGTGTCAATGTCATGTTTCTTTACCATTTTAACAACCTGGTCCGTGACTCCACCGATGTAGTGCCTTGGACTTGGGCGGTAACTTTTCAGTAGGATTTGTTAGGCCTATTTGATTTCCAGATAATCTGTGTTCCACATTCTTGAAACTACTTCGTATTTCTCGTGATGGATAACCATTACACTGAAAGGCATTTGATAATGAGTTGAGTTCCTGTCGAATGTTTTCACTGTCACAGGTTTCAGCAGCCCTCGAGACGAGGGTGTTTAACATCCCTCTCTTAACTGATGGTGGATGATGCGAAGACCAGCTCAGATATCTATCTGTGTATAGAAAGTCGACTAACACAGAATAGATATCTGAACTGGTCTTCACATCATCCATCATCAGTTAAGAGAGTGATATTAAACACCCTCATCTCGAGGGCTGTTGAAACCTGTGACAGTGAAAACATTCGACAGGAACTCAAGTCATTATCATTATCAATATCAAATACCTTTCACTGAAATGGTTATCCAACACGAGAAATACGAAAAATTTTCAAGAAAGTGGAACACGGATTATCTAGAAACCAAATAGGCCTAACAAATCCTACTGAAAAGTTGCCGCCCAAGTCCAAGGCCTATCTTCACTACATCGGTGGAGTCACGGATCAGGTTATTTTATTTTATTTTATTTTACTTTATTTTATTTTACTTTATTTTATTTTACTTTATTTTATTTTACTTTATTTTATTTTACTTTATTTAACTTTACTTTATTTAACTTTACTTTATTTTACTTTATTTTATTTTACTTTATTTTATTTTACTTTATTTTACTTTATTTTATTTTACTTTATTTTATTTTATTTTATTTTATTTTATTTTATTTTATTTTATTTTATTTATTTATTTACTTATTTATTTATTATTATTATTTTATTTTTATTTTGTTTATTTATATTTTATTTTTTTCGTAAGATTTTAAAGAAACATGGCATTGACACGATTTTAACTCCTGCTAACAAATTGGAAGACATTTTAAAAAGAGAGAGAAATATGAAATCAACATTTCAGATAAAGCGGAGGTCTACTCAGTTCCATGTATGTGTGAAAAAGTATACATAGGACAAACGGGGCCCTGTCTGGATGCTAGAAGAAAAGAACTCATCAGACATCAGAAACAAAAGAACACTGACAACTCAGCCATAGCATCTCATTCTGACGAAGCGGGCCACGAAATACATTTTGATGACATAACACTGCTGAAACAAGAAAATGCAGGGAGCCCCACGCAAGAGCTGGCCAATGACGCGGGTTTCTGTGTCACGGCGGGCACAGCTCCACATCTCTAGCGATCGGGTTAAATATCTACGCAAATAAAGCCGCGATCGGTGTAATGGTTGAGGTTCTCACAGTTACAGTTGGAATTACAATGGAAATAACCACGTACCTCATCACAAGAGATATTTCCATTGTAATTCCAACTGTAACTGTGAAAACCTGAATCATTACACCGATCGCGGCTTTATTTGCGTAGATATTTCACCCGAACGCTCGAGAGTTGGAGCTGTGCCCGCCGCGACGCAGAAACGTGCGTCATTGGCCAACTCTTGCGTGGGACTAGTTACAGAAACCATAGAAATTATTAAGCATCCTGTTAACATAAACAGGGAATTTCAATGATATCTGGCGGGAAACTCTATTAAAGCCTTCAAGAATGCACCCACTGCCTTCATAACAGCTGCGACGGTTGATACTTCATCGCAGGCACTTTGTTTTAGTATGAGTCACTCTCCGAAGAAGGACGTGACAGGATGTCGTGATATGATCCTAACGTTAGATATTAACAATACGGCGCGTCCTAACCAGGATAGTCAAAATAACCAGTTCATGTTGTCCATGAAGGTTGATGTAAGTTTTATTCGTGCTCGAGTTTAAATCAATAGTAAACTTTTGGCAATACTGGGATCATCGTATTTTTTGTTTTATTTTCGTCAGCCTATATTTGAAAAAACTTATATTCTGTGTTTGGAAATATTGTCGAAAGCTTTGTCACAGATTTGTCTTAAATTTGTGTACAAGATTATATAAATCAATAAAATGTGAAGCCAATTTTTACTTCCTCTGCCCGTACCATAGGTACTATAGGTAGAGGAAGTATTGTTTTCGACCCCAAAATTCGAAGTTGAGTTTTTAGCATATATACACGTTTCAAGGCCCCCTGAATCCAAAAATAATATTTTTAGAAACATGTCTGTGTGTCTAGGTGTCTGTGTGTCTGTGTGGAATATCTGTGAACAGGCTAGCTCGAAAACGGAAAATCGTATGAAAACAAAATTTCGTATTTTTGTCAGGTACTTTCTGAAGATGTGAGATTAAGATTGGCGACAAGTTTCTCTTATTTTTAGGGGGACTTTACATGAAGAATTTTTCGTTTTTTGTGATTTTCTCGAAAACGGCTCTAACGATTTTACTTAAATTTTGCACTTGGGTTGCTTATACTAAGAGCTAAAACTTTTATTTGAAACATTTTTTCGAACAAATTCTCTGAAGGGTAGTTATAAGCCACCCACTGTGAATACACGCTCTTTGCAATACGGCCTCATGTAACGGAAAGTCGTACGAAAACAAAATTTTGTATTTGTGTTAGGTACCTTCTGAGGCTGTGACACGAAGAGTGGCGACAACTTTCCCATACTTTTAAGGGGACTTTACACGAATAAATTTTCGTTTGTCACGATTTTATCAAAAACGGCTCTAACGATTTCCTTTAAATTTTGTACATGGAGTGCTTATACCAAGAGCTAAAGCTTTTATTTGAAACTTAAAAAAAAATTCTCTGAAGGGTGGTTGTAAACTACCCATTGTTTGTAGATACTCTGTCTTGCCTGGTGAACAACTCAACACGCGGACATTCACGGCCTCTTATTCTATATAAGTACCTGAAGTGAGAAAGATGTATTGTTGGCCATGCTTACAGTAAAGAAATATCTGAGGAAAATATTCTATAAATTTCGGAAATTATTCTGAATGCCAGAAAGTTCAATAAACGTTTGCAGTCACTTTTTTTTTTTTTTTAGTTTGTCCATAGCCTGTGTTTTTAGTCGCAACATTCAAAGAAGGGGCTATAAGGTATTTACAGCATAATTAGCGTAAAATTGTGTCTTGCGATTCTGTACAAGGATATGTGAATACTGCTAACTTTTATTTGGGCAGAGGAAGTTATGTGACTTTCACATCAGATTTTTTTGTTAAGAATGAGTTAAACATAGGCATAAGATGTTTAAGGAACAACGCAAGCAGCTGTTACCGAGTTATTTTCTTTCTAGGTAAATTTGAATATCGGAATGGCAAGGGGACGTGGATGTCTTCTTAACATTTTGTAAAACATTAGAATAAAGTAAGATGTCTTAAACATTTTAAAACAAAGAAAATCACGGTAGTCTAGTAGAGTTTATTCCCAAACTGCTTCTTGAACCCCCTCCTACCGAGATCGGTAGTGAAACACCAGGGCAGAGATTTTTATGAAATCTCAAGGTGTGAAATATGTACATATTTCTGTAAGAAAAATAAACCGAATACGTATTAATATAACTTATGTAATATCATGGACATAATTTTAATGTTATGCTACATTGAATTTATTTCCGGTGTTTTAATATGCGTTGTTGATATTAATGCTCAAGAGAAGCGCTGCAAGCTGTATGCTTTGAAGACTGCAATCTATCGGAAAACACAAGAACTACAACAGCTTATGGCGAGAGTCGTCTGCTTTAACCAATTAAGAGGTATTATAAAAAAAAAACTTAAACATTTCATCATGATCGAACAAAAATAGTCGTATGCATCTTGCCTATAATGGTAGGCTAATTAAGACAGTCGTATAAAAATTATGAGACCTGCTTTGCTCGTTTCATAAAAACATAATGCGTCTTAATTAATACCATTATAGGCTTATTGCATAATGTACTAATCTTTCTAAATACGAGGTGTTATTGCATAGGTCTACGATAATTACTATTTAATCATTAATACTGACAAAATTAGATAAGATGAGAATTATATGGGACGAGGGATCTCGAGCTCGTGTGATCCTATACGGAACGAGTTGACAGATCGACTCGCAAAACAAGCAGTTTCAGAAGAAGGGAAAATTCTATAGTTATAGAAAAACAGATAACGCATATGAGAATAAAAATGAGCAAACTCAAACAACGGAGAAGTACCTAAAACCATCTTTCCCACAATCGGTAATAGACTCCGACTATATATCCCTATAATTGGAAAGTTAACGGTACGGTATCTCTATCAGGATTCAGGACGTGCGAAATTAATATCTTGCCAAAACAGTTTTTGATTTGTTGGAACATCTTATATAATGGTTGGAGAAAACTCTTTTCAGGAGATGAAACAGCTAATAAAGGACATAATTCTTAACGGAGAAGATTGGCCTACAACCAGAGACAAACTTAGTAAAAACCTTAAATTCTTCATAAAGTTCAAATCAATAGGCTTTTCAAAACTAAAATAATAATACAGCAATGAAAGCAAACTAAGTGTAATATTGTAAATATCTAATCTTCTTATATTAATAAAAGGAAGTGTCTGTCCTCCGTCTGTCCGCGATGCCCAGCGAAATCTACTCAACGCAGAGATCTGAAATTTTATACATAGGCGGACTAAAGGGTCGGAATGTGCACCTCGAAGCCGGAATTTTAATTTTCGCTTTCGTTCGTGAGTTATGAGTGAAAAACGGGCAGAAAACGTGTATTTATTGCGTTTTCGAAGCATGAGTTTTCAGTAATACAAATCAATTACACTAGGCTTTGGCTATTTTTGTCATACCTTCGACATAAAAGCATCGCGATCTCTTGAATGTTGTAGCTCACGCTGGTCGATTCATTTGTTTTTAATGTCAAGGCACGCAAACATAATATGAAATTTTCAACCTACACCGAAGAGGATTATTATTATTATTATTATTATTATTATTATTATTATTATTATTATTATTATTATTATTATTATTATTATTATTATTATTATTATAGGGATAATCAATATTAGCCTAAATATGGTCAAACGTTGTTCGATTTGGACGAAACTCACTATACAGGGGTTTTCTGGGCCAAGGAACTCGAATCTGAGGTCGCTTTTACCAGGTGACGCTATCTAATCGTGATATGTAGTCCACATGATTTAGGTGTTAATATAATGATTTAACTATTATGCTCTTAATTTTTAATTTTTGAAATAATTATCGCGGGCGAAGCCGCGGGCACATGCTATCTTAAAATAATAAAAGGACGTGTTTGTCTGTCTGTCCACGATGCCCAGCGAAATCTACCGAACGCAGAGATCTGAAATTTTTAAACATAGATGGGCTGAAAGGTGGGCGAATGCGCATCGAAGCCGGATTTTTAATTTTAGCTTTCGTTCGCGAGTTGTGAGTGAAAAACTGGCAGAAAACGTGATTTTAGCGCTGTAGAAGCATCAGATTTCAGTAATACATTTCAATGTCAAATCAATTGCAGTTGGCTTTGGCTATTTTTGTCATACCGTGGTAATAAAAGCATCGCGATCGCTAGAATGTTGTAAGCCCACGCTGGTCGATTCATTTGTTTAGAATGTCAAGGCCCGTAGTCATATGAAATTTTCAACCTACACGGAAGAGGGATAATCAACATAGACCTAAATATGGTTAAACATCGTTCGATTTGGACGAAACTCACTAAACAGGGATTTTCTGAGCCAAGGAACTCGGATCTGAGATCGCTTTTACCAGGCGACGCTATCTAATCGTGACATGTAGTCCACGTGATTTAGGTGTTAATAAATATAATGATTTAACTATTATGCTCTTAATTTTTAATTCTTGAAATAATTATCGCGGGCGATCGCTTGATTTTGTAAGTCCATTCTGGACGATTCATTTGTTTAGAATATCAAGGCCCGAAGACATATGAAATTTTCAACCTACACGGAAGAGGGATAATCAATATAGGCCTAAATATGGTCAAACATTGTTCGATTTGGACGAAACTCACTGTAAAGGGGTATTCTTGGCCAAGGAACTCGAATCTGAGGTCGCTTTTACCAGGCGACGCTATCTAATCGTGGTATGTAGTCCACGTGATTTAGGTGTTAATAAATATAATGATTCAACTATTATGCTCTTAATTTTTAATTTTTGAAATAATTATCGCGGGCGAAGCCGCGGGCACATGCTAGTACACTATAAAATGACCAAATAGCCTATGTACAATGAAGGGGGAAAAACATTCAAATATGCACTGTCAAAATTAAGAATTATATTTTATTTTTGAGTAGCACAGTGTACTACTAACAGCCTTTCCAAATGGGGGAGGAGCAATCGCAATTTGTTTACACTTCACAGTTCACCATAAAACACGCCAATTCACAAACGAATTGTGTACTGTACAAGTACTTATAGACTAGACAAAATTAGCCTAGATATGTAAGCATTCATGAACCACAGATTATTGTCTCTGTAATATTCTCATAAAATTAGCCACATTACTGCATTCTTCTAATAATAATTTTATTCTCATGACAGAATCTTTGGGGATCTGAAAAGGTAGGTGCTATTGTATTGAAATCTGCTGGTGTTTACTGTGCTCTTCAAAGAAATGGGTTTTAAATTTCAGTTAGACAATGCAAGAAATTTTAGGTACAAAGGTTGCAAACTGTTAGTTCTTTTGTGGGTACACTCGGGTTTTTGTAAGATGAAAATGAAACTCTTAAGAGGCAAGTTATAAAATGTACTATTGTGCTATTTTATAAACAAATATGCATTAAAAGTAGAAAAATCCTTTTAGGCAAGCTTTTAGGCAAGGCTGAGGTAGATTTCGAAGTGATTTTGGTTTAATTTACTTTCACTGCGTAGCAGCCTTGGCCTGACAAACCCGCAATTATAACTGCAAAAAAGAGGAAAGAGCTCTTTTTCAAACATTCAAATCTCGCCTTAATAATAATCTAATAATAATAATAATCTTTATTGTCGAAGACATAGTAAATGTATGGACAGTGTCAAGGTTTCCTCTAATACTAATATAAAAAATTAAAATTAGTTCTAGGCCTATTACTTAAAAGTTATGTGATTTAAAAGGCCTACGCGTGCATTCTCCAAACTGTAAGGGCATATTTGTATTAAAATAGATTTGACATGTTTTCTAAACGGAAGTAAATTTAGCGTCTTGGTATTAGCAGTTAAACTATTATATAATTGTAAACCAAAAACCATATATGTTTTACTAAGTGTAGATAAATGGAGAGACGGTGTACAGTCGGTCAAATAAAAAACGTCGGGACTCGTATGCTGCTAAAATTAAAGTTTTGACGCATTAGTTCACAAGTTTCCTATAAAAAACACAAAATACAGGTCATTTTCGGAACATATGAGGCCATGCGGCAGGAGGGAAGAAATGAACGAGGGAAAAATGAACATCGCGGAAATCGCAACACACGATATTCAACTTAATGCATTGTCATAATTCATTTTGCTTTGTGTCATCGCCACATACAAATGCTAACGTGAGAGAAAGTGTGGTTAGGGCTGTAATTGACCTGCATTTTTCGGTCTCTGAAGCAGCGAGAAGGTTCCATATTTATGAAAAGAAGCTCAGAGGTGGGAACGTTACTATAATGCGACCGGAAGTTTTCATAGCAAACGTTGATCTGGCCGGATGCGTATTTCGATGCTAAGATTGGTTGCAGATGCTGAGCGTAAGTTATTGATTTTGCACTACAAGTACCGGTATTATAAAATAAAATCTTTAAAAAATGCTCCTTGAATAAACATATTCCTCGCGAATCTATTAATTATTAATATTATAACAATTTGCAACCAAGAATATGGCGGATTTGAGGCATATAGCCACAGCCTTCTATACATGTTTGTTTTGGAACAAAACTGACTAAATAATCAAGAAAATACATGGATAGACAAGAGGCGTGTGTGAACCTAACCTTAAGTCTTCCTGTACATGCGCATATGCTCGTTCGTGATACTTAATCAAATACCGCCCGACGTTTTTTATTTGACCGACTGTACAGAGATTATTTCTATATCTTGTATCATAATTATGATAGTCGCTATTTTTCTGATATTCAGATGAGTTTGTATGAACAAGTTCCAGAAGTTTCAAAACATACAAAGCATATACTGTTAACAAGTTGTATTTCATAAAATATTCCCTACATGAAGTTCTTTGGTCAACACCTGCTATGCATCTGACGACACGTTTCTGGACAATAAATACATCATTTAACATGGCTGCAGACCCCCAAAAACAAATACCGTACGATAATCTAGACTCAACTTGTGCGTAGTAGAAAGAAAGTGTAATGTTATGGTCAAGAATAGTTCTCAAAATCCTGATCTGATAGCAGACACTATTTAATTTCAAAATTAAATTCACACAATGGTGTCTCCAGGACATATGTTGATCAAATTCAACACCCAAAAACTTAGTGGATTCCAATTTATCTAGCAATTTATTTTCAATACCAATGCTAATGTCTTTCAAGTTTTTCTTCTGTGGATTATGAAAATGAATAAATCCAGTTTTATTAAGATTCAAATAGAGAAGATTGTTATCATACCAGGTTTTTAAACCTTTTAATAACTCATTACACTTTGTTCACTGTTGACGCTGTTCACTTTCGTCATATACTACAACCGAGGTGTCATCAGCATACATACATAAAAAGTAGTCTTTCAAATATGTAGGTAAATCGTTAATATATAGTAAAAACAATATCGGTCCTAAAATGGAGCCCTGAGGGACACCTACATCAATACGTACATTATTAGATCTATATTTAATAGCATGTTCTTTTGTTTTATGTAATATTTCAACATATTGATACCTATCCTTGAGGTAGGAAGAGAACCACTGTAAAATAACACCTCTTATACCATATCTTTCAAGTTTAGTCAAGAGCAAGTTGTGATTTACACAGTCAAATGCCCTGCTGAGATCACAGAATATCCCAACAGGGCATTTGCCCGAGTCAAGACAAGACAAAATTTCTTTGTGAACACTATAAATTGCAGTATTAGTAGACTTTGAGGGTCTGAAACCATGCTGAGTTTCATGAAAGATATTGAATTTATCAATGTACTTGAGCAGCCTGTCCAACATGCAATATTCAAAAACTTTAGATATAGTATTTCCAATAGAAATTGGTCTATAATTTTCAATTTTCGTTTTATCAGATTTCTTAAATATTGGGTTTACTTTGTTAAGTTTCAATTCTGTAGGAAAGATTCCAAGGCAGAAAGATAGATTAATTAAATATGTCAGAGGCTTGATTATAGCATCAATGCTTTTAACAATCAGCATAGCAGGAAACTCATCAGGCCCAAAAGATAATTTACGTTTGAGTTTCTTAAGTATAATTTCTTGGACTTCAAATTCTGAGAACTCGCTCAAATACATTGATTTGTCAAAATATTTAAAGTTGTTTAGATTAAAGTCAGGATTTGTGCATTTAATATTTGAAATTGCTTCCAATGGTGCATTTTTAAAAAAACAATTAAATGCGTCTGCTAGCGTTTGAGGATTATTCACTATTTCATTATTGATTTTCAATGCTATATTTACATGTTTAGCTTGACGGTTTGTAGTATGGTTGATAATTTTCCAAGCCATCCGACCTTTGTTTACTGAATTATCCAGCATAGTGCTGTAGAAGCTGGTTTTAGTTTTGTTAACAAGCATTCTATGGAGACGCTTAGCTTATATGAGAACTATCGAGAGACTAGTCGTTGATTTGTAGAGTATTCATCAAGAGCTTTTCAATGATACCCCACAAGACGTGGTTTCAAAAATTTCAAATTTCCATCCCCCACCCCCACTCGAACCCCAAAACCCCCGAATCGTTGGTGTCACTGTGAACCCCATAGGGAGTACTCTAATTTATTCAAACAAAGTTTCCCTCTATACTTCATAGGGGCCGAGATATAAATGTTTTAAAATTTCAACCCCCTCCCCCGACCACCCCTTTGGGCCAATTTTGCTCATTAACGAACTTGTCCGACCTATTGGACCTAAAAATAACATAATAAAATTTGGTTCAAATATCTTCAAAATTACGGCCGCTAGCGTGTCAAGATATATATATATATATATATATATATAATCTCACAAAATATATTTTTTGAACTGGCGGTGGTTTCGTACTTAGGGAGGCATGAAACGTAAAGATATGAAAGAATTTTTCGAAAGTCATGACACGGTATCGATTGCAATAGGTAGATTTTTCTTCGAAATCTATCTAAAAATGAACGTAATGCAAGTGAAACTTGAAAATATGCTTTAGTAAACCTAAAAGCCCAAGAAAATGCAATATGCATAAAATTGTCCTCAGTAAGGCCAAAACATGCAAATATGTACGGAAAATGCATAGTTACTTGGAATCTGTAAGCCTTGAAAAGGGTATTTAGAAAGTTTTAGATCTGTAACAAGCTTATATATATGCATTTGCATGGAAATCTTGTCTTATTGATATTGGGTTTATGTATGAATTTCATTGTTCTGTTTACGAAACTATGCATGCAGATCAGAGTAATAATAGCTTGCATGTATGTATGCGATTGATCAAGATTGTGTCAACTAATCAGCTTCAGATCCGTTGTCCAACAATTGGTTCCAACTGTCATACTCCGCTCTATGTCACTGGTATAAGCTACATCCGTAAGATATAAACTCAGGATAGAACTTTCTTAGAATTCAAGAGGCACATAATTATGCTTTTCTTTATAAGTACTCTTGTTCTGTAAAGATCATAAATTAATTTTTGTCTGACCATACTACAATACCCTTATTAAGTTGACGTAACGGTATCATAATGATATCCATAACGATACAGATTTCCATTATGACATCGGTATGGCATCGATTATTATCGAACACGGAACGATCTTGAGACCTTTGAGAGTTTCAACTGAAAACCGAGTAATAAATAACCTGTATTTAAAATAAAATAAATTGTGTTCGTGTTAATTTTAATATTATATTAACATTAATTCATTTCGTGTTGGTTTAAAGAAAACAAGAAACAAGAAGCTTCGATTTTACCGACGCTATAAGCTGACATATGTCGTAGAAGACAAGAACTACAACAGCCAGTAGCCAGCAGATGCGAAGGACAGTGCGTGTTTCTTTGAGTGAATCTAAAATCTCAAAATTTAAACACTTAGACTAATTGTGATCGAATAAAACCATCGTATGCTACTTTCCTATAATGGTAATTAAGATATCCGCTTTGCTCGTTTCATAAACATACTCTTATGTTAATAAATTACATTATAGGCTTGTTGCGTAATGTACTATTATGTTAAATTGAATCGTAAACGTTGTTTAACAGAACTCTCTCTGTCTACATAAAGTTCCATTTTACAGGCTGAGTTGTAAAGAAAAGGTGATAACCAGTAAAGTGTAAAGAAAAAGGTGCTAGCCCGTTTCAATAATTATTGAGGATATCACCAGAAGTCACTGTCATTCTCTTATAAAATAAATATCCAGTTCATTTTAACCACGATATTATTACTCCTACTATCACTATTATTGTGTAGCCTGTTGTATAGTGTTTTAAAAAGCAATTCCACCTTTTCCCTCGAATATGGTTTTTATAAGATTTTAATACAAGTAAGAATCAGCTTGAAAAATTTTTATGTCATAACCGGGATTTGAACACGGATCTTCGGCTTAACGCGCCGATGCTCTACCATTGAGCTACCATGACAACATGCCAGTACGACATCAAATTCCTCAACTGATTCAGAAGACAAGGCAGACCACGGGAGGTTTCTCCGTTGAGAACACACATCCAATGGCGTCCTACATTTGTAGGTATTTTTCAAGCTGATTCTTACTTGTATTAATATCCCAGACATGGATTTAATGTCTATTTCCTTTCCCTCCACTTAAGATTTTAATATTTCATAATATTGACAACAATAGTTTTTAATAATGTTTTATATATTTGACAACTAAAAAGTTTAGGTATGACAAAGCTGCTAAGCTACCGTAATTTTATAAAAACCAAATTCGAGGGAAAAGGTGGAATTGCTTTTCAAAACACTAAACAACAGGTTAATATCCCTCGTAGGAAAAAATAGACATGAAATTTATCAATACAATTATTGTGTAGGCCTATCTATTAATTAGGCCTATTTATAATTCAAAATAGCAATAACCATTTCTGAATTAAAAATTCTGTCTATAAACTAAATGGTTTAAATGTTTTTGACAAATGTATGTCACACAACAGTTTCGTTTAAAACGTTATTTACAACAATTTTTTCTCTCTAAGAGGTATAGGCCTATATGAAATCTAATAGATGCGCAAACATTCCTGTTTTTTCGTTATTTAAGACACTATTAATAATTGAGTATTCCTGTGCCATTTAAACAGTCATTACAAATTTAATTTTTAAAACACAGTTTACCCAGAACACAATGTCAAGCTACGCCACTGGATAACAGCATATTCAAAATAATCAGCGCTTTAGTTGGAAAATATTTTATGGGGGTACTCACCTTACTTCAAAATTTTCCATATCGCCTCATACAAAAGAGTTTTAAAGAACCGAGCACCTTATCAGGATAGCCAACATGTAATCTAAGGAGAAAGTAATTATTGTAGAAATGCTCACGAAGGTGAACATTAGAACGCATATCTACTGCGAATTTAATAGTGTTTTGTCATTATTAACAAATACACTCTCTTATTGAATTGGACATTTAATAAGTATTTTAGGACAATATCGTTCCTGTACTGCCAGTACGACGTACCGGAGCACATCTTTTTCCCGGTATGGTAGAAGGAAAATAATTTTATACCGGTACGCAGTACCGGCCCAACTAAAGCAGTGAAAATAATATAATTAGATCCATTTTATTGCAAGCTATAAATTTGTATTAATAAAAGAAAATTAGATCTTCAATTATTGCTAATTACCTCAGAGCCAGAACTCATCTCTGCCGACACTTTGCTAAGAAGCCGAGCAAATGTAACTTTCTTCTCTAACTTGGCATCGATATTTGCTAAAGTAGCAGTGGATGGAGCTGATTGTGAATCAGAAATAGCTGTGCTGAACGTTGTCTCAGTTTCTTCACCATCTGCGCCACCCTCTTTTGCTTTGTCTGCTTCCTTCAATTTCCGCTCGCTCAGTTGGATGAGTTCACCCAAACTAACTTTACGAGAAGGCTGCTGACTTGCTGATGGTGTGATGAGCTGCTGAAGAATCTGCTTCTTTTCAGCAATGTTTTTCTTAGTTGGTGTTGAATTGTTGCGTTTCTTACGAGGGGATGGAGTCCCTAAAATTATTGGAAGGAGCATTTTAATAAATATAATCTGTAAATGTGAATAATTAAACATATGCTTAGAACAAATGCAGAAGATAGAAATGAAATAGCATGTATTTAATCACTTTAAGAAGAAAGATAGATACGGAAATAAAGGAAGAAATAATGCAGTTTAGATGTACTTTAAGCTATTCTAATCCAATTAGCTTTAATGCAATTATGATGAAAAAAGAAATGGAAAATGAAAATAGTATTAAAACATGGACAACCATAATCTACTTGTTTGAAAGGAAAAAGCTATAAATTATTATATACTGCATCAGTGGTTCCTAAATTGTATTGCACCAATATTTCATAAATTAATTAATGACATCTAGCTTTAATACAAGAGTCAGAAAGCACAAAATCTTTCTCAATATAGAGTCCATCCTTTTGAATGGATGTCTTAGATGACACACATGAAGTCTCTAACAATTCCGGGGTGCGCGGGCAAAGAGAGTTAAGTCCACCATCCTAAAAAATTGAGATATGTCCATAGAGTTGTAGATAAAAATGTTCTCTACATTTGTGTTAAGTCTAGTAAGTCATATTCAAAATTGTATGGTAGTTATGGATGTGTGCCTCATGGGTTTATCCATCTCTAAAGCTATGTTGGGCTGGTATAGTGTGTTAAGTCACTCTAATTCTCAGTAACAAGAAAGTGGACTTAACTCTCTTTGCCCGTGCACCCCGGAATTGAAAGGAGCTCACTGAGCAGAAACAGTCAAATAGAAGCAGTCAAATAGAAAATGGTTCCACTGTAAGTCTGGAACAATTTTTTTTTTCAACAGAAAATAGCAGATAAAAGCTGGGTTACAAAAGTTATTAAACCTATTATCTGTACAAAAGAAGCTTGGCCAAAGTGAGAGTATTCCTATACAACAACCTTTGTGGTAGTGTATCTTCAGAATCAAATAATATTTGATGTGGATTTAATTGAAATAGAATCTTTCACAGATGTTATAAAAATACAATTTAGAAACCACTTCAGAAGTTCATATTCAGAAATAGTTTAAAGCAAGTAATTAACATTTACATTAATAAATCGAGCATTTAGGAAAAAAAAAAACCAGTATCTACCAAGTAAAACAAAATTATGCAGTCAAACTATAAATGTAGAATTAGAAACAACTATGTAATTAATTTAATAAAACTAACCAAAACAGTTTCAATTACTACCGGCACTGAAAATAATCTGAAACATTTACAATGAAATCACTCTTCAGTTTCATGGTTTTATTTATGAATTAAAGTTATAAATAAGTGTTTCCATAAAATATGAAGTGACTTATGAGATGAAACTATATTTTCACTTTATGGTACTTTGGTACCACTATGGTACTTCAGATTAGGATAGACTTGTTTAATTATCATCACGTTATACAGGGAGACCCAATGAACTATGAACCAGCTGTGCAGTGTTTTTCCACTGGGCTTGTGGGCAAGTGTTTCCTGCCACTGCTGCAATCAAGACCACCGTGCTGATGCTTGGAATGAGGCCTGGTTCCACCTTCATGGATGTGTGCGTACACAAAATAATAATTATTGGAGCTCTGACAAACCTAATATTGTTCATGAAGTATCCCTCCATAACCAAAGAATTGGTGTTTGGTGCGCTATGAGTGGAGAACGAATTATAGGGTCCATTTGTTATGAGGCAACAGTAAATGAATATAATTTCCCCCACATTTTTTAGATTATTAAGAGAGAGGGAGCTTTCCTTTTCCCTTTTTCAGCAAGATTCTGCACAGTCCATACAGCCAATATTTTGTTGAGAACAAATTGAAAGTGTGTTTGAGGAAGGACAGAATTATTAATAGAGATTTGTGGCCCCTTGGTCCCCCATCCTAACCCCTGCGACTGTTAACTGGTGTAAATTAAAACAAAGTATTCAAGACAAACCCACACACCCTGGAAGAATTAAAAAAAAATATCACGTGAACTATGGCATGTGATGGTCTCTTAAAGAGATACCAAAAAATGTATGGACAATGATGGTGGCCAGTTTTAACTCCTCTTTTCATAATGTTGGTAAGTAAAGCCTTTAATCATAGTTAAGGAAAATGTTGTATGGTTGCATCAGTGCCACTCTATGATTGCTGCAGACTGCAATGTGCGCCACCAGTGGCGGATGCAGAAATTTTTTTCGGGGGGGGGATTTGACTTTCAACTTACATATAAAATTAGTTTATAAAACTGGCCACTTAGAGTAAATATATAGCCTATTTTCAAATTTCGGGGGGGGGATGTAACCCCCCAATCCCCCCCCCCTGCGTCCGCCACTGTGCGCCACCATCACGAACCGGAAAAACACCACCCAGCTGGTTCACAGTTCATTAGGTCTCCCTGTACTAAGTACTTAAAAATGTGTTTTAGTGATACAAAATAAAGGGTAGAGCGAGGTCTTTATCAAAAGTTTTAAAATCCTACCATTTATTGCTAAATTCGCTCCAGTGATATTTGTTTCTCAAGTTCAATAGTCATACAAGTTTCTTTCCAGATACATTTTTTTATAAATATATTAAGCCATGTAGGCTACCAGAATGAAGATACAGTATGTAAAGTGTCATTTTTCAGCTGTTTTAAAATTCAATATAAAACATGTATTTCCAAAATATTTCAGAGGCCAAAACAATGATATTTACCTTAGAAAAGACAATGAAAAATACTCATGTTTGTTTGAGTACTGAGCGTATACACAGATATTTGCATAGTTATTTTAAGTTCAGTGGAGCTTTAATGTTGACGATAATTAGGTATTGTAAAATACCGGTAATGCGTACCCATTAGATATATAATATTGATATTATGAATAAATAGATTTACAATGGTAAATTTAAAACTCTGGAATAATTTTTAGAATAAATTAAGATGACAGTGAGTTTTATAAATATTATTGGGAAATTAATTAAAATATAATTTAAACAAATCATGAACCACTACTGCTATCCTACTTAATGATTGCAACTAGTAAATTTTCTGAAATTATTTTAGTCTATCCGTACTATTTACAAATTATGAAGCAGAAAGCAGAAGACACTTGAAACAGTTATTCGTATGTATTACAGTTTATGGGCTGGATTTTAAATTAATTTTGTTTCAGCAGAATTATTATGAACATGATGGGCAATTAACATGAAACAATGATTTTAAGTACAAAATAATGCATAACCAGTGACTGAAAATGAAGGGGTCAAGCTATATTAAATCTTAAAAATAAAAAAATAATAAAGAAACAACAAATGCATTTTTCAGGCCTATATTACCAAAAGTGTGTGCCAATAACACTGGAACAGGAAACTATGTTTCATATGGTCATTCAACAAATGAACTTTTTTAGACAAGGACAGTGGCAGCTCCTAGCTAAAACTAGTGGGGTTCTACTCCAGAAAATTGTTAGCCTTTGTTTTAAAATTGTGGTAAAAGGAAACAAACATGTATAAAATGAAAATGTATTTAGAAACTTGATAAAATCTTAAAAGAACAAAATCAAACATTTTTTACTTTCTTTAACTTAAATTGTTACAGTTAAAGCTTGATCTATTCGTTTAAAAATGAAATCCATTCTTCTTGTTTTAATTTGCGCAAAAAGTTCAATAATTTTCTCCTTGATAAGCCTTGGTTAAAGTTTTTTGTTAAAAAAAATGAATCAAACAGAATAGCTGCAAACAGGATAATAATCTAATTCTTTAATATGGCAAATGATTTTCAAGCACAACACACTCGGAGTAAAAAGGACAACTACGTTCCACCAGCAGCATGTTAGGGTCGGCACTGTGGGAGCGACAGTGCTCTCTATCCCTCGCAGCCAGCTTGCAGCTTCCTATGTGCATAGGCCCAAAACAGTCAAGCCGCTGGAACTGTGAAGAACACAGTTCCACACAAGAATTTTTTATCTTTTCATAAACTGGGGGATGGCTGCTGATTTAAGCTCAAGGATTATATATTGTATATATTATTTAGTGTAAATAGACATATATTGTACAAGCATAAAGAAAAATGGACTCATATTAAATGTTATTGATAATATAAAGTGGAAATAGGGGGTGCTGCAGTTCCACAGTGCCTATGCAAGAACTGCCATTGGACAATGATATTCATTATGGTGGTTGCATCTCATGAAAGAGAAATTTCACATATTGCAATTATATGTAGATTTTTATTTTTGATTGTAAGCTTTAATCATGTAGGCCTACCGAATCTTTTCATTCACTGTAACTGGAACAGTACCAAAAGTTAAAATAAAATGATTTGGAGTACAGGGTTCTTATTTCTGCGATAGTTTTGTTACTACCGTACTGTCTAAAGAAATGAATTTATTTCTCTGAGCATGAAAGAGTAATGGACAATCTATTCTGAAAAATAAACCAGAAATCATTAATGTAAAATAATTGGAAGAGGTACAATACAAATTATAATATAAAGAAATCAAAACATACAAGAATGGACTGACTTTTTCTATATTTTAAGAACTGATTTTTAAGTTTTTGTGATGTTAATGAAACAAGAAAACTGGTTGAAACAGCATCATAAGAGAAGGGGGCAGGCTAATCTAAGCGAAGTTTTGGAGTCTTCTTCACTCGCAAAGAAGAATGCTAGATTAGAATTCACTTATCCTTGACTGTAGCATAGATATATGTGTCATGAAGGAAAATTGATCCAAATGACTTACTGACATATTAAATAAATAAGAAACCAGTATATAAATTCCCTTTTTTTAACCTGAATTCAATGAACTGTCTTCTGCTTTCAAACAGTAGGCTAATTATAACCATGATATTTACATAAGCTTCTAACTCTACTGGACTACTGGTAGCAACGAATTGGCAATTCTAAGTGCAGTGGCGATAACTACTGTTAGGCTAATCTACATTTATTATTTTAGGTGCATGATCATTAACATTATTAAATTTCAGTGAATCTAAACAAAGCCAATTAAGACTAAGCAGTGCTATTCATTACTAACAATAACTTGCAAATTTTATGTAGCCTTGCATCTGATAACCAATAACAAGTCTACTCAATTAGCAGGAGTGAATTGTTGTGCAGATACTAATTAGGCCTAAGTCTACTTTTAAAGGAAGGGGGAAATGAGGTTAAAGTTTCATTATCAAGTGCATACTTTGTATGATATATTAAAGATAACTTGCAAATGCTTATGGACAGCAATAATTTTTTTTTTATATGTCTCGCTGAAAAAATTAGTTTTATTTTTGTTGGCAAAAAAAAAGTATTTTTCTCACTGCATACATTTCAGTTCACTTCTTCACAAAACCCACTCTTCTGAAATTATCTTTATTAAATTTTAATACCCAACTGAATAATGTGAAATGGAACTAAAATTATATTTCATAATATTTTCTTTTCTCATGATTAGCATTAGGTATTCTGAAATACAAAACATAGCTCATTATTATGAAGAACGTTTTCTTGTCAGAATACGTGTTCAGATGAATGTGAAAGCTATGGTAATATATAACCTACAATAATTATAAAACCTACTACAGTTCTGCCTATATACAGGTACAGTTAACTTTTCTACTAGCAGATATGGAGACATAAAAATGTTATTTGTTGCATAAAAAATAAACAATGAACTGTTCAGCAACTGCTTCAAAAATACGCACAAATGATAGATAAAGCAGCTTTAAAAATTTCCATACCAGCAGAGCAGAGAAAAATATTAATTTTGTTCCTACAAGTGATACAAAGTAGTATAAAAAAACCTTTTAAAGTTAAAAGATAACCTGTCGAAATATTTTGGCGTTTCTGTCCTGTCAGCATGTTGAATTTCCTAAGAGTTCTGGATGAGGCTATTCCGTCAGTTATTTTATGGTGCTTCTTTCCTACCTACTAAGAAAAGATATTAACTTCAAACTGGTGGTCATGAAATTACAAAAAATTTCTTTTACCTCCTTTAAATTTGTAAATAAGAAATTAATTATATTGCACTTCCTAACATTTATTGTATTTTCTTCCAAATTAAGTAAAGTGAATTTTCAAATGTGAAAGCAATACGTAATTTGTTAACAATGGGAGCAATAAGGGATCAACATGCAGTAATATGAAAAATCAGTTCAAAATTCGTTACTAATGGAAGTAAGATGGAGACAACTTGTAGTAATATGTAAATCAATTATTATCTGTTAACAATGGGAAATGAACAACATGTAGAATATGTAAACAAATTTGTAATTTGTTAGTAATGAGAACAGATATTTGAGTGGATATCTTGTAGAAGTGGCACTGAAAATGATGTACTGAGCAATCTTGCATAAAAACATGTGCAGTAAGGTTGTGAAAGAAATTAATGTGTCTGGAAGCAACTATACCAGTACAGAGACTTTTTATTTTTTTATTCTTTGTTGTATTGAAAGGGCTTACACTAAAGCCCCATTTGTAATAAATTATTATTTATAAAATAATTATGAAAAATTCAGCATATAGCAAGTTTTTGAATTTAATAAGAAATAATCATTATAAATTAAAATTAAATTTCATGGTGCTGCATTCCTGGCTTGAACAAGGCAAACCATACAACTACTGCATCATCTTCACCTTCTTTCAACTTCACTGGCAGATGGCAGGATTGGGGAGCATATGATGCTAACTACCAAGACTGTAAATAATGATTTCCCTATTCACAGATTTCTTAATTCCTTAATGAAATAGTTTTTTTTCGAGTGTCCTTATGAGAAAGTATATATTGTTCCAGACTTCGCTATCTCAGAAAAATCCAAGAATGTACCAGGAATTAAATCTATCAGCAGATCCATAGCCATATGCAGGCAGACTTTTTTCTGGTATGGGAATACTGAATTAAGTACCCACTAAACTTGTATATCCAGACAGCAACTGCTTCTGTGGTGCAGAGGTTAGAGTTTATAATTGTCATTTGGAGGCTCTAGGATTTTTCTGAAATAAAAGAGGTCCAAAAGAGGGAGCACACAGCCTCATGACAATAACTGAGGGGCTAGGCTGCTTGAAAAAGGAATGTTGGTATGTTGACAACAAACTCTCAATATGTCATTTATTAGTGAAATTGAAAGATGAAGATAGAGAATGCAGACTTTGTATGGTAGGCCCAGTCTCTCCATAGGAAGTAGTACCACATACTTGAGTATAATATCAGGAAAATAAATGTTTAATATGAAACTTCAGCTCATATGAGGCTGAAATAATTTATAATATTAACATGTTTGCAAAATGATAAAACAAAATTATTTATTGCTTCCAGTAACATCTAGTTTTCTTTCAGAACTTCCATGGTCACTTATATCAAAATCTTACATATAATCAGATTATATTCTGTATATTACAGATCTGACACACAATAATAACATGTACAACACGATGGACATATAAAAATGTACACATATACAGGTATAATACATTAAAATCAGAAAGAAATAGTAATATCATACACAGAAAGAGAATAGAGTGAGAGAAGATAGAAGAAATTTGGAAGGTTGTATATCAGATCTGTTTATAAATAGGAATATAATATTTATGCAGAGTTCCTAACAAACGAGTCAAGGACAGTGAACGTATATTATGTATTCAAATGCACAACATGCCAGTATGCAGTGCATACACTAGCATGAACAACATATATTTCATTATAAAAATATTATCAAAATGCATGCTTTTATAATTTTAGAGCAATTATTTTGAGAATAACTTCATGCTTGTAATTCAGACCTATTCAGATCTTCAAATTATCGAAAATTACCTAATAAAACAATAAGCTTACTGCTATTTGTTCAAGAAAAGATTATTTTTAGTTAGATATTGTACTATCGTATGAAAGATGTCATAATGTAGTAATATGGTTTGCATAGTAGTCTTTCGTGAAGATTATACATATTCATTCTAAGACTATTATTATTAGAAGAGCATTGCATTTTCCAAGTGGAAGAGCTTGGCACTAATATTTACGAACCACTCACTCTGCCATTGATCACTGATTTTTTAAATTATATCCCTGGTTTATTGTGATAAACTTGTAATTTAATGAGTTATATCCAAATTGTTGGTTTCAAAATGTTATCTTGCAGAAAATCACTTGGTAATCTTTATCTAAGGCAGTCTACAGATGTGGGATTAATATTAAATTTAAAAAACCTTCATCTTATCACTATTTATTATTGTTATTTCTATCTTAATATTCTTATTCTCTCACGTTCTGGGCTTTTCTATTAATAAATTCACGTCTATGGTCTAATGGTTAGGCTACTGTTACAGACTAACAACCATAGATTTGGAGCCCAGATCGATCTAGTCTTCTCTTCTCTTCTCTAAAGTAGAAAACTCAAGGACAGAGTGCATTTTGTCTTGTGATGATAGCTGTGGACTAATTTGAATAAATAAATAGCGATTCTAACCAAGGAGAAAAGCCATTTGTGGTTAAGGTCCTGTAGTCAGCCAATTAAGTAAAAGAGATGGATCTTGTACACAGGGCCGTGGAAAGAAAGCAAGAGCCCCAGGGACAAATTTTCCCGGGCCCCCATAAAATATTAAATTCACTACCCAACTCGCCCTTTATAATGTATGCAACAAAAAGATTATGTAATGATATTACATAATTAGTAAGTGCCAGAATGGTACCGGTACCATTATGAGATTGTCTGGTAGGAAAATATGTGTCATTCTGTCCGTGTGTCAGTAAGAGCAATAACTCAAATTCGCTTTATCGGATTTTCATAATACCATTTATGACGCCCATGGGACGAAGCCTATTGATTTTGGACCAAATCGGTTAACTGATACCGGGCACAAAACGGAAAAGTAAACTAAAATGTTCTAATTAGGAACAATTTTATCTGTATGTACCAGTTTAATCTTTTGACAATTATGATTTTAAATGCCGAACATTAGTGAGGCCTACTGTTGAGTGCAAAAGGATTTCTGCTTCTACTTTTCAAAAATAGCAATTTTTCTTCAAGAATAATCCGTTTCAGATTAACTGATTAATTCCGTGTCACCGTTATACGAAAGAACAACGTAGATAAGATAAACACATAAAACATAACTTAAGCTGTTTATTGACTTATAACCAATTTTATTTTGGAGTAAATTTAGAAAGTAAAAAATAAAATTTGACCGGCCGGGCCCCCTTTGGGGTCCCGGGGCTGCAGCCCCGGCTGCCCCTCCCTCTCGTCGGGCCTGCTTGTACAGTACCAGTAAAGTGATCTTGTCTAGTTATGAGCCATAGTGTTACAGAGCTTAGTTTACTTTTAATATTGAAGAGACCAAACTCTTATAAAAGATT
The DNA here is from genome assembly GCA_964059195.1 of Ectobius pallidus. Taxonomy (NCBI): domain Eukaryota; kingdom Metazoa; phylum Arthropoda; class Insecta; order Blattodea; family Ectobiidae; genus Ectobius; species Ectobius pallidus. The sequence continues at coordinate 98,653,550 of CAXKWD010000007.1, forward strand.
TATATATTGTGAAATTTCTATTTTGAACATTACTAGTTGGATACATATTTATCTATGTTTCTACTAGTTTATTTATTTATTTATTTAGTTAGTAAAATTTAAAATTATGTTTGAACACATTTGGGCAAAAATAAGTTTAACTAGGATAATTTAAAACTACTTACATGTTACTGTTATTTTTATGAGATGTAGTTTTTTACAATACAAAGGACACAATGTATTTTAGTATTTAGCATTTATTTGTTTCATTCATGTGATCATTAAAACATTATATGAGACGCATCATAAATCACTGTAATTCTCCTAGTAGTAGGCTTACTTACAAAAGTAGTTTTTATTAACTTACAAGACGCAGTAATTTATTACACTAAATTTCCATATCGGTAACCTAATAAACTGTAACCGAAGGTGGCAGATACTTCTTGTGAAAATACTTTTATTAAATAAAATCGAGTAAATTTAGGCCCACATTTACTTCTGGCACATCAACACATGCCAGTGCATGGGGTGGGGACTTTTTAAACCAAGGATGGACCTATACTGTTTTCTATTAAATAATGTTTGAGCTGCTGTAATACAAAATAACTTATAATTTATTTTAATTCCCAAAATAGTTCATAGTGGATTGGCTTCTTGGAACTAAAACTGTGACAACTTTGACTTTAAACATGCCTATATGCTAAATAAAAGTTTTCTGTAATGAAGAAGCATACTCTCAAATTTCATTAGATCATGCATAATCATTTTCATCATCATTGTATAATCTCTGTTGCATGAATGGCTCGTTTGTTAGGAACTTTAATATGATGGTGCACCCTAAAACTACAGGTGCAACCTACCAGCACACACTATAACGCACAACACCAAAACATATAGGGATCATGGCATTGGTACGAGGAAGGAAACACAGGAAAAGAGAGATGAAGATAGTCAGAGAAGAGAGGCAATGCCACAGTGGTCTACTGCTACCACACGCAGAGAAGAGACAGGAGAAAGAGGCACATCAGAAGCCGCACTGTACAATTTTTCAAACACTTCAATCCATATCACCAAAGTCATTATTCTCCAAATTCTGAAATTGAGTTAAAAAATAAAAGTGAAACTAGCTTCCATAAAGACAAATATGCTGTTTATATTTATAAGTTGATTTCCTGAACATAAAGCTTCCATAAAGACAAATATGCTGTTTATATTTATAAGTTGATTTCCTGAACATGAAGCTTTCATAAAGACAAATATGCTGTTTATATTTATAAGTTGATTTCCTGAACAGTTTCCTATAGCGTAGAAATTGAAAATGCATGGGAGCATATTTGTTTTGTAAAGTCATTAACATGAGAAATATGTAATAAAAACTAGTTAAATAATTTACTAAATATAAAAATAACTACGAAGGGTATCTTATGGGTAAAGACATTTACAATAAGGATCTTTAAGTCCTATTTAGTCAATGAAGCATCTGACCATATTAAACTCGTAGTAATAAACTAGGTGTTACTATGCATAAAACACTGAATTTTGCTTGATGCTCTAATTAGGACTTGAGGTTCTTTAACATGTAACTGTAGACTTGTGACTCACAGATTGAAATATCCCTTGAGAATTCCTTTTCCATTTATTCTTAAACAAATTATTAAGTAAATAAAAAAAAAAAAAACTTTGGCTGAAGTTCAGAATCTTGCACGCATTCAACAGCAATCTCCATTACCTGTACATTTTTTTATATATCTTTCATATTTAACTTTATATAATTATTTTTCAAGGTCAGTGTAAAAGTTTAATGCTACTTGTACCAGAGCTATCCCCTTGAAAGTCAGGTCTGAACATGTAATATACTAGGAGGTGCCCGTGGCTTCGCCACGATAATTCTTTTAAAAGTTAAAAATTAAGAGTATAATAATTATTAAAGCATTATATTTATTAACACTTGCACGCGAATCATTCATAAACTAAGCCATTAATAATTAATGAAACAGCTAAAATTCCTGCTTTAGAGTACATTCCACGACATGAAAGCGCCCCCTGGGAAAACTATATCAGAATCGATTATGCAGTTCCAAAGAACCTGTGAACACATAATACGTATTGTTTCTCAGCTGTTTATTGACATGAATATGATGTGAATTTTATTTTATCAATTCAGTGTAATTTTCAGAAATGATATAATGTTTCAAGGGAAGGAATGGTTTGTATGGATTATTATTATCAGCGATATTTCAAGAGATAAAACCATCAATATTTTACAGCTGTTGCCCCCAGCTTCGCCCGCCATTATTCATTGACTCCAGGATTTTTAAGAAAATTACACTGGTACATTATTAAAAATGTTTGTGGTTCAGAGCTATGAAAATTGTAAGTAAAAATAAAATTATAATATTTGTTCATTGTGTTCATTTCACTTAGGCCTTATATAATAAAGAAACGGTTTTCCTTCCTAATTTTGTAGTCGTCATGAAAGTTTAGACTGCGAGAGACGAACATCGCCGAGTATACCCGATGTCTCACGAAGCAGGCGAGCAAGCACGCTATTTAGGGCCGTTGAATTGTATAAGAGTAGATAATTATCCTGTGTCTGTCTCCAGTCATAGCCATAATACTGCACGTTCAAGTGATAGTTTGATAGCTGTAATATGAGAAAATAGTTCATTGTTTAATAATTAATTTCACTTTTTTGATATTGCAAATTTTTAAAGAAAATATTGTAGCAGAATGTACAGTAATTTTCTGTGTAATAATCAACATCTTAACAAGAAGCAAAAGGAAATTACTAATTACAAAGCTATACTCTACAAAAGTAAGGAAAACAATTTCATTTTAAGAAAGCAGAAATATATAGGGCCTATATATATTTTTTTTACTTATATATTTATTTATTCTTTTTATTTTAAACAGTATTTTCCTCTTTATACCCTCTAATAATAACACACAACACACTGTGATACTGATATTAAAATTATATTTATATCTTTCCAATGATATATTTAAAATGTCTTATAGGATCTAAATAAGATTTGATATTTAAATATTTAAAGATTTATATTTATATTAACAGCTACAACTAATACACTGCACTTACTTTGGTATTTTTCAGACAGTTATTCAAGATGATAATTTTTATGATGAAAAATATGTAAGTTAAAGCAGGAGCAGGGACTGGTAATTCCAAAATTTTTTATATTATATATAGTTAAATATATTATGTTTATTATAAAAATCAATTCTAAAAGTGTTTAAATTAATTATATTTTTATAAATTTTATTTTGAAGTATTCTTAAAACATTGGCCAAGATTTATTTAGTATGTTTCTTTCCTAGTACTCTGATTTTTCTAACTCCTAGCAGGTATGTGGTAATAAATATTGGAGAAAAAAGAGCATGATGTAAATGGACTGAACTGCTTCAAAGTGCACAGCAAATGCGATGACAGCATCAAGGCATGGCCACACCGATCGAGCAATTACGTTTCTTTCTTGGTTTCATTATCTTTTTTTTGAAAACAGTGCCAGTGGTTTAAGACTGGCCTTACTTCTTGGTGGTGGTTTAAGTAAATCGTCCAAACTAAAAGTTCTCGCTGTGGCTGAGGCAGCGGTTGGGTGGTTGTTGTGACCGTGTGGGCTGGTGAGGCTGAGGAGCGAGGGTTTGCGAATACCCAGGCGGCCAAAGAGTGAGCGAGGGCAGCCAGGTTGAGGGCTAGGAACCACCACCACGGTTGCACTTCCTGCAGTGGCCAGCTGTTCCCGAACTGAAGGGGGTCTGGAGTGTGAGCTGAGGCCTGCTGGGAGGAGCAGACAAACACATCATAATATAACAAAACAACACACTAAAATATTATTTCTGCACACAAAAGATTGAATTAAAAATTATGCGAGATCTGGGCTATGTGGAGTGTTTCTAAAGAGACTACCTATTTTGTAATATAATAGAATTTATAAAATTATTGTTTCTACTTGGCAACCATCAATGTTTCAATTCTTTGGGATTACATCAACTTTTGCTTTCTCAGTCATGGAGGACCCCAGTCACGGGCAGCATATTCAATGGTTTAATACTCTTGGATTTTCTTCTAGGGGATTCATTAAGTCTGAAGTGTACTGCAAAAGAATTATATGTTTAAAATGGGATTATTTAATTTTTGATGTTTTATGCATTTAAAAAAAAAGTCCATTTTATAATTCAGAAAAAATGTCAATAATTAATTCAGATAACAGAGCAATCCCCTTTGTCAACACACAAATGAAGTGATTCACAAGATAATACCTGTAATGCCTGAACGTGTGTTTCATGAAATAGTTGATTACTTTGAGCTCTGAAGAGACAACTTCACCACATAGTAGGGCCTAACTAATAATTAAACGTAACCATTTTATGGTATATATTTAGATTAAATGTGTACATATTTTCATATCTCTTAGGTGTATTTTGTAAGTCATATTATTTTGCAGGTAGTAACTTGAGAAACATTTTCTATAACCAGTATAATTCATACAAGCATCAATCAACAGAATTTATAATTTAGAATTTATAATATGTAAATCATATTTTTAGTTTGATGGATTACAGTTGAAATACCTTTACATTATAATGTTTGTATAGATTTAAGACACCTTACCATCCAAGCAAAACCAAAAAGTAAAAGTACAACATTTCTAGCAACAGTTCAAAGTAAATTCGTCTGGTGGGTTCACAGAAAAAAAAAACCACAGAGTCCTAGAGTTAAAACAGTATACATGAAAACACAAACTTCATCAAGCTCAACTAAAGTGATTACAAAATGGGATTTTAGGCTTACAGTAGGATTATCTTAGGTACACAACAATGCATCATAGGGTCACAAGGATACATGGACTATAATAGAACTTCTGACAGTTAATTTTCATTTCATTTTATTTTTCATTCCATGTTGTTGTGATTGGCAGCAGTATGTTTCATTATTTCATTGTGGATCTTCATTAAAAGTAAATTAACCATAATCAGCAGTAAGTCCATGGGCAACATTAACATTCCATTGGGAACTAAAATATTAAACCATATAGAATATTAATAATAATTCAATTCAATAAATACAAAATTTTTCTTAAAACTTTCATTCACATTTTAAAGAATCTCTCGCTAAACTTGAGAATAAGGTGAACACAGTCACAACCGAGCCGTACAGAGTGGGACCAAGTCTACAATGTCACCAATATTATGAACATGATTACATGCCGATTGAATTCGGCAGATGAACTACCATTGTAGCGATGTTTTATGAAAGATGTGGAAGAGTAAAAAGGCTTCTGCATTAAGAATTCTAGGTCTGTGACAAGTTATGTTAGGTTAGGAACAGTCATATTAGTTTAGCAGCAGTATTCTGCATAGCGCGGGGTTCATGCCATGTAACGATGTTTTACGAAAGGCGTGGAAGGGTAATAAGGCTTCTAGAAGTAGTGACAGCCAAATTCTAGGTCACTGACAGGTTATGTTAGGTTAACAACATTTGTGTTATTTAGGAGCAATATACTTAATAGCGTGGGGTTTATTGAATCTTTTCTGCGATGGGAAATTTTACCCTTGCACCGATCGTTTCTCTTTGTTCCCCGCGGCTCAGAGGGGCATGATCGCTAATGGCAGAGCATGGCTGGCTACGCTATTTTTAAGGAGTTCCGAATCTCCTTATATGTAAATTGAAGAGTATTTCTTAGACCTGTTATGATATCATAACTGTTAACTGGGTAAGTTAATAATGGTGCTCAGAAAGAGGCCAGCCAGACCAACAACATTAATCATTTTGAAAAAAACTAACCTCGTTCATGCATCGATTGTTTCTGTCTAGTAGGCCTATCAGTTGCAATATGCCTGTTAAATTGAACTCTACAGTTTTTCGGCAATGCATATTGTGCCTGAAAATTTTTAATATTAAGTTTATGCGTCTAATTACTGGTATATTTCTAATATGTATTGCTAGAGGCATATATTGGAAGCTATTATTTTTTTAATGCTATGACAATGTACTGACTTCATAAACAGTATTAATGAAGAGATTTAATACTTAAGAGGGAATAGAAGTTGCCCTTTTAGAAGTATTAGCAAAAGATGACGAGTAAAACTTTCAAATCTTACGTGAGTCCAATGAAGAAGATGAAATAATTTATCAGCAGCAACATGACAATAAATCAGAAGAAGAGAGATTAAAATTATATTCATTTTAAGGAACAAAATGTTCACCCTGTTTTTGTTTGTAAGGATGGTCAAACTATTTGGATCAGTACTGCAGAAGCAATTTGATTTAATTATTTTTGACAAACAAAAATTTTAACAAAAGTTATTAATTCGTAGTAGACCTATATATTAAGTGACTATTGGGACACTAAAAGAGTCAAACTAAAATAGTATGCCTGATTAACAGTAATAAGTATGAAGTTTACGAATTATTACTGGAGTGCATTTCTGCAATGAATGATAGAACAAATTAAGAGATCATGGAACGGTAATACAAGAACACATTATTCTAAACAAAATTCAGCTGAAACTAGACTTGCAACTTTTGCTACTGGTATGGTTGCAGGACCACTCAAACAAGACATTTTTTAGATAATCTGATACATAAAAAAAGGTAATGTGATCCCTGTATGGGTCGTGGAGACCCTTAGGGTTCCAGGAGGTTGAGGCTCCTAGACATTCGGTACATGAAGGTGGTTCAGGTTGTCAGCCCAACACACTTGCTGCTTTTTACTCTCAGGAATATTCCTGCTACTCTTATCTGTTAGAGGCTGAGTCGACTCCAGGGCCGTAGTGCCACTGAAGGGTTAGACTGATAGATAAATCCCACTGACCTCATTAGAATCAAACCCGCGACCTTCCGGTTTTTAACACAGTGCCTCAGCCACTACACCACAGCATACATCCAATCTGATATATACAGGTAGATCTATAGTAAAATAATAGGGTACAATAAATATTTAAAAATTAATATAAAAAGGAAGAATTACTTTTAAGTCTATTATCTTTTAGGATTGTTTTTATGTGAACAACAAACTAGATATTCTAGCAAGTTATGCACTATTTCCCTATGATAATGTAACAACTAAATGACATGTACACACTCTTTTTTCATGCAGACCATATCAGCATTGCACTTTAGTATCAAAATTGCTGAAGCCTACATTACCAAATTTTTTATTCCCATATTGGCATCAGTGGATATTCCTCCTAACTTTTTAATTCAATCATAATAATTTTTAGGAATTTGTTTGCCCCTTTTACTGTGTTCAAACTGTATGCAAACCTGGTGCTTATGTTGACTCCAGTAATTTGAAAGTTAATAACATTTTGAAAAAATTTGCTACCATAACAGTCTAAAATTTACGGAATTTCATGCACATAAAATATAAACACCGAAAAACACAATTCAGAGAGGACATACCAGTAACATACAAATATGTAAAATAATTATATGCAAAATTCCTTTACAAGATGACTATTTATTATTGGACTTTGGACGAAAAGTTTTAGAATATATGTTCTTAAATAAAATAGGCCTACTAGTTGATAATAATTATTCAATCCCCATCACCACTAAACTAATTCAGTAATTAACAATTTTCTAGAAACCATTACATTAAAATAGGTAAATTAAGATAGAAAGCAGGCACATACACTGCTACACACTGGAAATTTCGAGCTATATGCATTTGACAATGAGGATACCATTACTTTCAACATACCACCATTTGATAGCATACAGAAACAGCACAAAGTAACAACTAGAGGGGATGGGAAACTAAAATAAAAGTGTAAACCAAGAATACTTATCTCTTCTTAAATGTGATGCTGTAAAAAAGAGAAATTCATTAAAAGGAAACATATGTTAAAATAGGATATAAAATAACTGAGGGAAAAATTAGCTATTTCAGGTTTTAAAAGCTGTTATTTTATGATGAAAGTCGTGATGGCTGCTCGGGGTTGACATTGAAACTACACACATCATATTTATATTGAAAAATTATTTAAAGTGAAGTTTTGCTACAGCATATCCTGTACAATTTATTATAGTATATTGCAGTGTATTATACAGTATAGCGTTTAATCATTTTATTTTTTAATATAGTTAACAGCTGTGTCTTTTATTGCTTGCAAAAATTAATTAATTCACAGGAGTTTAAAAAGCCTGTCCAGACAGAGCTCTCGACTAGAGTTGGGACATTCCCATCACTACCCTTGACTTCACTACGTTTGAATTGTCATGGCAACAAAAGGCAGGCAATTTTGTAAGCTGCCTCCCATTCTTGAGTCCTCAGATGGTTCTCATAGCAAGCTGTGCAAACTGACAATATCCAGCGCAGGTGTAAACTACTCTGGCCAGCCACTTCCAGCGCTGCCTGTCCCATCAGGAAAAATTCCGAAAAAAGTCAATGTTTTTATAAAGGTTCAAACGTGGTAAGTTTGAATGAAGTGACGACAAATGTTTACCATTTGATGTTATATTATATGACTCACAGAAGAGGCTTACAGGAGGCAAAACTAAGATCTGTTGCTGGCCATGGCTTCAATTGATAATTTAAGAGCGTTTTTTTCAAAAGCCGATATCTACATGGATGGCTCAGTGCCAGAGGTGACTAAGTGCCATCAAGAAAAGTGCTAATATTTGTGTGTATTGACCAGCAAAGATCGTATTCTATCTAAGCCAAACATGACAAACAGCCTTGCTGTATCAGTTACAGACACAGTAATGGCTGGTAGTCATGTTTGGCGTAGATAAAATACAATCTTTGCTGGTCAATACACACAAATATTAGCACTTTTCTTGATGGCACTTAGTCACCTCTGGCACTGATCCATCCATTGTAGATATCGGCTTTTGAAAAAACGCTCTTCAATTAAACAATGTACAAGAAATTGAGATTGATATTTTGATATGAAAAACTTATTAAAAGCTATTAAAATGAACATGGTAAGTAGAAAGGCTACCTTACATAGGAGTTTCCGTAAGTCTTATCCTCTGGGAGAGAAAAAAAAATTGAACCCTATTTCTGAATAAAAGTTAGCTACAGAAATTGTTAAAAATTATACAAATAATACAAAGAACACTTTTATTGTTGTGTAAGCAGGAATTACCCTTCTGTGGATACGAAGAAAGCGAGTCATCACTAAACTGCAGGGATTTAAAAATATTCCCAACTTGTGTCTAGTTACAGACAACAATCTGAATCAATAGAGGGAGTTGGGAAGAATATAACAGGGTTGTTCAGAACAATTCAAAGTGACCAAATCTAACTATATTTGAAGAATCAGATAAATAAAAAAAGCTCCTTCCTTTTCTGTCCAATGTGACAATAGGTATGACTTAAAAGAAATAGCCTGTCCCAGTTATTTTGTGTTGTGAAATATGTAGATGGGTCTCGTATTAATCAAGACAGATTTTTAGGATTTCACAATGCTCATGACAGCTATACCAGAGACGAGCTAAGAAGGAAACCTGAAGTAAATAAAAACCAGTGTGTCTGTCTCACTCTTAAGTCATACGAGTAATGTGCTAGAGTGAGACAGACAGACTTTAGACTTATGTGTTGAACTTTGTGCTCTATAATTTGCCTACCCTGGTCACAAGCTGCCATGCACTGGGTGAAAGTCGGAGCTGCGTTTATATCCCTGGAGCAGTTACATTAAATTTTGGAATTATATAGGTCCTCACACATAATTATTTTTATTATAAACAGTTATTATAACAGTAATTTGTATGTAGGCTACTGTATAGGACTTAAAATAATAATAATTATTATGAATATTTTACAGCAAAATGTAACCTATCCTTCTGTTAACACAAACTTCTTTATAACTTGTTTATTTTGGCCTCTTCAGGTGTATTTTAATGAGATTTCATTATATAAAAAAATACCTAACAGTGATGTAAGTAGGCCTATATCTCTTTACAGTAATTTGAATACAAATGTTTATGAGTTGAAGCATTCTGTAGAAAGAATTTTTGAACTCACCAGTTCTATTCCTGGCTTCTTCTTCTGCAAGTAACTTTTCCAGTTTTTCAGGGAAGTGCCTTTTTGCACACCAAAACAATCCAAGCACCCCAAGCACAACTGTTACTGTTATGAGACCTAACCAAAATGGCTCATGAAGCATTCGTTCTGATAAAGGTTTGAATGGTATATGAAGCATTCGCTTCTCACATCTCTGACCTGAAATTTGAGAGAAAGGGAAGATCATTTTGTAAACAAGTTGTCAGTGCCTGTATGAAGCAAATTCCAAAACAGGCATCCAAAATGAAATAAGATTTTTAACCCTTTTTGAGCCATGAACTAATTAGCTTATATTCCTAAAGTCAGTGATTTTAAGCGGAAAATATGTATTATGAAAAATGTGCATAAGTAGGCTACTGGTAGGCTAGTGACAACTTAAAATAAATTAATTAAAGTTTCTTTTTATATAAATACGCCAATGAAAATAATATTTGTTTATAATATTATTATATATATAAGATCAACTTAACTTCTGCTTTTTTTTTTAAAGATCTAGACTTTACATGGTTAAAATGTTAACTCACCTTCCCACCAAGCATGACAACGGCAGAAAAAAGAATCTTTCTTTTCAAAACACTCTCCCCTGCCTTCACAAGGATTATCTGCACAAGGACGTAGCTTCTGATCACAGTTTCTGCCTGAATAAGTAGCTAAGCAATCACACGAGTAACTTGTGGGGGTCAGTTTACACTGTCCAAATGTACATGGCTGCATATCACAAAGTGTAAGCATACAGAACATTCCTGTAAAGAAAGAATGAAGAACATTATTAACATAGAAAAATTTCAAGATTATTACAATCAGTTGCACAAAATGGACTAAATAGATATTTTTAATACTAACAATAAGCGGTTTAAAAATATATGTGAAAAAAATTTTTAAAATTTTAAAATGATAATTATTAAATTTTGCTTCATGTCATTTTCTTTACTTGAATCTTTCTGATATGTATATTTTTCCTCCAAAACTATTACATTATTATTTATATTATTATTTGTTTTTTCGTATTATGTGCCCTTGTGTAATTGTCATATTGTTTGTGTTTCTGGTTTTCTTTTCTGTGTGTTTTTTTTTCATATTGTTATAGCATTAGCTTAATTATTTTGAATATCACTTTAAATATTTAATTTTAGAATCTGGTGTATTAATGTAAGCGAGAATATTGTAATTGGGCATTAGCCTGTAATATTCTTAGTACAATAAATAAATAAATAGTGTTGAGTCTACAATGGCCAGCACATGGCTATTTTATTCTTTCAAATTTTTACAATATCTTTAATTCGTGGATGTCCAAATGACAAAGTTTACACATTCATTCCTGCATCTGAGCATTGCTATTAGTTGATTAAAATGGAAAATCTTTACCATCATGTTTGATTTAAGTAAGATAATAACTGTTAGCTAAATAGAGCTTCACAGTCAAACAAAAATCAGAAAGAAAAACCTTACTACAAAGAAGATTGCAGGAAATAAAAATAAATACTGTATTGTAACAGAAAAGAACAAGACAAGAGGAAATTTCTAAATAAAAAAATAAGAAACCATTGCTCAGCTATATATGCTGCAAGATCAAAAACCTTCTAAGAATAGAAATGGGCCATGGCTGCTTAGGAAAACATCTTTGGAGATTTGTCACAGAAACAGGGTGTTCTTTATGCAAAGACAAACCTCTAAACAAAAAGCACTTCCTACACTGCAAATGACTAGACCCAGAGAAGAAAGAACCAAAAAATCTGTATTGGGGAGAACGAGGACGATTCTGTGAAACAAAGTTCCAGCCACTTGAAAACAACAGTATGATAAAAACCCTTTTAGAGAAAACTTTAAGTTAGTCCTGCTAAATTATTTCAATGTAGTATGGGTTCCTATCAATGATGGTGGTACAATAATCTTAACTTCACATTTCACATGTCCTAATCTCCTATTACCAGAGTAAATGTAAAAAAAATAGTCTAATTTTGTTCAGCTTGCATTTTGCTTTTTAACAGCATTTTTAAGAGCCTAAGAACAAATGACATGCATGAAATGTTTGTGATTATTTGCACAAATAATTCATGTGAAATATAAGCTACTTTCTAAATTCTCAGCCCTGATAAGTTACATATATAATTGAAGGGTTTTGTTAAACAAAAATAACCAGCTGATTTTTTTTCTGAGAATGTGACTATTTTTTTCTTGATTGTAGGACACAAAATTGGGAAAAGCATTATATTCGATGGTGTACTGTAACAGAGTCGGTCAGATGGTATGCCTAGTCCCTCCAGGGATGTCATTCCATGGAGTTATTATAATAGAGTTATTTTAGAAAATCTGGCAGGACTCATATTTGTAATGAATGAATGATCTTTAAGACTACAACTGGAAATTTCTACAAGCAAGCAAGGTGTTTCATCTACCAAACAAATATCACCTCTCTCTCCTCTGCAAGCGCTATATATTAAGGAGGTGCAAAACCTAATGAAATGTCCCCAGAATACCAAAATTATCACATTTATAATTCACAATTTGCCATTCTTCAGATGTCTATATTTTCTTACATAGTAAACAAAATAAAAAAATTATGCTTATGTTATCAGAATTGGATGTAAACGGTGCTTAAGATATTTTAACAGCACATTCTGTTGAAGCATAGGATATACACATGCTATTTATATATCAAACAAACTAGATAATGTTATTACTGGATATTTTTTAACTTACCAGTGAAGTGACCGGAGCATTGACAGGACTTACGAGAACCACTGCTCACACATTTACCTCCATTCTCACATGGATTAGGGTGACAAGATTCAACACTACCATCTTCTGATCCTCTTATCAGTTTTACTCTATAACCACTATCTGCAACAAGAATAAACAGATATAAATTTATACAGTGTAAGTTATTTCATGTATACGAGTTGGCCAATCATGCGGGTTTCTACAGCATGGCGGTCACAGCTGTTAAATCCCAAGTGGTTGGGTGAAATATCTAGGCAAATGAAGCTGCTAACAGTGTAATAATGATTCAGGTTCTCACAAATACACTTAAAATTACAATGAAAATAACCATGCACCTTATCACAAGAGATGTTGGAAATATCCTCTTCTTGCATCCACACAACACTAGCCCCTTTTTACGAAATTTTCTTTCACACAAGTAAGTTCAGCTTCTGAGAAAGTATGGGGGTTTGACCTATACACTTTATTTTTCAAGTTCACCTATAAATAATAGAATTGTAATTTCAACTTTAGAAATGTTTAAGTTTAATACAGTACAACTCGTCTTATGTTTTCCAAGGGACCAGACTATTCCATGAATAAAATTTAACGGATTTTGTATATAATTATGGTCTTACTTATTTGTATTTATTTATTTATTTAATCTTCCCATAGTTATGGGTTGCCTACACAGGCAAAGAGTACCAGAAAAAAAAACAGAAAGGTAATTGAACATAGAACATTGAAAAGAAAACGAGAATAAAATTAATGAAAAATTAATACAAAATAGAAAATCATTAACAGTTACGATTAGGATTTATATATGTGATTCCTCAGTATTGAAACAGATCCTCTGAGGGTTGCTAAAGCAACTTCAGTTATAACTGATGGAGGAAGTCCCAATCTCTTGAAGGTGTTCAACATGAAAGTAGTAACAGTTCCTCTTGCTCCTACCATGAGTCCAATGACTTCAAGTTCTTTGAGATTGTATTTATCACGATAGTAAGGGATGGTAGGATTATAAATGTCTTGCTTTTCCTTGTTAACATCTTGCGGCTGTGCCTCATTCACTTCGAAACGCACAGTAGGATCAATTATAAATCCGGATCGTGTGTTTCTTTGAAAAGCAATGATATCAATTCGCCTCGTAGTCCCGGTGGTAGAGAGACCATGCACCCAGTGGCGGACGCAGAATTTTTTTTCGGGGGGGGATTTGAATAGGTAGAATGAAAACAAAAAAAAAAATTAATTAACTTACATATATAATATACATCCTTTTTTCAAATTTCGGGGGGGGATCTAACCCCCCTATCCCCCCCTCTGCATCCGCCACTGCATGCACCTCTTCAAAAGTAGTATAATCAGCATCTTTAAGGGCATTTGCAACAATTGACCGTACTGTATGGTGTCTGATGTTTCGAAGGATCTCGCCATGCGGACAGGAACCCAGAACATGTGCAAGAGTTTCTACCTCGTTGTGGCAACGCCGACAACGGTTGTCCTGAGCTCTACCCGGCACAGCGCGCACTGCAGCAACATTTCCCACCATTTTCAAACAGTCACGCCATTCGCTGCAAGACAGACCAACATGATTCCATATCCACCTGTTTGTAGGTGTGTGCTGTTTAAATAAGATGACACCCTTCCCTTTTTGTGGGTGATTACACCATATATCAAATTCTTTAGTTCTGATATGGTCTCGAACCTTTTTAGCATTAAGGAAACTGCCGTCTTTATAAAATAGACTGTCGTCTGACTCTACATTAATCTGCTTAAGGCACTGTAAACTTTCATGTTGGAGATTACGAGTTTGCAGAATATAAGAATTCTGAGTCTTATATAGGCATCTCAGTGCATTGATTTGCTGCAATATTACTTCCCATTTTGTTCTGAATATCCCTAATCCTTTATATTTCCTAGGGCTGTAGATCATTGCATCTGGGATATCCATGGGAAGGCTTAGCATTTCCTTCAGCGCACTTCTGATTAGTCTGTCTGCATCGTCCAGGAATTTTTTTGGGATCAGCTCAGGAGTAGTAGTCTGAAACTTATAAATTAGGGAAGGACAGACAGAAGAATTAAGGATGTGATATTTTTGATCTGCATGCAGGAATGGTGAAGATGCTAGATTGTCCAGTTTATTATTTAGGTCATTTAACGTAGAACTACAATTGAATACAATGGAATCCGAAAAATTAACTCCGAGGTATCGGATAGATTCATTTTTACTGATGGAGTGTATCTCAAAATCAGGATATATAGAAAGGTTTCTTTCAATGAGACGGCCTTTGTCAATATTAATGACAACAGACTTTGTTGGATTTAGCTTCAATCCAATTTCTGAGAATCTCTTGATGGCCAACTTAGCGAGTTCAGTTGCAGAAGCTTCATCGTTACCAATAAGCACAGTATCATCCGCAAATCCTAGTACAGTCATGGGAGTTAATCCAGCAACAAGTTCAAAACCAAATTTTGATGCAATAGTTGGTTCACACAACTCATTCAAAATGTGATCGGTAGCCAGGTTGTACAAGGCAGGTGACAATGGAGAACCTTGCATAACACCTTTATGCAGTTGAATAATTTTAGTTCTTTTATTATTTGATTGAATTTGTGTAGTGTTTGCTTCTTGTAAAGCTCCAATGAGATTGACCAGTTGCGAAGGAGCTGGGGAATTCAATAACGTAGCCCTGAGGTGATTATGGCCAATGTTGTCAAAGGCTTTAGCTATATCAAGGAAAACGATTGTTACTTTAGTCTTTTTAGTTTTTGCTGAGTGAAGAATAGATTGAAGGATGTTTGTATTTATTAGTGTTCCAGGATATTTAGAAAAACCAGTCTGGAAGTCATTAAAAGAAATATATTGGCGCAATCTGCTATCAAGTATGCGATCAATCACTCGACGAACAACAGAACAGATTGTTATTGGACGCCAACTAGAAATGTCCATACCATCACCAGATTTAGGTACTAGAACTGTTCTCGCTTCTTGTAGACAGGGTGGAATTATTCCGGATTTCAGCATTCTTGTGGTTATTAAACTAATCACTTCATATGCGAGATCATCCTTTATAGCTCTAACTAAGACATGGTCAGGACCTGGTGAAGTGTCCACTGCAATGCCGTTAACTGCGTAAGCGACCTCCTGCCTTGTCACTATAGGATCAAATGTATCATTGTTCATTTGCCTTTCGACCTCATTAGTATTGTTTGGATACTCAGGTAAAACACAATCATTCTGTCAACTGAGAGATCACAACATACTAAATTAATGGACAGTCCATGAATCAGTTTGGTGAATTCAATTCAAGCTACCGATGCTACCAATAGTGTGTAGCACACATCATAATTGTGTCGTCATAATTGCTAACATCAGAACACAATAAAAGCACATGAAGTGGCTTGCACCGAATCAAAATTGTGTTTTGTGGAATACACATTTACATTATTTCAATTTCTAAAGAAGTTATGTTACATAAAATAATGTTTGTTTATTCTGTTCAATGGCAGAATATGACATATTCACTGCACTGTGATGTCTTATGTGTCCAGTATGAGCTGACATTTTATCAGATAAAATTACATCCTTGAGACCATAGGAAACATATTATAAGATTACGATCGTGATTGGTCTATAATATTATTATTATCATTATCTGAGGAACTGCTAAACATTAATGGTCAGTATCAAACACATGGCGTATGAATGGAATAGTCGCAATAATCCTTACTTGCTCTTGGTTAATAAATACCAAATATCACATTGTTATTGTCATTTCATGGGTGAAGCTCCAATGTAAATTAAGCACAGCTCTAAGGTTAAATTAAACATGGATTTACCTGGAAAAACTTTAACTGTTGCATTAAGCCTGACACCAATTGCATCACTCCTCTGCCTGATGTAAAGTGCGTTGAAGTATGAAGTGATAGTTAACGTAGATGAATCCATCCTTCCGCCAGATGTTGGACTGGCTTCACACAGGAACCACCATGTGCCATTTGCGTCAGCATAGTTGTCAGTGACTTCGATGATGCCTGCACCATCCGGACAAGTCTTCGTGTTGCTGGGAATCATGTGGTAGAGTTCCAGCATAATCACATGACCCACAGGAGCAACCAAATGCTGCACAAACTCCACATGAGGAGGAGCAGGTTTTGGGTAGTTAAGATGGAACAGAGAACCTCCTGTCACATTGCTGAGGTCTATCAATCTCTCTTCATGCATCTGAGTCACTTGAAAATTAAATAACAGCATATTAATAAACAAAAGCAGGAGGTTACTAAAGTGTAATAAAAATCGGGTGTGTGGAACGCCACACGACAGAAGTGATACTTCTTTGGCAACATGAGAATATTATAGGAGAAAAATTCCTGCGACACTGGGACTCGAACCCAGGACCTTTGGCTATTCGCACCAATGCTCTACCAACTGAGCTAAGCCGGAGTTCAACTCACAGCACCAGATGGAACCTCCCTCCTATGACTGATTGCCCTTAATGGTCTACCTCACTGACAGACAACTTATGTTATATGCAGTACTGTGAGGCACACTAATTAGTGAGTCCCAGTGTCGGAGGAATTTTTCTCCTATAATATTCTCATGTAATGTCCAACAGAGACAATCTGTGGTTCATGAATACTTATATATATATATATCCATTCTTTGGCAATGTTGAGAGATGAAATAGAGGAATATATATAATTATATCGAACGGAAGAAGGAAATCATCTGAATAAAATAAGAAATTAACTTTTTTGTATGAAAATAATATTTTTATTCAACTATTCAATTTTCTGTATCATCAGCCAAGAAGGATACAATAGGTTTATGATAGCTAAAGTAGGATATAAAAACCCTTGACTGTAGTCAATCAAGAAAACGTGAGATGACAGCATTGATCGTGGTTCCATATCTTGTCCTCCCTTCTATTGCATTATTATTCCTTGTCAAAATGGGTTTTTGTTTTAAAAATTCAACACCAAAATAATATTAAATACTATGTAAACTCAGTATTAATGAACACATATTCACGTTGTCCTCCATGTTATATGACATCAAAATATTCATATGTAGTTCAGGACTATTTTGTTAATAATGCTAGTGCGTAACGCAACTTTGGGTTAGCTCTCGATTTACTCCTACTTCAAAAAGTTAAATTTCGCAGGAAATTTGGTAACAACTTTGATTTATTTGTTCATGTATGACATAGGTCTATTTAATGACATAATGGACTTGGATGGATTGAAGTTCATAAAAGCCTATTGGTATTTGGATTGTATACAGCAGGCTTGGCAAGCAATGCACTGAGAGTGCGAAGTTCTCTACCCCTACACTTGCCCCATTCCCATTCCTTCCACCTGAGAGGTAAGCAGACTCGTGACGCATGCCACAGTGGCGGTACCTCAGATATTGGAGGAGAGATCTTTTAAGTAATGAAATGAATATTTCTTGAACTGCTGAAGAGTTGGCAAGGAAGGCACAAAGAGATGTAATGGGACAAATACGTACCATGAGGAAAGACGCATTGGCAAAGTTGAAGCACAGTTCTAATAGTCTAGCCAAGCCTTCAGCTCAGAGAAGCAGGTCTATACAATTAGCATTATTTACTAACTAAGTTAGTTCTACTTATTTCCCTTATGTTACTAGTGGCTTTAAGTGGTTTCTACACCGTAATTCTCAAAATAAACGTCACAATTTAGCTGAATAGTGTAGTGAAATTATTTAAACGTACATGATTACATATTGGCGTATTCTTAATGGCACTGTGTTAATTTAGACAATTGGCATCGTTTTAGTCTCTTTGCAGATATTATCTTTTTAATATCCGACTGCAAACTCGATTAACTTAAACATAGAATACATCGTAGATATTCATAAGAAATGTGACTGCCCAGCAAGCTCTTGTTCAAGGTCAATAGGCTGAAAAGTTGTTCAAATTGATAAGTAGTACCAAACATGGCCAGTAATTTACTTGCAAAAAGGCGCAGCTTGGGAAAAGTTTTCGGCAGTGAAGTGTATAAATCCAAACCAAGTTTTCCTGAACTGCGCAATGGTGAAGTTTAATTGATTCCAATTGCAGTTCGTCATGGCCCACCAAAGGATCATAATGTAAATGGATTTTCGAAAAGCCTGCAGTCATTGTCTAACGCTTGCACAACTACAAATTTATCTGAGAATGCTCCTGATAACTCCTGTAATAGTGCCACATATTTTTCTTTCATAACCGATTTCAAGGATGGGAAATTGTGCAATTTATTCTCGTCCATTTGGCTCTGCCACATATTTAATTTCTGATTGAATGCTTTCACACAGTCTGTTAAAACTTAAATGTACAATCGCGTTGTGTTTAACTTCATTTACGTGAACCGTTAAATCGCTTAAGAACGCTAAATCACAAACAAAAATATCATCCTTAAGTTCTGGAACTGCAATCCCTTTGGTTTCTAGGAAAGTATACTATGTATTTCCGTAGATAATTCTTTGCAACATTTTGCCTCTGGTTAGCCATCTTACCTGGCAGAAGTATGGCAAATCCAAGTATTCGGAATCTGAGAGTATCCGAATTCCCTGAATTGTCTATGCTGCAGGGCATGTGCTCAGATTATATTCACAATCTTAACACAGACATCCATTACGTTATTCAAAGTAGTTGATTTTGTACACAGTGCTTCCCTGTGAATAATGCAGTGAATGGCTACAAAGCTATTAGAGGGAAATCCATTTTTACAAAGGAATTTTCGCAGTCTCACTATTAGACCCATTTCTGTTCCCACCATTGCTGGAGCACTATCTGTAGCTACGCAGACCAACTAGTCCCATTCAAGCTTAAACTTTCACGCTATCATCATCACTGCCTCAAAAAATCTTCACCGCGTGCATGATCTTTCATTGAATAAATATCCAGCAGTTTCTCGATCACAGCTAATTCTGTAACACAGCAAGTTGAGCAGTATCTTTATTTTCAGTAGTTTTGTCCATGGCACCGGTCATGGAAACCACCATTAACGACCGTGGGTGTCGGCATGCTGACCACATTCCCCCAATCCTATCATCTGCCTATAGGTAGATGACGCAGCGGTCGGGTGGTAGTCCTTGTCCCTTCGAGGATGTCGCGCCACGGAGTTTAGTTTTTTTTTAGTCCATGGCAAGGGAAAATGAGCAATGTCTATCAACCGTTTCTCCTAACTTTTGCCCAGATCAACAATTCCAACATGAGCCGAATTGAAATGCCTCCTGATGGTAAAACTTGTAATGTAGTCAATAATAGTAGGACATATCAAACCCTGTACTTTATCATCTTCAAGAAAAAAATACTTGTTCTCCCAGTTCCGATTAAATACTCTTCGTTCATTCATGTTGCACACAAGCCAGCACTGAACAGGATTACTGCTACGCGACTAGTCACTGAGTCAACCGGTTTAGTTGTCATTACCTCGCTGCTGAAATAGAGTAGTGGGGACGAGAGGGAGGGTAACTTCGCGCCTTCAGTGCCTTCGTTCCAGACCCTGGTATACAGCCTAGACAATTCGGCCTCTTCTTGGTTATTTGCATGTGTCTGTTACTGCTTTAACCAATAAACTCTCAATTTAACTGGATGATAGAAAGGACAAATAAATATATATCATAGTAATTTTAAAAAGAAACAACGTATTTAATGATAATTTCATTCCAAGCAAAACTATTTTTATGATTTTTAACACAAGAAAAAAAATTAAATTTAGTGTGATATTTTATGTTATTTCTTTCCTGCCTTTATTGGATATTAAATCCGGGGTGCGCGGGCAAAGAGAGTTAAGTTCACTTTCTTGTTACTGAGATTTAGAGTGACTTAACACAATATACCAGCCCAATGAGGCACACATCCATAACTACAGTACAATTTAGATTATGACTTACTGGACTTAACACAAATGTAGAGAACATTTTTATCTATAACTCTATGGACATATCTAATTTTTTTAGGATGGTGGACTTAACTCTCTTTGCCCGCACACCCCGGAAATGTAAAAAAGGCTCATATATATTTGTTACAGACTAAAAATTAATGTGTACCACATCATCATGGTATAATATTTGCTTATTATCTTCCTTGTCTTATAATCTGTCTATTTTTTTTTTTTTTTTGAATGGCTCTGGTGTAAAACATAGTTGCTGAAATTTTGGTAAAATATCGATATTTAGTTTATAATATTATATCTGACATACTGAAATATTAACTAGTTGAAATTTGAAATCTGAAGTGGTGAAACAGAAACTACAGTTGGTTCACAACCACCACCACTTCAGCCAATTAGTCAATCAGAATGTCAGATATCACATTATAAATTACATATCTATTAAATATCTCAATTGAGAAAAATGTCAGTGTACCATGTTTTATACTAACTCCTCTTGTGTACTCATTTGTTCTATTATATTCCACAATTGTCTTCCTCAGCTCGTTGTCGCTCACTTACAACATATTCAACTAAACTCGCTGATATGTGCTACTGAATGAGAAGTTACCATTTCATTGTACTTCTGAAAAATTATTGGTTTGCTGATCATACGAAAGATAACATAGGCTGCAGTTTAAAATAGAGTAACTTAAACACTGTTACTCTTGTTGAAAGAATCCCTGTCAGAAGCACAAGGACTTAAGAAAAACCACCACTTAGTATATTAAATAAAATATCTACACGTTTGTGAAAATAAAAAAATTCAGCTAGAAGGAAAACAAAAATTCAAGACTACTTATTTAGAACTATGAACAGTTCTTAACTCTTTTACGGTTACAGCGATATATATGAATCAGTGTGCATTACTGCTGGCTGTGCTACTGACGTATATATACAATGCACAATTTTGCATGCCTATTGCTGAAAAATTCTCCGTAATAGGATTCAAAGTGTGTAAGCATATAGTATTATCAGTTTTCTACATCCTGAAATCAGATGAGAGTTTGACACCAAAAACCTTCAAAATAGGCACTCAGTACATATAAGAGATGATCTGGCACACTTTCATGATCTTGGAAGTGAGTAGTTACAGATTTAATGTGCAGTATTTGTTAATAAGAGTACTTACCAGTTTTATACATGGCCTTAAAGCCAATCCCTCTAGGCTTATCTGCTGTTCGTAGCCTTATATACATGCGTTCACCTTCTGAGAGGAAAGCTCCATCTGTTAAATGCCCTGGAACCTGGTATGGTTGAAATGGTGTATTCCCATCACTGACGTCTATTTCCAGCATGGCTTCATTAAAATATTCTTCGCTCTGTTGATTATCCTTTCCATTTTGATTGTATGGTCCCAAATCATAGACTTCAAATTCAAGCCATATTCGTCGTCCAGCTGGAAAATAAATATACAAATAGGGCTAAATAATATTGGTGTTTTAGTAAATAAAAAAATAAGAAAATAAAAAATAAATAAGTTTCATTTGTATTTCTATTGTATATGAACACGGTAACTAGATAATGTCTAGATTTATGACAATAGTTCAAGGCAATTTTGGAAATCTCTAACATTAAAATAACCAGCATTCCTAAGAAGGTTCAAAAACAGGTTTAGCTTCCTGTTTAAAAATGCTCTCTAACTTCTAGCCAAGTGTGAAAGTCGATAATTTTCCAATGGTAATCGGTGGCTAAATTTTCAAGGAATGATGTATGAATTCAGGTAACTTGGCCTTAAATCCAGGGACAATCTGGGAACAAATTTTGTTTGGGACAGAAAGATAAATCCAGGGATTGTCCCCAGGAAATTATTTACTGTATATTGTATTTTACATTGCTTCAAAATGTGATGATGAAGGCTTCAACTTACCTGGAGCTAGAATAATAGTAGCACAATCTAAATTTGCTATGAGGAAGTTGGGGTAATTTGGGCTCATAAGGATGCCCTCCCTGGCAGTAAGAGTTTGCAATGGACAGCCAGATATATCGACAGCTTGCCATGTAGCTGAGAATCCTGCTCCTGCTATTGAGTAGTCAGAGTGGAATCTCAACATCAGCTTGTTCCCTTGAGATACAAAGTTGAATCTGAAATTGTAATGCAAATTGTTGTAATATTTTTTCATAGGAAAGTGATTTTCTTGTTAGTTGGCAAATTTTGTAAAAAACTAAAACTGCTGCAATTGTCTTTCCTTTTCCTTATGGTTATAGGGCTTCAAATAAGTAAATAAATAAAATAACTAAAGTTTATTGCCAAAGACGTGATATAATTAAATCCTGAAAGGGCACAATGACCTAACTGCCATTTTGATACTCTTCAACTAAAAATAGTAGTAGGCCTATTTATATTTTGAATGGAAGTACTTTAGCCTTAAAGATACAAAATTTAAGGTGAAAATAGAAAATAGGCCATGCAAATAATCAAGAGTAGAATTATTTATCTTCTTATAATGGCCACATAAGGAAATAAACACATAATGGCCACTGGTATCTATAAAATTTCATTATACGGTCTGATATAAACATGGTGGTATAATGAGAATATTATAGGAGAAAAATTCCTCCGACACTGGGACTTGAACCCAGGACCTTTGGCTATTCGCGCCAATGCTCTACCAACTGAGCTAAGCCGGAGTTCAATTCAAAGCGCCGGATGGAACCTCTCTCCTATGACTGATTGCCCTCTCATAGGAGAGAGGTTCCATCCGGCGCTTTGAATTGAACTCCGGCTTAGCTCAGTTGGTAGAGCATTGGCGCGAATAGCCAAAGGTCCTGGGTTCAAGTCCCAGTGTCGGAGGAATTTTTCTCCTATAATATTCTCATGTAATGTCCAACAGAGACAATAATCTGTGGTTCATGAAAGCTTATATATCTATGGTGGTATAAGTTCCCCTAACTGAGCATCACAACTAAGATTGTTATGCTTGATTTCCTTAGCATCTTTTCCATTATCACACTAAACTCATCTTTCTGCATGCTCAATAAATGATTTGCATATAATAAGTTGTTTTGGAAGTTATGAACATATTTTGGAGAAAAACTTCTCTCACACTGGGACTCAAACTTTAGACCTTCGGCTGAGCTAGCCAGAGTTCGGGACATGGTGGAATCTTTCTCCCATGATGTCAGCAGATACAATAATCTGTGGAAGCGTAAGTACATGATCTACAACTTATATGGTACTGTGGATGAACAGTGGGGACACATTCACAAAACCATTTTAATCTTGGGGTCAATACAACCCCAAAAGCACTTTTGAAATAAATACCTTCAATGGTTTTAACACTATAATTTTTAAAATCTAAGACTTTACTCCTCTGAGTCAACTGTGTCCAATGACATTTTATTTATTTTTAATTTATTAACAGATTAAAATGTATTAATTGCTTTTGCAGTAGGCCTAAGTACGACTGGGGGTCAATATGACCCCATTTAAAATCGGTTTGTTTCTTTGAATGTATCATTTTGTAAAAATGCTTGTATACGTAGCTGATCTGTTTTCAAGGTAAAAAATATATGTTTTTACACCAATGTATGAAAAAACAATTTCAATACCACCTATATATCCCATGTATATTACTTTGGGTCTTTATGACCCCCGTGGTACTCAGTGTAACAAAAATAATCTGGTGGTAGTAAGGTTAATACTGTCATATTACTTATACAGTACTTATACAGTAGAACCTTGTACATTGGCTCTAATTGATCTGGATTCGATTCATCCAGATCATTTTTTCATATGGACTATTTTCTTTTAAATTTTTGTTTTTTATTTGATTGTATTGAAAATTGCCATCTCAAGGTCTAGGGATACAATCACTATGTGGGAGGAAGGTAATCCTTAGCCTGTTTTGTCAGAGCTGTGGGAGGGTCTATTCATAATGTAGTTCGTAGTGGTATATTGATGTAAAATCGCAACTACTTAGGACGTTAAGATCAAGGTCAGTAGATCCTAGCTCAAACAGTTACAATGATTAACTTTCACTATTGAAATTAACATTATGCTATGTAACATTCCGTGTGAAATGGCATCAAAACTCACTGATTATTTTAACAGTGCTTGACTGTAAAAAGTGTTATATAATTACTAAGGCCCGGTATTCTATATTTAGTTTAACTTGTAGGCTTGATTAAACCAAATTTCAAGTTTAACTGCATGTGCCTTTTATAATGTTCTGGTTAAGTTAAACCGTAGTGCAATGGTGTTGGTAGACCTGTTGGCTGAGAAAAAAAGACAAAATGGCCTTAGAAATAAAAGAAAAACAATAAGATCTGCTAATTCGCTTGTGTTTGTTTGTTTGTATGAAGAGAAATTGAAGCTAGAAATTTTATTATTAAAGAAACGGTTAAATCAAAACTGAACTCAGTTTTGCTCAGTGTAAGTTTATTTCAACCACAGCTAAAATAAAATCAGGTAAACTGATAAAACGAAGTGCCAGAATGCTTTTTTTAATCAGTGATAATTGCAATTATGATAGGCCCATGCCGAAAAGAACTTACCGGTATGTTTGTAATAATCTTATTTTTGTAATATGCAAGGCATACAGAAGAACAAAGGTCTAAAGTTTGATTCTTAACCTTAATTCATATTCATATACACTGATATAATAATTCTTCAAATATGTCAACATTTTACAAAATCCATTGGCAACAATATTAGGCCTACTGGTTTAATAGGCCTATGATTCGCTGACATGTTTGTTTTAAATTTAAAGCAGCTGTATAGGTTATGAATGAATAAAAAGCCAATCTGAAATCTATCTGACAGGAAATACATCAGGTATATTGCTGCACTGGAACAAATAAGAAAATTACTCACATTAAAATATAATGGAGATATCGATAACATACTTATCGATAGAATGAACAATATTATATCAGTATTCAATGGCTAGTTGTGTTTTAAATCTTTTATTTACATTTACTTACACTAACATTGTTATAAAGAAATGAATCAATCAAGGTGGGCTAACAATATCAATAAAAGATTGGCAATTTGTTACGTTATGTTTAATATATTGTGGGCCATGCTAAATATTGTAGCGTGTTGTATCCATTACAAAATTAATATTTATATTAAATTCGAAATGAAAGCATGCTCTTTAATAAGTAATTTTTCCTATTATTTCTACTTGCAGAATTGTTTACATTAGAACATTAGTTACGGGAGCTCGGCCGCTGATGGGTTGGCTGCGAGCCAATCAAAATGCATCTAATTGTCGGAGAACAAAGATTATATTATAATAGATGTGACTGATAATTACTCGTTATTTCGGTACCGGTCAACCGATTTGGTCCAATATCAATAGGGTTCTTCCCATGGATGTTAAAAATGAGTATAACAAGTTTCACAAAAATCCGATATAGCATATTTCAGTTATCATGCGTACAGACACATGGACAGACAGACATTTTCCCATCCTCCCCACAATTTCATAAAGTAAGTTACCATTCTGGCACTTAATAAATAACAATAAAAAATTGCTAAATTAAGGCATCTGCGAAAATAGGATTGTTTGCTATGTCTTTTGTGCATCGTATAACCTTTATATGATTTTCTGTTAGTATTATGACATAAAAAAAAAAAAAAAATGTATAACAACTTGAAAACAAAACAATTACTCAGCTTGTTAACATTATGCACTCATAACTTGTACTTTATGACTTTAATAGGTGGATCATTTGGGATGCGTTATGAGGAATATGTTTCAAAACTATAGCCTACTCTCCACTCGCCGAGAGCCTCCTCGTCTGTGCAATTCAAATTCCTTTTCCCCCAGAATATAATGCAGTAGGCCTATCTACATTTCAAGGCTATTTTAAGTGTCTTGCTGTCTGCACAAGTACTACTGTATATTGGAATGATAGTTCTAACTATTGTATATTCTTTACTCAAGAGGTACAATTAGCTATGCCTATTAACTGGAAACGTCATCTGAGGGAAGAAAGTGAGAAATGTCTGTCATCTAGTTGTCTACTATATTATCGTTTCATGACATGTATCCGATGACAATCTCGTTCAGAGGCGCCGAATTAAAAATATTTCGGGGGTAAGAATTGGATTTTTAGTAGTTATACAAAACAAACAAAATTGTTAGATCAGTTTTCAAAAGTAGATTGAAAAATGAAATTTTGATCGTTAACTCATTGCCATTCTTTATGTTCTATCCCCAGAAAAGTTGTAACACAAAATGTAAAATTTCATTTTATACAATTTTTCGTTGTGAAGCTATGCTGTTTACAGACATAACACGAAGGCATTTTTCTGATAATTGTATGTTTTTAATTATATTTAAGACATTTCAAACTGTGAAAATCCAAGAAGGATTTTCAGGATCAAACCCAATACAGCAAACAAAAGCAAAAAATCCAGTTAGAACAAAAGAAATACTGTACTTTAATTGAAATGACTCTCTTAAAAATTATAAATCTCCATCGTTTTCGTTAAATAATTTCTAATTAAAACTGCTCCAACTTTTTGGATGTTGTTGCGAATAATAAGTCTAAATGAAATGACCATAAGTATGGGATATTTCTGTCAAACCAGCTAAGTCATGAAGATACAAAGAGAAAACCTTGGAAACATATTTTTCGTTCATACATCAAATTTATTTTTCGTTCTCATCCCAGGAATCTGACAGAGAATTGTTTAAAACAAAGCAAACCAACTGTTATTTCCAGATTCAAGCCAGTCAATAGCAGTTAGTAATTTTTTCCCACATAGAGAAATGCATTTTTTAAAATAAGTTATGTACATGTTGCCAAGATATTACTAAATTCTTGTACACCATTAAAGAATTTTGTTGCTAAGAGATCGCTCTTCATTTTCGGCGTGGATCAAAATTAGTATTATTTGAGAAACACTTCTGCTTAGTATTCAGGTATTTATAGCATGTGGTTTTTGTCCTGGTCTCTTATATAACTTCAGCATGAGTACTGTATTCTTGTGTGGGATTGCATATGTGCAGATATGAGTTTTTAAATATTTTTGTTTGAAACCTGGGAAGCATATTTTTTGCATGAAACCTCCAAATTAGAAGATAAAGCATATAATTTTATTAAAAATGTTGCTTCATTTAATATTCACTAGGAGATATCGTTAAGAACTTCTGAATTTTATAGCCTATAGCGTTGTTTCAAACCGTATTTTGGAATGTAGTCTTATGTAATTAGTGCTGATGTAATCTTATCACATTTTTATGAAGTTATAGCAGTGCGTCCTATGCTGTACTGTAGATATGTTTAAATTAAAAGTTATTTATTGTTAGTCTACAGCAGAGGTCCACAAAATATAACCCGCCGGTATGTGAAAGAGTTTGATCAGGTCCTTTGCGCAGAGAAAATGTTGGTACAAGCGAAGAAAGATAACATTAACCTGATTAGGCAAAAGTGAACAAAATTGTTTTTAAATGCATAACACTGTTTTGTCAATGGAACTGGCTTGTTTGTTGGTTTTATGGTTATTTAACGATGAAGAAATACTGCAACTTAGGCCTGTGATAGTCACTGGTAAGCCTTAATTTTGTCCAGCAGGAGTTACTTTATATGCCTGTAAATCTACAGACATGGGCCTATTACATTTATGCATACATAAATGTAGTAGACCTAGGCCAGGATAGAACTCTCAATCTTGGGCACGATACTGACTGTACCAAAGAAGATAAAGAAGAACCTGATACCATCCAGAAGGACAAGTTCAACAAAGGGAGCCTAAACAAATCTATTCAAAATCAGAGTCTGAGCACAAAGTTTGTGTGTTTGAGACTATGAGAATGTTTGGAGAATCTATGTTATTACATCTATCTCTTGAAGTATTGTAAATATAAATAAAATCGTTAAGAAGTTCACACAAAATTAACCTAAAATGGCGCAAAGAAATAGGCCTAATGCATGTTCACAGAATCGACTGCTGAGGGGGAGGGAATCGTTGGGTCATGTGGTGCAGGCAAGGGCTGAAACTTGATGGCGGTCTATATGGTGGTCAGCAAATAATTAGCTTTAATGAAATTAATTTAGACCATGTACCGGCATCGCTGGCGAATCAGTTTCTTTGGTAGTTGACTCCTAAAAGAAACCTGTAATGCTTGGTTATTTCATTTTACCGGATAACTTATTCTACTGTAACCTAGAAACCTAGTAACCTACTATTCTACTGTAACCTTGATATAAAATACTACTGAAACCTAGAAATACTACTGTAATCCCTTAAAGTCCTGCTAGTAACTTGTCTCCAAGGGTATCATTATGCTTATCACATTTTGAGAAGCACTGCATGTATGTATAGGCCTACTGGACCACTTAGACTATATTATTCTTTACCTTAATTTATTCTTTTAAAATACTACCGTACTCCCTAAAAGTCCTGCAAATACCGTCAGAGGTACCGTTATGCATGTCACATTTTGAGAAACACTGATTTTATGCAAAGTCCTACTGAACCAATTAATTTATATTTACTTCATGATTGTCGGCCTAAGTTGCTTTTATTTCAGTAAACTAAAAACAAACCTCGGAGGTAAAATCCAACCTTGCGTCTTCATTAACACATGGTAGGATGGTGAGGCCTGTGGCCAACGTGCAATCTGTCGTATCCGATATTGTTTCCTGATCAGATTGCTAGTCCCATGAAATAGTACTTCCATGGAACTGATGCTCCCGAGATTGAATCTGAGAAAATCTGTGGTCAACAATGCTAACCATGGAGACGGCCTATAAGGATAGTACTAAGATATAAATCATACTATAACGTAGACAATCCTTGGATAATACTTTAAAATACTTTTTAGACAGTCGAAGGTAAAAAAAAGCTCTTTTAATGGTAGATGATATTAATCAAAAGGAGAAAATTATGCCACTGAGTGGTATAAAATTATAGCATTCCAGGGTAACCAAATATGGTTTCAGTATCACCGATAATTCTTACCGAGTTAAAAAATATTTGCATATGAATATTAAAAATACTCAGTTTGATAAAAATTGATAATGTTGAAATTCATTAGGCCTTTTTAAATATTGAATTTCTCACGGTTGTCGCAAAACTTGGTGGCTGAAAAGTGTTATCCACTCCAATGAGAATTCTTATTTCTTAAAAATCATTAAAGAACTCATTTTTTTCATTATCTCTAACCCTAATATACCTTCGGGTGAAATAGGGTTTAATCCAATTTTGGATATTAAATAAATATAAAATATGTTTTCTTATGGAAGCTAGTAGTAGCAGCTCTGGTCATGGAAACCACCATTAACGGCCATGGCCTTGTACCTTCTGGGATGTTAGCACCATGGAGTTAGTTAGTTATGGAGGCTAGTGTTCACGGAATGACAGTGATGAAATTCACTGCTTTACTAGGAATTCTTAGAAGATAGAAGAATAATTTCTTTAATAGTAAATGTTCTTAATTGTTTTTATTTATGTTATTTTTTATGCATAAGTAAGTTAATCATTTTAGAACTTATTTTTGAAGGGCTCTATGCCATAACAAGATAAGTAAAAGGCATTTTAAACTTTGTTCACGTCTTACATTAATGATACTACTGAAACCTCTACATGGATGCATAAATTTGGCTTTACGCAATTGACTATACAATATATGAGTGTTCGAGGTAAGTGTACATGCATTGATTTTATTTAGGCGCACAACATAACCAAGGTAAATTGACTTTCCTTCATATTGCAGAGATATCTTTAGATCTTCAGTTATCATTGATTTAAACTAAGGAAGTAGGCCTATATATTTCTGCGAGTCAATATTTGGAGAGATTTCTTAATACTTGATATGAGTACTTTAAGAAGATTTCGTTTTAATACATTCCTGAACTGTTTATTCGGGTTAATCTCAACAAAAATATTCCACCATCAATGTCACTCACCTGAAACTAAATCACATATCACAGATTTATTGCTAGCATATTATTTGCTAATATTGACAAACATGATACCATATTACTAAATTATAAATATTATATAGGCTCTTTTACAGAGTTTCAAGAATTCTAAGAAGAGGTGAATAGCCATTTATGTATCATGTATGCACAACATGGCTTTAGCCTAAATCATGGGATGTAGATTTTGACAGCTTATTCCTTCGGTAGAACAATACAAAACTTTCAACAAAAATATCTTCATCGTCCTAGTTTCTTCTGCTTAAGCCCTTTGTCTCTTTCCGATCTCCCTGGGGCGGGTCTTTAGAATATATTAGGTTATTCTCCCCTCTGTGTCTAGGTCCTCAATAACTTGCACAACACAGTAGGGCCTACTCTTTGAGAAGAGTTCAGGACATCCATGCCTGATGGTAGGCTATATAGGCTAGAAGTTGAATTTCATCACTAAATATGTCCTTCATTCCCTTTTGATTCATCTCGTTATTGTCTGAAAATTTTTCTCTGTAGGTCTAACTTGTTCTCGAATATTCTGAGTGCTTTGTTCTGAATTGTCAAAAACAGAATCTAGTTTCCCATCTACAGAGTGGGCCAAAAGTCGCGATCGGTTATTTTGTATGTTAGTTTATGCAATAATAAAATGCCACAATTGACGTAAAATCTTTATTTATTGAAGTAGCAGGTATTAAGGGATGGAAATATGGTAAAATAAAGTTCCCTGGGCCTGTCAGCGTCATTGTTAAACGTCAAAAGTTTCGGTATGTGCACCATCGTTTTCCGCGCACAGTTGAATGCGCCGCCATGTCCTTCTGCTTGCTCGCCTCAGCATTTCGGGAGTGATAGTTCTGAAGATACGGATGATCTCTCTCTTCAGTTGTTCAACAGAATCCATCCGAATCATTCCATGATTTTCTTTTAAGTAGGACCACAGCCAGTTGTCGCACGTTGTGAGGTCGGGGCTTCTTGGAGGCCAAATGAGAGGTCCACCTCGTCCAATCCACATAGGAAAGCTGGTACCATAATGAATAGAATGAGAAAGTGTGATGACTTCGCCGCTAATACAATGGTAGGTATAGGGAGAGCGGCGGTCCACCGAAACACTGGCAGCACCTTCGTTTGCGTTTCAACTTCTCAATGCTGCGTCATGATAGTTTGGCATCTTATGATTAAACTCGCAATCTTTAATTAACCCTTGGTCCTATTTCTGTGAAATTTGTGCAGAAATAATCTGCACAACACAGTCCTTCTGATGGTTAAAACAGAGACTTAAAAAATGCGGACATAAATGTTTTTATTTCATTATATAAGCATCACCACCCACGCAGCACGATATGTATAATATACGTATATTTTAGAGCTACATATATATCTTACGATTGGTCAAAGTCAAAACGTAAATTATACGTATATTCTATGTCCAATATATACATGTATAAAAACTGTTGTAATTTAATCCTGCTTTATATTTATAATATATCAAAATTAAAGTTACTGTTACATAAGTAAGATTAAATATAAAATAAAATCGATTTGATTGTTCATTTGTAACATCAAATTTACATACCAACTATACGTACATTTTACGTCTAGAATTGGACATTGTAAACACCGGTTTATTGTGTTTTACTCTAGTAAATCGATTTGGTTAAATTAAGGGAACGCAATAAAATTTACTCACGCTAATCAGAAATTAATTTAAAAAAATGGTTTAAAATGATTACATCCGTACATTCAGTAGGACTATTTTTTATGACTGGCGGCCATCTTGTCTGTGACGTCAGCAATGTAGATCTGCTGATTCAAGGTTGTATTTTGTTGGCTGTTGGTGGTTGTGCATGTTTCTCGTGCGCGATTCCTTACCTATTAATTAACAAGAAATTGTGTGTGGAGAGAATTGCACTGTTCTGTTGCAACTACTCCCTATGTATATAACATAGAAACGAAGAATAAATGTACATGTGTGTGTATTTAAAGCTGACGAAATATTATGCAACGTGCAGTGATCTGTAGGGTAATACCCTAGAATACATTTCCTAATTTAGGCCTACCTGGTCCTTCATGTAGAAGATTAAATGAGGCAGAAGAAAAACATTTACACATAAAACAGTACTGGTAAGTCCCTGTGCAAGATTTGTTTCACATATATAAATTGGCCTATCATAACCTCAACAACTTGCAAACTGATTTATAATACAAATGCTGTGGTAATTAGCTCTGATCAGGGGCGGATCCACGGGGGGGGGGGGGGAAATGGGGGAAATTTCCCCCCCCCCAAAATTTGTAACATTAAGCACAAATTATTGAAAATTTATTAGAACATAACCCAAATACTTAAATTAAAGCAACGACATTCATTATTTTGAAATACCTTTGTAAGAAAATGCTGAAATTTTCATTTTGTTTTCAATTGTGTACTGGATATAATTAATTTGTATGAGTAAAAACTTCCCTCTCTACTTTAGTTCCCCCCCCCAAAATGTCTCTCTGGATCCGCCACTGGCTCTGATCATAATAATTTACGATAACGCTGCTAAAGTATTTCTTAATTGTTTCAGGAATGCTGTAGTGTTGCTGGCTGTAAAAGTAACTACAAGTCACAACATGAAAGTGTTAGTACATTTTCTTTACCAAAAGACCAAGAACTTAAGAAGACATGGCATAGAAAGATTCCTAAGCTTACAGACTCTACAGGGGTAAGCAAGCCTGTTATTTGTGTGAAGTATTTTCCTGAAGAGAGTGTGATAAGAACAGAGACATTTGTAGTTAACGGTGAAATAAAAACATTTCCTAGAACTTGCCCTAAACTGAAACTTGGTGCAGTACCATCAATATTTCCTAATCTGCCTGAGTACTTGTCAAGACCAAGTCCATCATGCAGAAGATTAATTGATGCAGAAGAAGAAAATTTAAACCAAGCAGTTGCAGCAAGCTTAAAAGAACTTAAAAGTTATGCTGAATGACAAGCTCTGCATTGTTTGGAAGATGTGATGCAGTACTTCCTAAGTGTAACAGAAGGACTTAAAGGGCAGTGGATTAGCATAATGGCAGTAGAAAGGCTAGTGCTGTGCTTAATGGATGTTAATGATGATGTTCCGAAGATTCTTGGTTCAGTGTGTATTATGAGCGATCTCAGTGTTTTGCTTACAATAAATAATTGCAAAATACCTCAGCAAGAAGTCCCAAAAAACTGCAAGATAGTAAGCACAAAAAGTGTTCTTGATGACATTTTTAGTTATTGATATCTCTCATGTATTGATAGTATATGTAAAATGTATGTGAGCAGTGTACATTTATGAACCAAAGGCCCTATATAGGCTACATAAATTATATATAAAATATACGTTTGATAGATCATCTTGACATATTTTTTACGTATAGATATTGTACATCAATAGTATGTATGCGATTCTTTGTATAATTGATATATATTATATGTCTGTATTGACATGAATAGACGTACGATATACATCAAAAAGTGGGACATTTGAGCGTATATTATACGTAGATTTTATTTAACCAATATGTATGATATACATTAACTAGATCTAGGGATAACGCAATTTTTACATATATTTTACGTATGTGTGCTGAGTGGGCAATTACACAAAATTCATGGAGGGTGAAACGGAATTTGACTATGCGACAATTTTTTTCATTTTTGTGTCCCGTAAAAACTTCAAGCGAGAAAGTTTTAGGGAAATATTTCAACTTTATTTTAAATTCAGTACCACCTTTATATCTTGAATGGTTTACGAGTAATTGAGTGGTAATTATTCCGGGCGCTCAGCTCTCTGAATGATGTGGGACGATCGTGAAATGTTGAGGGTGAAGCAAATTTGACTATGCGACATTTATTATTTTATTTTTGTGTCCAGAAAGAGATTAAGGGTGTAAGGTTTAGTGAAATATTTGGATCTTATTATAAATTGAGTACCACCTATATATCTATAATGGTTAACGAGTAATAGTAAATACTCTAAAGCTAAAGCTATCAGAATGGTATTGAGGTATTAGCAGGCATCTTTTCCATAAAATACCAGCAATAACGTAAAAAAATTTACATAATTTATTCGTGGTCTCAATAATAATACCATATTAACTAACTACTTGTACCCATACTGCAAGATTGACCCGCTGAGGAAGGGAGTGAATGAAGCTTTTTTCTAACTTAGTAAGTCTGCACTACTTTTATTTATGCATTTATTGGATTATTTATTTATCATATTTTCTGTTCACTTATGTTAGTAATTTTTATGTATAATTATCATAACAAATGTCTTATTAGTTTAATATCTTGTTCCTTTTTTTAATAATATAATTTAACAACATAAGATGCACATAATTTACAGCGAACGGCGAATGGTCGAGGGTTTGAGCAAATAGCGGGCTGTAGTTAAGGCAAGAGGATTTAATTTGTTTATGAAAAAATCAGGGAAAATGCTTTGAAATATTGTGTGATATATGTAGAATGCGTTGCAAAACAATTTTTGCGTATGTGCGTCTTTATCGGATGTTGAAACGCCAATTTTAAAGATCACGCGCCCTATTTTTGTAGTGCTGCTTATGAAATTTTCCGTGCCCTGCAATTCACAAACCACCCCTTAGTTTATATTATCTCTGTTCACATAATTTGTACACATATCTACACTTTTGACCGTGTTTCACCTACATAACTTACCCCATACAGCCAGGAGAAAATTAATATTATTATAAATAATAACAAATTCTCATCAAATTATACTAACATACCATCTACCCCATTTTCTAGGCAATAAAATATTAGATCAAATCATCCCTTAGCTGTTTCATACCTATATTATATAATTGTTCATTGCTTGTGAACATCTTCGATTTTTTGAAAGATGTGGAACGAAATGTTACGGTCAAGCTTCTTGGAATCTGAGAAATTACTGTTCCACACGGCCATGTTTATTTTTGGAGATGAGATCTTCCAAGACGTGTAAAGCAGCCCGAAAATTGTCAGAAGTATCTAACAATTCAATTTAGATAAGGCGAGTCATTTTGAAATAGATTAATGTATTATTTTGTTTAATAATGTTTGCAATTTTTCCTATACCGCCCGTAGTAATCTTGCTCCCGCGACTCACAAGCAGAGTAACTGCTACCTAGCGGCGGAACCAGTGAACTACCTCAGTCATCACACTTTCTCCTCTATTCATTATGCTGGTACTTAACCATTCCCGAACTGGAGTCCAGAAATGCCCTGGGGCTCCATCTTGTTGAAGAACAACGGTGTTAAGAATACCAACTCTGTCAAGTTCCGGAACCAGCCATTGAGACAGCATTTCGAGGTACGATTCGCCAGACACAGATGTGTCAAAAAAATATGGCCCGATGATAATTTCACTGGTAACTCCGGCCCACATCATGACATGAGGGGGATGTTGTTGAATTTCTTCAAAGAAATGTGGGTTATGTTTGGCCCACAAATAAACATTACGCGAACGAGAGCTGAGATACACGGCGCATTCGTCAGTCATCAAGACATTACGACGAACCGCTAAGGTGGGAAAAGCAGAAAGTAAATCTTCACATGCGACACGTCGCGTTTCCATATCCCGGTCACTTAATTCATTTATGGTGGTGGGCTTGTATGCATGATAACCTTCGTTTTTCATCCAGCGGCGCAACGAAGTTCTTGGGATCTGCATTTCTGCCGATCGCTTCCTTGTTGATTTCATCGGTGAACGCTCCAATGATTCACTCAGACGATTACCGACATCAACGCCACAATATTTTTTAGGTCTCCCGCTGCGTTTTGCATCCAGTACAGATCCTGTTGAGAAAGCCTTGTTTTCCAGTTTCCGAAGATTGACTTCAGTGGGAGCTGCTTTACTGAAACGACGAAAGAAGTTCTCTCTGATTTCTTCGTACGTTTCGCCAGTTTGTTCTTTTTCATGAACCCACACACTAACAATGAGACGTTCCTCAATCGTATATTTGCTTGTATCCGCCATTGCTTACAACACAAACATAACACAGAGTTTCACATCGACAACAATCGCCTAATAAGCTCGCGCGCAAGAAAAATCTGGCTTGTCACTAGAACACAACAATGTCCTTGCTCTATCGGAAAATTGACAAACTAATGCTACAAAACGTATATGAAGGGGGTAAATATTCCTCTCAGCCTATGACTAGTTTTTAATTAGTTTTCGGTTTCGGAAAATGAGTTATTTCAATATAAACATTATCCGATCGCGACTTTTGGCCCACTCTTGTACAGAGCACTACTCATAATATGATTGTTTTACATAATCCGAAATTCCGGTTCAGTATAGAGCCAGAGAAGTTATATGAGCTTTGGATGGAGCTTCCTTGGATGGAACGACGAAGGATAGCGCGAGAAAGGAGAGAGCGCCTTGGGGTAGAGCAGCGGAGGAGGTAGCAGCTCATGGTAGAGCAGCAGAGGAGGTAGCAGCTCATGGTAGAGCAGCGGAGGAGATAGCAGCTCATAATAGAGGAGCGGAGGAGATAGCAGCTCATAATAGAGCAGCAGAGGAGATAGCAGCTCATGATAGAGCAGCGGAGGAGATAGCAGCTCATGATAGAGCAGCGGAGGAGATAGCAGCTCATGATAGAGCAGCAGAGGAGATAGCAGCTCATGATAGAGCAGCA
Organism: Ectobius pallidus; assembly: GCA_964059195.1. Taxonomy (NCBI): domain Eukaryota; kingdom Metazoa; phylum Arthropoda; class Insecta; order Blattodea; family Ectobiidae; genus Ectobius; species Ectobius pallidus. The sequence goes on from CAXKWD010000007.1 coordinate 98,690,710, forward strand.
GAGGAGATAGCAGCTCATGATAGAGCAGCGGAGGAGATAGCAGCTCATGATAGAGCATCGGAGGAGGTAGCAGCTCATGATAGAGCATCGGAGGAGGTAGCAGCTCATGATAGAGCAGCGGAGGAGATAGCAGCTCATGATACAGCAGCGGAGGAGATAGCAGCTCATGATACAGCAGCGGAGGAGATAGCAGCTCATAATAGAGCAGCGGATGAGATAGCAGCTCATAATAGAGCAGCGGATGAGATAGCAGCTCATGATACAACAGCGGAGGAGGTAGCAGCTCATGATAGAGCAGCGGAGGAGATAGCAGCTCATAATAGAGCAGCGGAGGAGATAGCAGCTCATGATAAAGCAGCGGAGGAGATAGCAGCTCATAATAGAGCAGCGGAGGAGATAGCAGCTCATGATACAGCAGCGGAGGAGATAGCAGCTCATAATAGAGCAGCGGAGGAGATAGCAGCTCATGATACAACGGTGGAGGAGATAGCAGCTCATGATACAGCAGCAGAGGAGATAGCAGCTCATGATACAGCAGAGAGGAGATAGCAGCTCATGATACAGCAGCGGAGAAGATAGCAGCTCATGATACAGCAGCGGAGGAGATAGCAGCTCATGATACAGCAGCGGAGGAGATAGCAGCTCATGATAGAGCAGCGGAGGAGATAGCAGCTCATAATAGAGCAGCGGAGGAGATAGCAGCTCATAATAGAGCAGCGGAGGAGATAGCAGCACATGATACAACAGCGGAGGAGGTACCGGTAGCAGCTCATGATAGATGGGCGGAGGAGGTAGCAGCTCAAGGTAGAGCAGCCAAGGAGATAGCAGCTCATGATACAGCAGCAGAGGAGATAGCAGCTCATGATAGATCAGCGGAGGAGATAGCAGCTCATGATAGAGCAGTGGAGGAGGTAGCAGCTCATGATAGAGCAGCGGAGGAGATGCAGCGCATGATAGAGCAGCAGAGGAGATAGCAGCTCATGATACAGCAGCGAAGGAGATAGCAGCTCATAATAGAGCAGCGGAGGAGATAGCAGCTCATAATAGAGCAGCGGAGGTGATAGCAGATCATGAGAGAGCAGTGGAGGAGATAGCAGCTCATGATGGAGCAGCGGAGGAGATAGCAGCTCATGATGGAGCAGCGGAGGAGATAGCAGCTCATGATAGAGCAGCGGAGGAGATAGCAGCTCATGATACAACAGCAGAGAAGGTGGTAGCTCATGATAGAGCAGCGTAGAAGATAGCAGCTCATAATAGAGCAGCGGAGGAGATAGCAGCTCATGATAGAGCAGTGGAGGAGGTAGCAGCTCATGATAGAGCAGCGGAGGAGATAGCAGCTCATAATAGAGGAGCGGAGGAGATAGCAGCTCATAATAGAGCAGCAGAGGAGATAGCAGCTCATGATAGAGCAGCGGAGGAGATAGCAGCTCATGATAGAGCAGCGGAGGAGATAGCAGCTCATGATAGAGCAGCGGAGGAGATAGCAGCTCATGATACAGCAGCGGAGGAGATAGCAGCTCATAATAGAGCAGCGGATGAGATAGCAGCTCATAATAGAGCAGCGGATGAGATAGCAGCTCATGATACAACAGCGGAGGAGGTAGCAGCTCATGATGGAGCAGCGGAGGAAGTAACAGCTCATGATAGAGCAGCGGAGGAAGTAGCAGCTCATGATAGAGCAGCGAGGAAGTAGCAGCTCATGATAGAGTAGCGGAGGAAGTAGCAACTCATGATAGAGCAGTGGAGGAAGTAGCAACTCATGATAGAGCAGTGGAGGAAGTAGCAGCACATGATACAGCAGCGGAGGAGGTAGCAGCTCATGATAGAGCAGCGGAGGAGATGCAGCTCATGATAGAGCAGCGGAGGAGATAGTAGCTCATGATACAACGGCGGAGGAGATAGCAGCTCATGATACAGCAGCGGAGGAGATAGTAGCTCATAATAGAGCAGCGGAGGAGATAGCAGCTCATAATAGAGCAGCGGAGGAGATAGCAGCTCATGATAGAGCAGCGGAGGAGGTAGCAGCTCATGATAGAGCAGCGGAGGAAGTAGCAGCTCATGATAGAGCAGCGGAGGAAGTAGCAGCTCATGATAGAGCAGCGGAGGAAGTAGCAGCTCATGATAGAGCAGCGGAGGAAGTAGCAGCTCATGATAGAGCAGCGGAGGAAGTAGCAGCTCATGATAGAGCAGCGGAGGAAGTAGCAGCTCATGATAGAGCAGTGGAGGAAGTAGCAGCACATGATACAGCAGCGGAGGAGGTAGCAACTCATGATAGAGCAGCGGAGGAGATGCAGCTCATGATAGAGCAGCAGAGGAGATAGCAGCTCATGATACAACGGCGGAGGAGATAGCAGCTCATGATACAGCAGCGGAGGGGATAGTAGCTCATAATAGAGCAGCGGAGGAGATAGCAGCTCATGATAAAGCAGCGGTGGAGATAACAGCTCATGATTGAGCAGCGGTGGAGATAACAGCTCATGATTGAGCAGCGGAGGAGATAGTGGCTCATGGTAGAGCAGCAGAGGTTATAGCAGCTAGTGATAGAGCAGCGGAGTAGATAGCAGCTCATTCTACAACAGCAGAGGAAATGGCAGCTCATGTTAGAGCAGCCGAGGAGATAGCAGCTCATGATAGAGCAGCAGAGGACGTAGCCGCTCATGATAGAGCAAAGGAGGTAGCCGCTCATGATAGAGCAGCAGAGGAAATATCAGCTTATGGTAGAGAGGAGAAAGCATTGGAGGAGATAGCAGTTCAGGATAGAGCAGCGAAGGAGAAACTAGCTCAGGATAGACCAGGATGGAGTGGTTATGAAAATTTAAGAAAGAGAATTTTGAGAGAAATCTTCAGTTTCCAAATACGGTTCCAACAATAAAGGCTCTTAACCGAACAGTTTGCAAATTTTTGTAGTTCCTATCAATATTGTACTCCTTAAAATAAAGAAATAGGCTGATGAATGTGGAAGTTCTTTTATTTTAGTGTTATGAATTAGCTTCGTTGTTAAACTGACTTCTAGTTGACATCTAAATTATTGCAAGAGTAAAATTTTCAACCATAATATTATTCTATATAAGCTTATATTTTATAGTTTGGAAGATGCTCTGCCTGTGAAATCCACTTCCAGAACAGAATCATTGATCAAAACATCGGATAGAATAACTCCGTAAAAGTAAAATAATACTGATCAGCAATCCTAGGAATGTATATAGGCTAATAAAAAAAAATTATTTACAAATAAATCCTTGTCCTGCTGATCAGCGTTTACAGCAATGTCATATCAATATTAAATCATTCTCCCAGTTTTAATTTCTATCTATATCCTAGAATAGTAATATTCATAGAATAATTTCATATTGCTATATACACAAACTTATTGCAGTAATTATAAGAAGGTGCAGAACAGAGGTATCAGAACATAAATTCATTAGGTCAGTCTTCAGGTAACCTCTGAGTATAACTTGGAATGTATAGTTATTTGACTGTCATCTTAGCATCCTTGCCAATTTAATATTCCCTCTTTATATTCCGAGTATTCAGACATTAAGTCACCCCTTTTATTGCTACTAATTTGTATATGGTTCGTGGCCTATTGTGCCCTAGGGGACATTATGTAAGCATAAGGTGGTGGTGTTATTATTATTATTATTATTATTATTATTATTATTATTATTATTATTATTATTATTATTATTATTATTATTATTATTATTATTATTATTATTGAATTCCCAAAAATACAGATCCCTATTTTACCAGATGGCATATTAGGGTTAAAGATTAAACATATATACAGAGTATACAGTCAACTACATATACAAATTAAAATTTTGCAAAAACACTATTCATGAAACTTAAAACAACTTTGTAACTTTGCTTATTCAAGAAGAGACGGCAGATTGGTGTAGTCAAGTCAAAATTTAGAAAATTTAAATATAATATTAACTGATAACGTTCGTGCGTAAATAATGGACAATGAAATAAGAGGTGCCTAACAGATTGGCTTTCCTCTTTACATTTACAATTTGCAGAGGTAGAAATTTTAAATCTATGTAAGTATTCACCAAATTTCCCATGCCCTGTTAAGAATTGAGTCATAATATAATCCGGAATAAAAAGTGTACAGGCTATTCTATCTTGCACTCTTGGGGAAAACAAATCTTTCGTTGTGCTGCCATTATTCGTTTCTTGCCAAATCCGATCCCATTGGCTGTGCATATGTTCTCTTAATGTTTTCTTATTGAAGGATAGAGGGCATAAACTATAGGAAGTTTTAACATTTAAAGAAGCACCTAACTTAGCTAAGGTGGTGGTGTTAACGTGCATGCACTACCATGCGTGATGAGAATAATGTTAAGTAAGATGCATTTACAACGCTAGTTAGATGATGATGGATTGAAAATTAATACAGACTCGGCACTCAATTACCCACAGTTCGGATTACTTGGCAACCATGACGGGAAAAATAAAATCAGGTAAACTGATATAACAAAGTGCCAGAATGTTTTTGTTGAATCAATTATAATTGCAATTATGATATGCAGAAAATAAGTTTTTTTTAATCAAATTAAAATCGACCAGCATCAGCAGAACTACAGATGTGATATCTTGACAATCGCGCACTCACATAAAAATAAATAAAATTGAAAAAATCCATGTCAAATCGGCAGGTCCCGGGATTTGATCCAGGGACCTCCAGAATATATTACCATTTGGCCAACTCAGTTAGTTTGACGGTCTAGTTTGATAAGCATATGTGAAAGAATAGTGTAATTTGTCAAATCTAAAATGTATTGCAACTTGAAATTCTTAAAATAGGCCTATGTCAGCATTTCACAAAATTCAGTGGAAAATAACTCCGCTAATTATTTCACAGTAATGTACCTTCTGTATATAACAGTATTCATGTAGTATTCAATTTCAACTAGATGAACGAAGTAAACAAACATCTGACTGCATTGCATCAAAGCCCTCAATGGTAAAAAATGCAGCATTGCAGTATAGACATGTTATAAAAAAAAACATGTGTTTTTACTCTGGTACCGGTCAACCAATTTGGTCCAAAATAAATAGGCTTATTGCCATGGTCGTTATAAATGTGTGTACGAAGTTTCATGAAAATCCGATAAAGCGTATTTGAGTTACCGCACCTTTTGTTATATAATACCATAAAAAGGCACTAAATTGGGCATTATTCCGGTACCAGCCAACCGATTTGGTCCAATATCAACAGACGTCTTCCCATGGACATTATAAATAGGCATTCCAAGTTTCATGAAAATCCGATAAAGCATATTTGAGTTATGGCGCCTTTATAATGGATAATAAATTGGGTTTTACTCCGGTACCGGTCAACTGATTTGGTCCAATATCAATAGGGTTCTTCCCATGGACAATATAAACGTGTAGGCCTATACCAAGTTTCATTAAAATTCGATAAAGCGTATTTGAGTTATAGGGCATACAGACACATGGACGGACGGACGGACGGACAAATATTTTCTCGTCCCCCACACAATCTCATAAAGTACCATACTGGCACTTAATAAATAGCTATTCATTGCTCATAAAAATGATGTATTAGCATTTGTTTCACAATACACCCTTCTATGTTCAGGCCATTCCGGAAAGTAAGCAAATAGAATTACTTTAAGTTTTATCTCATCTTCTCATAGCATGTTGTATCCGAAATTGAGTTTGTTGATACTGTCTTATAATCATTTTTTTATAGCCATTCTCATTACAACAATTATTATGTCTTAAACTGCAGGTTAAACGGTAGAAAAGGTCCAGTTAGGTTAAACTTAAGATTAACTTGCAGTTATTGTTTATAATATGCAAAAATCTGAAAAACCAAAGTTTAAACTAAAACTGAAGGTTAACCATGATTATAATACCGGCCCTAAATAAGTTATCAGTTATGAGTAGACCTTGGAATTTTAGGTTCTTATAGGTTAGATTCTCTCTGCCTATAGCTAAATCATACCTTGCTTAGTCTATGGACAAGTGAAGTACAAAGAACTACCCCTGAATTAAACCTTGGACACTAGCCCCCCCCCCCCAAAAAGTAAACAAATGGTTATGGTTTGGTGAATTCTAAGCTATAAGAACCTAAACTTCCAAGGTCTAGTTATAAGATATAGGGCAACAGCATGTAATGTTCAATAGAGTATTTAATGTTGCTCTAATTTTTGATTATCTAGATTTTAATAATCCAGATAAATTCCGATCCTAGTTCATAAGGATAAAGAGATTTCACTGTATGATATAAATGCACTCAGCAAGGTGGACTTTAAGGATAATCATAGGAGAAAATTTCGCTTACCACCAATCCCAAACTGTATTTGATCAGTTAGTACAGCATTGGCAAAGAAAGCAGAATGTCCTGTTTTTGAGTCCATATGTCAGAGGAATCATTCTCCTAAATTAAAATCAACAAAAGTAGCAACGAGGCAATAAACATACCAAATAAAACTTGGAACTTTTCCTCTAACAATAAACGTTCAAAAGTCCTAAGACAGAACTCAGAAGCTAAAAGGAAGATGTCTCTACACTAATTGGAGATTTCTACCATACCAAAAATATAATAATCTTGTTCAGTTACTGTCAAGGTTTTAATTTCTTTTGTCTATGGAATGAAAAAATTTAATTTCTTAGCTTCTCGTATAACAATTCAGGGGTGGGCGGGCAAAGAGAGTTAATGAATTTCATATTTGATCAAAAGGGGGAAGTTTATTTGAGAAGAGTAGTTGCTCCTTATAAGACGACGACTTTTCTCAAATAAAAGAGAGTTAAGTCCACTCTCTTGTTACTGAGAATTAGAGTGATTTAACACACTATACCAGCCCAACATAGCTATAGAGATGGCTAAACCCATGAGGCAGACATCCATAACTACTGTACGTTTTTGAATATGACTTAGTGGCTTTAACAACGAATGTAGAGAACATTTTTATCTATAACCCTACGGACATATCTCAATTTTTGAAGATGGTGGACTTAACTCTCTTTGCCTGCGCACCCGCGAATTAATTTTATAGTTAAAAAAATTCCAAACATTTAAAAACATTCTTTTTCTGTGCACTATATTAATGCTAGTACCTCTCCATTTCTGACTGATGGCTGCCACACCATCTAACAGCGTCACTTGGTATGTGCTCTTCTCCAACACTCCTGACCTCTACAAAGTCATAAAGGCACTCAGATTGTGACTCCAGATCCAGCTGCTTGAACTGAATGACCAGGCGAGTCCTCTCAGGACCAACCAGCTGTACCCAGTAGTCAAGGTTATGGTAGTAGCTACCAGGAAAGTTAGGAGAAGTGAGAACACCTTCTGTTCCATTTATAGTTCTGTTGAGCTGCAGGACGCTTCCTGAAACTAAACAAATCACAAAAAGTAGCATAATTTATCCTGAACAGAAGATTTTAGATTTAGATTTAGATTTATTAGCCAAATGTAAGAGGTTTACATGGCTTTGTCAGGTACATGAGTTGAAAAATTTGTACAAATAAATGTTAGGTACACAATTATACTTAATTTCTAGGTATTGAATTTTGAAAAGTACGTGAAATGAACAATATTGAACAAAACAAAAATACAAAATTTAGAATGAAGTTTTTTAGACGGTGAAGCTTTACTAATTATTCAAAAGTAGTCAAACGTTTAAAACACTTTTAGCTCACTTTATGACAGAGTGCCAGTCGACCGCTAGCCGACGATGGGAGGGAACTAACCTCTTGAAACATGTCCTAGTGATGGTACGTAAAGTGAGCTAAAAGTGTTTTAAACGTTTGACTACTTTTGAATAAAACAAAAATACTTAAATTCTATGCTATGAACTTACCTTAAAAATTAATAATTTTATAAAATTTAGGTACTGAAAATAGTCAACTTATCTTATACATCTCCTAATTTAGTCCTCTCTTTAAATTCCTTTATTGTATAAAAGTCATTTTATATAGGTAAGAATTTATCCTTCTTAGCTTCATTTCATTATTTGTTATATTTTTTTAGTGTATCAGGTAAGTGATTGTATAGGTCCTTTGACAGAATTTCTATACACTTGTTGCCTAAAGAACCTCGTAAATATTTCTTGTACTCGTATAATGATGAATGTTTTGATTTTTATACTCTTCATAATTTATTATTTCAAATTTAATATTTTCATAGATATATAAGCAATATAAGCAATTTCAAGTACAAAGAAAGGACAAAGAGAGGACAAAGAAATTGGTTTGTATTTCAAAATCTTTTGATAAAAAGATAAAAAGCTGGCTACACACACACCATTCCTCTGTAAAATGGTGGTGTGTCTGAAATTTGGTGGAAATGCCTGTCTGATATCAATTCCGGGGTGTGCGGGCAAAGAGAGTTAAGTCCACTTTCTTGTTACTGAGAATTAGAGTGATTTAACACACTATACCAGCCCAACATAGCTTTAGAGATGGATAAAGCAATGAGGCACACATCCATAACTACCGTAAAATTTTGATTATGACTTACTGGACTTAACACAAATGTAGAGAACATATATCAATTTTTTTGTTTGGTGGACTTAACTCTCTTTGCCCGCACACCCCGGAATTCAAGACATTTTTATGGGAGGCGTTTTGAATTTAAAAAAAAATTTAAATACTTATTGTTACCTAAATACCTACCTTGATTTCCTCTCTTGCAAACATAACCTCCAACAACATTGCACTTTTTTGACTGCCAATACAGGCCACTAGGGAGAGCTGAAGTAGGAGATGGCATCCACTGGATTCCAAGACACATTGACGTGTAAGAAGCAGAGTTCATTTCCTCAACATCTGCAGCACTCTGGCCAGGAAGCCAAGCTGAAATAAAAGGGCATATGTTTAGTTCCACAATATTTTTTTTTAACTTTTGGCATAGGCTATAGACTACTTTAAATACATTAAGGAGTGATTTTATTTAATAATAATTTTTCGGGAAAGCTAAAGAATCTGCTAGCCACCATCCCATTGCGGTTCAAGGATGAATATAACTGGCTCATCAAATCCGATGCCATGGCGACTGACAGCGAAGGCCAGTTATATTCACTCTTGTACCACGATGGGATGACAGGTAGCAGATTCTTTCATTTTCCAGAATTTACGAGAAACCTCAAAGAGCACACTGTTCATGCTGAGAGGCCATACAATAGAGTTGATATGATGGAATTTCAAATCTAGTATGGCAGATCCTTAATATTTCGTTACAGAGGTACTGTAAGTAATGATGGATGAAAATCAGAATTTAGTAGGCCTGCCAGCAGGCTACTTCTATCATAGCTAGCTTTGCCATAGCTTGTGAGGCTCACTTCCAAGAGAGAGTATACTTACCTCTCCCAATAACACTGTTGTATCACCTGCATAATGTTAAAATTAAAAGAAAATGGTGTCCTTTCCTGTACATTTCTTTCCAAAATATTACTGCTGTGTGAACTTTGGTTTAAAGTAAGAAGTTTCCGACGTCAGTCACCAAAGTGATCTAGTAATACACGTCTTCACTGGATCGGATATTAATATGCTTCTGGTGGCAAACTCTATCTCAGTCTGTGTGAACAATATTTTAGTAATTTACAAAATCATTTCTAAATAATGAATACTTTTATAATATAGTCAACATTTGTATTTTGCCCATCGTTGTCCTTTATTATGAGGTTCGCTTTGTTGATAGCATTAATTCTTCTCTAATATTATATTTCAATATTTCAGTAATAATAATACAAATTTTAAATGTTTTATACACCAAGAAGGCTACATTTATTTTACTTTTAAAATCACATAGGTTCTACCCAATTTCTGAACAAACCTGTAAATGTGAGAGGAGATCCATCAACCCACTCCCAGTGATCAATGGACTTGGCATCAACTTTACCGCCCAGCCAATAGATAGCACTGGTGCTGTATTCAGAAGAATCACGGATGTTTGCTGTCACAAAGTTCTCTTCCTCTACACTATGGATGCTTGCCAGCTCTGCCTGGGAACATAAATTCTCACTTCTTATCTCATTCTTATGGGAGCTATGACTGGCATGCCAAATTCATTGTTCACAAAATGATAAAATCCTACTACGTTCAACTGTTTCTGACAGCTTTATTTTTCTATTGATAGATTGAACTACAAGCCTAGGCTGGACTTAAGCAGTATGAGATGTGTGAAAAACTCATACTCTCAAAATTTTATATTGTTTGTATATACAACCTGAATCCAGTTCTCAAAAAGATAGATGAAATTCACCAGTATGACACTCTATCAGAAATAAATTTGTACACAAAAAGATACAACACAAAATTAGCAAACAGAGATCCATACGTAAATGGGGCACAGTTCTATAATAAATTTCCAAACCCCTTAAAACAGTGCCCTGGGGAAAAATTTACTCATAAATTAAAAAGCTAACTTTGTGGAAAAGACCTTTACTGGATAGATGAAATCTAAATTAGAAATAAGCCTAGGATAAATAGTTTTATGATACCTGTTAATAATTAATCTTTTATTCTAGTTAATTAATCTCTTATTCTAGTTAATTAATCTCTTATTCTAGTTAGTTAATCTTTTATTCTAGTACAATCGTAGTCTATAATTAGATTTAAGTTTTGACGTGTCCAAAATTAATATGCAATTAATACACTGTATGAAATAAAATTATTATTATTATTACTATATTTTTATTATTATTATTATTATTATTATTATTATTATTATTATTATAATAATTATTATTATTATATGCAACCAATTCACCTTGGACTGATAAATATGTGTGTTGGTCTGACGTGAGAAAAACAACTGGTCTGACACAAAGTGGAGATGAAATGCAGCAACTCCATCAATAACAGCAATTTCAATGTCCTTTCTAGTATAAACTTATATCTTATCCCCCTCCCCTACAGGTTTCTGTGTGTAAGCCCTTTGCAAGGGGGAAGGTAATAAGGATTCAAAAAAAAGAAAGGTTGGTTTTATGGTTATTTAATTGTGGTGGGTACTGCAACTTAAGTCTGTGTGCCAGAATTTTGTCCCTCACACATAAATGAACATTAAAAAACCCAGAAGTCTTTTGTTTGTATTAAACAGTTCATTGTGTTAATCAATGTGCAATTTTGAATCTCTTTTATAAGAAGACACTGTAAATGTATTGTGTTTGTGATGGCAATAAATATGTTGCTTCAGATGTCATAAAGGAAAACATGACATAAGAAGAAAACGTTTAATTGGTGCCCAATTAGGGAACCAACTATTGAACATGAAAATAAAAGAGATTGGGTCTTGGCAAATTTTAATGGAATTTTTGGGAGATACATCTTACATTAATTGGTTGGATTATTAATTTTTAAAATATCAACTTATTAATTTTAAAACCATTGGAATGTTCATGTTCATTTATTCATTTATTGTATGATAATATTGAATATAATTACAAATAAAATCTAATTATTGTTAGATTAAACTCACTTTTTCTGACTTTAAGTAATATTTTAGTAATACTTACGTTTAAAAAGTGCTGTGTTTTCCTTAGTTTAAACTAGGATTGAGCATCAATGGCTGATGTTTTCAAAACATTGGTGTTTTCATGTCAATGAAATCGATCACATCAATGTTCTTTTATAATGAAAAAGAGATTAATAGGCCTACCTTGGTTCTAAGATATAATTTTATTTACAGCAACATAATTTCCCAAAACATTGATTTTTTACATCGATAGTTTTGATGGAAATATTTCAGTTTATTTATAAATTGTCTAATTTTCTGAAACCATGACTTTTTAAAATATATATATATTTTCCCCATGTAAACACATCAATATTTTCAGGTCGATATTATCGTCACATCAATGGTTACCACCGATTTTAACTTCAAGGGTGAACATCAATGTTTTTACTGTCGATGCTCATTGAACTTATATTTACTATACCTACATATGCTGCAGCAACTTTGATTTTGTTTTGTTGACTTGCCTTGTTGTGTACACTTCAAGAACTCTTTATAATCATAATCAAAACTGGCCAATACCATTAAGAATTAAGAATTAGCCCACAAGTATCCCAAAGCGGGCAAGGGCCTCTTGGCATACCAGGGTGGCTGACTTGTTGAAGGAACGTTTCATTACCATTACCATTACCATTAGTTCTGATTTAATTAAGTGTAAGCTACTTTGATTTCTTTTCTCTCGGTTATAAATACATACAGAAATTAGCAACAAATAATGATTTTGAAAAGTACAGAGTATTTGATGATCAAAATGGGAGTTAGGGCAATAAAAAAATAAAAATAAAAAACCAACCTTGGAATCAGAGAATTCCCGGGAAATACGAGACTTCTGGTCCCCCTATGTCCCACAGGAGGTCTTAATTATGAATCTCCCTTTATTTTAACCCTATTTTGCTACATAGCATGTTAGGGCTATAGTTAATACATAATCTTCTAATATATAAAGTCGAATGTGTGTTTGTGGGTATGTATGTATGTATGTATGTTTGTTCCTTATACAAATCTACATTTCTTTACCAATTTACACGGAATTTTGCACACATACCCAGTTAAGCCCAGAAAGTATAGCGGTCAACATTAAAATTGAAACAAATCAGTCCTTCCCTTGAAAATTATATAATTTCTGTGAATATTCTACTGAAAAAAATGAAATGTTGTTCAGTTCACATGGCAACAGTGAATTGTTTACTGTGATTACATAGGGCCTTGGCAACTATATAGCCTAATGCTGGACTTTAACGAATTATGATTCCATGTAATATATTGGCGAAAATAATTACTGAAAAATGAATTACACGAAAATAAAGCACAGTGTGATGCAGTCACATAACTTTCTCTACCCTCGACATAAGAAATATTTTCTCACTTCACATTTTGATGTAGAATAAGAGGTCGTATTGCAGGAACAACTTAAGTGTGTGAGTATGCTATATCAGAAGTCGGTAAATAGTCAGTTATCCATAGCTGTAGGCTTTGTATTAGTTGAGATTTATCATAGGCCCTAAGCATGGGATGGAACATTTTGAGTCCTATACTCGCAGTATATTATGTCCCGGGTTTTAGGGGAGGAAAGTATGAAAGTGATACTGCATTTCTATTTTATTTCAGGCCCGAAACGGTTTAACATGAGAATGAGAAATAAAATTTTCCGTCAAGTCAATACAATCTTATGTAATTTATGTTTCTTCTTATTTCAACCCCTCCCAGGCATGATGAGTAGAAGCAACGGAATGCAGCATTCGACATCCTCTATGAACCATAAAAAGCTATATCTAGCGTTTTCTGAGGGAATAGTCTGAGTGCCATATGTTGTTCTTCCTCATTTCGAATTCTACATACATTATTATATCAGGACCTAGAGTTTCAACATCGAAAGTCCTCCATAAGTTAATTTCAAATTACAAAATACAAAGCCCGGGCAACGCCGGGCCTTTTCAGCTAGTGTAATATAACATACAAAACAAATCTTACTTTCTAGCCATAAGAGATACAATGAGTGTAAACTTGAAATTAACTACTAGACCTATCTGTCATCCAGCTAATATAAAACTATAAAACTTAAGGGCTATAGTAGAATACAGAGCATATATACAGAACAATATTATTTCTAGCAGAAAGGCTTACGTTGAGTGCAAGCTGACGAACTACTAATATTTACTACCCTAATATAAACTATTAAATTGATACTAAGATTAGAAACTGTTTTAAAACTATGATACCGTTATTTACATTGATTTATGAATATATTGAACGTACTTTTGAAATTCATAAGAACAACACTTCTTGTTAAATATGAAGTATAGCGGGTTTTTTGTTTCATATTTTTGCAATCTGTATATGCCTACCTTCATTCCTTCACAGATCTGTTGTGCTGTGTGCCAAGTAACCTCAGGATAACTGACAAACAAATAGCAAGAGCCATTGAACATCTGTAGACGATCATCAGCACACTCCATTCCTAGAATAATTACAGACATACGTGTTTAGTTGAGATATACACATGATATTACTGAGCATTACAAAGTATGGTAAAACCCTGTTTTAACAATACTCTGGTAATTGAGTTTTTCCCCTCAAATGAACAAAAAAGCCACAATGAACTATAGAAATGTATGTAATTTACATTATAACAATTTGAAGAGTTAGAGGTAGATTTAAAGTTGATCAGGATCAGTCATTCTGATTACATCAATGCCCCAAGAGTTTATATTTGTATTAGGTAGATCTTTGTTTAAAAATTAATTATTTTTAAATTCTAAAAATATTTAATCTTTAAAAGCACATTTTTAAAAAGTGGGATTTCTTAAAAAGAAGTAAATTAACTACATTGATCTTATAATAATTATTGCTTACAACTCAGGGCTTCAAATTTTATTCCTTATAAATGGGAAATCCTTAAAAATGGGAATATTAAAAGTTTTACCGTGATCAGCACACACACATTCATCAATTTTCTAATAATTTGATCTCTAGCATTTACCAGACATGCAATTACAGAGTTTAGAAAGGTTTTTAAGAGGTATAGTACCAGTACACAGTCAAAAGATAAAAACATCAACTGAAATGAAAAAATAATCTCTAAGAAAATAGAAAAAAACATTATTTATTATCTCATATATTAAGAGTATCGAGTTAGCGAAATATATTAATAAATTTTCAGGTGAAGTTTAGCAATGTTTTCAAAATATAGCTTTCAATTTATTAATGCCAGTATGTCATGTCGAAATTTTAAAACTTATTTTCTCAAATCTTATTATAATATTACATTACATTAACTATCTTAACGGTAACATAATGGTATTCATTTCAAAACTTATTTTCATTATAACATTTTTATGGTATCGATTATTATTATCAAACATGGAAATGATCTTGAAGCCTTGAAAGTAGCAACTGAAAACAGTATAATAAACAACCTGTAAAATGAATTCTGTTTGTGTTAATTTTTATATCATACTAAAAATCATTTCATGTTATCAAAATCCATTGGTTTCAAGAAAATGACCAAAAAGAAGCTTTGACTTGACTGGATGCCAGAAGCTGCCATATGTTGTAGATGGCTAGAACTACGAGAACAGCTGATTGCAAAAGGCAACATGCCCATTTGATTGAGTGGAACTAATATCTCAAAACTTAAATATTTAATTATGGTCAAACAGAAATAGCCGTATGCAACTTGCCTATATCTTACATGCTTTGCTGATTTCATAAACATATTTGTATCTTAATAAATGTTATTATAAGCCCATTGCATAATGTACTGTTAATGTAGTCCTAGGTATTTTAAAATAGAGCATTAATATAATGACAATGGTCACATGTAATTAGAATATTGACTCTAGAATCCGAGAGAATACTAGGAAAGGAAACAAGCATGTTGATCTAAAATGGTCTCAGGTGATGTTTGTGAGCAGTGTTATTGGAAAGTCCACTACAAGTAGCTACCTCAGTCATGATTATAATTTTATATAGTGAAACTGGAATTCATTCTTGTACCAAGTATTCTACAGAACATTGTATCGACATCACTTGTACAACCTGGCCAAGGTGAGTACAGTCCTGCATTGGTGAGTGTCACTGGTATGCATAACGACATAACCTGTACTGTCCAATTATTAGAGGGAACACAAGCACTGGGAATGCTACAAGCTGTAGAGCTAATTGAATGACTAGCAATAATATTATCCGTACTGTGTGATTGAATCCCTCTCACTATTGGAAATTACTGCAGAAATAAACTTCTTTGGCTATTTGTCTACCTACTGTATGTATGATACGGATAATGGATAAAGGAAGTAAAAAATTGAGTAATCCTGCTTATGATATGGTTTTCCTTTTTCTAGTCGCATTATTAGGAATTTAGGAATAATCCAAGGACAAATGTAATTGCCAACAACAATAGAATAATATACTGTAGTTCCATACTTCATGTAAATTTAAAGAATGATTTTCATGAACCTTAGGTGAGACCATAACCTTTCAATTTATCCAGAAACCCCCATATAGGAATAATCATGTGAAAAGGCAATGTTTATACTAGCTCGGGTCATGAACAGAATTCCTGCTTAGTAGCATGTTGGGACAGATGTAAGCATGTTCGTAACAAGGCTTAGAAATATTGTGACTTATCAATTCAAAATTTATTCTCTTACTCAATGTCACTAACAAACCTTTGCCCCCAGAACTTTACAGACCAGAAATTGTAGATTTCTTGTTTGCATTTCCTTTGCCTCTATAGTTACTTCAAAAAATTCTGACTTGTAATCTAAACAACACTATTAAAGTGTTTTAAAGTTTTAATCTTATTATTAAACAACACTATTACTAACTTCTAACAGTATCGATCATTTATTAATATTTCAAACCTCTGATTTACAGAATTTCTCAGGTAAAAATTATCGTACAAAATTTTTATTCTAAGCTTCAACAACAAAACCTTTTAAAGTACCTATTATAGGCTTTAATCTAGAAATAGTGACAATTACATTTAATGATCACAGAACCACTTACATGAAGGATGATCTACTGAACACCAAAGCTATACACTGCTTACAAGTAGTAGAGTACATGCTAAAAGGATTGATGAAAATGTTTATAGACAGACAACTTGCTTGCAGTCAATACAGTAACATATTTTCAACCAATGCTCATAAACTTAAGAGTTTCTAGATACATAGGCTACTTCCCCTTTCTGGAACAACTTCCATGCATTTATGCAAATGTTTGATTGCATGGGTAATAGTTATTAAATAGTTTTTTCAGGATATAAATTATTCTCAATACATAACATTAGGCCATGATGAATTTTGGAAAAACATCTTTACAGATTTTTTTTTGGTTTTGTTCTGAGTTAACTATTAATGGCAGTTAGTTATAGTAATTTCTCATGTAAATTGTTTTATCAAACCCAACGGTTAGCATTGCTGGCTAGGATCCTTAGTATCAGCTTGAATTTTTCTGGCTGAAATAGGGAGATCAAGAACAGGTGCACTCAATCTTGAGGGAACAACTGAGGAGCTACTGAAGAAAAACTATTTACGGGTGCAGCATGCAGACAAAATGACCCTGAAACCTTCCATCTGCCAATGAAGTTAAAAGAGAGAATGGTAAATCCTGTCTCTCCATGACACACCAAGAAATAATAATAAGAAATTAATTTAGCAACACATTAAATGGAACAACCAGGAAATGCAGACAGAACGTGGGTAAAACAGCACATCAACATTGAAATGAAAATAGTTTGAGAGTATGAAAGCTTCCAGGGAGCTGGCTGGGAGACATTAATACTTGGACATTTGGAGTAGGAAATGCCTATATGGGGTTTTGCCATCTAGTCTGGTGTCCTTTTCGACAATACATGGGGATGGTGGTTCTTCCTTCAGAACGGCTGAAGGTATGTTCATTTAGCTTAGGCCTCTAACTTGACAACACCTCAAAGTGTTCCTGAATCTCTACCTGGATTGATGGAGTTCTGTAGGTGTCCACCTAAGTGATAATACACCTTCTTTTGCATTTCTACATAGTGTTGGATTCTGCTGGGCAGTAGATAGTGTCACCCATATGATAATGGGCAGAGAACAATTCCTCCTTTCAGGAGTAACGTAATACCATGGGTACCATAACTGCTAAGTTACTAGAGTCCAGCTGGCATACTTTGATCCTACCAGTGATTCATCTGGATGGAGCCTTGGGATCTCAAGCACCTGTCCTTTCACTGTCTTGCTGTGTTAGAAGGTATGGCAATTGAGCTGCAGAACTTCTTTGTGTTAGAGGTCTACTATGATAACCATATTACAGCATCATAATGTATAATAATCCATTCACTTACTGCCACTCTCTGCAAATAGCCTATTTTTCATTAGGGAACTCTAGTAAGAAACTTATATAGTTATCAAGATATGTATTCATGCTTCTGCAGATTGTTCCTGTTGATACTGCATAATATGAGAATAATCCTTCTGACACCGGGACTCGAACCGGAATCCTCAGCTTTCCATTCCAATGTTCTTCCAACTGAGCTAGCAAGTTCAAAGTAGGGTGCCAGATGGAATCTCTTATATTTTTCTCCCGCATTTCGCAGACTGATCATAGGAGAATGACTTCATCTGACTAGCTAAGCTGGTACAACTTCGTTTCAGAATTTTTTCACCTAAATATTTATCTTTATCATTATATTATATCTTATATAAACGAGTCAAGAGCTATTATTATTATTATTATTATTAGAGATTTTTAACCTAAATATTTATGTGTATCATTAAAAAACTAAATAAGATGGCGCTGCAATCCTGAAGGGACTAGGCCTACCATTCGACCGCTGCGTCATCTATCACAGGCAGAATGCAGATTTGGGGCAAGTGGTTAGCATTACAACACATACGGCCGTGGATGATTGTTTCCGTGACCGTAGCCGCTACGTTTTAATAAAGTAGCTTCTCAGTTTGAATCACGAGTTTGAGTGTACCCCGTTCCAGACATCCCTATCTAAATATGATCCGAGGAGATATCTATGATCGAACCCAAGCCAGCGACGCTAACCACGAAACCACGAAGAAGGTCTGTTTATCATTGTAGTCATATAATATAAATTAATCAAGTAGGCCTAGCTATTAATATTCTTGTAAGTGTGGGTTTTTTGCATGGTGCACTTTAATGAAATTGCCATTATTATAAACACAGTAGTTAGACAATTTTACCTTTGACTACAATACGAGTTATATTCTTAATAGCCTAATTATACAGTTTTATTTAGAGGTAAACTGCCCAAATAAAAAGAAATGAGAATATTATAGGAGAAAAATTCCTCCGACACTGAGACTTGAACCCAGGACAATGATCTGTGGTTCATGAATGCTTATATATCTATCTTGAATGTTAACTGTTCAATAACAGTGGGAGCACGGTCACAAAAATCACTAATTAGTGTGCCTCACAGTACTGCATATGACATAACTGTGAGGTAGACCATTAGGGCAATCAGTCATAGGAGGGAGATTCCATCTGGCGCTGTGAATTGAACTCCGGCTTAGCTCAGTTGGTAGAGCATTGGGTTCAAGTCCCAGTGTCGGATGAATTTTTCTCCTATAATATTCTCATGTAATGTCCAACAGAGACAATATTTTGTGGTTCATGAATGCTTATATATCTAAGCCCAAATAAAGTTAATGAGCAAAGTTGAAGAAAAATATATATATTACAAAGATACAAATAACCAAGCACATTAGAAAAAGAAATCAATCATGTAAGTTAATAAAAATGAACCAATACTATTTCTTGACAACTTACCCTTCTTAAGCGAACGTGCTTCAGTAAGGACAATAACATCCAGAAAAGTAAGAATAAAATGAAAGAAAGAAAGAAATAAACATGAACATACACCCACTAGAAGCAGACAGGTCAGTGAAGATATCACATAACAATGCACATTCAGTTTTATTACAGACATTCAGCATCTTCCACATTACTTATATTGTCCTTTTGGGATCTCTTTCCACTGGGTGACCTAGTAACCCATGCCTACAAAAAGGTTGTCAAAGAAACAGAAAGGGTAATACGGTACATAATGTGCAAGAAACTTGGACGAGTTATTGTATATGTTTCAAAAAGCATTCTTGGTTTCTAAGTAGGCTCAATGGTGCCAGGAAATTTATTTATTTATGCATTTATTAAGTGCCAGAATGGTACTTTATGATATTGTGTGGTGGAGGGGAAATTTCCGTCCGTTTGTCTGTACACGCAATAACTCGAATACGCTTTATCAGATTTTCAAGAAACTTGGTGTACGCATTTACAACGTCCATGGGTTGAAGCATATTGATTTTGGACCAAATCGGTTGACTGGTACCGGAGTAATGTCCAATTTAACGCCTATTTTATGGTTATATAATAGAAAGAATTTATCAAATGCAGATCAGTTCTCATGACAGCATATTGCTTTACAGTGTTCATATACGGCTTTGGAAGTTGCAATACAGTTGGCTTCGACAAATAACACTACCCACATACTTCTTCACACATGCTTATAAAACTTCAGGCCTTTGTTCTTCCGTAAGACCCGCTTAATGAATCGATCTGGAGCGTAACTCGGAAATCGATTACAAAAATAACTTATTTTCTGCGTATCATTGTAATTATTACTGAATAAACAGAAGTACTCTGGCATTTTGTTATATCAGTTTACGTTATTTTATTTGTCTACTTATTTACCTTTACAGGCCTTTCGACATCGACAGGTTAATTGGGACGATTTCAATTAATTACAAATTTATAGTCCAATACTAGGGGAAAATGGTTCCAAAACTGACTTTCACGAGCGAAGGAAATCCAGGAAACTCCACTCAGTGACTGACCGGCCACAGGATTTGAAGCAGCGATCTCTGAACTAGAATCTGTCAAATTATTGCTCGGCCCACCACGCTACAAATAACTGGATATTCCAGGAAAACGCATAGCTTAGGGAATAGAATAAATGACTTAATATTACATATTAGAACGGGTTCCGAAATTTACCTGACACAAAAATAACATACCTGTCTAAAGTAAATAAAAATATTTAAAAAATGGGAATACCCTTCAAAAACAAAAAATCGACATTTTACACTTAACAAATTCCCATCTATATGACACTAAGAAACATAACATTTATAATATAATGTAAACAAACAGAAAACATAAATCTAATAAATGAAATCGAAAGTGTTGTGGGTATGTTTGTTCCCTATACAAATCTACATGCTTAGAGCAAATTGCACGAAATCTTGCACACATACCTAATTCAACCTGGAAAAAAACGCGGTCTACATTAAAATTCAAAAGAAACCAACCCTTCCCTTGAAAATTATATAATTTCTGAAAATATTACACTGAATTCACCCAACGTAATTCCGTTCTCATGACAATAATATTGTTTGCAGAGTTCACTTAAGGCTTTGGAAGTTACAATTAACTAAGCCACGGAGTGGGATTTGACAAATACTAAGAAAGGTTATCGATATCATTCATTTCTGTAAATCAATTATAGAGAATGAAATGAACTTAAATAAATATCGGGTGTGGTGCATCACCTAACCTGAGCATGGAGAATATCATTTTCTTACTTCACATTTTGAGGTAGAATAAGAGGTCGTATTGCTCGTATTGGGGGGACAGCAATTTCAGCTGTCTCAACCTGAATTTTCCCAACGATGGGTAAGCGAGTATGCTATTTGAGAAGTCTGATCCACTGATACGTTATTCATCGCTGTACGCTTTGTATTAGTTGAGAAATAGGGATGTTTATTGTAAGTCCTAAGCACGTAAAAAGATTGTGCGCAATAATTTATGTTTCAGATTTCTGGGGAAGAATATGTGAAAGTGATATTGATTTTATTTTGATTTTAGCCCCGAAATGGTTGTATGGCAACATGAAAAGTGGGAAATACAATATTCAGTAGCTATATCTAGCATTTTATGAGGGAATAGACCTATTTTGAGTGCCATAGGTCTTTCATCTTTGCTTCAAAGTCTAGATACCGATACAAGGACATACATTTCGAAAATCGAAAATCCTCCATAAGTTAATCTCGAATCTAATTATAAATTACAAAACCAGTCATAGCCAGACCTTTTAAACTAGTTTGCCTATGAAATGCTACGGGTCATCCTTGACATCATCCCGAATGTAGTTATGAAAAATAAATGAAATCCATCCAGCCGTCTGGCGTGATTTAATGCCTAGAGAACTAATGTACATAATGATCAGTAGCCTATATTAACATTTTCACTGCTATTGACGTATAAATTCGTCACCAAAAATTTGTACAAAAGCAAAGACGCAAGAATAATAAAGTTGTAGTTTATGTAAAATATGAGGAATATAATTAGTTTTATTCTCTTGCTACAGTGGCGTAGCCAGAAAATAATTTTGGGGAGGATCGAAAGTGCGGGGGGTGGGTGGGTTTGTGAGGTATGGAATACCCCCAAAGAAAGTGAGGTCCGAGAGTTCACCCCAGGAAAATATTTAAATATTAAAACTAATGAAAATCACATTTTACGGTATTTTAGCACTGAAAAACTAGTTAGCAAATTTGTTTATACTCTAAGACATGCCAACTTAAACAAGAAATCGTTACCTAGGTTATAATAATTGATTAGCCTACTATATTTATAAGACAAGATAAATAACATATGCAACAGTGGAAATAATAGGCCTACATTTACACATTAGTATTTTATTAATAGATAAAATAATTAAATATTTGACAAAATGGAGCTTAAATAACTAAACCACTAATCTAATACAAAAATAGAATTTTAGGTTTTGATTTCGGGGGGTCCGCCTGTCATTCTGGAAACCAGATATTTCAACGAAATTTTTCTAAACGATCTTAAACTTTTAGCCTACTGATCAGTTTACTTGCTATGTTTCTGAAAGGGTTAAATGCACTGTAATATGTGGGGTACCATTCATATTGTTTACAAGTTTAGACTAGCATCGGCTTTACGCAGTTATCCGAAATTCTATGAGGTTTACTCATGTATTAAAGCTGATTATGCTAGGTGCATTTGTATGGTGTCAGTACGCTATTACAAGGCAAGTACAACAAAACATCAGAACTTGCTAATCTGTGGCGTGCTTTCATGTTGCATGTGAGCTTTCTTAGCCACAGAGTGACTTCCTTCTTCCACCGCACGAGGGAAGTTAGCTTTCATGCGGGTGCGACGGCAAACAGTGCATGCACCTCTGGGCTAGATGTGAAGTCAAATTTAACTACAGAAAAGTCTGAAGTTTAGAGAACATGAGGGAAATAGTTTTCTTTTATAATTATAATGTCATTATTTGTCCACAGATACTTGTTTAAACGATTTTTTCAGTTAGGCCTACAACTGTTTTCACTTTTGGCCTTTGTATCAGATGTAGGTCAATTAATTAGGGGCTATTCTTTAATCCGGACTATAATTTATATAATGTCAAATCCTTAATCGGACATAGTATAACAATTGAAAAAGAGTTATAAATTTAATAATAAAAATAAGATAGTTATACTTAATCAATGTCATATTTCAAGTGGCATAGTTAAGTATATTGAAAAATATCCGCCTATATACCACTATTAAGATACAACAACAGTTGAAGACTAGCAGGAAATTCAGATACAATTGTCATTTATTTAAATATTTCTGATTTCTAAAACGAGGATAATAGTTCAGGTTGAGGGAATAGATGGCAGCGTTTTATCAATCAAATATTAAATCCTAGTTTTTTTTAATTAGAAAGGATAAACTGAAATAAACTTAAGATGGTATTTAAACAAAACAATTAAACAAATACTAGATACATTATTATTATTATTATTATTATTATTTTACTTTCAGTTTTGATATTTGATGTTAACAACATTTTTGGCTAATAATTTCATTTCAGTTAAAATTGTAACTGTAATCTTCTGTCTTAGTTTCTTCGTTTCCTATGACGCGTTTCGACGACCATTCACCATCTTCAGATAGACTTATTTTGGTGTGGAGATATTACACCAAAGAAACGATCAGTGTACGTTTAGCAGCAGAAGAACAAGCGTGCAACTCACGACATGATTCAATAGCTCCATACCAAAATAAATCTACTTGAAGAAGGCGAATTAACGTCGAAATGCGTCGTAGGAAACGAAGAAACTAAGATAACAGTTGGCAATTTTATG
Organism: Ectobius pallidus; assembly: GCA_964059195.1. Lineage (NCBI taxonomy): Eukaryota > Metazoa > Arthropoda > Insecta > Blattodea > Ectobiidae > Ectobius > Ectobius pallidus. Next base: position 98,714,377 of record CAXKWD010000007.1, read on the forward strand.
GAAATAACAAAATTTTAGCTTTTCCCCTAATCTCCCCTCCTACTTAATGGGAGTACAGTAGTGAGTTTTAGACTCAGAGATAATACGTAACACGATTTAGGATCTGATAGTATAGTGTACAAATTGTGCACTGTGTAAAATGTCGAAGTTACGCTGTAATGCTTCAGATATGCTAATTGAACCACCTAGTTTTGAGCAACACAAACTCGATGTCGAAATTAATTTGGCCTTCACTTCTTCATTACTGATTTAATTTACACCGAATCTTCAGCCTTAGATGATTTCGGAACTTAAAAAATTATCGAAACAAAAATATAATTAAGTGTGTTACAGAAGTAGGTCAAAGGCATAGTATAAATTTCGGACCAAGGCTATACAACAATTTTAATAAAAGAAACCCTAATCTGACACCACTAAACAATAAATTGTTCAAAAAACAAGTACTCGAATTGATTAAAACTAACTTGTAATGGTACTTTTACTCACTTTGTTTCCCATTATTCATTCTCAATTGTAAATTTTTAAATTTTTAACATGAGGTATTTTGTTTGTAATTTATATTTTTTCGTATCATTATTTATTTATTTATTTATTTCATATGAACAATCTTACTGTTTTTTGCCTAATCCTATAATATGTATGTTTTTGATATAATGTTTATAATATAATTTTAGTATGACTGAACTGACCCTGAACACGAGCTATGCTCATGCGGGGTAAACAGTACTCGTTTGTAATTGTAATAATAATTGTGTTTGTATTATTTATATTTGTATTTGCAATAATTATGTAATAACTTGTATTTTTGTAACTTGTAATAATTAGAAAATTTTGTAATAATTAGTAATAAATAAAAATATCTTAATGAAAAAAAATATATCTAATTGGGGCCTTGTATTTATGGCCGTGACAGAACAGAAGGGTACAAACTTGACTTGACGAGGTAAGATACCCTATAAACCTGTAAAGTTACATGAGTTTTAATACTTCCAGTCGAGTACAAAACCAGCTGCAATTTATGTGAATGCATAACGCCCTGGGGACTACATTGAATATCTGTGAAATTCACAAAAGTGTGTTAATTAGTGCATAATATAATTTTAACACATACACAATACAACTGCTACATAGTGACTTCCCATAAATAACAACGCATGTTGACCTTACACGTACAACTTTTGGGAACTAGTACTGCAACTGCTGCATGGTGATTTTATACTACGACTAGTAGGCAGTGTTATTTAACTTCAGAGTATCCCAAGTGACTTATGCATTTCATTTATAAGTAAAATTGAGGGTATAAGGTGAATATATTTGTCAACTTATTATAATTGACCCTCAAAGGTAGATACAAATTTGATACTAAATAGTTCAGTAATTCTGATACCATACCGGTTGAACTTTTTCAGACGCTAAAATATCTCTCACATAAGCTTGAAAAATATAATTTTTATAAGATTATCCTTCAAAATTTAGTCCTATTATTGACTGTACAGTTTTTTATAAGGCGGTTCCTTATTACTTCAGAGTTATAGGTCTTTTTATTTTTAAGGCAAGCACTCTTGAAAATTTTATCTGCGTAGAAGTAATAGTTCAGACTGCTGAATCGTAGGAGGCAGTTAACAATAACTGCCTTAATCCCTCATGTAGCAGCACCAATACTGAGGGTTAAAATAATGGAAATAAGCGTAAGTGAAGTAACTTTATTTCATATTGCTTGATAGACCTTACTCGTAAAACTACTCCCTCTATATTTGTTCCATGTACCTCTACGTATGGTACTATTTACTTAAGTGAATAACATTATCATTGATGTTATCCGTACGACAAGGAAGAGAGGAAAATACGAAGGCAGATAAAGAAAGGTCTGCTCACAATCTCGTTATTCGCGCTGACAAATTTATGTTCTCTGAACAATGAAGTCTACAAGAGGTTTTCCTCAAGATCCCAGAGGAAACAAAATAAGTAATGCAGAGCCTCTAGAGGCACTTGTGAGTACTATATACATTTTGCACCGGCAGGCATGTGCACATTACACTGACAGTATGTTCCATAAATAATAACACAAGGGTATCGGGTAGGAATTGGTTATTAATGCATACCATACACAACTAAAACTGTTTATTTCTGACAATGGAAGTGTCAAAGCTTTCATACATTAAAATTTAGGTTACAGAAACAATGTGTCATTAATAGCTCTGAATGTGTGTACGAAATATAGAAGAAAAAAAAACTGATATGGAACATAGTTTCCTCTGCCCAGATAAAAGTTTGCCTCTTATTATAACACATTAACACATTATGTGTGACATTCTGTAAAAATGAAGAGAATGAAGTTACCACTCGCATCGCATCCCTGAAGGATACATAACCCAAATAAAAGCTGATTAATGCACTGACGTAATTTTCTTTACCCTAAGCATGACAATACACATTTCTCACTTCACATTATGATAGAATAGAGGCCGTATTGCAAAGAGTGCGTATTCAGTTGTTTCAACCTGCCGCAAAACTGAGTTTCTAGAAACAGTGGGTGGCCTATAACTACCCTTCAGAGATTAAAAAAGTAGGATAATTTTTTTTTAAAGTTTTATTATAAAAGTTCTAGCTCTTAGTATTAGCATTCCATTTACAAAATTTAAACAAAATCGTTAGTCGTTTTCGAGAAAATTGCTAAAAACGAAGGAGTTAAGTTGTTTACGAACACATAGACATGTTTCCGAAAATAGTATTTTTTGATTCGGGTACCTCAGAACGTGTATTTATGTTAATAAATGAACTTCGAATTTCGAAGTCGAACACAATACTTCTTAGGAACTAATAACGCTATCGGAAAATGACACTACAGTGTGAGACCTACTTGTATGTGACCGTAAGAGGCATCACTGTTTGGTCGGAGAGAGAATTAAGGAAAAGTGACCTGCTTTGTTCGGTATAACGATACTTGAAAATAAAACTCTATTTTAGAAATGTATAGTTGACTCGCCGTACAGATCGATTTATAAGTGCGTACGAGGAAAAAGGGGAAATTTTAGCTTTAGACATTCTTTTGTAACTGAATGGCAAGATAGTTATGAACATATCTTTATGTATGTATTTATTCACTGCAATTGGGTTACTACCCGGTGACAGAGTTTCCTAAGTAATATTTCATAAGCAAGAACCATTAAATAAAAAGGTAGAATTAATTAAGCTTAGTAATTCTAAGTGTACAAAGAAGACCTTAAGTTATTCTTAAATTTCTTCTGGGAAGGGGGGGGGGTTCCCTGAAAAGATGCAACAGGCAATTCATTCCATTCTTCAATGGTTCTATTTACAAATGAAAACTTCCCTACGTCTCTTCTATACCCTCTACCCTTGATTCTGAGGGGATGGTCGCCTCTTCTGTAATACGATGGTTTTTCTAGTCTTTTCCTAACGTCCCCCCATGCCTTAGAACCATGATAAGCTTTGTATAATGTACATAACCTATATACCTGTATCTTACGCCTGTCTTGCAAGAGTTCCCATCTCATCTCTTCTCCACAATGTTTACCTCTTTTTATGAATTTTATTGCTCTTTTCTGATTTCTTTCTAGTGAATCTATTTGATTAATTCTATACGGGTCCCAGCATGCTATTGTATATTCTATTATTGGACTTACTCGAGAATTGGATTTTTCAGTACCCTCATTATGTACCCTTATATAGGCGAAGACGACGATGCTTGCCATTCAGCGCGAGTGAATGCGAAGTAGAAATGGCTGCACTGAAAATTTGCTTCTGACAATATAATACAGGGTGCATAACGTTTGGGAGCTATAGCATATTGAAAACATAACCTACTTCTCACAATATACAAACAATAATAACCCAGCTGAGATATTATATTATTGTAGTACCGTTAGAATTCTGATTCCAGGGTCCTTCGAAAATACAGCTTTTTACTTTCTCTGCCCGTACCACAGATACTATGGATAGAGGAAGTATTGTGCTGTGTTATGTTTGGTTTTTTCAACATAAATATACAGTTGAGGTCCCCCGAATTCAATAAACCTATTTTAAGAAACATATCTACAGGAGTATGTCTATGCGTCTGTTTTCATCCTGGTTCGAGAATGATAAATCGTGTAAAAACAAAATTTTATATTTTGATTAAATATTTTCTGGGGATGTGGCCCGAAGATTGGCGAAGACTTTCTCTTACTTTTAATGCCTCTTTACACGAAAGAAATTTAATTTTTCGCGATTTTCACTAAAACGGCTCTGACGATTTTCTTTAAGTTTAGTGTACGAGATGCTTATGCTAAGAGCTTCAAAGAAAATTATCTGAGTTATAAGTCAGCCACCGTTCGTAGAAACCCAGTCTTTCCTCATGAACAATAAATCTTTGTATAAATCTGAAAACGCACTCCTTGCAATACGCCCTCTCAATAATGTAAATAAAAAATAAACATTATTTTTCAGAACGTGAAGTGACACAGGTGTACTGCACATACTTAGTGAGTGCATGATATATTTAATATGGATTGTATATCCTTCGGGGATGCGATTCGAAATGTGGTAGACAAACGATTTTGTTTAAATTTCCTACACGAGCTGCATTATACGCAAAATATATTAGATGGTATATTAGGTATTATAATATATTATAGTAAGAGCTAGAACTTTTATTCTGGTAGAGAAAATAGTGTTTTTCAAATCAGATTTATTTTTGTATGTAGCCTTATTTAATCAAATTGATTCTTTGAACAAAATTTTATCATAATTTTTGGCATGAAGGCTTTGAGTTTTGCCATTGATAGTTGGACACTTTGTTACAGTATTTAAAATTGAGGTTCTTCTTTTAAAAACATCTTACTGATCATTCGTAAATAAATGAATATTAGTAATCAATTTTATTATCAAATATAAAGTTTGCATAAGAAGAAACATGACCCCCTTCAACTTTCTTTCACTGTTGACGGAAAAAAGTTTGTACATTACGCAATAAAGTATCTAATCCTTAGGCTATAGGCACTTAAGATGCATAATTGAAACTACACTTTGTGCTAGCACGAGACAGTAGCTTGCTAAATATATATATATATATGATTTTTTAAAACGGTTCTAAAGAATTTGTTTAAAATTTCTATAGATATACTTATACAAACGGCTAAATCTTTCATTAAAACATTAAAAACTTTGGAAGAGACCAAAACAGGACTTTCATAGTTGTTTCCAGCAATGGCAGGAGCGGTGGAAAAAGTGTGTGTTTTCTGAAGGAGCCTATTTTGAAGGAGATTAAGTAAATATGTACCTATATTGTGATAATAAAAATTACAACGAAATTCTTGGAACTTTTTGACTGCCCCTCGCAAGCCAGCTATCGTTTGTACAACTTATTCACTCTTGATTGGCGAACAATAGCCTACACCTTTGTAAAGAGGTTAAAACAACTGAATACGTACTCTCTGCAATATGGCCTCGTATTTTATATCAAGTTGGGAAATGAGGAAGTTATATTATCCTACACTATAGTAGAGGAAATGAGTGAAGTAATGAAGTATGCAATAATAAAAGAGAATAATGTTTCGCGATAATCTCCTGGATAAGAAACATCTCTCGGCATATCTGTTCGTCAGGTTGCCTAGCGCTAAGGCGTTCCTGACTTGTACATATCTAAGTATCTTGTTGAAGTTACGCTAAGATCAGTTTTCCTCGTGACATTTACAAGATATAAAAAGTATTTTTTAAAAGGATGGCACAGAACTTACGTGATCCTGACTTGGGTAGTATTTTTGTGACAAATTGTTCTTTATGATCCCTTCTACAAACCCCAGAGGTTTGTAACGCAATTAAGCAATGCGTTTTAAAAGCAATTTCGTTCCAGTTTGGCCAAGCACTGAACTTATTCTAGGAAAATACAATAAAGGCCGCTAGTTTCTGTGTTAATTCTTTTTTAAAGTGGGTCATGTTTCTTCTTTGTAGGATCCCATATTTTTGTCAGTAGGATCTTTGGTTCAGAACTACGAAAACTGATGTCACAAGCAATGATAATGGATTTAGCCTAGATTATCAGCATTTAGTATGCGAAGTTTAACCAGATTCGGCTTACGATATTTTTATGAAGGTATTAAAAAACGTTAATGACTCTACAGTACTGACGACAATCAAAACATGTACTTGCTCATGAATAGGCACGTAAATATGATCTGATATTTGTAAAATATGCTCCAGAACCAAAGTATGCTCTATCATTTAAGCAATTGTAAGTTCTCTTCCTAGCTGAATTACATTATAAACTACAAGCAGTAGTAGAAGTTGTATAAATTACAATATAAAAAAAAGGTCAAGGTAACAAATTGTAGTAAATTTAAAACTAACATAGTGAAACGTCGCTTTACTGCTGTACAATCAATTTCATTTAGCAAAATATGCTGCAAACATTATGTACAATATTTAAAATCTAAAATAAAATTATGCTCTTAAAATATTCACAATTTTATCTAATATCGAGTAAATATGATGTATTATCGCAAAACTAACAAAATATGCAACTATATGCATCATAACCATCAAATTTGTTATTTCTTTCATATCTTGTAGGCCTACACATTTTAACACTAGCATGAAATATAGTATATTATTTCAAATATATTTCATAAAGTTCCGGGCCCTACTTATGAGCAATCATAAAGAGGTTAAAATAGGAAAGTACAGTATAAAGAAGAAAATAAAATAAATAAAAATAAATAAATAAATGTAGATGGAGAAATGAATCGCGATTAATGTGAACTACCACTACTTTATTCAAAACAAGTTTATCAGCTAAACCTAGATTAAGTCTATATAAACTGTACTAATGTTTAATTTAAGAATTTAGGTTAAGCTCAAGTATAAAATTATTCAAATCACATTAAATAGTGGTTTATTGTTAGGGGAAGCCATGATTTCACTGTTTATGACTAGAACCGAAAACAATACAGAGGGACATTATCACGGTGCATAAGGAAGTAAACAAACAGGGTCATAAACACAGCATCAAGACACAGTTACAGCTTCCTATATGCATATTTTCTCTTGCATAGACCACACACAATATAGAGACGTTCCTTGCAATGTGTTTCGAGCACAACCATCATGGTGCACTTAAACCATAACCTTTCAGAAATCACGTATCTTTACTATGAGATAGGAAAAAATTCTTACATTCAAGAGAGATCATACCATATACAAATAAATTTATCTGATTTTCCACTACGCCATACGAGTTAATTTCATACAATTGCATTGGATTTTCTTGCTTTATGAAATATTTCTTTAAGCTTTGCAGCATATTTAAAGACTGAATACGCTTTGAGGATAAAATACTGCAACTTGAAATATAAACATAAATTTACGTTGATAGAGAATAATGTGAAAAATTATAAAATATAGTTATTTACGACTATTCCACTCATACGCCGCGTGTTTGATATTGGCCAATAACGTTTAGCAATTCCTCGAATATAGACCAATCACGATCGTTTATCTTATAAAATACTTGCTATTAATATGAGGATGCGATTTTATCTGATAAAATCGTCAACTCGTCACTGGACACGTAGGGCATCAAGGTGCCGTGATTAATACGTCACATGCTGCCAACATAACTTGTCTCGAAATTGAAATAATATAAATGTATATTGATTAAAAACACAATTTAAATTAGTGCAAGCCAGTTGGTGTGCTTTCATTCTGTTCTGCTGTTAGCTAACTTGTATTAGCCGCATTAGGTTAACTATGTTTTTTCACTTTTGGTAGCATTGGTTACAACATGGTAACTCGAATCGATTCATGGATGGTTGATTCTTAGTAAGCCGTGATCTCGCTGCTGTTAATTTTGTTCTTATATAACAAAGTAAGAAAGTAGTTATTATTTGTATAATCCGTTACATTTTTATTCATGAACTAGTCTTAATAAATCTAACTCGAGTTTAGGAGTTTCATCAGATAAATGCGCAGTCGCGAATCTATCGATAAACTCGTAAACTATCGTGGGATTACCTATGATAACAGTTCGCAATGAGACAAGAGGCAAGACATATATGTTACATTTTATTCTGAGATCGTGTGATATTATAAGAAAGATACAACGCTGTATATTTCATGGCTTCAAAGAAGGCGATAATAATCGTGCGATCTTATTTTATCGGGCGAGTCGTGATCAATTTAATGTAATTAGTAATTACATAAACACTATCGTACAATCCTAAATACTGATGATATTCGGTCTGAAAACATTTTATATTTCACTTGGAGTATACAATAAAATAGGCCAAGGAAAGTTTGCAATTATTCATAACATATTTTTGATAGCATGTAAACTTGTTTAGTAGATATCTGTCTTTTTAAACTAGTTTAAAATTTAAGCTCTATGATGATCATGCAAATGTTAGGTTTCAGTGTATAAATTCTTATCACTTACATAGGAATTCATAATACGTAAAACCTATACTAAACTACAAATTTCTGTTAAATCTTTAATAGAACTTATAATCCATAAAATATTCTCAGTACTATATGGCGATCATCATTTTTCAAGAAGCACGTCTTAAAAAATTAAAATATATAAAAAATCTATTTGGTAAAATTAGGGTGGCAAAGTTTAATTCCTAAATTGTGGTCAGTATTATCTCAGGACTATCAAAAGACGAACTCCACAATAGTGAAATATAAACGAGTTTTTTTATTATAAAATTGAACTCAGATTAATTTCAGTTAACAATGTCTCAAATCAGCGGTATAGACTATAAGTTCGGAAGCAAGAAATTTGATTTTAGACAAAGGTACGTGAATCTATTCACTAAATTTATTTTATATGGTTTACATTTTTGTTGTTGTTTAAGTGTGTATGACCAACGATTTTTGAAAGGAGAGAATATGCCCTTCATATTGGCTCTGTATGCGCAATATACCGATCAAAAGTCGCGGGGTTTCAAGATTTTTTCTCCATTTTTGTTTAGTTTAAACATTTGTGTTGTGAATTTGACTGCGGGTATAGTTCAATTATCAGGTGAAAGCACTAGGTTATCATATAGTAGACCAGGCTTTCTTTCACACTCTTATACTCCAGCATGTATAAGGGGCCGTAATCTTTGGCAGTTAATATAGGGATCCTATTATAAACAAACTACCATCTTGCGGGCCTACATTATACTCTCTTGGGAACGTGATATTCTTCCTGAAGGTTCAAGTTAACATTAAGGTGAAGGTAATGGGTCTTGGATCGATAACCATTGCAAGTATATATCTCAACATACACCACAAAGTTAACTCAACCAAACATCTAACACAGATCGTGCTATATTGTTGTCCAGGAATCATTCGCATATCTGCCGACCATTACATCTTCCATCAATTATGTCTATTATAAATTAGGAAGAAACAAAGGATAAAGCTCATTAACATCACTCACTTAAAATGAGGTGTAATAGGTAAATTAACGGTTGTTTAAAAAGATATTGTATAGTGCATACAATACAATAATTTTAATTTGCTCTTAGAGCTGCTACACTCCTCTAAGGGCTCGTTTTGCAAACATAATTACTAGCAAAATAAAATCTCTTCTACCACTTTTATCTGATAGCCATTACACAACTTCTTATTAATGCAGCTTTATCTTAGGACATGTATAAAGTTCTTAAATTTAGCTTACTACGAGGCGCGTCCATAAAGTAACTTTTCCACAGGTCATTAACGGAAACAAAACACAATTTAATGGAAAAATTTATTGTAACAGATACAGGATGTGTTGAGCTATTTTTCAGCATATTCACCACTGGAATTCAGACATTTGTCATACCGTGGGACCAGCTTTTGTATCCCTGTGTCATAGAAGTCTGCCACCTGGGATTGGAACCACTGTTTGACAACCACCTCCGCCTCTTTGTCATTCTGAAAATGCTGATGCTGATCTGACAAGAATCTCCTGACGTGTAAGAACATATGGAAGTCACTGAGAACGAGGTCTGGGCTGTAGGGGGGATGTTGAATCATCTCCCAGCTGAACTTTTGTAGGAGATTTGCTGGGAAGTGTTTAAAAATCCACCCTATAGCCCGGATCTTGCTCCCAGTGAAGACAAGAGATGACAGAGATTGAGAGAGAAATGGAGATAGTTGTCACACAGTGGTTTACATCCCAGGCGGCAGACTTCTATGCCACAGGTATTCGAAAGTTGGTCCCACGGTGTGATAAATGTTTCAATTATGTTGAAAAATAGCTGAACACTTGATGAATCTGTTGCAATAAATATTTCCATGAAATTGTGTTTTTTTCTGTAAACGGCCCCAGGGATACTTACTTTATGGACGACCCTCGTAGTTACTAAATTTTGTCTCTAGGCGAATCTGAATTTGAAGGAAGCGAAAATGATAAAATAAATTTATGTGAAGTTATTAAAGGCCTATATAATAATATATATAATAAGCGCAATAATTATTCGTACAGTATAATAATCAACAATTATGGTAAGAATCGTAAATAATGTAAATTGAAGTGTCTTCTGGGAAATACGTCAGAAAATATGAAGATGAATTACCACTTCAAAGGAGTGATTTTATAGGAATGAAATTCCTCACATGGAAGAAATACGATATGTTTGCGATGAGCATAATGGTGACTGAACGATAATGATTCCGAACATTACTAGACTATCTCGTGGCTAAATAATACGAGTTATCACTCACCGTTCTCCATAGAAACCTTGGCTTTGAAACCGCCATAGTGATGGGAGTAGTCTGAGACGAATCTCAGGCGGATTCTGGGTCCAAGACTCACGTATCTGAGGAGCTTGAGTTTAGAGCTCCAGTCTCCACATAGCTTTCTTGTTGGCACTCCGCTGGAATTGCTCTCTGGCACGCTCTCTATAATCTCCAAGTAGTCGTAACTGCAGCTGTAAAAAAAAAAACACACACACACAAATGCCGGTTAATTTTATTTTCTAAAGACCCAGGAATATTTTCTGTGCATCTATGAACTCCATGAATTTCTATAAATTAAAAATACAATGCGAATCTATAATATTCGGGGGCGTAACTGAGGGGGGTTTGGGGTTAAAATCCCTCCCATTATCTCAGGAAAATTTATAAAAAATATTTAATTTCATGTTAAGAAGATTGGTCGATTTAGAAAATTAGTACATCAGTCTGTAGAAATAAGAAGTTTGGTCAGTTTAAAAAATTAGTACTTCAGTTTACAGAAAAAAAAACTTTCATTTTACATTCCTTGTAAATACTGTATGCTAATTTCTATATTGTAAACAAGTGTATGACTTTCCGTCGTAACTGCCATTGTGTGCTGAAAAGAAGCATATATCCACTCTTAATATTCTTTCCTTATCACTGTGAAATCCAACGCACAAAGTACACTCCGTAGACCTCGTCTATTAGAATTTAGACTTTGCTAATCTAGGCCTAAGCTTGCTTTTTTACTATTGTGCTCTGATTTTGGTCTATCGGTTTTTCAAAACTTATAAAATTATGTCTTTTTCTTATTGTAAATATTTTGTTTTATTTTCCTCCTTAAAATGAACACAGGAGTATTAGATTAGATTCAATATTATGTCGTAAACCCTGCTTCCATGGTTCCATACTCTTGAAGGAGGACTAACTACGCCATTTATGAATTGTAGTTACGTCTATGATATTATTAGAGTAGGATTATCTCCACAAAGTCTCTGGGTTTTTACGTATATACCTTAGGAGCGAGTCTCACCGCTCTTAGAGTACCTGGCTAGGAGAGGTAGCTGCACCCTGATTGGCTCAGGTCATCTATCCTACTCCACGTGTTGTCTGTCTCTTTCCCTCCGGCATTATCCCTCCACTCAACTATTACAGTATTTTCTACCCCTGGCAACGTGGAGAATGATCTTTACTCTCTGCCAAGCGGTAGCTTACTGATCTTACGCGCATCTTGGTAACGAGACGTAACGAGAAGCTCGCTGGCTGGGTTCGTCTTCAAGGCCAGAGACGTTGTGGGAGTAATCCTACTCTACCAGTAGGATTGCCCATGGAAAGTTATTTGAACTGTTTTGTATGTGTGTTTGGGTTAATAAGGGGTGCCAATTGGGCCTAATAAAATTATCGTTATTGAGGTGCTCACGTGTGTAAGTCCAAAAAATGTAATATTTCTGAAATTACAATTTAATAGTTTCAGAGATATGAAATATTTTCAGTGAACTGGTGCATGAAGTCCATGTTTCAATTATTTTATCGTAAATGGCAGTATTTTAGAGGATTGAATGAGGATACTTATTTACTGACATAGAGGCCAAATATATCAACCTTAACGATTATGCTAGTTCCAATTCATATCTATTGTCCTTAAGTTATCCATTGAAAGTTGTTGCATTGTGTAATTTCCGTACAAAATTGCAATCATTTACTCAATCATGAAAGTTCCTATTTAAGAATACAAACATACAAGTCATTAGCTGGTAAAGAAAATTAAAATATGTACAGGAAAATACAATTAAGAAAAAAAACCAGATACAATATAAATAGAAATATCATACAGAGACAATAGCATAAATTTAGGTTACATAGCAAAAGCAAAAATTGATACAGAATACAGAAAACACAACAAAGTAATTTGCAATAGTGATTTTGTTTAATAATAAGAGAGAACTCGCACAAATGTGCACTTAAACTAAGTCTTTGCTGTAGTCCATCAATGACTTCACTCTGTTTGGACATATAGAAAAATGGTATCTTGTGCACTTATTGTCACATAATTTACACACGCAGTTAGTGATTTTGTTTAATTCTGTATTAAGAATGTGCGGTTAAGATAATTATTTAAGAAGTGGATATTGAAAATAATTTTCGTTATTCTCTATACATTCGTTCAGAGAAAATAGCTTTCCAACTGTTCTTCAGACTAGATCCTTTAAATTTAGTTTCGTTTTAGAGGACTGCTAAGGTTTCATGAATTTTAAAAGTTAGAATGTCAATGTGTTCACCACAAATTATTATTAATAAATATATATATAAATAATATATGTATACCTAGTGTATTCTTATTACTTATATAACTATGTTAGTGTGTTTGTTCCTTGTCTCTCTCTGGTTGAGTGTAAGAGAAGGCCTTAAAGCCCAAACTCTGCCAGATTAAATAAAATTATTATTATTATTGTTATTATTGTTATTATTATTATTATTATAATTATTATTATTATTATCACATATACAGAGTGCAAGCTATTTAAAACAATGGCGTGAATTATTTTAAATAAGTAAGTACAAATAAGTTATTTAATCTTTTAAAATCATTATTTACTTTAGAAAAGTTAAAAAGTGATAGAAAATAAGCATGTGATTAGCTATAAAAACACAATATATTTTGCAAATCGTTATATGAAGAACAACTAAGGTAAAAAATCTTTCCCAGAGTCTGTTCATCAACTTTAACAGAGTTGTCCAATTTCCACCTCATATTCACAACGCTAAAGCCAACGTTAGAACTTATTTGTATTCAATACCTGAAATTCTCGAAGTTCTAGTAAATCGTGCATGATGAAAAACAAATGATGTGATGTAGAAAATCGAATTGTTTGGGTTTAACACGAGACCAAATGGATGTGCACGAATCGATTCGTTAGCTTTTACATCTCTTTCGTCTGACGAGTCAGTGCTTATGGAAGGTAAACGTGTCCCATTTCGAGTAAGTGCCACGTGAAAGAGAATTCGTTAAAGGGTTGCGTGAGACATTTCTGCTCGAGCATGTGGTAAGAACATAATATGCTAGAGGCAGACAGTGAATAAGAATAAAAAGAATTTGTTCGCCTTGACGTCACTAACGATCAGTTCTAAAAAAATAAACTTTATTCTTCATTCTTGAAAAAATCCAGACGCATAGGTTAAGAAACCTGTGAACGATAATTAAGTGAAAGAAGAGCTTTCAAGTGGAAATTAAAACCAAGGACGAAACAGATTAAGCAATGATTTGTTACATAGTTAAAACGATTATCTACTCTTAAATATCTATAAAAAAAACCGTAATTATTCACTAGGGAATATTTTGACAAACATTTATGATTAAAACCTAATAATAAATTATAGCATTCAGAGTGAATTAATGTGGCTGTGGGATCTAGAGCATTACTGTTTACCCCTAGGTGCCCTAACATTGTGCCAATCATGACGGAGCATATAAAAGGTTAATACTAGACTTGCTAATTAGGTTCTTCTAGTTCCCCCTTTCAATTATCCGACCTCTATTAGTTCATTAAATGATAAAATATCAGGCATTAACTGATTATACTTTCAGATTAAGTAATAGCGAAGGATTAATTCTAAATTATAATAAAAAAGCTGAAGCAATATAATTAAGATCGACAAGGGGTTCAGCAAAGACGACACTGAGTAGTCGTTTTGTAGGCTGTGATAATTATTAATTTTCAGAATAATTAATTCCCATGACTGTTTAATTAATAAATGGTTATGGAATCAGAAATGCTCGGAGAAAGGTAGTACATGCGACAATAGCAGAAAATGTTATTTATTATGGTACAAGTACCTAATCTTAATTCTCTGAAAGGCTTAGGAGAAAGTTTATCTATATTTTTTCCTATTTAAATATTTAATTACGTTGAATTTTAAAAAATCCTGAGGTATTTACACAACAGAGTATACTATACGAAATAAAACTTTCAACGGATTTCACTTGTACCACATTTTTTGAGCTCTTATATTACAGACTCTCAGCACCCCATTGTGCTGATAAAATGACCCCATTGACAAAAATGGCAAGCGTCAATATATTTTGCACTTTAGGCCTAGCCTTTACAGCGAAAAGTGAAATGACAGAAGAACAGATCACTGTAAACACATTAAATAAATTTGTGCTATTCTATAAATACAAAATTGAGATTAAATGGTAGGCATATTATGTTGAGTCAAACTTTCCAACTTCAACTCTGATCAGGTGGCTATGGAACTTCAGAGGACTTAAGTTAATAATGAAAATGAATGCAATCCTTGTTAAATTTTGGATATAAATCAGTAATGGTAAGGGGTTCGATCTTTGACCAGCCGATGGAATTTTTGCGTGCGTAGGTGTAGCAGTCTCATGTAGATTTAACAAGCGTGTAAAAGAAATCCCGCAGGACAAAATTCCAGCGCACCAGCGACGGTCACAAGCATAAGAAGTAGTAACCCCCGTCGTTAAAAAAAACCATGACATCCAAACGGAAATCTCTATGATTTTTATTTTGCTTTAATCTAGACAATTATTTTCCGAATTGTTGCCATTCTTTTTTGTTGCAATCTGAGATAGTTGTCGCAATACAGAAGTAAAACAACAAAGATGTAATTCAAACTAAATGCTTGGACGCAGAAATCGTAAGTTGGTAAAGTTCCAGGAGTGGCACTTGAAAATTAATGAGGCATTCCAAATTGCTATGGAAGGAGGAATGTTATGCTTTCAGGAGTCTTGTAATTAGTGGGTTATATAATCATGCAAACTTCCCTACTATATAAGAAAACGCTTTTAAATGACAATAGACGAATCCGTATTCCAGGTCGATACTACAAGCAGAACTTCTGTATAAGCAAAGATTGAGATATCTTCTATAGAATACTCCTAATTAAATATATTTATATCCACGGAATCTTAGCACATCTTGAATGAAAGTGGACATACTGGGGAACTAAAATTCGTGCCACATCTAATTAATAACTTTAATAGATTATTTATCAAGATACAAAGCCACAGTAAATTTTTTTAAATTAAATTTATTTGTTATTATTAGGGGGCGGATTTCTATGACATGCCATATTTTTCCCCTTTGCATTATTTCTGGTTTCCGACTAATTTTAACCCGATTCCAAGCATCCTGGTGAAAATGGAACGGCTTTTATTGTGCATATAACTGCATATTTAGGAAATTTTAAACTATTGTAGCATATTTAGTATGAATATTCATATTTAGGTCATATGTTTTGGCATATTTGTGTGCATATTAAAGAAATTTTGAAGTTTCGTATCATATTTTGTAAATTTTGCATTATACTGATACTTTTTTGAGAATTTACAGGTATTTTAAATAATTAACATTATATTTTAATAAAACGAATTGTAATGTAACTTAAAAAATATATACATAATGTGTAAGTGGTAAAGTCATATTTTAAATTTTATTGGTCATATTTTAATGTTTTTTAGGTCATAAATGCACGCATATATCCTATTTTTTAGGTCATAGAAATCCGCCCCCTAGTTATTATTAAATTTCATTACCTACATTATTTCACATTTAGTACAAGTAAAAACAAATAAAACCAACATTCCCCTATACGAGCGAAGCTCGTGTTTAGGGGGTATAGTAGATTAATATAATTCTAATTATATATCAATGCACAAGGACTTCCTGTTAAGTATACTACAAACGAAAAATTATAAATGTAGGAGTACAATGTATACAAAAATAATTTTCAGCATTAACCTGTGGTTTATATAGAATTTACAAGTAAATAAATAAATAAATTGGGTTGAAACATTGAAAGACCAAACCAAATTAAAGTTGTGCTACTAATATTATATAATTTTTTTCCCTCTTAAAATGTTTAAGATTGTAATTTACATATTCAGGGTGCTCAGCAATAAAATTGTTACACGATTTCAAACCACAATTTTGAACCATAAGTTAACAAAGTGGTAAAATTATTTATAGAGGAGTTTTTGTTCGCTTGAAAAGAATAGATCCAGAAACTCATCACAACTTTATATATGGTGACAATGATTTTATGAGAGTAGGGAAAGTAAAAAAGCAATGTAAACGATTTTGAAAACATGCTTGAGTGTTTGGTCATGGCAGAGAATGAAATATTGACGTACTTTAAGAGCTTAAATGATGAGAGCTCGCAAACTCAAGTGCCAATACCGTTATGAGCGTGGAGGAGGCTGGAGCAGATTATCTTCATCCGAGAGAGGGCATTCAACCCTTCGCAATTTATTCTCTCGTGCTAAAGTGAGAGCTAACAAGTCTCATATCGGTCATCACATTGTACTGACTTGAGAACAAAGCGATCTATCTTGTTCGATATATTTCGTACTTTGCAATCAATTTACTATGCTGTATCCAAACGTATTTTATACACATGAGAATATCTTATGTAGAGAATACAGATATTATATTAAATTAGACAAAAAATAGTGCTCCTGAAGTTATAACATTTATAACTAGGGCTCGGATGTTTATGACCTAAAAAGTGGAAAATACGACCGCAAAAATGCTCTTAAAATGGCTAAATATAACATAATAAAATAATGTATTTTCAAAAAATAAATATCCCAATTTAAAAAGGGTTCGGATGTTTATGACCTAAAAAAGTGGAAAATATGACCGCAAATATGCCCTTAAAAATGACTAAATTTGACACAAAAATTATAAATATGACCTAATAAAATAACGTATTTTCAAAAAATAAATATCCCAATTTAAGAAGGGTTCGGATGTTTATGAACTACAAAAGTGGAAAATATGACAGCAAATATGCTCTTAAAATGACTAAATATGACACAAAAATTATAAATATGACATAATAAAATAGCTTATTTTCAAAAAAAGAATATCTTAATTTCAAAAAAAGAATATCTTAATTTAAAAAAAGGGTTCGGATGTTTATGACCTAAAGTGGAAAATACGACCGCAAATATGCTCTTAAAATGACTAAATATGACACAACAATCCTAAATATGACCTTATAAAATAACGTATTTTCAAAAAATAAATATCCCAATTTAAAACGTTTAAAGACACTAAATTCTTACTTCACATGATAATCAGATTACTTTTTAACAATTTTGATGACTTACAGTTTTACTTGTAATGAACTTCTAGTTTTAAATAACTTGTTCCTCTTTGCTCGCTTCATCAGCTCCAAATACTCGTAATATTTTGTAGACCTTGCATGTCTCCATAAAATATGAACAATTGTATTCATTTTATAACTTAAGTTATGTATTAATTTAGTATGAACATTAAATTAATGAAATAAATTTCAAATTTAGCTTGACTATGTAGTACATACAATGTACAGTTGTGCTCTTTTACCGAATTTAGAACTGAAATATGACGTTAAATTACAAATATGGCCAAAATATCACCAATACCACAAAAATGACCAAAGTATGACTTTATATGCAAAACGGTTTGATTAGGATAACAAATGTGCAATTCGTGTTTAGTTTGGGTTTGCGGCGATAACGGAGGTCAGGATAAAAATACGACATGTCGTAAACATCCGAACCCTATTTATAACAAAGTTGTAGAAACATGTAGCTTTTATTTAGATACTAAAGTGAGAGTTCGTCATTAAGAATAAAACATAGTAAAAGCAATAAGAAAAGTCGAAAAAACAAGAAGTAACTGAAAGCAAAAATAAAAAGTTTCACTTGTTAGAATAAAACAAACGTAATACTTTAAAGTTATCAACGGTAATACCACAAAAGGTTATATTATCACTAAATTTGCGAAAAATTTAATAATAATAAATTACTACATTTTATAATTATCCTATTGGTCCCTTAACTGTTTTAGCATATCCTTTCTGTCTTATACAAGAAACAGTTATTTCCCAATCCAGCTCACTTCTCCCAGAAGATGGAAGCGGATACAGCTGCCGAAAGCTTGGAACCAATCCTCCAACTCACCAGGTTGGATGCTCGAGAAACAATAATGTATTCTTAACACTGGCAAAGCCTGAAGTCACACATAAATAATATGTAATCAGTGTGTAATTGGGTTTTGTGTTGCTCGATGGGAAACAACTACCGAACGTAGGGCTGCTCGCCCATTGTGTTAAGAGTCGTGGGCTGTAACATTTTTTAATAGTAATATTTCTAATCTTAACTTACCTAAATTAGTTGTAAAATCGAAGAGTTTTTAAAACATAGATTTTTCCTAGGGGCTTTCCTGAAAATAATATTTCTTACTGTTTCTGCAAGACCATTGTGTTAATATTAACAGAACACTAGGTACAGACGTTATCGGGCGTTTAAAGTCTAATTTTGGACAATATACGAAAACAAAATACCATTGCTGTTGTGTTTATTATCGTGTGTAGACAATGCTGCCTATTGTTTTATTATCAGAGTAATGTATAGTTAGCCAATTAAGATACATTTGACACAGGGGAGTCAATTCACGCTTCAAATAAATTTGTACTAATCTGTAAAAATTTATCTTACTGCTTCCCCCACCTGAAATTTATGAGAGCTCTTTAGTTGCCCTAAAAATGTTGGGTGCCATTTATGAGAGCTCGTTGGTGGACGTAAAGTGATGTGGAATTTTATAGGGGTGCCAGCTAGTTTGCTCAGTCAGTAGATTATTGCAGTCGATCTTATCTAGGGTCGTGGCTAGAGAAAGTTCAAGGGTCAGAAACAAAAGGGGGTTCAATTACAGGAATCTTGAAGTAACAAAAATATATAAGTGGTTCCAAAAAAATAATATATTGTCCAAAATACTTATTCGTAAAATTGCAGAGTTAAGGTAGTTAAGAATCCAGATGTTGTAAGTCCTTTTTACAGTAAGTTATATTTCGTCGATATAAAATATAAATTGCACTTTGTTATTTTATGTCTATTAATTATTTAATGTTCTTAAGTTCTACGCGCTTTCACTTTCTAGGAATTATTTTATATGACATGTCGAAGAAATCTATTTTGTATAGCGCGGACTGAAATATTTATTACACTTGCAAAATTCTCGGGCGACAATTAAAAGCTCCGCTCCGGATCAGATTAAAGCGTTACTAGTTTAATCTATGATTGCACTTATTAATTAACTTTATTATTCTCAATGTACGCGCAGCGATGTGAATTTATCTAACTTCTATCTATTTATTAAGCGCGGATAATAATTACATTGTAATACAAGATATATATTTTACGTTGTCCAGTGGTGTCGTCTCGTCGTTGTATGTCCGTCAAGTGGTCCCGGGTTCCTCTGTGTTAGCGGTAATATCACTTCTGAGTTTTGTCTCTTGCTAGTCTGTCATTGGTCAAGTATTCTTTCTACTATTTCCTAATTGGTTCAGAATGAATCTTTCTGCTATATGGTTTGAAAATTAGTCGGTTAGGAAACGTTGAAACTGGCTAGGACATTAATTCCAGCTGTCAAGGTAATGACGGCGACAGTGAGACGGTCAGGCCGGATGTATACCGCCCACAAAATATGTTTCTGTTGATAACTAGGGTCACTGAAGGTTATCATTGCTGGTATTGTTTTTATTGGATAGGCTGATTTTATCTGCGTCGAATGATCTAAGTCTGCATTCTATGTGATGAAAAATATAGGAGTTATTTATAGTGTCTGCTTAAAATGATATAACGGGTTAATCAAACCTGTAGTGTTGTATCTCAAGTTGTCGATAAAGTTATGCTCTTTTATATGGTGTAATTCGTTTTATTGTAGTGATTTTCTGTAATGAATTATTGATGTTTGAAGTTAGCTGTTTTCTGTGTAGTATGGGAGATCTGTGTTGCGGGTTGTGTATGCTATACTCGGGCTATCATAAAGGACTGTCACAAATTGACCGGGCGATCGATTATGAAACAAGGTTAAATATTGCAATAGTATATTGCCATATGTGCGTTATTTCATAATCAATCGTTCTTTCCATTCCCAAATCTTCTATCTATTAGTACTTCTCGTCCTACGTCAGTTTTTTTTTTTTTTTTTATATCATATGTCGATTTTCACTTTCGTACGAATTAACTTTCTTTATATATCATATGCTTTCAATCATATTTTTTTTTTTTTTTTTTTGCTTATCCTACTTTCATTATATTCTTTCTTAATTGTTCATCATTATCTTATCTTTTCTTAGTGCATAATTAAATAATCATCGTCCTTACATCACCTGGTTCCTAATTAGGTCTGCAGTGGTTACAAATACAAACATAGAAAAATACATAAACACTAAAATACAAATAAATTTTATAACACTGTTTTACCTTGAAATCATTCTTCTCAATTAGTCGTAGTTACCTTTCCGTATTGTGTCCAATGTCCATTTTATACACTTGAAACAAAAATCAAATAATTATAGGTTATTAATGAAAATTATTATAACATAAAATTGAAATTCGTCGTTGTAAACCTTATTCTTCAAATCTTCCTATTTCTTGTTTCTTCTAATATCAAAAAACTGTTATTGCGAAATGATGGGGCATGTTGTTCTTCCCTATAGTATCTTAAATAACTCAAATATTTATGTTCAAACGTTACATATTCCATACCGAACTCCTTACTAACCCGTAAATTGTTTTACTCATACCTCTTCATACCTTTTAGTATATTTATTGATTTAAGTACTTTTTATTTTCCTACGTCGTTAATTCATTCATTTTCTTTCTCCTCATTTACTATCTTTCATCATTATTTTATCCTTCATTATTTCGTCGACTTATGGCTCATATTTTCATCGTACCTTTGTACGGAATAACTTCATCATTTTTACCTTCATCTTTACTTCAACTTATGTCCACATAATTCGTAAACAATTCTACTTGATCAGTTATAAGGAGAGGTTGGGTTATATCAGTTGTACATACTTATTTTCATGTAAAATAATTGTTTTCTTTTGAAAAATAAAATTTGGAGTAATATTATATCCTATTCTTATTCAATAAATGGAATTAAATTGTCAAAATTTAGCTTATATTATAATGTTCATTTTACTTAATAATAAAATCAAATAATAGTGTGATCCACTTGGTCAAATGAATGTTTTATCTCTTCAGTAAAATATTCAGAGGGGAGATGCCTACTTAAATATTAACTATATACAGAGAGTCACTTCAATGGCAATTACACTTACATTTTATAGTGAAATAATTGCTGTGAGGTCATACTATATTTGATATCGTAAGCCTCATATCCTAATAGTCTTTCAGCAATTAGTGGTGTGGCATATTCAACTCAACCATAAATAATACATTCGCCGAATGACGTTAGGTAAAACACTAATTTGAGAAGATAGAATCACGCTAATTATTTTGCATGTCAGTTCGAAAAAATGTTTTCGTTGTCCAAGTTCATTATTCCTTGTTTTGTCCTTCACTGTACCTCCTGCTATCAATCTATCTGCAAGATTAAGGATTATGGGCCATAACATGATATGGTTTCAGTAATTGTTTTCTATATTTTCCCAGGATTTTGTTGGGGTTGTTAGGATAATGCAATTGAAATGTGTCAGTTCCGTATTTTGCTTTCACGACGAAGGGACCGCGAAATGGGAGGGAAAATTTCTTTTGTCTTTGGTGTAACTTACTTGAGATGACATTGGCTTTAAGTAAGACATAATCTCCTGGTTCAGGGTTCCATCTTCGCCGGGGAGGTCTGGGCTTGTTTTTTCGCTTGGACCATCTTTGTTGCAGTCTAGAGAGAATGGCTTTACAGACGTCTAGGTCAGATTTATGGCATGTGTTGAGTACAGGGGGAGAGTTCTTGAATAGGGGGCTAATGTTACACTGCGTCACAACTTGCAAAGGAATTTCCTTAGTTATATTGTGCCTTGTTTCGTTTAGAATTGCCTGTATTGGCTTTAAGTATTTAAACCAATTCTTATGCTGTCGATGAGTTAATAGTCGTAAGTACGACACTACTTGTTTGATATATCGTTCACTGATATTTCCAGAGGGATTGTAAGCCGAGCAATGTAAGGTCTTTATGCCTAATTTCTGGAGTCCTTGGTTCCACTTTTTGCTTGAGAAGATACTCGCATTGTCTGTTAAACAGGATCCGACGTTGCCGAATGTGCCGACATATTCCTCCACTTTCTTTAAGTATATCTTAGTAGACAAATCTCTTATGGGGTATAATGCTACTAGTTTAGAGAACACGTCTACAAGAAGGAAGATGAATTGGCAACCGAAATTACTCTTAATAAGGGGTCCTAATATGTCTCCACAAATAAGTTGGTTAGGCTTGGTAGCCTCTATAGAATTTACTGCGACTTCGTAAGCGGTATTCTTACTTTTACCCACTTGGCATAAATGGCAAGTTCTTATATACAGTCTGACCTTACGTCCAAGTTGTCGTATATAAAAATGTTCGCTTATGGCGTCAATCATTTTCTCTGTTCCACTATGGGCTAAATTTTCATGATAGCTAGCTAAGATGTCATTTTCTAGAGCTTTTGGGATGTATGGTCTCCAAGCGGGATTTTCTTTTCCACAAAATTTGTAAGTTAAACCATTATATAAGGCTAGCGTCTTGTTTTTGCTTGTCTCGCATGGCGGGTGGGAATTAGATTGAGGAATTTCCTGCAGCTCATCCTGAATAGACGACAAATAGGGATCTACTGATTGAAATTGTGCCAAATTTGCAAGTTTACTGTTCAATTTATATTTGTCATGCACAGATATCTTCATGATTTTTACTTCTTTTTCTACTTGTCCCTCCAGACTTGCCATTCCGGGATGGTTAGGCAACCTAGATAACAAGTCCGGGAGATAATTTTGAGATCCTTTTATGTGTTCAATTTCAATGTCATACATCGCAATTTCGCTGATAAGACGTGAAACACGAGAGTTACTCAGTTTGCATTGTTTCAGGAAACTTAGGCTCATGTGGTCGCATAAAACGGTGACTTTACGGTTGTATATGTAGTGTTTATACTTATTGAGGGCTTCGTACACTGCATACACTTCCAATTCCGTCGGGTACATACGCGATTGGGCAATAGTTAGGCCTTTACTGGCGGTGGCTATGATGTGTTTTTCGCCATCTTTAACCTGAAATAACACACTTCCTATACCACGTGCAGATGCGTCTGTCTGCACGAAATATCTGAGCGATTCATCAGGTTTCTGCAGTTTAATGGACTCGGCGAAGAGTTGCTTAACCCGGTGAAACGCAGCATCACATTCGGCGGTCCATTTCCATTTCTGATTTTTTCTGAGGAGTGGCTTTAAGGGACATAATTCCTGTGAGTAGTTTACAACGAAACGTGATTGGTATTGGCATACGCCAAGAAAAGACCGGAGTTGTTTTTGATTCCTGGGGGCGGGGATTTTTAAGATGGCTTCCACTTTTTCTTCATCTATTCGGCAATCCTTCCCGGATATGACATATCCGAGAAATTTTACCTCCTTCTGAAAAAAATGGCATTTTGAAATATTGAGGGTGAATCCAGCTCGATGGAGCTTTCCCAAAGTCTGATCTATATGGGCCAGGTGTTCAGCTTTGGTCCGTGATGCCACAAGGACATCATCAAGGTAGGGGATAATGTATCTATCAGTCTGCCAATCGAAAGTAAGGGCCAGGGCACGTAAAAGAGCAGCTGAGGAAGTGCGGCACCCGAAGGGTGTGCGACAGAAACGGAAATGTCGTCCTTGATAAGAAAACGAAGTCAAATCCCGTGAATCGGGGTGAAGGGGTATCTGCCAGAAGGCGGAAACTAAATCTGTGGTAGAGAAATAGTTCCCTTCTTTGGCGCGGGAAAGAAGTTCGTCGGAAGAAAGGGGTCTATAATTATCTTCTTGTGAATCAGAGTTAATTGAACGGGCATCGATTGTGAGGCGTACATCGCCAGAGGGCTTAAGTACGATGCATAATGGGTTTGAAAAGGGGCTATTTGAATTTTCAATAATTCCCTGCGAAATCATGTCCTGTATTACAGTGGAAACTTTCTCACGTAAGCTCAGTGGAATCGGTCGTGGTTTGTGTCTGACAACATCTGTAGATGGTCGGATTATTCTGTGCGTGTACAAACGGCATTTACCAATTTTATTGGAAAATAAATCCTTATATTTGTACAAGACATTGAATAAATCCTTCCGTGTGACTGTATCTAAATCATGTGCTTCATTGACTTTGAGTGTGATTAGGTCTTTTATTTCATCTTGAGTGTGAATGTGATTTATTTGTGTTTCTGTAACAAACATATTTTCTTTAAGCTGTGAATTCTCAGAGAGTACGTCATTCATTGTCTGCGTTGAAGAGGGTCCGTCTGTGGAGATGCGGAGGAGGGGTTGTTGTTGTATTGTTAAAGTTTCAACGAAAAAGGTATCCTCGCTCACGTCAGGCGCGCAACTGGCTTGAGCGGGGAAATGGGGAATTGTAGTACAGAACGGTATAATCTGTTCGTCCCTGTTACCATCAATGAAAGCAAAACTGTCATTTCTGAAATTTATGATTGCTTCCAGTTGCCGAAAAATCCCCAAACCAACAATTATAGGTAAATTGAGGCCTGTGATTACCAAGAATAAAGTTTCTATGGTCTGTCCAGCTAATGTCATAGGTATTAAACATTGCAGTTTAATTCTACATCGCTGTTTACTGGCTGCTAGAAGAGCTGTCATATTATACACTGGTAAGACTTGTGTTATAGCTTTAGTCCTTTGAAGCTCCAAGAAGGTGGAATGTGATATAACTTGTGCATCACTTCCGGTATCTAAAGTAACAGGATATTTCTGATCACCAATGGCGACCTCTATGACTGGGGGACGCTGATTGGCGCTCAGAAGTTCATCCCTCTGCAATATGCCCACAGTTATGTCAGTTTCATCATTGTTTATGTTGTCTTGAAAAATTCCCGGTGTTGTAGTTTTGTGGTTTACTATAACATTGTTGTCATTTAGCACATTATTAGGTAGACTTGTTTGATTATTGTCAATAACAGTAGATGGAAGTGCTTTGCCAACAATTACATTGCGGTCAACAATTGGATTGCTAACACTGGCATTGTTGCATTCCATTAACAATTGTTGTGGATTTTCATTGTTATCTTTTGTCTGTGAATGGATTGTTATTTGTGGTGGTGTTACATCATTCATATATTTTTCTTTCCCTAGTGGTGCATTCTTAATGCTAGTTGCTGCTATTGGAAATTTTGTTATGCTGGGCATGTGATTAATTTCCTTGGATTTCGCAAATAGGGAGTTTCTTACACTATGAGAAGTAGTATTTACAACAAGAGGATTATTTACAATGCTACTATTACCATGTATGACATTCCGATTTACTTGATTACCTCCATTTTCGCTCAGCAGAGCTGCAGGGCCTAGCACAGGAGGTCGGAGTAAAGGCCCTAATCGTTTAAAGTTACAGTAGCGACTGGAGACTGGGTTCGACTCTCTGTAACATTCGGATTATTACTGGTTCGATTCCTAACATCATGAGTATTATTTCTTGCGTCCTGATTATTATTATTTCTGACATATCGAGAGTTATTTCTGCCTCGATAGTAAGGACGGAAATATCCTTGATTATATTGTGGGCGGCTGAACCATGATGGACCCGTGTTACCAAAGCTACGGCGATTCTGTCCACGATATCCATAATTATTACCTGTATTGTTATACCTGCCGACGTAGTTATTGTAGGGGCGTGGCCTGAAACTTCTCCTGCGCCAATAATTGTCCCTAGTGTTGCGCTGGTACTCATTCTGGGGCCAGTGTGGTGCAGGGCTCGCAGAATCATTGTTATTATATTCTGTGTTTTGATTTTCCTGGTTTTGTTTTACATCATTTGGATTCATGTTTGACCGCATTCCATTCCCAAAAGCGATATGGTCAGCATGTGTTTGAACCAAATTTATGTTCTTCCGTTGAGTTTGATTCGCGGATACTTGAGGAGGGTTGTGCCTGGTAGTTGGGAACAGAGGGTCTTGCAGCGACTTTAATAGTCTCAGCATCTCAGCTGTAGTTTGGGGAGAGGCAACGATGAGGCTATTCTTAATTACCGTCGGAAAGTGGTAGTAGAGGGCCTTCAAAAAATCGGCCTCGCTGATTTCAGGCTTAAGTAGTTGCCTACTTTCACATAGCGAGATAAAGTACTCGAGGTAATTCTGGCCATTACTTCGATCGTATTTCCCGTGAAAAACCTTCAACCTAGTACGCTGTTGTTCAGATTCTGACCAGAATTCCGCTAAAAACATTTCTTCGAACTGTTGTACATTCAACTGATTGTCATAGTTAATGACCTGCAACCAACGAGCAGCTGTGGACTTTAATGATTGAGCAACAAAAATAATTTTGAGATGTTCAGGGACGTTTCTTAGAGTGAAGTAGGTTTTTAGATCTTTAATGTATCTCACAGGGTTTGTTTTTGATGTATCCTCGAAAATGGGGAGGGGGAAATCTGAATTATTAAGAGAAAAATTGCAGTTTGCGTAGTTCTGGTTTTCGCGATTATTTCCTGCCGCTTGGTGTTGCAGTCCATTGTTCGGTTTGGGAAGGGGTGCTGGTCGTTCTGGAATTTCAGGTTCAGATGGTATGGGGTCAGGGGCCGATGAGGTAGAAGGTGTATTACATACATGGGGTACCATAAGATTTTCCCTTGATTGCTCAACAATTCCTTCTTGATCTCGAACTCTTTGTCTCAAGATGTCGAATTCAGATTGTAAGGAAACTAACCTAGTATTATTGTTTACTGTGGCTCTTTCAACTGTTGTCACTTGAGCCCGGACTGAGTCTATTTGATTAGTTAACACCTGTTCTGTGTTAGCAAGTTGATTTGTTACACGAGTGTCCAGGCTTTGTAGTTCACTTGTGATCTGAGTTCTATGTCCTTGTATTAAATCCTTGACTTGAGAAGTCTGACTGTTGATATCAGCTCTTAATTGCTGATTTTGGATATTCATGTTCTCAATCTGTGTGTTCATTGTTGTGTTAATATTAGATATTTGTGTATTCATTGTAGTGTTAATCTCATCTTTTAGTTGCTGGTTTTGTGAGTTTAAGTTAGCATTAATTGTGTTGATTTCATCTTTTAGCTGTTGGTTTTGTGAGTTTAAGTTAGCATTAATATTATTAATTTGGGTATTCATTGTGGTGTTAATCTCATCTTTTAGTTGCTGGTTTTGTGCTGCCAGTTGAGTTATTTGTGTTGATAGTTCTGAAGTGATCTGTGTCATCATATTTTGCATTTGCTGAAAGAAGTCAGTATGAGGGGGTGTGTCTGTGTTGTTTCCAACAGCTGGAGTAGGGTTCATTGTTACACTCGGGTTTACAAGGTTAACAGTTTCTGGGTTTTGTGTATCTACACAAGAAGGTTGCATATTGTGAGCAAGGTCAGCTTCTGGCACTGTACTACTCTCTACGGGGGTTTGAGAAGTCGCAGGTTCATTCACTTTCGTAACAGGCGGAGTTGCATGCTCGCTTGAACATATTATATGAGTCTCCGAATTTTTCTCCATCGTCTTATACTTTTTAGAATTTCTTAATTTCATACAAAAAAAATTTACTATTAAAATTTAAATAAAAATCAATGGCAAAAAAAAAATTAAATTAAACTTGAAAATTAAATATAAAAAAATTTAATTAAAAATTACTTTACTGCAAGGAGAAAGATTCAAAGTTCGACACTTAAAGGTTGTTCAACGATACCCATTAGGATCCAACATTGATGGTGGTGATGATGTCCTCGTCTCTCGGTGTCCGGGGGAAGTGTGATGATTAATCCATTGCCTGCCCACAAATTTAACTAACACTGAAGTTATGTAAATTTTCAACACTGAAGTTAAACTTGGAGCACTGATGTATGGTGAGTTGTGTTCCAAAAATTTAGTGGTTAATTCGTTGAAAAAAAAATTGGAAAAATTTATGGTTCTTTTCGGTTTCTGTCCCTCGATACTTTCAATTCAAGCCCTTAATGTTGAGTGCGCCATTTATGAGAGCTCTTTAGTTGCCCTAAAAATGTTGGGTGCCATTTATGAGAGCTCGTTGGTGGACGTAAAGTGATGTGGAATTTTATAGGGGTGCCAGCTAGTTTGCTCAGTCAGTAGATTATTGCAGTCGATCTTATCTAGGGTCGTGGCTAGAGAAAGTTCAAGGGTCAGAAACAAAAGGGGGTTCAATTACAGGAATCTTGAAGTAACAAAAATATATAAGTGGTTCCAAAAAAATAATATATTGTCCAAAATACTTATTCGTAAAATTGCAGAGTTAAGGTAGTTAAGAATCCAGATGTTGTAAGTCCTTTTTACAGTAAGTTATATTTCGTCGATATAAAATATAAATTGCACTTTGTTATTTTATGTCTATTAATTATTTAATGTTCTTAAGTTCTACGCGCTTTCACTTTCTAGGAATTATTTTATATGACATGTCGAAGAAATCTATTTTGTATAGCGCGGACTGAAATATTTATTACACTTGCAAAATTCTCGGGCGACAATTAAAAGCTCCGCTCCGGATCAGATTAAAGCGTTACTAGTTTAATCTATGATTGCACTTATTAATTAACTTTATTATTCTCAATGTACGCGCAGCGATGTGAATTTATCTAACTTCTATCTATTTATTAAGCGCGGATAATAATTACATTGTAATACAAGATATATATTTTACGTTGTCCAGTGGTGTCGTCTCGTCGTTGTATGTCCGTCAAGTGGTCCCGGGTTCCTCTGTGTTAGCGGTAATATCACTTCTGAGTTTTGTCTCTTGCTAGTCTGTCATTGGTCAAGTATTCTTTCTACTATTTCCTAATTGGTTCAGAATGAATCTTTCTGCTATATGGTTTGAAAATTAGTCGGTTAGGAAACGTTGAAACTGGCTAGGACATTAATTCCAGCTGTCAAGGTAATGACGGCGACAGTGAGACGGTCAGGCCGGATGTATACCGCCCACAAAATATGTTTCTGTTGATAACTAGGGTCACTGAAGGTTATCATTGCTGGTATTGTTTTTATTGGATAGGCTGATTTTATCTGCGTCGAATGATCTAAGTCTGCATTCTATGTGATGAAAAATATAGGAGTTATTTATAGTGTCTGCTTAAAATGATATAACGGGTTAATCAAACCTGTAGTGTTGTATCTCAAGTTGTCGATAAAGTTATGCTCTTTTATATGGTGTAATTCGTTTTATTGTAGTGATTTTCTGTAATGAATTATTGATGTTTGAAGTTAGCTGTTTTCTGTGTAGTATGGGAGATCTGTGTTGCGGGTTGTGTATGCTATACTCGGGCTATCATAAAGGACTGTCACAAATTACACAGCAAGCCACTGCAGCTACCATCGTCAGGTTAAGATAATACGAATAATACTTGAAATATACTTACTATGGCTCCTTCTCCAGCACTAGCTCTTCAAAATCGAGTACGAGGCGGTATCCTGGTGGCGCTGTGATCTCTGTGTCACATTGTGCATTGTCCGGGTACTGATGTGGGAACTCCGGACTCACTACCGTGGCTCGCGGTTGCTCCCTGTTCAGATTCACAGTGCGATTGCACTCAGTCTTCCAAACTTGATCTATGGACACTGAAACAAGAAGAAATTAAATAGGTGGTTAGTTTCCTTATGAGAAAGCATGCGATGGATACGTGTGTATCCCCACCTGTAATATATATTTTTATTCCCACTAAAACTAAACTCTGCAACGCTATATCACAAAAGGGAGGTGGATCGCTCCCTCACCTAGCTTTATCTTTTTATTTTGCCAGTAGACGGTAGAATTTTACAGCATGCCGTCAATGGTGACTCTTAAAGATTGTTTCATGACCAGAGCCGCTACTTCTTTATGAAATACATTCTTAATTTGTGTGTACCTTGAGGTTTTCCCAGTGCTGAGAATGGATAATGGTTTCTAGGGCTTCCAACCAGGTGAGTCGGAGCTTTCGGCAGCTTCTGAAGAAGGGAGATAATTGGGAAAAGGTCTGGGTTATGTAGGCAAAAACCATGCTAGTATTGGAAACTACCAGTTAGCTCAGTTCTCCCAATGATGGTAGCGGAGTAAGTTGCCGAATGCTCGGAATCAATCCTCTTACACATCCAGTTGAAAGCCCAACCACTTCTTAGAACTATGTTAGATCAAAGACCATAGTGGTCTAATGAATGAGCCTGACACCCGTTTTGGGGTCTAGGATTCAAGTTCCGGTCAATGCCAATTTTACAAGTTAAATAACCCCTCATTCACTCCAGTCTCATGAATTATTGCTGACTAGCATGTGCCCGCGGCTTCGCCCGCGATAAAAAAAGAGCATAAAGTTAGAGCATAATAGTTAAATCATTATATTTATTAACACCTAAATCACGTGGACTACATGTCACGGTTAGATATCGTCGCCTGGTAAAAGCGATCTCAGATTCGAGTTCCTTGGCCCAGAAAATCCCTGTATAGCGAGTTTCGTCCAAATCGAACAATGTTTAACCATATTTAGGTCTATGTTGATTATCCCTCTTCCGTACAGGTTGAAAATTTCATATGTCTACGGGCCTTGACATTCTAAACAAATGAATCGACCAGCGTGGGCTTACAACATTCTAGCGATCGCGATGTTTTTATTACCACGGTATGACAAAAATAGCCAAAGCCAACTGCAATTGATTTGACATTGAAATGTATTACTGAAATCTGATGCTTCGACAGCGCTAAAATCACGTTTTCTGCCAGTTTTTCACTCACAACTCGCGAACGAAAGCTAAAATTAAAAATCCGGCTTCGATGCGCATTCGCCCACCTTTCAGCCCACCTATGTTTAAAATTTCAGATCTCTGCGTTCAGGAGATTTCGCTGGGCATCGTGGACAGACAGAAAAATACGTCCTTTTATTATTTTAAGATAGGATGTGCCCGCGGCTTCGCCCGCAATAATTATTTCAAAAATAAAAAATAAAAAATTAAGAGCATAATAGTTAAAACATATTTATAAACACCTAAACCACGTGGACTACATACCACGATTAGATAGCGTCGCCTGGCAAAAGCGATCTCAGATTCGAGTTCCTTGGTCCAGAAAACCCCTGTATAGTGAGTTTCGTCCAAATAAAACAATGTTTGACCATATTTAGGTCTATGTTGATTGTCCCTCTTCCGTGTAGGTTGAAAATTTCATATGTCTACGGGCCTTGACATTCTAAACAAATGAATCATCCAGCGTGGGCTTACAACATTCAAGCGATCGCGATGCTTTTATTTCCACGGTATGACAAAAATAGCCAAAGCCAAATGCAATTGATTTGACATTGAAATGTATTACTGAAATCTGATGCTTCGACAGCGCTAAAATCACGTTTTCTGCCAGTTTTTCACTCATAACTCGCGAACGAAAGCTAAAATTAAAAATCCGGCTTCGAGGTGCATTCGCCCACCTTTCAGTCCATCTATGTTTAAAATTTCAGATCTCTGCGTTCAGTAGATTTCGCTGGGCATCGCGGACAGACAGACAAACACGTCCTTTTATTATTATAAGATAACATGTGCCCGCGGCTTCCCCCGCGATAATTATTTCAAAACTTAAGTGCATAATAGTTAAATCATATTTATTAACACCTAAATCACGTGGAGTGTATTCCACGATTAGGTAGCGTCCCCTGGTAGGAAAAGCGACCTCAGGTTCCAGTTCCTTGGCTCAGAAAACCCCTGTATAGTGAGTTTCGTTCAAATCGAACAATGTTTGACCATAATTAAGCCTATGTTGATATCCTTCTTACATGTAGGTTGAAAATTTCATATATCTGCGGGCCTTGACACTCTAAACAAATGAATCGTCCACGATGGACTTACAAATTCAAGCGATCGCGATGCTTTTATTTCCAAGGTAGGCTATGAGGTATAATGACAAAAATAGCCAAAGCCAGCTGTAATTGATTTAACATTGAAATATATTACTGAAACTGATCCTTCGAAATCGCAAAAAAATACACGTTTTCTGCCCGTTTTTCACTCATAACTCTCGGAGGAAAGCTAAAATAAAAATTCCGGCTTCGAGGTGCACTTTCCGACCCTTTAGTCCATCTATGTTTAAAATTTCAGATCTCTGCGTTCAGTAGATTTCGCTGGGCATCGCGGACAGACAGAAGGACAGACGGAGGACAGACACTTCCTTTTATTAATATAGATTTAACTAACTCCGTGACGCTAACATCCCAGAAAGGACACGGCCTACCACTCGAGCGCTGAGTCTCTACCATAGACAGACGATTATTGCTAATTTAGAGAGATCAAATTGTATTCAAAATGTCATAAAAATTAAGGTACGGTTTCTTGAGCAGCCACCATGAGGCCAATTACTTCTATGGATTCTAGGTTGTTTTTTCGTTCGTAAAATGGAATTGTAGGTTCGTATATCAATTGTTTTTATATATTAACATTTTCTGGTTGGCCGGTATGATGTTCGAAACGAATGGTAGGATCGATTATGAAACCATTTTTGCTATTAGATTGAAATGCGATCAAGTCGTGTACTGCCATTGGTTAAAATTTCACTTATTTCCTCAAAAACTTACATCCCTTTCTTACTAAGTTATTCTGCAACAAATGCTCTATTTTATAATATCGGGTATTCCTGATTAATTTCCATAAAGGCATGATCCTAGGACGTTTATAATTTTTTAATTCTGTGTACAAAGGTCAAAATAGTTGAAGAAAAGAACTGAAAACCATATCTAATATGCCGTCATCTCTGCTTAGAAAACACTATTCCGTTTCGAAACTCACATAACAAAGTTAATTCTAAGTTCATTATTATCCAAGAGGAAAGATGGACTTCTTCGTAGAAGAAATCGATCTACAAGTTTCAGCAACAGAGGGAAAGTAGGGAGGTAATGAAGAATTATAACTTACATCCATTATGAAGCCTCTCGCACAGGAAGAAGTTTGGCGTGGAGCAGTCTCTGTCGTTCCACATGAAAGAGTGTGCCAGGCGCTCATTAGCTGATGGAAGATGATACACTCTCCTCAGTTCCACGCAGTCCTGCTCGCTCAGGCCGTCATCGTTCGGCTGCCGATTGTAATGATTGTGTTGAGCCCAGCCCGGAAACCAATCTATAGGAGAGAGGAAAAGAGAATTTTCATTTGTTCTGTATTTTAGTATCAAAATTCTTACATGTCAGGTGAGATAATTTCTCCAATGCGGGTGTACTGGAGAATATATCTGAAGAATACTGGAAACACCAATGGTATCTGTTAATACTAGTACCTTAATAGAATCCAGTGAGCAATATTAAACTAAATAAAAATAGCACACGTATTATAGGCATGTCTTGAATTATATCTGGCAGAAAAGATTTACAATATATTCCCGGAAAAGTTGAGTTGCAGCCCAGTCTCAAATTTACTCACGAATTGCGGCCCGTATGATTTACAGCACGTACAAATTGCGGCCCAGCATATTGAGAGGGACGTCTGAGGTCGGTCAGGTAATTAGGTATTGATCAAATGTTTAGACAAAGTCCGCCTATATACCACTATTATATTTAAAAAAAAACAGCTGAAGCCTACAGGAGATATAAGAGACCAGTTAATTAAAAAACACGTTTTAAAATTAAATTTTATTGTAAAATTGTAAAAGTACCGTTATAAGAGTGTATTGGTTTGTCTAATCACTTAATAAAAGTACAGAGTAAAATAACCCAAAGTGTACAGTGTACTGAGTTACAGTGTTTTTTTTAATCAACTGGTCTCTTATATCTCCTGTAGGCTTCAGCTGTTGTTTTTTAAAATATAATAGTGGTAAATAGGAGGACTATGTCTAAACATTTGATCTATAATTATACCACTTGAAATATGAAGTTAATCAATTAGGTATTGATCAGCTTATTAGCGTTACCCAGAAGACATCGCGGGGAGGGGGGAGGTTGGCTGAGTAGTCTCCCAAAAATCTGTATTTGTAGTCTATCTAAAAAGTTAATGTACGACAAGCGTACGACAAGAATGAAATTATTTTCATGATAGAATTTCAAATTACCCATTTCTTTTATTAATTATGTACTTAAAGATCATTAATTCAGGTTTTGTAATGTCTTTATTTGGTGTTGGGTTATTTATTAGACTTAACAGCAATAATACTCAAAATATATTTAGTAGTTACGAATTTCGGTGGGATTCGTGGTATGGTAGGGTTAGGTACGCTAATTCGTTAATTGAATCCCATCAGACATTGCATTTAGCATCTACCTTAATCCATTAATCTGAAAATGATCGTAAGGGATCTATGATTTAAGATTTAACTTATGACATGAAGAGATTTAAACTTACCACATTGCTGCTAAGAATATTAAAGTAATAATAATCAACCAGGGCGGCAAATAAAACATAGCATCAGCCAGGTAAATTATTAGTTCGACTGCAACTCGTATGCATCCTATATTCTATAGGAAAATTAGTTTTGGGAGCAAACTGCATAATTTCAGTTTGATGCCAAGACCACTCGTCTCGCTAAGAATACACTGAACCCATTCCAAATAAAACTCTGGATTCCTACAAACACACGAACAGGTTTTTAAAAATGATCAAGATTTTGGTAATATATTATTGCTTTATATTCCGAAGAGAAAAGTCTGTCCTAGGTGGAAATCCAATTAAAGTTTTCAGCTAGTGCACTGACTCCCAACTCCATTCCGTCCTCCGGTAATATCTCCCGTCTAGTATCAAATATTCCTCTGGATGTTAGGTTTGCAGAGTCTAAAGGAATATGCCTTAATTCCTGAAAAAAGTAGGACTAATTATAATAGATTATGAAGCAATTTTGCTCTGGGACAATAGAAACAACACTTTTTGGCTTCTTACTCTATAATAAATAATAATGAAATATATTGTATACCTGTTACTTCACAGTGATATCTTTGTAACTTGCATCAACGCTTCGGTCTGTCATGCTTGAAATTTATAGCTCATTCACTCGATTCTGACAGTTTATAGTAAGCAGTTCTCCCACTATAAATCATTAAGGAGATTCAGATGAAATAGAGAAATTCATGTCTGATAGCGAAATAACTTCATTATTAAAATGTCTCGAAAATTTCCTGGAAGTATTAAACAATGATACTGGCATATCACGACATATAGCCTGCGTGCAAATGTTTTAGACAGTGGAATGGGTAGGATTGTCCGTTCTAGAACCGGCCCTAAAGTAAACAAGAATGTCTGCCTCGCTCTTGAGCAGTTACGAGTAATGGACTATACGAGGTACGGTACACTCCAGAAGCAATGCATATACTGGCGACTATGCATATAGGATAGTCGCACAGTGTTAGCGGGGGATGCAAACTCAGACCTTCTGCTAGCAGCAGATATGCTAGTCAGTCCGTTTCTGTGAGTGGACGAAGGTGTAGTAAACGTTTGAGTGGTGTTTTCGATACTGGTTATTATGGGGTTTTTGCGAGAGGAACAACGTACAATCGTAAAAGTTTTGTGTGTAAAAGGTGAAAACTGCGTTAATATTCATTGTGAACTTATCTCTGAGTGTGGGGATCATGCTATGCACTATAGCAATGTGAATATGTCGATGGAATAGTATATTGTGATACAAGTGCCGTAAGCGGTGTATACGGATCGAGGAAAGAGTTTGAAAAAACGAGGCGCTTGCGCCGAGTTTTTTTCAATTTCCGAGATCCGTTATGCGCTTACGGAACGAGTATTGCATGCTATTTTTTGCACGATTATTTATATCAATTTATTTATATTAATTGAGATATTAGCTGAAAATATTATGTTTATACACTATTGAAGATGGATGTTATATTTCAGAAAGTGATTCTCATAAGTTGGTTGTTATGGGGACCGAATATTTGTCCTGTAAAAGTCGCCACAAACTGGGGGGCCTTGGTTCCGGTCTTCCATAAAGGCTTGTATTATGATGGTTTTACTTAAGGCACTTTTGCTTTTTGTAATTTTTACCGCACGGAGATTTCTTTTGTTTTCATAGCAACCAGATTGCGTGCGGGAATGTCAAGTTACGATCCACGGCAACAATATTCGTAAGTACCACTAATTAGTTAGGCTACGTCGTGCAAAAAAGTTTAAAAAGGGGAGATTGTCCACGAGTGTTCTGTCACGAGAAGGGAGGACATCTCCTGCCCGCACCGATCACGACTGTTGAGCAAAATTTGCCTTCAAACAGACTTAACCAATGGAACAGTGATGAGAATCATTAAAGAGGACTTAGAAATGGCGACAGTGAGTGCATTTTGCATCAAGACAACGAACTACCGCATAGGAACGTCTTGTTACAGAATTTCTCCTCGAGCATGGTATTGCGACACCGAGATACCCTCCTTATTCAGCTGACCTTGCTCCCTGTGATTTTTGAAGTGAAACTTCTTTAGCCGCGGTAAGGGTAAATCGAGAGCTTGTGTAACGCTCAAAAATCGTCACGAAATTAATGTAACGCTCAATCGTCACGAAATTAGTGAGGTGTGACGGAACGGACTGCACAGAAAACAATTTAACTCAATGAATAGGCTTATCCAAAGTTTAAAAAAATCCAAAAATTCAAATATAAAAAATCGAAAATGCAAAATTTAAAAAATAAAAAATATAGAAAATCGAAAATCCAAAATTAAAAAAAGATTTCAAAGATCCAAAATTTAAAAAATCCAAAATTAAAAGATCCAAAATTACAAAATTCAAAAATTCAAAGATCCAAAATTCAAAAGTTCAAAAAATCCAAAATTAAAAAAATTAAAAATTAAAAATCCAAATATTCAAAATTTAAAAATAAAAAATTCAAAAATTCAAAAAATTTAAAATCCAAAATTTAATAAACAATCCAAAATCATAAAATCGAAAATTAAAAAATGGAAAATGGAAAATTAAAAAATTCAAAATCCGAAATTCAAAAATCTAAAAACCCAATATTAAAAAGTCCAACAATCCAAAATTCAAAAAATCCATTAACCCAAAATTGAAAAATCCAAAAATTAAAATAAGTTTCACTTCTGTCGCGTGGCGTTCCACACACACTTTTTTCTTTTCTTTCTTTTTTTTTCTTGACGAACTGAAACTTGGTCTTCGTGGGAGGCAATTTTCATCGGGGGTAAGTCTGGGTTCTGCAGTTTACCAGTCTCTAAAATGGCTACCTGAAGAATGCTACAAAATGTGTATCAAAAGTGAGTTGAACGCTGGCAACTGTGCTTATACAAAGAATAAGACTATGTAGACTGTAGAGAATTAACATGTGTATGTCAGATATCTATGAGCAAATAAATAATTTTGAGAATTTTTTATGCCTTACTTTTGGAGTGTACATCGTACTTGATCCAAGATGTGTACGGAGCAGAAGTAAACAACCGAGTGTGAAAGTGCAAAGCACAGTTCGTTTTTGTGACTGTTTAGTCGATTACATAGAATAAGTCAATTGAACTTTATTTTTTAGATCAAGTTCCAAAGTCCCATTTCGATTCCCAATGTTTTGTAACTTATATATACAGGGTGTTAATAAATAACACCGAAATATTTAACTGTATATAAAGGGGACTTAGACAAGGAACTTTTAAGATTTTTGCTCTATGACTTAAAATGTGTATACTACAGGGCATCAAAGTCATTATAATTTGGTGATCATAAATTAATAATTAGGCTAAATAGGGTTAAAATGTTCATTAAATTGATTTCATGCCTTCCTAGTGATCGATAAAAACCTGACTCTTAATCAATCGTCAACAGTTAGCCTATATTCATAATTTAGTGTTTCATAATCTGCAAAATTCAGACTAATCACATGATTGGTCGCTACAGCATTAGTATTTAAAAAAACATTATTCATAACTACTGACTACAGTGTGAACGGCGAAGTTCCTTTGATTTGCATTTTTTTCTAACCTTAGAAGTCAGTGGCGGCCATGCCCTGGGAGATTTTATGCTATAACAGGAAAAATTGAATCCATAGAGCAAAACTCTCCTAATAAAAGTTGCTTGTCTATGTCCCCTCTATACACAGGTAAATATTTTGGTGTTATTTATTAACACCCTGTATATTTACAATCTGTATCTTCTCGCGGTGGACAAACCTTTTCCTTGGTGACATAAGTTCACAATTTTCTTCTATAACACAAATTATTAGAGGCTATGCCCATTATTTTTACGGCGAAGTCCAAAAACAGGTAGCCCCTTAAGCTACGCCCACTCGATATTCACATTTGCACGGACTGTGTGATGTATTTCGTTTCTTAGCGAAGAAGGATGACCAACTGTCCTTGTATACTGTCGCAAGTGCCTTGTACCCACTGACATTGTATACTGTCGCAAGTGCCTTGTACCCACCTCATTATATCTCCCACGAGGTTTGTCAGCCTGTCAACAGTCGTCTAGCGATATGACGCCACACCAACGTCCAATCACGAGTTTCTTTAAAATACGAGGACAAAAGAATTCGCTAGATCATGGTGCACCATCTTGGGTGGGTTGGGCTCTGTAGCACTATCCCAATGTGCGCCCTGTTTTTGGATTTTCCCATTTTTACTTACAATATGTGGTGTATTTCATCACATATTATGTAAATGAAAAGTACAACGAATTAATTAATTATATTAATAACTAATGTCACTTGTTTTTCTTCAGAATAAACAAATTTGCCAAGGCAACAATAAAAACAAAATGAAATCTTGTTTGCTAGATATATGTTGTAAACCATCTATATTTATAAAAGGAAGTGTTTGTCCTTCTGTCTGTCCGCGATGCCCAGCGAAATCTACTGAACGCAGAGATGTGAAATTTTAAGCATTGTGGATTGAAGGGTGGGAAAATGCACCTCGAAGCCAGATTTTTAATTTTAGCTTTCGTTCGCGAGTTATGAGTGAAAAACGGGCAGAAAACGTGCATTTTTTGCGCTTTCGAAGCATCGGTTCTCAGTAATTTCAATTGTCAAATCAATTGTAGGTGGCCTTGCCTACTTTTGTCATGATTTGGAAATAAAAGAATCGCGTCATTTTATAAGCCCATCATGGTCGATTCATTTGTTTATAATGTCAAGGCGCACAGACTCTGAAATTTTCAACATAGACGGAAGAGGGATAGTGAATAGCTTATAGGCCTAAATGGACGAAACCATGGCCTCCTTTATTTTACCAGGCCGGAGCAGTTCAATCTGACAACATTTGATTCCGGCCGGCCGGCGGTGTTGGTATATGGACGATTGAACGTTGTGTTCTGTGTTTTACTACGTTTTTTCATAGAAATTACCAGCTGTATATTGCGAGATGTAATACCATAGTGTGTTGTGTATATAGTGTGACATTTGTATAGTAATATAATATGGAAAGAATTATTGCATAATATTATTTTACGGATTCAGAAAGGTGAGTGTGTTATGTCGCGAGTACGAGCGGTTTCATTTTATGTTAAAAATCGACATAATAAATCTATCTTTATTCTTGGAGGTTTACTTTACATGTAAAATTATCAGTAACTGAAAATAAATATCATTTCGTTATTAAACTATTCTTTAAACCGTAGTACAGAGTTTTTCAAGAAACAACATAACCTTATGTTGACAAAAACCGGCCGGAACTGAATAGCTGGTGAGAGAGACTGTCCTGGCCTGGTAAAATAAAGGAGGCCGTGACGAAACTCACTATGCAGGGGTTTTCTGGGCTAAGGAACTCGAATCTGAGGTTGTTCATCCCATTCTAATCGAGGAATTCACTTCAAAGCCGGATTTTTAGCTGTTCATTAATTATTAAGCGTTTAGTTTAGGCTTATGAATGTTTCGCGTGCAAGTGGTAATAAATATGTTTTAATTATTTTGCTCTTAATTTTTAATCTTCCAAATAATTGTCGAGGCCCATGGTTGCCAGATCCGAAACGTAAAACAGTCGTACCAACAACTGAAAATAGTCGTACGCTAGTTAAAATCGTCGTACACTTTGCGAATTGTCAGGATGATGGTAATGATGATGATGATATTAATAATAATAATAATAATAATAATAATAATAATAATAATAATAATAATAATGTTATTATAATGATTGCCAAGTGAGGTACTCTGTACAAACATTTTTTCTATAAATGGTGGTTAAAATTTGCTTTTGTAAGTTCTATAACGTGCTACTGCTCCACTCACGCATGCTGACTTTGTTGTTCACCGCTACTATCAGCTAACTGGTCTCTCGTAACTGTAAACACATACAAATTGTTATCGGTACTCTTTGTCATCGGCTACCTTCAGATGTTGCAGGAAGAAATAAAATAATAATAAAATATTAATACATTGCAAATATAAGAAAGTAAGATTTCCAAATATTATTTAAAGAAAAGTATACAGCCACTTTTGATATGCACGTGTCAACATATTATACTATTAATAATAACAATCATATGATTATTATGTTCGGTCAAAATAAAACAAAAACAATAAGACTAGCTGCTCTTTATCGGTATAATTTCTTTAGAGGTTTGGATTGCTTCGTTTTGCACACGTGCGGCTAAAAAATATTTGGAGAAGAATAATGAGAGGAGTAGCAAAAACAATACAACAATGCAACTTAAGCGAGGTGCGGCACCGGTCCGTGAAAGCCTGGATTGAGTTTTATTTGACAATGGCTATTATAATATTCTGCCATTCATTTAGCGACATGTAGGCATATACAAAATAAACTACGAAAAAACAAAAAATTTATGTTTATCCAAATTGAAAATTCTGCAGTAGATGGCTAAGAAATAAACAAAAAATGGCAGTATAAAATGCTAACATTAAAAATAGTCGTATGAATAGGCATACGACACAAAAGGTTGCGTCGTACGTCGTACAAATCTATGAGATAGTCATATGTGTACGACTATGGTCGTACGTATGACAACACTGGGGCGAAGCCAAGGGGAACTGCCTTAAAGAAACGATCTGGAGTGAAACCACAGTATATACTGTGGTGAAACTCTGAGATCGATTACAAAAATAATATAGGAATGCAGATATTTGTGCAGGAATCACTGTTGATTGAACGGCTCATGCTGCTTATGAGAAAACAACGTGGCACTTCATTCATGGGTTATAAGTGTTAAGTAAAGATTTGCACATTTATTCGTTAATAATATGGATATTTTTTATTACTTCCTGTTCAGATATATTAATTGGAGTGAATTCCTACGCAATTATTGCACTTTCTTTGAAAACCGTTAATAGCAGAACAGATTGGCACCGAAATTTATTTTCAACATAATCGGAAGAGGGAGTAATGGATATAGGCTCAAATGGACAAACATTGATCGGTTTAGACGAAACTCACTATGCAGTGGTTTTCTGGGCCAGAGAACTCGAATCTGAGGTCTTTTTCCCAGGCGACGCTTTTTAATCGTGGAATTCACTTCAAAATCGGATTTTTAGCTGTTTCGTTAATTATATTAAGCGTTAGTATATGAATGTTTCTCGTGCAAGTAGTGTTAAATATGTTTTAATTATTCTGCTCTTAATTTTTTATCTTCCAATTAATTATCATGGGCGAAGCCACGTGGTTCTACTATAATTTGTCCCACACTAGTTTGATATTGTTCAAAACAAAGGGGAGGAGAACTCACAGGGAGTTCGCGGAAAATTCGCATCGTGTGACAAAACGTGATTGGTTAAAGTCATTAGCATGCGCCATTACCAGGGAGTGGTTTGCTAATACAGAAGTAGTGTTCGTAAGTTCATGCAACAATAATATCAACATTTACACGTAAAATAACAAACTCTCATTGGCATCGTCATCATTATAGTATATCAAGTAGCAAACAAAACAAAGGATTCATTGTTCACGACGACCCTGAAGGTGACTTGTACTGAGAATAAACAAACTATCATTATCACGGTGATGTCATGCGTTATCACGTGCGGACTACGACAGCCACGCCTCTTTGTTTTGTTTTGATCGTTCTTAACCCTGCAGTGCTCGCGCGGCGTCTGACAGACGCCACACCTGATTCATTTCACCATATCTAGAATACCTATGAGGCCATTGTTCTGACCTGCCATCTACCTTTCGGTCAACTAGTCTTAAATAACATATCCAAGTGGCAACCCTCCAGTTTTCGCCTAGCAAGAGTGGAGTGACGTTATTGTTGCAAAAATGTAGATGGCGTCTGTGAGACGCCGCGCGAGCTTTACTGTTACAAGGTAAGTTACTGGTTTAAAACAAATTTCTTGCAGAAACTAGTGATCATAAACCTAAAATACCAATCTTTTATGATGGAAATTATTTATCTTTAGGCTTGGCAATGAGTGGAAAGGAGAACAAATATCATAATCTTTCTGATCCAAATGATTAGAAGATAGTGCAAAGTTGCTAGAAGAAGAAGACAGAACTTGATTGCGATAGTGCTCCTAAAGAAGACATTGCGGAGTCTAGAAGTGAGTCTACGGACACTGAACAAGAAGCAGATGATAATAATGATTATAGTGAATGTGATAGGCCTAAATATTTCGTAGGGCGGGACAAAGTTTCTAAATGGAATAAGAAGAGATCAGTAACTAGTAGCAAAAGTTGTTTTACCTACACAGTCTTAGGACAATAATATTTTAAAATTATTTAAAAATGGTTACATGCCTAACAACATTGTTTTATTGTTAATTAATTAAAGTCATAATGTGCTAACAGAGATTTGTGTCCAATATGATTAGTTAAATGCTCATTTTCAATAAATTGACTTAATACACATTTTTTAACTAAGCAATGTATGCAAAACATATTCAATAGGCCTAATATTAAATAAACTATGACAACCCTCAATAAACAAAATTAACACTCAAAACAACATAAAACAATAGAAACAACGTAAAACACGAACGGCGTCTCTCAGACGCCGCGTGAGCTTCTATGTCCTAAAATAGCGCGCGAGCACTGCAGGGTTAAATGGGATATAGAATAGTGTGTTATATAAATACAAAAGCAAGCAACTCGCTTAATACAACCTATGTTTTCACAATTACATCTCTATATATATAAGAGGCTTTGTCCTGACTGACTGAATGACTGATTGACTGGCTTCATTATCATCATTATAGTATGACTGGCTTAATGACATAGAATCAACGCAGAACCTAAACTTTAATAGGTAGGGACTACGAATTTTGACAGTACCTTCGTTTCATAATGTAGGTGTTCACTAAGAAAGGATTTTGATTTTAAATTCCAAAAATCGAATGTTTTTGAGAACACTTATTCCCTCTTTTTACACAGAATTATCAAATCCAAATTACAGTTCACATGACAACATATTGTTGCCAGTGGTCTCAGATGGGTTTGGAAACAAATGATATGAAAGTTTGACAAAATAGAGAAGTTATCAATATAATTCATGTTATAAATAAACATTAAAGAATGAAATCCACGAAAATAATGCAGTCACATAACTTTCTCTACCCTGAACAT
This sequence comes from Ectobius pallidus, assembly GCA_964059195.1. Classification (NCBI taxonomy): domain Eukaryota; kingdom Metazoa; phylum Arthropoda; class Insecta; order Blattodea; family Ectobiidae; genus Ectobius; species Ectobius pallidus. The sequence goes on from CAXKWD010000007.1 coordinate 98,758,395, forward strand.
AGAGAAAACAATACGCGGTATGGTAATATGTCGCAGGTTTTTGGGGAGATAAGTATGAAAGAGATATTGCATTTCTGTTTAATTTCATCCCCAAAACGGTTTTATGGTAACATGAGAGTGAGAAATAAATATTGTGCAAAGACAATACAATTTTATGTTACCGGAATTTATGTTTCTTCTTATTTGAACTCCTACCAGGCTTGTTGTGTACAAGCGATGGGTTGCAAAATTCTACATCCTCTATGAGCCATAAAAAGCTATATCAAGCGTTTTCTGAGGGAATAGTTTGAGTGTAATAAGTCGATCTTCCTATTTAAAATTCTAAATACCTATATAAGGACCTATAATTTAAAAATCGAAAGTCCTTCATAAGTTAATTTCCAATTACAAAATAAAAAACCCGGGTAACGCCGCCTTTTAAGCTTGTAAGGTATAAATGTACGATTTGTGCGGAATGGAAGTAAACATCTGACTGAGATTGTCGCATTATTGTGAAGTATGCGCTGGTGCAATTAACCAGTGAGACGACAGGATGCAGTTAGTCATGGTAAATCTCTTTTTTACTTTTGCTCCATACACATCTTGGATGAAGTATAGAGTGAGACAGATTCACTTGTTTACTTTAGGGCCGGTTCTAGAGCACATCCCACTGTTTAAGGGGAGATGGTAGTTATCAGTGTCCAAAAAAAAAAAATTTTTTCTTTGGCTCATGTAATAGAGAAAATTTTTCTGAACATTTTGATATATGGGTCCTATATGTTGAATTATTATTGATAGTCCTGGAGCTTTCTAAAATGGATAAAATAACTTAAGGTTAGCACATGCATGTCATTTTCTTTTCGCTCTCCTGCAAAATTACATTTTTTGTACTTCAGGTACCATTTTCTGAAAAGCTATTCATGCTAAAATAATGAAACTTTCAGGAACTCATTATAGATGGATCACAAATCTCCCTTAGCAGAATTATGGGAAAAGTCTTGACCATAAAGAATTTTCAACCATTTTTATTAAAAAAAGTTTTTCTTTTTTTTAGTCGTGAAATTTTCATGCAGTTTTCATGCAGTAATATTGAACATATTAGACTGATTGTGCTAAGGTAAATAGTAGTACCTATTGTTAGTAAGTTCCCAAAGTTTCACACAAATCTAAGCTACAGAAAGTGAATAAAGCGTACCGATGTCAAGGGAAGTAACTGTAAACTGTATATATTATATAAATATAATATAGAGTTATATATATATATATATATATATATATATATATGTATATATATACTGTATCACCTATGTGTTAAAAAATGTGTTTCCTACCAAACAGTGAGTTCTAGAACAACAATTCTCTGCTTATTTTAAACTACAGAGTGCACTTGCAAAGCACAAAAAATTCAACTAAATCTGACTGAGTTTTGGCTTCTTGAACATACGCTACATTTTCTAACATTTTGCTAGCGTAACTACCATCTCCCCTTAAAACATTTGGGTGCCGACTATAGTCAACACCCATATTCTAAAATTGTTGCTAAGACTGTGCACAAGATAGTCGACAACATAGCGATACGGTCCGCTTCAGGAATCTGTTATATTTTACGAAAGCGGTCAACGTTAAAATAAGTTTACTTCGTACGGGACCAGACACAGTGCTTAGTTAAACAATAAGCCAAAGTCAAGATTGACTATGTAAAACAGGTCGCTTGCTAGAAGACATTAGTTATAGCACACACTATATACACTTTATAACTATCGGTAACATTGATTAATGCGCAAATTAAACCAGTATGTATGACCTAGTTGCATGTAGTTCCAATATCCATCGTTACGGATGTTGTATCGAACTGTACTTGCAAGATGGATGGTGATGGACTACGTAGTATGGATTCCAAGGAGAGTCTGCAACTCAACAACTGTGGAATGCGCTGCATTACCGTAAATGTGTTAATTTTTTCATTGAAGTCCTGAGTAGGCCTAATATCTGCCAAATCTACCGTTATTTTCTCTGTAGGATTCAATTTTCTTTATCCTAGGCTACCATGTTTCTATGATAATATCTATTCTGGATTTGGCAATTTGTCATTCCTGCTTTTTCTAAATTTATTAAAGGAATATTTTATCTAGTTAATTAAGTATATATAACTAACAGGTGCCCGCGGCTTCGCCCGCGGTTATTTACTCAACATCTATTATAGATGATTTGTTTAAATAAATTAATTGACAGAAAAACTAATTAAATAACATTACATAATTTTATTCTTAATGATATTGATTAACCTTAAAAATATGAATAATTAAACAAACAAAACGAATCTTATGCTGCCATATGGGCATACAAATTCGAAATTAAACGATTAAAATGAACCATAGATTCATGAACCTTACCCAAATCATGCATAAACAATTTTGTTACAACGATTGATAATTTTAAAAGAAACTAAAAACCCGGCTTCGAGGTGCATTCCACGATTCAAGTGCACCGCCTGGGGAAAAAAGACCTCAGATTCAAGTTCCCTAGCCCCTTAAAAAAAATATATATAAATAAAAATCCGCATAGTGAGTTTTGTCCAAATCATTCAATGTTTTCCCATTTAGGCGTGCTTCATGATGTTTTTCTGTCCACCAAATCAGATATCTGCGAATCGTAAAGAAATGAATCAAGATAGCAACCGAACAAGATAATCTTGAATTAATTTCACAATTGAATACTAGCTTACTAGAAGGAACGTTTTCCACAATCTATTTGCTCGTGTGTTTCTTATGGAAGGTATATCGTCTCCTCGAAAACATTTGATTTTTGGCATTAAATATGAAATTTTGCATAATCCTTTCTTAGTGTGCACTTACATTATCAAACGAAGGTACTGTCAAAATTCCAAATCGCTTAGGCCTTAAGTTTAGGCCTATTCTTAATCAGTCATTCAGTCAGTCAGGATAAAGCCGCTTATATACTTATAACACTACAGTCCTACTTCTGTATTTCACGCAAGAAGATAAAATGCCTTGGGGTATCAAGAGGCTGCGAAATTAGTTGAGTAACTTAAACATTCTGAGAGGTGTATACCATATAAACTTTCTTTCTTCTTCTTTCTTCTTCGTAGTTTTACCTCTCCCTTTTAGGATTTAAGCGACCCAAGCCGCCCGGGCCTTACAGGGCCGCGACCTGTCAGGAGAGGGATTACCTTTGGATCACGTACATACTTTTTTGACCAGACAAGGACATTGAGGGCCTCCCCGGATGAGTGATCAGTCCAATGCCGGGGCCACCTCCGAGACAACACGAACATATAGGACGATACACACCATTCACACACACACACACACACACTCACTCAGAACAAGGCGAGGATGAGGATGAATATGATATCCGGGGACCACAAGGGCCTAAAGTTACCTGACATTTGTCTCATAGGTGAGGGAAAACCCAGGAAAAACCTCACCTAGGTAACTTGTCCCGACCAGGAATTGAACCCGGGCCCGCTGCGTGAGAGGATTGAACGCATCCCCTGAGCCACAGCGGTGGACCCATATAAACTTAAGTATCTTTATTTCTTTCATTTAACTCAACTTGAAATAGTAAAATAGGGAAATGAGGTGTAAAGAGCTAAAGTAGGTAAATGTGCTTTGCCAGTTTAACTAGAGTGGAAGTAATTAAACTAATTAGCAAAATTAATTAACCAGCTTAGAGTGAATTTGTGTGGTGAGGGATGAGAGAGGAGGGAGTCGGATAATGAAAGAGAAATGAGAAAAAGAGAGAGAATGTGCAAATGAGAGTGAATGAATGAAAGAGACGGGGCTTCAAAACATTACAGATAAACTATCTGAATGTGAGAGCAAGGAGCCTCCTCAGAATATTAACAAAACCTTCAGTTCAACCTCTATGAAAACAATACTTCCTTGCAGTAAGTATGAATTAACCTCTCCTTTTAACATTCCAAAATTATTAAAAACTACGCTACCTAGCGAATCCTTTGAAAGAATCCTACAATCCAGACATGATTAAATTCTGAGAAAACAAAAATAAATTTATGAGAGTTGCTGTACTTCAGTGAACATTAAAAAATAGGCTGTATTGAACGCTATCTTAAGAGCTATCTTACTAAGGATTAGCAGAGCTAAATTTTTATTTTTAACCCTTCCAGAGCTGAATTCATATTTTAATAAGAACATTCATGAAGTAAAATCACTTAGGATGTATTGAACGTTATCTTAAGAGTTTATTTTTAATTTTAACCATTACAGAGCCAGAATGGTACTTTATGAGATTGTGTGGGGGGACGGGAAAATATCTGTTTGTCCGTGTGTCTGTACGCTTTATCGGGTTTTATGAAACATGGTAGGCCTATACGAATTTATAATGTCCAATGAGACGAAGCCTGTTGTATTTGGATCAAATCGGTTGACCGGTACCGGAGTAATGCCCATTAGTGCTTATTTTTTGGTAATATATTAGAAAGAATTTATCAAATGCAAATCAATTCTCATAACATATTGTTTTACAGTGTTCGTAGTTTGGAAGTTGCAATACAGTTAGCTTTGACAAATAACAAATTCCTTCACATATGTTTATCAAACTAGACCTTGGTTCTTCCGCAAGCTTAATGAATCTATCTGAAGTTTAACTCTGAAGTCGATTACAAAAAATACTTATTTTCTGTAATCTTATTTGCAATTATGAATGATTAAACAAAACCATTCTGGCATTTGTTACTTCAGTTTACCCGATTTTATTTGTTCCCTTTCAGAGCTAAATTTACATTAACTCCCTCAGAGTTGAATTTATATTTTAATATTTTAATAATATTTTATTTAATTTAATATTTTAATATAAGCATTCGTGTAGTAAAATTACTACACGAATGTAGTAAAATTACTAGTGGTTATAAGTTTGACATCAACTAGGAAAATTCTGGTGTAATACCTGGTTTCCATAAATTACAATATTAATAAGAGGATAAAATATACCTTCACGTTGTAAGATAAAGGATTAATGAATTAACCTACATCTAAGCAATTATGTAATTTTTGCGGAGACTCACATGTATGCCAATATTATTGAAAAGAAAATTAACAATAATAAATAATTATGAACGTATATTTTCCTCTCGCTGCTTGGATAAATGGGGGACATGCATCGATAATATTCTCCTTCCCAGAAGATACTTCGAAACTAGTTTCTGGTAACATTACTAATAGTACAATTGGACGAACAAAATTACAAATTACTAAGTATTATACGCGTCTATAAAGTAGCAGGACTGCATTTATGTATGGTCTGAACATCTGAGTACAATGTTAATCAATAACACCACTGAGAAGTGGGTGCTAATGTGCTAAATAAAAGAGAATCCTGACTCCGGATAAGTTATGATCGAATCTCTTTATAACAAAGACCATAAGCTATGAAAATAATAAGGTGAGTATATTATGTCAAAAATAATTTCTAACATGGCTATTTCTTCTGTTGATTTAAAAAAAGTTAATGAATTATATATAATGTCAAAGTATAACTTATATCCATCTTTATTTGTGACAATGACAAAAAAAGCTAACAAATAACAGTTTTACGAAGGAGTTTACAATAACTCTGTTTATCCCAAACACTACCTAACCCAAAGTACACCTCTAGTTTTCTCTTTCTTTCTGAAAAAAAGTGTGCGTGGAACGCCACGTGACAAAAGTGAAACTTGTTTTAATTTTTGGATTTTTAAATTTTGGATTTTTGGATTTTTTGAATTTTGGATTGTTGGAATTTTCAATATTGGGTTTTTGGACTTTTAAAATTTTTTGATATTGGATTTTGGATTGTTTAATTTTGGATTTTCTAATTTTGGATTTTTTATTATTAAATTTTTTATTTTAGATTTTAAATTGTGGATTTTTTAAAATTTTTATTTTTGAATTTTTTGTATTTTTATTTTTTTTATTTTTAAGTTTTGGATATTTGGAGTTTTTAATTTTGGGTTTTTATTTTTTAAATTTTGGATTTTTGGACTTCTGAATTTATGATCTTTGAATTGTTTAATTTTGGATCTTTTAATTTTGGATTATTTAAATTTTGGATCTATGATTTTTAATTTTTTAATTTTTTAAACTTTCGATAAGCCTAATCATTGAGTTGATTATTTTTTGTGCAGTCCGTTCCGTCACACCTCACTGATTTCGTGACGATTTTGAGCGTTATATTAATTTCGTGACGATTTTTGAGCGTTACACAAGCTCTCGATTTACCCCTACCGCGGCTAAAGAAGTTTCACTTGAAAAATTGTTTTTTAGGTAGCTTATTTTACATTTCGAGCTTCTATTTACATACCTTTTGCATATGTATAGATTCCATGAGCATGATCGTAAATATAATATTATTGATTCCAATAGGCAATTGCCCAAGTGAGTTCTTTTGGTAAGGGAGAGGTGACGAAAGACAGAGAGAGATAGAGGGAGGGAGGGAAGGAGAGAGAGAGAGAGAGAGAGAAGAGAGCAAGGGAGAGAGATGAAACGTGCTAAAAAGGCAGAGAGGATCTGCAATATGTCAGAGTTACAGATAATTTACGGCATCTGCGTAACAGACTAGGAGTCTTCTCAGAATGTTATCAAAACGTTTTGTTCCCTTTATGAAATCAAAGGCCTCTTGGAGTAAATATAAATTTTCCCAACCCTTCCACATTTCAAAATGATTCACGACTGTGCCGCTTGGCAAATGCAATTAAAAGAATGTTACAGCGCAAATATGATTTTAATCCTGTTTCACATAAGGCACTCTTTCGGAAGTGTACACCTCAAATGTTCACTTGTATATAAAACGTACATAGTTTACTCTATCTTTCTATACGTCGTGAATAGTCTAAGAAAATTAGCATACAGACACACCACATTCTTTATATTAGCAGTTTCACTACAAAAATTGTAAAATATTTATTAAAATGAAGGGGAAACAATTTATACCTTTGGCAAATATACTTATTTTCTGTTAGCATGTACCACCCTTATGCCGGTTGTCGACTAAACTAACTTAGCTTAGCTCACATACAGTGAGGGATTTCATACATAGTTGTGCCGGATTTCATATGTAGTTTTGTCGGCACAACTACATATGAAATCCCACACTGTATGTGAGCTAAGCTAAGCTAAGTTAGCTTAGCTCTTGGTCGACAACCGGCGTAATAGTAGAATCCTCTTTGGCAATTTAATAGCCGTTCTCTGTAAACCATTGTGCTATATTGGACGGAGATGAATCATAACATCTTCAGTCCTGTATGTCTGGATCCGTAGCGCACGTGGGAATAACGCACAGCACGATTTCGTGGATCTAACGCGCAGGACAAATTTTGCGATTAAACCAGCATGAATTCTGCGCACATATTTTGGTTGAGATGTGCATCGAACCGAAAGGAATGGGTAAGGGGGAATTTAAAAGAAACTGATACCAGCACTATCTTTAAAGGTTGTTTTACATAATAATAAACGAAACATATTAACCTTCCCTCGAACGTTCCCCCCCCCCCAGGCTCGTGACTGGACAACATACAGATGGTTTAAAGGCTGTTTTAATAACCCACAGCCTCGCCATTTTTTCAGCAATAGCGAAATGAAGCAGTAAACTTTGTCAAATTTAGCAACATATGACAGGCAACTGTGTCGATCACTGCAGATGCGCACTAGATCTACGTTCGCTCATTATCTGTGCGTAAATACCACCGTGCGTTACATAGCATGGAATTGTCTGGATCAGTGGTAGATCCAGCGACGGCCCAATTCATTTTTATTTTTCGTTGATTTGACTTTTTTATTTCTCAAAAGTAACTGCCCAATAAAGTTACATTCAAATTTAATTAAATGCAAAATAGTATAAAATAAAATTATTTACGAGATATGTACTTTTGTATGTACTCGTATGTACTTTTCCTATTCCAGCCTGAGGATTATTGGTTGGTTGGTATATGGTTATTTAACGACGGGGATGTACTGCAAATTAGGCCTGTGACCGTCGCCGGTGTGCCGGAATTTTGTTCCACAGGAGTTCTTAAACAAGCCAGTAAATTTACTGACATGGGCCTGTCACATTTATGCACAGATAAATGCCATCGACCTGGGCTGGGATCAAACCCAAAACCGGGGCACAGAAAGCCAGCGCGATACTAACTGCGCCACCCAGGCCGCCCCTGAGGATTGTAAAATGCATGTTGAATAGTATTTATATTCTAGATGTTTTGTGTCAAACACGTAGATTACCCGTGACAACACACAAGATAGCAGTTATTCGAGTTCAACTCTTTAATTATTATAATAGGCCTAAATGAATTGTGACCAGCACTTAAAAGTTAAAGGCATTTTATTAATAATTTTAATTTTTATGTTCTAATGTAAAACCAACAAATTACTCAACAGAACTAAAAATCTAAGCAAAAAGAGTTTTAATCTACTGAAAATCTGGAGGAATCACTCAGAGGACCTAGAAAGTCGTAATTTTGCGTTCCATTTCCTTTTGAAGTGAAACTTCTTTAGGCGCGCTAGGAGTAAATCGAGAGCTAACCCAAAGTTGCGTTACGCTCTAGCGTTACGAACAAAATCGTCACGAAAATAGTGGGGCTGTGACGGAATGCACAGAAAACAATCAACTCAATGATTAGACTTATCCAAGATTTAAAAGACCCAAAAATCCAAAATTAAAAAATCTTAAAATCCAAAACAAAAAATAAAAAATCCAGAATTTAAAAATCCAAAAATCTAAAATTTAAAAAATCCAAAATTAAAAAATTGAAAAATAAAAAATTCAAATATCCAAAATTTTAAAAATCCAAAATTTCTAAATTAAAAAATTCTATGAACCAAAATTTAAAAATCCAAAATTCCAAAATTAAAAAAATTTAATGATCCAAAATTTAAAAATCCTAAAATCCAAAATTAAAAAAGTCGAAAAACCCAAAATTAAAAAAGTCAAACAATCCAAAATTGAAAAAATAAAGAAATAACAAAAATCCCAGTTTCACTTCTGTTGCGTGGCGATATATTTTCTTTTTTTTTTAATTTTCAGGGAGGCCCCTGGGAATAATCTATACCCCAACCCCCAGTAATTACAAACTTTCGTTTATGTCGCCCCCTTCTGCAAGTTCTGGATCCGTTCCTAGTCTGGATGGACTTTATATGCTCCAGTTTGAGTATCAGGCGATTAATTGATTACGCAGAATTTTTCCGAGGAAGAAACTGACTCCTTGATTTTAAATAATATTTTCCAACAGAGGAACAGAACTTTCATTTATGCAGGTAATACAGTATTAATAATGAACAATAGGTCTGTTACTAAAGCAAAATCAAAAGCAAAAGGCAAATCAAACTTTGACAATTGCTGTTTCTTTTGGTACTTATTGCATCAATATATGGTAGTTTGAATATAGTGGCATTATAAAACCCCGGAGAGCATTTAATTACCCTGTACTGTCATGTATAGTTTACTAGTTTCCTTTGTCCCCACTCACCGAGTCAAACGTTAGCATTTCCTTTTGTGGTCTGCCGTATTATATTATTGTTTACTGAGGGTAAACAGTAGTTTGCACTCTCAAATCCAGTCATATGCCAGATCTGTTGCAAAGTCAATCTGGTAACAATAGGGATATAGCACAAAATTTTGGCTTTTCTTTAATTCTCGTTTCCGGCTGAGACATGACAACACTTCAACACGCGGCTATTAATGAGTGTGTCCTTCTTGCATTAAACAAACAGTACCTCAATGACAGTGCCGCTAGCCACGATGATAGCGAGACGACTATGTCATGTACCACGACGCATGCGCCCATTGTCAGTTTCACTGCGCGACGTAAGCGCACAATGTTTTCAGCGTACAGTCCCATAGCTAATCCTGTACAAGGCCTAACAAGAACTGACTTTGGGAACAAACCTAATGTGACTTAAATCTCAAGAAAGCTATTTAATTTAAGTTATCTTTAAGATTTGGCATTTTTATTTATCAGTCTCTTGCCTTTATATCATCTGACCGTCATTATCATCTTCATCCCATCCTCGCCTTGTTTGGAGTGAGTGTGTGTGGGAACGGCGTGTCTCGTCCTATGTGTTCGTCGTGTCTCGTCCTATGTGTTCGTGTTGTCTCGGAGGTGGCCCCGGCATTGGGCTGATCACTCATCCGGGGAGGCCCTCAATGTCCTTGTCTGGTCAAAAAAGTTTGTATGTGATCCAAAGATAATCCCTCTCCCAACAGGTCGCGGCGGCTTGGGTCGCTTAAAATCCTAAAAGGGAGAAGTAAAACTCAGATAAAGAAAGAAAGAAAGAAAGAAAGAAAGAAAGAAAAGAATGAAACTCTTGCTTTTATGTTTACAATTTTTTTGCTCATTTTCGACCACATTTATTATAATTGATTAATGTATCTATCAAACACATAAAATTGTATAAATTTGAACTATTAGACGTATCGCTTGCCTACAATTTAATCGAATATTACATTTCAAACAGAGAGCAAATGGAGCCAGCCATTAAGGTAAACAGCTTGACAATTGTAGTGGCATTCACTTCAATCACAATGCATTCCATACTCATTCAATTGCATTCCATTTGCTCTCCACATGCCTGATTCTCATAAATAACAGTAAATGATTTCATTTACGGAATTAACATTTCTAGGATTTTACAAACCTCAAAAAATGACGTGATTAACGGTTGTAGATGTATAATTATTTTACGCTGAATAATGTTCGTTGAATATGGTGGTGGAGAATAACATGCCCGACTCTGGATTCGAAGGTCACGGGTTCAAAAATTGCCTCATGAAAGATGTGGACAGCACGTCAACCCTCACGGCTTTTATTATCAATGATTTTCTTGACCAGTGTCTTTACTTCCTTACATTGGAAAAATCTAAAGCATTACTACGGAACAACAAAGATCTCTAGATCCATATCTAGTTACACTAACCTCTAGACCACGCAAGTGATCTATGAGATTTTTAATGAAAATTTTGGCATATAATTAATCATAAAATGTAAAAACTACGATCTAAGGAGGAAGAGGTCAAATACCGGTGAGGGAGAGAGTGGGTGGAAGGGAAGTCTACCACTGCATTCCGCGGTACTAAGAGCGGATGCGCGCTTAAACGTCTTTCTAGCTGGCCAGCTTCTTTGAGTCTTTCACCTGAGCGGTCAAACCACTCTTTGTGAAACGCTACAGTCACCTTATTTTGCACGTTAAGGGCTTTAATCCCGCGACTTATTTATAACCTCCTTAGAGAAACAAAATCAAACTAACAGTATACTATATCATGTAGTAAACCTTTCTGAACAAACCTAATGTGATGCGAAATAAATCTATTCGGATATATTCAAACTATTACATACATAAATCAATCATTAGTGGATATGAACTTTATTAATATTTTATTGTTTTGTGTCTTATGATAAACTGTTGATTCTTTTAAATTAATAACAACCTACTTTCAATTCTTCGAATTAATAAATATTTTCAAATAATTAAAATTACCAGCAGTTTTTTAAGCCTATAGTTTTTCATCTCATTAATATTTAACATTGCAAATTATATTCAAAGATTAGGGTTTCCATAAACACTAAGGATAGTGCAATAATTTAATTCAGGATGGTCGACTGACGGCGGCCCGCGGGCCTCGGCCCTCGACTTAATTCTGAGTGGCCCGCAAGGAAGTCAATTAATAAAAATTAAAATATGTATAGTTATATTTATAGTTTTATATTATGGACAGTTTTGGCCACGGATATCCGTATGCTTCTATATTCCAATCTACATTATTTGGGTAAAGGATAACAGTTAAATATAAAATCTAAACTACCTTAAACAGTTCATCCCATTTAGCCCATACAAAAATGACCTTAATACATTTTGTAAATTAGCGGGATAAAGGCCATCTTCAAGACTAATTAAAAATATTAACATCTTTGGAAATTGACTCGGTGAACTTGTTACTTTCCATGGTGTATTACATTTTAACAAAAACTAATTTTACTGCATCCATAAAAGTGATCTCAATGTGTTTTGAATTTTAATAAATAGTTTTAATGCATCCAAAAAGTACTTTTGTTAATGTTTACTGCATTTTAACAAAACTTAGTTAAAACTTTTATTAATAATTTTACTGCATTAAAAATTGTGCGGTCCGTAACGTCAACACACATATATTGGCCCTCGTAAGTGAAGAAATTGCCGACTCCTGATTTAAGTTTTCAATGTTATGTTGTGTTCTAACTGAAACCATAAAAACATAAAATTGCTCCACTTTTTCTATAACACAGGCCAACAACCATTTTGGTGCCTTAGAATTCATACTTATTCTTGGGTATATTTAGGTCGCTGATGTCAAATGTGCCATTAGTTTTGCCCTATCAGCTTTAGTTTTGTGAGATATGGTATTACCACTATGCATATTATCCCATTTTACGTTTGATATAAATATAAAACAGTGCCTATTTTTAGGTTCTAAATCATGTGAAGAAAAAAACACTAACATTACATTAACATTACAATAACAATATAATATGGGGTCTTTCAAAAAATTGATATCACATATTGTACAGTCGTTTATGACTTATGAGCTGTCAATTTTAGGGCCAAAAAATAATCCAGCTTTTAGTTTTTCTGTACTTCGTACAGTTTTCGTCCTACTGTCCTAAGTATGGTCAAGAACCTTCACTAGCTATATTATCAAGCTAGATTTTGTGTCGCTAGACTAAGAATTCACGAATAAAATCTATATAAAAGTAGAGCTGATAGAGAAAAACTGTTTACATTATTTGGAATAAGCACACTAAGTATAGCTAAAATCCAGTAAAGCATCTAAAACACCAAACATACATCTCTTTTTTGGGGGGCTGTATAATAATATCACTACATTTAAAACTAATTTCGCTATTCTTCATTAAAAAAAAAAAACCTTTCATGATACAATGAAAATGTATGTAGTAGGCCTTTCTGATATGCGCAATTACTTTAAGCAAATTCACTTTAGTCGTCCCTGACTACTTAAGCTGATACATTCTACCTTCATATATCACGACAACTGTCATGAGATTTCTATTGAACCATCAGTACTTCCTTGAGTGAGGAAAAGCATTTGCTCTTTCACTCTAATCTCTCCCCTAATGTGCTTTCACCCACACTAAGTGCACATAAGCTAACAGACATCAACAACCAAGACTGATATACTCGGCCCTTCAACTTCCACAAACACTCTACACTTGAATTTCACTGGTATAAAAGAAAAGTATAAAAGGAAGAATGGAAGAAAGTCTACGTTCTTTTAACGAGAAACCTCTACAAAAAAACACATTGCGGTACACTTTTCAGATTGTTGACCAGGGGCGATTTTTTGAAGAGAATACTAAAAAATTATCTAAGTGCTTTCTTTATGAAAATTGAGTTGTTAAAGGATTACATATTAACACACATATAATTAATATACTTATAATTAATATATATATATATAAGTATATAATAATTTAATAATATATATAAATATATTATATATATAAATATATAAATAATAATTAACACATACAGAGTGTCCAGGAAATGAGTGAAGATTTTTAATGCGGTGATAGGGAACATCCATACGAATATTCTATTACAATACCTTGGGAAGGAATTTCGTCATGGATGTAAGCTGTGCAACCAGGCCAACAATTTTCAATAATTGCTTTAAAACACAATAGCTTCACTTTATCGTACAATGAACAAAAAAAAAAATATTTTACCGAAAAACCATTAAAATTATATTTTAGTCCTCAAACATGCATGTCCCCCCTTTAGAAAATTCCATGGTTTAAAAAGTTAAAAGCAAAAATAATGGTTGACTGAGGTCATTCGGTCCCAAAACACAAGTTCCAACGGACTTTGAGATAACCTGCAATGACAGTGATAAATGATTATTTTAAATATTTCTAGATCATTTTAATTATAATGAAACTTCTTTGTCCGGGTTTGCTACTTTTACAGTCTGCATACTCGTAGTGCACAGTTGATCACATCAATGTGAAAATAGAGTTACATTTTATTATAACAGTATGAGATTATTTAAAATTATTGCAGTATAAATAAAATTCAGTATTTTTTGTTCTTGTGGAAGTTAAAGTTTCTCAAACAACAGTAGCTCTCATACTGAGAAAATACATTCCTGATAACAAAGTAAATCAATTTAAGCGGAGGCTTACTGAATTTTTATAAATAAAAAAAATGCTTTTGATACAAAAAGTTTATTTCTTTCTGAATTAAATGGGTCCATTATTTTCCCCACACATTTTTTAAATATCTCAATCAGCCTTTTAAACATGAGTGCAGCCTACAGGAATATAAACAATCCCTTTGTTAAGTTTTCTCACAATTTCATTTTTCTTCAAATATCCCTGTCATATCGCTGTCATTTTTGCCAGATTCTATTGGAATTTTTCATATAAGATAAGGCATTCTTTCAAATTGTTCTGATTTTGTTTAAAATGTGACGCAATATATTTAAGCTTCGTTAAATAGTAATTTTTTTTTCGTATCCGAAGTCTGTGTATTTTAAAATTTCCAGAAATTTCACCCAGATAAGAAGTTAATACTGTGTATGTAAAATACTTCCTTATAAAAATCTAAAAAAAAAAAAAAGGCAACGCAAGTAAAAATAATAATTAAATTTGACTGTCAGTAAAGCTGAAATTACACTGCGTACAACCAGAAAAGTTATAAAAAGAAACAAGCACGAAAAGCTGTACTCTATCTACTTGAAATTTAACATTTGCAGTGCAGTAAATATAGTGTCCTCTCAAGTTAAGTATGGTTAGGAAGGTCCATCCTACGCAATAAAATAACAATGGACATGGCATAAACAAGTCCCGTCACTGGGAAAAGGACATAAGCTATAATGGAAATCAGATCCATTACTCGGGAGATACACGATGTAGCCTGTCGAGTATACATAGCAATGCTCCATCAGTCAGCGTCAACTTGTCGCCACCCACTCCATTCTTTGTCCTTCTCTATGGCCATGTAGCAAGAAATAAGCACACGCTGCGACGAAAACTAAAACCGTCTGAAACCACGGGAAGGCAATTTATCAAACCCAGACAGTATTCACGCAATATTTCAATTTCTTATAAACAAGCCACGAATGAATAAGAACTACATATTTTCTTCATTAGCTTACTATCTTATTCATGTTCGCGTTGGAATTAATATACTTTGAGGTAAACGAGATCCATTTACGACATGGCAATTTCGAAATATTACCTTTTAGCGTGATATTTCTTTAGGGGCAGCCTAAGTAAGTTTAATTTCCTCGCATCCACAAGCGAAATTATCTGAAAAACGTTTATTCAGCAGTTTTATTTATGAGAATTATTCCGTGAATAGAATATTCTCGACAGCGCGATGTAGATTATAAGAGAAAAAGTAAAATCAGATGTTTTATTAATACGACTATTTAAGTAATGAATAAGTGACCAATCCAGTATAACTATATGTGGGATTTTAACCAATCGCAAGTGTATATAGTCACAATTTTACAGCTTTATTGTTTCATTTTCATGTTGTCGCATATACGTGCGCTTGTAAATGCTTAGTTCTGCGAGTATTCGCTAAGTAGTCACAATAATACAACTCGAGGTACGGATTCTCTCAAGATCGATTTAAGAATAAAATCTGGACCTGTCGTTATATTACGTTAGTTATTTGGTAAAATATTCTTGACTGAATAGTATAATCACAAGGAAAAAAAGAATATTTTAAATTAACTTACAAAAAAAAAAAAAATTAAATCACCAATAAAACTGTTTTAAATTCTAATATTAAGTTCTTTGATATAGTAATGAATAGATATATTGATCACTATTAGACTATATAATTATGTTTCAATTCATTATTTGTCATTTCACTTCACTCTTATAATCAAATCATTTTGATTGATTTATATTTCTATGTAATGTACCTCTTGTATACATACATTTATATTTCTATGTAATGTACCTCTTGTATACATACATTTATATTTCTCTTAATTGTTGTTATTGTAAAAATCCATTGTATTTCTCTGTTGTATTAAATATATACTTTGTTGAAGAAAAGAAAGAAAAAAAAAGAAAGAAAAAAAAAAGAAAAAAAAATTATAAGTTATTTGTAATTCGAAATTAATGTACCATAATATTATGCACGTCACATTGTATACAGCCCCTTAAAGTGAGCTTTGCTTGTTGGGGTTTTCATACTTTCAATAAATAAATAAATAAATAATATCACCCCTTAACTCGATATTTCATTAAATGCAAACAAGTTTAATTTCCTCGCGTTCAACGAGAAAATATTTCAATCTGGAGTTTTACTTCTTAGAACTATTTCGTGAAAGGAAATAGATCCGCATGCACGAAATAGATTTTAAAAATGTATAAGTTTTTATTATGCTCATTTCCTGATTAAAATGTTCTTGAGAAGTATGCAGAAGCAAAACAAAAGTTTTACGTATTGAAACTAATTTGTGAATAGGTTACTGATTAACACACATGAACGAGAGAGCTATTCCGAAAAAAAAAAAGAAAATATATCGTAAGTAGACTACACTAAGGTAAACTTAAAAAAATATTGTCAAATATTACTAATTACTTAAAAATACTTAAAATTTAACTAAAGCTACATGTTGGTTATGCAGCTATATTGATCCTGCATCTTTCACTATCAAAGCTTTAAAATTGTACGAGGGATGTTCCAAAAGTATGTTTCGTCGTTTTTTTAAAAAGTGAATATGGTAAAGCATATGAAGCAAACAACTGCCATAAGACACCTATTGCTGGTTCAACGACGGAAAGAGCGTCAGCAGAGGAGAAACGATGCATGAGTAGAGTCCCGAAGAAGAGAGAGTAGCAGTAGACTGGCGTGCCCGAGGTTATTTGAGTACAAATCACGATGGCAGATGGACGTGTACTGAAAACGTGGTCGACAATGGAAGTACATGCTGTTATCCGGTATGAATGGGCATGTAGGACTAGTGTGTCCATCATCCATGGACGCCTACAGACTGTGTATGGTGAAGAGGTCATGTGTCATCAAATTGTTGGTCGCTGGTGTTGCATGTTCAGTGAAGGAAGGCACCTGTTCCATGCAATGAAAGCCGCACTCTCGGGACGTCACTTCCAAAACAATGCTGAGGTGGAGAAGGCTGTGCGACAATTCCTTGCATAGCAGGGCACCGAGTTTTACCAGAGTGGTTTCTTCAAACTGATTGCAAGCTATGACAAATGTCTCAATGTCGGTGGAGACTATGTTGAAAAATAGTGCAAGGGGTATATTTCATGATTGCATGGTGTATTTGTTTTGGTAATAAAGTTTCCATGTGAAAAAAAAAATGACGAAACTTACTTTCAGAACATCCCTCGTATGTTATCCTATTACCGATGCTCAGCTGCGATGGAAAATATATGTGCAAAGAATGGACAATAATAGGTTAACAAAACTAGTTCGAGAACACAAGCCTAAAGGGAAAAGGTACATTGCACGCCAACTGACCCTCTATAGACGAATTTACCTATTTATAAAAGTAATTATAAAGTTAAATTATCAGTGGATTAGCCTATATGCTTGAAATCGATAAAAAAATATTTTAGTAGAATGGCTGATATCCGTGAATTACAACCATAACACAAGATTCCGCCTTTACCCTTATATACATATATGTTAAGGGTAAAGGCGGAATATTGTAATAAATATATTTAATATTAACCCTTATCTGTTGAAAATGAGTTATTTTAATAATAACACAAGAATAAAATCCCTAAATTTTAATATAAATCGTTACTGTATTAATATAATAATTATGCTTTTGTGGGGACGAATTTATGTCAGTAGCGGAGAAAAGGTTAAAAATAGATAATATGGAAACAAGAACATGCCAAGTCTAATCCGTAAAGGAGAAGAACTTCCGAGTTTTCTTCACACATTTTTACAGTTTCTCAATTTCTTCTCCTGCATTCATCCCATGCCAATCTTTTCCAAAATCCAGTTTCTGAATGTTTCTTCACTCTTAAACCTCCAAGTTCGTAACAATCCGCAAAGTTACTACGTACATTGTCCTTCACATTGTACCAAGAGCAACTAGTAGCTTACTTTGGAGCCCGAACTTTGTAAGTTATATTTTTTCCTGACTTCTAAATTCTTAACAAATTTCGCAACTGGTTACTGATTTGTTGCAAAAAAATTGTTTAAGGAAACGAGGGCAATCTTTACCTATGTTTTCTGCCAAGTACCCAAATCTTGCTGTGATACAGCATCGACGTCTGATAATAGCAAACTAGTATAAACAGATAGTATGTAATATATCAATCAGCTGACCTCTCTCTGAGTGTAATAGTATCAATGTGCTTATTCCAATTTTCATTATTTTCAAGCTATTCCTAAGCACAAAGACATTACTTAGAAATTATAAATCTTTGTTAACAAATCCCCCCTATGAATTTTTAAAATATCTAAATCCACAGTTTCAAGAAGGTGACGTTCTTATAGTCTACTAGAACAAATGCGGTTTGGATATGACATACAAGTATTCTGAGGAAGACAACTGCATTGCGAAAAAGAGCTGGATTGGAATCTTGATGGTCGAAGGGGAGAGAGACCAGTAAATACTTGGAGACGCTTTGTTAATTAATTAATAGGCAAACAATAGACCTAATTATCAGATGCAAAAAGCAGAGCAAGACGGAAACAAAAAGCTGCTGTCCGATGTTCCGCCTTGGAATGAAGAGGATAAGTATGCAAGCACTCCTGAGTAGGTTACTCAAAGCTTCCGACATTCTGAATTTCTTTTTTTACAATGTAGTACTGAAGCAGTTAAAAATAAAACCAGGTAAATTGAAATAACAAAGTGCCAGAATGCTTTTGTTTAATCACTGATAACTGCAACTATGACATGCAGAAAATAAGTTATTTTTGTAATCGATCTCAGAGTTAAGCTCCATATCGATTTATTAAGCAGGGCTTACGGAAGAACAAAGGTGTAGTTTGATAAGCATATGTGAAGGAATATATGGTTAGTGTTATTTGTCAAAGCTATCTGTATTTTGTTTTATTAACACCACGGTTTTATTATTGCATGCTCCATTTCATAATGTAACAGTACATGCTTACGAGAACAATTACAATGCTTAGATTTCATATTTGCAATTTTTTTATTCACTTAATTAGTATTTTGTAAAAGAAGCTTTCTGTATTGCAATCTGTACTGCAACTTCCAAAGCCGTATATGAACACTGTAAAACAATATGTTGCCATGAGAACTGATTTTCATTTGATAAATTCGTTCTAATATATTGCCATAAAATAGGCACTAACATTACTAACATTACTCTGTACCGGTCAACCGATTTGTTCCGATATCAATAGGCTACTTCCCATGGACGTTATAGATACGTATACTAGGTTTCATGAAAATCCCATAAAGCGTATTTGAGTTATCTCGCGCACAGGCACACGGAGAGACAGACAGACGGCCAGACATTTTCCCGTCCCCATAAAATCTCATAAGTACCATTCTGGCACTTAATAATGTCGATTAGTTCAATGTTAATAAGGAAATTGTATTTTTGGCAATATGAACAAGGTGTAAATAACCAACCAAAATTGAAATGGTATTGTTAAAAATCCAAATTTGAGGTTTAGATTAGTTTTTGCATTACTGCTTCCAGTTTTAACCATTGTAAAATACAAACAGATTTCAGCGTTACGGAATCTTGTATTTTGTCACTGGCTCGCTTAAATAATACAATTAGTTAGTGCATTCGACATAAGGAAACATTAAGGGATGCTGCAAGTAGTCGTCAACGAGACGAGTTTCTCAGATTTCAGGCAGGTGTTTCATGAATCTTCCTCATCACAATGAATCTTACCCCGCATCCTTGTTCATTAGCAACACTTCTACTCATCTGTGTAAAAGCATTATAGTGGTGAGAAGTTGGTTTTGGTAAATTGTCTGCAGTCTGTGTGTATTACGTCAACACAAGAAAGGAATACTTGCTTCTCTACTACAAAGTTTCGTGAATTCCTGAACTTTTTATGTAAACGGTCCTAAAGTTATGAGATTTGTTTTGAAAACCGCGGCAGTCCTTTCTTTATCCTTACAAGTTTAAAGAAGAAACATGTGTCTGTCTATTGATAATATTATGCTTATAATTAACTCCAGAAATAATGAACCGATTACAGGTTTATATTTCATTATTCTAGAAAATTCAGGGAATTAGTAGAAT
The DNA here is from genome assembly GCA_964059195.1 of Ectobius pallidus. Classification (NCBI taxonomy): domain Eukaryota; kingdom Metazoa; phylum Arthropoda; class Insecta; order Blattodea; family Ectobiidae; genus Ectobius; species Ectobius pallidus. The sequence goes on from CAXKWD010000007.1 coordinate 98,778,613, forward strand.
AGATTTTGCTGACGAATGTCAATAAAATCCGTCAGAATGGAAGATATCTGTTTTGTTCCTTGTATTATAGGAGTGTTTCTGCGAATAAGTTATTATTTTTGCCGAAATATTCAATTAATTTATAAAACCCTTAAAAGTAGGGGGAAGACACGTAGGCCTAACAGAAGATTTGAAAACGAATGAAATATGTTTTTAATATTAATTTTTTTTTCTACATCCGCTCATCAAGTTACACGGATTTCTTCCAAAAAGAATGAAAATGGGGGAAAATTCCCTTTCTCAATTAGAATACAAATGTGAGATTTTCTAAATCAATATTTCCAAGACATTGTGTTGAAATTTTTAACATAGTTTCGCGTGTATAGTAAACTAAATACACTAAATTTCAAGCCAGCACATACAATACCTTTTACTAAAAATTATGATATTATTAGAATTCGATAACATATTCTTGAGTAAAAGTTTAAATTATATTAAGTATATTGTTATTGTTTTCCATGTGGTTCACTAACGAATTTGTACCAAAGTATTTTTGTAAACTTGTTAGAATTAAGAGTCCTCTGTAATTCTTTCCCTACAAATTTATAAACTTCCAACCAACAATTACATTAAAACTAATTTTACAAAATCATTTTAACGTTAATTGTTAAGTACGTACTGAATGTTACTTAAAATCTTTTACGCAAAGAGCACTTTGAACGATGAAAAATAAGGATAAAATTAAGTAAATCAAAGTAAATAATTCAGTAAATAAAAAAAATTGGACGAAGTAAATGTTAAAAAAAAAGGTTTATAATTTAGTAAGAGTGAGGCCCACATACGCATAGTAATTTAGAGATCCTTATTAAAGAACTTTGAACTTCCGACGTGCGTAAATGGAAAACATATAATAATAGGTCCTGTAAATAGGCTACTTTGAAATACGGTACATTTAAAGTACATTTATTCCCTAAGAAACACCCCTTTCTCGACCCTAAACAGATAGGGGGATAAATTTCTATGAAATCTGATCCCAAGCAATGTTAAGTTTGAAATAGTTTGAGCTCATGTACCCAGTACGAAATATTGTAGAGATAAAGCCTAATTTTTATAACATAATAGTAAGATAAGGTTAGTATTGTCTTATATAGAATTAAATCTTTATCGATGTAAAATAGGAAATTGTTTCGTATAAAATGAAAGTCTTTATTACGTCATGAAATGAAGTGTTGGTAAAGCAGATCTCTACAGTCTGATTTAAACATCCTGCGACTTGAGACAGATCACTTAAAGTTGAAAACTAGGAGAACTGGGCTGTATTACGTTGTATTACTTTTATTTGAGTGTCTGTCAGCTGTTGACCTGTGCTCCAAATTGCAAACATTTCACGTATCTTTATCAGAGCCATAGAAAAATACATTTCCAACCGTTGTTACAAGTCGCATGTTGTTTAAATCAGACTGTAATGAAAGTGCACTTTGTAGGTTAAGTGAATCCTACACACGACATGGGATTTACAAAATGCCTGCATTCAACCATCTTGGTCTAGGAGGCAATCGTTGGTATGCGGTGACACTTCACTCTTTCATTTTGTCTTTTGGCCTCTATCTCTTGACCAGATGTTGCTTCAATATGTCTACGCTGCATGTGGCGAATACGTTTTGCTCGCTTTCTCCATGTTGTTTATAAACGTACTTACAATAAAATTCCATTCCACATCTGTTGCACTTTGATCTCGTTCTTTACACAGCTAACGATATATTTCTGTTGTTATTTGCAGCCACTGACCAGGCACTTTTATACATTTATATCCTTTAACAAATATTTTGTTTTATTCCGTACAATAAACGTAACATAAACATAGTATACTAGTCGGAGCGAAAGCAGACCTAGCCGAACACTATGGGCGCGAAAAATCTTTGAAATACAGGGTTTCCACGCTAGAGGGACCGAGAAGTAAATGCTCGCCAGTTAAAACGAGATAAGGATATTGCTGCATTCTGCATATGACAGGAAAGGAAAACTCTCCGAGATTGTGCAACAATGTGTGCAACAATGTTTTCAGACCCCTCCACGCGCATGCGCGTCAAGAGCTTTCGTCTATCAATATTGTCTATCAATAAGTGATAATGTCTAGTGAACAGAATGTATTGGTAACATAAACTTGTACTGTTACTTGATACAAATTGACCGAGTTTCAGATGATGTTCAATACAACTCGATATGTGTACCTTTTGTGGCTCTGCACACATCTAAACGGTATTCAACTTCCCGCCAAGTGTTCTCTAGCATTTGTGGAGTCACAAGCGCTACTGCATTTGTGATGCGGCCCCTCAGTTCCTGCAAATTTCTTGGCCTGTCTCCTTGATAAACAACGTCCTTAACATATCCCCAGAAAAAAATCCAAAGGGGTCAAATCGGGTGACCTGGGTGGCCAGGCAAGGGGTCCTCCTCTTCCGATCCACATATCGGGGAAACGTTCATCCAAGAAGTTACGCACATGTCGATGATAATGGGCCGGTGCTCCATCTTTCTGGAAAATCGATCCTGGGGGAAATTGGTCTATGGTGAAGTTCTGGAACATGTCAAGATACACATGTCCTGTGACTGTAGCCTCTAAGAAGAAGAATGGTCCAATGACAGAGTGCCTCGTCAGTCCACACAAGACATTCACTTTAGGCGTGTCTCTCTCATGTTCTTGAATAACATGGGGAGTCTCTGAACCCCATATCCGGCAGTTGTGCCTATCTCGTTTTAACTGGGGAGCATTTATTTCTCGATCCCTCTAGCGTGGACACACTGTATAAGTATGACCTCTTATGACCAATTAAAATTAAAAATAAATAAATAAATGAATAAAATCGATAAGTAATCGAAACAAGTAAATTTTGACACGTTCCAAACTTAACTGCCCGATTTTCAACACAAATAAAATCAGGTAAACTTATATAACAAAGGCCAGAATGTTTTTGTTGAATCAATTATAATTTCAATGATGATATGCAGAAAATAAGTTTTTTTAATCAGATTAAAATCGACCAGCGTCGGCAGAACTGCAGATTTGTGATAAATTGACAATCGCGCAATCACATAAAAATATAAAAAAAAAAATCCATGTCAAATCTGCAGGCTTCGGGATTTGATCCAGGGACCTCCAGATACGAGTCCAAGACGTTACCATTTGGCCAATTCAGTTTGACAGTCTAGTTTGATAAGCATATGTAAAAGAATAGTGTTATTTGTCAAATCTAAAATGTATTGCAACTTGAAATTCTTAAAAGAGACCTATGTCAACATTTCACAAAATTCCATGGAAAATAACTCCGCTAATTATTTCACAGCAATGTACCTTCTTTATATAAGAGTATTCATGTAGTACTCAATTTCAACTATATCAACGAAGTAAACAAACATCTGACCGCATTGCATCAAAGCCCTCAATGGTAAAAATTGTGGCATTGTAGTATAGACATGATTTAAAAAAAAACATGTAACGTTTAATTAGTTGTTACTCTGGTACCGGTCAACAGATTTGGTCCAAAATAAATAGGCTTCTTGCCATGAACATTATAAATGAGTATATCAAGTTTAATGGAAATCCGATAGCGTATTAAAGTTACCGCGCCTTTTTTTTATATAATACCATAAAAGGCACTAAATTGGGCATTATTCCGGTACCGGCCAACCGATTTGATCCAATATCAACACACATCTTCCCATGGAAATTATAAGTAAGTATTCCAAGTTTCATGAAATTCCGATAAAGCGTAATTTGAGTTATGGCGCCTTTAAAATAGACGTTTAATTGAGTTTTACTCCGGTACCGATCAACCGATTTGGTCCAATAACAAAATGGTTCTTTCCTTTGGGATTATAAACGCGTATACCAAGTTTCATTAAAATCTGATAAAGAGTATTTGAGTTATCGCGCGTATAGACACACGGACGGACGGGCGCACTGACGGACGGACGGACGGACGGACAGACATTTTCTCGTCCCCCACACAATCTCATAAAGTACTATACTGGCACTTAATGCCATATATTTTTTTGTTCATATTTTGGCTGATATTATTTTGTTTATTATTATTATTTTTATTTTTTAATTATTTTTTGTTGTCACTATTATTCCTTTATTATTTATTATTTCATCCCTATTATTATTTTATGTGCGTTTTATATTTTATATTTTCAATTTATTTTCATTATAATAATTTAAAGCACAGATAAATTTATGTAAACAAAACAATATTGTTCAAGGGCTTTAGGGTATTCTCGCCGTTCACATACATAACCTATCGGAAGAAAAACATCAACACAGGTAATAAAAGTAAATAACTGAACACAATTTCTACCTGCTCAAGAACCTATCTGAAAGATTGCTGCAGGCTAACCTGTATTTCATAACTAGCCAAGTTGTAATTATAATAATGCAGCGGAAGAGCAACTTAATAACTCCCGTGTTAGATTACTCCTAACAAATTCCACCACATAAGATTGCTCTTACGGGCTCGTTCGGAAAACATATCTAATCGCAAAATACAATCCTTCTTTTACTCCTTGTATCATAAATAACTATTCTACGGTTGGATTAGATACAGTCCGAAGATGTGACACGGCGATTTCTTAATTTCAGTAATATTATTCATGAAAAAAGTTTTTATTTTCTTGATTCTATAAAAAAGACACGACTTTATTTCAATTTCTTACACGAGGTGTTTGTACTAGGAGCCAAAGCTATAATTTGAAACATTCTCTGAACATTTACAGTCTCCGGCAATCCTTTGCATCAGAAGTCTTCTTGGCGGGCGAAGGCGCCTAACTCAATTCGTGTATGCTATCCGCAGTACCTCCGTGTCGGAGAAAATGCCGCTGCAAGCGTTTGCAGGCTTCTCGTTTAGTGCAGTTTATAATCGGAACTGTGGATATATTTCGTTACCATGATTGTTTATAACAGTAACAGTTACATGTAAGTGTAAATGGCATATTATGTCCTATTGCATATGGATCACAGGTAAAGTTAGGTAAATGAGAAGAAATCCAATCTTTGAACCCTGTTTCTAAACTTAAGGAGACGAAAGTGGGGACTGGAGAAAACTGCATAACGACGAGCTTCATAACCTGTACTCTTCACCAGATTTAGTAAGGGTAATTAAATCAATGAGGATGAAATGGTGGAGGAAAGACATATCTAAAAAATATTGACTGGTAGACCCGAAGGGAAAAGACCACGTGTAAGACCTAGACGTAGTTGGGAGGACAATATTAGGATTGATTTAAGGGAAGTATGATTTGTGAGGGATGGTTGGATGAAGTTAGCACAGAATAGGGTTGAATGGCGGGCTCAGGTAAGCGCGGTAGTGAACCTTCGGGTTCCATAAAATGGATAAGCCATCTCGGCCACCTCCCTAGATTTACGGATAATAGTTTCTACCGCTAGCATGTCTTCAAAGCGAAGTTTATTGCAACTTCCAAAGCCTTATGTGAACACCGTTTGATAATACCGTTGCCATGGAAACCGAGCCCGTTTTCGGGGTTTTTAGGGCTAAAAATTAAAAAAACAAACATTTGGAATTTTCCTGTGGTTTACAGCCTAAAAGTAATCAACCTTCAAGTTTCTAGCTCAGCTGGAAGTGGGTAAGCATAAATGTCAGTGAATGAGTGAGTCAGCCATGTGACTCTATATTATAGGGATTACATTTTAAAAGTGCATCCAAACCCTTAAATAAAATTTACTGTAGTTACTATTGCTTTAAAAAAAAATAACATATATGTTTACATTCGTTATTATCTCTTTCATATTATATTTTCATAATTCCATGATTATTTGAAATTAACTAATAATGTGCCCTGTTAACATTAAGTATTGTTTTTTTTTCGGACATACTACAATATGCTTATTATATGTGACCTTATGTTTCATAAATATACTCACGTCTTAATTTGTCTTTATATTCTCGTTGCATAATATACTATTTCAAATTTAAATTTAAGACTTTTCATTGGTGCAGAATTACATAAATTACATCCTCATTACTGTAGAATTATTAGAATTTAATAAATATATACTACATTCTTGTAAGAATTTAAATGAATGTATGTGGCATAGGCGTACGGTATTCACTATGGTATAGCCTCGTACAACTGCATGCACGGTGACATATTCTCAGAGACATTTGAAACAGTAGGTCCTCATATGCTAGGAACAATATGTTGTTGTCAAAGACTTACTGGTGTAGGAGAACGGAAGTCCGTCAGACCACCGGAAGTCCCCTTCGTATGTCTTGTCGGAAGCACCGACCCAGTAGGAATTATGGTCTCTGTATCCAGGGCTGCAAAGAAAGATACACGACAGTGAACATACAGACAGAAAGTGTAGGCCTAATTAATATTTAAGTTTCTTAAAATACTAGATTTTTAAAAATGATAGTGAACAATACTTAAATTATAAATTCAGTTGAAATGTGTGGTAATTTGATGGTCATATATATGTGCATATATATATATATATATATATATAACATTTGTTAAGTTTATATAACTTGGAACATGAACCAGATCTCTGAATAATTAAGAAATGTATTTTCTAGAAAATATTATATTTAAACATATAGTCGTTCTGAGAAAATATATTCGCTGTTGAATGTACATTTATAAATATTTATAGATGAGAAAATGTGTGCTAACACGCAAATCGCATAGCTTTTTACATCTTTTCATAGACCATAAAATTAGTGTAGAAAATGTTGCAAGCATGCAAAACATTCTTATTTTAAGAGCATAAATTCTGCCTGCAATCAGATAAAAACATAGAAAGTAAGCACCCGTACACCTTGTAATATGTGATAAAGCTTTTTACGAGCTATAGAACCTTGACAATATTTGGTAAGATTAATTAATACTCATTTGCATGCAGAGAAACTGAAGCAGAGTATCTTTTTGTGCCTCTATAAAGTTATTTTTAACTCTTGTAAGTTTATTATTTCATTTGTTATTATATGGTACAAAATGTGTATTAGAATTAGAATTAGCCCGTATTATCCTTGAAGGACAAGGGCCTCTTGACTGGGAAAGTGGCTGTTTGGGCAATCCCGCCTAGCCTTTGCGGGAAAGATTCTGATTCCTCTCTTGTTCCATCTGTCAATGATTCCATTCAAGTTTGTCTTTATTTAGCCTTTGTAGTTCAGTTGGTCCCAAAGTGGAGTTTTAGATCGTCTTCCCATCTTCTCTTTTGTCGTCCTACTTTTCTATGGCCGATTCTACAATTCCAAGCTGTTTTATGTGCCCATCCGTTCTTACCCATCCTCATGACTAGGGCCAGGATTTTTAGGTTTTTATAAACTCTGTTTTAGGTCTTTAAACATATTAAAATAGTTTAATTTTAGTTTCTTCAATTTTCAGATGATTTTTAGTTAAGTACAAACAGGGGCGGATCCAGAGAGACATTTTGGGGGGGGGGAACCAAAGTAGAGAGGGAAGTTTTTACTCATAAAAGTTAATTATTCCCAGTACATAATTGAAAACAAAATGAACATTTCAGCATTTTCTTACAAAGGTATTTCAAAATAATGAATATCGTTGCTTTAATTTAAGTATTTGGGTTTTGTTCTAATAAATTTTGAATAATTTGTGCTTAATGTTACAAATTTTTTTTGGGGGGGGGGAATTTCCCCCATTCCCCCCCCCCCCGTGGATCCGCCCCTGAGTACAATAAACACATTGAAACAATACCTTAATTAATATTATTTTTACTTAAATTTTCATGGTACTGAACCACTAAACTTTAGGAATATTTTTTGCTTAGTTTTAGAACTAGCCCTGTCATTTCCAACTACACTACAAACTCAACAAGAACGGTTTTCAATTAATCGATCAACTTCTAGAATACTTCACTTTAGGCATCTTGCTGGAGCAAACACTGCGAATAAACTGAACGTGTAAGTTTCTTAAGAATGGCTTTAATTTGCTTCTAAAGAACCCGGTGCTTTCGGAGCACTTAAGATTTCCCTAACGTATCAAACGTATCAAATTGTCGCTCGCTTATTATCGAAATTGTTAGCCAGCCTTCATGGATTCATATCTTTATAAAGTTGTCTGTGTAAATAAATATAAATAAAAGATTTAGAACATCTAGCCGTTGAATAATTAAACGCAGCTGCTGTTGATGTAATTTGGTGCATTCTATCGAAGTGTACGGCTACCGATATCTAAGTTACATTATATTTTTATGTGAGTATTTTTTTAGTTTAAATGCTCCTGTGCAAGCAATAGAGACCGATTTCAGCTTGATAACTTATACGGTTGCTTTAAACCTGAAACAAATATGTCACCGAGGCGATGGCTTACACTTAAATAATATTATTGTCAATACATTTTTTGAAATGTTGACAATTCCGCCAGGTTAAATAAGTAATTAAAAAATAAAAATATTTTTAAAATTCTCTATATCAGTGAATACGAGTATGAATTAACGTTAAGAATGAAACTAAAGTTTGACCTTGTTCTTCCGCAAGCCCTGCTTAATGAATCGATTTGGACCTTATCTCTGAGATCGATTACAAAAATTACTTATTTCCTGCTTATCATAAGTGCAATTATCACTAATTAAACAAAAGCATTCTGGCACTTTGTTGTATCAGTCTACCTGATTTTATTAAGTGCCAGAATGATACTTTATGATATTGTGTAGTGGATGGAAAATGTGTCTGATCGTGTGTCTGTACGTGATTTAACTCGAATATGCTTTATCGGACTTTTACGAAACTTGGTATATGCATTTATAACGTCCATGGGACGAAGCCTTTTTATTTCGGAACAAATCGGTCGACTGGTACCGGAGTAATGCCCAAATAAGTGCCTATTTTATGGCAATACATTAGACAGAATTTATCAAATGCAAACCAATTCTCATGGCAATATATCGTTTTACAGTGTTCATACACGGCTTTGGAAGTTGCAATACAGTTAGCTTTGACAAATAACACTACCCACATATTCCTTCACATACGTTATCAAACTAGACCTTTGTTCTTCCGTAAGCCCTGCTTAATGAATCGATCTGGAGCTTAACTCGGAAATCGATTGCAAAAATAACTTATTTTCTGCATGGACCTATTATAATTATTAAATTATCACTGTTTGAAAAAAAAAAGCATTCTGACACCTTGCATCAGTTTAGCTGATTTTATTTCTTTTTTGAGCTTTTTCTACGCTGTGTTATCTGCTTCCAATTTTCTTCCAAACATACATAAAATACTAAGGCGTTGTTGCCGTCACGAAGAATAGCCACGAGGTCAAGGAAAATCTGTTTACGTCACTCGGATTAAGAACTGTAAACAGTAGGCCTATCTTTCGAGAGCAACATAATACACTGAAACTTTCTCTAGAATCTGCTCAGACGATCAGTTAATTGGTCGTCCTCTTGTTTGTACAAAATGTAACCATGAAATTGTGCAGAAGAAAGAAACCAATAATAATCATTGAAAAGATTTCTGTTGTTTGCTCTGGAACTTACGGAATTATGGAATTTATCTTCCAGTCAAAGAGAAAACCAAATTAAACAACTCTACTTGGTACAGTAAGTAGCATGGGCACATAGAAACGTACTTTTTCTTTACAAATACAGCTTAAGGCTAGTTTACACGACGAAATTAGGTTTCGTAACTGAGTTTCGCAACTGTTTTTTACTTGAATGCGCAAGCGCTAGATGTACTGGCGACAATGAGTTACGACACTACGCAGTTTCGGCTGATTCCAACTTTTCACGAAACTATAATAGTAATTTTGAGATTATACACTTATTTAGCTTGTTCGCATTTCGTAAAATGAAATGGGGAAGTGAGGAAATTGTGAAATGCCTGTATTCATACGTGTTTCGAACGTTTATATGGGAGATTTTAACAACTTGAACTTCAGAAATAACATGAAATGTGCGGTTGCATTGGAAAGAAAATGTGTAACTTATAATTAGATTCACGAAATCACTTTCATGAAAGTGGTTATGAAACCTAGTGTCATCGTGTAAACTATCAACAGCTTGAAAACTTAAAAAAATCCGGCGTTTACTTTAAGGTCTCTTAGAGCTGATCCTATATTATAAAGGATGGAGTTATGTTATTTTTTGGACACTACTTTCGGAGAGATCCTCTGTCAATGAGTGAAAATTACATTATTCATTATAAAACGTGATTGTTTTGCAATTTTTCCTCTGGAATATAGAGATATATTTTTTATATCTTATCACCTTTTGATTATTTAACTCTCAATTGAATTATTATATATCCTACTAGATAAACTCATTCTCTTGCGGTTGTAATAAAATAAAGCAAAAACATTGTAGAATCATTTTCTTTTTCTAGAATAATATTCCTGCCGGTTGTTTTATATGGATGTGAGCCATAGTCCCTTACTCTTCGGGAAGAACATAATCTGAAAGTATTCGAAAACAGGGTGCTTAGGAAAATATTTGTGCCTAAGAGAGATGAAAATGGGGACTGGAGAAAACTGCATAACGACGAGCTTCATAACCTGTACTCTTCACCGGATAAGTTATAGTATTGTTGAGCCCTGGTATATACCTGAGTATACCTTCGTATACCACGGTTATACCGGAAATCATTGTCATTGTTTCTCCCGGATTATAATAGCAATGTTATAATTTAGGATACGACAATGCATGGGTCAAAGAGATTAACATTTTATTGTTGAAATATAAAGTTAAGACAATTACATACTTTTATGGATATTGCTTTAGAAGTCACATGAATAAAGCAAAGATTGCAGTTTGTAAAAGGAAAGAAGTATTATATTACGTTCATTGTCAGAACATGAAGTATAGCACATTTGCGTAAACATTATTCACAGAGTACTGAGTAAGGATAAAATAGACTAGTTTCTATTGGTTGTTGATGAGGTCATAATTATGTCATTATTTTCCGTTGCTTAACGCAAGATTTAAGCTTTTATTGAATTAAGTCAATTCAGTAATATTCATATTGTGTTCATGCAAATAATAGGCGATTTGCATACAAGAAAGGCATATAGTACTTTCTTATGTTATTTTGTTTGATCACGACTCTTGACCGAGGTTTGGGTGTGGCAAGGATGGTTATATAAACCTGGCCGAAATAGGCCTCACTCTCAGACTCAGACTTTTACTCTACATGAAGTTGATAAGTGCATCGACGTCGCTAGACGACGGAAGCCATGAAGTTGAGGATGGTTGTGAAGAACTCCGTAAAATGTAAGTTCAAGGAAACATATACACTTATAGATTTTTAGAATAAATATGTAAATTAATTTCAAGTGTTTTCTTACGAGAGTATAAGATCCTGATCCATCCGAATTAATAGTTTTATTTAAGTTAAATAATTAAAAGAGTAAAATCATGATCGTTGGTGTTAGAAATAATATTTATTTCAGAAACGAATGAAAGGTAATTAAAGAAGAAGATAACGAACGTAGAGCCGATCGTTCGAATATTCCTGACATGTGCCACCTCCTGGGCGAGGGCACAACAATGGTGTCATAAGCGGGATGTTTACCGCGAATAAAATTAATGTTTAAAGATGGAAAAATGGTTTCACGATCTCATGCTCTCGGAAAAATGTTAGGGTGTGTGTAGGTGTTAGTAATAAGTTGTTGTTATAAATTGTTTAGAAAATGTGGGCATTATAAGTTAGTGGCAAATTAAGCTTCTTGGGAAATTCTTTACAAATGGTTGGTGCATTGTAAGTCAAGGGTTGATTAACATTACTTGGTTAACGATTAATTGATTGCTGATAGTGTACAATTCACATAGGTCAGAATGTTGCTTGACGAAGGTATTAGACGAGCTTTGTAAAGCTTAACACTAGGGTAACAGAATTAAAGTTTAAAACTAGGGTAACAGAATTAACGGCAGCAAAGCAAATCTTGTAGCAAGATAAATAGTTCAGGTAACTCGACGAAAGATTTTACGGAAAATAGTGCGATAAATGAGTGGAGTGGCTCAGCAGATAGCTTACCAGTGAAGGAATGGTAAAGGAATTTTTAATTTTTTTAAAAATTATAATGGGAGTTTCGAGATTCAAACAGAGAATTCAGACAGTGAATTCAGACAGTAGATTCAGACAGCGAATTCAGACAGAGATTGCAGACAAAAAGCAGATTGTCAAGTTTAAAGTTGTAGGTCCCGCAACAGAATTTTTCATTGTCAGGGAGACACTGATTTAGTTAGTGACGAAACTACGTATGATTAGTTGAGGTCCGCTTTCGAGAATAGGGTTAACAAACAAAAAAATTACCCGATGATCATTATTATATTTAGTTTTAAATAGCAACGCAAAAGGTTTAATCATGTCCAAGATTTATCATTATAATACTAAAGCCAACTAATAACTCACACGAGAAGCATATTCGTGCTGAGAAGGCAGATGCAGACTTTAGCAGCTGATGTAACAGGATGAGAAGTCGGGAACAGATTCAACTCAGGTTACCATGTTACATGCAAGTAGTACAATTAGCAGTCACAACAGAATTCAGAACAAGAGATTCAGTTTATATTTTTTTTAAGTGCGAAGTGCACAAGCCAGAAATGTATTTATTTACGTTACATGTTATGTTTGCGGTAAGAATTAATGTCGTCTCTAACGACAGCAGGATTAGATAAACGACAATTTTAATCAGCAAAGAAAATAATCAGTTTAAAAGGATGGGCTAACATACAGACTGTTTATTGTAAGAAAAAGGGACATAATTAGGGATTGCAAAGAGATATACGAGAGTTTGAGGTAGTAGAACTTCTCGTAGGATTTTCAGAACACTTCGCGGAAAGAAGTCATTATTAAGATAGACGTAATTGAAAAAAAAAAAATAAGGAACTCATGGTCATAAGCACTGATCGATTGAAAAACTCTTTAGTTTTAGTTTTAGAGGATACAGATGCGGCTGTATCAATCCAGGTGTTTCACAGGTTATTTCTTAAAGAGTGACGTCACAAGCTAAAGGTATTACCTATTTGATGGATTTCAAGTAGATGGATTTCGCGAATGAAGGGAAATATTCGCATGAGTTTATAGAGTGTCCAAATTGAAATAGAACGAGACGGAATAGGTCTTGATTGTATGAATCAAAACATGGAAACATTGATGTTTTGAACCGCGCACTAGTCATATGAGAAGAGATCATAAATCTGTTGTAGTAACCCCCGTGTATTGACGCTAGGAGAGATGGATTCGGACTGTACACCCGAAATAATCCACTTACTTACCATACGAATGGGAATAGAAGTAACTCCTGCGATATCTTGCATGGTTAGGTGGAAGCATCAGAGAAGAGTTCTAGAAACAATCTCATATCTCAGTATGATAGTCGTGATGTTTGTCTAGTTTATGCTGCACGTAAACAGACGATACCATGAAGGTATGAAGCTATAGCGCATAGGAAGTGCATAACTATGTTTAGCTTGTCCCGAGAATAAGAGAAAGTATTTTTAGACCTGAAGAGCAAGGTATTATGGGATTTACCTAGCTAGATCGCTTAGCGATAGGGAGATAAGCGATGGGAAACAGAGATGTAGAACAAAATTCCTGTGAAAATAATTAAACAATTAATTATTAAATAGAGTTACCGAAAATCAAAGAATAGGATGCATCTCAAAAACCACGTAAGTGCAGGCGTGATGAGTACTTTTGTTGCTGTGGGTACGATACGAGATAGTGACGTCAAATTAAAAAAAAAAAAAATGCAACAGCACGAACAACACATTCAGATTCACATCTGGGAAGAAAAAAAAAAAATCAGGTAAATGTGTTGGCTCCGAATGAAGTCGGAATGCGACATTATAGGCTTACTTGAGTCAGAGAACTTAAATCACTTACCTTAAGTGACAGGCAAAATAAAATGTGGAGTGTTAGAAAAGTTTATAGATGTATTTCATGACCCAAGAGATAGAAAACATAGGCTGCACCAACAAAGTAAAACATGGAATTAATAACTGGGATGTGCCCCAAGTTAAGAAAATACCCCTACTACGTAAATATAATGAGAAGGTATAGAAATGATAGATGATGTTGGATAAGAACATTATCAGGCCTTCTGCGAGCGTTTGGTTAGCTCCGATAAAGTTTTGTTCCGGAAAGAGTTCCGATGAAGAGGATCGAATTAGGTTCTGAACAGATTTTTCAGAAGATAACGCATAGAGATGTTAATTATTATATATAAATGAAATTTTAATGAATTTGGTTTATTTAAAATATTTAGTGAGTTTAAGCTACATTGAGTTTTAGTAAGTGGAAATAGAAGGAAAAGAAAGAAAGAAAAGTTCAGGTTATAGTGAATTATTTTATTGTACGTGTACAATTAAAGAAGTTAGATAATTTTTAGGTTTTGTAGATTATCGCAGATACAAAACGAATTTGCTTATGTAGCGAAGTTTATGATAGATTTTAATTAAAGGAAATACAGAATGCGTACGAGAAGAATTTAATAAATTATATTTGAAACATTAAGAGAGATGTTATGTCGTCAGTCAGTATTAAAATACCAGACTGCAAGAAGTTGGTTATCTGGAGATGGAATGCAGAAAACTCCTTCGCTTGCATTCGATGGTATCAAAGAGCGTGCGTGATCATTCAACGCGAGCTGTTACAGATGTTTAGCCAACTACATTATTTTAATAAACTATATAAATTACAGGTAATGAGTTTACAGCGATAATTGATCAATTAAAATAATAATAATAATAATAATAATAATAATAATAATAATAATAATAATAATAATAATGGTAATTTAGTTTAAAAGAATTGAGTTCGAAATTTTTGCGTTAGATATAAGATTTTTTCGAATTACATTTTACAGTCCAATACAAATACATCGATTTGTCACAGACGTATGCAAAATTTTTACATTGATAATGATGTAAAGGTATTTACGGGTAATCAGATTACCAAGTTGTAATATTTTAAATGGTTAGAAAATTTTGAAAAGAATTTCAGTTTGATGATAACAAAAGTTATGTTAATAAAGAATGATAAGGAATTCAGGCTAGTTGTTCCGAACATTTCAGAATATTGCAGAATAATACAGAATTTTTACGAATTGTCAATTAGTGTTTATCGGAAGACAAAAGAAAGACGTTAGAATGTTGAAACGTAGAATTTTTATTGTCCAAATATGGTATTATAGTTGAAATAGAGGAAATATTGCCAATGTTATTATATAACAGTCGTAAGACAAGGAAAACCCCGTCGTTCCATTGTATAATTTTAATCCAGTTTTACAGCTCTTCGAGCAAAGCGTGGATGAAGTCAGTAATTACTATTGTTAAAATTTTTGCAGGTAAAATATAAAATTATTGACGAGTATGGATGCATTCAGGAAATATACTGAAGCAAATTTTATTTTTTATAAAAACACAGAAATAATAGAATAAGAGTTTGTATTTAATATAATTTTTTTCAACCATGGAATTTTTATAAGCTTATTTTAAAAGCAAAGATAAGGACGGAATATTAAATCAAGTTATTGAAAGAAGTAGTACACAGTTGCAAATTAAGAATCACAAACATTACGATTAATGGCACGATTGACAGAAGCCATTATACTTGCAGATATGTTATCACATGCATATGATTTATAAGAGCATACTTTAAACGATAACAGGATAATTATTAATTATTGTTGCATGGGAAGAAATGAAATTACCATTTCTTTATAAAATATTTTTTAGATTTTCAAGGAATGAGACAGTAAATAATACGGTTGATACTGTAGCAGATAAAATTAGAATACACGTATGAATTGTTCGAAGCCGTATTCGGAAAAGCAAGTAGTGCATGCAAAGCAGTATAACGATAAGATGAATTTTCGTTATGGATTATTTAAAATAGGGAATAAGGTACTATTATATTTTACGGCCACAGTGAAAGGCGTAATGATAAAAAAAAAATTTATCCAAAACTTTGGATAGGCCCTATTGACCATTGAGGGGAACATAAATGAGGTTTACTATCGTATTATGTTTAAAATGGAAAAACATTGGTAGTTCATATTAGTAGGATAAAGTTACGTCCTAATGGGGGAGGACATTGTTTCTGGAAAGGAAACCAGACGACATGAAATGGTGCCAGCAATACACCCACAATAGAAAGATAGAAAAATAGTAAGCGAAGCCTAATGTCATGAAAAGATGCCATGAAGAAAAAAAAAAATGTCATGAAAAGGGGTCATGAAAGCAAGCCTACCGATTAGCTAGGACACAGTAACCGGTGGATGAATATTGGTCGTCAGAGGACGGAAAGCCTTTAGCCAGTTAGTATACCGTCACATGGATGACGATGGGAAAAATGACGACAGAAGTCATTTCAGTAAGGTGAATGAGAGTCCGTTGAAGAAGACTAAGGGACAGGTTGCAACGGGAGCGCGCACAAGTAGTCATCTCTTTCACTATTAAGAATTATGATCAGTTAGCGAGTGCACATTGATAACTAGATTTTCAATATTTGACCAAGAGACTTTTACATTTAAGAGATTTTCACGTTTGATGAGATTTTAATATTTAACGAGGCACACGTAAATAAAAGGACTCCAACAGTTAATGAAGCTACCAAAGTTTAATGAAGCTTTCGAAAATGAATGAAAGTCCCGAAGATTATCGAGCAACGCGTGATTAATAAAACTCCCAGGAATTAAAGAGAACCGCAAATGAAGAAACTACCAAAGCCAATAACAATGTTAGTTCTGCAAATAATGAAACTTTCAAAAGTAGGAGAACTTTTGAGAATGAATATAACTTGGTGTGTGTAAACCCCATGTGAGGTTTATGTTCAAAAACGGTGTGTACCGGAGTAGTGAGGACAAAACTCACGGGAAGGAACTCCGAAGGAATAGTGGAACCCGCAATAGAAATAAATCCCATGAAGTTAGGTACAAAGAAGTTATATACATAATTTAGAACCACTCGAGCAGGGTCACGAATGAAAAGTGAACGCGCAGAATAAATAAGTTTGCACCATAGAATTTCAAAGGAACGTAAAGAATATTAAGAATACTAAAACCCCTAGGAACGTAAAGAATATTAAGAATATAAGAAATCCCAAGAAAGCACAGAAAATGAAATTAGTAGTAACAGTAATCCAAGCAACACAAGAAAGTCATTATAGAATTTAATACAAATAAAAATACTTTGTTACAGAGTATAGATATAACAATTAAATGGAAATTAAGATTTAGTAATGCAGCAGAACGAAATGCGACGAAATCTAGTAAAGGATACAGTAAAGAAAATTATTTTTTTTAAGGTGTTAAATAGATTATTGTAATGAAATTTAGTTTTATTATGATATTTTAGGCAACGTACGAAAGATGTTAACAATTAAGAGAAATTATATTGTAAATTGATTTTATGAAAGCAGTGTGTAAATAACAGTTTTATTTAATATATGAAATTTTAAATTACGAAATACTATACGATGTATAGAATGAGAAAATTTATTGGTAATACTAGAACCAATTAACCATAAGGAATTTATTAAATATATTAAACAAACATGATACATTTTAAATAAATTCATTGAAGATGTTTTGTTTGAATTGAATGTAGTTACGAAAGCATTAACATAATTGCTAAAATTACAAATTTTCGTTGACACATTAAAAGAATTAAAGCAACATTCGATACAGTGGAAAAGATGTTAATTTCATAGTTATTGGAAAGCTCAGCTTAATTCATTTTAAGTTTTGCCATTTTTGCAATTTTAAATGTTTTGAAAATTTCCTGAAGGAATTTTTTTATTGTCAGTTGTCGAAGTTAGTAAATTAATTTTTATGGATTTATATATTTTTGAAGTCATTGGACAAGTATTTTGAATTATATAGAGTACGGACATTACCGTAACGAGTTACAACAAATTATGATAGCGCATTAAGTTTTTATTTTATCCAGCTTGATTTCCAATGTTTAATTATGACAATTAATACAATATATTGTGTTTGCTTGATGATAGAAATAATTGCAGATGTAAGGCGATTTATGTACCATAGTCCAGACGACTAGTAACATTTAGCCAACCAGCTAAACTGTGAACCTGCCGATTCACAGGACAGCCAAAGAAGCCATTGAGACTTGTGACAGGAAGATCGGAGGAGATCAACAATCACCTGTGTGGTATCGCCTACTTTAATTTATATGTATTATTATGAGGGTATAGCCTTCCACTGGAAGTGCGTAAGTTACTTTAAAAATGAATTACTAGTAGATTCATCATTTTGTTTGAATACCAAGCATACTTGAAGACATTATTAATTGTAATATTATTTAATTAATTTTGAGTTTTGCCCCATATTACTGAAGATAATTACATAAATTATGTGATAATAAAATGTTGTTGCCAGAAGTAAATAAAGATATATTCAGCATAGACTTGAAGTTTTGCGAAGTGAAGTAAGTCATTAATGAAAGAATAGTCAGAAAATTAAAGATATTGATGAAAGATTAATTTTAGATGACGTCAAAGTTTAAATAAAAATGTTAAAGATTAACGAATTAAGTTATGGTGTCAGAAAAAAGCAAATATTACGAGGTAATAATTATTGTCATCTGTGTTTAATACAGATACGAGCCAAGCTGATGAAGAGAGGAGTTAAGGAACTTGATCTTAACCAAACAAGACGTCATAGGTCCAAGAGTCCAGAAGAAGCAATAACCTTCCGACCATATGATGTGCAGAGATGAGAAGAACGACGTCACCGTTCATTGAAGAGTTATTTAATTAGTCCGACAATTTCACTGGCACAGATTTTCAGTTTGTTTAGTAAAAGACATTAAATCAATTGAATGTAATAATTTTATTCAAGATGAAAAGAAAAGATTATGTAATAATGAAGGAATGTAAACAAACAAACACACACACACACACTCACTCTAAATAACTAAATGTTAAATGAGTATATACATATCAGTATATATAGGAGGATTCACAACTATCACAACTATAAAATGATTTTAAAGTAAAATTAAATTTTTGTAATTAAAAACCAAACAGGATCAAACAGTCGTGTTAATAGATTAAAGTAAAATTAATTATTATGTAATAAGAGGAAAATTATGGACATCAAAGCCAATAAGAAAGAATTGAATAATGAATTTAAAGATTAAATAAATTTGAGTTGTATTTAAATTAAAGTGACCAAAAGAGGAGGCATACATAACCCCTATCAGTTTGTCGACTTGTTAAGACTGTAAGTAAATAATTGAAGGCCGCTGGAACGGAATAACATTCTTGTAAGCCTGATTGATGTATGATTGAAGCCACTGTGGAATTAAAACTCTACAAGCGATAACTGTTGAATGAATGAATCTTGCAGCTCTCAACAAGATCGAGAATTTTGGAATTTTCTTGAAAATCGAGTGTTCCAAACGGAACAGCTCGTTTTAAAAAAAGAAGGGGGTGATGTTGAGCCCTGGTATATACCTGAGTATACCTTCGTATACCACGGTTATACCGGAAATCATTGTCATTGTTTCTCCCGGATTATAATAGCAATGTTATAATTTAGGATACGACAATGCATGGGTCAAAGAGATTAACATTTTATTGTTGAAATATAAAGTTAAGACAATTACATACTTTTATGGATATTGCTTTAGAAGTCACATGAATAAAGCAAAGATTGCAGTTTGTAAAAGGAAAGAAGTATTATATTACGTTCATTGTCAGAACATGAAGTATAGCACATTTGCGTAAACATTATTCACAGAGTACTGAGTAAGGATAAAATAGACTAGTTTCTATTGGTTGTTGATGAGGTCATAATTATGTCATTATTTTCCGTTGCTTAACGCAAGATTTAAGCTTTTATTGAATTAAGTCAATTCAGTAATATTCATATTGTGTTCATGCAAATAATAGGCGATTTGCATACAAGAAAGGCATATAGTACTTTCTTATGTTATTTTGTTTGATCACGACTCTTGACCGAGGTTTGGGTGTGGCAAGGATGGTTATATAAACCTGGCCGAAATAGGCCTCACTCTCAGACTCAGACTTTTACTCTACATGAAGTTGATAAGTGCATCGACGTCGCTAGACGACGGAAGCCATGAAGTTGAGGATGGTTGTGAAGAACTCCGTAAAATGTAAGTTCAAGGAAACATATACACTTATAGATTTTTAGAATAAATATGTAAATTAATTTCAAGTGTTTTCTTACGAGAGTATAAGATCCTGATCCATCCGAATTAATAGTTTTATTTAAGTTAAATAATTAAAAGAGTAAAATCATGATCGTTGGTGTTAGAAATAATATTTATTTCAGAAACGAATGAAAGGTAATTAAAGAAGAAGATAACGAACGTAGAGCCG
The DNA here is from genome assembly GCA_964059195.1 of Ectobius pallidus. Lineage (NCBI taxonomy): Eukaryota > Metazoa > Arthropoda > Insecta > Blattodea > Ectobiidae > Ectobius > Ectobius pallidus. Next base: position 98,798,937 of record CAXKWD010000007.1, read on the forward strand.
ATCGTTCGAATATTCCTGACATGTGCCACCTCCTGGGCGAGGGCACAACAGTATGGGTAATTAAATCACGGAGGATGAAATGGGCTGGACTTATTGCACGCACGGGGGAGGAAACACGTATCAAAAAAATATTGATTGGGAGATCCGAAGGGAAAAGACCACTTGGAAGACCTTGACAAAGGCGGGAGGACAATATTAGGATAGATTTAAGAGAAGTAGGATTTGCGAGGGATGGTTGGAGTTAGCACAGAATAGGGTTGAATGGTGGGCTCAGGTAAGCGCGGCAATGAAACTTCGGGTTCCAAAAAATAGGTAATATTCCTTTAGCTTGCTTAAGAATTGTCTATTGCAACTGAGTAAGTAAGTAAGAATAATATACAAGAATTACACTAATTATCGTATGGAGTTTTTTGGCAGTCCGTTACGGTATTATTTTTATTATTTTTATTTATTTTATTATAGTACTAACCGAAAGAAATAAAAGTTGAATAAGGTATGGGAATAGTCAAAGAGCTGTGAATCCGCTGCAAGAAGATGATTCGAGAATGACATAATAAGTGATGGATTACATTTAGTACTTCTTGCTCTGGATTGCCCTGTCATGTGTGATTGAAATTATCGCTATATATTTTCAACTGCAATATTCAATTTATATAAGTCGCATTTAAAGCCTTATGTTGGAAGTAAGATCACATAAAGGCTATTTAAACAAATCTTACAGCGAGTGACTGGTGGTAAGAAGATAACAATGCTTGGTCGCCTGATACGAAGGCTATTTGATCCAATACGGGCGGAGATGAAATATAGCGAAACTCATCGCCATTATTCGTCACAAGGCGCGAGTCGACCAAGCAGTCTGGTTGCTGTGCTCGCTTCGCTTAATTGCGTCGATACATCATAGGATTTAGAAAGTAGCTGTTCGGTCCATTCCAGTAATCTGTATGGCCAGCTAAATCTTCCACAGAAGAGAATACAGATAAAGTGTAAGCCAGGCCTTTTGAATTGCGTCTTATACATTGAGATGAATTGGTTGTTAAAAGACCACAATTGTAGGAAGTTTTTGTGATAAAAAGTTACCATGTTACTATAAAAGGGGACAGAACAATTTTACTGTGAACACTTTGAGTAAGCTGAAATACGAGGGCTTTCCACAAAGTAAGTTTACCTGGAGCCGTTTACAGAAACAAAACACAATTTCGTGGAAATATTTATTGCAACAGATACAGCAAGTGTTCAGCTATTTTTCAACATATTCACCACCGGAATTGAAACATTTGTCATATCGTGGAACCAACTTTTGAACAATTGTGTCGTAGAAGCGTGCCGCCTGGGATTCGAGCCACTACTGTGTGACAACCATCTACGTTTATCTGCCATTCTCTGTCATTTATTGAGGTGTAGGAAAAGATGGAAATCACTGGGAGCGAGGTCCGGGCTGTAGGGTGGATGTTGAAACATCTCCTAGCCGAACTTTTAAAGGAGACTTGCAGGGAGGTGTTGAAGCCTCCACCCTACTGCTCGGACCGCGCACCCAGAGATTTTAATATTTTCCTACCCCTCAAAAAATGACAGTGAATGACAGAGCATGGAAGAGATTTACAGAGAAAAGGAGGTTATCACACAATGGTTCAAATCCCAGGCGGCAGACTTCTATGGCACAGGGATATATAAGTTGGTCCCACGGTATGACAAATGTCAGAATTCCGGTGGTGAATATGTTGAAAAATAGCTCAACACACCCTGTGTCTGTTACAATAAATGTTTCCATTAAATTGTGTTTTGTTTCCGTTAATGGTCTATTGGAAAGTTACTTTATGGACGCGCCTCGTGCGTATTCTGTTTAAAGAAGGAGTTAAATATTGTAGATCTTTTAAGTAACCTATTTATATGCTTGGTCTCAATGTTTTATTGATTACATTACATAGAGTGTATTGGTTATTCCCCTATTTCACTGAACTCTGTTCGCTTCTTAAATCACCAATAACTTGTAACACGTGTTATTTTCTAGTACAACCCGTCATGATAAAAATCCAAAAAGATGGGAATACTGCAACAAAATAAATTAACTTCAAACATAATGTACAGAGATTCTCTATCTCTTTGCATCTTATCCTCAACCTTCCGTTGGTCGCTAGAGGCCTGAGAGATCCCTGGCATAATTTAAATGTTATAATTTTCGAACGAACGGACCTACGCAATTGCCTGACTAGAACATCTAACATTACGCCTTACTCGATTGTTTATTGCAGCGATAGAAAATTTTTTTAGTGGTGTTATATGTCAAAGTTAACTGTATTGCAACTTCCAAAGTCATATATGTCCGGTCCAGAAAACCACCATTAACGGCCGTGGGTGTCGGCATGCTGACCACATGCCCCCCAATCCTGCCATATGCCTACGGGAGATGATGCAGCGGTCGGGTGGTAGGCCAAGTCCTTCCGGGGATGTAGCGCCACGGAGTTTAGTTTAAAGTCATATATGAACACTGTAAAACAATATGTTGTCATGAGAACTGATTTGCATTTTATAAATTCTTTCTAATATATTACCACGAAATAAGCACTAAATTGGGCATTATTCCAGTACCGCTCAATTTAATTGGTCCAAAATAAATACGTTTCTTTCCATGGACGTTATAAATGAGTATACCAAGTTTTATGAAAATCCGATAAAGTGTATTTGAGTTATCGTGCGTATGGACACACGGACACACGGACAGACAGACAGACAGACAGACATACGGACAGGCATTTCCACGTCCACCACACAATCTCAGAAAGTACCATTCTGGGACATAATAATAATAATATTAATAATAATGTAACAATACCAGACAATACAAAATTTAAAAAGAAAGAAGGCTAGGCACGATAAAGGGCGGGTTCCATACATAAGCTAATAATAGTCTACATAAAAAATTGCTGTGAAACACGTAACTTCCTCTGCCCAAACAAAATGTTGTCTCTTAGCATAATAGCTTTATGTATGACATATTCGTGTAAATTAGTTGCAAAAATGAAGAGAATATCGTTAACACGCCACATTTCATCCCCAAAGGATATACAACTCAAAATCTAATTAATGCTCTTAGTTACTTTTCTTTGTTCTAAGCAGAAGCAATACACTTTTCTCACTTCACTTTTTGATATAGAATAAGAGGCCGTATTGCAAAGAGTGCGTATTCAGTTGTTTCAATCTGAGGCGAAGCTTTAATGTTCACCTGGTAAGATAGAGTTTTTACAAACAGATATTGGCTTATTACCACCCGTCAGATAATTTTTGAGACTATTTCACTCATACGCCGCGCGTTTGATATTCACCAATAACGTTTAGCAATTCCTCGAACATAAACCAATCACGGCCGTTTATCTTACAATAGGCCTCTTCTTGTAGGAATGCGAGGATGCCGTTTTATCGGGTAAAATCATCTGCTCGTTACTGGACACGTAAGCATCAGTGTGCGGTGATATTTATGTCACATGCTGCCACTAAGTGGCACGAAATCAAATTATTTTATACAACATAACTTGTTTGGAAATTGTATTAATATAAATGTACATGGATTAAAAACACACTATTGATTCGGTGCAAGCCAGTTCGTTTGCTTTTATTCTGTTCTGCTATTAGCTTATGCTATGTCTTATATGCACCTTTGGTAGCACTGGCCAATACGTGGTAACTTGAATCGATTCATGGATGGTTGATTCATAGTATTGCGTAATATCGCAGCTGTTAGTTTTGCTTTTAAACAATAAAACACGAAAGTAATTATTATTTGTATAATCCGTTACATTTTTATTCATGGAACAGTCTTATTAAATCCTACTCTCGTGGGATTACCTATGACAAAAAGTTACAAATGAAAGTTTTAGCTCTTGGTATAATCACCTTATATACGAAATTTAAACAACCCGAATAGCCAAGACAAGCTGAGTATAAAATGGTTAGATTTTCGAGAAAATCGCTAAAAACTATTTAAAAAAATAAAGTGTCTTTAAAAGAAAGAAAAAAGTAGTCGTCAATCTTCATGTCACATTCCCAGAAGACACCTAACTTAAATATAAAATTTCTTTCGCATGATTTTTCGTTCTGGAAGTTTACAAGCGTATACACATACACGTTTCTGAAAATAATATTTTTAATTCAGGCGACCACAAAACGTGTATTTATGTTGAAAACTAAACTTCGAATTTCGTGGTGGAACACAATACTTCCTCTTTCTATAGATCTATGGTACAAACGGTGCACAAGAGTTAACTTTTCAGCAATACATTTGTTTGTTTACGATTAGTTCAGCTTGGGTGGCACTAGCTTTCTATGCTCAAGGTCGCGGGTTCAATTCCGGCCCAGGTCGTAATTTTTAATGTATTGTAACAGGCACATGCGTGTATATTTACAGGCATGCAAAATATCGCCTGCCGGACAAAATTCAGGCACACCTGCGACGGTCACACGCCTACATAGCAGTACTCCCCATTATTAAATAACCATGCAACCAAACAAGGTTTAAAAGATGTTGTGTAATGCTACTTAAATTGTAATTTCCATTTGCAATGGAATTTTGTCTCGCAGGAGTTCTTTCACATGCTTTTAAATCTACATAGCCTATATGGGACTGTCGCAAAAATCCACATACGCTTGGGCTAGGATCGAAACCACATCCTTGGTAACAATATGCCTTTGACAAACCATTTGTTACACTTAGGCCTAAGTTGCAATAAACAGCACACATCCTACTGTAATCATAATAGCCTGCTTAGTATTTAAGAACTTTCTATTATTAAAATTGGCTAGATTTTATTATTTATATTTATATTTATATTTATTTACCTTATTAGTACAAAACAAATATTCATAACCGATGCCCGAATGAGCAAAAGCTCGTGCTCGGGCTCAGCTCAGCACAAAAACAAAAAACAGTGAACACTGGAAATTATAAAACAAAAAATTCAGGGCAAAGCGACGTTACAAAACACACAAACACACACTCACACACATGGCATACACAAATACACTCACAAAACAAGGCAAATAGTAAATAACATAAATCAAAAGCAAAACATATAATTAAAAATTATGTGTAAGAGAGGAATGACAAGCACGAGTAGCCAAAATGAAAAGCAAAAACTTTGGATATTGTAAAATGAGTCATGCATTAGGTTGAATAAATTTTATAAGTTTCTTTCTTGAATCTGTGTAAATTTAGATAATATAGTTCAGGATGAGCTCTTATTAGTGAGTTGTATAATCTTGGGCCGAAATTTATACTGTGATTTAATCCAGCAGAGGTAGAACATTTGGGTTCATATAGAATAGAATTTTGATTCAGTCTGGTAAGGTAATGATGAGGATTGTTATTTTTGAAAATATTTCTATTCTTATGGAAGTAAGTCAGTAATTTGAGTTTGTATATATGTTCAATATTTAAGACATTAAATTCAGAAAATATTAGTTTTGTGGGGTAATCAGCAGGTTTACTCAGACATATTTTAAAAATCCTTTTCTGTAGAATTTCTAAAGGCAAGCGGTTGGATTTAGCCATTCCTCCCCAACCCAATATGCCATATTGTAATACAGATTCAACTAGAGCTATGTAAATTAAACGCAAGATATGAGGTTGTAAATAAGAACGGAGGATCGAGAATTTATATATTATTTTACGAAGCCTATTGCAAACATAAGTAATGTGCTTATTCCATCTTAGATGTTCGTCAATTATAATGCCTAAATATTTGGTTTCAGTTGAATAATTTAAGGAGAGACAATTGCAGTTATCACGACTACAGTTATTATGAATGGTAATGTTTCTTGTTATCGTATTATTTAATTTTACTAAGTCAAGACCTTGGGTCTTACAATTAATATGCTATACGTTTACGTTCTTTACAGCAAAATTGGTCCTTTTTTCTATCTATTTGTTAGTTTCATAAGAAAAACATAGTCTACAATAATTGGTTTAACATTAATATTTTATTTTAAAAATATTTTAATTATAAAAAATTACTCTTCATGGATTAAAAAAAATACTTATACTGTAGGTGTTCCAAAGACTGTAAATTATATTGTTCATATATTTACAAATATATTAAAAAAAAGGAATTATTAAGAAATATTGCCAATTGTGGTAATTATCACGAAAACGGTATTTCAGTGCAAGAAATATCACGACTGAAGGCACAATTATGTGAAGCTATATAACAGCTTGTATCCGTTCTTTTAGTTTTATATTCAGGAGTGTATACACCAAAATGTACTGTGGTTTTCATCTAAAACATACGATTTAATTGTAAATATTTTTTTTTAAATTTGAATATCTTTAAAATATCTTTAAAATCCTCTCTCTTGTTTAATCAGGACACCTTGTACAACTTCACCTCTAGTAATTCAGCTGTAGTAGCCATTTCAGTTCAGTAACAAGGTAACAGTCGCATGAAAGGCTGTATGGTAACAATCCCCAGAGAGAAAGAGAGAAAGAGAGAAAGAGAGAAAGAGAGAAAGAGAGAAAGAGAGAAAGAGAGAGAGAGAGAGAGAGAGAGCAAGATTGAGTCGAGGTGTTCATTGATTCTATATATCGTTTCTCCTATACACCTGTGCATTCTACTTAGAAGACAGAAAGCGGAAGAAAGATTGAACAAGTAATGATGCAATTTTTCACTCTCCGGGTGGGCAAGAGTTACCTTGTAATTTACGAAGGTGAAAAGTAGCATCCTTAGGAGAGAACAAAGTTACAAAAAATACATACTAAGACCAAGAGTAGGCTGTTTCCTTTAAGAGTTCGTTTGAAAAATTTTCATAAAATATGTATCGTTAATGATAATATAACACATTTTTCAACTCTATATTGGATGAATTGCAATGAATAAAAGCTAAAATAACAAAAAATGAGTGTTGTAAAAGTTATTTACTCTCAAGAAAAGCTGGCTTATTTTTGTATGAGATTTGGTAAGTAATGTATGCTAGTAAAAGTAAAGTAAAGTGTTCCCTATTACAGGCCATGGAGGTCCACAGGGTTCCAGGAGGTTGAGGCTCCCAGATTTTTAGACATTCGGCACATGAAGGTGGTAAGGTTGTTAGCCTTACGCACCGGCCGCCTTTACCCCCAGGATTGCTCCTGGTACTCATTTCCGTTAGAGGCTGAGTCGACCCCAGGCCCATAGTGCCACCAGAAGGATTAGGCCAATTGAAAAACTCCAACGACCTCATCGGGAATCGAACCCGCGACCTTCCGGTTTGTAGCGCAGCGCCTCAACCACTACGCTACGGCGTACCCCAATGTATGCTAGTACTTGTTTCAAATACATGCTAAATGAGATTTCGATAAGTTTTTTCAAAGCGAAGCCCGGTCCTATTATACCGTGTGGCATTTCGTCTGTTTGTAGATTTGTTCGTTACGCATTCATGACCAACGCGTTGTCCGATTTCCCCCCCTATTTCTCATGGATGTTCCTTGAAGTCTTTAAAAACACGACGTTATGTATAACGATTTTTATTTTATTCTGTTTCATTTGGTCCGTTTAATATAATGTTCAGCTCCTTTCAGCGATTCTTTTCAAACGGTTCATGCTATAAGAAAATTGAAGACTACTTCCCTCTCGAGTGAAAAGTTTTATACAAATTTGTTCCAGTACATTCTTTATGTAACTAATAGTTTACAAGTATTTCACATGTTTCTCAGTAAATTTACTTATTACGAAGTCACGATAAAACGCTTTGTTCAATTTTCTTCCAATTTTTCATGAGCGTTCCTTGAAATAATTAAGGCGACGTATGTGTAAGGATTTTTATGTTTTGATTCCGTTTCGAGATAATGTATGGGAATTTTTATTAAGAAGAGCAGATCTAAGATTTCTTTGCTGCTTCCCCTGGAAACAAAAATTTTCTTTACAAGGTGTTTATATTAAGAGCAAAAACTTTTATTCTGAACATTTTTCGCAAGAATTATCTGAAGGTTATATTAAGTTTTAAGCCAGTCATCACTTGTAGAAACTCGGGCTTTAAGAATTCCATGGTGAACAATACACCCTTGCATGTGGTTGAGACAGCTGAATACGCATTCCATGCAATACAGCCTCTATCATAATCTGAATTTTTTATTTACATGGGTACTGTACTGTCCATAATTAAAGTAGAGAACGTTACGAGGTTTTAAAGAGATATAGAGAGAAATAGGGTCTTAATTTAATATTCTCTCTCAACGAGAAAGGTTATTAGGCAAGGGACCAATGAAACATATTTATAATTCTCATCTGAATTTTCGTGAATTTCAAAACTGCCTTGCCATACCGATCATTCTGTTAGGCCTATAACGTCATATGAACATAATTTATGATGCAGAAAGTGAGATTCGCATTAAGCCAGGCCGCAACGCTGAAAACGCCCGTTAAAAACAGAGCTTTGAAACAATCAATATGTTTTCAACTGTGTCCCATTTATTAAAATAAGATAGAAATATCTGCCGTGAATAAGATATTGTATTAATCATAATTGACTATCTAAAAAAGCACATTATGTGAATACACCATTCCCTGAATGTATTCAAATAACACACGTGGTGTTATCCACTTTTCACTGAAATTACGTCGGCTATCGTTCCACGACGTTACCTTTCAAAGGTATAAATCTCGTGTGCCACTCTGCATAACCTGGGCTATAGTTTATCTAACAATTAAAATTATAATTTTTTGTTCACTTAATAAACGTAATAAATTCAATAAAGTATGGCAAAATTTAATTGAATCTATTCGATAACTAAAGAGGGAAGCAAATGATGGAAGACAGAGTGAATTGCACTTGGATACGACAGTCAAGTTATTAGAGGTAATGCAATTTCTTTAGAATTATTTCCGATAAGGATAGCATTATAAAAAATCATCATCATCATCGTCTTTCCGGTTTAGGTCTTCAGACCTGTTGCGTCTTCAGGGAATATCATCTGTCCATCTTGTTTTTGGACGTCCTACATCTCTGCGTCCTTTAGGTTTATAGTTGAGCATTATTTTTGGAAGTCGTGCTTCATCCATTCTTGTTATATGGTCGTACCAGTTTCTCTTCTGTTGTTTCACTCTGTCGTTCGTGTTAAATATATTCAGTTCTGTTCTGATGTCAGTATTCCTTTTGCAATCTAAGATAGTAGTTCCTGCTACTGATCTTAAAAATTTCATTTCTAAAGTTTCTATTTTTCTCTTATCTCTTCTATTTAAGGTACAATTTTCGCATCCATGTGTCAGAATTGGCGTGGCTACTACTTTGTAAAATTTTAGTTAAGTTGCTTTTGATGTTTTCTGTCGTAAGTGTCTCATGATGGTCATTATAATAAATATAATGTAAAATTATACCTAATACAATAAGGTAAAAGGTCGAAACTAGATATAGGCTTCACTATAATTACTTCAACCTGGACGAGCAACGGTATGCTCTTTGAAGCAATCAATATTACAATCAATATTCGTACGTTAGGGCACGTCCTGAACGAGACCGTTTCGCCGGATTTAATTCTGTTTCTTTGCCAGATCTTCTTGAACTCATGAATTGAAAATTATGTGAACGCAGATGGTATTAAATGTTCTGATTCTTTTCGTGAAACGTCTTGAATCCGATTTTAACCTTTGGTCCATATTTAGGAGGCCTACACTAACTTGGTAATCACAATAACTGAAATACAGAAATTTCAACCACAGTAAACGTCAAAATAGTTTATCACGACACAAGGAAAATGTAAAATGACATCCCAATTATTGACCTTTTATTGTTAAAATAGAAAAGTCTAATAATAGGCGAGGGTTGAAATGAAAGCATACATTATCAATTTTTATTACTCTGAATCTGTTACTAGTTAACAGTAGTTACTGAGATAAAAAGGAAAAATCTTGATAACAGAGAATATGGAAAGCATTCTTTGCGGACTCCTCCTATCATTCCCATAGATTCCGGGGTCTGTGGCTCACAGGCTGCGGATCGCTGCCTTATCCGTACTATGCATCTTTGATGCTTCTGTTACTAATTCAATAAGTTTTTGTTTTGTTTGTACTGACATTACTGGATACACATTTACGAACTTTTAAACTAAGAAAACTTTCTAAAGTTTTAACAAATTCACAAAAATTGTCAAAAGAAATTCATGAATAATTAAATAAATGCTAGGAAACTGCTGAAATTTCAAACATCTTTGTCAGAATTAATTCTATTAGTTATCGATGAACCGGCACTAATTCGAAGGAAAACTTCTGTTATGTCTGAAGTTGATTCTCTGAGGTGCACTTAATCTAGCTAGCTCTTGAAACTTAACTACAGTTGGGTACTCTAGAGACTGGGAAAGATGTGTTGAGTTGTTCACTGCACAAGCAAATTCTGTTCATCGATTCCTTCGTTTCAATTACACTCAGAATCTGTACTAGAAGCAGCACTACCATGGAAAATTTCTGAAATGCAAGAGCCAAATCACATTGAAAATTTAAGCCCTTGCATCATACCTGACCATCCAATGTTAAAAGAATTCTATAGCTCTGATTTGCAGAAGAGGAAATAGTCTTATTAATTCATATACAGGCACTTCTGAACAAGGCAGATAAACCTCTTTCCATCTCTCGTGGTTGTTAAACTGGTCGATAATCTTACAAAATGATATCAAAATGGAAGAAACACAAGTAAAATTGTCGTAGTTGGGATACTCTTTTTCTATTTCTGGCATCCATGAAACCATATTTTCGAACTCTCTGATTTCTCAACACATTCTATAAAAGGTCGAAAATGTTCCATCACAAACAGATCTTCTTACTGACATCATAAAACTTTAGTCGTGAAAGTAACAAAACTTTCGATTTCGCAATGCTCATCTCAAAACTAATGTAAGTTATCTGTAATATGGCTTTCTGTATTTGCAACTTTGGACTCCCTATTTTATAGTTAGTTTGTAAAATTTATTTCACTGTTTTAGATCATATATAAATGTTTAGTATAGCCCTATACTTGTAAATTCCTCTGTTCTCCATATTAAGAGATGCGATGATTGCAACTCCTAATCATGAGCTTCTCTCATATTGAGGCTTTCAAAAGAGCACATATATAAGATTTTATAATACTTTATAAGAATAAAATCATAAGTTTCTGTCATAACAAGAAATATGAGGCATGGTTTTAAAGTAAGTACCGATAATTTTTGTAAACAGAACATTTTCCAAATACTTTAATATTATTCGTAACTTTACACCTTACACTACTTCTCCACATAGTCACCCCGTTATTCACGCACTTGCAACGGGAAACTAGTTTTAGTATGCCTTCGTCAAAGAATGAAGCCGCCTGTGATGAAAGCTAAGTCTGCACTTTTGTTTCACAGTATCATCGTCGAAATGTTTTCCACCAAGAAATTTCTTCAGATGAAGAAACAGATGAAAATCGCTTGGTCCAAATCCGGACTGTAGGGAGGGTGGTCGAATTGTTTCCAACCAAATGATGCGTTCAGATCTTGAGTTTGTTTGACTGTGTGTGGGCAAGCATTGTCATGAACCGAAAGGATTCCACGTCTTTTGTTCTGTATTGCACGATGGAGCTTTCGTAATGTCTCACAATAGACGTCTTTGTTGATTGTCGCATTTCAACGGCGATGAATACGAGTCCAAGACGTTACCATCTCTGCCATCTTGCTCGGTTTTAATTTTTTTTTTTAGCATGACTGTCTGACTAGAATCGTTGGAAGAAGTTGAACATTATAAAGCGGTATCAATAAAACGGTACATAACCATTTTGAATCTGAATAAAAAATAGAAATACCTACACATACTTGGTTTTTAATAACTTCAAGGAACATTCATGCCAGATTGGAAGAAACTCTAGCAACGAAGTTGGTCGTAATTGCGCGTTACTCACAAATTTGAAAATGTCGAACGTTCAGGTTTAAACAGAATTTCGATTCGCTCAGTCAAATAACTTTCTGTGTGGAAATGCAGGTACATTGATTCACTGGTTTAAAATTTTTACTGACAACAATACGTATGCAAATTAGACGCTTGGAGTAATACAGGGGACAAAATGATATTCTGATATAGGGACATTAAAATCCATAAATGGTTGAGAAGAATGATGAGTGAAATATTATTTAGACAGCAGAGGAATTGATGACTCACATTTATCTACACTCTCTAATACCCAAGCTCAAATTAGACGAAACGAAAAATAGTTGTTTACGATTACTTTGGTTTAAATTTAAAATTATAATACTGCATACTATATATAAGTAATTACAGACAGAAGTAATATTAAGGCAGAAATAAGGAAATGCTGGTTTTTATGCAACTCAGAAACTTGTATTTTCTCGTCTTCTGTCTGGAATTCTAAAAATAAAAATTTATAAGATAATTATCCTGCCGATTGTACCCTATTATATATATATATATGAGACATGGTCGCTTACTCTTCGGGAAGAACATAATCTGAGAGATTTCGAAAATAGAATGCTCAGGAAAATATTCAGACCTAAGAGAGATGAAACCCGGAATCGGATAGAAATGCATACGACGAACTTCATAACCTGTACTATTCTCAGAGAATAGTAAGGGTAATTAAATCACGAGGATAAAATTGGCTATTTTGCGCACATGGGGGAGGAAAGACTTACCTAAAAAATATTTACAGGAAGAGTCGAATGGAAAATACCACTTAAAAGACTTAGACACATGTGGGAGGACAATATTAGAGTGACTTAAGGGAATTAGGTTTTGCGAGAGGTGGTTGGATGGAGTAAGCACAGAATAGGGTTGAATGGAGAGTTCATAAAATAGGTAATGTTCCTTTACCTAGCTAGGAATTGTCTACTGTCATTGACATTAGGTAAGTAAATACCGCATACTATGCTATTGAAATAAACATATACAAATTTGTAGGAATAGGCTACATGAATTTTGAAAACATGAAAATACTTTTGGCAAATAAAGACGCACTTGAACGATGTCCCAACTCATCCACGTGTGATCGATGATGGTTGGAGGACGTAGCGCTACATGTTTGGAAACATGTAAAGTTATAAGTTAAAATAAAATAATGGCTTCATCTAAATTCCAGACTATAACGTAACTCAATACATGCTTACACATTCGTAACAAGTAAAGCTTACGGATTGTTATTTTTTACGAATCGCTGCAACTATCTCAATTTTATCATCCATTTTCTGTGCCTTTGATTACATTTAAATTAAAGTTGCAAGTTTGCAATTACGGTCTGCATGACTTCGCTCATGCACAAGGAACTCATTTAATTACTTGCTGACATAAAAACTGTGACTTTGCTCTTACAAAGATTAAATGTTAAGAAATTAGCAATAAATCATTTTCTTTACAGCTGCTTAACCTAATTGTCTTTCTTTCCAAGAACGTTAAGTAGAACGGGGAAGTTATTTGTATGTATGCAATCTAATTAATACTCATAGCGTGACTAGTAGGGAAGTTCTATTTTTGTACATTAATCTTGATATTTATATTTTTGAACATATGATTATTCATTTTCAGGTTTCATCTTTTGTTATGAATCTGGTACAAAGAACCAAAAAATGGGACATTGTCTATACTCTATAGTACAGTCATAAGGTAGTTTAATAAAACAAATTTTGGAGGAATTCTGATTTGTTTGCTCCTTTATGTTTCTTGGGGTGGTGATCACGAATCTGAGGTTTGCTAACAAAATTTTTTGTTGGAATTTTAGTTATAGCCAAAACAACACGAAAGAAGTTTTTTCCCGGTAGTGTAGTGCCATGCGAATATTCCAGACAAACCATAAAAGCCCCTCCACTTCCCCCACTTCATAATGCTGAAATTCCAGATTTTAGGTGCAGGATAAATAGTTTTCCCTCACCAATAGAGTCTTTTGTTCTGGTTAATTTTCTGATCAATAGCTCAGGAGCTTAAGAGGAAGATGAGGTTCTCCCTGCCAGCAATTGAAGTGTCATCTGTGGTTGCCAGCCGAAGATTTTTCTTAAAGGAATGAGAATGGTTATCGTGATAAAGCCAGAACGGTGACGGAGAGTGAAATAAATGGTGTAATGTAATGAAGAGAAATTACAGAAATGAAAGCTCCGAAAATTCTGACTTCGTCTATCACGGATACTTGTACCAAGTAAATGTTAGTGTTTAACTTCCGAGGTCACGAAAATAGCTTACAACAGTCATACTTCTTACTGCCCTTCATTACTATTGTCATAATTTAATTTAGTTCGCTGCAACATAGAAATAGCAGAATTTTAATATGAAAAATATATACATATTTCAATAAGCCTATATTTATTTTACATTAGTATAGCCATATATTATTGTATACTTTGATTCTTTGAATTTATGTCTGTTGTATTGAAGAACTTTATTGAGTACTCCGCACTCTAAAAACAATATTATTATGGTTTTATGTAACCCCTTCAGAGCTGAATTTATATTAATGTACGCATTGATCAAGTGATATCAGCGGGTTTATAGGTTTAAATTTTTTGTGGAATAGCAGGTTTTCATGAACACCAATCCTAACGCGTGGATAAAATTTCTAATATTGTAATATATAGCATTATTAATTTTATGTCGCTACTTTTATGCAATTTTTCGTAATGAATGTATACATCAGTAGCTGTGAAAAGGGTAAGATTCGTAAGTGACACATAACTTTGTCCTGAAACCCCAAAAGAGTACGGGGGGGGAGCAGTTCCAGCATTACCTTTTTATACGCTTTAAATATTAAGGTCATGTAATGTTAACTGGTCTTAAGGTTAAGAAGTAGAAAAAGGGGAGAAATAAATATAAAAGACAAAAATAGATATACTGTAATATAATATACAAAGTTCCAAAGGGGAATGGCAATGGTGAGAATGATTCCAAGATTCAAGTGAAGAAGAAGAAGATGATGATGATGATGATGATAATAATAATAATAATAATAACAACTAACGAAAAAAATCATGATAATAATAACAGAAAAACGGAGCAGACTAAGTCTCAACAGAAACTAATTCTGTCCTTAACATTTAAGTAATTATAATTCACCACACCTAGAAGCATAAAAGCTGCTAGTAATGTACTTTGGTTTTGCTCTGGTTTCATTAACGAAAGTGCAGTAATTTACTTGGAGTAAATATCTGTAATCCAAATAGAATCATAATGAAAGATAGTGTATAGCTTAAAAGGAAAGGAAATAACTAGAATACCTTTTCCTAAATCAAAGCACTCTGTTTTAATTAATATCGGTTTATTTTATGCAGTGCCTTTTATAAAAATCTATTCTTGTGGTTAAGCTAAAGGTTTTTGCGCATAACAATGGAATGCTTTCTAAACTTACTAAATTTGATGTATTTTCTAATGGCATCCTGAACTACGTTATCCTGTGATTACGCAACATGTAACAAGATTAATTAGATAGTAGACCATGAAAAGTATTTCAATTTACAGCCTTATACCCTCTACAAAGTATTAACTTATAGCCTATAAATAAGATGTTCAAATACATCTACTTCTAGGGTTGTATTTCGGTATAGGTTATGCCAACCTCAGCCCTAAACTAACTAACTCCGTGGCGCTAACATCCCAGAAGGGGCAAGGCCTACCACCCTACCGCTGCGTCATCTACCATAGGCAGACGGCAGGATTTGGGGCATGTGGTCAGCATGCCGACAACCACGGCCGTTAATGGTGGTTTCCATGACCGGCAACCTCAGCCCTATTCAGATAAAATGCGTAATTTTATTTATCTATTATTATACTATTAGCATACTCAAAGCACTTTACTCACAGGGGATAGAAGCAAAATATATACGGATCTTATACAATATATACAATCAAAGTATGGCTAAAGTGAAGACAGAAGAGGAAGGACAAACGTTTAAACTAGAAAAGGGAGTAAGACAAGGGGACCCAATATCCCCCAAGATTTTTACAAGTGTCTTAGAGGATGTTTTCAGAAATATCAGATGGAACGCGAGGTATGGTATAAACCTGGACGGAAAAAGACTGACTAACCTGCGATTCGCTGACGATGTAGTTATATTCGGGAAATCACCAAAAGAATTGCAATCAATGCTTCAGGAACTAAACGTAAGAAGTAAATCAGTGGGCCTCTCCATGAACATGACTAAAACCAAAGTGATGACTAATGGCCCCCAAACTCCGATCACAATCGAGGGAACGCAAATACCATATGTAAATGAATACATATACCTAGGCCAAATAATATCCTTTGATAACGGCATGGACAGGGAAGTACACAGACGAATCACACAGGCATGGAGAGCGTTCTGGTCTCTCAAATTTGTGCTTATGGATAAAAAACTCAGCAGGACACTAAGAATAGAAGCTCTACAATCCTGCATCTACCCGGTGATACTCTATGGCTGTCAAACATGGGCGCTGACATCGACACAGAAAAAGTTACTACAGGTATGCCAGAGGAAAATGTTAAGAAAAGTCCTAGGCATCACATTGAGGGACAGAATCCCCAATACTACACTAATCCAGTCAGCAAAAACGACAGATATCGCTCACCTAACAGAAAGCAATAAATGGAGATGGGGTGGCCATGTTTCAAGGTTGGTGGACGATAGATGGACATACAGGAGTACCATATGGGACCCCAGACAAGGAAGAAGGCTGCGCGGAAGACCAAAAAGGAGATGGGAGGAACTTTTCAAGGATAAAGTGGGCCAACAATGGACCAGGGTAGCCAAAAGAAGAAACGAGTGGAAAGAACTGGGGAAAACCCTGAACAATACGCAAGACTAAGTGCTCAAGACCAAGTGTTAAAGTTCAAGTGTACATGACGCTCAAAATCACGAACAACTTCACTAGCGCGGAGTAGCTCGCCGTGCTAGATAAGAGGAGCTAAACCCTTCTTAGGAGGCCTTTGCCCTACATGGGACACGATAGGCTTATTTTATATTTTATTTATTTTATTATTATTATACTATTATATGCAATTCTTATCTTTGAAAGTCGCAGTCATATGCAAAGGTATTTCTATTATGTGGATTATAAATTATAATAGTACTAACCTTTAAAATTTCAGCACAGATTCACAGTTGAGAGTAAAGAGGAAGCAGAAACAGAGGGTGTGTTCAATGATATTCTAATTGACTATATTATTTCTATTTTTATAAATTTGGGAAGCTTCTAATGAGCTTAATTCATTATCCTTGCTTTGCTTATGTATTACATCTAATGTGTTTTCTACATCCTTAAATGTATGTCCGTTATTTATTAAGTGTTCAGGAAATGCAGATATATTTCTGTTGTACTTAAAATCTTAACAACGTTATTAAACCTTTGTTTGAAGTATTGATAAATTTCATTTTTATTCGTTTTGTGGGGAATATTATTTAGTATAAATAAATTTCCCACCTAAACCACAAAATATATCAATCAATAAATGTAACGTTTACTTTTATACTTTGTTTTATAATTACAATTGTACAAAATGCAACCATATATATCACTCCTACATAAGATTCTTATGGTCCTATAATTGTACATCCATAAAATAGTTTGTCGTATCTTGATGACGAACTTTTGGCTTGATTTATTTTATGGTTTAGGTGGAAAATTTATTTATACTTTGTTTGAACTTTCTTCCGGTTTGGGCAGTATCAATTCTATAATCTATTACAATCTTGACATATTAGTTTATAAACCATATTGCTTTCATATTTGTCTTCTTTACTGATACTTATATTGTAAAGATTACTATTAATTGTTATTTGTTTTATATGCTATAGTATTCTGTAGAGGGTATAAAGTATAAGGGTAGACGGAAGTGAAGTTCATTAATGATTCAAATGTATGTTCTAAAGGTATTTAGAATCGTTCCCGTACCGAATTGATTATTACTATTTTGTCTCACTATTAACAATACCTACTTCCTATCTGTCTATACGATCATTAATGACATAAATGAAAACTAATGCTAATAAAATATCAGGACTTGGTTGGTGGCATTAAATTTTATCTCTACATTCCCTCCCTCTTCTGAATTTGAAAACATCTTCTTGACATTAGCAGGGAATACTCTGCAACGCGGACATGTACTAGAAATGCTGCGTTACAGGAAATACTAAAACATATTTTTTCGCGTAGTGGAGATCCGCTGGTAGAACGCGTACTGAATACGGTAGTACAAGAAGAAATATAACCCAAGCGAACTGTGTTTTGGGGGAGGGAAGAATCGTAATGGAACTGAAGCTCTGCTTCTGACAGGACGTGAGAACTTCTCTTGCTTTTTAAACTCGAGATAAAGCAAATATAACCGCACTTTCACTTCAGCCTCCAAACACTTCCGGGTACGTGAAATACTAAACCATCCATAGCAATGTTTTGTACTTAAGCTGGGAGTATAGCACCATGAGTTGAAAATGGATAAGTTTAATATTTTGAGAATTACACACAGAGCAGAAATATCTACATATAAATTACGTTATCTTTTCTATTATAGTGGTTTTCACATTGTGAAGGCACAATGGCTATTCATATTGGAGAATCAAGCGCGCGCGATTGTTTCAATTTTACTATTTTTCGGAATGATTACTTTAAAATTTTCGTTTAAACAAGAAATTTCAGTTTTATTATTTAAACAAAAGGCAACAAAAATATAAGCTTATCGTATCTATCATGATACTAATAAAATTTCCTACAGAAATACATGTTGCTATTTCACTTTGGTAATAGCCTATTCTGAAAACAGAAAACCGACTTATCTGGGCATCTGGCAACAGCGCTCGGATTCTGCCTTCACGAAATGAAAAGGATATAGATCGATCTAGACGAAGAGAGCCCTGAACTATTTTTTGAGAGGTTTTCGCAGCTTGCGAAATAGAGAAAAAATATAGAATTTATTTTTAAAAAGCAGATTTCACACGTTTCTAACTTGTCAATCACATTTTCTTAAGAGATGTGAAAAAAGGATTTCCTCATAGGGTATTCAATAATAATAATAATAATAACAATAATAATAATAACAATAACAATAATAATAATAATAATAATAATAATAATAATAATAATAATAATAATACCCTGTTTTAGAAGAGTTCCAACCACTTAAACCACAGATATTGTATATCATATGTCCAGCCTTGTGCATTAGGATAACTACTTATAATTTTTAACAATCGTTACAAATATACGTTAATACTAAACATACGTTAGCGATTGCTCTTTATAGTTTGAAGTGAAGTCAGTCATTCATTATAGGCTATTGATGGTAGTTTCTTTGAGTAGGCTGAGTAAGCTAAACTGCGTTTGAAATGATATGTTTATCATAAAAGCATACTGAAACATTTGAAATATGCCTGCCTCTGTAGGTGTAAAAATACATTTAGATAATATTTTAAAATGTAATTGTTAAGTTCTAAAGTAAAGTAATTTTATCATGTAGGCCCTAAAATTTTTATTGTGATTCAAAGAGAATTTAATTTTTATAGCGCTGGTGTGCAATTACAGTTATTGTAACTAATTTATGTATTTCTGTTTGGGGTTAAACAAACAATAAAAACTGATAGTTCTATTGCTAAATACTTGTCCAGTCAAGGGTTACTCTGATATATGGGTTAATAAAATATGTATGTAACATAACGAATAATAATGGCCTTCCAACGTTTCTTTGCATTGAAGTTAAATAATTATTACTATTTCTTAATTTACCTTTGCAAGAACTACACAGTACCGAGGTTCGTTCTGTCGCCATGCTGCGGAGAGGGGAGGGGCAGTGTGAATTAACAACTAATTTTTTCCGAGCCGAGTGGAGGCGAGGCGCGAACCAGCGATTTTTATTGGGAGCCGGCCAAAAGAATGCAAGCTTTGTGGTTTCATTTTAAAATAGCACTCGATACCACTGTTAACAAAAATATAAAAATTCAGGAAGTAATACAGGTAAAATGCAGACTAAAGGGGGAAGTAGATAACATTACAATAACCATTAAAACTCATCTTGCGTTTCGTGTTCGTCCATGGATAAAGACATTATTAGATTCATAGTCTCCAAAGATTGCAGTAGCGAACTGCCAGATCGCTGAAGCGGAGGTAATAACCTGTGCGTCACTGCCATAGAACAAAATACGTGACAGAAGAAACTTTCCTTGACTTTGCCAAACTACCTGGAATATGTGGTTTATATAATAAGTATTTTTGTACATAATTTCCACGTATTACCAACATTATTGAACCATTTATATTATTCTTATATTTATATTTATATCTATAAAAATATATTCTATATTTTTTATTCTGATTATGTGAAAAGAAGAACAGATCATAAAATTTTAGAGGTAGTATTTTTACGTGAAAAATTGGCTACTCACTTGAGACAAAAATGAAATTTGAATTTTTTTGTTCCTACTAGAGTAACACGTTATTAATTCGTATCTGCACATTTAAGCTATACTTCTTCCATCCTGTATATGTTCAATGAAATGGGGAATCTGAGGGGACACATTTATTTACAAGCAGATTAATTAATCCATTAACATGT
Source organism: Ectobius pallidus (assembly GCA_964059195.1). NCBI lineage: Eukaryota > Metazoa > Arthropoda > Insecta > Blattodea > Ectobiidae > Ectobius > Ectobius pallidus. Next base: position 98,819,415 of record CAXKWD010000007.1, read on the forward strand.
TTCGTACAGATGCTCTTCGCTTCGGCGGATCACTGGTTCCACATAATGGGGCGGTACACATCGATGATTATTCCGTAGCAACATGTTCCATAAAACATTCTGGTATTAATAGAGGTCGCACTAATGACCTGAACATAATTCTCAGACAATCATTGATGTTTAATATACTGTGAAGCAGTCTATACATTAACGCGAAGTTATAAAATATTTTAAAAATGTATTTCAAATAAAGATAACATTCTGCCTGGTGGTAGATATTTTAATTTTAGTAGGACTAAACGAAGGACAAAAAAGTAACCGAGGATTCATATAACCCACATAACGTTTGCCCTCTCGATGTGGTGACGTGAATTTTTTAAAAGGAATTGACTATTTATTTCTAACGATTGTGAACGTGAGTGGAAAAGTAAAATTACTACATATTATAAAGAAATGTGTATTTATATGCATAAAATTAATTTATTTCTTGAAAAATAAGGTACACCGGTACTCACGTTGCTATATTGGTATGAATTTCTTATAAAGTCCAAAATATGTCTAAACCCTTCGAAATTTTAAAAAATAGGAAATATGGCAAATTTTAATTAAAAATTTTAGGTAAGATACATTTAACAATAAAGACAATGGATAAAATTGAGTGCAAAAATATTTCCATTGATACCCGATTCGTACATTACTTTGAAAGTGTAAAATGGCAACATAAATGTTATACTAACATGATTCCTTCATGATGCGTGATATAAATAACGTTCAATATACTACATCCTACCTTTTAATTGAATGGTAAATCATACCACGCAGTAATTGCACCACATACCTAGCAGGTATATATTATTAATAGTATCCTGAAGAAAAAATTGAAGATTTTTTAATTATTTCAATGATCCAGCTACACCTACGCGAATACATACTTTTCTTTAAATATTTCGACCGTATAGTGAAGGCCTATTCACTGTATTCTCTACAATTGGCAACAAGGATATTAAAAGTGTTTTAGAGTATCAAGAGTCTATGAGGAATAATCATATTATCTGTTGGTGCCTTTATACTATTTAGATCATTTTTCTGGGAACAATTCAGCAATATGTGGAATTTAAATAAACACAAGTGTCTATCGCCATTCTTTATAATTTTATTTTTAACACACCATTTGAGCTCGTGATGTGCACTTCTTTAGGCCTATACTAAACCAGCTGGTTTCCATGACGAACGGCGTTGGTATTAGCATTCTTGCTAACAATGACATAAAGTGGTGTTATATTATAGGCTATGTGGTTTTAACTATCCATTACATTGTTAATTCTGTAAGTATTTGCTAAATAATCACATTAAATATAATTCGAGTCCGGATTCTCTTGAAATAAATTCGTTGGTCGTGAACTGATAAAGTCCGGCCCTCTCGTTTACTTCCTTTGAAAATTTCATGATGAAATAGCATGTTATCTCATGAAAGTCAAATACTCAAATTGTATACAGCTCAGAATCAGAGTTGCATATAATATTCGAAATAATTGAGCTTATATTATTATTACTTTTATTACTAAGCAATCTATGGAGTTGTAGAATCTATTTCACTTTGTATGCTAGGACTTTTGTTGGCACAAACTCAAACTATTAGACCCAATTCTTATAGCTATACGACAGTTCTTTTACAATATTTAAAATATGTTATTAATGCATTCTGTAGTTCATTTACGCAGCATTTCTTTTAGTAGCTTTTGGATTAGAAGTGGCTTGAAGGATGTTTGACAAACTCATAATATAGTTCTACGTAAAACTTTTTACATCAGAATTGCGGACACTCGAATTATTAAGTTATGCTGTTTGATGGGGATACAGACCAAGACATACTGCACCATTTTGATAATGTATTTGAAGCGTTCAAGTAGGGTTTAAATTTCCCGTGACTTTTCATTACAGAAGACAGATTTCAGTTCTTAAGTTTAGTCTGTCTTGAACTGATGGAAAAAAATATAGCTAATATAATGTAGAAACCTTATTGATGTACCTTTTCATAGGCTATCTAAGTCACTTAAAAGTTATCATGTAGTCGGAATGAAATGTTATAATATGCTATCAATAAATGTGCTTAATTACCCAGATGACAAGTTTAAACATAAACTATATGACTAGTTGGTTGGTTGGTCATCCATTTTATTCTCTAGGCGAGTTCTTCGAATGTAGTACCAAATTAATTATCTACTGATATTTTAACTCTTAGTTGTTTGTAAATTATTTTGTTTATAGTACTATTATGTAAATATTTTAAACTTTTATTGTATGTAAAATTGACTTTGTCTATCGCTTCTTTTGCAAGCTTAATGAGAAAATATTATTATTAATTAGTAAATATACAGTATACTCTGTAGTAATCCAAGATACCGATACTACTACTATTTTAGGATTTTATAATCTTTTAGGAAAAACTTCTGCAGCCTCAGAACGCCAAGCCTTGAAGAGTCGTGAAATCAATTTTGCGTTCTCGTAAGAGTGATGATTCTTTTAGGAAGCGTAATGAGCATGCAGGCTTTGAATTCAGCGAGGATGAATTGTGCATACTTTGCTGGTGTGAAGTAAGTCTGATGGTGGTGGTAGAACAAGACAGATGAGGGGTTGTTTGGTGGACTTGGTAAGAGAAATGGGCATGTAAGAGAGAAAAGAAGACGGATAAGGGTGAGGTCTCCCTGGATTCAGCTTCACCACAACTCTTGCTTCAGCCCTAGAGTGCCCTACAGGTGATTTAACATTGCACTTCAATACGAATACTACCTAAGTCACTAGCCATGTCACCAAAAAGCTTTACGATGCAACAAAGGCGGGGCCCACAAATCTGCTATCCGAAGCGTGAATCTGTATTTGAAACCTTCAATGACAACTTAAAAGGGCATACACGACTGAAGTGAGAAAAAAATTTAATTTTCTTATAAAAATAGATAAAAATATGTACGGAAACATGATCTGGATATCTCTAATTACACAGTTATGTTATTACTAGGCGGCGGATTTCTATGACATGTCATACTTTCCCCTTTGCATTATTTCAGGTTTCCGACTAATTTAAACCAGATTCCAAGCATCCTGGTGAAAATAGAACGGCTTTTATTGTGCATATAACTGCATATTTAGGAAATTTTCAACTATTGTAGCATATTTAGTATGAATATGCATATTTAGGTCATATTTTTGGCATATTTGTGTGCATATTAAAGAAATTTTGAAGTTTCATATCATATTTTGTAAATTTTGCATTATAATGATACTTTTTGAAAATTTACAGATATTTTAAATAATTAACACTATATTTTAATAAAATGTATTGTAATGGAACTTAAAAAAATATACACAATGTGTAAGTGGTAAAGTCATATTTTAAATTTTATTGGTCATATTTTAATGGTTTTTAGGTCATAAATGCATGCATGCATATATCCTATTTTTTAGGTCATAGAAATCCGCCCCTAGTTATTACCTTTAACCTTTTCACTGCTAATAACGTATAAATGCTTCAGTACAGTAATGCTTTACGTAAAATGTGAGGATTTTATCTTCTTGTTACGAGTATCATTTACGTAGACCAGTTGTTCCACTAAGATTTTCATCTTTCATTTGAAGCTGATAAATTTACCTTCATGATTTTTATTGCTAACGTATTAATTCTGTTCTGAAAGGGTAAACAGCCTGTCACTTGTGACCTAACTTCTTTATAAACGCTCATAGATATCTAGGGAATAGCGTCTAAATATTTGAGTTAATATAATAAACTTTTATAAGCGTTTGTGTTTCTCAAGACTAAAATTGACTTCCAACCTTTGCTCTTAGACGGGATATAGATATTTTTAATGTAGTCCTAAAATGATAAAATGCCAGTTGTCATAAGAAACTAAAAAGAAATCAGATTTAGGTACTAAAATAAGTGATCGTCGTAACTTATATTTAATACTGTGTAACTTATAGAAACAGGATGGACATCATTTTTTATTTAACAACTTTATTTAAGAACATGCTCCATTACAATGTGTAACACTACATGTTATGGTTTACATCGGTGTTTAAAGTGTTTACACTATTTCCAAATATGTGCTTTAATTCCAATCTGGTTCTGTTCTAATTTAAACAACTATATTATTAGTCAAGACAATCGTATTTACAAATTTACAGAAGTCTTTTGAAAATCTTTTCATTAAGTCTCTTTTATCTGGTGGCCAAACTACTCCTCTAGTGATTATGCTTCGACGTAATGTTTGTCTTTCTATGTCGTGTTTTGAGCACTCAAGTAGAATATGATCGATAGTTTGGTCTCCTCCATTACAGGGGCAAGTTGCATCTGGTGTTATTTGCAATCTGTGGAAATAGGTTCTTATTCTTCCGTGTCCTGTTAGCATGGTCGTGAGATTCGATGTGATTGGGATTTTCATCGATAATCTCTCTACGAAACTTGGAATAACATTGAACTCTGTGGTAATTGTTTGGAATCCCTTTTAGATTTAATTTCCGAACCGCCATATTGATCTCTTAGTTTTTTCAGAGATTATTGCATTCAAATTTTAATACTATCTTGAACTCAAAATAATGTAGGTACAAATTATACCTGAACTGACTGCAATTCTGTCCGGACATGGGAAGACCAAATCATATCTAAACAGAGTTGGAATAATAGACAATCCTCTTTGCTAATGCAATAAAGAGGCACAAACAGTGGAACACCCAATATATTCTTGCGAAAAGTTAAAATGTGAAACGGCCACTTTTAGAAACGCTATAGAAGTAAGAAAATGACAATGGACAGTGAAAAGAGAAATTATTTAATCTATATCTAAAATATTTTTTAAAAATTGTCCAACCTATAGATTTCAAACAGTTGTAGATGGTTAATTAACACTTATGTAAATATTAGTTATAGATGTAGCAACAAAATAGCATGTAGTATTAGTAGTTTGTAATGAAGCATGATGAATATAGTCATTCAAATAATAAAAAATGTAGGTACAAATTAATCCTGAACTGACTGCAATTCTGACTGCAATGATATGTTTAGCCTATCAGCGTTATGAGAATATAATTCAAGAGAACCTCATTAAAGCACTGAGAAACAATTTAAAAAGTAGCCTACTTTACAATGCATAATGTTTTCCCTGAATGAGATAAAGAAATCCTACTAAGATGGTTTTCCAAAACATAATTTTCTACTTGGTAGTTTTGCTTACATATTGAACTTCTAATGATTGATTATTTTTTCTACCAGATGTGCTATTTGTGAAAAAATAAAATTATATGACATAAATTGTGTATGCTACAGGATACTAAAGTCATTAAATTTGGAGCTCATAAGTCAATAATGAAGCGAAACAGGGTTAACACTTTCATTAAGCTGACTTCATGCCTTCTTAGTGACCGATAAAAACCTGATTCTTAATCATTCATTAACAGCTATTTCAGAATTTATAGTTTTGATAATCTGCAAAATTTACAGACTAATCACATGACTGGCCGCCACTGCATTGGTTCTTTTATTCCTAACTAGTGTTAGCAATGAAGTTCCTTTGTTTCGCATTTTTCCAAATGTTGGAAGTCAGTGGCGTCCGTTCTCTGGGAGATTTTATGCTGTAACAGGAAAAATTGAATCCATAGAACAGATATCTCCTATTAAAAGTAGTTTGTCTACGTCCCCTCTATACACAGGTAAAATATTTCGGTGTTATTCATTAACACTCTATATATAATTATATCCCAGCTGTTTTCTACTGCTACGCGGAAACGTGTGTACCGACTTATGGTCGGGTTTCCCTAGCACGGTCAGATATAAATACTGGATTGTAGACGACCTAATGAACATATTATAGCTTAAAGGAGTTTATTTTTAATATAAATTATGCATTGCTTTATGGTAGAGATAATAGGTCATGATTGTGAACGCTCTTATTTTTGTTAAATACTTCGTCACTAAAACATAGATGTGAAGTCTAGTACTACAGAAAGCATTCCACGTCAAACAGTTTTCCTAAGTCACGTCACTAGAAAGAGGTTTCGACTGGAGAAAAACAATCTTTGTGTCTCCATGCAATCAACGTACCTTTCCATTATTGATACCATTATCACTGTTTCGACAAAGATAGAAGATAAAATTCGTGAAAGGTAAAATCTTTGTGTTTTGAAGTTGTAAACGAATGATGCATCACTATATCAAGAATTAGTTCATTGCATGCTTATAAACACAATAATTAATAGAAATTATTAATAGAATAGATTAATTCGCATTAATCTCCTTGCTAATAGAAATCAGATTAGGATATTGCAAACTGAAAAACACTCTTGAAAAATAGTTGTTTGACAAATCATACTATTTTTTAGTTTTAAAAAATGAATATTTCTACTTGCATAAAACGTGTCAATCTCATTCACCTCTATCAAGGTTTTGTCTACAATTATAATACAATATTATTGTAGAAAATCATGTTCCATTAATTTTTAAAATCATGTACAAGGTTAAACATATTAAGTAACATATCATGGTCTATGAAAGCTGCATGTTAGACTTGATTCTGATACATATTCTACGGCCCTAATCAGAAGAGTTTTTTGGCGAAAATTCCCCCTTCTACCGTATAATGTAGTATGCAGTTTAACAAGAACGCGCCAAGTGAAATCTCCCAGTCTCTTTACATCTTAACAACTTAAATCCATTTAGTGAAAAGGATTCTGAAGAACGTTTTTACATTATCTGAAGAGAAAGGTTTTCATATTATGTTTATTATCCGAAGCTCTCGGAAGGTTTCTATTGAAATGGGCAGGGAAGCATTCAGAAATCTCAAAGTCTCTAACTTCTTACATAAATGATAAGCTTGGTTTTCCTACCTGTTGAGTAGCAGACCATCTATGAGATCCTGGTTTTGTTCATTCCTTATGCTGACTAGGTGGCCACCTCTCCTGATGCATTCCATTTCAGCTTCGTGCCAAGGCAATCTCATGTCCTCAACTGTAGTTACACAAAAAGGTCTCATAGAGACCCATCCAAATTCACACTGTTGAACTATTTCCGGGATGCGTTCAGCATGATACCATAATCTCAACGACGGTGTTTGAGAAGACTGATGAACAATTACCCTGAGAGTAACAATATTACTATGTGACATGATCCTAATATCCCTCCTTGGATCCCCTTGTTTAGTGCAATGAGTCCAAGTAGAGATTCCGTCCCAGAGGCGTGCTAACAGCCCTGGACAAGGAGGATCAGGATCTGAGTAGGCTAATTGCTTTAAAGAAGGGTCCTGGTTATTTATCTGTCCTAATGATTGCTGATGATAAATACTGTGTTGTAGATATGCATGCTGAGACGAATCTTCATTGGACAAGAGCTGAAGATCGCCAGTTTGAAGACGTAAGGACACTCTGTTACCGTAAGGAAGGTGAATTTTAAAAGTACAATGGAGTTCTGCAGTAGGCCGGAGGATCAAACTATCATTTCTTGATGTAAGAGTAACGTTGTAACAGTAATCAACAAGGCGATATGTGAAGGCGAAAATTGGATTGCCATGAAGATAAAGAACTGGTGTTATTCTTGAGGCTGAAGAAGAGAGAGATAATGCCGGGAAATAAAGTCTGCGGCCTGAAGGAGGGAACTCTTCTAATTTGCCACAAAGTTGCTGGCGACGATTTCTAACGGGCGAAGAGTTAATAAGTGAGAGTAATGAAAACTGAAGGAATCCTCCAGCAGTACAGGGAACATTCAAACGGGTCAGCTCAACAACTAAACCTCGCCGATCCGTTTCAGAGGATGAGGAAGTAGGGAAGAACACTTGGCAGTCTTGTGATTTTTCTGGCAGATCACGCCACGACACGTTACCACGGGCCGGCTGAAGATACAGCTTGCAATCTGTGAACAAAGAATAAAACTATTTTATTAGGTTATTGCTTACGAATTCAACAGTGCGGTACAGAATAATGCTACTTTCATATTATTTGTTTGAAAAGTCAGTACATTATGTTAAAGTTCTATAATCCTCGAGATTATAATTTCGAATAGCAAAACTCAGCAATTTGATGATTCATTTTTTGTTCAAATAAACGCTTTGTCGTTCCCTGAGAGAGTTTTAAGAAAATAAAAAATATTCTATAAAATATTAGCTCTCGAGCAGGTGTGCCGTGAAGTTTTGAATACGACTGTGTGCAAAAAATCATTAGGCCTAGATAAAGATAAATTTTCATAAAATAATGCTGAAATGATGTGATATAATTTACATGTGATTAATGTTTGGCTAATAACAACTTGCCCTTTTTATATCGACATTATTTTACTTTATCTGTCTATTCAAGTTATACCTCGAAAATTCTGTAATAGTAAGCGTTGTTGTTTTGGCAAACTTTTAACAAAAAAGTAAAATAAAAAAACAAAACATATTTTGAAAAGATAGCTGCATTAGATATGCGTTGAATGTCAGAAAACCTCAGTCGTAAGTTTCTAAAATATACTAGATGCGTTAATACTGTTTCAATACTGTTCAATATGTAGAAACGGTTCTCGGGTTTCCAGTCGGGTAGTAAGAAAACAGTTTCTACGTTGTATTCGTCGGGAGAACCTTCAAAGTTTTACTGTTCAATATAATTATCGTAACATTTTCTAGAGATAGAGTTATGAAGCATGAAGTAGGCTTACATCAAGTCTAAAGTCTTCTGAGTTAAGGATCTGTAACGAACAAGCCGTATAAACATCGTTATGCATATTCTTAAGTGATAGAGGCTTTTGACTCAGGAAACCGGACGACTGAATAAGAACAACAGTAATGTTTTTTTTTTTCCCCTACAGTGCTTTCCAACGGTTTCCAATAGTCGCAAGCGTCATTCGCCAGCGCGCATCTAAGTTCGTGCCACTGTATTAGTAGTGCTTATGGACTGGACTCCTTGCAATCACTGCAGGAACAGCATTTTATTTAGATTTTAGCTTCAAATAGCAAAACTCAGCAATTTGATAATGATTCATATTCAGTTCGTCAAATAAACGCTTTGAAATATCCTGAGAAAATTTTAAGAAAACACAAAATAATGTTATAAAATATTAATGACAAAACTTAACTCTGGAGCGATTTAATCTAATATTGTAATTTATATATCAATTCCAGAATTTACGAAGCAATATTTTTCTCTATATTTGTAGAAGTATTTGTTAAACATAATGAAATTTTTAAAATGTGGTCAGATTAATTTTACAAGGATTTCTTCCGTCGCCTACAGTGCATAAAAATTATTTTTAACGACTACATTTAGCGAATTTCCTGCAAATTGCCTTTTCACCTACCAATGGGTAGCGCCAAATAACAGGAAATTGCATATTTTCCACACGGAAATTGGGAGGAAACTTTTCAGTGGGAGTTGCAACCCTTCTTGTTGGTAAATGAAATCCCTCCTAATGATCGCTGAACAGGATATTATTAGCAATTTATACAGCAAGCGACACCATTTTTTTACTTTACCTTTAATTTTTTACTCTGAAATCACGTTATTTGTAATAATGTATTTCCGTATACAAATTACTTCTCTGTTATACAAATTGAGATGATCAGTTGGAGTAAAAACGATAAAGGTTAGATTCTATGATACTTGATACTGCGATTCTTGATTCTACGATACTATTATATTCTATGATACTATGTTTTCTTAAAGATACTCTGTTATTAGCTCCATTCAAAATTTTAAAACTAATTACTAGGTGTTTTTTACCCTGAAACTAAAAATAAAAAACTAGAGCAAAGCACCGGTCCTTTGTGTTGAATATACATTGATCCTTATGAAATATATCAATAAATCGAGAAATTTTTAGGGTTCAAACATATACTTTTCAGGGTGAAGCCAAGTACCCAAGTAAATCAGCTTTCTTAATCTAGTTAATTTAAATACCGATGTATTTTAGTTATATAATTATATATATATAAAGTTTTAAATGGTGAATAAAGTAATGTACTATTGAAACTTTTACAGTCTTGTTCTAATGCAGGTAAGCAAGGTAGAAACCAAAACGAGTAATTAAAGTCTGTTGGTAGGATAGAGTGAGGGTGATTTTTATTTTACATTTTTTTTGTTTTATTTTTTTTTTTTCTGCTACAACAGAACATTGCTCCAATTAAAGTTGCTAGTATATACATAAAGTATACAAAGTAAAATATGTCATAACTAAAATGAAAACAAACAATGATATAAAATAAACTAAGACTAAACTAAAACTAAAACTATGACAAACAAACAAACAAACAGATAAATAATTAATTATTCAAGACAACAAATTGGAAAACATGTAAAGTGAAATCATAAATAATGTAAGCAAAATCACATGCAATTAACTCCTCAATTTATTAGTTGTAAATGAAGCTATGATCCAGATCTATATATTATAGCTAAGAGTTCATTCTGTTTGGAGCATGAACTTAGAACAGGGGAATTTTTATGCGAAGATGTTGTGTGTCCCAAACTGAAGTAATTTTCGTTTTCTGAAATTTGTTTTACTGGCATTAAAGTGTATTCGATCAAGTAATTCATCATTGTATAACATGTCATTTACAAGTTTATAAATATAAACTTAGTATTTACTTACTGATAATTACTGTTATTATAGGAATAAAGAATAATTATTTCTGTATTATAGGAATGCTCTGTTGTATTATAGGAATAATTACAGAAATAATTATTCTTTATTCCTGTAATAACAGTAATTAACAGTAAGTAACAATAATTATTGTTCAGCAACTAAAAGTTGACATAATATAAGAGCTGCTTACTGCGAATCCTGTCCTTCAAAATTTTAGAGGATTTAACATCAATCAAATTTTTACCGTCTTCTCTGGAAAACTGAGCGTCCATCTCCAAAAATGTAACAATGAGGATATAGCCCTTCTTAGAACTATGGGGCGATACACGATTAATAAGCAGGTGTCACCTCGATCAGTAAAACTTAAATCCAGATCATTCGTGCAGTGAAATGGAAATTAGTCCAGGTAATCAAATCGTTTTAAGTGAATGTGAATTTTGCACGGTAATGCGACAACTTCGCAGTATGCATCGCTGGGAGGTAAAAGCTAGTAACATAAGTGGTTTGTCAAGATTTAGTCTGTAAATAAAACGAATTACGCTTAAGTACTCGACTACATTGCTCGTGAATTTATCAGCGATTTCAAAGTAACTCGTGACGTTACCTACGATAACAACGAATATGCTTAACATACAGCAAACTGATAGCAGAAAATGCTGCTAAAGGCGAATCGGGTATCTTACGGATAAACAAGAGGCACACCATACTGAAGTATTTAGCTTGTCAACAGTGACATGTGTCATTTCATAAAAACTTTCAGGTTAAATATTCTAATGCACTGCCTTCTAGACTGTATTACTCGTGTATACACTGCCTGTCCTATAAGGCTAATTTTGCGTACGCGGCGACATTGCAGATGGCAGCACCTTTCACACCCAGCTGCAATACCCTTTACATTACCGTATGCTGTGTTGCCCTCTAAAGTATAAACTCGGAAACTGAAATATGCTGGAATTTCATGCTATCTGGGTGTGAACTGTGTCGCCTCTACTGGAGAAATTAGGCAATTTAACAATACTCTGAACTCCATGTTAAAACTAAGCATGGACAGGCAGTGTAATTCTAGAGACCGCGGTGTTCTAATGTATAGCAAATAGGCTACTATATACATTTTCAACGGACTTTGGAATGTTCACAACGGAACTTTAATCTTTTCACTGCAACTGACGTAAAAAATTCGTCATTTAAAAAATTCTACAAAAAAGAATAAAACTATTAACAGAGTATTGTATTATGTACAATGTGAGTATTTTTACCTTGTGCTACGTTTATCATTCAAAACAGTACAGCTATTCCAATGAAAATTTTCTCGTTGATTTCAAACCTAGAGTCCACTGATGATTTTCACTTGATTCGTGATATATTAAGATAATTATAAATTCAGCCTTGTAAAGATTAGGGTATATTTTGAGTTAACGTTGCTATCTAGAAAATTGTTGTTTTACATTGGGTCCACTGCTTCCTAGAGGCTGTTCTTCTACAAGACATTGCTCACACATACCAGGGCGTGTGGCACATACCGGTACTAACTTCAAAAAATCTGATGTGAAAGTCACATAACTTCCTCTGCCCAAGCAAAAGTTAGCATCTTAGTGCAATATATTATGTATGACATTCTCTTCATGTAAATTGGTTGTAAAAATGAAGATAATGTCGTTACCACATCGCATCCCCGAAGGATGCATAATCAAAATAAAATTTAACAGATAGTATAAATAATGCATAATAGTATCAACATAGTTAAGCACGTTTTAGAATAATGTTGTTATTAATAGGAACTCGATTCATATAATATGACCTCTTAATTCTATCACCTCTTAATTCTATCATCACTAGGACAAAATAAATGTAATAAGGTTATAATTATATAATATGATACATAATTATGGTAAAATGATTTTGTTTTGCTCTTAGGATTGGTACACTCGCCCTAAAGGAGCTCGTTTCGCAAACATAATCTCCTCCCAAAATAAAATCTTTTCTTTAACACTTGGATCATAAATTTAGATGGTTTAAGTTATTTTAACTTGGTGAAGGTGTCACGCTGTGATATATCAGATTACCGAAATTTAAACAACATTTGTGACACCGGGATCTAATACTTAATCCTGAACATAACGCGCGAAAGGGATTTTTCACTACTGAAAATACCCCAACCGGGACCGCCGGGGCGGAAGGCAGGATAGCTACCGTCGACCCACCCTCGGCGGCGGACTTAAGCTATGATTATATGGTTATGAAACGATCTGGAGCATAGCTCAGAGATCGATTACAAAAATACAAATGAAAATGAATGATTATGTTGTTGATCGTCGTTGATTAAACAAAATGAATCCTTTATCATGTAAAGAATGCGAGACTTCATCTACGAGTTATGAATAAAGAATACGAATTTCCAGATTTCTTTAATAAAGGTAGAAGAAAATGTTATTTGTAGACAAAATATGTTAATTGGAATGAATTCCTATATGCCTTTTTATTTTTATCCCATTTTAAAGCGATTGTGCCTACGATTAGATCGCATAATGTTCACAGGTACCTAACCCCAATAAAAAATATTATTTTCGTACGATTTTGCATTACAGCAGGTCGTATTGCATAGAGCGCGTATTCACAGTGGGCGGCTTATAACTACCCATCAGAGAATTTTCTTGAAAAATGTTTCGAATAAAAGTTTTAGCTCTTAGTGTAAGCAATCCATGTGCATAATTTAAAGAAAATCGTAAGAATAGTTTTCGAGAAAATAGCGAAAATCGAAAATTTCTTTATGCAAAGTCCCCTTTAGAATAAGAGAAACTTCTGGTCACATCCTTTAAAGGTACCTGACCCAAGTACAAAATTTTGTTTTCTTACGATTTTCTGTTTTGGAGCTGACCTGTTCACAGACATCCACACAGACACACAGACAGACACAGACATGTTTCCGAAAATAGTATTTTTGGATTTAGGAGACCTCAAAACGCGTATTTATGTTAAAACTAAACTTCGAATTTGGGAATCGAAAACAATAATTCCTCTAACTAAAGCACCTATGGTACGGGCAGAAGAGGTAAAAATCTGATGTGAAAGTCACATAACTTCCTCTGCCCAAATAAAAGTTAGCAGTATTCACATATCCTTGTACAGAATCGCAAGACACAATTTTACGCTAATTATGCTATAAATACCTTACAGCCCCTCCTTTGAATGTTGCGACTAAAAACGCAAACAAAAAAGAAGAAAAAATAAGTGACTGCAAACGTTTACTGAACTTTCCGCCGTTCAGAATAGTTTCCAAATTTATCTAATATTCTCCTCAGATATTTCTTTACTGTAAGAATGGTCAACAATACATTTTTCTCACGTCACGTACTTATATAGGCCGTGAATGTCCGCGTATTGAATTATTCACCAGGCAAGACAGTTTCTACAAACAGTGGGTAGCTTACAATCACTCTTCAGATAATTTTTTTATAAAAAAAGTTTCAAATAAAAGTTTTAACTCTTGGTATAAGCACTCCATGTACAAACTTTAAAGGAAATATTGAGAGCCGTTTTTTGAGAAAATCGCAAAATACCAAATTTTCTTCATATAAAGTCCCCTTAAATTTAAGAGAAGGTTGTCAACAATCTTCGTGTCACAGCCTCAGAAGGTACCTAACCCAAATACAAAATTTTGTTTTCGTACGTTTTTCCATACAAGAGGCCATATTGCAAAGAGCGTGTATTCACAGTGGGTGGTTTATAATTACCCTTCAGAGAATTTTTTCGAAAAAATGTTTTCAATAAAAGTTTTGGCTTTTAGTACAAGCAACCCATGTGCAAACTTTGAAGAAAATCGTTAGAGCCGTTTTCGACAAAATCTCAAAAAACGAAAATTTCTTCATGTAAAGTCTCCTTAAAAATAAGATAAACTTGTTGCCAATCTTCGCCTAACATCTTCAGAAGGTACCTGCCCCAAATACGAAATTCTGTTTTCATACGATTTTCCGTTTCGGAGCTAGCCTGTTCACAGATATCCATCCACACAGACACACACACTCAGACACACAGACATGTTTCCAAAAATAACATTTTTATTATTTCTTAATTATTTCAGCGGTGTTTATACTCCTTTAGCTGCGAGGCCACATCAGGAGTTCGGCATCTATGTTTATACAGGAGGGTAGGCCATGGAACTACTGTTTGTCAATTGTTTCTATTGTTGGTGTATTTTGTGGAGTAAATTTTAACTGCTATTAATTTAAAATACGCTACATTTACTAAGACAAGGATAAAAGACCTTCGTCCTATTAGAACTTTCACGTTGGACAGTAAGTTTGATTAGATAAAGTTCGAAACCCGTACCTTAAAAACCGAAGTCGTATTACGTATCACCTTCCTCCTGAATTATATAGTATATATAAATGCATATATATGTATATATAAAAGTATATATAAATGCATCAAACAACACATTATTTCCTCATAATTTTCCTCAGAAGGTCCCTTGTCGATCTCCCTTTCTCTGTCTTTCTCTCTGGAACTTTATATACTCATACTTTCAGAGAGTGTGTTAAAGAGGGGTTCAGTTTTATGTAATACTTATAATATGGTAATGCAGTTCCAAATAAATGATTTAAACGTATGAAACATTTCAAACTCATATGAAATTTCCGTCTGGAAGGATTATTTAAAATTGAAAACCAAATCTGTAAACGCTTGTGACGTAACAAATGAAATAGGAAACCACACTGCAATTTTAAAATACTTATTGCCTTACCAAAATAAATGGGCCACTATTTTGACTGGCAAATTAATTATTTTTATCGATCTAATATTATCTTATTGTATATATATTTGTACTGTTTCATTGCCGGATACAAATAAGAAATATATTTTATAAGGTCTAATAAACTCTGAAGATGTATCGAGCTATCAAAGATCTTAGGATCATCTTACGACATCTGAACTGAATAGCGTTTTACAACTGAAAGAGCATATTTATGAATGAATGAAGTGAATTTATTGCTACAAAAAAATTAAAGTATCTTTATACATTATTATTTTTACGAGCCATACATGTCCGTGCTATAAAATGCTGAAGCAAATACATAAATACTGTATACAATTAAAATTAACAAACACACAAACAAGACTTTCAATCACACTACTAAAACCAAGCGACAAACCAATAAAATCCATAAACACACGGACAAATCTATCCAGCAAATAAAGATATCACCTCCATATTTACAGCTGATACCTGTGAAGTTCCAATGACATACTCTTCCCATACAGCCTCGGTCCTGGCCAGTTCCATCGTAAGGCCAATGAACTTCATATTTGATCCAAGTCAATATTTGATCCAAATAGGCTATATTGCTACCATAGGTCCAGAGAAAATCGAGAGATTTTCTAGATTTTTTTCAGGCGTCCCGAATAATCTGTTCGTGATTATTGTGGGGAAACAGAAATATTCAAACAGTTTTAGAAAACAAAAAACAAATGTAGACAGCTTTAGTAAACTGTCTTGGATACCTTCAAAGAGGCAGTTAAAATGGGAAGAAGTAGAAGAAAGTTGGACTCTCTTTCTAGATGGTTTGCCGCCTGTTTCATTTGACTCTTTGTTCAACGAAATGAACTCACATCTATAAGAGATACTTTTTCAGAATGAACAAACCAGAAGTTTTCGCCTGAACAGAAGTGGTTGACGTGGTATCTCCTCTTGAAGAAAGAGGAGATAAATGTTCCTAATCTTAAGATAATCATATATTACCAGATGGCACTGAAAAACGTTATTTACCTTCAATCGTCACCTCTGGCAGTTACTCATACCAGATAAGGATAATCTACTGCTGAATTATAATGCGGTGTAATGTATCTTCTATCATATGACAATTTTGACAGTATGTTCAACATACATACTTACCGCAAGAGAAAGTCTTCAGTAAAAAAGGAGAAAACTGAGTTGTATATACCAATCGGCTGTAGAATAATTAAACTTTCATCTGAATAAACGTCACAAGTCTACTTACTATAGTATCCGCTAGGGAGCATTTTTCAATAAACGGTAACCATTACGTAGCTCTCAAGAGTAGCGCCAAATCTCAAATGCTGTTTATGCACAAGACGAGGAAGATTGTCGTGGTGTCAAGAAAAACGTCCTATCTAGGTATGTTGTATTATTATCATTACTTATTATTGTGCCTTCATATTTTAATTTTATTAGCAAGAAGTTGGCAGATTTTAAAATAGGAATCTTCCTGTAAAGACGCTTCAATTTTATAAGTTACTAGCTTAAAAGACCTGGCGTTGCTCGGGTTTTGTATTTTGTAAATTCGAAAATAACTTATGAAGGACTTTCGATTTTCAAACTCTAGGTCTTTATATAGGTATTTAGAATTTGAAATGAGGAAGAACGACTTATCACACTCAAACTATTCCCTCATAAAACGCTAGATGTAGCTTTTTATAGCTTATAGCAGATCTCCGCGGCTTCGCCCATGATAATTAATCGAAAGATTAAAAATTATGAGCAAAATAATTAAATCATTATATTTATTAACACTTCACGCGAAACATTCATAGGTATAAACTAAACGATTGCTAGGCATAAGCCTAATTAGTGAAACAGCTATAAATCCTATTTTGAAGTGAATTCCACGATTAGAAAGCACAGCATGGGAAAAATGACCTCAGATTCGAGTTCCCTTGCATAGTGAGTTTCGTTTCAAATTGAACAATGTTTGCCCATTTACGGCTATATTCATTATCCTTCTTCCGTCTAGGGAGACATTTCAAATGTCTGCGTGCCTTGACGTTATAAACAAATGAATCGACCAGCGTAGGCTTACAACATTCAAGGGATCGCGATGCTTTTATTTCCAAGGTATGACAAAAATAGGCAAAGCCATATGCAATTGATTTGATAACTGAAATGTATTACTGAAAACTGATGCTTCGAAAGCGCAAAAAATGCACGTTTCCTTCCAGTTTTTCATTCATTACTCGCGAACGAAAGTTAACATTAAAAATGTATTATGCCAGAAACCTTCTTGGGAATGTACTCAGCAACTTCCCAAAGTTTCATGGCGATCGGATGAATGGTGTAGTAATGCATAAGGGACAGGCAAACATACATTCGTTTTTATATAGATAGATTGTGAGATATAATGTTCTCCAGAAAAGTGTAATAAATCCAAATGGGGAAGACAACCTCCCCCCCCTCATTATTGCAAAAGGCAAAAAAATAGGATGACAGTCTAATGCGCTACTAAAAGAAAGAAGAGCTAAATTACAGGTTTTGTACAAAGGTTTGCAACTTAAATATAGCAAGCTTCAGCGTGCTGCAAAATAGAAAAAAAAATTAATTGTTCTATTGAAAAAATGAAATTTTAACTTGGGACTTTTTCTTCGGGACCAGCGCTATATAGTCTACCTATAGGCTACATGCACACATGTATTCATATTGACACAGATTATATAAGCAGAAATCCAAACGAAAATATTTCAACCCTAAGAAGAAAACGTAGGTCAATTTTATGAATGAGTAATGAAGGTAAAGAAGTAGAGAAGCGGGCAAACTAACGTGAAACGTGTACAAAGATCAATTTGTGATGCCTGGCTGCCTGGAGATAGGCGTGATGTTAATAACGCCTGTGTTCACTATACGTGATGTGCATACAGATAACCTGTATGGCATCCTCTGTTCGAATCCATTCACCAGTATTCAAGACAATCTCTGCTGGAAATTTCATCGACGTTTGTCGATTCCCATAATGGAGAAACTGCAGCGCTATCCACAATGGATTTTCAAGTTTAATATATTATATTAAATTGAAGATAATTATTGTAGTATATATTACGATTTATGATTTATTATGGAAGTGTGGTAATGCAATTAGGAAAGCTTGAATCGCTTCTAGTAATTGATTCTTCAATTAAAGGGGTCGGGGAAGATAGTTCTAATACTCTTTTTGTAAATACGATCAGTTTGTTGCACTAATTATATTTTTCTTAGTCACTATTTTCTACAGGTATTTCTGAGCGTAGACTAATTCTGTCAATAAGTTAATCAATAACATAATATGTACAAAAAAAGAGATAAAAATAAGATTTGCAGATTTCAGCATACTTTAAACATGTAACATCTAAAATGATGTTTGTGTGGGTTAGCAATATTCCCCCCCCCCCGAGCCCTTCTACTGTAATGTCAAAACCTGAATATTCATGTAATATTACTCACACAGAATAATACATTAGTTCTGTTCATCACTTTGGAACCGATAAGAAGACTTAATTACCATGAATTATGTTAATAATATGTGTACTACTAGCAATAGCAATAGCTACTTTATCTCTACTTCTACCCCTGTCACTCTGCATTGCGGTGTCGGGGAGAAAGTACAAGAGACACATTATTCACTTGAGCGCGATTAGCTTTTAGCAGCCAGAGTCGTATCGTTGAAAACATCCGTTAAATTGTAAACTGTAATCACTTATGTTAAGAAATAAAAGATATACAGAAATAATTAAAAGTAATAGTTATATAAGCTTACATATATGTATACATATATACATATGCATACATCTATATATATATACTTACACACGAAGTATTACTCATATTATAAATTTTCATTAAAAATGTCAGCCATCATTTTTCTGAATATAAAAAACAAAACTTATGAAACATCACATAGATATCTGTATTTCATAAATAATGGCAATGTTTAGAAAATATGAGTTTCGTTATATTTTCGTAAGTTTAAACTACAGAGACATAAAATGAACCGATAAGCTGGACCTCCAACATAATTTGAACATTTAACAAGACTATGTCAACTTAAAATCAGTGGCGCTACTTCCCTTTTGGGACCAGGCCTACCATCCGACCGCTGCGTCATCTACCAGAGACATATGGCAGGATTGGGGCATGTTGTGAGCATGCCGACACCCACAGCTGTTAATGTTGGTCTCTGTGACCGGAGCTACTACTTATCAAGTAGCTCCTCAGTTTGAATCACGAGGCTGAGTGAACCTCGTTCCAGACTTCCTTACCTCAG
This sequence comes from Ectobius pallidus, assembly GCA_964059195.1. Lineage (NCBI taxonomy): Eukaryota > Metazoa > Arthropoda > Insecta > Blattodea > Ectobiidae > Ectobius > Ectobius pallidus. The sequence goes on from CAXKWD010000007.1 coordinate 98,839,014, forward strand.
AAAAAAAAATGTACCGGGAATCGAACCCAGGCCTGCGAATCCGTAGCAGCCACGCTAACCACGAGATCACACAGGCTGTCGTATGTCAACTTAGCATATTCATATATTCATGTTTATAGAAACAGTGTGTTCTTATTAACTTGACATGCAATCTGTTTTTGTTGAATTTAAAATTGTAACATGGAAAACTTTGAATTCAATAGACTGGATATGAGACTTCGACTTTGATTGAAGAGATTAATGAATTATTAACATAAAGGAAAGGAAGTGTTTATTTTTCGATCTTCTAATTACAATATAAAAATACAGCTGAAAATATTATTTTCCTGTTTTACTACCAGCGACTACTTCATGTGCAGGGTGTTGAGTGTGAATTGATTTTGTCGTTTTTGGTTTGGTTTTCTCTTAGTCATGGGCGGATCAGAAGAAATCGCATTATTCAATTAATGAAGTTATAAACAATTTTCTCAACTTACTTCAGTGAGATATAGTTGGTAGTATATTTTGCAGTTTTCAGTAAAAATATGTTCAAACATTTGCAAAAAGTTATTAAATCCAAGCCTATCTTCAGCTTTCGTCTTCTGGCATTGTCTTCAATAAGGTATTACTTCAATAAATTTATTCTTTATTTCTTTGATAAATAACCAAAGAAATAGTAAGGCTTACTGCTACTTCTTCAGCACGATCCATATTGAATGGCATAACAAATAACATGTTTAAGATTAGCGTTGGAATGGAGATAGCTGTTGAAAGGCAAACCATTTTACATGTGTATTTCAACACTTTAATAACACAGCCCAACAAAAAATAACCTTTAAAAACTAAAAGCTGGATTGTTTTTTGGCCCTCAAATTGACAGCTCATAAATCATAAACGACCGTACAATATGTGATATCAATTTTTTTAAAGACTTCATGTTATTTTGTTATTATAATATCCATGTAATGTTAGTGTGTTGCTTTTTTCTTCACATGATTTAGAAGCTAAAAATAAGCACTGTTTTTTATTGATATCAAACCTAAAATGCGATAAAATGCATAATGGTAATACCATATCTCACAAAACTAAAGCTGATAGGGCAAAACTAATGGCACATTTGGCATCAGCGACTTAAATATACCCAAGAATAAGTATGAATTCTAAGGCAACATAACGGCTGTGCGTGTGTTATAAACATTTAACATAATCTAAACTATGACGTGTAAATGTTATTAATCGATGGAGACCCAGCTTTACAGAGAATAAATGCTCAGCTGTAGAAATAAGCCATCTGACGAAATATCCTGTCCAGTTTTATGAACTTCCATGATCATCTTTGTAGAGATTATATTCTCGGATTTTAAAAACGCAATCACTAAAACAGAATATAATTATTTTTAATTATAACACAAAGGCGTTAGAACAATATTGACGTAACATACCGGGAGTCTGTTGCCTACATATTTTTTCGCGACATAATATTACATCTACAGTAAACTGTTTTGAGGTAGGTGCTGAATGAAAAAGACTGGTAGGCAAACTACTTTAACTCAACAAAGACTATAATCATGGGAAATTTAATAGCCAATTAATATAGGCCTTCTTTGGATTTAAAATTAATATTAAACTTACCAGCGACTAATGGAAGAACATGCCGGACCTCTAGCGTTGTTTGGTGTTTTAATTGAGCTTCGAACCGCAACCTGGAAAAAGAAAATCCTTCAGTAACAAGAGATGAAACATTATGTGAAGTACAGCAATAATTGCACTGTCTATTCAAGGGCTATAAATACATAATGATTGTCATTTCAATTGATTACGTCTAAGATAAGATAAGAATTTTCAAAACTGATGTATTTTTACAGCTTTGAAAATAGTTTTTGTCTTCCGAATTTTTAAGTACATTTATTTATTGATAATTGTCATTTTTTATGCTTGTATTAAGAGGTGCATCGGCGAGAAATAGGTAATAGGACATTGCACAACGAGCCTTTAATAGTATCTATTAATACAGGAGTATATTTATGAAAGGAGCATAGCAAGTTGCATAGACTGTTTCTGATTGACCATAATTAAATTCTAAGCTTTGGGGTTTTTAGAACACCTCATTATTAATAAAACAGACGACTATAGCGATCAGCTGTTAGTAGTACTCGTCTTCTGAGGTGAATGGCGCGACAAGGAACATTAAACACTCGAAATCAACTCAAATTGGTGTAATATTAAAACTAGAAAATTAGCAAGCCTACGTCTTGCCGATCTAGATCTAGTGGGTTCATGTGGATTTAATGTGGATGCATGTGGATTTAATGTGGATTCAATGTGTATCATTTCATGCCCTGAACAATGTTATTTTTGCTTGATATCTGGAGCGATTGTTGCAACGACGGTCACAGCCGGCAAGCTTTTATATGAACAAAACTGATTTTATTTTAAATGCAAGTTGTTTGTTGTGCAGTTTGGTTTGCTGCTCTCAAGGCTTCAAGACTGTTCTCTTTTCGATATTAACTAATACCAAAACAGTGTACAAAGAAATTATGTGCTTTAATTTGTCTAATTGTTATACTATTACGTCACGTATTTATAATAATGTATTATATACAGCATAGGGGAACAAAAAAAAAAAAATAGTTTTCATTTTCAAAATGGTAATTTTTACTGTAAGTTCTGTTAGTATTTCCTCTCCATTTACACTTTATAAGCAATTTAAAGGCACCTAACCTGACATTAATATCAAAGTACGTAGCAGTGTTTACATTACTACATTTTAAAATGAATTACCTTAATGATAATGTTGCTTACATTTCTAATGTTCGGAACGCTCATTGCGTCAAAACGTTTCATGGATATAATAGGTTCATATTAACAAATAAAATATAAATAAATTACCAGAAAGCATATTTTATATAAATTATAGAGAAAAATTACATTTAACAAAAATTAATTCCCAGGAATACCAAGTAAAACAAATAACGGTGAAATGAGAGGCAAATAGAAATGGGCAAAAAGAGAACAGGAATAGAGAGCTGGAAAGAAGAGGTACTTATATAGTGGAGAAAAATAGAGGAAAGAAAACCGAGAGAAATGGTGGGAGGGAGAGAGAGATGAAGAATAATATAGGATGGTAACTATGAAAAAATATTTCGAAAACAGAGCAGTGCAGAAACAAAGGCGATAAGAGAGTGTGATAGAACAGATACTGCACAAATACAGGTAAAATTATATTGACAATTAGAAGAGGGATAGAAGAGGAATGAAAAAGAAAAAGGAAGCAATAGAGGACAGAGAAAAAATGTACCTAAATTACAGTAATCTATTTTTAAATAAAGAGGACTGAGTGGCTGAATATGCGCATAAATGTGTGTGTGTGTGTTGTGTGCGTGCTTGTAAGCTTGTGTAATAAAGGGAGCACATAAGATTTGCTAGTCTAAATCCCCATGTGATTAAGACCCTTTAATTTCCAAGAATTGTGAAGGCTGAAATAATTATATTGACGATAAGAACGGCGCCAATAACCTTACAAGTAATCATATATTTCATTATCCACACGGAGTTCAGTTCTTGGTATTGTATCTAACTTTGAAATTGAAACACCCAGAAACTCAATATGTCTGATAGGGGTGAAGTTCAGCGAAAAGTTCGTCTCACTCTCATTCCAGGAATCAAATATCCGGATACAGCTGGTCTTGGTGACAAATTTAAAATTCAGATTTTGAATATACAGTAGTTTCTTACAGTAGCCTCTGTGTTCCCACGGCCTACTATAAATATTTATACAGGGTGTTTCAAAAATACTTTTACAAACTTCGGCCATGGGTTCCTTACACCAAAATAAGGAAAAAAGTTCATATGAACATATGTCCCATAATCCTTTTTATCGATGTGTCATGAAAGCCTGAGAAATCATTCGACAACACCCCGGAGTAATTGAAAGGGTGCGACAGGCCATGATTCGACGAGTGCATGCATGTCTAGAAGTAAGAGGAGGATATTTCGAGCATTTGTTATGAGTTTTGTATGTTGACGTGTTATGAGTGTACCAAATGTATTGAACAATTCCTAACGAGAAAACAAAGGATTATGGGACCTATGTTCATATGAACTTCTTTCCCTTCTTTTGGTGTAAAGAACCCATGCCCGAAGTTTGTAAAAGTATTTTTGACACACTCTGTATAAGTATTTCTCGTTGGCCACGCTGTGTTCCCCTCACAGGAAATAAATGAACTAGTTTTTAAACTGTAGGCTACATTTTTGAACATGTAATGTATGTATTTAAGAATATTTATAATTACAGAGTAGTAGATGAGATGCAAACAAGAAGTAAAGGTAGCTTTAATGTGCCATTCGTCAGTTTACAGAAAACTCGGGTTAGCTATTTTATAAATGGTATAAAAGTTTATAACAAAATTCCTGCTCATGTCTATGGATTAAACGAGAATTATTTTAAAGTTAAGATTAAGGAATGGTTAGCGAATAACCCATTTGTAAAGTTTTACTGAATTTTATGAAACCAGTGTAAATATTTTAGGGTGTCCATATAATGATATCAAAACAGGACATTTACAATTTTTGGGAAAAAACCTGGGACAATTAAAGAAAAAGGTGCCAAAAAATCATTCACAAAATTAAGTGAACATTAAAATTTACTTTAGTCTCGTGCCCACAAATTATTACAAATAACTTAAATGACTCTTTAAATTTTGTCTGCAGACTGGTGTAGATAATTTATTCCGCAGCAATAATTGCCTCATTGTTTCTGTACTTTAAAGTTTTATGCATTTCATCAAGAAGTGAATTTTCTTCTGAAAGTCTGTTATAAAAGTCAACACATGATATCTTATTAGTGTGTTTTGACAATGAGCAAGCCTTTCACTGTTGCAATTTTCGTTAATGTAGCGTAAAATTCATTCGTCAATCAGAATCACAAAAATCGGGACATTTGACCATTCCCAATAAAACTTGCAGGACAGCGGGACATTTTGGCCAAAAATGGGGCTGTTCCGGGGAAACCGGGACGAATGACCGCCCTAAAATATTTGAATGTATGACTTTTTACGATGCATCCTGTTCCATACAGTGTATTAACATGCAAATAGAGTATTATTATTATTATTATTATTATTATTATTATTATTATTATTAGTTTCCAGTGCAGTGGTATAATTGGAATAATTGGAACCACGCTTACTATTAAGTTAAAACATCTGGATGAGGGCTTAAGCCTTAGGGCCATCAAAGAGGGTAAGACCATGTCATGTGCACTCTTTTCATTGTTAATCCTACTGATCTTTCTGCAATGACTGTCCGAGATTTTAGCACTGTAGACCTTAGCAGAAATGCACTGAAGAATTTTGTGGTTACGGCAGTCCCGCTAATGACCAGTCAGAATCACCGTAAGCTAAGAATTCCCCATTACTATAAGCAAATGTAGTCTTCCTTATCTTCGGTTAAGGGTCTAAAACTCCAAAGTGTAACCTATCTTCAAACCTGGAACAATCTGTACAGTGTTACTTCTTACAAAATAAAAATTTCAGAACCATTATCTTATTGCTACCGAAAAAAAATTGCTTCCTTTGGCTGATGGTTTTACCCAAGAAGCAAACAGTATAATTTTAACAGTGCTCTGTAAATAATTTCAGTTGTAATACGTCTTATTTTCTAATGCAGTGATGGGAAACTTCTATGGGAGCGAGCAATATTATAGAAAAATTTCACAAAACTGCGCGAAATAGTTTACTGAAGTGCTGAAATGGTGCCATTATATATTAAGAAGTGTAACATGAGTCTAACTGCGACTGTACTTCGATAGTTTTTCATAGTCCGGTTCAACTGGAACGAGAACCTCAGAATAAGTCAAAGTCTGTCAGTCAGTCTATTTCTGACACAATTTGTTCGAAGCTTCACGCACATATGAAGATGCAAATATGGCGATAAACCTTCTGGGCAAGAGAAATACAAATTTGGAAACTTGATTTTGGTAAAGACTTTTAGAATTCGAAATTAAGACGTTAAGAAACAACAATTTAGTGTTGCTTCGCAACTCAATTAATTTGTGCTGTGAATGCCCGGATTTACTGTTTGCAATCCACAGTAAATGGAATCATGAAAATATTATCTAAGCCTTGTTCATACCTAATTGAATTCTGTTAAAATTCACCATAGAGTTATGCAAATAGAAGGAAAATCAATCGAGTAAGAAATACATTTTTCTCCCCCTTTTTCTGTCATGGGCGCATTGAACCTGTCCGATGGCGGCATTTGGCACGCGATCCGTACTTTGCCTATCGCTGTTCTAGTGTATTACTTTTTCTACGAATGCTTATATCGTTTAGAGTGTATTTTTTATTGAAACGGAGCTAAGGTTACCGAATTTAATCAATAGTTTCTAAATCTCCCAGGAGATGTAATGTAGTTCGTTTCCCACCCACAGTGGGTTAAATAATCAATTCATATTATCATTCTGATTTGTGATTAAACGTATGATGTGTATGAAATACGTATAAGAATGTAATGGGACGTTACCGAACTTCGCCTGTTAAATTTTATAAATGCCATATATTATTAACCTTTAAAACATAGAACGTTAACATGCAATTTAGCTTCAAAATATAAACACTGGAAAATTTATTCATCGATAAATTGTGAATGTTAACATATTTCGTGCTAAAAATAATTACCAAAACATGCTCTGACAAATAGATGCCTTTTCTACTACAATTAATTTTCATAGATAAGCAGGTTACTGTTCACACGAATGGCGACAGCGTTGAATAAATGAGCTATACTGTGTAAACCACACTTTTAAACAAAGCATGACCAGTTCTAAAATTGGAAAGGTAGAGTCAGAGTGAAAAATTCAATGCCATAGCCGGGATTTGAACCAGGATCTTCGGTCTTGAAGCCGGCACTGTACGTAGACACTAAGTAACTCGATGTCCAGATCACTGGAAAGTCGAGTATTACGTATGCAATAGTCAGTGAAGGGAAAAGTACAAAAAGAAAGTAATTGGGCTGTAATTACAATTACCCGAGAGACATTTTACTTAATTACAATTACAAATTACTTTTTCAAAAAGTAATCAGTAAAATTACAATTACATTTACAATTACTTTACAAAATGGCAGTACCTAAAGTTCCTTGTTTCTGGTTTGTTTTGGGCACAAGCCAAAATTATTAATGAATGAAAAAAAAAAAAAAAAAAAAAAAAAAAAAAAACACATGAATGAGAATATTTTCGGAAACATTGAGTAACTTTTAGTTAATATCAACTCTAATTTCGATATTAGTTGCAAAAACAGTATTGATGACTATATAGCAAGCGAGAATGATACTAATACTAACGACTACAATTACAATTTTATTTCCAGAAGTAAATTACAAGTAGAAGTTACATTTTTGAAAAAGTATTGATTACAAGTAAATGGGACCAAAAAAGAAATTGTTACTGTAGTCAGATTACTTTTACTCAATTACTTCCCATCACTGGCAATAGTCAGCTCCCGTAATAGTTCTACAGACACCACGCTGTCCGTCTAAACGTCCTATATGAGCTGTACCCCAAACTGCACACCCATAAATAATAATATGACCATATTAGTGAAGTATACAACAAGAGTATAGTCTTAAGTGGAAATAAACTCTTGAAGGTAGGGTATAAAAGCGTAACACGTTGAAAAGCCGTCTCTCACAGGCTAACTATGTAGTTAAGTCTTTTATCTAAGGTAACTACAAAATATTTTGTTGCAATTTTGAGTGGTATCTGCTGATTTTGAACACTGGAAGACCGGTTTGTGTGAAGATACCTCTTAGCAAAAACAACTATTTGGGGCTTTTCACCATTCTCTTTCAGACGCCATCTAGTAGACCACAGAGTAAACAGGTCTGTAGTTGTCGACAAGCAGCGTGTATGTCCTTGTTCTTTGTGTAGAAGACTGTATCGTCCGCATATAGTCCATGTAAGCATGCTCAATGGACAGGTAGATCTTGAACATAGGCTATATTCAGTAAAGTACAATGAACTCCTAATGTCTAACAGTATCGAACGCTTGCTGATGTCTAACAATGTAGCAGCTGTATGCTATTGAGGCTATCCTTTTCTTTAGCAGCAAGAGATAGTATAGTTATTGATTTCATAATCGATTATTCAAATCAAAGAAAGTATGAGGCTGACAACACAAGGAATGGATTAAATTGACAATGACTTTCAACCACCAATTACGACGATTTTTTGTGCCGATCGTGAGAAATTTAACATATAGAAAGGCGAAATGAATTTTAACACCTTAAATTTTTTATCGTACTGATAAAACGGTTTTGAGATTAATAATGAAAAAACTCAGCATATCGTCTTCAGTTTGAGGAAGAATAGTCTCAATTATGTATCTTCGGTCAAATATTTAGGTATTCCACATTGAATTGGGACACGTATATAAAAAGTGTTTGTAGCAAGCTGTCATCCATTATATTTTTATTGAGGAACGTAGTGTTTAAAGTACCTAGAAATCACATAAAATGCATGTACTTTGCTCATTTTGAAAGTGTTTTTAGGTATGGTTTGATAATTTATGGCCATGCAGCTAACGTGAAAGATATTCTGCTAGTACAAAAAATAAGTTATCAGAAACATATCGAAAGCAGAGCACATCACAACTTGCAGTCCTTTATTCATTGACTTGAAAATTGTAACTATTTATAGCCTATATATTTTTGAGGCACTCATGTATGTAAGAAAGAACTGTGATGATTTTATGTTAAGGAATAGTATTCACACTTGTGAAAGAAGAACAAATTTTATATACCATATGTTAGACTAGGCAATCAATCGTACTATAAGCAATTAAGTTTTAAACTTTATGACAAGGTTCCTGTCAAGTATCGAAACCTAGACATTAAGAATTTTGAAATTAAAATTTTTTGAATGGCTTATGAATAATCCAGTTTACAGTTTTGACGATTATTTTGTCATAAACAATTTCTGCCAATAAATAGCCTCATTACAAGAAAGTTTGAACTTGACAATGCCTATTGTATTTTAAATATTTAATCGCAATAAAACTATATATATCTATATATATTTAATAATCATATGCAAATATTCTTAACTAAAAGAATTTTTATACCTGAAAACAAAGTTGGTAAGAATAGAGGCATGAAGATTTTATAGCACTAAGTGCTATAATGTACAGCTTTTACTTCGTGTGCCTTATTTATAAGTTCTACTTTTATTGCAGGCTGTCTCAAAAAATATAATGTAAAAATAGTTTTGTTCTGCTGCCATATATGCATAGTAAACCGTCAGAGGCAGCATTATGAGGGAGCTTAACTAAGAAAAATTGGTTAGGGCTGCAATTAATTAAAATTTGAGCACAGGAAACTGCAATTATTGTTCTACGTAACTTTTGTTTCTGAACAAATTGTAACTAGGACGTCATTAATCAAATGAACTCAGTAATTAATGACTACGTAATAAAAGGTAAAAGTGACATACAAAGAACGCTTCGCCTTCTCTTCAGAGGGAGCGAGTGAAAGTAGAACTAGTGTGTCGTCACCTAGGAGTTGTAATTAAATTTATACGAGATGTGGAGAACGGGCATCATCGTTACATAAACCGTGGAGATTGAAATGTCCAACTGTAGCGAGGGCTAATGTGACGCATCATTAGCAGATAGCTCCAATGTAAACTGTGCTAACATTTCTGAAATTCATATAACATATATGAATTCGTCGAGTAGGACGTAATTGATTACTACGTAATATATCATCCCGCGTCGTGTATAAGAGACGCATTGTATTCATAGCTATACGTACAATAGTGTACATGTATATGTTCCGCAGACCGAGTGGAACTTTGGACTCATGTTTGTTTATTTTTCATAATAGGACGGCTCAGTGCCAGAAGTGACTAAGTGCCATCAAGAGAAGTGCTAATATTTGTGTGTATTGACCAGCATGCAAAGAACGAATTCTATCTAAGCCAAACATGACTAACGGCCTTTCTGTATCAGTTACGGACACAGTTATGGCTGTTAGTCATGTTTGGCTTAGATAAAAGACGACCTTGCTGGTCAATACACACAAATATTAGCACTTTTCTTGATGGCACTTAGACACCTCTGGCTCTGAGCCGTAACTGATCTGATCTGGTTTTCCTGTAACCCCTATGGTGTGGCATAGGGCCTACAATTGGAGGTTCCTAAACTAATTTTGTTATGCTTATTTTTCGAGAGGATAGTTGCAAGTGGTAAGCCCTTTATCTCACAAACCCTCTCAGGGAACTAGAGTATTAATTGGACGTGAAAAAGCCGGGTCTTTTGTCCAGAGGCTCTAATTTAGTCTTTGAGTTCTTTTACGTGCCCTAAGTTTACGACATGGATCCCCCAGCTTAAAGTCCCTCCTGCAGGACTCAGTGCCAGGATTTTTAAGTCCTGAAAAATCCACCTATTGCAGCTGGGTTTAACCCCGCGATTTTTTTATCTATGGCGGGCACGCTATCTCAACACTACCGCGGCCGATTCAGAATAACTAAAAAAAGCTAAAATAAAAATAAAAATTCTGGTCACATCATACAGCAAGAAAGTAGAGTAGGCCTATACTTAAGGAGACATATTTTAGTTGAAATTGGTAAAATGTTTTATATTGTTGATTTTATATTTGCTGATGGTTAACATGTAATACAAAATAACTAAATTCTTTGGCACTGCATCCCATGTCGGAACAAAGTTTAGGCCTACCATGCGAACTTTCATCATTTACCTCTCTGTTTCGACATCATTGGCAGATGACAAGATTGGGGCATGTTGTGAGCCCGCCGTCACCCACGTTAGTATAAACTAATTAATTTCTCTCAGGAGGCTATATTTCTATATCTCTCTAACTCAGAAAAATTGAAGGTAACGGCGTTCGAGTCTGGGTAACGCTATCACTACATCATGCAGGTTATCAGTACAATATAACACAACGTTGTTCTTGAGCTAACATGTAGGCCTAGCTATTTTCACAAAGTCTGTTTGTCTATTTGCCTGATAACACGACAGCTTCAAAACGAAAAAGTTAATTTAAGTGAACATCGAAATCTTACGAGGATAGGCTATAACCCTTAGCATGCCAATGACTTTCTCTTTCCTTCACCATTTGACTGGAGATTTTCTTAAGAATATTGTTAGGACCATTAATTTTGCTTACATTCTATCTGTAGTCCGGTTTAATAGAAAAACATCAAAATAATTTATAACAATAAATTTCCGAACGACAAAGCATTTGTGAGCAAAAAGTAATAATATGAGAAAGCTCTAGAAAAAGAAGTTTGGTATGAAAATATTATACAATAAAAATTCCTCTGTCACTGGGATCCGAATACAGGACCTTCGGATATCCATGTCGCTGCTCTACCAACTGAGCTAGCCAGAGTTTGCTTCACAACGCCAGATGGAACCTCTCTCCTATAGCTGATTACCCTTAATAGCCTACCTCATTGAAAGACAACATAAACTTGTCTTGCGAACTCTGGTAAGCTTAGTTGGTAGAGCAGCGGCACTGATAGCCGAAGATCCTGGTTTCGAAACCCTGTGTCAGAGGAATTTTCTCCTATAACATACTCATGTAGTGTCCAACAAAGACAACCTGTGGTTCAAGTTTCGTATAACTTATTACAATATGTGTCCGCTAAAATGTAAGAATTTTCAGTTATTATATTATATTATATTATATTAATAATTCATATTAGAAACCATAGTTGCGTAAGTACATATGCCAAAAACAATGAAAATAAACAATTAATTACTCTTCCAAGGTTATGAAAAATGGAAAATCAGTTTGTTTAAAATCTTGATCACGACTCAAAATTCGTGGCGATATAAAACTTACAATTAAAACAAGGATAAAAATATTTTGATACCTAACAATTTCAATTATCATTATAGACTGAGCAGTAAAGAAGAAAAAATTGCTGGATGTTCCCACAAGAACATTTGCAATGCACGTTCTCTTGCAGGATCAAATGTAGGAGGTGAGACAGAGACAGTCTCTAAAAGGGCCAAAGTCATAAAAATTGCTTTTGTGATGACTGAATTTATAGAAGTAATATTTTTATCTGAGAACTTCCGACATTGGCCTCTAAGGTTTTGTATTAAGTCTATTAATAGCAACAGTCATTGGCACTTTCAGAATTCGCAAGATAAAGATTAGCCGAGCTCAATAATGCAAAGATCTCATTTTTGCAAGAAATTGACATTGGCCCTTTTAGAACCAAGTCACAGTTAAATTGATATGAGTAGTTATTAAAGACGACCAGAACCCTGATTCATAAAACTTTTACACTCTGGTAGCAAGTATTATCAAACGGAGCCCAGATATGAACTATTGTCCTTGTGTTCATAGGCTATGGATTTTAGCTGAGAACTCTGAATAAAGAGATGTGGTGGAATTTTTAATCGAATCATATTCGTCTGTGCGTATGTTGTTTTTCACACACCAGAGAATTATCTGGTTGACGACTGTCAGAGAGGGATGCCAGGCGGATGAACAGCCATGATAAATATTACAGTTGCCGTTGCAACAGATCGGTGAGAAATTCATGTAGTATCATTGAGGTACATGAATAACCGATGATGCATATGCCAAACCACTAACGAACGAGAACAAATAAAACCAAGGATTTATGGCTATCCTATACTGGCATGCTAATTATTTCGTTTAATATTCAATACTTCCATCGATTCAGTAGAAAACAGTATAAATTTTACAGTCGTAACGTTTGTTCCTTAATTTTCTCCATCTACGTGAAGTTTATGAATTATAACTCTCTTTTGGTTGCGTTCGTAGGTTTCCATGGTAGTATTACTGTAGAATAAGCAATAATAACGCTACAATGTGCAAGCAGTTAATGACAAGGGTCTGACTCCTACTCAAGATTCCTATTTCTTATAAATGATCAATAAATAGATGAACGCTTAATTTGATTACTGGTATATCCCAAATATACTAACACGTGTTAATGATCTTGGTGTATAGGTCTAAATTACGCTATAATAATCGTTGGAACCCGAGTCGTAAAAATAGGTATAGTCAGGGTTATTTTTTTATTCTGTAGTCCGTCTTGAGTTTAAAACAACAATATTTTTATTTTTGCTCTGTTCATACCGTAGGTACTTACTATAAGCAGAAGAATTATGTATCTGATCCTGGCATTCGGTGTAGAGTTTTCAGCATTAATTACACGTTCTCAGGTTCCCAAAAATACAGTTTTATAAAACATAGGCTATATTTGTGCGTGTGGATGCCTATCCACTGCGTAGCTTGAAAACTAGAAACCATACAAAAATGTAATTTTGTACTTAAAGTTTTTTTTTTGTCTTTTTTTTTTTGGAAGGGATGTGACAGAAAGCATGGGGTGACTTTCTTAATATTACCACCACTTTGTATTAAGAAAATTAAGTTTTTTGAGATTTCATTAAATAGTTCTAACGATTTTTGCTTAAAATTAAGAATATAAACGCAGTCGAATAAAGAACTGTACGGTGGCTTAGTACTGACAGACTTCTTTTTTAGAATATCTACATTCTTAACCATTTAAGTCCAGAGCCATTAGCCTGAGTGAGTTGTTTCAATTGTCTGAAATTACAACAGTCCCCGACATTCGTGGTCAAAGAGTTCCATAATCGAATTGGGGAAATGGTGAATGTCCAAGTGTTCAAATTTCCAAAAATGAATCCAGACGACTTACCCCATAGAGAAAATTTTATACCTTCATTTACCTCATGGCAAGTAAACACACGTTAATTATAAATATGTCAGTATTTTTTAAACCCATACGGTTGTAGTGTTTGTGATGTATAGTTTGAGAAGGGTATTTACTTACATTACTGCTAATGCATTTCTTACTAAACGTATTATAATATTTAAATAATAATAAATAGGGACCGGATTCTTAGGTTTTTACCTATTTTTTTTCCTTACTTCCAAAACAAAAAGCGCTCATACACGTTTTCGAATCATGTCCATAGGATTCACCCACATTAATTCTGTGGTACCTAAAAATACCTAAATGGGGTATAAAAACCTAAATATACCTAAACGGGATATAAAAAATAAAATATCTAATTTAGGCTACTTTTTTGTCTTTTTTGTTTGTCAGTTGAGAAATCGACATTTTGCGGAGAGACAATCATTTTTGTCGGGTTGAAATTAATACCACCAGCGTTTCGTTCAACCCATTGTCGTCTAGGATGGACAGTAGGCCTATCAAGAGAGGAAAAGAGTATCGGCGTATTCCTTTTAAAATATTCGTACGAACAACCATAGTTGCCGTGTCTGAACAAGGATATAGATTTCTGTGTTTTAAAGCGCTTGTTTGCCTTTATTACTTCCCTGTTATTCATAATGAGTGGTCCACTGTGAGTTTTAAGAAGACGTGTTAATTATGCCGAAACGAATGAAATCGATTTATTACGGCAGTGGATTGGCGACGACCTAATTTTCACGACAGATGGCAAAGTAATATTTTGTCAAGCCTGCCAGAAACACGTAGGCCTAAGTATTATTTACCTTTCTAGAAAAGGGGGAAGTTTTCGTCCCTAGTTGATATGTTGTGCGGTTAGCATGCGTAACAACCGAAGAAAAGAAAATATTCAGTTTCACATTATCCACATCCAACCATGAAGTATTTTACTCACTAAATAAGAAGCATCGGATTCGAATCCTGAGAAGGGTAGTGTCTAGATACAGTAGCCTATAATAATTAAGGAATCGCGCACAATGTGCACATGTGACATGTGACAATCACCCAGTCCTGAACCCGGGAAAGGGATTTTTCATTATTGAAAAATCCCCGACCGGCCGGGAATCGAACCCGGGCCGCCGGAGTGGAAGGCAGGCGCGCTAGATACAGTAGCCTATTAACTATTAACTAAGAGATAACAGGAAGAACTTCATAGTTGAGAATCTTGAAAGATATACTGCAACCAGGAAATGTGAGGCAATCTTATTTTCACTGCTTCTTTTCATTGCTTGTGCTTTCTTTCTTCAATTGTATAATATTGTCCTAAAGCAAGTTTACACAAATTTAAGTAAATATTGTTAAGTTAAACTTAAAAAGTATTATGTATTGAATCCTATGTAGCACATTCAAATTCATTAAACCAATTATTCTACCCGAAAACGATATTTTGAACAAAAAACCTAAAAAAACTATTTCACCTAATGTAAAACCTAAAACAGTGTTTTATATACCTAAAAATCCGGTCCCTAATAATAAACATTTATGTTTTAGATAGGCCTATATAAAAATATTAATAGTACAAAGTCTGTGCCACGTGTATCAGAAGCATGTGAAACATGGCCTATCAACACCACCTGGCACTTTGTTATATCAGTTTACATGATTTTATTGCATTTTTCCTTGTAATTTTTGTTTTATAGGCCTAATAAAACTGTAGTTTTTGGAATCCTGATAGAAGGGAAGAGAAGACCTGACTGTCTTATCTCTATCAGGCTAAATAAATAAATAAATAATAAAATCAGGTAAACTGATGTAACGAAGTGCCAGAATGCTTTTGTTTAATCAGTGATAATTAGAATTATGATATGCAGAAAATAAGTTATTTTTAATCCATTTCCAAGTTAAGCTCCAGATCGATTCATTAAGCAGGTCTTATGGAAGGAGTAAGGTCTAGTGTGATAAGCATCTGTGAAGAAGGAATGTGTGGGTATAATGTTATTTGTGAAAGTTATCTGTGTTACAACTTCCAAAGCCGTAAGTTATATGGACACTGTAAAACAACATGTTGTCATGAGAACTGATTATGCATTTGATAAATTCTTCCTAATATATAACCATAAAATGGGCATTAAATTGGGCATTACTCCGGTACCGGTCAACCTATTGGTCTACATAAATAGGCTTCTCCCCATGGCCGTTATAAATGCGCCTACCAAGTTTCATGAAAATCCGATAAAGCGTATTTGAGTTATCGCGCGTACAGACAGACAGACTGACTGACTGACGGACAAACAGACAGATGGAAAGACATTTTCCCGTCCCCCATAAAGTATCTTTCATAAAGTATCTTTCTGGCACTTAATAAATACAATTAGCCTAATCGACAGGTGAGCTCGATGGGGGATGAATATCCAATACTGCCTGCGTATCCCCCCATTCTGTGCCTACGCGAAGTGCCTAATTCATAGGGCAAAGTGATTTCGCAGGGGGTTTCTGCTGGAGAACACTGACTTATACGAAATAGCTACAGCAAGGATCGGGAGTTATAACGGGATTCTGTAGAAACTTTCTTGTGACGTCATTCAAGCAGAATTCCCGTCTCACGTCCCGGTGGACTGACCACCCACGATTTCATTATACATTCCGCTCAAGACCAAAATCCAGCCAGGAAACACTCAATAAACAACCTAGTGGTTAAGTTAATTATGTGTGGGAGCACAAACTTTACGTATTTCCCTTAACTCTATTTGTTCGAAAACCACATCAGCTTATGCAATCAACCAAAGTGGAAGACAAAATGCTCCCCGAAAGAATAAATTATTAATAGTAGGAGGATGATTGTTGAACAAGTTTTGACGTTCCAGAACTCAACCATTAACTTCTGCAATACCAATAGGATTAAGATTTTTAGGTTCGCACCCGTTTTCGTAGGGAAAATTAGGGCTCCTCTGAAAGACATCACAATGAAACACGCTGTCTCTATTTGGGAATGGAGGTAATCTTCTAGCTCCATTTCCCCACATTTTAGGACCTTTAAACCTTCTTTATCCACCGGGCCCATAATCACCTTTTTCCCTTTTTTTTTTGTATCTCAATGCAGTTTTTAATATGCTTCTAATTATTTATAGCCTATATGTTGAGTTTCATTGCTCTTTTATTATATTACCTTGATTTGTTTCAATATCTAAGATCTTAAGGAACTGTAAATGAAGTTTTCATTAGCTTGCAGTGAACTTGGGAGTAGTGAGCTTGTCTGCTTTCAGTAAAAGCAGGACTGAACAATGCCTGCAACAATGAAAATTTTTTGTTCTATTCCCTCCTTTTAATTTTACCAGAACCATTGGCTTGCACACAGACAAGAATGGATTGTATTTATTTGTACATTCTATTTTTATTTTTAATTTCACTGGAATTAGACATTAGCCTGCAATTTGTCAATATAATTTTGTTATATAACGAATTTAGTAGCACCTTTTTGTCCCCTATTTTGGTAATTTTAGCAACTTTTCCATAGGGAAATTGGGTCTAAAAACCCTAATCCTGTCTATAGCACAATTCCTGGCTTTTGTATTACGAAGGCAAATTTTTTTTACTGTTATCTCCTAAACAAATAATAGTGAAATAATTAGTTTTAGAAATAGGTCTATAATAGGTTAAAAGTGTATTCTGTATTCAGTTATTGTACTGTACTCTGTTCCATGGGCGTCGGCATGGAACTGCCCCCTGGAATGCCTTAAGAATTCATTTTTTTGTACTCTTTGTCAACCTGCAATTGTTGCATGCAAAATACAAATAAAATATAAATATTTTATGAGTTTAGCAAGTATTAACTTCTTATAACTGACTCAGAGTCCTTATAATTTATTTATATATTTATATTTCCCTCTGATGTAGTTAAGGCCTTAAGGCCGTCTCTTCCACTAACCAGAGGTGGGTACATTCAAACCTTACCAAATAATCTAATTAAGAATAAAAAATAATAATAATAAAGAGAAACATGATTATATTATATAGATGTAGATTATGTTAGTGAATACTATAATTAAAACTATATTAAACCTTAGCCTAATAATGGAAATTCAACGTTGTAAGTAAAACAAATTATAGAGAAAAAATAATAGCTAGAAAAAGAAAAGTAAAATAAAAATAAAATCAGGTAAACTGATATAACAAAGTGCCAGTATGCTTTCGCTGAATCCAAGACGTTACCATTCGGTTAACTCAGTCAATTTGACGATGTAGTTTGATAAGCTTATGTGAAGGAGTATTGTTATTTGTCAAATCTAAATATATTAGGCCTACAACTTGAAATTGTTAAAATACGTCAACATTTCACAAAATTCAGTGGCATATAACTCCGCTAATTATTTCACAGTAATAGTATTTGATAGTACTTATTTTCAACTACATCAGCCAAGTAAACAAACATCTGACTGCACTGCAGAAAAAGCCCCCAAATGATTAAAAATGCGACATTGTTGTATGGATATAATTTTAAAAAATGTTACCTTTAATTAGTTGTTACTCTGGTACCGGTCAACCGATTTGGCCCAAAATAAGTAGGCTTCTTGCCACGTACATTATAAATGTATATACCAATTTTCATGAAAATCCGATAAAGCCTATTTGAGTTATCGCACCTTTTGCTATATAATACCATAAAAAGGCACCAAATTGGCTATTATTCCGGTACCGGCCAACCGATTTGGTCCAATATCAACAGACATCTTCCCACGGACATTATAAATAGGTATTCCAAGTTTCATGAAAATCCGATAAAGCGTATGTGAGTTATGGCGCCTTTAAAATATACACTAAATTGGGTTTTACTCCGGTACCGGTGAACCGATTTGGTTCAATATCAATAGGGTTCTTCCCATTGACATTATAAATGTGTTTTCCAAGTTTCATGAAAATCTGAAAAAGCGTATTTGAGTTAGAGCGCGTACAGACACACGGACGGACGGACGGACGGACGGACAGACGGACAGACATTTTTCGTCCCCCACACAATCTCATAAAGTACCATACTGGCACTTAATAAATGAAACTAATACAAAAGCAACAATTTTAACATGAAAGTAGTATATAATATAAATGTTAATGGTTGGTTGTCAAGTGGTCAACTAACTTCATCTTGAACGTTCTGAATGTTCGGCAGTCTTTTACATTCTCAGGTAAGGAATTCCACAGACGAGCTGTCCCGACAGTGAAGGATGAAGAATAAAATACAGTATTGTGAGCGGGAGTAGATAAAGTAGTGTTCTGATGGGATCTTGTTCCGAGATCGTGATAATCTGATAGGTAGTGAAAACGATAGGCCAAGCAAGGAGGAGTTTTAGTCTGAAGTAGTTTGTAAAGCATTGAAAGAGAATGTAGCTTTCTGCGTTCATGAAGAGGTAGCCAAGACAAGAACTCCAGAGAGGGTGAAATATGATCATATCGACGTACATTACAGACAAAACTCGCACAAGCATTGTGAAGTTGCTGAAATCAGTCAACCAAGGCTGTTGCTTAAAAAAAAGTAATCCGTTAAATTAAAAACCTTGCAATCTCGTCGAATTCAGCTGAGTTTCAAAACTACGGGACGGGAAACTATTAGAATAATAATGTAATCACTTGAAATTGAGATACGAAATGGATTTTCAGTCGGTCATAATAAAATGCCTATCAATCGTATCACTTGTACGTGGATTAACTTAAATTAAGAATTAGCTCACAGACCACTTATTTAGATTATTGTCGTAATACCACCAATTGTTCACGATAGTAAATTAATTCTTATTGTTGTAGATTACTGTATAAGTTTGCCTAATAAATAAGAATCATTGTGTTTGGAATTATGTTGAGTTTGCCCCTGCTCTGTTCTTCCAAATGAGGAACATGCTTAAAAGAACTTGAACGACTACTGTCCTATCGGCCTAGGTAGGCTTTGACTTTCTGTTCCCAGGTTAGCAAGTTTGATGCCGAACCAGGTCCATGGCACTCGTGTGCTTAAACGCGACAGTCCCATTTCTGTACATTTAAAGGCACATGAAAGAACTCGGCAGGACAAAATTTCGGAACATTGGCGACGATTGAAGGCCTAAGCAGTAGAACGTAGCAGCCGTTAAATGATCATGAACCATAAACACAACTATCTTTCAGTATCGAAATCATCAAATATAAAACATTATTCTTTATTGCTCTGTATGAGAAAACCCTTAATGAATTTTCCGTAACAACTGATAGCCTTAACACAGAAAAACTAAATATATTAAAATTAAATAAAAGTTAATTGTTCTGTAATCATTTGGTTAGTAGGCCGATTCTTTTGATATTCCTACTTGACGGCTATCAACAGTACAGTAATACATGTTTAATCAGATGATCCAAAATAATAAGGTTATATAACGCCTTCATGGAGAATATTCGCTCCCTGACCTCCCCTCCTCCGCCCTCTTCCTTAATCATTATCACAAATATGATCGCAGCTATCACTATCTGTTCTAACAGTCTGTAAAAGTTGTCTACAATATATTATCTTCTTGCTTTTCTCTTCTCTACTCATCTTCCCTTCTTTCGTGTTTTCTCTTTCTTCTCTTATTTCATCCTTTCTTCTTCTCAGTTCTTCTCTTCTGTTTTGTTCCTTCTCTTTCATTCCTTCTGTTCTTTTGAATGGTTCTGTAAGGAATCAAAGAGAAATTCGAACTTTTCCATGTAACACCAATCCTGTGACATTAATATTCCGGCATAATTTGTTTTCCAATTTATATTTGACGTTTTCATATGTTGTTATTTACACTTAGTAAGATAGTATGTTGAAATATTCATATTTCGTCAGTTTAGGCCACGCTGAATCGGTTCATGCTAGAAGAGCCCAGCCATTCGTATACAATTTTAAGTAGGAGAAAATACTTTACTAAAAAACCATCAGTAGCCTATTAAAGAAATTATCCCTACGTTCAAATAAAGAAAACTATAATATAGGCTATAATCTGCATTCCAGCAAAAGGAGATATGAAAACAATTTAAAATTCTTTGTGTGGTGAAACATTACAAAACTCGTAAATAATAAATTCGATATTAATAGAACTAGATATAAAAGTGAACCCATTGAATATAGAAGACATATTCTATTCGTCTTTTTTAAAGTTTTGGATTCAAGTCACACTTCCAAGGTAACTGCAACATTACTTTCAAATACAATGAGTTTGTTTTTCCAATTTCATTTCTATGGTAAAATTGTATTTTCTTTAAAATATATTTATGTACTAAGCAGGGATGAAAAGATGTTAACTAAAAAATAAACCACATAAACTCGTTCAAAATAATCGATTAAGATGTGTATGGCAAGGTAAGTATTACTACAAGGAATTTTTCTTTCATTTATTCACATGCTTAACGACTGACAGACTTATGCCATTTTTATTTTAGTTGCAGTAACAGCTTGTATAGGCTCGAAAAGTATGAGGGTTCCTTTTGGCAAGAATATTTCGTATTATATTGTAAGGATGGGATCAACCAGGATACAAGTGGGCTGGAATTAATTATAGAGAATTTTATATAGTAAATATATTCTCGGAATAGCCTAGGAATTGTGTACGTACATTTGTGATTTATCACGTCAGGACATAGTTGAATTTATGGATTGCTGTAGCGATTTTAAAGGCAAGGACTGCGTAGAATTGTTTGCAACTGTCGATTGGAAATAGCTTCACTGGGAACTACTTTTTCTCAACAGATTCGATTAGGAAACCAATTCGCAAAATGCAAGGTTGCGTAAAAATCGATAGACTGACCCCTGGAGCTCACCTTATAAAGTTTAAAAGCTAGGAGAATTTCCTCTTATAGAAGCACTTCAGAAGTAAGTAGGAAATCCTGGCTGTGAAATAGAATGGCACTGAGTGTCGTGCTTTACCTAAAGCTATTCTCCTAAGAAGATCTAAAATATTGAAAACGCGATAGGTGATGGAAGGATTCAACGTAGTTGCATTTTCTGAGGATTTTCCAGCGCCCGCATAAAAGGATGGATTATGTATACAGGCGTGAAAGATGGAAGAATGGGTGTCTTAAAAATACATCCCACAAGTTTGTTGCTGCTGGAAACATGAATCTGTGGATGTAGAATTTGGTTTTATACTAAAATCACAGGATTAGAAAACACTACAGACATGATCAACAAAGAAATGCATGTTAATATTAATAATAATAAAAGATAATAATTATACCAATAATAATAATAATAAAGGTAATCATAACAGTTCACAGACGTTCAATAACTCCACAGTTCAACACCCCAGAAAAAAACCATATTCTCAGTCATTATGAGTCCCAAGTTTCATCTGTTCATGTCCCCTCTCTCATCATTGACACCCTAAAATCAGCGATAATCTTTCCATCTACGGTCAAGTCTTCTCCTGCTGCAGACATTTTTCACTAAAATCTTATAGTCTACAAGAAGTTATCTAACATCCAGAAATTTTACCCCTACATCTGGTTAAAAGTTTGTTGTTGTTGTTATTATTATTATTATTATTATTTTATGTCTTCTCATTTCCACATGGTATAATTCTTGAAATAATGACAACGGCATATTAAGCAAGTTATCATTACACAACTAACAGTCTTTTCCAAGAGTTCTTCGGACTATAGCACAGGTGTTCAATATGACTGCCTTCTGCAATTGGACACAAAGCGAGGCTTGTAGATTCAGCTTCTCTAGGCTCATTATCGTCTTCTTTGGGACCATACCGGTAGCCGATATTACCACTGGAACCACATGTACTGATGTCTGCTTCCACATCTCTTTGATTTCATCAGCCAGTTCTTTGTATTTATCCACCTTTTCAATCCAAACGGCATGCATATTGTGTGTATTGGGTATTGATACATCTATCAAATAAGTACTGTTTGTGGATTTATGTACCAATATTATGTCTGGTCGGTTGCAGCTTATTTTTTTGTCGGTTAGGATACTTATTATTATTATTATTATTATTATTATTATTATTATTATTATTATTATTATTATCATTATCATCATCACTATTATCATTATTATTATTGAATGTCCATTTACTTTATTTGACTCATTTGATCATGTGACAAATTACTAAGAAATTGTCACAAAAAAAAGTACCTACATGAGTAAATGTTTACACATGTAAAGTACCAACGTGAAACTGAGGTTAATAACTGTTCGTTCATTTTAGTACTCTGTTTACTTACATACAGTGATGAGCTTTTTAGCAACATACAATAAAAATATATCTATGTAAAAATTAACTTAAAATTTTACTGAATCTCTCAATTTTCATTGAGAGGTATTGCTCATATAGTAAGCTGCATAAGTTATACTTTAAAAATAATTATTAAACCAGTAGGCTACATACTTTCCTATAAGAATATTGGGTGAAAGAATAGTTTATAATTTTCATATTATTTTATTGTTAATAAAATCAGGTAAACTGATATAACAGAGTACCAGAATGCTTTTGTTTAATCAGTGATAAGTGCAATTATGATATGCAGAAAAAAGTTATTTCTGTAATCAATTTCCCACTTAAGGCCCAGACAGATTCATTAAGCAGGGCTTACGGAAAAACAAAGGTTTAAAGTTAGATAAGCATATGTGAAGGAATGTGTGGATTGTGTTATTTGTCAAAGTTACTTGTATTGAAACTTTCAAAGCCGTATATAAACACTGTAAAACAATATGCTACCACGAGAACTGATTTGCATTTAATAAATCTTTCTAATATATTACCATAAAATTGGCACTGAATTGGGCATTACTCTGGTATCGGTTTGTTCCATATCAATAGGTGTCCCCATGGACGTTAAAAATGCGCATACCAATGTTCATGAAAATCTATAAATCCTTTCTAATATATTACCATAAAGTAGGACTAAATATGGCATTACTCCGGTACCGGTCAACCGATTTCGTCCAATATCAATAGGCTTTTTCCCATGGACGTTATAAATGCGTATACCAAGGTTCATGAAATCCATAAATCCTTTCTAATATACTCGTATTACCATAAATTAGGTACTAATTTGGGCATTACTCCGGTACCGACCAACGTTTTGGCCCAATATCAATAGGCTTCGTCCCGTGGATGTTATAAATGCGTATACAAAGTTTCATGAAAATCCGATAAAGCGTGTTTGAGTTATAGTGCGTACAGACACACGGACGGACGGACAGACAGACAGACATACATATATACAGACATTTTTCCGTCTCCCACACAATCTCAAAATACTATTCCCCACACTGATTTCATTTTATTAGTCTCGATTTACATAACAATATAAAGAAATATTTTTAAAATGTGATGATAAACATTTATGTTATACTAAATTAAGTATTTTTATGCAGAATAACAAAAGGGCAGTCAAAATGACAGCAATATTGTTCTATTAAGAAAGTATAACGATACCATAAAAGAAAACAGTTGATAATGCTGATCAGGCGTTTTGGAATTAAGTAAAGTGGTAGATTAAATATAATATCAAGGATTAATAACTCTGTCAATAAATTGAACAGTGATGCTCGTCGGATGGAATTAATGGAGCCATCACATCGGTTCCAGCTCGTCTCTCGTCTCCGCTTCTAATCGGAATTCCAATACTCCGACCTGTGACTCAGCCAAGTTTTATATCCTAATGACCTGACCTAATTCCTTTTAACACTTTACGATAAGAATGTAATTTCATACGTTTTAAGAGAAAGCGCGCATATAACATTATGTGGTCGCCTTCTGATAATAAACCACAAATTAGGCAGGATACTTTGTCTATAGCTGCAAAATAAAATATTTCGCATTTACAGTTACACAAAATAGAACCAATACCAATGGTTTTTCTCCTACCATAGCCTATTAGTATTCTAGGAAAATGTGGCTTCATGTAAATATTGTAATTTTGAGGTTTAAAAAACTGAATGCTTTCAATATTTGAGAAAAATCTGGAGCTTAACTCGGAAATAGAGTATAAAAATAATTTAATATCTGCATTTCTTAATTGCAATTATCACTGATTAAACAAAGCATTCTGGCATTTTTTTTATCAGTTTACCTTATTTTTATTATTTATTATCATTTCAGAAATATCTACGACTAAAAAATAGTGTATGATACGCATGGTAAAATGATTTTATTTGGCTTGTAAGATTGTTTCACTTGCTCTTACGGGCTTGTATCGCAAACATCCGTACTCCAAAATAAAAATCCCTTTCTTACTAGCTGTATCATAAATAACCATTTATTGGACATTTGTAAGAAATAAGTTAAGTAGAAACTAATGCATATCATGGTAATGTATAAAAGTTCTTAGGCACACTATGCACTTTAATGTGTCATTACCGCATACACATTGCTATACGAAATATGCTTCTTTAGGTCCCCTTTACCTACCTTAGCTTTTTTGACATATAGTTTAGGACCATATTTGTGTTATGTAAGGATCATGTTATCAGTAATCAATAAATCAGTGCAACCCGTTAGTTTTTCACCGGAGTAAAAATGGCTCTTTAGTTAAAAAGGGTTGAAGACCACTGGCTTATGGGATGGAATGACCTGAGAGGAGTATCAACGGCCTGAAAGTGAAGACCCTCCAAATTCATTGCTACCCACAGTTATTCAGGTCCTTATTTCTCATTCTTAAAAGAATTAATACAACTATTCACAACTATGATAGTGAAGATATTGTTCAAGGGGTCATCCCGTAACTAAGTCTGGCTAATCCTTTTCCGGGAGTTCAAGTTTAGTTCATACAAAATGGGGACAGCGTTGGAGTAAGAAAATCGTGGCATGTCAAATCTTCGTGGTTGGAAAATAGCATCTGATGAGAAGGGCGCGAAAGATGAATTGAGATTAGAGGAATGAAAGTGGGGAAAAAGGGATATCACCGAGAAGATACAAAAAATCCCAGTGTCATTTGACACCAAGGCTCCAAAGAACATTTCGGAAAAGGCCTACCATGATGCATTTGATGCCTGGAAATCTCACTGGAAGCGACGTACCGACACAGGAGGAACCTATTTTGAACTCTTGAATGTATTGTACCGATTGGATCAATAAGTTTCTTGTAATTGACTAACTGACATTACTTTCCGGACAGACCCTGGAGCTCGTGATTTGCTAGATTGGAATAAAGTTCCAGTTGTCACATAACATCTTCTCTCTGACACTGTATAAGACATAAAATATTATTAGATG
Organism: Ectobius pallidus; assembly: GCA_964059195.1. NCBI lineage: Eukaryota > Metazoa > Arthropoda > Insecta > Blattodea > Ectobiidae > Ectobius > Ectobius pallidus. The sequence continues at coordinate 98,864,914 of CAXKWD010000007.1, forward strand.
TATACAAGAATAAATCAGATAATTGATTCATAAACGCATTAAAAATAAATCAATTAGCCTAGATCCCAGTAAACAAAACGTGTAAATACCAAGCTATTAGTTTCAATTCGGCAAGCGACCCGTTTTGTATCAGAAATGTAAACAATAATTATTTCACAGTTGTTGCACGTGCCATAAAATTAAATAACATATGTTTATAGAACCTTGCTTGTGAGGTAATTGCGTTTTAATAACATGTACTCACAATGGAGTTATACAGGTTAAACGAAATGGAAAATTACAATTTCCTAATTCCATGTCGTTAAACAACTATTCTGTTATGAGCTGGCACTGTTTCGTTAATCTGTGTAGTGATAATGAGAGTTTAATTTCAAAGAGTAGCCTATAGGGCAACACGTAGTAAAATTATTTTACAATAAAAACGAACACTAAAGTTAGAAACAATAGATACAATGACCAACACCATGATAATTGATATTATGTTGGAGACATAGCATTCTAGAGTTACAGTAAGTGAGCATTGTTTATATGCATATTTGCTAACAAGAAGAGCCTATTCTTCAGTCATAAAAAAGTATTACTTTTATGTTACTTAAAGATAGACTTAGCTGCAATACCCCATATTATGAAATATCTAAATCTAAATTTAGAAATAATAGTTCACGAAGAAGAAATGGAAAGAAACGAACAGATACAACCTTGCCCTGTGATCAATTGTCCCTTCTTGCTTTATTAGCAATGAAAGTCTCAAGAAACGCAGCTCGCTTTAGCAAAGGATAGCAATTCAGTAAGAGATGGAATACAGTTCACACTATTTAAGTTTATAATGGATGGTAAACAGTGACGGATGGTAAACAGTGACTGATGGCTGCTGCATCAGATTTCCATGGCAGTATTTGCGTGTTTGAAGTGCATCCTATGTAGTGTATTTGTACAGCATACCAACAATTCGACCATTGCGTCTTACTTGAAAATGTCCTAACAGTTAAGAGGCGCGTCCATAAAGTAAGTTTCCCCGGGTTCGTTTACAGAAACAAAAACTATTTCAAGTAAGTAGTTATTGCAACAGATACAGCAAGTATTCAGCTATTATTCAATTGAAACGGAATTGAAACGTTTATCATATCGTGGAACCAACTTTTGAATACCTGTGTCGTAGAAGTATGCCGCCAGGGATTTGAACCACTGTGTGACAAACATCTTCTCTCTGTCACTCTGTCATTCCCTGTCATTTCTTGAGGTGTAGAAAAATATGGAAATCACTGGGATCGAAGTCCGGGCTGTAGGGTGGATGTTTAAACACTTCCTAGCAAGTCTCCTGCAGAAGTTCGGCTAGAAGTTATTTAAACATCCACCCTATGGTCCGGACTTTGCTCCCAGCGATTTCCATCTTTTCCTACACCTCCAGGGAATGAAGGAGATTTTGTCACACAAGTGGTTCAAATCCATGGCGGCAGACTTCTGCGACACAGGTATTCAAAAGTTGGTTCCACGGTATGACAAATGTTTCAATACCGGTGGTAATATGTTGAATAATAGCTGGATACTTGTTGTATCTGTTGCAATAACTATTTACTTGTTTCTGTAAAAGAACACAGGGAAACTTACTTTATGGAAACGCCTCGTATAAATATATCATATCCTTCCCCCCGGTGCCTCTTTCAGGGACGGCAAGTGGAATCATGTAATGAAAGCCACAACCCGCAAGGTGGTTTTCCCTTTACCTTCCACGGGAATGTGGATATCCCTAACAGGAATTGAACCTGGGACCGCTTGCACCTTAGCGCTAGCGTTGAGCTCATTGGTGACCTCATATCCCATACCAGTACCCATATATAGAATAACTACGGTACATTTAAGTAACTCTAGATAACGTTAAGATAGCGAATTTTGATATAAGGACATTACATACTGTGCCGGTTTAACTATATAAGCAAAGTAATCACATGCTTAAGGAATCAAGGGGAACGAGGCACCACAGAAACTTTTAATAGTTGAATTTATTAGTTAAAAAGTTACATTAATTAAATTTATAAATATTTTTGAAATTTAATGAAAAGTGACTAAATTATTATTAATAAACTTCATTTTTCCGATAGGGGTTATAATATAAAAATCTTGATAAAAATTCCACCTTAACCCTTAATATAAAACTTATCTGGGTCCAGTCACAATACCACCTTTCATAAGATAAAACACAAATATACAAAACACAGAGTCCACGCAGAAGAAACCATCTTTCATCTTCATAATTGTGACTTTTATATTATTACAACCATACTTTAATGTGTTTTATATATTTGTGTTTTATCTTATGAAAGTTCATATTGTGACTGGACCCAGATAACTTTGTTAAGGGTTAAGGTGGAATTTTTATTAAGATTTTTATTTGAATAAATTACGTTTATTCAGTCATGATGAACTTTATAAAATAATTTTAGAACACAGTGTAAAATGTAAACATTGCCTTTTATTTTTTTAACATTAATGATCACAAACTGCTCAAGTAATTTATTTTTTATCGGTTGAAATGTATTAAAATCCCTTCAGAGCGACTAGTCAACAAGGCAGACTAGTTGCCTTATTTCTATTACGCACAGAAGCAGGTGTGTTGTGTAAGGTTGCATACGAACGTCTAATGAAAGACTTAGCAAAGAAAATAGGAGAAAAGTTAGCCATAAATAAATTTGGAGGTGAATTCATAGAGACAAGCTGTCCCCGTTGCGATAGTATATCTGGTGGCATCGTACAAGAGATGCAATTCCCTTGAAGAGTGGCGTTTGAATAATCCATCACCCCTTCAAATAACAATGTTTCGATAATAGACTTCTTCAGGCTACTGATCTATCTGATCAGTTCCACTTAAAAAAAAAATGCTGTACATGGAAATGTTAAAGAATGTACAAGTTACTTTCGTCTGAATTAAGAAGAGTTTCGTGATCTCTCCATCATTGAGGATGACAATAAGAAAAAGTGTACACGTTGGACAGAATCTATACTACCAGAAAAGGAGATTAGCAATATGTTTAAGGTAAGAAAGTAAGGTTGTGTTTACTATATTATCAATACAAAGGTCTGTAATATTATAATATTTACATTGCTTTTAATGCGTCTGAATTAAATAGATGTTTAACCTTTAACAAAATTAGTAAACCTGTAGTCTAATACCAAATAAATATGATTAAGTAAGTATGATTTTGTTTATTATTTTAATTTTAAATACTATTGCATTATAAAAATAAAACTAAACTCCGTGGCGCTACATCCCTGGAGGGACTTTGCCTACCACCCGACATCTGCGTCATCTTCCACAAGCAGATGGCAGGATTGAGGGGCATGTGGTGAGCATGCACTATTGCATTATACCTAGGTAATATAATTATAAACATGTCCATATTAAACAAATTTTTAAATTTTATTACCGGTGCAAAAATCTATAATACAAGAAAGTTAGGCCTATATTAGATTTCTGAGCCTAGTGAATAAGGGAAGGAGTGAATATTTCCACCTGCACGATATAGTGTGTAGAATAAACCTGTATTGTTCTAAAGCTAAGCCGATAACTGGATAAAGGTTATTATATAAGTGTAACGGTAGTTATATATGACACTTCAGCTAACGTATGAAGACGTATCTTGCCTTGAAGTTAATTCGAAGTTTTGGTTGCTGTAAGTTAGGAATCCCAAAGGCTTCTTCAGAGAGAAATTGATGACACTTGTAATTGGATTAGCTTTAGCTGGCATCAACGCTAATTTTGTAAGTGACGGATTGAATTACTTGGGAACTATACAAACAACATCAGTTGAAGGCGAATCTGTACTGATGAACTTATTGTTTCTATGGTACCGTACACAGTGAGTATACCACCATGGAATGAAAATAAAAATAAAACCCTGTTGCCGTTTTTAAGTGCCAGAATGGTACTTTATGACTATGAGAATGCGTGGGGACGGGGAAATGTCTGTCGTCTATCCGTGTGTCTATACGCGCGATAACTCAAATACGCTTTATCGGATTTTCATGAAACTTGATATAGGATTTTGGACCAAGTCGGTTGACTGATACAGGGGTAATGCCCAATTTAGTGTTTATTTTATGGTTAATATATTGCTGATTTATCAAATGCAAATCAGATCTCATGACAACATATTGTTTTACAGTGTTCATATAAGGCTTTGGAAGTTGCAATAGTTAGCTTTGAAAATAACACTACCCACATATTCCTTCACAATGCTTATCAAACTTCAGGCCTTTGTTTTTTCGATAGCCCTGCTTAATGCATATGGAGTTTAACTCGAAAATCGATTACAAAAATAATTTATTTTCTGCAAATCATAACTGAAATTATTATTGATTAAACACAAGCATTCTGGCACTTTCTAAGATTGTATGGTGGACGGGAAAAATGTTTGTCCGTCAGTCTGACGCTTTGTCAGATTTTCATGTACCTTGGTATACACACTTATAACGTCCATGGGACGAAGCCTCTTGATTTTGGACCAAATCGGTTGATCGATACCTGAGTAACACCCGACTAGTTGCCTAATTTCTGAAAATATTACATGACTATTTAATCAAATGCAATTCAGTTGTCAAGAAAAACAATATTGTTTGCTGTGTTCATATATGGTTTTGGAAGTTGAAAATAATACTAAATATTTTAAAGGATTGCACTTGAAATTGAGAAAACTGACATCGGAATTCACCGGTTTACCTACCTACGCCTATCTGGAAAGTGAGTTGTGAGTAATATATATATATATATATATACACACATACACACACAGACTCTAGTGAAGTGAGCACTCCTCCAATACAGGTTCTAAAGCCACGCAGTGTTTTAGATAATCTTGATGACTTTATGAAAAGTGATATTCGAAATTAAGCATATAGTGACGGAGGAAAGTAAGATGTGGGACTTTGATTGCGTGTGTAGTCAAGATTTTAATAATAAATTTAGGTGAAAGTTCGCATGCTGGTTCCGATATGAAAGTCAAGCCAGTGTCAGACGATTTAGATTTGGAAGTTATACCACTTCCAGGGAACTCCAATTAATGTACGTTGTCCTAATTATTTCACAGTAATATGCCATCTGTTTATAACAATAAGATAAATAACAACAAAATAAACAAATTAAGTATTCTATCGCAATCGATACCATGTCATAACTTTCGAAAAATTCTTTCATATCTTTACGTTTCATGCCTCCCTAAGTACGAAACCACCGCCTGTTAAAAAAAAAAGTTATATTTATATATATATATATTTACACGCTAGCGGCCGTAATTTTCAAGATATTTGAACCAAATTTTATTATGTTATTTCTAGGCCCAATAGTTCGGACAAGTTCGTTAATGAGAAAAATTGGCCCAAGGGGGTGGTCGGGGGAGGGGGGTTGAAATTTTAAAACATTTATATCTCGGCCCCTATGAAGTATAGAGGGAAACTTTGTTGGAATAAATTAGAGTACTCCCTATGGAGTTCACAATGACACCAACGATTTGGGGGTTTTGGGGGTACGGGTGGGGGATGAAAATTCGAAATTTTTGAAACTACGTCTTGTGGGGTATCGTTGAAAAGCTCTTGATGACTACTCTAAAAATCAATAACAAGTTTCTTGATAATTCTCATATAAGACGAGATTTTAATGTTTGAAAAAGTGCTCTTTCCTCTTTCTTGCAGTTATTATTGCGGGTTTGTCATGCCAAGGCTAAAGAAGAAGAGTGCTACGCAGCGACAGTAAATTAAACCAAAAGCAATTTGAAATCTACCTCAGCCTATAGGAATTTTTTAATGTATAAGACATCCGATGCAATTCAGTTCTCAAGAAAAACAATATTGTTTGCTGTGTTCATATAGGGCTTTGGAAGTTGGAAATAATACCGAATGTTTTAAAGGATTGCACTTGAAATTGAGGTAACTGACATCGGAACCTTGATGTCCGCGTGGCCAACTCACTCACTGACTTAATTGTTTTCCCACTTCCAGATGAACCAGAAATTTGAAATTTGGCATGCTTATAGCCTGTAACCGACGAAATATTCAAAAAAATTTTGATTTTTACTTTTTACCCTCCAAAACAAACTGATCTTTTATAGTTTTTTTGATTGCATATTTGTGCGACTTCTGATGTTTTGGCAAACATAAAGGAATAGGCCTGTTGTTGACATGAGGAATTTGTTGTAAATTCGTTCTGTTAATATTCTAGTTATCCCACTTATTCCTTCACATATGCTTATCAAACTCTGTCAGGAAACCGTGGTCTAAAGCTCAATTATTTCTGAAATATGGCCTATTAACTCCATCTGGCACTTTGTTACATCAGATAACCTAATTTTATTTATGTATTTATTTTCCTCATGGCCTGTATGACTATATCACATAGAAACACATCCTAAACCATTTGCTGTGGACACCACTGAAAAGCCAAATCTGGCAAATCCACAACCAGCAAAAAGCAACCAGCAACCTGGTGGGTAGCTGCCCCATTTTTTAAGGGGAATCATTAGGATTTATGAGAATATTTTAAGAGAAAAAGTCCTCTGACACTGGGACTGTAACCCACGACCTTTGGCCTCACAATACTGAATATGACGTAAATGTCTTTCAAGTGAGTTAGATCATTAAGGGTGGTCAGTCATAGAAGAGACTTCCATCTGGTGCTGAAAATCGAACTCCGCCTAGCTGATCTGGTACAGCATTGGCACTTAATGCCGAAGTTCGTGGGTTCGAATTCCAGTGTCAGAGGAATTTATATCCTAAAATGTTATCATGTAATGTTCAACAGAGACAATATTATGTTTCTGTGTATCTGTAACTTTGTATTGTACTTGTATCATACTTGTTCTATTGTAATACTGTAAAGTTCAGTTGTATTAATCCTGGTTGAATGGAAGAGAAGGCCTAATGGCCTTAATTCCACCAGGTAAAATAAAAAAATTCTAATATTCTGTGATTTCAATAACACATATCTGCATTATGATTTAGCCTTTCAGTCAGATATAATGATAATTTTATAGACCATTCAACAACGCAGCGTAAAGGTTAAATTACAACATAAGAAATAAAATAGGTATATAATTTACCTCTTTCAAGATAAAGTCAGTGAAGCAATAATACTTACATAACATAGTTAAAACGGGACGTAAAAACATTATCTACATAACTTACGAACTATTAATGTATTTGCCACGTGCGAACAACTTAACTTTTCGTCAAAGAACGGTTAGGAAATTGGAAACCACCTCAACTGGTCTCAACTGGGGTATTGTTACATCGTAGAATGGTTGTTAGAACTAATTTAAATTTATAACCGTGGGATTCGAGAGGAAAGGCTTCCTTTGATGAAAACCAAGCAGAGAAGGAGAGAAAAACAATATGATGTTGCCAACGAGCTGTTCCGGGAATTCAACGTGTTTGAAACCGTGCATTATGCTTGTGTTCAAAAGACGCCCTGTCAGAAGAGTTCTTGGTAGAACTAGCAATATAGTGAGATATTGGACTAATCCTCTCATGACAGTGATTGGCGTGACTTGATTCAGCAAAGGTAGCAGCGCAAACAAAAGCGAACATAAGTTATAAGGGATTCTACTGTAATACATATCCTCACTACACCAGTGAGATTATATTAAACGTCGAGTGTAGGGAAACTTTCGAAATAAATTTTATCTTCTTGGACCTTCTTTCTGGCAGGTTTTGATCGGGGAATTTACAGTAATGACTAGAGCTGGGATTTTTATGTAATTTCATCTGGAGAAAATATACATAAATCTGTAGTTAGAAATGATAGAATATGTAACGAAGTACTTGAAATCATAAAAATATCTAATAAGTAGGGGCAGATTTCAATGACCTAAAAAATAGGATATATGCATGCATTTATGACCTAAAAACATTAAAATATGACAAATAAAATTTAAAATATGACTTTACCACTTACACAATGTGTATATTTTTTTAAAAGTTTCATTACAATTCATTTTATTAAAATATAATGTTAATTATTTAAAGTATCTGTAAATTCTCAAAAAGTATCATTATAATGCAAAATTTACAAAATGTGATGTGAAACTTCAAAAGTTCTTTAATATGCACACAAATATGCCAAAAATATGACCTAACTATGCATATTCATACTAAATATGCTATAATATTTGAAAATTTCCTAAATATGCAGTTATATGCACAATAAAAGGCGTTCCATTTTCATCAGGATGCTTGGAATCGTGTTTGAATTACTGTAGTAGGAAACCTGAAATAATGCAAAGGGGAAAAATATGACATGTCATAGAAATCCGCCCCATTAGTAATAAGCCTATCACACATTTAATACCATTTATTTATGATATTTGGAGACAAAAATACAATACCTCATAATTATCAGCACTGTGAACAATTATATGTGTTTCGTAATTCTCTGGGGTCATTGGCATCAGCAATGTTCTTATAAGCAGGAAATAACCTTTCAGCGTTACAAGATGTAATGAAGGTATATCAAGAAGGGAACTTTTCCTGAGAATAATCCCTCAATAATGCCTCAATTTAGAATCTGACACACATTTAATATTAGTTTAGGCGAACAACCTACCTCTGACAATATTCAGTAAAACCTGCCAGTTTGTGCAGTGGTGTGTAAAGTCATGTCTTGTAAGCCTAAAGAATTACACTACAGGTAATTGGAATCTTTGAAAAAACTCATATCTGTCGTTATGGTCTTCAATAGGCATAGACATTTTAATCCACGTACTGTGGTAAGAGCTTCAATTCTGAATTTCAACAAAGAAACTTACACATTTAGATATCAAAATTATTCAATACGTAATTTCATGTATTATCACAAGAATATTTGTAATGCACATAAATATGTAAAAATATGTAAAATGAAACTTCACTACAATAGACGTCACATGGTGAACCCTGGATATTTTTGGCATTCCACATTCTAAATATAAAAGGTAAAATATGTAATTACATACAAATCCTAGTTCAAGTAATTAAGTTCAAATTTTCATGTTTTAGATTTAATTTGCAAGATGATGTCAACTGGAAGTACTACGTCATAATGTTTGACGTTAAGAGTGTTCTGCCTGTAATCCTCTTTTACATATTCTTTAATTTTTAAAATTAACCTTTAAGCTTAAAGAAAAAATAACAGCGCATTTTTAGATTTTTGTCTTTATTGTGACATTTCTCCAGGTTTTGAATATAGGCTAACTTTTGTAAATGTTAAGTGACTAAATTATATTGGTTTCAACGTATTTCCTACGCTGTGTTCTGTTTTCCATACAATCATAATAAAAATAAATTCAGACAGCAAAAACAATGAAAAATTTCTATTTCTGTCCCCAAAAAGACATTAAGAGAATTTGCACTGCAATACAAAATTCAGTCATGCTCACAACAGGCTTATTCCAGTAAATAAATTGCCATTTCTTGAGGATTCTTTTACCGCGCATGTGCGATGCATTTAAGAGTTACCGGTACTTAATGGACTCTGATTTTTGGTGGAACGATAACAATTCAATTTATAGTTTGGCTGATATCGATGACTGTTGAAAGAAAATAATTAACTTATGTGTTTAATTAATACGTTATTATTACTGCCAATTAGTTAAGCTAGTCTAGATGTTAGTAGAGTCTAGTTTAGTTGTTGCTAAAGCATAACATTAACATATCTTAACTTCACTTCACAAAACATTGCTTTAGTGGTGATAAACCTCCCATGCTCAATCGGAAATGGCGTCGTGCATTAAGTTTCCATTATTACGCTTACAGCGCAAGTTACTGATAAGTTAGTAACTCAAGCTACAGCCTGCTGACTTTTCTGCACATAAATGCAAGGAAATATTGCTGAAACGTAAGTTCAGCAGATAAAATCATGGATTCGCTTTGCTAACATCTGGAATCGACGAGTTCACAATATACACATACGTCCGACTTTTAATGATGGTTTCTGAACTGTTACTGGAACAAATTTATTTTAAAGTTGTTCCCATATTCAGTATATTTTTAGTTACGAACAAACAGAGGTAAAATTAAGAACTTCAGGTAATTAATGAAATCACAGAACATTCAGCTACCTTTATGAATACACAAACAGTAAACAAAAAAAGCATAATTTCCCAACAAATATGGACCTTTCTTTGTGTTTTTATTTGTTATTGTAAAACAAAGAGAAGGTATGTTTTTTTTTTAACAGCCCACAGATTTGTGAAAGGCTCAGAAAAAGTTTCTACAGTTGAAAAACTTTACACATGATATTATACACGGGATTATAATATGAGCTTAGAATTACTTTATCTCCACTGTCAATTTTAATATTTCCCAGAAAATTTAGGAGCAAAGTGGTCAGTGAGAGGTATTTCATCAATACATAGCAAAGATGGAATCTGGGCACCAGGCTCTATGGGTAGTCTCCAGAGGGCCGACTGACCTTTAATTAGGCCTACACAGGATTATACATGATTATTGTCAGGGACAGTGACGAGCAAATTAATTCAGTTTTCGGTTTCAACAAAGAAGACAATTTTCCTAAGGTACCATATAAGTATAATTTCGTTGTTTATTTTAAGCTGTGTTTATAATTAATAACTGATGTAATGCTTTTGTAATGTTTATCTTATTTTAAATACAGACTGTCAATTTAAAACTTGAAAATTATAATTTCCATATTGCAACAAAACGTTACATGATACGAGAAGACTGTAGACCAGTTTGAATTCAACAGGTTCAGACATCTCTCTAATCTTGTACTGAAGAAATTTCTTTTTTCATGCCTGTGTGATTCCATTATATGGTAAGGGACATACAATTTTATTCCGGGTGAATTTTGCCGAGTTTCTGTTACTGAAAAGAAAGGACCGGAAGGACGCTCCGGCAAAATAAAAATCTATCTTCATCGCTCCGGAATAAACACAAGGAGGAACAAAGTAAGTTACATAAAAATCGGCGTATACTTTGACAACACTTTTTTTTAAGAACCATTAATTAGGGTCATATCTCCTGTTCTTGTTGTGACAGTTGCGTTGAATGCGCGGTTGCCGTAGATTTAACGCGTACGTGACGAAGTTGGTTGCATTGGTTGTTATTATAGTGCTATTTCTATGTGATTCGTTTAAAAAGATAATTTGTCTTATAATATTTGGTATCATAAAATGAAGAATAAATAAATAAATGGAAAATCGTACATTGCGACTCACCAGAGTCCCCCACTCCTACTCTCAATCCCTCCCCTAGCGGCGGCATTTGAACTACTAGCAGCGACGGTGTTTTAACGCAAGAATAGGTTTTTATAATTTTGAGATTTTTGTTAGTTATGAAAAGAGTAGTATTGGTACAAGGGAATTTTCCTGCATCGATTAAGCCATATTTAATGTTATAATACGGCGCTTTTTTATAATTGTGAAATATGATGTATGGTACAAGCGTATTTTTGTATTGTGAAATAGCCTATTTTGTTGCAAGGGTCATTTTTATAATTATTAAATATTACGTGGAGGTGCAAGAGTATTTTTTATTGCGAAATATTAGGTGACATGTCAATTGCAATCATGCATTACTGGCGTTGAGCAGCGGCTACAGGCATGGCGGCATGGGCTGCGTTGAAGCGGGGCAGGCAGCACGCGGCAAGCAGCCAGGCGGGGAAGCGACCAGGCGAGTGGAAAGGGGAGCAGGGTGAGTGGCAAAGTACTTACTTCCCAAATAAATACCTGCATATAAATTTATGCGTCCCTCTAAAAAATTCAAACTTCAGCACTGGGAATAATTATCTTCAATGCTTGATTTACGGGCTTAAAAATCACAATTAGGCTACACTATTCAGAGGTGTGGTGAACTCTTCAAAGACAAACTCCATTTGTTTCTTGAGTTAGAAGGGTCAAAAACAAGTTATTTCCTGAAATGGTTCCACCTAATAGTTGGGCTCCCTGTACATAACTTAAATTAATGTTGAAAGTTTAAAGAAAATTTAACTCGAGAAATTTTAACAATTTCTATATTAAAGCCAGCAATTGGAACCACTCTCATTAGACGGATAGTCTCGTCATAATGACTTGACGGATTTATTTATTGATTTCAGTAACACTATTCGTTGACGTCAATGGTTCCGCATTTTATAATCGGACTTCCCTCTCATTTCAATGTAGGCCTAACAGAAAATGAAATCCTTACATTCACTATAGTATCCATAGATCAAAAACAAATAATGATTAAGATAACCGAAATGCATTTCTGAAAATGACAAAAGAAATAAAGAAAACGGTATATAGACTACAGGATTTAATGAACATTATTGGGAATTCTTAGAATTTACTCTTTTTAATGAACCGGTTGGGGGATGAAATTCCGAATATTTCCCAAATCGGTTTACCTGATTAAATAGTACTGGTCAAATTACTGAAACACATATTGCATTACTAATTACTTTAGAGTGTGTAACAAATGCAGTTTGGAAAAATACCACACACACACACACACACACACACACACACACACACTGCCGTTCGGTTAAATATGTGGTGTACAACGCATTTATCACTTGAATTTCGCACCACATGAACCATACTGTGATTACACCACTTTTAGTAGCGATATATGGAATTCATCATGAAAATCTTATCCACTGAAATGTGTTATCGTTTACCCAAAATATAAATTCTATACACCAGTGCAATTTACTTATAAATATTCTGTAATTCAAAATTATTATTCTGAGTTTCCTTAATTCTGTAAGGCAACCATTCAAAATGCTACTTGTCATTTGTTACCGAACATAATTTTTTACAGAATAATATGAATATAAGTTCTAGGCCTATAATAAACATAATATATAATGAATTGAAGATTGAAAACGTAACGCATCTTCTATGTTAAACATCTAACTAATAAGGAAATATGCTGAATATTAATTATATTATATTCAAGTACTTAATGTTTGAATTTTTTTCTTTGTATTAAATGTACGTTTCTTGTATTCAGGCACTGTACATCATTTCTTGTTTTAATTTATTATTTTGTGTTTCATGTTTTTGCCCTGGCTGAGTGGTAGAGAAGGCCTTATGGCATTAACTCCACCCGATTAAATAAATAAATATTAAATTAATGCTGAACTTTGATAAACGGCTAAGATCCAACTTGACAGACCACATATTCGACAAAATGGAGGGAAAAACCATACGGAAAGGTTTACAAGAAACAGACTTTAAACAAAAGCTAAGTTATTGTGATTACTAAAAAAAAAAAAAAATTACAAAAATGGCCAAAGTAACTATTAGATACTTTATATGATACGTATTACATTTTCGTTGCATGTTCTTGCACAATTGTACTTTAATACACACCATGAAAAATAGAATGCACAGTGACTGTTCGAACAATCAAGCTGAGCAGATGGCCATTCTAAAAGCTATAAGTGAACTTAAAAAGCTCAATATTGAACCGGACGAAAGAACAGTGGCAGTCTTCACAGACAGTACAATAACAATAGCATTACTCAAGAACAACTGTAACCATAGCAATATAATAGAGCTCATCAGGGACCAACTTAAGAGCCTCAAGGATCTCCACTGGCAGATACATTTTGGATGGGTAAAGGCCCATGTGGGGAACTTTGGGAATGAGAAGGCAGACAAATTAGCCAAGGAAGCAGCAGAAGAAGAATATAGAGAAGTAATATACAACAAAAAACCCAAAACAGCTATTATTGGAAGGATCGAAGAAGGATTAAAAAAATGGCAGGAAGAATGGGAAAGTACGACCAAAGGGGCAGTTTGTAGAACCTTCTTCCCATCGGTTCACCAAAGGTTAAAACAGAAGATTATCATGACAGCTTCCTTTGCAGCAATAGTAACTGGCCACGGCATATTAAAATCCTATCTTCACAGATTCAAGATTGTAAATGATGACACCTGTTCCTGTCATCAGGAGGCACAAACTGTATATCATTTGATTTACAGATGTAGAAAACTTCAGCATCAGAGGGACACATTAAGACAACAAATAGTGGCGAATCATGGAAAGTGGCCAGCTGCTCCATATCAACTTATTGCAAAACATTATAAACTGTTCAAAAAGTTTATACAATCAATAGATTTTAACTCATTGTAAATATGTAGATAACATAACGTATATGCACATTGTTAGGGTTACAGTAATTGAATAAGTACATTATTAAGCTTAGACTTTTTAAAACTAGTGCTATAGAAAATTAATGCAGTAGGAGATGGGAACGCTGTAAAATTGTAAATAACAGCAATCGTGAAGTGAAAGTGAAGGTGAAAGGACACTCCTCAACATATGTAAACTATCAGCAGAACTTGTGTACTGGTGAGGTGTGAAGTGGTGCGCTATATCATATATAGGCCTATATATATATATATTAGGATCCTGATAATGTAAGGAAAGGAACATCGTAGATACCTAGAAATGTAAACATAGCATGTAGTATTGCGAAGCAAGCAATGGAGCATGCTGATTATATATAAAAAAATAAATAAATAAAAAAAAAAAATTAAAAAAAAAATTGGTGATTAGGCCTCGGGATTTTAGGCATGAAAAATTGACATTTTAGGCACCTAAAATAGGTTACAAAATTATGTAATACGGCACTATTTTTACATTTTAGGCAAGATATTTTTTATTTCTGGTATATAAAATGAAAACAAGTCGACGAAAAACAGGCTATGTGCAAGGTGTAACTGCAGGGCATAATGCAGAATGTAAAAATCCAAAGACAATACATTATATTAATGTCGAACTGAGACAGCTCAGAACGAATACATCTGACAACTCTATCGCAGAATAGCTCACCGCGCTAGGGAACTAAGAGCTACCCTCTAGGAGAAGGCCTTTGCCTTTCATGGGACATAACAGGCTATTCTTATATTATATATATATATATATATATATATATATATATATATATATATATATAATGGTTTTATGTGTACGACTTTAACCAAAACATGTTATTTGCTTTCATAATTGGTAGCAAAATATTGTATCTAGTTTTTCTCCAAATTTTTAGCACGTTTTTAGGCATTGTTTCTCTTCAGCACTGCTATGCAATGCAATTGATACTGTACAGAATATGAGCACTGAACCATACACTCAGATGAGAAGACTAGAAATGATATGTATGGTATGTATTGCACATTGTGGTATTCTCGTCGAAGTATTCAAAACGGTTGTTAGTTAAACCGTTAATCAGAAACATGTATTAAATCGTTGGCGGCCAGCCGTAAACAGTAAGCTTTTGCCTGTGGTTTTCGCACGACAATGTGGTGTCATTCAGTGCATTATACAAATTGAAGGGATCAGTACAACAGTGGTCTATGCCACTTTTTTTTAAGTTTAGAGAAAAAGCAAGTTAAAGTTTTATAGTAAAGAGTTCACGATGGCACAGATACCATCTTAGCAGTCTGATGATGCCTCATATTTTGGGTTTAGTAATCTGCCTCTATGAAATAAAATAATAATTCATAACATAGGTGTTATATTGATATGGAGTCAGAATTATTTTTAATTTATTAAATTTAATTTGTATAGAGTGTTTCAGCATTCTGGTCTAAAATTTGAACTGACTTGTTGCTAACAATAAATGTTAAACTAAAATTCTAAAAGTACAGTTTTATTGGTAGTGGGATATTCTATGGTGCTTGCCCAACTTAACTGCAATGTTACGTATTCTACTGTTCAGATGTAACAGATACTATCATTTTTATGAGACCCTGAAACACTGGTTCCATTCTGGTTATACCATTGTTGCAATGAAATTGATTTCTACTTGACAGAGGAGAAACAAAATAATTTCAAAGCATGTTGGATTGGTACATGTAATGGAACATTACCTTAAGAGGAATGAACTTGTATTATTTTTATTTATAAGTTCCAATGATTAGCCTACTCATTTCTATAAACGATGAAGTACATGAAAAAGCTCGCTGCCATTCTGCACTGTTACAGTTACAAACCTCCAGTTTCTTTGAATTTATTTTTCTTGGTTTTCAATTATTTTGTTTCTCTTAGATAAGAGGAATTTTGTTTCAGGAAACAGATTATAGACTTTAAACCTAAACAGAATTAATCGGTCCAACCTTAGTATAAGAATAAAAACCCCCAAGTCATGCCAATAGCATCACCATCTAAATTTTGATAAAGGAGGAGTTAGACCACTGTTGCACTGACTCCCTAAATTATAAATCAATCAGTTAAATAAGCTATAATTTTAATTTTTTAAAAGTTATTGAAATTCTTTTAAACAGCCTTAAAATAATAACTTTAGTCGGTTTAGACACGAAAAGGAAGAAATAGGACTGACCCCCCCTTTAGGTCATTTCAGAGAATATGAAACTGCTCCTAATTAGTATAATCTTCCATCAATTGAAAACGCCTACAATTATTTTGCACATTTTTTTAAAAGGAACTAAATAAGAATTTCCCTAAAATTCAGAGTTCTCATGATGATTTCGGCATGATTAAATTTTGTATGAAACAAATTATGATCACAAACTACAGGCAACCTACCATTTATATCCGTAGAGACAATTTTTTTCCTTAGATTTTTTATAACATTATGAAAGGGTGAATGAACAGGTATAAAGCCAGATGAGTTTCGTAGAAACTTAACAAAAGAAGAAACTGAATACTAACCAAACTATTTCGTTTTACCCTAAGAGGGTGTACAATAGTACAGAAGGGACTGTGAAGACAGCTTTCAAAGCAAATGAGTCTGTGTGCGACAGACCACTAAGGTAGATAACGTGTAGTGATGGGAACCATTCGAATGAATTCATTCGAAATATTCGATTGTTAAAATCATTCGAAATGTTCGAGATGTTAAAAAAATCATTCGAATGATTTTGCTCTCTCCAGACTAGGGTTAGAGCGCTTCGCTTACTGAACTGAAATGTGAAAGCGAATGAATTCATTCGAATGCTTCTTCAACCTCTCGGAAACTGGCTTCTCGGCTCGTTCTCTCGTTCATTCGATTGTTTTCGTGTTCCATCGTGTCCCAGTTAGTAACTTCCGTCTCTCCCATTCCAAGCACGGATGGCATGACGCAGAGCTAGAAGGTTTATTTTCATGAGTTTCAACCCCAGGCTACAAAATATATTTTGATAATAAAATAGCCGTTCTCACAAATATTAAAAAGCACAATTTTTCGCAGATTGTTCCTATTTTACATCCATCATTAGCTTCTACATGAAGCATATGCATTCTCAAATGGATTATTTATTTGATTAATTACCGTATGTTATGAATTATGGTATTAAATACAGCCATTCAAATTTTTATATTTGATACATTTATAAGATTTTTAAGCAGTACCAACTGCAATCGGTCACATTAGCTATTTACATAAATACATATCTTCAACAACCTAAGCTATGAGTATTTACAATCTTACAAAGTTAATTATACCAGTCAAAATTAATATTCTAAGTTATACGTACTAATGCCATAGCCTAAGTGACACTAAATGAATAACATATACTTACATATCACACATGTAATACTTACAACCATATTGATATACTTTTGATAGCAATATTTAAAGCTTTAATTCTATATACTTTCAAGTTCTTGGCGGAATGTAGAATTGGAAGGAATATTTTGACACGAAATCCATAAACCGTTTATATAACGTACACGTTTGGAGGATTCAGTGGTTCTTTAATTATTGACTCGAGATCAGATTACTTAAGCAGGAGGCAACATGTTGTTTAGAGTCAATTTAGATATCAATCATAATTAATAATTCTATACCACATTGAACTGTTGAATTAGTTAACTGAGACATGTTCCAATTACCTCCATATTTTAGAAATTATCTAAGTAAGAGCATATTTTCCGCGACAAACTGTAATATGAGTATACTAATTTAACCTTTTCACTTCTGTTGTTTCTACTGTTTTTGTCTAAAGATCTGCAGTGTTCCAACATGTCAGAGAACTGGCAACATCTAATTTATTTTAATGGTATTGCCACCAAAGTGGGAATGCTTGCATTTTTTCCCTTTTAAAATCTTCAAAAAAATCATCCGCCCCTGAAGGGTTGTGTTCAGAAGGTGAATGGACTTGCAGTCTTTTCAATTTCCACATCCTAATAAAGGGGAAAAAAATTAGGAAGAAAGGAAGGAAAAAAACCAGACTGCTCTCACCCCATCGCCAACCTACATGTGCTCAATCACGGCTCAATTTACTCAGGCTTTGCAGAGACCTTGAATTGCTTTTGTTGGTTCCTAATTATACAAGAAAATTATATATAAAACAACAAACATACATCTTTATAAAATTAATAATTATTGAGATACAGATTAAAGAGCCACGACCTATAGTGCATGAAAATAGCATTGTACTAAACGTTATTCTACTGTTTATTAACTGAAATGTTCGTTCTTGTCTTGTTTTGATTCTTTGTCTTTGAACAGTTATGTCTGCATTTATGCAAAAATACTGTAATATGACATAACACTACCTTCAGTATGCTATTATAACACAGTAATAAAATAAATAGTACTAAATGTGTTTCACATATGGTCTCGCATATGTGTTATTGAATTTCTTAGTTAAACGAACGATGTCTACCCTATTAAATAATAATTTGAAATCTTCAGATTTAAATAGATTTGGAGATCTTACCCAATTATAGATATAATTACTTTACAGCATCGCAAAAACTGACAATATAGTTATTCGGATTTCCGAACGTAATAAAATAAACTGAAGAATACACTGCACATAATCAATTTAATAACTTATTTACCTTAATTACTATTTATTAAACTTGAAAATTTGAATGGACCTAATACTAAAATTAGATACATTTCATTTCGTTGTATTCAAATTTTGTCGTGAAAATATATTTGTCTATTTTAGGCCTAGTATTGTCTTTTCGTGTATTATATTTATCCTTCCATGCTTTAACTGCATATTACATATTACATCGCTTAATTAGGAGCTTAGGGTATACCAATAAGCCGTGTAATAATAATAATAATAATAATAATAATAATAATAATAATAATAATAATAATAATATAATAATAATCTGTTTCTGTTGTCGTTATGTTCTCTATTCATTGGGATTGATAGGCCTATACAGTTATAATGATTATGATAATATGGTATTATTAGGTGAATAGTAACGATAAGTCATGATAAGTAAATGTTCAATCCTTTGTGAATGGGATACTAAAATTAACCTACGACAAATTATTTTTTTATAGTCAAAGATAATGATGCAAACTTATTTTTGTTAGGCTATTAGGATAGTCATATGAGTTTTATTGCAAGACAAAAGGATTGAATGATATTTTATTTAAAATTGTAAGTCCAAAGAGAAAACTAATATGAACAGATTTTTTGTAATTTATGATTGATTTAAAGCTTTAAGAACGTGTCTTGAAATTACATAATTTTTACTTTTTCGTAAATTGAAAAGTTAGATTATTTTGTACTTGATCGTATTATGCTTGTTATTATTAAACACCACAGGTATGCAAATTCAAATAATAACTACGAAGTTGTCTGGTTATTGCTGCATTAAGCAATTTATATTTGTAGGACTTCAAGAAATTTCATGTTAGGCCTAATTTACTGTATTTACTACAGCACCTGTTCGAGAATACATGACTAAAATAATAAACATCTCTGGAGGCCGTGTTTGTTGTAAGCTGGCCGCATTGTTCTCTGCCGGAAATGTGCGCACTAAATTGAAATCTACCCGCTTTCGAATGCCAATGAAGTGAAGTGAGTGAGAACGGAAGATTCATTCGAAAAATATTGACGCTAGCGAATGAACATCTCGTAGGTTGCATGTAACTATCCCTCTATGAACAAAACACTTCGAATGATTTCATTCGAAATATTCATTCGAAATGTTTAGTTCTGCATTCGAATGATCATTCGATTGTTAAAATCATTCGATTTTTCCCATCACTAATAACGTGCACTTTGATACGGTGTCATACACAGCGCCACATCATGGCTAGACCTTACCTGATACCATCGCCCACTCTCATTTCTCATGCTAATGAGACTTCTCTCCGTACTCACCTGCAATGAATGGAAATGAACTTTAATTACAAGCAACCACAACACCCCAAAATAATAATAATAATAATAATAATAATAATAATAATTACAGTAATAATAGTGAAGCAATAATCATTTTACCATTACAAAATCTCCCCTATAAAATTAGGTTTAATTACACAAAGATTATTCTTTTCTTTCTTTCTTTCTTTCTTTCTTTCTTTCTTTCTTTCTTTCTTTCTTTCCTTCTTTCTTTATCTTAGTTTTACCTCTCCCTTTTAGGATTTAAGCGACCCAAGCCGCCCGGGCCTTACAGGGCCGCAACTTGTCGGGAGGGGGATTATCTTTTGGATCACATACATACTTTTTTTACCAGGCAAGGACATGGAGGGCTTCCCCGGATGAGTGATTAGCCCAATGCCGGGGCCACCTCCGACAGATTAGTCTTTTCAAAGAAAATAATTATAGTTAATCCCTCGAAGGACTACTTTTACAATAATTTTAAGATTTTACCATTCCACCGTACAACCCTACGAATATATTGAAACCCCTTTGCAGATTCAGTTCAACTTTTTATCCTTTCCACTGCTACTGACTTATAAATTCGTCACCTTAAAAATTTATGAAAGCAGATATGCACAATCAATAGAGTACTGCTTTATATAAAATGTGAGGATTTTTTATCCACAAGTTACTATTGTCACTCACGGAATCCAGCTATTTTACTTAAATTTTCCTTATTGTTTTCAAACTTGGAGCCCACTGATGATTTCACTTGATGATTACTTACATTTTGTACAATAATTAAGCTCTGAAAGTGTTAAAGTAAATTTCACCTGGCGGCTGGTATGGTATGGGCATGGGTACTTTTCTTTCAACTATCTTCATAATTTGAAGAAAGTTAAAAACCAACAAAGTATACCGTAAAAATTATTTCCAGTGATCTCGATATAATTTTAATAATATCAACCCCACTACACCTTAGAAGTTAATACTATAGGCAAACAGGGTAAAAATATTAGAGCTGTTTTATTTTTACCCTGTACGGTTTAAACGGGGTATTATACCTCTCTAGTATTATGCTTTTCAGTACTCATTGCACTATGACCCTTCGTATGTGTATTATTTTCCTTGTCCTATTACAATTCTAGAAAAGGGTTATGCGGGTTGCGGCTCGATTTAAAGGGGGCAGTAGGTAATATTTTTTTAGACGAGAGTCTCTCTCAGGCTTCAAGTCGGATGAATGGTTTAGGCATTCCGAGATTTTGGCTGCTACAAGCTCTACATTGTAGAGCCTATCCCGAAGTATAAGCTACAGGCTACTCTTTAAAATCCGAACCGGTTGATTATAAACAAACTCATTTTTAAAAATATCGATAGAAATTTTGTGCAACGAAAACGAAGTAGCCTATTTATAATATTGTCGTCGCACTCAAACATTACTCTATACACATGACATTACTTACTGAATATTCGCAAAAAATATATTCAGAGAAAAAACAGAATTGTGATCAAGCCTTTGATCTCGGGGTACTATTGACAGAGTAGTAACCCTCGATGTGGAATTGAAATTCCATGCGTATTTCTATACACTTTCATATATCGGTAAGAATGTAAGGTACAAAAATAGCGAACACTGTTATGAGTAAACCACATACAGTTAAATACAAAATAATCTTTATCGTGGAGTTATGTAATGAAGCAATGCTAATCATAAATAACTTACGTAGAGGAAACAGTATCGCACACTGCTTTAGTAAGCAAATGATCAGGTATCCGCATAAACAACGTAATGAGTCAGATACCAAATTTTAAACTAATCGTCCTCTATATTGGAGTTAAAGAGTGTTTACTCTTCATTGTTAAAAAGAAACGTTATGAACGTTGAAATTTAGGCAATCTTTTAATAAACAAAGCATACATTAAAGAAATGTTCCCTTAGTCTTAGGCCTAAATACACTAGTCTTTCTTTTTACGTCCAAGCAAATAGCAGTTTGCACAATTCAAAGATCAGCATCATCCCCTAGAATAATTTTTTCAAATTCATTATTTCAAGATTCGAGACAAGAAAGTAAACACAAGAGTAACCTATAATAATGCATATATCCGATAATAATACAATTTCGTAATAATACAATAAACTATTGAATTTACTTTCTCAGTATACAGGATAATCCGTTTGGGACGACATAAAATAAAAATGTGATAAAATGAGAACCATTGCTATTTATTGTTAAATAATTTGTACACACAGTCTAGGACAATGGGAGTTTTGTCCAAATTAGGCCTCAACCTGCCCACCGTTGCGAACAGACACAGTTTATATCTTGAGGCTAATTAATCCCATGTGATGTGTAATATCTCAGAGGTAACTTTCAAAAAAGCTGAGAAAATATTTTTTTTTTTCTGAGATCATGAATATCCTTAGTTCGCTGTGCATACACATTATTCTTCACGAAACCCCAAAGGAACAAATTGGGTGATGTCAGGTCCCCGCTGTTGTGCTGTAAACTGCAATGCTACTGACGCTAACTTAAGAGAGTTAAAAAAAAAAAGTCCATCTCACGTTTATTGTGAATCCATTTTATAGTTTTACTGAATTTTACGAAATAGAACACTCGAGAATTAAACTCTATTGTTGCCTTATTTTATTTTATTTATTTTATATTTCATTGATGATATCTATTGCAATTATGTCGATGGATTAGTGCACACATGACTTGATAAGAACACTTTTTGGGTTAAATACGGTGGACTTAGTGCAAATTTGGAAGCACAATAGGCATATCTTGGCTCTATAAAAATGTGACAAGTGAAAAAATCCGACGTGAAACGTATAGCATCCTCTGCCTAGATAAAAAAAATATTTTTAGTATAATATATTATGTATGGTATTTTCTTTACATAAATTGGTTATAAAAATGAAGAGAATGATTACCACAGCGCATCGCATCCCCGAAGGATACAATAAAATTGTATTAACGCACTGGTAACTTTCTTCACTCTCATTTCACATTCTGAGCGCGTATTCAGTTGTTTAGCCTGATGGAATGTTTTATAGTTCAACAGGCAAGCCTTGAGTTTCTATAAACAACGGGAGGCTTATAACTACCCTTCAAAGAATTTTGCGAAAAATGTTTCAAATAAAGTATCTGCAGTATCACCAAATACTGATCTGCATGTTAGGCCTACATGGCACTTTTTCTTAGTAAACACATGCTGAGATAATCGATAGATTTTATGCAGATGGAGCAAATAAATTACTCATGAACTGTACATATACAATAACAAATTGTGGAATTATTTTACTAGTTCAATAAATTCCTGAGGGTAAGCCCAGACACCCATTTATGTAAATACGGCGCTTTTGATTAGCAAGGCAGCAATAGCCTAGCTGTTTCACATAGGAAATATTCCGGTATTATTTCATGATGAATCTTTGTTTTGCTCTCTTTTTAATCCAATACAAATCGTCAGATTGTAGGCAACTCGTCAGCAACACCGATGGGATACAACAGATTTGTATTTCATATAAACTTGCAACCACAAAAGCTGAGTTTGGCATGCTCTGTTGTTTGAGTACCAGCAGGAGAGGCATTATGTTGATATCCGGTATTAGGCAATTCACAGGTGATATACGTGTCATTACAACTATGGCGGCAGTTGTACTTACGAAAACTAATTCTTGTTGATCTCACTCTGAAGCTGGAACGAGAAAATTATGCCGCAGGACTGCCAACTGGGCACTACCTATAGATTTAGCCATGCTGTGAACTGTGGTCAATTTGTCTTGCAATTAAAAAACTGGGATGCACGTGTATTTAATACAACATCCAGGAACATGAACTGCTTCGGTAATATATTACAGATTATAGGCTACAACCAGTCAATCAGCACAAAAGCGGATGGATTTGCTAATGGTGTTGAGGTATTTATCTCAACACAAATCTCTCATGTGCTATCCAATTCACATCCGTATTGTCCACTGAATTTATGTTGGAAACCACTCCAATTTCGTAGGTTTTTTTTTTTTTTTTTTTTTAAATTTGGTATATACTTTATTATTTATTCATTTACAAACAGACTTGCTGTCCAAATTACTATGTTGACGCTTAAAATTTAAAAATAATAAGTTAATAATAATAATAACAACAATAACAATAATAACAACACAAGAATAAACACAAAATATGGACAGGAGTTGAAAAAATGATTCAAAATTTGTCGACGCTAAATTTATTTATTGTAAATCCTAAATTATTAGAAATTACATCTCAAATATTTTAAAGAATCGATTTGAAATTATATTTCACTCAAATGAAATATTTAAAAAAAAAAAGAGAAGGTAATAAAATACCTGCTTTTCACTTTTTTATCTGATAAACTTTTTCGTATGTTCGTGCATGTTGACCATAGCTAAACTAATTTATCATAGGACCTTTTCGTATATAGACTTTGTGGAAGACATTATGTTTTACAGAACCAGTTTGTTGACCATATCTATGGAATTAGCATACAGTTCTGGTTTTGTGGTGATTTTGCTATTGAAATGTTATGTGTGTATGCACACACACATACACACTTATATGTATACATGTATAATATTGATTGTGTTGTTGAAACTATATTAGGCTATACATGTAATGAATATTTATATCTACATACGTATAGACTACATCGTACACACAATGAGAGGGAATACAGAACTATAGAAATTCCTTCTCGGGCTAGAACGATGAATACTGTAAGGACGCGGCCTAGAAAGAAAAATAGTACATGCTTCTACCTGCAATAACTTGTAAATTCAATAACTTACAGAAACTTACATTTGGTATAGAATTACATCAACGATAGTATGAATACTATATTTTTAATAGTTAATTCATACGATAACAAATTCGTAAAATAATTCTAGTGGAGAGGAACTATGAAATTCGATTCCTTTTAAAATGCTTTTCTGTAAGTTCTACTCTATTCTCTTTACGATAACTCGTGCAAACACAAATTTCAATAAACCTCGGTCCAGCATCTAGAAACACAAAAGTTTGACCTATAGATGTTTCGTGTAGGGACTTTGTTCAAGTGCCATTCATGTTGAAGTGGATACTAGAAATGTTTTCCTGCTGTTCGAAGCATATGTACAGCTTAGGTGGCGGTAAGCGCTCTCGAAATATTTCACAAAATTCTTTCTATTGAGGAAACAGAAATGTAAAGTTAGTTATGTACATTGAATTAAAAAATTGAAAACAGACACACGCAAATATAAAATCAGATCAATTGACATAACAAAGTGCCATAATGTTTTTGTTTATTCAGTGATAATTGCTATTACGATATGCAGAAAAGTTATTTTTGAATAAAGTTCAGAGTTAAGCTCCACTGTAAAAAACGATATAGTCATGAGAGAACACTGTAAAACAATATGTTGTCATGAGAACTGATTTGCATTTGATAAATTCTGTATATTATATTACCATAAAATATGCGCTTTTCTCCGGCACCAGTCAACCGATTTGGCTCAAAATCAATAGGCTTCGTCCCATGAACGTTATAAATGCGTATACCAAGTTTCATGGAAGTCCGATAAAGCATATTCGAGTTATCGCGCGTAAAGACACACGGACAGATGGACAGACATTTCCCGTGCACCATACAATGTCATAAAGTACCATACTGGCACTTAATAATGGTAAAATATAAACCGTTAGTGATAAATGGGAGTTAAAGATCAGTACATTTTAACATTATCACGACTATCATCATAACCATAATCATCATCATAATCATCATGACCCCGTTTTCGTCTCAACAGGCATAACATTCCTGATCCTCTACCAACCCCTTAATAATCTTCAGTAGCAGTAAAATTCTTTATCATAAGCCGTCGTATAGTAGAAAACTTGTCTTTAATGAAACTGAACAAGCAATGTTGTTTAAGGTACAGGAAATGTTTTAGACAGTGGGATGGAACCGGCCCTCAAATAAATAAGTATTTTTCTAGACAGCCGAATGTAAAAAAGCACTTTAAACGGTAGACCATATTAATTAAAAGGAGGCAATTGTGGTATAAAATTATAACACTCCAGGATTGATTGCTTGCAATTGTGGTATAAAATTATAACACTCCAGGATTGATTGCTTCACATGGAAAATACTCTTTTAGTTTAAAACATTCGAATATGATTAGACTCAGTTTGACAAAAACTGAAAACATTAAAATTTACTACGGCTTTCTAAATGTGAAATTTTTCATGGTGATTGCAAAATTCATCATACTTTTTAGTTTCTTTAATTGATTTAAAACAGCATGTTCCATTACTTAAGTGTTTGCAATACTACATGCTATGTCTCCATTACAAATATTAATTTTATACGAGTATCTACAGTGTTATATATATTAAATCATTAAGCTATAAGTTTGTTTGCTAATTCTAATAAATTACAATTTTGTTATAAAATTCTATCATTATACATCTTTGTTATCTAAACCTGTGTTATTATCTATAATGAACTGAAGACTATTGAGTGCATAAAGCGTTTAAATGATGTATATTGTTTCACAATTAGTTGATCTGGAGGAACCGGCCATTGTCCATGTTTCATTGCAATTTGCTTTTTTAAATTGTCTCTCTGTTGTTGAGTTTACTGCATCTGTATAATTCATCATACTTGGTGGGTGAAAACCGTGTCCTCAAGTTCGTAGCATGAACCAGAAAATCAGTAACAGCTGCCTGCGCGCTCCAATATGGCTGATCCCACTGTGCGTAATTCATTACAATTAGCCTAACATTTATTATTTCACAAGTTTTAATTTAATCGTAGGATTACCTAATCGCAAAATGAAATACCATTTTTACCATTTGGATCATAAATAATTGTCTCAATCTTCAGTAGATACGAGTACTGTGGCTAGAATGAGACAGACTTTCTGGTTTGCTTTAGGGCGGGTTCTAGATCCAACATTACCTATTCATCCCACTGTCTAAAGCATTTCCGCGCCCCCTATAGGTTATGTTTGATAGTGCATTATTATTTCTCACGAGTTTCCTTTTATTAAACTACTTTAACTTTCATTGCAGACGCGTCTCCTAATATTCTAGATTAAACCCACACTACAGCTTAATCTTTTCTATTACTATTATGGTATTTTATTAACTTATTTTACTCCTCTTAGTTAATTGTTTCGTCTCTTCTGAATTCTTCAATGTTTCTCAACTAACAACATTTTTATCCTTTTTGCTCTTAAGATAGTTTAATTCTTCTTCACGTGTTTATATAGTTATGAAAGAAAGTATTTGAATACTACAAATAACTAGCCTATGCGTTCGAACGTCTTAGCTCTCATTGAATAATAGTATGGAGGGATTCCCCTTCTACTCCATCGGTCTGGATAATGTAATGAATTGGCAGTGCGATACCGTGGATGAAAAATAAGCAGTGTTTTTCACCGTTTTTTGTCTCTCATTGAGTATAGGAATTTTGGAATTTTAGTTGAGTAGCCTACCTGATTTTTATTTCACAATATTTACCCCTGTTCATAATAAAGGATGTAATCATAGTAATTATAGTTTAAAATTTGTTACTGTATACAGTTATTATTATAATTTTAACTTAAAACCATAATTTTAGATTCAACGCTAATTTTTCTTACTGTGCTGTCTTATAGTTTTTGTACCAGTTTCTCTAATACAGGTAGAGTGAGAAACGGCTAATGATCTTATCTCTAAAAGCTTGGGTCTATCAATGTCATTATTATCATTATTTTACATTAATTTGTTTTAACTTCATGTTCTATTTAGTTTTCTTTTAATTCTGTATTTTAGGTGAACTGTATTTTCCAGTATAATTAAGTTGTATATGTTTGTATTTCATGCATTCCTCCCTGGCTTAGTGATAGAGAATCCCGAGCTCTAAATAAATAAAATAAAAATAAATATGTATACGTGTATATATGCCAGTGTGGGTTACATATTTATGGTAAATATCTTACCCTTTGGATGGCTGAAATTTTTGGCACATGTTTGCGTACCCATTATCTCTTATATATATAAAAGGCTTTGTCCTGACTGACAGGAATCAACGTACAGCCTAAACTATAACAGGTAGAGACTTGGAATTTTGACAGTACCTTCGTTTCATAATGTAGGTGCTCACTAAGAAAGGATTTTGAAAAATTCTGATTTTAAATGCCAAAAATCAAATGTTTTTGAGAATACTTAATCCCTTCTTACGCAGAATGATCGAATCCGAATCACATTTGACATTAAAACATTGTTGCCAGTGGGTTTCAGATGGGTTTGGAATTGAATTAAATGGAAGTTTGACAATTACAGTTGGCTTTGTCTATTTTTGTCATACCTTGGAAATGAAACTTTCGCGATCGCTTGAATGTTGTAAGCCCTAAATATGGTCAAACATTGTATTATTTGGACGAAACTCACTATACAGGGGTTTTCTGGGCCAAGGACCTCGAATCTGAGGTCGCTTTTACCAGGCGACTCTATCTAATCGTGGTATGCAGTCCACGTGATTTAGGTGTTAATAAATATAATGATTTAACTATTATGCTCTTAATTTTTAATTTTTGAAATAATTATCGCGGGCATCGTTATATTTGCAGAGTTCTTATTAAATACTAAGTAAATTTTTGCTTCTTAACATATGAACAAATTTGTTTTTACTATGGATACGATTTTTAAACTTTATTATTAATAAGATAATCTACGTGCAATTAAAACTCAGCTAATGGTGGAAGCTGTAACGGTTCGCGGGTTACGAAACCAATTACAGCCACGGTTTCGCTACAGTCGAAGCAGAGATTATCTTCAGTATCAACAGGGGCAAATCTGGGTATTTATAGTTCTTAGAAACAGTCTACTTTATATTCTGATGCAATCGAAACTCACTGGTTAACTGGTAAGAGTGTTGTTTATTTTACTATAATTACAGAACAGTAAATAGGCTTTTGCAGAATATTCGTCGTATGTGAACTTTGACTTCAGATGAGTGGATCTCGTTATTAAGGTGTCTTTCTCCCTAACCTCGTGTATTCACTAGAATACCTTGTAAAGTCGTTGATTCACTGGTACTTACAGTTTGATACACACTGAATTTAAGTTGGTACTCAGCTATAATTAAGCCGTACCTCAAACCTGAATATATTCGTAGATTTAAATAATACTGCAGTAAATGATACTTAAATCATTTACTGACCGAAGAATATTAATAGCTTCCCGACTTCTACTAAGTCGGAAGCTGGATGCTGAGAAGATCGCTCCGCTCACTTAGAGCGTAGACGAGAGAGTGTCGATACCATTTTCTGCGTGTCCCCACTTCTCATCGTTCAAAGTCCAATACGCCTTGTATTTCTTTTAACCTCTAATAGCTATGTTTACATCAAATTACATTGTGTTTCCGAATCTTCGGACACAAACCCTTATTTCATTGGCTATGCTCCTTACTCAGCATAGACGCTACTACACGTGGATAGCAGTGCTTGGCCACGCTGTCAGTAATAAGAAATGAAGCTAGATTCCCCGAAGCGCTATAGAGTAAGAACTTTCCCACTTTCTAAGCCTTTAAATTTCAATAGAGTCAGTAAGCTCTTCTTTCTCTGCGTTTTTAGTTCAATAGCAGTGAGTTTCGTGATGAATGACTGTCTCCTACACCCCACTGAGATCCTTTAGTTTAGTTCTTAAGTCTATTCTTACGTTCCGGGAAATCCGTCTCGTTTCAATATTCACACAAGTCCAGCCGGAATATAATATTGCAAATATTATGTTCTTATTCCATTTCTGCTGTAACTTGTTCAGATAATTTTAGTGAATTTGACTTATTCCTATAATGTTATTAGAAATGCAAAGCCATAATTGATTAATATTTATCTTATTATTCTAATTAATAAGTTTATATAATAAACTTATTTTGTTCATTATAATGATATGGGCGGAGTAATTCAATTGCAAAGTAGCAATCGTCTCATATGCCCAAGAGAATTCTACGAAAATTTATGTTTTGTATTCAAAATTTCAAATTTACGGAGTAATTCTGTTTTACTCCTGACATGAAGTGCTTAGTGTGACGTAAGTGAGCAGAGTTTGTTATGGATCCCAGTACAATGACCTTCGTGCTAACTCGTATTCTATAACATGGAATATTTTCCAACCTTCTCACAGTACAATTATTTGTTTTGATGAGTGAATGACATTTCCTATACCTGGCACAACTGCTTCATTCATACTTCACATACTACAATATTTTCTTACTCTCTCACACACCACACCCTTCGCACACGGTAGGCTATCTTAGATCATGACCACAGATACCTCACCTCATCAGGTAATAATGAAACATTAATACAAAACCTAATTCACCCTATGAATACAAACACTTGAAAACACTTACTAAATATATTCTAACCTAGATAAAAGCGTGACCGGATATATTTGGTACAACGTCCAGATTTAAAAAGAGATAACAATAATAAAAGATCGACGGATTTAAGTGTCGAGGTCCATATTACAATTAAATAACAACAATATAATCGGCATAGGATATATTTTATGCACGTCCCAAGAATTTCACACTTTTGAGGTTAAACTGCAAGCCTACATTTCGTTTCATATTTGCTCCGCGGACATGTATACTTACAATAATAATACCCTCAGTTTCAGTGCCTTAATTCTAGTGAAATGACCCAAGCCTATCACCATACTATTGCACCTTTTCTTTTATTTAGATTATAATTTTAATCTCAGCAAATTAATATATGTTCTCCTTATTTTGTATTACTAGTACAGTACTTATTTTTCTGTCATGTTTCACACAATAAACACGGAAGGGTTCGGTGCCGCTAATGTTTACATCATGTCTCTAGGCCTATCCTCTCTCTCGTAATATTCATCAGCATGGGAATTTCTTAACCTGCTATATGCCTGTTCGCTATTGCTGTAATAATCCCCGTTATTCCTATGTTTAGTGCCCCTGTTATCTCTCCACTCGCTATCTCTGTGATCACTATCTCTACTTGCGATCTCAGCTTCTTGGAATGCTCTGTCACTCACGGGCACATGCCGTGGCATTGACCTAGTTCCATTTATGTCATTCCTGTTACGCCAGTCGTAATTCTGTTGACTAACTTCATAACTGTCATTATTATTATTACGTCTGTTATTTCTGCCGACGTAATAACTACTATCATTCTGTCTACTTGCATTCTGGCCCCTGTCAAAATAATTATTCCTGCTATATTGAATCTGACCTGTGATTTCGCGATCATATTGCTTATTAGCGCGGTTTTGCAAGTCAAGATTGTTTCCTTCCTCAAATTCTGTTAAAAGATTTAACATCTCCGCAAAAGAGCTTGGTTTCGCGACTATCAAAAGATTACGAACTTCCATTTCATAATGTCTTGTTATTGTTTGCAAGACCTCCCTTTCATTAGAGACCAAATTCAATGCCCTCGCAATTTTAACTAAATTCATGAAGTGAGTTTCCATTGTCACCCCTGATCTTTCATCATATTTACCGGAATATAGCTCCATCTTAGCTTGATTCTGTCTATTTATACTCCAA
Organism: Ectobius pallidus; assembly: GCA_964059195.1. Classification (NCBI taxonomy): domain Eukaryota; kingdom Metazoa; phylum Arthropoda; class Insecta; order Blattodea; family Ectobiidae; genus Ectobius; species Ectobius pallidus. The sequence continues at coordinate 98,896,521 of CAXKWD010000007.1, forward strand.
TAACGTTCCAGAAATAACTTCCTGAATTCTGAATAGCTTATTCCCTCAGACATAATAAACTCACACCACCCTTTACATTTTCCGACTAATCCCTTTTGAACTACTAACATTTGGTACTCGTTAGGAATTCCCTTTATTTCAAAATAAACTTCCATGTCATTAAGAAACATATGTGGATCATTTAACTGCTCATTATCAAATTCCGGAATGTTCCATTCTATTCCAAGATTCATATGCAATTGCGTGGGAGTATGATGTGTTAATGGCGCAACAGTATAGTGGTTACAGCTTACATCACTTCGCAATTGTTCCGACACGTTACCGATATTCAGGTTTTGCTGATCTCCGTTATTTCTTTCATCTACCGGCAAAGGTGCCTTATTTGCAACATTTACATGCGGAGACTGCTTCCCCCTTATATCCGTATCGTTTCGTTCCCTTGAAATGTCATTATTAACTCGGTCAGTTTTGTCAACAACCTCCTTCATTTTATCAGCTAATTTACTCACTTCATTAGCAATACTATTTTGTACTATCCCAACTTTATCAAATTCGCTGGAAAATTTTCCTTCTATTTCATCTAGCTTGCCCTGAAATGCTTTACTTATTTCATCAAAATTCTTTGACCATTCTTTGACTAATTGATCTTCTAGATTTTTGTTTTTAGCCTGTACCTCTTTTGTTAACAAACTACAATTATCTTTACACATTTCGCTTACTACTTTGATTTTATTTTCAATTACTTGTTCGATTTCCCTATCTTTCATCACAAGTTTCTCTTCTATTTCTTGTCTAGTGATTTTACATTCACTTTCTACAGTTTTAATTTTCTCAGTTAACTCCGCATTATTAAATTGAATTTTGTCCGTTAATTCATCTAGCCTATTCTTAGTTCCCCTGTCAATTTTATCAATCTTTTCCCCTAGCTTATTTATTGCCATGAAAATTTGAGTTGTGAATTGCTTTGCCCAAGAAGGCATTTCCTCCTCAATATCTACGGTTTCCTGCATACTATTCCCTTCAGTTTGCTCCATACTGTTATCATCAATTATCCCTTTTATTAATGAATACATAACTCGTCACCCTAATTCTTACGGTCACTGCACTTGGATCACTGAGTATATAAAAAGCATGCTCACTCACCTTTGAATACATATAAATCAGACCCTTCACAGAACACAAATACATATAATACCCTCTTATAGCTAGCAATAATACCCTCTTATAAACTATATTTTTACAAGGCTTTTTACTGCTGCTCCGGTATTCTATCTTCGGTCTGCCCACTCCTGATTCTTCTTACTCGGATCTTGAATTTATCTATCCCGTTAATCATTGCAATGTCTGTAGTCTCTACTTAATGATGTGTGTAACAGTTATTGTTTTAATTTAAAAATATTCTGAGTCAACACAATTTAGCTTCGAGCCTTTTCAAGCCCCACAGATTGGGTAAGCCACGTATGTAACGGTTCGCGGGTTACGAAACCAATTACAGCCACGGTTTCGCTACAGTCGAAGCAGAGATTATCTTCAGTATCAACAGGGCAAATCTGGGTATTTATAGTTCTTAGAAACAGTCTACTTTATATTCTGATGCAATCGAAACTCACTGGTTAACTGGTAAGAGTGTTGTTTATTTTACTATAATTACAGAACAGTAAATAGGCTTTTGCAGAATATTCGTCGTATGTGAACTTTGACTTCAGATGAGTGGATCTCGTTATTAAGGTGTCTTTCTCCCTAACCTCGTGTATTCACTAGAATACCTTGTAAAGTCGTTGATTCACTGGTACTTACAGTTTGATACACACTGAATTTAAGTTGGTACTCAGCTATAATTAAGCCGTACCTCAAACCTGAATATATTCGTAGATTTAAATAATACTGCAGTAAATGATACTTAAATCATTTACTGACCGAAGAATATTAATAGCTTCCCGACTTCTACTAAGTCGGAAGCTGGATGCTGAGAAGATCGCTCCGCTCACTTAGAGCGTAGACGAGAGAGTGTCGATACCATTTTCTGCGTGTCCCCACTTCTCATCGTTCAAAGTCCAATACGCCTTGTATTTCTTTTAACCTCTAATAGCTATGTTTACATCAAATTACATTGTGTTTCCGAATCTTCGGACACAAACCCTTATTTCATTGGCTATGCTCCTTACTCAGCATAGACGCTACTACACGTGGATAGCAGTGCTTGGCCACGCTGTCAGTAATAAGAAATGAAGCTAGATTCCCCGAAGCGCTATAGAGTAAGAACTTTCCCACTTTCTAAGCCTTTAAATTTCAATAGAGTCAGTAAGCTCTTCTTTCTCTGCGTTTTTAGTTCAATAGCAGTGAGTTTCGTGATGAATGACTGTCTCCTACACCCCACTGAGATCCTTTAGTTTAGTTCTTAAGTCTATTCTTACGTTCCGGGAAATCCGTCTCGTTTCAATATTCACACAAGTCCAGCCGGAATATAATATTGCAAATATTATGTTCTTATTCCATTTCTGCTGTAACTTGTTCAGATAATTTTAGTGAATTTGACTTATTCCTATAATGTTATTAGAAATGCAAAGCCATAATTGATTAATATTTATCTTATTATTCTAATTAATAAGTTTATATAATAAACTTATTTTGTTCATTATAATGATATGGGCGGAGTAATTCAATTGCAAAGTAGCAATCGTCTCAAAGCTAAGTATGGACTGATCTTTATTTATTAACAGCAACGAATAGTCAAGTACTACGAAATTTAAAATTAACGCCACTTAACTTAGCCTACACGGTTAAGTTCAATTTTTTTTAAAGGTACACAATTCAGGCCTCCTGGATGTTGGAGGCTCAATTACTTTTTCTCGTTAACGACCTAGAATTATTCTGCTCCAAGGAGTTATTTCCTTAGGTAGTGGGAAATGCGTTGATGAGTACCATTACCGTCTGGTCTGCTCTACTTTATCAAGCGTTCCCTCTCATATCGACCAGTTATAAGGAGGAAATGCATAAAAGAATAGCACCAGTAATTAAAACTCAGCATCATGCCAGCAACCGCATAAGTAGCAATAACTATGTCATAATTGAACCAATTCTTGGCGAAACGCAAGTGTTTCCTATCTTAATAATATTTAATACAGTACTTAAAAGAGGAAACTGATCACTGTAAATTTTTATTTAAGCCTAAAGAATACAAGCATACAGGCCAATAATCTCTTCAACTGATATTGATTTGACGACATTCAAGTCAGTTTAGTCAATATTTCTAGAATACTAAGAATTACCCTAGATAAACAACAATTATTAGGTTCTTATTCAGAAACAAAAGCAATGACCTGTGAAAGTACAGGACGGTAGCTGGAATTTCAACAAAAGGAATGCAACAAAAAAGCGCGAAGAACGTAAGTCTCTTAATATATTAACAGTATTTTTCGGACTATAAAACGCTCCGGACCATAAGATGCACCTTGGTTTTAAAATGGAAATTTAAGGCAACACAAACGATGTGATTCTAAATGACATTTTTAAAAGGAATAATATACTTCATTGCATACAAAAATCATGACTTTCTACAATGGATTCAGTGGAAATTGCTTTTAGTGCTCAATGTCAGGCTGTCGAGAGGTCATCGCCTTCATTTAGACCACCCCACAGAGACAACTCCTTTTATATGAAAGAACCCAATATTCTTTTCTTTTTACATTGTGTACCTGGCTTCCAGCTACCCTCATTTTACCGAATGTTACAAGTATACTGATGTACAGTCTGTTCCAAAATTTGCAACTAATTTATCCTTATATCAGCTTCTTTATAACAAGCAATAATTACCGAAATTTTATTTTTTTAGCTTACTTCGGACCAATAGAAGTACCCAATTTTCAAGACTCTTTTTTCAAGGTAAAAAAGCGAGTCTTATGGTCCGAAAAATACGGTACTTTTTAAACAATAAAAAGTAATATTTTACGCAAGGTAACGGTACAAAATGTGAAGAAAGATACACGAGTACAGTACTCCCCCTCAAACTGAAAGCATGGCCGACGTCACAGACAGAGGCGGCGGGAATTCACAGGCAAGCGAAACGTGCTGAGATGAAAACATTGAAGGCATCACGCTAGTATCCACGTGGTTAACTAAAGCGCGCAGAGCGGTGGACTATATTTTCATGGTGGACTTTAGCACTCTATCACAGTATAAGTGACTCTACTGCTAACGATATGGTCAATTCTTAACGGTTGCGAAGCTTTCAGATTCCAGGCGATCTCTGTAGTTGGTTAAACCAATATGTTACTAACACAAATCTCCATGGTGTAATCACCGATACGGTCACTGATATTTTTCAAATTACACTGTACAACAAATTTAAATTTTTTTCTACCCTTGATATAAAACTATGTGATTCTGTATAAACAAAAGGTTGTTGATTCATATATCAAAACCAAAACCGTCCATCACGTACCGTTTTTGCAGGAGGCACACTTTTCATATTTACGTAAGAAAGCAAAAAAAGTGGATTTTTTAAAAATTGTGTATGGTAAACAAAAAATAATTACAGAATTGTTATTTTCAACCAAAAATATACGAGAAACACATTTTCATCTAAAGGGCATTTTACATGTTGTACAGTGTTATCAATATTCACTTTATAGATTATAGATATAATATAATATTCTATACGATATAATACATATACGGTATAATATACAGAGTGGTCCTAAACTATATGTCAAAAAGGTATAGGTAGGTAGAGGGGACATAAATAAGCATATTTCGTATAGGAATATGTGTGCGGTAATGACACATTAAAGCCCTAGCTTGTAAAGCAGTATGAATCACAGGAAACTGAAAAGACAAGTAAACACTTAAGAAAAAAGTTTATTAACAGTTTACAAGAGGTGCTTGAAAGGCTTTTAATATGACCCCAAAAGAAAAATTCCAAGCAGGTTAAATCAGGAGAACGCGGTGGCCAGGGAACTGGACCGCCCCGTCCTATCCAATGCTGGCCGTAGACAGCGTCCAGGTGATTCCTGACGTTTCGACATACACAGATTTCGTAAAGGATTGTAAACTGTTACAAAAATCTGATTTCTTTTGTCTTTACTTCTCTTTTCAGTTTCCTGTGATTCATACTGCTTTACAAACTAGCGCTTTAATGTGTCATTGCTGCACACATATTCCTATTTGAAATATGCTTATTTAGGTCCCCTCTACCTACCTTTACATTTTTTACAAATAGTTTAGGACCACCCTGTATAATATTCTATAAATTCTTTAAAAGAAAGACTGAGAGTTCGGATCTGAAGTCGACTGATTTATTCCGAAAATGTAATACTTGTAAATCTGTATTAAAATTTGCAGTCGCAAGACATAGCTACTCAGGATTTTGTGTAGCAGGTGCAAGTGACTGAAGCAAGCGCACTGTGTCTGTGATTTATGACGACTTTTTAATTTCCGTTCTCACACTGATGCGGTATTACTGAAATGGAAACTACACGCTTTCTCCTGTTTGATGGAAAAAAAAAAAAAAACCATAGGCGATAAGCGCACAATATTAAAATGTATTTGTTCTCTTCCAGTGGAACTTTAGTAATCAGAATTTGTTTCATGATTTATACTGCGGGAGAAGATTAAAAACAAACTATTTTTCCTCTTTCATACAAGGACATGTAAAGCTTGTAGCAAAAATCTTCACCAAAAATAACCCAATATGCGGCTGAATATAACCAGATACCCGTAGAAGAAAAGTATTTTACATTGTTCTTAGCGTTACCAGAAAAACACAACATTCTTTTAAATTCAGCTGTATTTACACTCCTTTTAGCATCGAGGTCATATCAGGGGTTCAGGAACTGTGTATAAACAGTAGGCCATGCAACTATTCATTGTGGATTATTTTCTATTGTTGGTGTATTTGTCAGTAAATTTCTACTGATATTAATTTAAAAGAGTATGGTACAGGATGAATAGCTAGGATGAATCATGGTAAGTAATTATCCAATTCTACATTTGCTTTTACGACTGGGGAAACCATGAAAAAACTCGCGTCAAATTGGCCGGCCACGGAATTTGAACCTGGAACCTCCCAAATGAGAGTCCAAGACGTTGACATCTTAACTTTTGTGAAATCATTTTAGAGCAAAAATCTAAAATAAGGCATGACATTTCAAATCTGAAGGCAGTCAATACAAACTTTCAGCTCTAGCAGTTTAACCTTTGAGCAGCTCTGAACAGACAAACTAATAAGTAAGTCATATGATTTAAGATAATTTTCTCTACCTATTCTACAGCTACTATTGGTCGAGAAAGTATTGCGTTCGACTTTGGAATATGTAGAATTTGCAGCATCCATATTGCTTTTGAGGTTCCCCTAACTCTAAAAATAACTTTTCCGAAAGACGTGCCTGGGTTTGGGTCCTCTAGGTGTGGATTTGTCTTTGGATTGCATGGATCAAAAATGAAAAACAGAGAAGAATAAATTTTACATTTTACTCTTTGAGAGCTGAATTTATATTTTGATATAAGCATTCATCATCTATAAGCTAGTTACAAATGGGTTTAGGATTGAAATCTAGTAGGAAAAAATTAATGGAGCAGCTGATTTCCATGGATGGCAATTTTAATATATGGATATAAAATATTTTCATATTTTAAGATAAAACATTAATCGATTACGATTATTTCTCGGCCTTGAAAATTTTTCGGTGACGCATAAGTACCGGTACGTCAATAACAGTGAAAAGGTTGAATTACCTTCCTGGAATACGACACGAAGCATGTTTAATGGACGAAAGATATATATATATATGCTACTCTTCCCGTCAAAAGACATACTTATTTTCAAACATGCCTACAGAATAATGAGGTTTAGACAACTGAATGTGCAGAGCTATGATGCGGCCGCTTACTTCAGGTTACAATATGAAGGTTAGAGAAAGTTTTAAGATTTTTTTATAAAATAATGGTAAAAGTGTATGCTGGAATTCACTGGATTGAATGTATACACACTTCAAAAGCTATTAAATCCCAAATATCGCAATACCCTATTCTACGTACTGTACAACTATAGCAAGTATTTTCATAATAACCTATAGGCTATTACATTTTTAAAAATAACTACGTAAATTAGTTCCACTCTCCAATTAAAGTAATCATATTGAAAAAAAAGTATAGTGGGTTTTACTGGATCAAAACGCTTACGAAAGATGGGGTTTAGTTTCCTTCATTACGCACTCCGCACACTTTCGCCCCACATTACATACCAATTTCCGGTTCTAGGTAAGTGGCAGTTAGGTAAGGAAGAGTGATATTAATGTTAGTAATACCATAATTCATTATGGTAATACGTAAAGCTAGGTTTGATGCAGTTAGGTTAGAAATAGTGATATTAGTGTAACATGTAGAGCTAAGTTGGTGGTAGTTAGGTTTGGAAAAGTGATTTTAATGTTGATCGCCAAGTTGATAATCCCAGCCTTGTTTCTGGATCACGCGACCCATGCGCAACTTAGTGCAGTCTTAATTCTCGCCTTCCAACAGCCATTTTCTGTTCAGAGACCGCCATTTATATATTAGAAAAGTGACATCTTCAATTCTCATTTTCCGACAATTTCCAGAAAAAAACAAAATTACTGTCTGGTTTCTATGGATGATTAAGAACACAACCTAAAAATCACCGATTTTGAACTTTTTTTTTGGTGAAATAACATAGTGCGTAATCATGGAAACCATCTTTTTTCAAATTAACCATAGGGAAGTTCGAAAAACAAAGCAGGCTTACTCATAATATTCCTTATGCTTAGTATCTCGAAATAAGTTTTGTTTTGAAATCTCAAGAAAAACTTTACATTAAGAAAGCGTGACTGTATTAATAAAATATGTTTACTCTGTAGTTGTATGTTAACATTTTACACTTTAATTTTAAAGGTTACAAGTATTTATTATTAAATCGTGCAGCATAAAAAATGTACTATATGAACACTTTACTTTCTTAAGTTTCTAGGTAGGCCTGTTTGATTTTTGCATTGGCAGTTCGTTGCTTTGTGGTGTAATTTTTCCAGAATTATGTGAAATTGAAAACGATATTTTGAACTTTTTCAACTTATGGGCGTCTATTCTTATGATATTAGGATGGAGGTTACCTACTCCTTCCGGGGCAAATAGTAAATTTAGAAAGAAAATAAAAAAAAAGTAACTGGCCATTCATTTATTGCAGAATAAAAAATTAACAGTCGTTGTTTGTTAACTAACCTGTCAATTTAACGGTTCACTCATTTGTTGTATGTTTACGCCAACATGTTAGCTGCTTTGCAAAAGATACATCTATCAACAACTGTAGTAAGCTATTTAGACATTTTATAAAATAGCAGGATACTTACGCTACATATTTCCATGCACAGTATATTACATTAAAATATTATTTTGATACGCCAGCATTGTCGTTTCAAGACCGTCTTACTCCGTTGATCACATGGTGTATCAGCATTTAATGCCTAACATAATTAAGTGGATTCAATATACAGTAGATAGGACACAAAGATTTTTTAGCGAATAGTTTTCCTTTCTCCTGCGATGCTATGTTGTTCTTTCAGACCGCAAAGTTTCAAAAATAACCCTGAAAACTGTACCTTTAAGAGTTATAGCCTATTTACCTTTATGCGATGGTTTCGACCGGCGAAGACAAACTGGATTTACTTCACCACCAATCAATCCTTCATTTCTGGCTAACCTTCAACCACTTACGTTGATAATGTTAAGAATTCCCACACAGATTCTAAAAGCTCAAACACTACGTAAATCTACTTGAATCTTGTCAGTCTGAACAGAGGAAACCCTCTTGTAACTGGCAAACCACGCCAGCACGTAACACAGTCCCAGGTCGGAATCCGTATGCACAACTGAGCAGTACAGTAGGCAGTAGGCACACCACTTGAGCCCAAAGAAGTCATTCAGAAAGAAACCTAACTCTGTTGTTTGTGCAATGTAAGTTGAGACCATGGTATCTCAGCGTGCCTAGACCAGTTGAATCCATAACATCTCGTATTGAAACTTTTACTAAACGATTTTTAATTCCATTGCAAGATCAACAGTCTCAAACTCTGTACAGGAAAGGACTAGTGAGTACTTTTTTTCGCCTTATATCCTCACAAACGAAATAGATAAACCAAGGAAATTTTTCAGCATATAGCCCTAATTATTTATTGTTGATATAGCAAAAATACTCTGAATTATAATTCATTTGAGCTGTTTGAAATTTATATCCTTAAAATACTATTTACCTAATTAGATTGCTTAAACAAACACATTTACATAATCGTTAAAACCCTGTTTACATTATCTTTAGAATAATATTTATAAATGTATACAGCTTTTTCTGTTGATGAAAACTATAATCAAATAGTAGTACTAATTAGAAATATATATACATTCGAACAACCATTTGAGTTATCAATCGAGTCAGTTTTTTAGCAGTTCTCGGCAACGGAATTTTCAAAACTCCCATCGCTAGTTCTCGGATCCTGCATTCATCCGAGAACTTATACAATTCTTTATATTCCTGGAGAACAAATTACTAGATTCTTAAAATCGTTAGATTCTTCCCATCAACTATCTATTGGCTTAAACTATGAACCATATATAATATTGTTACTCTACAGTACTGTGCTTATCAACAATCGAATGATCGATTGAACGCTTCCACTGTAGTAGCTATCCACTAAATACCCAATTTTATTCGATAAAGTTACGTTTTAACGTCGATTGTATAATGATACAAGTTACTTAAGATTGCAACCGTTTTCTGTGTGTCCAAATATTGTCCCATAGGAGTCCTTTTACATTCCTTTAAATATACCGGTAAAGAAATATCACAACTCAACCAACATAAATGCTATTAACCACGCCGGGATCGAGTACGCAAATTTAGGTTGAGTAGATGTAGATGTAGATGTAGATGTAGATGTAGATGTCTCGTTCTGTAGATCCTGTGTTGAGCAGGGCTCAAGGATATAGAACACGTCAGATAAAAACATACATGCATGTTATAAAAAAAAAAACATGATACAAGAATTGTTATGTCACACTTACTCAAGCTGAAAAGAAATCATCCATATTGTAGAAGGTGTGAGTTACTAAATATTGCTTCAGAGCTCTTTTGAAAGATTTGCATTTGCTTTTAATACATAGTGATTTAATCTCTTTTGGAAGGTTATTGTATATTTGTATTGCGGAATAATAAGCACCTTTCTGAAAAAGTTTTAATGAGTTAGCTGGTCTATGTAAATCATTCATGTTTCTAGTAGTACGCCCGTGTATACTGTGATTACTTTGAAATTTATCAATATTATCTACCATGTAACACATAACAGAGTATATATACTCTCCGGTGAGAGTGAGGACTTTTAATTTTTCAAACAGCGGTTTACAAGATTCTCGTTTTTTCTTTCCACATATTATTCTTATTGCTCGCTTCTGTAATCTAAATATTTTTTCCCTATGTGCCGAGTTACCCCAAAAAATGATTCCGTACCTCATAACAGAGTGAAAATATGCAAAATATACCGTGAGTAATGCGTCCTGTTGTAATATATCATTCAAAGTTCGTAGCGCAAAACATGCTGAACTTAGCTTAGAACTTATCATTACAATGTGTTTCTTCCAGTCAAGATTTTGGTCAATTTGTAGTCCTAAGAATTTTATGTTGCTAATTTCCTCTATGATTTGTGTTTGATAATTGATTACAATGTTTGAGATATATCTATTTTTTGTTCTAAATTGAATAAAGTGGGTCTTATCAATATTAAGTGACATTTTATTAGCTTGAAACCAAGTATTTAATTCGTGAAAAGTCTTTGTAGCTAGTCTTGCTAAATCTTCTTGTGACTTTCCTGTTACGAGTACACTAGTATCATCTGCAAAAAGCAATGCCTTTGATTCGTCACTTAAGTTATCTGGTAAGTCATTGATGAAAATTAAAAATAGCAAAGGTCCCAGTATCGATCCCTGAGGTACTCCATTTTTAACAGTCCCTAATTTTGATTCATTTCCATTTATTATTACCTTTTGAGTTCTATCAGACAGGTATGATTTGAACCACTTTAGTGTTATATTATCCAACCTATAGTGTTTCAGTTTTTGAAGTAGAATTTCATGATTTATACAGTCAAACGCCTTAGCTAGGTCACAAAAAATTCCTAGGGCATGTTTCTTTTTATCTAACGCTTCCAATATTTCTGTAGTGAGTTGAAATGTAGCATTATCAGTGGACATGCCACTTCTAAATCCAAACTGAGATGGTGTAAGAATGTTATTCAAATTAAGATAGTGTATTAAGCGGTTGTACATAACTTTTTCAAAAACTTTTGAAAATGAGGTTAGGAGTGATATAGGTCTATAATTTGATGGAACATTTTTGTCACCTTTCTTAAAGAGGGGCTTAACAATAGCATGCTTTAGTCTTATTGGAAATATTCCACTTTTTAACGAACAATTACAAATATGACTAAGAGGTTTACTAATTTCAGATGAGCAGCTTTTTAACAACTTATTACTTATCTCATCCCATCCAGAAGAGTTTTTGCTTTTGAGTGACTTGATTATATTTTCAATTTCTCTAGAGGAAGTTAATTTGATTTGAAATGTATGGTTCTGGACTATAGGTGTTTTAAGTAGGTCTGCTGCATTAATGCTAATATTAGTTGTAGGAATACATTTCTCTGCAATGTTTATAAAGTGATTATTAAAAGCATTTGTGATATCTGATACATTATCTAGCTTTTTGTTCTGGTATGTTAGTGACATGCAATCATTGTTTCCCTTTGATCTCCCTGTTTCGTTTTTAATTATATTCCATATAGTTTTAATTTTATTGTCTGATTTATTAATTATTTGTGAGAAATGCCTACTCTTTGCCTCTTTAATTACTTTCTTCAGTGTATTGCAGTACATTTTATAGTGTTCTTTATGAGCTGGGTTGTTACTGGTTCTACATTTTAAATATAGCTCTCTTTTGTTTCTACATGATATTTTAATGCCAGTGGTTAACCATGTTTTATTCCTTACATTAGGTAAATTAGCAGTTTTCTTTTTTGGAAAGTTAGTTTCAAAATGCCGCAACACAATATTTAGGAATTCATTTAATTTACAGTCTACTTTGTCATAGGAAAATATAGATCCCCAGTTTTCATTCTTCAGATCTTGTTTGAAGTTTAAAATTGAAGCATCATTCATTACTCTAGTCATATGGGTATGTTTTTTAGTTGCGTTTACCTTACTATCGTTTAGCACTAACATTTGTGCATCAGTTAGGCTTTACCGTCTGCGCCATTCAGGCTGACTACGCCCAATTTTCCATACATTCTATGAAGGAAGATATAGGATGATTACGATAATACCACTGAAATTACAGTAGCATGGCAGTAGAATATGAGCTTGGCTTATAAAATATACATCTGATCAATACCTCAGGCATTATTATCTGCACGATCCTCGAATATTGTGTCAACATTATAATCTATATTTGAAGTTCGTGAATGTAATATTCTCACTAACTCCATAAATAAGCATGCAGCAAAATAGAGAGTCAGAAACATTAGAAGGTCGTACACTACGGCATATAAATACAATTGAGCGTTAAAATATGTATAATGCCTTTTATTTTCTCCTTCAAAGTGTTTTTTAATCAAATTCCCACTCATATTAATGGTGAGAAGGCGGCAAAAGCTAAGCATCCTACTTCACACAGAACAAGAAACACTGAATTGATAGCCATAATATAAGTGCAGTTCTTTCTATCGATATGATTTATATCTTTGATTCTACCGTCTGAAAAATAATTGATCTAAAAATGCAGTAAATTAAAATTAAGCATAGATTCACGAAAAAAGAAGACTTTTGGAAGTTTAAAAAAACCTGTCCCGACCCTGAACAGAAGTCTAAAAAGGAGGACGTCTGGATAAAAATAGACAACTGGTCATCCTAATCATAGGTCACCTGGATAATCCAAATATAAATGAAACAAAATATTAGCATCTGTTGTCCTTGAAATATTGATAATGTGTTGATGATTACTGATCACTTTATTTTAGGACTTTAAATTGATGTATGCAGACATAGAATACAATTCTTTTAGTTGACATTTTACAGTTTAAACCTGACCTATACTTATTTCCTTCCTACGATATCTTTCATCTATGACTTTCTAAATGTCATGCAATGTAGATCCTGGTATGGTGTGCTTGGCATGAAGTTAACGATATATTGATCAAGTTGGTACTCCTGTATTTTGATAACAGCTCTTCTCAGCCATTAATTATTTCCAGGAAAGTATAGTGGTATTAATCAGATGTGACAGTCCAAGCATGGATGCGGAGTAGATACAGACGAGTCCGATAAATATTCGTACTGCGTGGAGGGGTCTATGGGTTAGTTGTGACTTTGCTTTCAGTGCGGTAAGTCCGTATACTGCAGTTAAAAAACAAGATACCTTGTTATAATCTCTTCTCCTCTCGCTAGTGCAGTTCAACATTCTTACCCCCTTCCCATGCTTCCTTCTATATGCGTTACTTCCCCTCACGCGCATCTGACTCTCGCCTCTGATTAATACCACTGTAACATTTTTATTATCTGATAAATAGTTATCATTAGGGTAAGGCATTTGATGATTTTGCATCTTTTTTATATGAAAGTTAAAAGATAGCTCGAATATATATAAATGTGTATAATGAGATAATTGATTAAATAAGGGTAATTTGTTTTTGCATTATTTTGCTTTATTTTGCGTTTTTCGTAATTTTCAAAAGATAGGTCATTTTTTGGCAATTTTTAGGTTATTTCCTGCATTTTTAGGTCATTTTCGGCATTTTAGGTCGTGTTTCAGTGGAGGAAGAGAGGAGCTTTTCCATGTACAAATCGTTATTTTCAGACAACAGACAATAGTTTTTATTTGAGAATCTCCGCGAAGTGTTCATAGTTCATTTTAATTCAGGTTTATTGTAAACATCATAGCAGTTTGTCTTGTAGCAATGAAGAATTTTTTTTTCTTTTTAAATGGCACATATTTGCTAGGGGCAAATGTTGGGAACGTAATAAACTGGACCACGGCCTATAAGTCCAGAAAATTGTTCTAATGATTTGAGTCTATTTAATCACATGCAATGACATTCCATGTGACTGACATCGTAGCTGGTGACAATGGAGTGTCACTGAGATTTTATAGCACCAGTGCGATATGTGCAATTTTTACTTAGTGAAATTATACTTTATTATACTTATACTTAGTGAAATTATACTTTTAACTCAAGCTGTTAAAAAAATTAATTCGCAAAGAAAAACAGAAAGAGTACCTACGTATAACTCGATGAGTACAACAACGCCAGGACGGGATTATTTTAAGACAAAAAAGGGGAAATGAAAACAGTGGGTAGTAGACAGTTTGGCAGCGTGACTCTAGTAATGTAATGGAGTGGCTCACATGAATAATGGAGGAAGGCTCAGAGAGAAGAGTTACTCGGTCACCACCGTGCTGGCAGAAACCACGGATTTGCATTGCACAGTATAATCCTCCAGTTTCTACTTCCCTACAATACCATCTGAACTGAGCTCTGCAGAAAGAACAGGTGTGAGACCCAAACTATAGGACTGAAATTCGGAATCGCAACAGCACCTGCTTCCTTAATCTATTTTAAATCGGGATTATCGACAGGCTGAAAAACGCAGGACTTCCGAACAAGTATCTCCAATATGTCAAGCCCCTCTACCTAGCAACTGCACATACAGAGTGGTTATAAAGTCCAGATCCATTTCTCGGTTAATGTTTGGTTTCTGTTTCAGGCTGATATACAGGGAGATCCAATGAACTATGAACCGCCTGAGCTTTGTTTTTCCGGTTCGTGATAGCGGCGCGCTTGGGTGGTGATGAAGCAAACATACAAAAATTTCCTTAACGATATTTAAAGACTTTACTTACCAACGTTATGAAAGGAGGAACTTCGAAAACATAGCACATAAGACCTATCCACACTTAGGTCAATCCTGCGCTAAAACACAAAGACACAAGTACACAGCCCAAACACGTCACACCATCAACATCCCCTACGGATGTGCATAAGGGCACAATAGGCGTGCACACTTCTCATATGGTTACCATATTTGGTATGACCTGAGGTTTAGGCTTAATTGCTTGCACTCCGGGGGTAAGGGTGGGCACAACAAAAATTGATACTGGCCACCGTCGTTGAACATAATTTTTTGGCACCTCTTTAAGAAACCATCCACTCACAAAATGTGCGCTTACGTTGAAGCATCACGTGGTTGAAGAGCATGTGCCACGGTTATTTTACATGGTTTTAACTTGAACAATTTAGTCGGTCTTTCCACAGAGCCATACAAAATGCCTGCCTGTTGTGAAAGACGCTTAAGCGATTTCTGGGGGGAAGTCTCAAATGATGACCGATGTCGTCTAGTACCCTGCGCTATCTATTACGATTCTTAGACAGAACAATATCCGTGGCCTGGAGTTTATTATAATGTTTATGGGTTGTATACCCGGGAATCGTTCTGCATATCGTATTTGCACTTGATGAGCTGACTTTGTTAACTCATACGAATTATACATAAATACACCCTGCACATCAGTAAACATATACCGATCCATAAGTGTGACTAAATACAGGACACGGTAATAAATAACTCGCAACAACTGCACTACACCGACTCACACTGAACTACACCGCATCACGATCAACGCAATACTGCAGAGCAGACCAAAGCCAGATCAGTAGCGTGACCTTCATTTCAGAATTTATTTTCGATGCATGCAGGATATTCGATTGGAAATTATAAAAAAAAAAAAAAGTATATCGCCATGAAACGTCAAAATAATGGGCTACAAAATATAGAATAGCAGATAAAGCAATTCAAATATCCGGGAGCTATGATTACAGATACAAATGATATTAAGGAAGTAGTTAACTGTCAAATGTTTGTTTCTATTCAAATCAGAAGCTCCTATCTTTGCGTATTCTATCCAGACATCTAAAAATAAAAATTTATAAGATAATTATTCTGCCGGTTGTAGTATATGGAAGTGAGACATGATCCCTTACTCTTCATGAAGAATCTGAGTGTATTCGAAAACAAGGTGCTTAGAAAAATATTCGAACCTAAGAGAGATGAAAATTGAAACTGGAGAAAACTGCATAATGACGAGCTTCATAACCTGTACTCTTCACCGAATATAATAAAGATAATTAAATCACGGAGGATGAAATAGGCTAGGCATGTTGCGCGCATGGGACAAGACAATTTCTAAAAAATATTGACTGGGAGACCTGAAGGGAAAAGACCACTTGGAAGACCTAGACGTAAGTGGGAGAACAATATCAGAATAGATTTAAGGGAAGTAGGATTTGCAAAGGATGGTTGGATTGAGTTAGCACAGAATAGGGTTGAATGGCTGGCTCATGTAAGCGCGGAAATTAACCTCAGAGTTCCATAAAATAGATAATATTCCTTTAGCTCGCTGAGGAATTGGATGTTGCCACTGAATATGTAAGTAAGATTGTGATCTGGCCTCAATTACATGGAGTTACATGTCCGGTTATCTGGACACTTTCATGACTGTGATAACCCACTGGACAGTCATGTTTATTCCCACTTCACCCAAGGATGGGTTTGTGGTTGAACTTCCGAGCTACAAGGCTCCCTTGGGACAGTGTGTTAGAAACCTTACATTCCCCTTCCAAAGGATTCTCCACAGATGCGGTCTACGGTCCCTATGAGAATAATACCAGCGACAGAACTATTATATCTAACGACAGATTTTGGCTAAATTCGCAAAACCCTTGCCAGCAATCTCATTTCTCCATAAAGGGGAACAGGCTATCTTTTCAAATGAAAATAAGCAGTGCAAAATATGTTGCATAAACTTTCTCACACATAGCCAACTGTTCAAATTTAAATTAATGAAGTTTTTAATTGGTCGAACCTGTATGTACCATTAAAAAAAGTAATACTCCAGGTAAAAAAGAATTAGGGATGTAGTTGGATGTTCATATAACATGTAATATAACATTACACATATTAACTGAAAAAAATAATTTCTCATACTCTTCAACAGATTTAGATTTCCTAAGGCAACAAAATAAACCATAAAAGAGGGTGCAAATGTAAAAAGACGATATAATGATATGACTTGCGCCCAGTTTAATTATTGCTATTTTTCAATGGAGATTACTATTTTTATGGACCTACATCGTAGAATATCTTAACACTTTTCATGACTTAAAAATTCAGGTTTGAACAAGAAAACAAAGTAATTACGTTTAAGCCTACTATTGTCTTTATTATTATTATTCACCTTATTTTGCATGTTTTAACTGCATATAGGTCATATCACGTTTTTAGGTTTATCAGTGGGATCTTGTAATAACTCAATTCCAGTGAATCTCTTTCTATATTTCAGTGACGTCTTCTTCAAATGGTTACGATATTGGGTGACATGGAGGCGATGAGTTATGAAAAGTTTTTTGTTAATATGGGAAACAAAATAATAACTTCACTCATATTTTAATTAAGGTAATTGTGCATATGTATTTAATTTCCATCTCGATAAAATATTATACAATACCTTAATCTCAACGCTGCGCTACAAACCGGAAGGTCGCGGGTTCGATCCCCGATGAGGTCATTGGAGTTTTTCAATTGGCCTAATCCTTCTGGTGGCACTATGGCCCTGGGGTTGACTCAGCCTCTAACAGAAATGAGTACCGGGAGCAATCCTGGGGGTAAAGGCGGCCGGTGCGTAAGGCTGACAACCTTACCACCTTCGTGTGCCGATTGTCTAAAAATTCGGGAGCCTCAACCTCCTGGAACCCTCTGGGCCTCCATGGCCTGTAATAGGGAACACTTTACTTTACTTTACTTTACTTTACTTTACTTTACTTTACTTTACCTTACCTTAATCTCAACATAGAAGAAGAAAGAAGAAGTGGATTTTAGTGACTTTATGAACTTTTTAAGTTCCAGTGATTTTAATCAACAATGGCTCTTTATAAAAACAGCTTCACTTTTTACTTCCTTTACACGTACCCTAGGTACTATAGGTAGAGGAAGTATTATTTTCAATCCGAAATTCGAAGTTGCATCCAAAAATACTGTTTTCAGAAACATGTCTCTGTGTGTCTGTTAACAGCCTAGGTCAAAAACGGAAAATCTTATGAAAACAAAATTTTGTACTTTGGTTAGGTATCTTGTGAGGAAGATGGCCGACGACATACTCTAATTTTAAGGGGACTTTACACTAAAAAAATGTAGTTTTTCGCGATTTTATCGAAAAAAATTAACGATTTTATACTATTTTATTCTATCGCACCAATAAGGAAATGAATCTCATCAACACAAATTCGAACTATTTTATTTAAATGTTGTACATGGGGGTACTTATACTAAAAGCAAAAACTTTTATTTCAAACATTTTTTCAATAAACTTCTCTGAAGGGTAGTTGTAAGCCACCCACAACGTGAGAACATTATTTTCATTTTTACAAGAACTTTACATGAAGAGAATGCCATTATATTATACCTAGGTACTAAGAGGCAAACTTTCTTTTTGGCATAGGAGTTTCACATAAGCTTTTTTTAGATGTATCTCTACAAAATAGGATCAACTTTTAGGGAAAGGAGATTAAATTCCAACAGTGACATATGATTGCTTAAACACTTTTTCGGTTTCTAGGGATCGTAAAACATGTTTTTTCGGTCTTTCTCTACGTCGATGTTTTGTCATATCACAATACGCTCTCTATACTACGTAAATGGGATAAATTAATAGGCAAATATGTAAACTGAAATATCATTTCCAAAACATTCATATCTCAGAATTTGTAAAGATTTAAATAATATAGGACATTGCACACAAATACCTATTACATGTATGGGACTAGCGATAAATATATAATTTAAGTCCTTTTAAAAATGCCTTCTAAAACTGGAGATTTCCCGTGAAATATAGAATTTTATAAAAAAAGAAAAATTTCGCACCAAAAACGAAAAAAAGTGTTTGTAACAAAAATAATCACTTTATGAATGGTAAATGCCAAAATCCGTCAATCCGTCACTCACGAAAACTAGGTATCCCTACCTAAAATATTTAAATATTCATAGTGCGGTTATGTTCTACCGTTTTCCTCAGGCGTCAAAATATTTATACATGACATTGTAATTTATAAATCACACAATATCCACACCAAAAATAAAAGTAGACATAGTTTTCTCCTATTAAAACACAGTCTTTTTACACGCTCAGAGAATTATAATCTGATATTAATTTCATACTATCGTACTACCGTTAAACATTTAATAGTAGACTTACCAGGTCTACTTAATTATTACTTTGCGCTAAACTTTTCTCTATACGTAGCGTAAATGCCATGCTAATAGTAGAGTAGGAAGGTGTTAGAAATTTAAGAGATTATTGCATTGGCGAATGTCTACCTTGGTTTCTGGTCCTCTTAGAGATAAAATATATCTTACCTAGAAGAGGTGGAATTCCAGCTGACGCCACAGAAACGATATAACTGGATAATATAATTGACACACATGCCCAGAAAGGTAGGAAATGCGTGCTTCCTAAAAGGTCATGGTTCATACAGAACGTGAAAGTGCAGCAAAATGTACGAATCAAATTACAGTAAAAGCCGTCTTTAAAAAACGAAATGCGGATGGAATCAAAGGAATCTTTTTTCAAAGTCTGTTGGAATAGAAGAAAAACGTGACAGGGAGCTCTTATGAAACCTGATATCATGGGAGTAATGACACTTTCGTTCCACAATTCCATTTTGCTTACTTAGCAGGTATAACTCATACAAGCAACCATTTCACGTAGTAAACTGATTCTGAATTGAAGGAAGCTAGAGAATTGGTATAGCAAGACTTTCCGGAAAGACTTAAGAGTTCTTAAGCCTGCTTTAGTATTTCCAAGTTTCTCATAGAAATATTATACATTTTAATTTAATTCAGAGACATGGCAGGATTGAATTTGGTCTTTTACATTATTCTTATCATTATTGCACTATTTTTATTATACTGAATAAATAATTTATCTATGTAGGTCTATAGTGCAAATATATTCCTCGCTTATTTCGATTTCATAAAATATTACAAATGTTAGTGTCATTTTTGTTGAAAACATAGTCTAGGGTAACTACATGGGATAATGTTGTGAGAGGACTGCAGAAATATTTAGAAAATTGCACACTGATGACATGCGATTTTTTGACAGTATTACAGGCATAAATGGCTAGTAATGAAGTAGGTGATATATTTCTAACTTTCTTAAACTTCGTGAGACGTACGTGGATAAATAAAGGCACTGTATTATTATTTTTATTATAAACGGCTGTAATATAAAATCGATGGTTGTCAATTATTTTTGTCAAACCAAGTTTGCGTCCTCATCCCAACTAAGTCGATAATATATTGTATTTGTGCGTAAATGCGACTGTACCATATCTGAACATTTATAGTAATATAAAATAGGTCTAGCAAGACAAAATTTGGGTAAATTTAGAAAATTTTTTGATCTTGTGATTTGCCATTTCTGTGAATTAACTTTTAAGTTTTAATCAGTTTTATATGTAGGCCTACATCTAGTAACAAGTTAAATTTTAAATATATCTGTAGGTCAATGTACAGGCTTTTAAGCGAATTTGGTTGATTTTACACTCTGTCAGCAATAATAGATGTACGTTCATATGGCCTAATAATAGACTTAATTAATCTTAATAGCTGAAATTCTTATTAATTCCTAGGCCTAGACTTCTTAGGTTGATCCTAAATATTTTATATTAACGGGGGTATAAGTTGGAACTGTTCATATATATTTAATAATAATAACCCCTCGTTGGAAAATATGAAATTCATAATAATAGTCTAAGCCTAGACCAAAAACATAAAATTAATAAGTAGGGACCGGATTCTTAGGTTTTTACCTATTTTTTCCTTTCTTCCAAAACAAAAAGCGCTCATACACTTTTTCGAATCATGTCCATAGGATTCACCCACATTAATTCTGTGGCACCTAAAAATACCTAAATTGGGTATAAAAACCTAAATATACCTAATCGGGATATATAACCTAAAATATCTATTTTAGGCTACTTTTTTGTCATTTTTGTTTGTCAGTTGAGATCTCGACATTTTGCGGAGAGACAATAATTTTTGTCTGGTTGAAATTAATACCACCAGCGTTTCGTTCAACCCATCGTTGTCTAGCATGGACAGTATCAAGAGAGGAAGTGTAAGAGTACCGGCGTATTCCTTTTAAAATATTCGTACGAACAACCATTGTTGCCGTATCTGAACAAGGATATAGATTTCTGTGTTTTGAAGCGCTTGTTTACCTTTAGTACTTCCCTGTTATTCATACTGAGTGATCACACTGTGAGTTTTAAGAAGACGTGTTAATTGTGCCGAAACAAATGAAATGGAGTTTATTCCGGCAGTGGATTGGCGACGACCTGAATTTCACTACAGATGGCAAAGTAATATTTAGTTAAGCCTGCCAGAAACACGTATTATTTACCTTTCTAAAAAAGGGGGAAGTTTTCGTCCCTAGTTGATCTGTTGTGCTGTTAGAATGCGTAACAACCGAAGAAATTGATTAACTAAGAGATAACAGGAAGAACTTCACAGTTGAGAATCTTGAAAGATATTGATTGATATACTGTAACCAGGAAATATGAGGCAATATTATTTTCACTGCTTCTTTTGATTGTTTATGCTTTCTTTCTTCAATTATTGTATAATATTGTCCTAAAGCAAGTTTACACAAATTTAAGTCTATTTTGTTAAGTTAAACTTTAAAAGTGTATTGAATCCTATGTAGCACATTTAAATTCATTAAACCAATAATTCTACCCGAAAACAATATTTTGGAGAAAAAACCTAAAAAAAACTATTTCACCTAATGGAAAACCTAAAACAGTGTTTTTAAAAACCTAAAATCCGGTCCCTATTAATAAGCATTATGCTCATTCATTTATACTGTCTTTTTTTTCAAAATAGCTAAATCAACACTTCCCTCATTCTGGAAATGCTATTATAGGAGTACTTTGGACTTCAGCTACAAGCAGCAGGCGGGGAGGGTAAAAGCACATATCCATATCGATGAAATAGAGATCGATAGTCTCTCGAACGAGTTTAATTCTGAAAAGTGAACCGCGAAGTATTTATATGTGTTTTGTAGCATTATTGTTTTCTGCTGATATATTTCGTTCACTGAATTGAATGAAATGGTAAGCAATTTACTTCTCCAATACCCACATGGACAGTGTAATATATTGCGTTCGAGAATTCTACACTCTCAGCGAAGTTCGCTTTGTATTGGCACATGACAATCATTCAGAGCATTTTTTTTAAATTCACTTCATGCTCATTCATTTTAAATTACTTTCAAAAACAAAGTGGGCAATAGAGCGGCAATGTTTAATTTGAATGCCAATAACCAATTACAGTATTTCCATAGTAAAATCATTGTTCAGTTAGTCATATTTTGAAGGATGAAGTGTAAAATGGGAAACACTTTCACTGCATGACTTATAAGTTAATATAATCGATTACGTAAAGTATTTATAAGATCATAAGGATTTACAGTGTTGAAAATAAATTCAGCATTTAACATTAATGTTATGGCTTCTGGAAAAGTCCCTTTTTCGCTCTATATTTCAATTTAAATTCTCACTTTATTATACCTTCCCTTCTTTGTGAATATCTACTTTACCAGGACTTTCTATGATTAGATATAGATTCTGCGTGACTTATGTTCATGTGATTGGAATTGATGTGAAAATACTGAATACTGAATTAACGAGATCCGTTTTTGACAGCATAATAACATTAATAAAACTTCTAGGCTTAAGTGTATTTGTACGTGAATTATTTTGAAGTTTGTGTTTTTTTGTTTATAGCACTAAAAAATTGTGCTGAATTTTCTGCATCCATTGATGTATACTGTAGTTTATATAGGTTTGGGAATTATTTTTGCCATTTAAATGGACATTTAAATACGTTTACATGCTCTGAGCTACTATTCACTATTAACTTAAGATTGAATTTCCCTGTAACTCTTATTTTTCACTCATATTGTTAGGTAGCTCCACAACCATTAGAGATAGAAAGCTGACATTTTTTACACTAATTTTACATGCATATATGCATAAAGTATACTACAATGATGCCCATAGGTATAAAATTAAAGGAAATGTGTCATGAATTAATATTGATCAAATTTCAAGATATTTTATATGCGATATATAAAGATTAATTGCATTAAAAATACTAACTTTAGCTGCATAAAAGTAGTCTACTTTGTAGAAAAATATGTTCATTATATACATTAAAAAAATAAAAGACGTCAGAGAAACCAGAAAAATGTTATGCCTATAGGAAGTGATAAGTGCATCTGAATTAATTTTTTCATGCTCCTATAAAACGTGTAATTTAAAATTAATTTGGTCAATTTTTTATATTTTTATCTGCTAGTTATGTTCTAGTAAGCCTTGTTATAGGATCCTGTAATTTTTGTCCACTTCTGAGTTAATTTTCTTGTAAAATTTTAATATTTTAGAACCTGCGTTTATTTAATCTTTTTGTGGTTGTTCACTTACATATACCCTTAAGTTACTGACGACAAAAATAGTCTGCAATGGCCATGGAGTCGGCATGCTGACCACTTGCCCTTTATCTGATCATTTTCCATGGTGGGCCCAGTCATCGTATGATGAAGATAATAATAATAGCAATAATAACACGAATAATAAATAGTGGTAATAAAATTATGATGGCGCAGGGGATATTGATGACGATAACCACAATCAAAAGTGACTATAATACTGATACTAATGAGGATGCACATAATGAAAGATTTTTGTGTGTACTTAACTCGTAATATAATGGAACACAAGTGTTGAAGAAAGTGAGAATTAACATACGTATCTTAGTGCAAAACAGAGGAAACCAAGGACAATCAATATAATCGGTCAATGTATTCCAAAGTAGTCACAAAAAACATCCTCATCTATCTTCTATGACTACGATAATTATTATTACTATATTCTTTGCTTTAGTCAGCAAATTTCCATTTAAATTATAATTTTTAAATACCAAATATTTATATAGAAAAAAAATATATATCGTAATATCGTATAAAAACCAAATTATATATATACACATGAGTATTTTATTAATCAATGTTAGAAGGAACTTAAATTCTTCAGAGCCGTTTTTTAAAACCAAAATCTGTACGATTTTCACGAAAGCCTACCCTTAATATGGTATAAAAAGCAAATTCTAAAGATGGCAATATGAGTTCAACAAAGACCAATCATTAAATACAGGCCTAATTACATATAATGCACCCAGGGCCGTAGCTAGGCGGTGGCGAGATGTGCCCCAGCCAAGGGCGCAGGTACAAAGAGGGCGCAAAATTAACCATGAAAAATCCCGCCTTTTTTTAGACTGGTGCAATTTATTAAGCAATAAATATTCCACGTTAATGGAAGAAATCTTTCAGGTTATTAAAAATTACTGCACGTGAACTATCTGTAGTATTATGCCGATTGTCTACAAACAAAAAGCAGTCGTGCAACGTTCTTTAATTAACACGTTTTTTTATTGACAGAGTACGATAACATAAATCATGAGCATTATGGAAAGATATAACGACAATGTAAATTAAAATGTACGTTAGTATTGAGATGAAAGTGGTTCAACTATTCGAAAGAAATACTTTTACCTATATTAATGTGTTAAACGTTTTAGTAGGCCTGAGGCCTATTATGTAATTTACTTTTGATACTAGACTTTATTATTTAATTATTTTTAAGTAGTTCAATCGTCTGAAAATAAGGAAATAAGGTTTTAGTACCTTGAAAGTCCAACACTTAGTTCATTTTCAAATTGAGGTTTAGGTTTTCTTTGATAATAACATTGTTTTTGTATTAAAATAATAAAAAAAAAAAGCACAGAAATAAAAAAAATTGTTCAGACCCCCCAGTATTGGAGGGTGCAGATTTGTCGAACTCGCCAAGGGCGCAGAAGGACCTTGCTACGGCCCTGAATGCACCGGTAGCAAGTTACGAGCATGCACAAACAGACACCGGACAGGCAGGCATCATTCCGAAAAGACTTTCTTCTGCTTCTGTTTCCCCAGTGTTACGTGATTTTGATTTTCGTTATGATCACTATACTTTCTAGTACTAGCAAATATTTACACTCGATATAGAGGCCTATATATTTTCTTAGAGATCAGAAAGATAAAACAATATATTATAAAACTTAAGAAAAAACACGTTCCCTTTATATTGTAAAACTTATTAGGAGCATTTTAAAAATTATGTAAACATGTTAAACACTCCGACGACAAGTGATTCATGAGCATTTCGTAGGAAGGGTAATGTATAGTGACGCTATCAAATGAAGGACAGAAGATGTCAACAGGAGAACAATGCTGATACTCCTGAATATTCAGCTCGTCGTATATCATCATATGATAGATGGGTACCATTGTGACTTCAAAACACGTTCATGCACTGTAGATAATATCAGACCCAGCTTTCATCATTTGTGTTTCTATTCGTTAATAATTCAGTGAGGATACCATGTGACCTTTTCTGCAATGGCCATCTTACAATGAATTTGTGGGGTTAGGACTAAGTGATGCGGGTCCAGAGATAATTTAATTGTAATACAGAATTTCATTGCTTCTATGATGGTGTTTTTTCTGTCCGTTTCTGTTCATGTTATCATGGAGGAACCTGAACTTCCTACACCCGGTGCCGTTAACCTAACACAGAGTAATTATTTTTCTCCCTGGCACTGGAGAAATGCGTGTGTGAGAAGGGTTTTCAGAGGTGAAAGTTGAATTCAGAAAAACAAGCCATCTTCCCCTCCCGCCAGTTATGTCAGCCGTAGCCGTATACCTTACTTAGCGCGATGTGACTCCCTTGAAGACTTGCGTACGAATAAAACATCACCACTTCAAATGATAATATTTCGATAGTGGATTTGTCTGAGCTATTGCGCCTTTGTCTGAGCAGGGCCAAAGTAGAAAAAGATTCACTGTACCTGCACCTTTTTTTAATACTTACAATTATTGCAGACTTGAAATATAACGTTACTTGCTGGTTGAAGTTCACAATTTCAGTCTTGCCTGCCTTTACTTCCTTTTTATTTATTAATACTGAATTACGATAATTCATCAATAAGCGAAGTATGATGCGACTATTTGCAACTACGAAAGTAATCAATATACCAATCTCTACCCTGATTAAAGCAGAACTAGTTTAGAAGTTTTTATAAGTTTGGTACCTTTAGAACTTTACCACCATCTCGAATAGTTGTGCGTATTTTCATTATTTTTCACGTTAAGTATTTTCAAATTTTTCCCTACTGTAGAAGAAATAGTACCTCGGAAATCAGATCCCATGGTATTTTAAGACTAGTTTAGCTATTCCAATGAAAAAATCCTCCCCCATTAAGTAACTATCCTTCTAATAGACAAATTTATCATGGAAATATAAATGGTTATTTAATACAGGTTTCACTAGGCCTACTGTATACAGACAAAGAAAGAAGACAATATCGGGCAAAAACAGTCAGCAGGTTGTGTGGTAGAAATGTTAAGGGCACAAGCGGTATAAAAGAAATACCCAGAATACATTCCTAGTTGCAACTATGTGGATTCACATTCCGGAAATCGGTTTTCGGCCAGCATGAGTATGTTCTTTCTGGGGGAGAGTTCTCTAACTGCAAGAGAGGAATTTACTTTCCAATAACCCGGAACGTTTCTTCTTCACCTTAATTGTTTTGTGATGGGGGTAATTCCTGAGAGGTTTAATCATTAACCAACTTTGTTTCTTCGGGGCCTGATCCATATATCGGTATACTCAATAATGGTCAGTTGTTTGTCCCACGGAAGGGTGAATTCAGTAGAATTAGAAAAGAAAGCAACCACCGCCCATTTATTCATTCCATTCGCATCATGATCTTTTATGAAATATTTATTTAACTAATCACGATTACTGAATTCAGAAAACTGTTACTGAAGAAACTTTCAATCTGCTTACATCTTCACAATTTATATATTCAAGTTCCAAACTAGTACGTGAACAGTAGACCTCGCGTTTTAAAAAATGTAAGATCTACTCTTCATCGTAGTTTTTTAACGTATAACCAACATTGTTATTGTGAAGACAATATTGTTCAAAGGAAATAGCTTGGCTAGAATCGTTGAAAGAAGCTGAACATTACATGAAATGGAACCTTAAAAACGGCAAACATTTTAAAAGGGAATAAAAGGAATAAAAACCCTTACACATACATCATTTTTAATTATTTGAAGGAACATTCATTCAAAGTTGGAAGAAATTCCACCAAAACGTTTGGTCCCGTAACAAATAAATATGCAGAAGATCAGACGAAATGTTCAAAAGTCGAGTTAGTAGTTAATACTACACAGAACAAAACTTTCTTGCACGCGTATGCTCATTGCTTAGTTTCATAGCAAATTTCTTTATAACCCTATTTATACTAGCAGACTAGTTCTGTGAACAGTAAATTCGCATCCAAAAAATCTACTCATCTTCGAAGGGAATAAAAAATAAACATCCTTAAACATGCATAGTTTTTAATGACTTCAAGGAACATTCATGTCAATTGCAAGAACATCCAACAACCCAATTGGTCGTGACTGGGTAACAAACAAATTTACAGATAAACAGATTAAATGCCGGTAAATCATTAGAGTTAAGACAAAAATGTACTAAAAAAAGTTGCAGAATCTACTCTTATACAATTCAACGGCTCTAAATAGCGTTCGGCGATGTTCGTGTCTCGCAGTGTAAACTTTCACGACGAGTACAAAATTAGGAAAACCGTTTCTTTATTATATAAGGCATAAGTGAAATGAACACAATGAACAAATATTCTAATTTTATTTTTACTTACAATTTTCATAGCTCTGAACCACAAATATTTTTAATAAGCTGCAAGTATAAATTTCTTAAAAATCCTGGAGTCAATTAATAATGGCGGGCGAAACCGCGGGCACATGCTGTAAAATATCGATGGTTTAACCCTTGAAATATCGCTGATAATAAAAATCCAAACAAACCATTCCTTCCTTTGAAACATTATATAATTTCTGAAAATTGCACTGAATTGATCAAATAAAATCCACAACATATTGATCTGTCAACAAACAGTTGAGAAACAATACGTATTATGTGTTCACAAGTTCCTTTGGAACTGCATAATCGAATCTGAGATCGTTTTCCCAGGGGGCGCTTTCTAATCGTAGAATGTACTCTGAAGCCGGAATTTTAGCTGTTTCATTAATTATTAATGGTTTAGTTTGTGAATAATTCTCGTCCAAGTGTTAATAAATATAATGCTTTAATAGTGATTATAGACTACTCTTAATTTTTAATTTTTAAATTAATTATCGTGGGCGAAGCCACGGGCACCTGCTAGTATTTTACACTTCAGTGTGAAGGTAGTTTTCAAATTTGTATAACATAAACCGTATGGCTAGATTCGTTGACAGATAATACAAATAACATGAAAAGGAACCATTAAAAGAGTTTCCATTTTAAAACGGACTAAATCTTTAAAAACCTTACAGATACATCGTTTTTAATTACTCCAAGAAACATTCATGCAAAATTGGAAGACACACAAATTTACACATGCTGAATGGTGGAGTTAAAACAGGACCTTGCTTCCGTCAGTCAATTATTATCCTAACAGTTTGTACTAAGAATTTAAATACTGATCTCCTTTAATGTTCTCATAATAGGTTCCTGCCTAATCCCATGAAAAGTTGGCGAATTGAATTCTGATTCTTCACTGATGTTCTTATAAAAGGTCTTATATCTTGTCCAGTTATAGGCCTACAAAAAAATTTGGACTATGCATTCTTACACCAATATGTGTAGGCCTACTTTGGTATAAAACTGTTTTTGTCAATTGGTAGGGAGATACAATCACAGACGTGATCTATGCTACTCTAGATTATGTTTACCTTATCTCAGTCATTTCAATGACGTATTAAGAACATTTTTATTTTTAAGTTATGTCTGATGCTTGATATTCCCATAAAACTACTATGCTGGTAAAGACATGTCGTAAAATACCAAAGAACAGAATATTGAACTAATTCTAGCGAAGTCTGATGTGACTGGGACATTAACATGTGGTCTGCAGACGCAGAGATGGATTCAGCCTGAAGTCATATCAGGGCTCCTGTCAGATTTAATGCACGGTAAGAAGCTGTGCGAAAACCAAAGAAGAAGCTGTCAGCAACGGAAATCAAAGCTGATGTCCGTCGTGACACCAAATATTCCCTACCAAACAAATACGACTCAGTCAGTTGATAAGAAATGCGATCCTGGAAAAGAATGGAAAAAAATAAAATGGACGGACAACATGATATAACTTATAAGAAAATCGCTAGAAGAGTGAATGAGAAGGATTGATCCTGAACATAGTCTTCGAAGGAAACCAAGCTGGCTAGGCCACATCTTGAGAAGAAATTGTCTGCTGCATGAAATAATCAAAATAAAGTTGGAGGGAACTTCAGATCTTGGCAGAAGAATAATTCAGCCGCTAAACGATTTAAAAGAGAAAAGAAAATATTGGTTATTGAAAAAGGAAGCCAAATATGACGGAGAATGAAATTTACTGACCAAGTCGAAGGATCTGACTATGGGAAGATCACTTAATATAATAATTATAATAATAATAATAATAACAATAATAATAATAATAATAATAATAATAATAATAATTATAGTAATAATAATAATAATGATAATAATAATAATAATAATGTACAGGTTGATCCAAGAAAGAGTGGCCAGATAGATCACAGATAATTGACAGGTCCTTTCTCCTTGAGGCATGTAAAAATTTGTTTAGGAAATTTATGTGACAGAAAGGAGCATACATTTTCTAGCACACATTAATCCACTTTATAAACTGGACAAACGCTATTGTTGTAGTAAACATTCTGAATTATATTTAAAGAACAGTTCAGCGTTTAACAAGTAATAGGCCTACAGTTGTTACGTTCTTTTCACAGAATTTAGGCCTATTTGCGCATGAACTCGTAATATTTCTAACTTATCTGAATTCTTCTTCGTTATTCTTGATAGGCTATTAGATGATACGACAAATAATAGTTTATTTTATCATGGGTTCTAATACATTATAAAAAAAATAAAGTATTCATTGTCTTCTCATCTAAAAGCTTTTCAGGAATAACGAAGAAGAATGCAGATAAGTTAACAGAAAGATTACGAATACATGAGTCAATATTTCATTCGGTGAAAAACCTAACATTTGTAGTCCTTTTATTATTATATAATTATATATGCGTGTGTGTGTACATATGTATTAAATTATTTTGTCGTAAGATACCAGAAACTAGGGGTTATTTCATCGAAGCACTCAAACAACGTCCCCTTACTATAATTTCGGTCTCAACATAGGCCTATAATTGTACAGAAAACTTTCGAATCCCTAAAGGCATAAGAGAATTCGACTCCGTTTCAAACAAATGAATTTGTGATGAACTGAAATTTGTGAGTCGAACGGTAGGATCAGTGACTGATCGGGAAGTCTGTCAGAGATGAGAAAATTGTTGTGGAGATGAAATGACAGCCGGTGAGCTATTTTGCATTTCCAGGCACGTTCTGCAGGACCTGGAGCATTTAGAACTACAAACAAAATACAGGGAACGCAAAGTGATAATGAGGTACCCGCATCCTGGAACCAGATCCTCTATCTTTATTAAAATCTGTCACTATCAATATGCCGGGCCTGCCTTTCTCTCTAATCGTATTAACACATTCTATTCCTCCCAACATTCCATCATGAATGGGCATGCTTCTCGAAATATCCCAGTGCTTCAGTTCCCAATTCAATTATCTGCACTTCAAATTATCATCCCCTACGGCCTAGAATATGACCGACATCATGAGGTCAAAAAGAGAATCAGAGTGAGTTAAGAAAATCGAAAGCAATGACTAGTGAAGTTTATAAATCAATTTACAAAGATTCTTTGTAGCGACTCAAGAAAGAACTAGCTTCTAGTACTAAAAATGAGCCATCCTACGGTACCATGTCCTCACGGTGATTATGTATATACCACAGTCTCGCTTTTTTTATATATACTTTACAAAATGCTAAAACTTTTTACT
Organism: Ectobius pallidus; assembly: GCA_964059195.1. Classification (NCBI taxonomy): domain Eukaryota; kingdom Metazoa; phylum Arthropoda; class Insecta; order Blattodea; family Ectobiidae; genus Ectobius; species Ectobius pallidus. The sequence goes on from CAXKWD010000007.1 coordinate 98,927,753, forward strand.
ATATACCTATGCTAAAGTTGCATACTTTGGAAAGTATAATGTCATATGGATTACTGCTCTGGGAAATTGTACCTATATTGGGAGTGTTTATTCTGCAAAAGAGAGCCATGAAGTTACCAGCAAATGCCTACTGGAATTCCCATTGTAAACATGTATCATACCATGGAATTATGACTGTTACAGGTCTTTATATTTTTGAATAGTTAATGTATGCAAAAAATTTAAATTTAATGGCGTATGTTAATTAAATTCATGACCATAGCACAAGGAATAATGACAAGATGTACTTATCTGAATGGAGACACTCATTAAAAGCCAACAACAATCATACCTTCAAGTTAAATAATAACATACCTGTCCTGCATAATATGCAGATATTATCTGTCTCAATTGAGTAAGTGCGCTTTTAAAAGAGGTATTCGAAAGAGGTTGATTGGCAATCTTCTTCTTCTTCTTCAATGGCATCACGGCCCTTTTAGTCTGGCCTTAGCCGCCCTAGTAACAGCCATCCATTCCCCTCTATCCAGTGCTTTTGTTCTTCATCGCTTAACTCCTAAGGTTCTCAGATCCTTCTCGACGTTGTCCATCCATCTTAACTTTTGTCGTCCCACATTACGCCTTCCTTCTGGTTTTGAGCTGATAGTTAATTTTGTGATCCGATCATCCTCCATTCTAATGACATGTCCTAGCCATTCCAATCTTCGTGCTTTAATCTCTGATATGATATCAGGTGAATCATATCGATGTTCTAACTCCAAATTGTATCTTATCCTCCACTTACCATTTTCAAACTTTGGCCCATAGATCTTTAAATTTTCCTTTCCCATGTCATTAGGTACTGTTCCATACTTTTGGACAACGTCCAAGTCTCACTTCCATATAAAACTATTGGTCTGATGATCGTTTTATATACCCTCACCTTTGCCTTCTTACTTATATATCTTCTGGTTAAAAATTTGTTAAAGGCTCTGGCGCACCTATTGGCGCTTGCAACCTTGGATTTAATATCCTCCTCCGCTTCATTTAATGAGTTTATAAAAGATCCTAAATATTTAAAATTTTCTACCTTGTCATAGCATTGTCCATTAATTAAAACTCTATCATCAACCTGTCCTAGTCAAGCTTTATTTGCCACGTCGTCTTCTGTCCAGAAACATAAGATTTATAAGACTATTATCCTGCCGGTGGTATTATATGGATGTGAGACATGGAAGCTTACTGATCGGGAAGAACATAATCTGAGTGTGTTCGAAAACAGGGGGCTTAGGAAAATATTTGGGCCTAAGAGAGATGAAATTGGGGACTGGAGAAAACTGATAACGACGAGCTTCATGACCTGTACTCTTCACCGGATATAGTAAGGGTCATTAAATCACGGAGGGTAAAATGGACTAGACATGTTGGGCACATGGGGGCGGAAAGACATATCTAAAAGGATTAACTGGGAGACCCGAAGGGAAAAGACCACGTGGAAGACCTAGACGTAGGTGGGAAGACAATATTAGGATAGATTTAAGGGAAGTAGGATTTGCGAGGGATTATTGGATAGAGTTAGCACAGAATAGGGTTGAATGGAGGGCTCACGTAAGCGCGGCAATGAACCTTCGGGTTCCATAAAATAGATAATATTCCTTTAGCTTGCTGAGGAAGTGTCTATTACCATTGAGTAAGTAAGTACTTTTATTGTTCTTCAAAGAAACAAAGGACTTCGTCCTCTCGTCTTGTGTAAAGCCTTAGAATGACAATGCAGAAATGTACATTGATCTCACGTCTTCCATTGCAAATTACGTTCGAACAGATACTAGCCCCTCTTAAAAGCTTTCACTGCTGACGAGCAGAAAGTCAGGCTGCTGAGGGTGAGGGTGAGGGTGAGGTTAGAGAAATAGAGAAGAAGAGAGTAAAATAAACGCAACTTCCGAAACGAATACTGAATTAAACTAAATAATGCACGCACAAAGAAAGAAATATTATCTTACTTTCTACAATGCAATTATTACGTCCTTCCTAGTTCTTCCAACTTAATTATGGTGTTCTTCAATAATTCTTTAACTTTAAACAAAGAAACTTCGGAATTCAAATTTTATTTATTTAAAGGAAACTCTATCAATAATTGTCGAACTAAAATCGATAATGGAATGTAATGGCAATAACGTCAGCACATTTCTATTAAGGCAAATTTGGAAAGGAAGCCACCGTATTCTTAACTCATAGACAATTCAACATTATATTCAGATAATTATGGATGTATTTCAGTACAGTATTTAACGTTTAATTTTACTGCTGTATAATGTTATTAAAGGATGATGTACGAGGAATAATGAAATGAAAACAGTAATTAATTTGTTTTCCACTATTTTACTGCAGGAAGAATGTTTGCTTGTACATTATTTTCTACATAGCTCCCATCCAGTTCAATGCACTTATGTCATTGGAATGGAAGAGCTTCGATACAACATGAGAAAAATTATTTTGGTTGACGCTGTAGCCACTCCTTCACCATCGATTGGACGTCTTCATCAGATTTGAACTTCTGCCCTCCAAGGAAATTCTTTAACGGACCAAAAATTTTGAAATCTGATGGTGACAAAGCGAAGGGTGTTGCTGAGAGCAGGTGTTTTGCTTCAACATGATAACGCTCGTCCTCGTGCTGCTCGTGCAACCATGAAAGTTATCGACTACGTATGCTTCAAGTGCCTCCCACATCTGCCATACTTGCCAGGATTGGCACCATCAGATTTCCACATCTTTAGTCCATTAAAGGAGCACCTTGGAGGGCAGAAGTTCAAATCCGATGAAGACGTCCAATCGGCGGTGCATGAGTGCCTACAGTGTCCACAGAATAGTTTTTCTCATGCAGTATCGAAGCAATTCTTATCCGATGGCATAAATGCATTGAACTGGAAGGGGACTAGGTAGAAAAATAATGTACAAGCAAACATTCTTCCTGCATTAAAATAGTGGGGAAAAAATTAATAGTAGTTTTAATTTGATTTTCCCTCGTAATTTCAAGTTCAAAAGATTAGTACTCAGCATGTTTGTGTGTGTGTGTGTGTGTATGTATGTGTCTGCGAATAGCCTAGCCCAGAAAGGAAATGTGGCACAAAATCTATAAACTCTACATTTATGTTCTCGTATTTTGCGGATGAGGCACGTTAAATTACTCCTACATTTAACTTACCCTTTGAATGATGAGATTCGCCCGCATTTCTTTGAATGATGAGATAGAGAGCGATGTGATCCGTTTTCTGAAACTCCTTGTTTGTGCCATTGGGTCTATTAAGATATATTCTTGAAGCGAAAGCTGTATTCTTGTGTAGGTTGTTAAAAAGCTGAGAAATTCAGGATCCATGCAGAGAGAAAAAAATGACATAGTAGAAGAATGTGGTTATTTATCTTAACGTTTAAATTTGTCACTTTACCGTATATCATTTTAAATGCATTCTTATCCCTAATAGACTCAGTCCCTAACAGAAATGAGTACCAGCAGTAATCCTGGGGGTAAAAGCGGTCGGTGCGTAAGGCTGACAAAATTACCACCATCACGTTACGGATTTCTAAAATTTTGGAGCCTCAACATCCTGGAACCCCCTGACCCTCCATGGCCTGTAATTGGGAACACTTTACACACTTTACTTATCCCTGATATACCCACAGGTAGCCTACACCTAGTGGGATATTATCACATTTCGAAAACCATTGACTCTCTTCAGAATTTCAAGTAATAAAAATTACTGAGATGATTCATTTTATGAGAACTAAGTTAAAGAAATCAGCCTATGTTTAGTGCTATACATAGATAATTTTAACAGAATCTGTATTGCAGGTAATAGGTTCCTCCCTACCTTAGAGTAAAATACTAGACAGGACAATGGATATATAGGTAGGCCTACTAAAGAGTAAAATACTAGGAGTATAATACCAGAAAATATAATTCCAGCTTTCTCACAAACAAACGACATAATTCATGTAAAATTTATACGTTTAGAACCATATTTTTTTTAATACCAAGAAAAAGATATGACAAGTTACTAAATAAAGCAGCATATAAATTCTCTATGGTCATGACGGTTATCAAATAAAATATAGAACCTTTGGAGGCCATTAGGGTTCATGGAGGCCCGAAGCTCCCAGATGTTTAGACAATCTGAATTAAGACGGTAATGTGCATCGACCGCCTTTACCTCAAATAAATCGCCTGGTAGGTCGTGAATTAGGCTACGGTTTGTAGCGAAGTACCTCACCCAACTTCGCCCACGGAACAAACAATAAGTTAATAAAATGATTTATATGTTGTCTACAAATGATGATGATGATGAGTGTTCTGCCCGAAGGCAGGCCTAGACCCGGGACGAAGCCATGGGATGATGACTATGACTCGTCCGAGGTGATTCAGGTAAGGATTTTACCGCATATATTTGCCATTACCTCTAGCGAGATGAGAATGAAAGGACACAACACCCAGTCCTGAACCCAGGAATAAATTTTCCACCGCTGAAAAATCCCCAACACGGCCGGGAATCGAACCCGGGCCACCAGGGTGGAAGATAGTCACGCTACCAACTCACTACACGGCGGCGGACTGTCTACAAATATTGAAAAGAAAACTGATTGTATGTAAAAATTGTTACCGAGAATAGGTTTGTGTAGGCTTCAAATGCTTTAGAACAGGCTAGGTGGTTTTCCATAGTGTATTCGTTGATAACATCCCATTTAGATATTCCCATTCAGAATAATTAATAATTAACGAAATATACATTTCCCCTAATCTAAAAGCGATTCAATTAGTTTGTTTCTATAACATTTCTGTTACAGAATAAGTCTTATCTGATGTTTGACAAAACAGCGTAGTTTGATTACCTGCATATCTAACAATAATTAATTTATTGCCAATTCAAAACCAATCAGATTTGAATCAGGGTTCCATCATATTGATTACAGGAATGTGGTATTTCCTGCTAGAATATTCAAATATTTCATTTTCCATTTCATTACAGTCTATACGTATTGTATTCGGGTAGGCACATTTCAACAAGATATTGCAAATATTGTTTGCTTATATGGTTCATGTCGCCAGTTCTTCTACCTTCTCTTCAATAGGCCTACTCCTAAACGTAGACACGAAGACACCGAATTTTCACGTGAACTAAGTGAAAGCAAGCCCATATTGTTGTTCATGAAAAAAAAAAAACATGTTTCTTTTTTAATGTTAAAAGTCATGTTTTATACCAGCAACTAATAATTTAATTTCACACGATCAACATATTAAGTACCGGTACTGAAGTGTACTAATTACACTTTTTGTAAAAAAATGAGATTATGTATATTTTGAGATCTTAAATTAGGTAAGGCACCTTATGCATATCATGCGAAAGCAATTTATCTCTTCTAATTACTGAATTAATATTCTGTTCTATGTCATCAGTATTCGTAACTAAATTTGTTTTCTCGAAACTTTTCATGATGGACATGCTGCATTTCATTCTCAAGGAACGATATAACCTAAGCGAAAAAAAGACATTCTGGAGACCGAAAAATACTCTATTACAGATTGGCTACATGCTATGCCACTTAAAAACTTTGTGACATGTTCCTGCTCTATGTTTGAGTTACAAAAAGTTTTCTTATTTAAAAACTAGCAGGTGCCCGGTGCTTCGCCCGCATTTATTAACAGTAAATAACGTAATATTGAACATTCTCAACTGCTAGATTTTTAAATAATTTAATTAACAAAAGTTAATTAAAATAGTATATTTAATAAAACTATAATAATTTTTGGGGTACACCCTAGCGTAGTGGTTGAGGCGCTGCGCTTCATAGCGGAAGTTCGCGGGTTCGATTCCCGATGAGGTCGTTGGATTTTTTCAATTGGCCTAATCCTTCTGGTGGCCCTATGGCCCTGTGGTTGACTCAGCCTCCAACAGAAATGAGTACCAGGAGCAATCCTGAGGGTAAAGGCGGCCTTTGCGTAAGACTGACAACCTTACCACCTTCACGTGCCGAATGTCCAAAAATCTGGGAGTCTCAACCTCCTGGAACCCTTTGAGCCTCCATGGCCTGTATAGGGATCACTTTCCATAATAATTTTTATATAATTTGCATGAATAACATAATTTCATTTTTTAAATTGTTACTTTGAACGTTTAGCATAGCGGGGTGGCGGTTGTAAAAAATATAGTCAAACAAAATAAAAGGTCCGGTATTATACAAAAATAAACTAATATTTTCTTATAGAGCTATCGGATGAACTACATTAAGTGTCCTTCCTTTTGGAGCCAAGATGTATAGATTGTCTCTTGAACAATCCACGGGAAAAGTAGTTTCCGAAGAAAGATCCTACTACTTTAAGTTCGACTTTTTGTTGACGATTGCTCTATTTCAGCAATGCTCTTCTTTCCCAGTTGGTACGGCAACAAAACAAGGCCACCTGTAATTAACATAACTGAAAAGTATTAGCGAAAACTGGTGTGACGATAGGCCTAAAAAATCACGTTTTTTCCACCAGTTTGTCGCTCGTAACTCGCGAACGAAAGCGAAAATTAAATATCTGCTTTGAGGTGCATTTGGACCCCCTTCAGTTCAAGTACAGTGGTATTAATGAGACGTGGCAGTCCAAGCATGGATGCTCAGAAGATGCAGACGAGTCCAACAAACATTCGTACTGCATGGAGGGGTGTATGGGTTAGTTGTGTCGTTGCTTTCAGAGCGGTAACATCGTATAATGCAGTGAAGAGACAAGAGACCTTGTTACAATCGCTTCTCCTCTCTCGCAAGCAAAGTACAACATTCTTACCCCTCCCCATGATTCCCCCTACATGCGTCACCCCTCTCACGCGCATCTGACTGCCGCCTCTCTTTAATATCACTGTACGTTAGAATGTTCAGATCTCTGCGTGCCGTAGATTCGGCTGGTCACTGCACACAAACAGACAGACAGACAAATACTTCCTCTTATTATATTGATTATATTTTATATCAATCGACTCGGAATTTAATTGCGCACCTATATTACGTATCAGCTAAGTAAAACTACATTTTGATTACCAAAAATAATGCTTTTAAACATTCCACCATGTGCTACGCCATTAAGTTGTAAGGAATTTTCATCTATGTGCTTGAGTTACAATAATTTCTTTTTGTTCCTCCTGTAAATTTGGTTTCCAGCACATGTCTAATTTTTGACAATAAATGACGTTATATTGTCTGACATTTCTGTGGAACATTTTTTATATAAAAATTATAATTAAAACAATTATAATTACAACTGGGAGCTATTTTCTCTTATTTCTGCTCCAATGCTAGCTATCACATTTCACTCCATCTCCGTTTACCTTTTATGTAATAATCAAATATTTCGGCCCAAATTAAATTCTCTCATTCAATTTAGCTTCGGTTTTTTTTATAGTTTCCCAATCTTAAAGGCAAATACCTATTTCGATATTTACTTTCATAATTCATAGCCACTGCTTCATCCTGTATCATATTTATTAAAATCTAATATGAACTGAAATTAGCAAACCGCCATGAACACAACGGTATTGCAAATCATTAGTTACATTAGCTACAGGTACACATACAGAACCTGAGTCCTGATAAGTCCTTGATGTTCAAAGTATAAATAAAACATTATTGAAGAAAAATTTGAAAATTGTGTATCAATGGGAAGTTTGACTTCTAACTAAAAGCTTTACTTTTCAGACAAAATTTATATTAACTTATCATCAAACCAGTGTGATATTCCTAAGTATTGACTTAGTTATTGGGGAGAGTAAGGGATTATACATGATTTTTGTTGAATCATGAAATAATGGAAAAAAAAACTTGTCTCTGTAGAGGTATTTCTTTCAACGTAGTGGTTCCACACATTATTTTGCACGAGAAGGGTTGTCAGGAAAGACAGCTGGTACTCTTTGGAACGGGCAGTGAGCTGCATCTTGGGGAGTGGGAGGCAGTAAATATCACTTGATCTACTTAGAAGCACATGCTTCAAACTCCACAACATATAAATTTCGAAACGTCATCGGAGAAGAGGTTCTCAGAATATGTAGGGTTTCAGGATGTTTAACAGAAATGGCATTTCTGGTTTGTGAGTACAGGTCAGCCATGGCAGTGACGAAAGATTACCTAGTTCATAACATGTCTTGCTTTGTGGAAGCGAAATGAAGTTGGGGCCGATTTCAATGGTAGGATGCATGAATAGAAAGTAAAGCACAGATGTATTCACATACGCACAGAGGGTGAGTTATTTGCCGTACAGATTGGATATGACAAGATGTGATCACCGTTATTACGTCAAAATAGCTTTTTCTTAGAGCGAAAGTGCCAGAGAATGCCACAGGGAGCTAATTAGCTTTGGAATTAAGGACCTTCCGTACCGAGGGTTTTATAGGTTGGGCTATGCCTGTTTTCATACTTTCAACTACTGCAATACAGTACAGAGGCACGATGCCGTCGTGTATGCACAAATATGGGTGTCTTTTCTCTAATATATCCTACATCTAGAACCCATGATCTGCACCATACATACATTTCATACCCCACCCTTATAATTGCATATTTCGAAATTTCAAAATGATCCAACAATTTTAAAAAAAGGAAATGAAAAGTTGCAAGGATTTATCACCCATCCCTCGTGTTTATCTCCTGAAGTGCAACCAATAACAAGAGGAAATAATAATAATAATAACAATAATAATAATTTATTGCATCTGTAGCTATACATTGTATAGATAGACATTGTCAATATTATTTAGAACAAATAAAGTTACAGTAACTGCAAAATCATTTATGTAAAAAATCCTTAAAAGAGTAAAATGTCTTCTCATACAAATGTTCTTTCAGTTTAAATTTAAAACACCTCAGATTTTTCACATTTAAAATACTAGCTGGTAAGTTATTTATAACTTGACGAACAATATAAACAGGTGATTTAGCGTATCTAAAAGTTCGATATTTAAAAATATACCGGTAATTATTTTATTAAAACTGGAAACTTGGACAAAATGTAAAGCAGATGTACAGAAAGAGAAAGAAAGAAGAAATCGTAGTCAGCTCGATTTGGATAAGTTGGTTTTATTTTCTTCCTTCATTCTCTCCTTATAACTGTCCTTTTCACTTTTTTTTTTCTTTGCGAGGCTTGATGGGAGCTCCATGTAATTGATGGTCTCCATTGCACATCCCCAGAGACAGGAGAAACTCTGCTCCAAGTCACACTGCTCTTTTCAATCATTCTTACATCTGCACTTGTCAGTAACTTGCCACGAGAGAAATTTATTGTGAAGCTATTGATCACTCTGTTAACAAATGTACAAAATTCGTATTTTAAAAAATCATCAAGAGGCATACGTATAGAGACTGATACCTAGGACCCGGATTTTTAGGCTTTTATAAACCCTGTTTTAGTTTTTAAAACATATTAAAATATATATTTTCTTTTTACTTTTTTCACAATTTTTTAAAAAGTTCCACTTTAATAAGTAAAATAAACACATTAAAAATAGATTAATTCATTTTACTTTCACTTAAATTTCCATGTATCTGAACCACAAAACTTTAGGAATCCTTTTAGCTTAGTTTTAGAACTACCCCTGTTATTTCCAACTCTAGCTCAAACTGAACTTTTAGAATACTTAACTTTTGGCGTCTTGCTGGAGAAATTACTGTGAATAAACTGCAAGTATAAGCTTCCTAAGAATGCCCTTAATTTGAAGAAACCAGGGATTTCGGTTTACTTAAGATTTTCTTTACCAGGACAATGGGGTACAGGATGACAAAATTACAAAACGCAACGCTATATTTTATCTTACAAAATAATATAGTGGTAACAATGATGAGAATTCAAAATATAGGCACATATTTAAAAAGTAATTTTTAGTACAAAAATAATGATTAGATTAACTATTATTATTATTATTATTATTATTATTATTATTATTTTTCGTACTTCACTTGAAAATCAGTTTTAGACATTTTTGGTTTTTAACGTCTTATTTAGCCATTTTTAGATTTTATAATATTGGACTATGTGACTACCTTTAGAGTGAAATGCATAATTATGTTAAAATACCACAGTTAGCTAGCAAAGAACAAAATAGTTTAAAACCTAAGAGTCCGGGCTTTAGTGATAGATCTTTGGATACTAAGTGCAACAGATTATAAATTTAAAAAGTAGTTTAAAGTTAAAATCATAATATATTCTGTAGTAATATTAACTGAAGATCAGTTTAATGGTTAAGACTTATGACTTCTTGGGAGAGTTAGCATATGCAAAAAAAGATGGATCGAAATTCTCGTGCAGTTAGGATCTAAAATGCTTTCATAAGATTCGTTTTATTAAGTGCCAGTATGGTACTTTATGAGATTGTGTGTGGGAACGAAAAATGTCTGTCCGTCTGTCTGTCTGTCCGTCCGTCCGTCCATGTGTCTGTACGCGCCATAACTCAAATACGCTTTTTCGGATTTTCATGGAACTTGGAAAACACATCTATAATGTCCATGGGAACAACTCTACTGATATTGAACCAAATCGGTTCACCGGTACCGGAGTAATACCCAATTTAGTGCCTATTTTAATAGATTATATAATAAAGGCGCCATAACTCAAATACGCTGTATCGGATTTCCATGAAACTTGGTATACGCATTTATGACGTCCATGAGAAGTGCCCTATTGAATTTGAACTTAATGTGTTGACCGGTACCGGAGTGAAATCCAATTTAGTGTATATTTTAAAGGCGCAATAACTCAAATACGCTTTATCGAATATTTATGAAACTTCGTATATGAATTTATAATGTCCATGGGAAGACGTCTATTGATATTCAACCAAATCGGTTGGCCAGTACCGGAATAATGCCCAATTTATTGCCTTTTACGTTAATATATGAGAAGTCACGATAACTCAAATATGCTTTATTGGATTTTCCTGAAACTTGTATGCCCATTTATAATGTACATGGGAAGACGTCTACTGATATTGGACCAAATCGGTAGACCGGTACCGGAGTAAACCCCAATTTAGTGTATATTTTAAAGACACGGTAACTCAAATACGCTTTACCGGATTTTTATGAAACTTGGTATACACATTTATAATGTTCTTGGGAAGACGTCTATTGATAATGGATGAAATCGGTTGACCTGTTTCGGAGTAATGGTAAATTTAGTGCCTATTTTATGATAATATACGTATTCGAAAGAATTTATATAAAAAAAAGCAAATCAGTTATCTTGACAACATGGTCAATTGTTTTACTGTGATATTATAAGGCTTTGGAAATTAAAATACGCAAAAACACTATTGTTTTACGTGCGCGTATCCAACTAGACCGTTAAACTGACCCAGGTGGCCGTCTTGGCCTCACATTATGGAGTACCATGGTTCAAATCCCGAAACCGGCCAATTTCACTTCTTTTTTGTATCTTTATGTGAGTGTGCGATTGTCAAGATATCACAAATCTGTACAGTTCAGCTGATGCTGGAAGATTTTAATCTGATTACAAAAAAAAAAAAAAAAACCTAGACCTTTGTTCTTCCGTAAGCCCTGCTTAATGAATAAATTTGGAGCTTAACTTAGAAATCAATTAAAAAAAACATATTCTGCATATCAAAATTGCAGTCATAAGTGATTAGACAAAAACACACTGGCACTTTTTTACATCGGTTTACCTGATTTTATTTGTCACTGAATTTTGTGAATGTTCAAATATATTAAGAATTTCAAGTTGCAATACATTTAGATTTGACAAATAACACTATTCTTTCACATATGCTTATCAAACTAAACGGTTAAGCTGACTGAGTTGGCCGAATGGTAACGTCTTGGACTTGTATTTTGGAGGTCCCTGGGTCAAATCCCAGTGCCAGCCGATTTTACATTTTTTTAATGTTTTATTTTTATGTGAGTGCGCGATTGTCAAGATATCATTAGTCTGCAGTTCTGCTGACGCTAGTCGATTTTAATCTGATTAAAAAAAAACTTATTTTCTGCATATCATTATTGCAATTATAATTTATTTAACAAAAGGATTTATTAAATAATTCCTAATTAAATGTGCTTAAAGTTTTGGATGTTGTCTTAATGAAATGGTCATTATGTATGGGATATTTCTGTCAAACCACTCAGGTCATGAAGATACGTAGAGGAAACATTGGAAATTTATTTTTAGTTCATACATAGAATTTATTTTTCATTCTCATCCCAGGAATCTGAATATTGATATTCTGCCAGAGAATTGTTCAAAACATACCGAACCAACTGTTATTTCCTGATTCAAGCCGGTCAATAGCACTTAGTAATTTTTTCCCACATAGAGAAATACATTTTTAAAAATAAGTTATGTACATGTTGCCAACATATTACTAAATTCTTGTACGCCATCAAAGAATTTTGTTGCTAAGAGATCGTTCTTCATTTTCGGCGTGGATCAAAATTAGTAGTGATTTGAGAAACATTTCTGTTTCTCAAAAGTATATAAAATGGAATCTTCGAAGACTTCAACTTCCGAAACCACACTCACTAGGCCTAGAATTCAGGTATTTATAGCCTGTGGTTTTTGTCCTGGTTTCTTTTATAACTTCGGCATGAGTACTGTATTATTTGTGTGGGTTTGCACCTGTGTTGATGTGGGTATTTAAATAATTTTATTTGTAATCTGGGAAGCGTATGTCTTGCGTGAAACACCCAAATTAGAAGATAAAGCGTATAATTTTAATAAACAAATAAACCGTATTTTGGAATGTTGCCTAATGGAATTAGTGCTTATGTAATTTTAGCACAACGTTTTTTTTTATGAAGTTATAGGCCTAGCAGCGCGTCTCATGTTGTACTGTAGATACGTTTAAATTAACAAGTCATTTATTGATAGTCTACAGCAGAGGTCCACAGAGTTCCTCGTATAACCCGCCGGCCGCGGAAGAGTTTGATCAGGTCCTTTGCGTAGAGAAAATGTTGGTACGAGCGAACAAAGATAACATCAACCTGCATACATAAATGTAGTAGACCTGGTCCGGGATCGAACTCTCAATCTTGGGCACAGAAAGCCAGCACGATACTGACTGTACCAAAGCCGACTCACTTATTTGTAAACTGATGCAATACAGAAGGAATAAGTTCAACAAAGGAAGCCTTGTTCGGTTTATAACATCCTTCCAAACAAATCTATTCAAAATCAGAGTCTGAGCACAAAGATATCTGCGTTTGAGAATGTTTGGAGAATCCATGTTATTACATCTGTTTCTTGGAGTATTGTAAATATAAATAAAATCGCTAAGAAGTTCACACAAAATTAACCTAAAATGGCGCAATGAAATAATGTGTGTTCACAGAATCGACTGCTCAGGGGGAGGGAATCTTTGGGTCACGTGGTGCAGGCAAGGGCTGAAACTTGATGGCGGTCTATATGGTGATAAGCAAATAATTAGCTTTAATGAAATTAGATTAGACCATGTACCGTATTTTTATTAAATATCCAAAATTGGATTAAACCCTATTTCACCCGAAGGTATATTAGGGTTAGAGATAATGAAAAAATGAGTTAACAATAGTTATTTATGAAACAAGTGGCGAAAATGAGATTTTCTATGTTCGCGAAACGAGCCCGTAAGAGCGTGTGTAGCAATCCTACGAGCAAACTAAAACCATTTTACCATGTGTAACATACAATATGTTTTAGACCAGGGGAAGACAGAAGCTTGCTCTGTGACGTCACTGCTTTCTGCTCTGACTGCTCGCGTTATATCTCTGCGAGGAGCATGTGAAATGTAGGCATCAGTGAACAGGGGGGAAGAGAGGGGCATTAGTATTGCGGGCAGCGGGAATTTAGGGGGTTAGAACTTAGTAATACGTGTTCCCGAGTTAATGAAACATCAATCGATTTTTTTGATAGTTTATCGGTTAATTACAGCGCAGCAGTTTAACATATTATAAATAATTCTATTTTTCTATTCTGTGAGAACAATTGCCTTTCCACAAAATCTATGTTCTTTGACAAAAATAGACAATAGGCTACTATCATTTGAATTAACATAATTCACTACAGTAAAAATGATAAAGAAAATTAACTGAATTAATTACCATACAAGCTCGTCTGCACCTTAGATGATACAAGATTACAGTAACAATTTTCTGACTTTCCTGTCTCTTTTTCTTTAACCAGTTTATCAATGTTGGGACGTAATGTTTGAGCAATATTTCATCGAAGACTACATTTAGGTTGTGATTTAACAATGTACTTCTTGATTTGAGCTTTGCACATTTCATTAGTGAAAAAAATTGTTCGGCCACATATGTCGATCCAAAATTACATAATATTCGTGCGGCAAGTCTCGGGAATCTGGTTTCAGAGAAATTTCTGTAAAAGTTACCCAAGACCACTTTACGTTCGTATTTGTCCTTTAACAGATCGTCGCATTGTAAGTTTAGCAGTTTCCAACTGATACCGGCAAGGAACGTCTTTGACATTAACTGAATATGGGGTAGCAAAAAGTTTAAACATTGGAGAAAGGTTTTCCACATCCTGAAACCTCAATTCGAACTGAAGAAGAATGTTTTGCAGAACTAACACATGTTCTGCAGAGAGAACACTATCAGGATCGCGTACTTGCAATAACTTTGAAAAATGCTCCGTATTTCCAACCAGAAGTTGTTCTACCCACAGAGCTAAAGTGAATAGGTCCTCTAGTACCTAGCTCTAGCGTACTCTAAACACCCCTACTACCGTGCGCTCTTGCTGACGTCACACACAAGGGATCCGCATGCTCTTGCTCCACAAACGTCATCACAAGACGTAGTTGACTTCCCCTGTTTTAGACAGACGTTAATATTTGTGAAATAGAAATTTTATTGCGTTCCGTGCAGCGATATTGGGAACTTCCAGCCGTCCTGCCACCTAGTATGCACTTGCGCAGCAAGGCTATTGATTTTCTGGTGCATGGCTCCCAACATAATATGGGATGGAGTGGACAACGCTTTTCAGCGACCAAGGATTACCAAAATATGTTTTCTTATCGAAGCTAGTGTTCACGGAATGACAGTGATGAAATTAACTGCTTTACTACAAAGTCTTATAAGATAGAAGAATAATTTATTTAACATTAAATGTTGTCAATTGTTTTTATTTATGCTATTTTTTATAAGTAACTTAATCGTTTTAGAACTTATTTTTGAAGCACTCTATGCCATAACAAGGTAAGTAAAAACATTTGAAACTTGGTTCACGACTTATATTAATGATACTACAGAAATCTCTACATGCATGCATAAATTTGGCTTTACGCAATTGGTTATACAATATATGAGTGTTCAAGGTAACATAACCAAGGTAAATTGACTTTCCTTCATATTGCAGAGATATCTTTATATCTTCAGTTATCATTGATTTAAACTAAGGAAGTATATATTTATGCGAGTCAATACCCTGGAGAGACTTCTTAATACTTGATATGAGTACTATAAGAAGAGTTCGTTTTAATACATTTCTGAACTGTTTATTCGGGTTAATCTCAACGACATATTCCACCATCAATGTCACTCACCTGAAACTAAGTCACATATCACAGATTTATTGCTAGCACATTATTTGCTAATATTGACAAATATGATACCATATTACTCAATTATAAATATTATATAGGCCCTTTTACAGAGTTTCAAGAATACTAAGAAGAGGTGAATAGCTATTCATGTATCGAGTATGCAAAGCATGGCTTTAGCCTAAAACATGGGATATAGATTTTTACAGCTTATTCCTTCGGCAGAACAATAAAAAACTTTCGACAAAAATATATTCATCGTCCTAGTTTCTTCTGCTTAACCTGCTTGTCTCTTTCCGATCTCCCTGGGGTGGGTCTTTGGATATATTAGGTAATTCTCCCCTCTGTGTCTAGGTCCTCAATAACTTGCACGAAACTGTGCTCTTCGAGCTACGAGTTCTGCCCATCCATGTCTACATGATTATTAGGTGTTAGGCTATATACTCGTAGAAGTTGAATTTCATCACTAAATGTGTCCTTCATTCCCTTTTCATTCATCTCGTTATTGTCTGAAAATTTTTCTCCGTAGGTCTACCTTGTTCTCGAATATTCTGAGTGTTTTTTTCTGAATTGTCGAAAACAGAATCTAGTTTCGCATCTACAGAGCACTACTCATAATGTGATTGTTTTACATAACCCAAATTTCAGATCCCTATTGAGCTAGAGGTTACATGAGCTATGGATGGAGCTGCCTTGGATGGAACGACGAAGGATAGCACGAGAAAGGACAGAGCAGATCGGGGTAGAGCAGCGGAGCAGATAGTAGCTCAAGGTAGAGCAGCGGAGGAGATAGCAGCCCATGATAAATCAGCGGGGATATAGCAGCTCATGATAGAGCAGCGGAGGAGGTAACAGCTCATGATAGAGAAGCGGAGGATATAGCAGCTCATGATAGAGCAGCGCAGGAGATAGCAGCTCATGATAGAGCACCGCAGGAGATAGCAGCTCATGATAGAGCAGCAGAGAAGATAGCAGCTCATGATAGAGCAGCGGAGGATTTACCAGCTCAGAGCAGTGGAGGAGGTAGCAGCTCATGATAGACCAGCGGAGGAGATAGCAGCTCATGATAGACCAGTGGAAAAAATAGCAGGTCATGATAAAGCAGCGAAAGAGATAGCAACTCATGATATAGCAGCGGAGGTATAAAACAGCTCATTCTACAGCAGCGGAGGAGTAGCAGCTCATGATAGAGCAGCGGAGGAGATAGCAGCTCATAATAGAGCAGCGGAGGAGATAGTAGCTTATGATAGAGCAGCGGAAGAGATAGCAGCTCATGATAGAGCACCGAAGGTGATAAGAGCTCATTCTACAGCAGCTGAGGAGATAGCAGCTCATGATAGATCAGCGGAGGAGATAGCAGCTCATAATAGAGCAGCGGAGGAGATAGCAGCTCATAATACAGCGGAGGAGATAGCAGCTTATGGTAGAGCAGCGGAAGAAATAGCAGCTCATGATAGAGCAGCGGGGGTGATAACAGCTCATTCTACAGCAGCGGAGGAGATAGCTGCTCATGATAGATCAGCGGAGGAGAAGGCAGCTCATAATAGAGCAGCGGAGGAGATAGCAGCTCATAACAGAACAGCGGAGGAGATAGCAGCTTATGGTAGAGCAGCGAAAGAGATAGCACCTCATGATAGAGCAGCGGAGGTGATAACAGCTCATTCTACAGCAGCGGAGGAGAGAGCAGCTCATGATAGAGCAGCGGAGGAGATAGCAGCTAATGATAGATCAGCGGAGGAGATAGCAGCTCATAATAGAGCAGCAGAGGAGATAGCAGCTCATGATAGAGCGGAGGATTTACCAGCTCAGAGCAGCGGAGGAGGTAGCAGCTCATGATAGACCAGCGGAGGAGATAGCAGCTCATAATAGAGCAGCGGAGGAGATAGCAGCTCATGATAGAGCAGCGGAGGTGATAACAGCTCATTCTTCAGCAGCAAAGGAGATAGCAGCTCATTATAGATCAGCGGAGGAGATAGCAGCTCATAATAGAGCAGCGGAGGAGATAGCAGCTCATAATAGAACAGCGGAGGAGATAGCAGCCAATGGTAGAGCAGCGAAAGAGATAGCACCTCATGATAGAGCAGCGGAGGTGATAACAGCTCATGATAGAGCAGCGGAGGAGATAGCAGCTCATGATAGAGCAGCGGAGGAGATAGCAGCTCATGATAGAGCAGCGGAGGAGTTAGCAGCTCTTGATAGAGAAGAGGAAGAGATAGCAGCTCATGATAGAGCAGCGGAGGTGATAACAGCTTATTCTACAGCAGCGGAGGATATAGCACCTCATGATAGAGCAGCGGAGGAGATAGCAGCTCATGATAGATCAGTGGAGGAGATAGCAGCTCATAATAGAGCAGCAGAGGAGATAGCAGCTCATGATAGAGCAGCGGAGGATTTACCAGCTCAGAGCAGCGGAGGAGGTAGCAGCTCATGATAGACCAGCGGAGGAGATAGCAGCTCATGAATAGCAGGTCATGATAAAGCAGCGAAAGAGATAGCAGCTCATGATATAGCAGCGGAGGTATAAAACGGCTCATTCTACAGCAGCGGAGGAGTAGCAGCTCATGATAGAGCAGCGGAGGAGATATCAGCGGAGGAGATAGTAGCTCATGATAGAGCAGCGGAGGAGATAGCAGCTCATGATAGAGCAGCGGAAGAGATAGCAGCTCATGATAGAGCAGCGAAGGTGATAAGAGCTCATTCTACAGCAGCTGAGGAGATAGCAGCTCATGATAGATCAGCGGAGAAGATAGCAGCTCATAATAGAGCAGCGGAGGAGATAGCAGCTCATAATAGAGCAGCGGAGGAGATAGCAGCTCATAATAGAGCAGCGGAGGAGATAGCAGCTCATAATAGAGCAGCGGAGGAGATAGCAGCTTATGGTAGAGCAGCGAGGGTGATAACAGCTCATTCTACAGCAGCGGAGGAGATAGCAGCTCATGATAGATCAGCGGAGGAGATAGCAGCTCATAATAGAGCAGCGGAGGAGATAGCAGCTCATAATAGAGCAGCGGAGGAGATAGCAGCTTATGGTAGAGCAGCGGAAGAGATAGCAGCTCATGATAGAGCAGCGGAGGTGATAACAGCTCATTCTACAGCAGCGGAAGAGATAGCAGCTCATGATAGAGCAGCGAGGGTGATAACAGCTCATTCTACAGCAGCGGAGGAGATAGCAGCTCACGATATATCAGCGGAGGAGATAGCAGCTCATAATAGAGCAGCGGAGGAGATAGCAGCTCATGATAGAGCAGCGGAGGAGATAGCAGCTCACGGTAGAGCAGCGGAAGTAGCAGTTCATTATAGAGCAGCGTTGGAGATAGCAGCTCATGATACAGCAGCGGAGGAGATAGCAGCTCATGATAGAGCAGCGGAGGTGATAACAGCTCATCCTACAGCAGCGGAGGAGATAGCAGCTCATGAGAGAGCAGCGGAGGAGATAGTAGCTCATGACAGAGCAGCGGAGGAGGTAATAGCTTATGATAGAGCAGCGGAGGAGATAGCAGCTCATGATAGAGCAGCGGATGATATAGAATATTATGATAGAGCAGCGGAGGAGATAGCAGCTCATGATTCTGCAGCGTAGGAGGTCGCAGCTCATGATAGAGCAGCGAAGGAGATAGCAGCTCATGATAGAGCAGCGAAGGAGATAGCAGCTCATGATAGAGCAGCGGAGGAGATAGCAGCTCATGGGAGAGCAGCGAAGGAGGTAGCAGTTCATGGTAGAGCTGCAGAGGAGTTAGCAGCTCATTCTACAGCAGCGATGGAGATTGCAGCTCATGATAGAGCAGCGGAGGTGATACCAGCTCAGGATAGGGCAGGATGGAGTGGTTATAAGAATTTTAGAACAATGATATTGAGACAAATCTTCAGTTTTCAAATACGGTTCCAACAACAAAGGCTCTTAACCAAACAGTTTTTAAATTTTTGTAGAGTTTCTATCAACATTGTACACCTTAAAATTAAGAAGTAGGTTGAAGAATGTGGAAGTACTTTTATTTTAGTGTAATGAATTAACTTCTTTGTTAAACTGCTTTGTAGTTGACACCTAAATTACGGCAAGAGTCAAAATTTTCAACCATAATATTACTCTATATAAGCTTATTATTTTATCGTTTGGAAGATGCTCTACCTTTGAAATCCAGTTCCATAACAGAATCATTGATCAAAACGTCGGATAGAATAACTCTGTAAAAGTATATAATGCTGATCAGCAATCCTAGGAATGTATGTAGGCTAAAAAAACAAATATGTATTTACATAGAAATCCTAGAACTGCTGATCAGCGCGTACAGCAATGTCGTATCAATATTAAATCATTCTGCCAGTTTTGATTTCTATCTATATCCTAGAATAGTAATATTCATGGAATAATTTCGTATTACTATATACGCAAACTTATTGGAGTAATTATAACAAGGTACAGAATAGTGCTATCAGAACATAAATTCATTAGCTCAGTCTTTAGGTAACCCCTGAGTATAACCTGGAATGTATAGTTATTTGACTGTCATCTTAGCATCTTTTCCATTTTAATATTCCCTCTCTACATTTCGAGTATTCAGACATTAAGTCACCCCTTTCATTGATACTATCTTGTATACGGTTCGTGGCCTACTGTGCCCTATGGAACATTACGTAAGAGGCAGTTATAAATAAACTTACAAAGTATAAAATAGCGGTGTTAAACGGGCATGCACTACCATGTGTGATGAGAATAATTTTATTAAGTAAGATGCATTTATAACGCTAGTTAGGTGATGTAATGCTTTGGATTGAAAATTAATAGACTCGGCACTGGATATCCCGGAAGTTCGGATTAATCGGCAACCAAGATGGGAAATATAAAATCAAGTAAACTTATGTAACCATGTGCCAGAATGATTTTCTTTATTCAGTGATGATTGCAATTATAATATGCATAAAATAAGTTATTTTTGTAAACGATTTCCGAATTAACCTCCACACCGATTCATTTAGCAGGGCTTACGGAAAAACAAAGGTCTAAAGATTGATAAGCATTTGTAACGGAATGTATGGAGAGTGTTATTTGTCAAACTTACCTGTATTGCAACTTTCAAAGCCGTATATGAACACTGTAAAACAATATGCTGCCATGAGAACTGATTTGCATTTGATAAATTCTTTCTAATATATTACCATAAAACAGGCACTAAATTGGGCACTACTCCGGTATAGGTTAACCTCTATGGTCCCATGTCAATAGGCTTCTTCCCATGGACGTTTTAAATGCGTATACCAAGTTTCATGAAAAATCGATAAAGCGTATTTGAGTTATTGCGCGTGCAGACACACGGACGGACAGACAGACAAACAAACAGAGGGACAGACATTTTCCCGATCTGGAGCTTAACTCGGAAATCGATTACGACAATTATCACTGAATAAATAAAAGCATTCTGGCACTTGGTTACATAAGTTTGTCTGATTTTTTATTTATGTATTTGTTAGCACATCGTGAAATACACACCTATTTTTATTTAATAAATTTCTTCTCTATTTCTACATTTTACATATATATATAAATATATATATATTTCTTCAATTATACGAATGATTTTGTCTTAACCGTAAAACTTCCCCATTGAGAACTACACCTTTTCAACCTCTATTTCGGAAAAGGTAATTTCAATTTCGGAAAAAGTAATTCCAATTTCGGAAAAAGTAATTTCAATTTCGGAAAAGGTAATTTCAATTTCGGAAAAAGTAACTTCAATTTCGGAAATACGAGGGCTATGAAGAGGGTATAGTAAAGTTGGTACCACGCTAGGACAAATGACTCAATCGGAGCGAGATTATGTAGAGAAGTAGCTAGAAGGTGTACCTAAATGTTCCAAATAAAACAGTTTTGATTTTCACTGTGGTTTTCATTTTATGCCCCATCGAATGTTTTAAAAAATAGCCTTCGTATTTCCGAAATTGAAGTTACTTTTTCCGAAATTGAGATTACCTTTTCCGAAATTGAAATTACTTTTTCCGAAATTGGAATTACTTTTTCCGAAATTGAAATTACTTTTTCCGAAATTGAGGTTGAAATGGTGTAGTCCTATGCTTTTGATTCTTACGTTGTTTGAAATAGATCAATAATGTAACACATGAAAATGAATGTAATGGAAGCAATGTACAACGTATGAAAATTAATAGGCCTATTATGTTGGTAAGATGTTTACTTCAAAGCTTTCAACACCACAGCCATGTAGTGGTGATTATATTATAAACAAAGCGCCCTTTTAAAAATTCTCTTTTGTAGTTTCCTTCGTTCCGTTTTTAATGTGAAAATATAATCAGAACCGTAGAGTGGTTGTAAATGGCTGTGAAGTTAAGCATTAGTGGTATCATTTCTGTGGTACGAGACACTGCCGTATAAAGCCCCCTGCACACAGGGACAGTACTGGCAGCCAGTAGCACTAGCCAGTACTGGCCGCCAGTTACTGTCCCTCTACTGTCCCAGTGTGCAGGGGTACTTCCCTTCAACGTCCAGTAGCTACTGGCGGCCAGTAAACTTAAGGCAGGTTTAGCCCCCTGCACACAGGGACAGTACTGGCAGCCAGTAGCACTAGCCAGTACTGGCAGCCAGTAATTATCCCACAACATGCAGCAGACTACTGGCGGCCACTAAACTCAAACCTGCTTGAGTTTGAGTTTACTGGCCGCCAGTAGAGTCATTCCGTGTCAGATCAGCACACCCATTTAATCTCACCGTTCCAGATTTGGATGAAATTTTGTAGAGAGGTAATTTTCATGTATATTAAGAGAAATACACACTTTTATTTAAATATTTCAATCCGTTCTTTACAGCCATGTAAAGTACTAAAAAAATAACAAAAATCACATCAAAACATATCTTTCAACTAATATAGCAACTCTTCTAAGTAACCTATAAAGGTGGGGAAAGTGTCATTTTTTAGCATTTTTTACGAGCTTTCCAATGACATGTAACACATAATAGTTCTAATAAAATTTGTTTTTTTTTCAGAATTCAAAGTGAAAAATTTTGATTTTGAATTTTTAAAAAGTACTTTTTAAAAATTTTCAACAAAAAATCCTAGGAAATAGGTTATACCAATGCTAAATGATGTTCCAAGTTTGAAAATATGATGGGAATGGGTTCATGGTTAAAAAATTAAAAAAGTGTCACTTTACAAAAAAATCAGGTAAAAAATAACTTATATGCCCCAATGGAAAGCATAATAAAATAATTTTGACAAATAAATTTAATCAAGGGAAGTAACTCACATACTTGACATCTTGTTGTTCAATGAAAATTCTTGTCTAATGCCTTATTGGTTTGCAAAGTGTTAAGATAGCACATAAAGCCTTTTGATCGGTGTCGACCTGTGAATACCTCTCACAGATGTATTACATACAGTAAATCCTACGACACAGATCAAAAGGATTTATGGCCTATCTTAACACTTTGCAAACCAATAAGGCATGAGACAAGAATTTCCATTGAACAACAAGATGTCAAGATTGTGTTATTTTCCTTATTTCAATTTATTTGTCGAAATTATTTTATTATGCTTTCCTTGGGGCATATAAGTTATTTTTGAGGTTATTTTTGAAAAGTGATGTTTTAATTTTTTAACCATGAACCCATCTCCATCCCATTTTCAAACTTAGTACATCATTTAACATTGGTATAACATATTTTCTAGGATTTTTGAAAATTTTTAAAAATGTACTTAAAAAAAATTTAAAATCAAAATTTTCACTTTGAATTTTGAAAAACAAATTTCATTAGAACTATTATGTGTTATATATCATTGAAACGCTTGTAAAAAATGCTAAAAAACGATACTTTCCCCAACTTTGTAGGTTAATTAGAAGAGTTGCTATATTAGTTGAAAGAGATGTTTTTGATGTGATTTTTGTTACTTTTTTAGTGCTTTACATGGCTGTATTTTCAAAACGGATTGAAATATTTAAATAAAAGTTTGTATTTCTCTTAATATGCAAGATAATTACCTCTCTACAAAATTTCATCCAAATCTGGAATGGTGAGTTTAATTTTAATTAAAAGTGTGTTGATTTGACACGGAATGACCCAGTAACGGGTCACGTGACCTAGTGGCAGCCATTATTGGACGTGTCTTAAAGGATACTAGCCGCCAGTAGAGCACTGGAATGAAGTATCTGTTGGGGAATTACTTTTGTGATTTTTTATTTGCGAAATATTTTAAAAACCCAAGGTCAGTAAACCATATAGATTGCGCATTCCGGGATAGACCAATCACAGCACTTGAGTGTGTGACGTCACGCGTTTCTAAGTATGGCTATTCACGGCTTTTACTCCGTCTAGAAATACACGGCATGATTAAACTCGAAACCTTTAATTAACCCTTGGTCGGATTCCAGTGAAGTGCAGAAATAATCTACACACAACAGCCCTACTGATGGTTAAAACAGAACCTTAGAAAAGCTGACACATATGTTTTTATTTCATGTTATACTCATCACCAATTACATAAAACTCATGCAGGGAGAAGCGAATTTGACTATGCGACAGTTCTTTTATTTTTGTATCCCGAAAAGTCTTTAAGCGAGAAAGTTTTAGGGAAATATTTGAATTATATTATAAATTAAGCATCTACTTTATATTTTGAATAGTTTAAAGTAATTGAGTGGTAATTATTCCGGGCGCTTCAACTATGTGAATGATTTGGGATGATCGTGGAATGTCGAGGGTGAAGCAAATTTGACTATGTGACATTTTTATTTTATTTTTGTGTCCAGAAAAGATTCAAGTGTGTTACTTTTAGTGAGATATTTGAATTTTATTATAAATCCTTTATAACTTGAATGGATTACGAGTGGTAATTATGCCAGACACTATCAGAACGTTACGGAGGTATTAGCAAGCCTCTTTTCCATTATATGCCAGCAATGACGTAAAAATCTTTAAATATTTTATTCGTGGACTCAGTAATAAAACTTTATTAACTTACTACTTGTACACATAGTGAAAGATTGACCGCTGGGGAAAATGTAAGAATCAAACTTTTCCCTGACTTCGTAAATCTGCACTATTTTTATTTAGATATTTGTTGGAATATTTATTTTATGTTTTGTTCATTTATGTCAAAACCTTCCCCATATAACAGGAAAAAAAAATAATATTAATATAAGTATATTACTTTTAATACAATATTAATACAAATTATTAGCTTACAAAATTCTGCACAATGTAATATTAATATTAGTACCACATTAATATTAAAGTATAAAATATCCCTTAGCTGTTTTCTACCATTATTATATGGCGTAATTCCTATAAAAGTACACATTCTTTAACAAATTTTCCTCAAAGTATATTAACGTACACTCTAGAATGAGGAATATTTTCTAGGCAACAAAATATTAGATCAAATCACCCCGAGCTGTTTTTACCTGTTTTAATCTCTACTCAAAACTACATTTTTTGACAAATTTTACGCGATTTTACAGACAAATCCTCTAAAAGTCAAAATAACTTTTTAGGCAGGTTGAATAACAGAAGAATCCACATCTTAGCTGTTTTCTACCCATGTGTTGTGATTTCTGCAATATTATTCGAAAGATTTTACAACCGATTCTGTTTTCTACCCCTATTACACAACCTATTTACAAGTCTACAATTTTTATAAAAGTTTGCCTACTTTGACAATATTAATACAAGTTCTCTAATATTCTATATTCTTTAATATAATATAAATACTGTTTATATTAATCATAATCATACATAATTAAATAATTGACCCTTGTACTGCCTACTGGCTGCCACTAGAACATCCACTGGCTGCCAGTACTGGCTGCCGGTTACTGGCCGCCAGTAACTGTCCCTGTGTGCAGGGGGCTTAACATAATGGTACACCCTAACAGCCGAAAGTAAAGACACATATCATTCCTGCGCAATATGGTGCCCAGTTGGACTTTAATGTCTTTTATAAGGTCAAACTAAATGGTCAGTTTTACGACCTAGGGGTAATGTTATTTCCTTCTAGGAATTTCATTCCTTCCTCTTTCTTTCTACGTGTCTCTTTTGGTTTTTATATTTCCTGTCGACCTTCACTTTAATTTCCTTGTATGTATTTTTTCTTAAACTGAATTATTTCCTTTCATTATTCATACAATCGTCTTATTCTGCATTATTCATTATACTCGTATTATCACGGTTTTACTGCGTTTGAATTATCGCACTCTTTTCCATAGTTTTTTTCTTTTTCTTCGTTTTATTGGGTCGTACCCTTTTGCGTCCCAAAGCGAGTAGTCGCTTCATCAAAACAACCCTCGTGCGTCCGGTGCAATTTGACGTAAACAACCCTCGTGCGTCCTGTCTTGAACGAGATCGATACATCAACAACAGCTGTAAATCATTCCATTCAAAATTGAATAGAATGTTTTATCACTCGCACCCACACCTATTCCAGTTAATCGAAGCCTTGAAAAATATACAAGCAGAAACACATATTCACACACGCTCAACAATCGTTGTCAATGCCAAGAAAAATTAAAAAGATGCCTTCTTGGTAGAAAAAATGGTTGAATATAGAACTGAAGCACTCAGCAGACTGGAATGTGTGCGAACAGTATAATTTAAGTTCCTACCAACCACAAGAAAGTAAACTGATAGCCAAAAGACAAAGAGTAACTTCATTCTCCGCTTCAATTTTATTTATCATTGACAGTAATGCAAGGATTAAAATGTTTGGGATGTGTAGCACTTCGCCTCCTCGTGGTGCACCCTGGGTAATGCTAAACGAACTGCATGGTACCAATTATTAATTTTACCTGTATTCCATGGGACGCATTTTGGTCATTGCTCTAGAGAGACCCGGGACGCAAACGGGTCATTGGATCTGAGGATCTATGGACGCAAACGTCCTAGTTTAGTGGTTTTGGGACGCAAAAGTCCAGACCCCGTTTTATGTTGTCATTATTTGATTATTATTTTTCTTATTCAACCTTTCTAATTTCTATCTTTTTTATTTACTTATTCCTTCCCATCTTTTTCTCTATGTTCCATGCTAAATTTTCGTTTTGTTGTCTGCAATGCTCAATTTGCTTGCTTTGATTGTTTTACTTCTTCTGGTTCCTTCAGAATCATTATATTATTTTTATTTATTAACTTATTTGTAAATTCATTTGTTTTTTACTTAGTTAATTTCTTTAACCGAAATTTCTCTACAATGTATTCCGTCGTACGTTACAAGTTTGGAATTTCTGTAACTTCTTTGTTTTCTTTCATATTCAATTTGTTAACATTTTTATCCAACTTTTCACCAATGTCAGTTGACGAATGATAATGCCTTGGGTAGCTTTCCGCTGCAAACTGTTGCATACAAGGAGATTTGGGGGATTTAGGGATAATGAGGTCATCATTAAATTCCATCTACTCTTATACAATTCAATGGCCCTAAATAGCGTGCTCACTCGCTCGCCCGCTTCGTGAAACATCGGGCATGTTCGGCGATGTTCGTCTCTCTCAGTCTAAACTTTCACGAAAAGTACACAATTAGGAAAACAGTATCTTTATTATATAAGACCTAAGTGAAATGAACACAGTGAACAAATATTCTAATTTTATTTTTACTTACTATTTTCACAGCTCTGAACCACAAACATTTTTAATAAGCTCCCAGTGCAAATTTCTTAAAAATCCTGGAGTCAATTAATAATGGCGGGCGAAACCGCGGGCACCAGCTGTAAAATATTGATAGTTTAACCAAGGAAGTATCGCGGACAATAAAAATCCAAACAAACCATTCCTTCCCTTGAAAAATTATATAATTTCTGAAAATTACGCTGAATTTATCAAATAAAATTCACATCATATTCATCTGTCAACAAACAGTTGAGAAACAATACGTATTATGTGTTCACAGGTTCCTTTGGAACTGCGAGATCGTTTTCCCAGGGGGCGCTTTCTAATCGTGGAATATACTCTGAAGCCGTAATTTTAGCTGTTTCATTAATTACTAATGGTTTAGTTTATGAATGATTCGCGTGCAAGTGTTAATAAATATAATGCTTTAATAATTATTATACTCTTAATTTTCAATTTTTCAATTAACTATCGTGGGCGAAGCCGCGGGCACCTCCTAGTTATAATACAAAGATATCACACACATATGCACAAATCAGTGTGAGATGGAATTAATGTTTTCTTTTCGGAAAACTGTGTAAACCTTCTTAAGGGAGAACTGAAGGAAACAACAATAATGTACAAGCTAGTACCGCGTATGTGTCAATGTTTCACGTCGTCTGCGAACCCAGAACTGTTGCTGTAACAGGTACGCATTCAACAATCATATTCCAGGTTTAATCCTTTTACTTTCTCGCATATACAGAAGAAATCCATTATCCGAGTAATTGGGATTGACCCGGCTAATAAAATATCCGGATAATTAGATAAATCACAAAAAAAGGTAATTTCTTATAAAAAAAAAAACTGAACTGTACAGTAGCCTACTGTACTTACATAAAGTGTCAAATCTTGAACATATCGGTCAAAGTCAGTTGCTTTGCTGACAAACTGTTGATTTTGCCGCTAAAAGTTTTGCTTTTTCGAGAAAAAAAAAGGCCCTGAAAGAGGGTTGCTGCTCGCTACTGCAAAACCACTTCGATCCGGCCTCAAAGCGATTCGGATAACTAGCGATCCGGATAGTTGGGAGTTCGGATAATTGGAGTTCTACTGTAGGCCTACGTACTTTAGAGAAAGTATTGTGATCGTGACAAAAAACCGAAATCAAGGTAACACCGGGAAAACAGTATTTCACGATGCCTAGAAACCGAAAAAAAAGTATTTTAGAATGACGTCTGTCTCTCTGTCTCTCTGTCTGTCAAGATGAACGCGAAGTAAGTACGGCTATAATACAGAATGTCAGAACATACATTAATTTATTAAAATACTAGCTGAAAAGGCCCGGCGTCGCCCGGGCTTTGTATTTTTTAATTTGAAATTAATTTATGGAGGACTTTCGATTTTGAAACTCTAGGTCCTTATATAATATGTATGTAGAACTTGAAATGAAGAAAAAGATTTATCACACTCAAACTATTCCATCAGAAAACGCTAGATATAGCTTTTTATGGCTCATAGAGGATGTCGAATGCTGCATTCCGTTGCTTCTACACATCATGCCTGGGTGGGGTTGAAATAAGAAGAAACATAAATTTCATAAAATTGTATTTGGCTTGACGGAAAATTTTATTTCTCAATCTCATCTTACAACCGTTTAGGGGCTGAAATAAAAGAGAAATGTAGTATCACTTTCATACTTTCCTCCCCTAAAACCCGGGTCATAATAAACTGCGAGCATAGGACTCAAAATGTTCCATCCCATGCTTAGGGCCTATGATAAATCTCAACTAATACAAAGCCTATGGATAACGTATAAGCGGAAAGGATTATTTACAGACTTCTGATATAGCATACTCACACACTTAAGTTATCCCTGCAATACGACTTCTTATTCTACATCAAAATGTGAAGTGAGAAAATATTTCTTATGTCGAGGGCAGAGAAAGTCATGTGACTACATCACACTGTGCTTTATTTTCGTGGATTTCATTTTCAGTAATTATTTTCGCCAATATATTACATCGATGGAATCATAAATCGTTCAAGTCCAGCATTAGGCTATATAGTTGCCAAGGCCCTATGTAATCACAGTAAACAATTCATTGTTGTCATGTGAACTGAACAGCATTTCATTGTTTTCAGTATAATATTCTCAGAAATTATATAATTTTCAAGGGAAGGACTGATTTGTTTAAATTTTAATGTTGACCGCTATAATTCCCGGGCTTAACAGGGTATGTGTGCAAAAATTCGTGCAAATTGGTGAAGAAATGTGGATTTGTATAAGGAACAAACATACATACCCACAAACACACATTCGACTTTATATATTAGATTAATATTATTATTTTGTTTCCATAGTAACGGGAAATCTGAATTAACTTATTGTTGTGAAATGCAGTATACCTCAGTTTTAATGAATTCACAAAAAAACAATCAGAGCGTGTTAGCGTCCTGCGTTCAAATCTCAATAGTATATTGCGACACAAGGGCGGAAAGGCACGTTTACGGGTCGAGGAAACAGATTGAAAACCCGAGGCGCCTCAAGTTTTCGAGACCCGTAAATGCCTTTACGGCCCGTGTGTTGCATGCTATTTATTGCACGACGGTTACTTATATCAATTTAATCATATTAATTGCTATATTACCTGAAAATATTATGTATATACACTATTGAAGATTGATATTTATTTCAGAAAGTGATTCGCATTTGTTATTGTTTATGGCAAGCAACCGAATATTTATAAAGCGGGGAGGCCTTGGTCATTACCAGGCTTTAAAACTTAGTGCCCGAACCCACAGAGGGAGTTGATTCCGGTTACCAACAACCTGAGTATAGGGGGTGGAGGGTGATTGCGTAGGCTGATAAGACAGTCATTGATAGTGGTACCGAGAAGTGAATGCTCTCGTAGTACGGTGCCTCTCAAATTGGTCAACAGTGTACCTTGTCATTGTGCGTGTTTAAATTTATATTACGTGTTCGGCATGCCGAAAGTAAAGTGTTCTAAAACGCAAACATATATTGAAACATTTGGTAGGGACTATTATACACAAACAGGAGAAAGTATAGTTTTGCATGCTTGTAATGTGAGTTTAGATAATGAGAAGTTATTTTGTGGTCTTCCTATATCTGTAGTCCGGTTTGTTTACTATCACGTGAACTAGCATATGGTAGCTAGGGCATACGCCGAGCAAAGTCTTTACAGCACGGTTGCTGTTAACATAATCGATCGGGCACTAAGTTTTAAAGCCTGGTCATTACAGCCCGCAAATAAGCGTTTGCGGGCGGTAAAGTAACTTTCTGCCCGTCGCCCCTAGCAACAAATAACTTTCTGCCCGTCGCCCCTAGCAAGAAGATTGCGTGTGATAATGTCAAGTTACGATCCATGTAAACAACTTTCGTAAGTAACACTTACTCGCTAAGGAGTGCAAAAACAGTTTTCATGGATTCCTCATTCGGAAAAATCTATTTACGTTAGAGGACGAAATCTATAACATACAGTTAAACCAGTAGAAAAATAAAATTAAAATATATATATATATATATATATATATATATATATATATATATTTGTACTTTTTCGTATTACATTCCGGTTTTTTTTTCTGTCAAACTAAAAACTTAATTATTGAAGTTTTTAGTTTGACATATTAATATGGACGTATATTATTACATATTATATATAATATATTCATATACCTAATATTAAAACGTGTAATGTTAGAAAGTTTGTGCAACATATTTTGCACTGTTTCTTTCATTAGTCATGCGTCACACATCTTCATGTCCTTATTTAATTTAACGTTCTCTTTATGTTGCTCCTTCAAATTCCTTTACCAACTTTCTCCATATTTTAAAAGCCTATTACTTGGTCTACCTCTTTTCAATTTGAAGGACTATAAATGATAGTGCTCAGAAAGTACTTGAGTCACGGTGATCGCTTTATGGATGACATATACGGCTTCTTGTTGTCGGATCAATAGCATAGGAAATTTAATTTATGTCAAGACATCAGAGCTTCCTTATCGTTCAACAGCTAAAAATATGGTCTCTCTCTTTTTACAAATGAATTCCTGTAAGCATGAGACTTGCATTTCACGTTCCTATGCATTAAATACTGCAATGCGCTTAGAGCGATGCAGAGGGAACGTTTTCCTTTATTAAGAGGCAAGCTGGAAGATAGCGCCAAGATTTACAACCTTTTTGCAACCGCCACTAATTGGAATTCACCAACATTTCAGATTAAGCGAAACTGACTACTGATAAAAAAACCACGCTCCTTGGAAGAAATGCTCTGTCCTTAATTCTATAATAACCCTGGTCTTAAGTAGGTCTATGTCACTGTACAGCCATTTCATAATTACGGGCGGGACAATCTAGCATATTATGAAAATTATTTTTGTTCATTACTTATCATAAATAATAAACTAGAATTGGTTCTTCACATTATGTAAAATTTACAATACCTTCTCCTCCACACTACATACAAAGCATTATTTAAAATTTATTTTAAATATTTTAAATTTGTTTTTCAAAATCTACAGGTGGGACATAATTTGGATAATGACTTTAATGATGCAAAAAAAAGTTCATTTGCTCTTCTGCTATTACTGTTAGGGTCTTGAGGTTATTAATGAAGATGTGAGGGATTAAATACTAATTATAAACTGTTTCCAGATTGTCAGAACACTTATTTAACTCATCAATAAGAATTTAGTAAAACTATCAACATTACGGATGGGACAAAAAGTCACTGTTTGTTATTTTACATAGTAATTAACCACACATACTTTTTGAAGTTAATCTTATACCAAATTGTACCTTAAGATGTATATTTTCTCAAATCAAAATGACAAATCTGATTACTCTTAATACCTGGTATTAAAGAGTGTTAAAGTCATGCTAAAAATGGCAAAAAAAAAAAGTAACTACAATGCAATATATAAGTAATCCACAGATTTTACACATGAAAGAACTTCAAATACACTTAATTCCTTAACATTCAGTGAACTTGTGGTTTTAAACTTATATTTGACCATCCAATTACAGTAGTTTTATAATTTCTCTCTTTAAGGGAAAAATTCCCATATTTTATGAAATGGCTGTGCAGTCTATTTTTCGCTATACACATTTATCAAGCAGCATTAGCCTGAAAACAAGATCATATTGAGTGTGTCAATTATTTTTTCTACATTGTGTATTTTAATCTATTTCACGTTCATGCTAGCCTATCACTGTGGAAAGCCAAATTTCCAGTACCCAGTGCAGTTAAGCTAGCCAATTTATCCAACTTACCACATTACTTACCGCACAGGTGTGTAATTAATTATATCAAACCCAAAAACAATGTCCAAGAACCAAGTAACTTTTTTATGCGAGTGGCTGTGTCTGGCATCTTTTTAAATAAGAAACAAAAATAAGGACATGCACAATGAGCATGTGAGAACCGCCAGGCGAAAGTAATCGATCCCTACCAATCACGAGATCAAGATCATGCAAGAGATCAAGAAGACAGTGTACAAAGATAAAATGGTAACATGTTAAGGTTGGCACACTTTGCGCCTAGCTTCTCGAACAGATGTTTACATTTAAATATTATTTGACGTAAGTTTTTCAGGCTTTCCCCCCTTTCGTAGGAAAAATTCAAGATGGATATAGATCTCAGAGTGACATTACAGCCATCTGCAGGAAATTATTGTAGTTTGGACATGAAGGGACAGGTGAATTTGGTACGAAGGTTTTAATTTGGGCTTTTTTCCTTTAAATTGCCATAAATCTACGCGGTTTATGGACGCTCCCACAGGACTGAGTCTCCAGGACTTTTATGTGTAGAACATTGCATCGATCTCGGCCAGGTATGAACTCGCGACCTCCGCAGAGGCTGGCTGAATACCTCTGCTCCATCAAGGTCAATTTAGTGTTATTTATTTCTCATCGATACAAATGTAAAATATTTTATGTTACATACATAAAATTAGAACAAAACATAGCCTAAAGGCATAATGGATTATTTTTTATTCGTGAGTTGGTTCGAATTTACACTGGAAAATATTAACGTAATACTTTATGCAATATGGACTCTACGTTCAGAAAATTATTGGAGTATTATTAAAATGGGAGACTTACTGTTCTGACAGAAAATAAGTAATCTGGAAAGTATAAAGAGGAACATTTATTATTTACTGTGTAACTCCAAATCATATATAGGCTACATAATATTATGTTGTGCTGTTCCAAGGAAAATGCAAAAGAATAGCTACTGGTTTTCTGTGAGGTAATTCTATAATGATTCCTTTTGTGAGGCACAATACAGAGTTTAGAAGCCACAGCAAACAAGAAGCTCCTGAGAAATAAAAGTAAGATTTCTACTGATAGCTGATTCTTTGTGGACGCAGTAAATTATAAAATAATAGGCCCTAAGCACACAGCAATGACTGAGTGAAACTTCATTATTAAAATTATTAATAAATCTACATGTGCCATTCATATAATACTTTCTACTTTAATTATGGATTTTTTTAATATTTTGCTAAATAGCGTGAAAATTGAGAAGGTTTAGGCACTGACAACATTATGTACATTTGTAAATAGTTTCGAGAACATTATATAATTTCGAATAGAAGTGTTTTTATTAAGAGAAATATTAAATTTCATTTTGATATGAAGTGTTTTCAATCATTCTATTCACGGACACAGAAAGTCAGACACAAATGACAATGTGTACAGTGGGCTCGGGGCAACTAAAAATATAAATTTCGTAAAATCATGATACTGATTTAAAATATAAGATGCATGAATTTCCGTGTGAAGCAGGATTGCATACTATTCCCCTTACTGTTCAACCTGTTCACAGGACGTCTAGGTATTTTGGTGCCCTAGGCGAGAAGTAATTTCAATGCCCCTAATTACCACGATTATTCCATTTTTAACCATTTGATTAAACATGGAATTTCATGTTCTCTAGACTTATACATGAAATTGATTAGAATTGTGATATTTTGAGAAAGGCTTGTATTTATGAAGAAGTTTTAACATTATCTGCATAGGATGGGGATTACATAAAAAATACATATAACTCAAAAGGATATACATTTTTATTTTTCATTAAATAAACAAGAAACTACGGCATAAGTTTTTTAACGAAGCCAATAAATAAGTCTGCACAATGTACTGAATTTATTTCTATAATTTGCTAGTTTGCTGCCCTATCTACAACTATTTTTAAACTTTATTGTAGCGTTGGAAATTTCAGCTTTTTTTCAAATCTAAATGTTGCCGCCCCTAAACGTTTCTAGTAAAACTTTTCACGCCCTACTTCCTCTATATGGATAAGCCGGCCCTGCCTTTTCATCGATAATGTAACGGATGTCATATCAGGAGTCAATACTCCTGTCATGGAAGGAATAATGAGTTCGATCCCCGATGAGGTTGGATTTTTTCAATTGGCCTAATCCTTCTGGTGGCACTGTGGCCCTGGGTTCCAACAGAAATGAGTACTAGGAGCAATCCTGGGGGTAAAGGCGGCCGATGCGTAAGGCTGAGAACCTTACCATTTTCACGTTCCAAATGTCTAAAATCTGGGAGCCTCAACCTCCTGGAACCCTCTGGGCCTCGATGGCCTGTATAGGGAACGCTTTACTTTACTACTGTATGCGGACAATCTGGCCTAAGAGTTCGAGATCAAGGATTTACAGATAAATCTAGACAAGCTTGGTTATTTTAACCCGCAAAACTGTCTTTAATAATTTACCAGCGCTGAGAAATCATCGAGTCTGATGTTTCTAATAAATTCATTTTAATTAAAGCCATCTTGAAACTTACATATTAAAGACTTAGTCTTCACCGTTGGAGGTATTTCTTATTTTAAGTAAGCAATTTGAGAAAGAGATTTATTGGGCCTAACTATCGTCTATGAAGATGAGTTATAATGACTGCGAAACCCATAACAATTCATGTTTATTGTAATATTGAAGACAGTGTTTACTTGTAAAGGCTTCATTAACACAAAGGATATACAGTGTAGCAGTTTCCAGTTTTATGGATATGGTACAACAACTAAGCTGTTAGGAATTACTTCTGACATGACGTTAACTATTTTCAATTAACACAATGTTATCGTTTGTGCTAATTGCTGCATCTAACGTTACAGTATCAAACTGCTACCGGTTTTATTACAAAGGAAATTAGAGCTGAACGCTACCCTCTCTAAACATGGGTGTTATGAACAGTAAAATGATCTTAAAGTTACGCAATACAAAGCCTTAACATTGATTCTCAACGATGTAATCAAAAACTGTAAAATGGTTTAGGAATTGACTGTGATGGAAGACAACAGGAATCAGTACAAAAAGTAAAAACAAAAGTTTTATCGTTACAAGTTGCTCTTGTTCGAGCTGGTAATTTTATTACATTATACAATCTAAATTTTGCTCCAGAAATAGCTCTCTCAGAATAACAGGATGTATTATTAGTAGATCTGGGATTTTAGGCTCTAAAAAAATTAGATTTAGGCACCTAAAATAGACTTTTAAAACAAGTAAATAGGCTTTCAAAACAAGTAAATAGGCTTTTAAAACAAGTAAATAGGCTTTTAAAACAAGTAAATAGGCTTTATTTACAGAAGATAGGCACTTAAAATATGCTTTAAAAACGTGTAAATAGATAAAAAAATATACTTAAAAATATTACAATATACACTTAAACTGTAACATGGTCTTTTTTACTGCAAGAAACGTGGTATACCTATTCTTAACAGGATTCTGCAAAATTAGGAATCACGAACTACATTCACTTAAACAGATGTCCTTTCACTGGTGACTTGACACAGTAGTCCTTCCCCCTTAATCCTCCCCCTCCCCGTCAGTCAGCATTCCTTTAGCGACAATTGTTTGGAATAATCAAGTTTCTGTGAAAAACCCACCTCTGCTGTTCTGCTTTTCATTGAGGGATGTCCATTATAAGATTGTAAAAATTACAGAAGAATTTTATTTTAAATGTACAAAATAGGAATTTTAGGCATTAAAATAGTAAAATAGGCTCTAAAGGTCCAAATAGGTATTTTAGGGCACCATAAAACTGTATAAATGTAAGTGATTTATCATGAAACCTCCACATATTTAAAAATTTTCATGTTATTTCATAAGGAACAAAATAGGCATTTGCCTTAAAATCCCAGGTCTAATTATTAGCTACTTAGCTCATAAATCAGTGTCCAATCTGGTGTAAGAATACGAAATTATGTGGAATTTCAACTAATCGCAAGTGCCTTGTCATAATTTTATCCTTTTATTTTATAACTTTCGTTTCATCGCACCTATGTGCAATTTTTTCATCTAAATTCACATACAGTGAACAATGAAACATCTTCATACCTGTAGCATCTTTAATAAAAAAGAACAATCATTGAACACAGCGATAGGGTATATGTAAGATAAATATGAACAAAAGAAGATATGAAAATATCTAATTAATTATAAGTATGGTGAAGAATTTAAAATATGGTATAATAATAAGGAATTGACAATATTAATAATACGATATTATTTTAGCAATGAGGTAATCTAACCAGCCGTTGATGATGAAAACATTGAAAAGTTGCATGCCGCTAGACTATAGACGATGTCGCGACGACCGACATATTGATTGTTTTGTCATAAGCCGTCTCGCATATAATAACGAAACTAGCATAGTTTTATTCATTTTTGTCTTTAATATTATTAATTACATGCTTAATTTACTATGTAAGTAAACAGTCACAATAAATATAACTCAGAGGTCCGGATTTCTCGTTATATCCCTATGAAACATCATCATCATCCTCGTCATAATCATCATCATCATTGTCATCATCATCACTACAACCGATTAAAGTCGTGTCATCATGTTATCTTTATCATCTCTTCATCTCACAAAAGGTAAAGGAGACTTTAGCCCTTCATGAGAAAAACAGACTTATACATTTATTTATAATTTTAAACATTTAATTTAGGGAAATGTTGTCGTGGGGGTACAATGAACTTTTAGTAATATCTGAAGGTATGATTTTTAGAAATTTAAGAATTACTGGTATAAATACTGATGTTTTATTTGGAGTGAGCGAGCAGCAGGTTCCGTTTCCTCCAAATTCGCCAATTATTCAGAAAGTCATATTTAAACCGCTTAACAGAAATGAACCGAATTTTGCACAATGATTAAGACCATGTTAGTGAACAAAATTCGTATGTTGGCGAAGCGAGCACATAAGGGCAAAGTAGCAAACCTATGAGCTAAATAAAATCACTTTACTACGTATATCATAAATTATTTTTTGACAACCATTAATATTTGTGAAATAATAATAATAATAATAATAATAATTATTATTATAATAATAATAATAAACATTAGATTTATTCTGTTGAATTAAGGACCGTCTAGCTATACTGATTCTCGAGCTTCCCTACCATCTACTCCCGCATATACACAATATTCACATGAGCAGACAGAGATTATTGAATTTCTGGTGAACAAATGCCAACATAAGGAACGGAGTCGAGAACGTTTTTCAACCACAAGCATGACTATTTTTGCGACCTCCGTCAGAAATTTAACACTAAAAAGGTGTAAAGAATTTTAAAATTTAACATTTTTGTCGAACTGAGTCTACTTAATAATACCGGCTACAAATATTCTGACCTTAAAGATTATTTTTAATGTGATTGAAACCAAAATTAATTAAAATGGATATTTTAGCAATAATTCGATAATGAGCTACTTTTACTTCGTGGTCTTGTGATAGAAGAAAGTTTTTCTATACGTCTGCAAACCTTCAGGACGAATTATGGTAAGCAAGCACTCACCAATCAAAATATGAAGATATACTTGATATTATTACAATATCAATTTGTGTGCACAATTCAAGTCACTAGAAAATGTAGCCTATATTCCACAGAAGATTGTATCAGTAAAGTTTTCAATAAAATATGCTAACGCATAAACTAATATATATCCTGGCAAATAAGTAACAGACGTAACCTCTCATATTAGGTTCAGTATGTTCCTTTTAAAGTAGCTTTGCATAAAAATGCAGAGCTAAACAGCAGACGATGTCTGTATTCTTTTATTCACTCATGCAATTAATACAAAATAATATGACGGCAGACTGGAAGAACGGTATTCCCACAAAATTGCGTAGACTTTTCTGGCATTTTATTGCTGCTGCAATGCTTTTATGCTATTTGGGAATGCTTTCAAAATCGTTTTAACTATCCAATACTGAATGTGGTTATTTTATCAGAATGTGTTTTACGGACCTGATGAAATAAGGGAGGAATATTGTACTTGATTTGTAACAGACTATAGCCCTAAGTTCTGGAAGTGCATCATAACAAAGAATCTTGAGGAGATTTCGCAGCAATGGTGACATGTAAAGCTACATACACATGTCAATTAATTTCCTTCAGGCAACCTCAAGGCTGACTGATCCGTACAGAAAGCCGCATACATCGCCTCAAAGATGTCAGATGGAAATCCACCTTTTCTCTCCATACTTCTGTCGTGTGTGGAATGTTTATGTAGTGCTGTT
Source organism: Ectobius pallidus (assembly GCA_964059195.1). Lineage (NCBI taxonomy): Eukaryota > Metazoa > Arthropoda > Insecta > Blattodea > Ectobiidae > Ectobius > Ectobius pallidus. Next base: position 98,966,425 of record CAXKWD010000007.1, read on the forward strand.
CTTATTGACGGATTTTGTGCCCGGATCTTCTACTTATTTATCAAGTAGCTACTTAGTTGTCCTCAAGAAGCCACATGCATCCCGTTTTTGTCAGTGTTTTGTTTATTTCATGATGGCCGGTGTCAGCAAGATGTACAGTAGTCTAGGACGGGTCCATGTAACAAAAACAGGAAACGAAGGGATGTATGTGTTAGCGTCGTGCAACATTCGAAGCGTGCACATTTCTTCAATTTGTGAATACAATGCTAAATAAAGACATAGTGGTCCTGTGTGTAAGAATGCCACCTATTCAAAGCACACGAGGAGTAAAATGTTTTCTAACTGAACAGTAACCTCTGCATAGATGCTCTATCCATATCTGCTGCGCTTAACTCAATAAAATGTTTAAAAATCCCCACTGCACTTTGATTTGTCATCTGCTGGCACATCCGACCGGCTAACAGATAAAATCAACAGTACCTTGTAATAAACCAAGAAATTCCATACCTGTGGATCCAGAAACGCTAAAGTTTGACCCAATTTTAATTGTTGTAGATAAACTTCTATGTAAAAGAAGGCTCTGAAAACGGAAGTAAAAATAAAGGGTTCTGTAGTGTGTTAAATGTCTATTTGTATGTATATATCGTGTGTCCGTCAAGTCATGGTGCACTTTTATATAACATGACCACAGTATACGTATTAATACTTATACTGTGATATGACTTTACGGACACAAGGTATTTCTGTGTGTGTGTGACATGTAAACTAAATTTATACCAGTCCTAGTTTTAGATACCGGTACTGTCAGGTGCAGTTTAAGAATTACGTCCTTTCGATAAATTATTGAGTCGGGGCCCTCAGTGCAAACATTCACATTTAACAAACGTGTTATCGATTTTAAGAAGTACTTATTTTCTCGTGAAAGAAAACTGTTACCCCTATCTTTCGTCATTTTTGTGCGAGAATAATTGACAAGGATCTGAAAAAGATTTTCTGACGCGAAGAGCTAGCAAAGCAAGTTTTTATAACAGTGCTGTAACAAGCAATTAAGTGGAACATGCAACTCACCGGAATGTGACATTGGTGCTCTGTGTCTCCTCGGACGTCATGTCCGCGCTCCAGTTGAATGTGACGGATGTCCTGGCGTCCAGACGACCAATCACAGCCCACTCGGCGCCCGGACACGTCTCCTCCCAGACGTTAATGAAACGTCCGTGTGGCCTGCCATCAACCTGTGACGTCAGGAAGACCTCCTCCACATCCTCACTGGTGCTGATTTTCGTCACCACCACTGTAACATACAAATCTTATATTTAATAAAGTCCATGTACTCCGTACAATTTACGAAACAGCCATTTTCTTAAAGAAAAAAAATTAATGATAGAGTTTCCAAGCGCAGTGAAACGAGATTTTTAAGAGATTGTGGAAAGAATATTAAAACAAAACAACCAAAGGGGCTAATTTAAGTATTGTATTTCAGTGTTTCTTTGTATTACAAGCGTTACGCCAACTCTCTGTTCTTCGGTCCTTGCGAAAGAAGCGAATTTATTGATCTCTGCACTGGTTCACTGTTACTTTTTTTTTTTTTTACTTGTAATGCTGAAGTATGCATTAAAATTCAACTTATATTCCTTTCAGCATCGAGACCATATCAGGAGTTCTGGATCTGTGTGTATAGCCTACCAGTAGGGCATACAACTATTGATGCTCAACTATTTTCTATTGTTAGTGTATTTTATAGAGTTAGTAAATTTCAACTGATTAATTTTAATGTAAACATCCAATTCGGAATTTTCCTTTACGACTGGCGAAATCATGGGGGGAAAAAATGTCAAATTGGTCTGGGACCTCACGAATGCGAGTCCAAGACGTTGCCATCTCGGCCACCTCGCTCGGTACCCATTTATTGTTAACTAGCAGGTACCCGCGGCTTCGAATGCAATAATTAATTCAAAAGTTTAAAATGAAGGGGAAAATAATTAAAACATTACATTCCATTTCCAAAATTATATCCGTTGAATAAAACCCTGCCAAATAATTAAATATTAATAGGCTTAATTAAAAAAATGTAGTAATTAACACTTACAAGTGCACCTTTCATTAACTAAACTACTAATACGCGTAAATATAATGAAACAGCTAAAAATGGGGCTTAGGAATGCATTAGGCGATTAGAAAGCGCCGCCTGGGAAAGTCGATCTTATACTCGAGTTCCCTGGCCCAGAAAACCCCTGCACAGTGAGTTCCCTCCAAATCGTTCAATCATTTCCTATTTAGGCCTACATTCATTATCCTTCTTCCGTCCACCTATGTAAAAAAATCAGATGCCTGCATCTTATAATAAGTTATTATAAACACATGAATCTATCAGAGCGGGCTAACAAAATCGAAACTCTCTACAATTCATTAAATTTTGTTCTGAATATCAACCAGAAGCATCACAATATCAATACGAATAAAAATAATAATTAATGTTCGATTTTAATAAAATGATAACTATAAAGGTAATTAATGTCATTTGGTTGAATATATATTACCTATAAATAGGAAAAAAAATAACAATGGCATCATTTCAAAGCATGCCTTAATATGGTAAATTGTGTTAGATTTTAAACATTGATAACACTACGGTAAACAGTAGGCCCATTATAATATGTAATCTAACCATAGACTTTGTCGCCGATGACACAAATGACGATGTGTTTTATTCATTGTTTGGTCTTAATTATTATTTCCGATGGGAAATGGTAGAGAAAACAGTGCATGCAAGGCAAGGGTTTCCCATAGCTTTTCCCCATAACAAAAGGTGTGAAATTACTTATTATATCTGGAACGACTAAACGGATGTGATATAATACCGCCTAATAAATCATCCAATGTGACACTCAAATGCTACAAAACTTATTATTTCATGAAGATAGTAATTGAAAGAATAAATTAAAAAAACTAATTTTCGTTGATATGACTATGCTGTTGTATAATTATTTAGCCATATGACACCGGACCCATTAAATTTCCCTGGAGACAACTTATTAACCGCTGCTCTCCCATGTTAACTGTTAAATTGTCACACAACATTACAGTAATTTTTATGATAGTTTTTGCTTATATGGAACGAACAGGTATATGTCGACAGTGTTTTACAATTATGCTACACTAATTTCCACACGTAATCCACATTAATTCTAGCTAGCGAGTTTAGCCCAAGGTAACTTCTATGAAACTTTCAACGTTAACACCAATTTATTGCCTAAACGAACACACAGCAAACTCCTTTCATTATTATTCTATTCACAAACAATAAGATGTAAACATAGGGCATCTGTTAGCTAGTTAATCTTTTAAAATCCTCTTCGTACCGTGGAAGCTAAAAGAACACCGGAAGAAAATAATTGGAAGGGTATTATTGTTCCTTGCGCTAAATTGTATACTTAAACTGAACTGAACTTTACCTTATTCCTTTTTACATCAGCTGAAAATGTTGCTTTTAATAAGATAACAGTTGTTTATTATACAAGGATTAAAATTAGGTCTACATAGTATAATTTAGGTACAATGAATGTAGAAAACAACCAATATTTATAATATAGTATGTAATTTGTAAATCAATACAAAATACAATTGGTGATGTAATATACTTAAGGGAACGAGATACTCTGGCTACTGTTTCTAGACTAGGCCTGTGGAAAAATACTCCCAAGCTGTGATACCATTCCCCCACTTCCCCTCTCTTCCTGACTTCCAAAGAGTAAAGGATTAAACAAACAATAATTATTTTCTTACTTCGTTGTCAATATCATGTCACCTGTGAGACCACGGCATACTATATAAATGAACAGTCGATTAATGGATCAGGTGAATCGTTTCGAGTTACCTGCTACCAATAGTGGATACCACAATATAGAGAGCGTCGTCGTCGTTGCTAGCATCACACCAGAATAAAAGCACCTAATCGGAATTGTGTTTTAATCAATGCATATTATATTATTTTCAATTTCAAAACAAGTTACAATATATTGTATAAAATAATGTGTTTTTATTCTATTCACTGACAGCATGGGACGTATTAATCACTGCACGTTGATGCTTTACCTATCCTAACGAGCTGACGTTTTATCAGATAAAATCGCATCCCTGTGTTCACAGCAAGCATATTAGAAGATAACGATTGCGATTGATCGATATCCGAGGCATTGCTATAAGTTATTGATCGATATCAAATGCGCGGCGTATGAATGCAATAGGTAAATAAATTATGTTACCAGTTCTTCATTGTCACATGGTAAAGTGTGCACAATTACATATCAATGCATTCAATGAACATAATCATTACTACCTTCATTCTCTGCCTTTTTCTTCCTCCCACATTGCCTTCTCTTCCTCTCACATTGCCTTCTCTTCCATGCTTCCTTTGTACTCTTTGTGCTGCTGGATGAGATTCTTGTCGATCCGTTGAAATTTCTTTTTCTAATTTTAAAGAGATGAGCATTCACTTTAAATATATTTTTATGTGGGCAAAATATTGCATGTGAACCAGGCTTCTGCAGTTGACGAAGAGAAGAAATCAATTTACGAACCATGTCTTCCAGACCTTGCTCAACGTTATGGCTTCGAGTTGAGTCATTGGTCAGTGACTGGTCTTTTTGTTTGGTTGCAGAGGCACTTTACCGAAATTCACAAGGAATTATCTTCTCTCCTTAGGAATAACCATGCTTGAGGGGATAATAAAGGATTCGCTTTGTATCCTACACAGGCACCTATATTCCACTTAAATAGAAGGTTATTAATACTCCTCCAGCTGAGTTAAGCAGCTTAAATTAGTAAATACCAAATGCATCCTGTAAATCAGTATCCTAATTGTATACTTATGTTATTTATATTGTATATTGTTAATATTGTAATACTGAGGCATACAGTACCCGTATTCAGGACCTCTGTGGTTAGTCATGAAATGAACTAATGCCATTTTTGGATAAATAAATAAAAAATGATATTCTTGTTCATGAAGATTCAGATATTTTTCCACTAAAAAAAATAAAGAAAGTGGTTTCGACCATCTTAGAGCACTTCTTTCCTTATTATTAAGGCATCTTTAATAATACTTATGAGTAGGGTTCGAATGTTTATGACACGTCATATTTTTATCCTGACCTCCATTCTCGCCGCAAACTTAAATTAAACACGTATTGCACGCCTAATCGGCAAATGCATATAAAGTCATATTTTGGTCATTTTTGTGGTCTTGGTCATATTATAGCCATATTTGTAATTTAATGTCATATTTAAGTTATAAATTCGGTAAAGGAGCACAATTGTATAGTGTATGTACTACAAGGTTAAGTTAAATTTGAAATTTATTTAATTACTTTAATGTTTATGCCAAATTAATAGGTAACTTAAATTTTAAAATTAATGCAATTGTTTATATTTTATAAGGACATGTAAGATCTGCAAATATTAGGAGTATTTGGAGCTGATGAAGCGAGAAACAGAGCAAATTCTTTAAAAATCTGTAAATCACACATTATTGAAAAGTAATTAACGGATTGAATTCATGTGACGTAAACATTAGTGTCTTTAAACGTTTAAAATTGTCAATTATTTTTTAAATGCGTTATTTTATTAAATCATATTTAGGATTTTTGGGTCATATTTAGTCATTTTAAGGGTATATTTGCAGTCGTACTTTTCACTTTTGTAAGTCATAAACATCCGACCCTAGTTATGAGGTTACTAAAAAGGGAATCCAAAACCTATCAAAATATTATATCGAGATTTTGCAAGTCCGCCCCTTGCACCAAATGGTAACCGATAGACTGACCAATCTTGAAACGGGTGTGTTATATTTATTATTTAATCAGGGAAGCCACGGTTCATAGAATGCTTTCTTTTAAAGATCAACACCATTAGTTCGTAATATATTCTTGTCGAACCTGATCGTGGAATCGATAATAAAATCAAAGCGAGAAACACATTCTAACAAAGAACTTCATATAACATTGATATTATGTATTATTCATGCAGTCTGCTACAGACATACAACGTACTCTTCGGTCTTGTTATTCGTCAATGGTTGAAGGTTTTTTCGTGACAGTAAACTTACAACTTGAGGAAAAAATCTGGCTTAGGTACTGTAATACATGGAGAATAATATTGAATGGTATGGGGCCAACAGAAGATGTTCAGAAAGGGGAAAAAAATAAGTTTTATCAATATTTAACCAGTTATTTCTTAATTATTTCTAACTATTTATAACTTATTTCATAAACCCTACTAACATTAACAGAATACATAAAAATGTTTTTCATTTTAAATTATATCCCCTTCAATAAATAGTAATTATTTATATTCTCCTTATTCCCTCAAATAACTGGACTCTCACTAATATTGAGTGCCAATTGACTACTCAGTTTACTCCCCCCTCTTTTTACGACTTAAGCTCACATGAGTTAACCATCTCATATGTAAATTATATATCTTATCTTTTAACACTACACATGAACGTTGACATAACATAGTGCTACAAATACACTGCCCAACAATGGAAATGTTTCGGGCTCAAAAATAGCTGATTCTTATGTATTTCCACCTGCTGAATTCAGAAATCACCATAGAAATTACCGATTAGCTCTTGTTTTGGAGATACAGTGACATTTTATATTCTCTATAGTCAAAATTTTCAGTTTCGGAAAAATTTGTTTTTGGATGTTGGCACACTTGTCAACTGTCAAAATACAACAGTAGTCTAGCTGTGGGTAGATTACAAACGTAAACACCATTGCTGTGACGGTGAATTTCGGAGTATCTGTTGTAATTAGTGCAGAATTTTTGTTTTGGAGAGTTTTAAAGAGCAAAATTTTTTACATCAACATGCCAAGGAAATGTGTAAATTTAGTGAACAATTTTTGTTATTTTTATGGTGAAATAACATTTTCGTCACAAAAACGCATTCTGATGCCTCTTGTGAAGACTGCCTACCATCATTATTTTGGTACAACCAGGATAAGGCATGGGCCCCACATATATGTTGCAACTCATGTTCAGTTTCATTACGAGTGGCTGAAATATAAAAAAACGATGAATGTCTTTTGCAGTGCCTATGGTTTGGCGGGAGCCTACAATACAGATTACTGCTATTTATCCTTGACTCCACCTATAAAGGCAGGATTGTCAATGAAAAAAAGCAACAGTCCATCTGCTATTTCACCTATTCCACATTCAGACAGTTTACCAGTTCCTACTCCACCCCAAAATTATGAGTTGGACGTAGAAAATGAAGGCAAGTGTGGAAGAAGAAGAACTCAACAAGCCTTCAACACCCCATGATCCTGATTTTGAAGGAAAGATGATCAACCACACGGATTGAGCCAATCGGAGTTGAGTGATCTCATTCGAGCCTCTTGTGGATCCAAAAGATGGTTTTCTTTCACCTCTACATGTTTGATATGTATTTCAAACTGGGTTTGATAAAGAATTTTGTCAAAGGCATGAACCAAGAAGGCCAGGCTTTTAAATATTTGAGAGAGAAATTTTCTGGACTAAGTGATGCAAAAGTCAAGGAAGGCATCTCTGTTGGGACACAAATACGTCAACTTGTAAAGGTTCCTGCGTTCGACCTACTTTTGGAAGGGGAAGTAAAGGCAACTTGGGAAGCTCTCAAGGGAGTTATGCATGGATTTTTAGGGAATAAAAGAGATGATGACTACACTCAGTTGGCGACAGTACTTCTACAAAAATACCATCAACTCAGATGCAACATGTCCCTAAAAATTCATTTTCTCCACTCCGATCTCAATTTTTTCCCACCTAGTTGTGGAGCTGTCAGTGACGAGCATGGAGAAAGGTTCCATCAGGATATTTCTGTGATAGAACGGAGATATCAGGGCCGCTAATGCTTGCGGATTACTGCTGGTTTGTGTATAGGGATGCTCCTGAACTCACAAGAGAAAAAGCCAAAAGACAGCGATCTCATGAAGCAACCAATTGATTCTCTGTAGATCCAACGGCATGGTAGGTTTTGTTTAATCAATAATTTAGGATGTTAACTGTCATTAATAAAAGAACGGTCACACTTTTGATGTTGATAGCACATTATGTAATTAATATTTATAAATGTTAAATTTACCATTTTCTTTTAATCCTTTAAAATTAAAAACTTTCACCTATTGTTTATCTCAGAAATAGAGCTAATAAAATATTTTCTTTGTCATATTCGTTTTTCAAAACCCAAAATTAGTTAGAATTGACTCATGAAGTGAAGGAAACATTTAAAAAATATATTTTTGTTGGGCAGTGAATTTAATATTCTCGAGTTTTTTTTACCTTTTAGCACAAATTATAAATTTTACTTTGTATGTCAACTTTAACTCATGTTTTTATTGTTTATGTATTTAAAGGCCTATTATACAATTCAGGTCTGATATATATCAAATTTAAACATATTATATAACATATATTGTATGTTTGTGTGCGTATGCTTATTTCAATTTTAACTCCAACGCTGCACGTATATGTACAGGTATAAAAAAAAGCGGACCGACTAAAATATCTAAGCTGCCGATATGAGCCAGTGCGCATGCCTAGCGGCATTCCCAGGATAGCAGGGAATGTATTGAAATTTGTTCTAGTGTCGACTGTTGACTTAGCCCATTTCGAAACCCAGAATATGGTTTCTAATCGTGTTGTTTTATAACTGAATGTATTAATTATTAATATTATTATAAAATACTAACACAAATTATATTATATTCAGCTACAAGAGTCAGTCAGCTTTTTTTCGCCTACCTGTACAATTTCTAAGCCAACACTACAGTTGAGATATATGCAAAACCAAATATCGTTGTGTCAACTTTATAATTTGAATAATGCTCACAAATATAAAACTGTATGTTATCGCTATTTACATTATAAGAGATAAGGACAGAGGTACCTTTTAACGAAGTTATAATAGATCTATGAAATATACTTCTATATATTACGAGGGGTATAAACATTGGAGTCCCCTAGTTAAACTAGTTAGAAGCACTGTGTATAATGGCTACAGGTGAAGACATTACTGTTGAGGTCGTAAATGTTTAGATGGCTACATATAGGACTTATGCCTTAGCCTTACGACTGCATGAAGGTTACATTTCCTGTATTTAGCACGCCTTACTTTATAGCCTACACTTCCTTCAGCGGGTTATCACTGTTAGCAGGTATAATCCAAAGGTCAAAGTTTCAGAAACACAAGGAGAAGAGACAAGTGAATGCGTATTTCGCAACTCGCCATGTAAGCATGTTCTCTATGTGACCCTGCTAAGGAAATCCGACCATAAGTCGGATATACAAATTTTATGATTTGAATGAATTAAACCAGCATACAATTCTGAACATTATAAAAAATAAATTATACATCTAGCTCTGGTCTCTAACAAAAGAAGCTCTAGCACGGCACCTCAGGACATTCAAAAACTACATCAAAACTATAGATTTTTAGATAGCAGTAGAAAAGAAATGTATATAAATTTATATTATAATGTAAATAGTAATACAACTCCAATTAGTTCTTAACAAGGTTAGCAATTGTAAATATAATATATGGAAAACGATCTAATTGTAATAATACAATTAAGTTAGGTACATTAACATAGGTAACATACATCATACGCAGAAACATGTAGAGTATATATTATAAAATAATGAAAATGCTAGAATAAGTATATAGCAAAACACAAAAAGTAGTTTTTACAAATACTGTATCTGGTAAAGAATCCATGTAGAGTTACCACTGTCTTTGGCAAAGAATGCAGGCAGTGTTACACTGTAACGGGACATGCTGTTTATTTGCCTAATAAATAAATAAATAAATAAAAAATACATCTAGCCAAAAATGGATGTTTTTAATACATTTTAAACTTTTTTGTTGATGGCTATTAATCTCCAAAGATAAAAAACTATATTTTTTAAACATTACTTTAAACATATGAAATACCATGTTCACACTCCATCAGAATGTCCAACTACATTATTACAGCAAAGCAAGTGTTTCTGTTGCACATATTTCTTTTTTTGGGAAAAGTAACAAAAAAAGTGTGCGTGGAACGCCACGCGACATAAGTGAAACTTGTTTTAATTTTTGGATTTTCCAATTTTGGATTATTGGATTTTTCAATTTCGGATTGTTGGACTTTTTAATATTGGATTTTTAGCCTTTTTAAATTTTGGATTTTTTAAATTTTTGATGTTTTAATATTTTAATTTTGGAATTTTGGTATTTTTAACTCTGGATTTTTTATTTTTAAATTTTCTATTTTCGAATTTTTAACTTTTGGATTTTTAAATTTTTGTTAAGCCTAATCATTGAGTTGATTGTTTTCTGTGCAGTCCATTCCGTCACACCTCACTATTTTCGTCACGATTTTGAGCGTGACACTGATTTCGTAACGATTTTTGAGCGTTACACAAGACAAGCTCTCGATTTACCCCTGCCGCGGCTAAAGAAGTTTCATTTAAAAAATTATGGACCATGTTAAATTTCCATCGTGACTTATGAATGTGTTTATAAAAGTAAAGACCTATTTCCAAACTAAAAATAATAAGGCTGGCAAAGCTGTCTTTATATTTGTTGAGATCAGAGATTGTAGTACAAGAGTGCTACAAGAGTACTAACAGGCAAAATTTTACATCCTTACAGATGTTATGTTTTCTACTATGACGCGGAAACGTGTATACTGTTTTGGCACGGTCCTATATTGGAATGTGATGTAGCAAAGTAGCAAAAGCATGTGAGTGTTTCACACCAGAATTTTCTGTTTTGAATTCCCCATTTCGTGGTGCTTAAATCTGTTCATTGTTCTGTAGACCTTCAGGTTTGGTGAATTCTTGTCCTCACACGTAAGATTGCACTGAATACCCGGTTGACATGTGTCAGCGTAACTTGCTTTATTCAGAATGGCATTTTCCGGTTACTCAAACCTTGTTCTTCGAGCCTGGCACGCGACAGTAATGACCATGGCCCGGATTCTAATGACATGTCATCTTTTTATTGATGCTGCCTAGACATTGCCAACTTGTGGATAAATCCTAATCATGGCCTCTAGATTATAGAAATGCATTTTTGTTAGGTCATTTTTTGTCATTTTATGCAATTTTATATTTTTAGGGCATTTATTTCAATTTTAGGTCATTATTTTGTCATTATTTTGTCATTTTCGTATCATTAGCTTCCTTATTTAGTCATTTTCATGTATTTACATTGAGTGTATTAACTTTTTTTTCGTCGCTAGCGGTGGTGTCTTTGAAGTGTTGTTTGTTTAATGCAAGAAGGAAAAATTCGGTGTTAATGTATTGACATGTCTCAGTCGGAAGTGAGAATCAAAGAAACGCCAAAATTTTGTATTATATTACTATTGTTATTAGATTGACTTGGCACCAGAGTCTTCCACCTGCATGGATCTGAGAGTGCAAACTACTGTTTACCCTTAATAAATAATAATATAATCCGGCAGACCACAATAGGATGTGCCGAATTTTGACTCACCAGTGCCTCAGTGCCAGTATAAATTTCCGTGAGAAAAGAACATTCACAACATTACAGTTTTTACAATTATGCACAAACTAGTCTATAACTTTGTGTGAACAATAATATTTTCTATAAATAAAATGTCAGTTTTTAGGTAATTTTTTATAATTATTAAGTCATTTTCTTTAAAATTTAGGGTCATTATATAGGTCATTTTTCAAACAATTTTAGGTCATCAGAATCCGGGCCCTGGTAATGACCCATTGAGCTCGATTATGAGTACTGATGTTAGCATTCATCGTATCACATTCATTCAAAAAAGTACACTTTAGGAACTTGTGTCGTAATGAACTATTTTGGACTTCGGGACTTGAACCCCTGTGTTAATGCTGAATACTCGAAACCAAATTTGAGGATCGAACAAAATACTTCCTCTACCTACAATATTTACTAAGAGTGTGATGAGATAGTAAAAGAACTTTATGCAAGAAACTTAAGTATAGTTGTATGATCGTTCCTGTATTGCACAGAATTTGAGAAAAGAGGAAATTAAATCTCGTAAAGATAGAGAGGCAAGAGAAGGATAGGAGGGAGAGAGGCATCCTAATATTACACATACATGAATAGAAATTACTGTATCTCAGAATTAAACTGTCCATCGCTTGCTAATGAAATGGAAATCTAGGCTTCAGCCTTTGTAGAGCATTAACATGAAGTTATTCTTTGTGATGAGTCTTAACTGAATTTGCTTAGAACAAAGCGTATCCGTTCTCTGTGTTTCGTGGGAAGGAATAACCTAGCCACTGTCCCACATAAATAACTTAAATGCAAAACACTACGCCAAGTACATTTGGCAGTCTCGGCTATTGATTCAACTGACCAACCCCCGGTCAAAGCAGAGTTGTTAATGGCGTTAACAAAGCCTTTGGAATGTTACGGGTTATTAGAATGGTAAATCAGCATAGAGAATACTCATCCCTCTTGCCTTTACATTCAACATCCCAAAACAGAGTTACTATGCGTGCCACACCGGGATTTGCCTTGAGTATGTACTGTACAAACGCATAAGTTAGAAACAACATTTATAACAGTTGATTGTATTGTACATACCTTTGTTCTTGCATCAAATGTTGTTTACGTCTTAATCCAAACTTCCCTTTTGATCAATCTCTTCCATTTAGGAATAGGTCAAATGAGTTCGAGCTTGGAACGAAGACCTAAAATTTGAAATGTATCTAAACTTTAAATCTAATGCTTCCCTTACCAATATAATTTATTGCCTCTATTGTATTCCCAGTAATGGAGGAGTATTTTCTACAGTGAAGTCCAGTAGTACAGAGGATTCGTGCGGATGTCATTTTAATCGGAGAAATCAATTCAGTTTTATTATGAGTTCTACTCTAAATTATAAAATATCTGTAATTTTTACAAGGCATTAAAATAATGCATGGATTTATCTTTACATTACACTAAAATGACAACTTTAATTGTATTTAGAAGAAGAAGTTATATTTTTTCTTTTCACTTAGTTTCATCCTATTTCATTTCAACATACCGAAAATTAAAGTTGAAATAAATCACAATACTCCATTGTAGTACTGTACATCGATCTGTACACCAAATGAATGTGTGTGTTGTTCCTTGACATAGCTCACAAAAAAATTGATGCGATATTTTCGCTCTTTCGATAATCAATAATATTAACAAAATCGATTTAATTTTTCAGCATTTACTGCATGTTGGGATATTTTTATGAGGTTAAAAGCCTAGAGTATTTTATGTCTTGATATAATTTTAACGTGTAAAGCCGATATTTTAATAGTCCTAATTATTTAACATTGACGTCGTTAAGAAAATACTTTAATTGCTTCTTTTTTTCAGGTTCTATGGTTACTAAACCTGAAATGGTAAACGTAATACTTCAAAGTGGAAAATTAACCTCAATTATGGTATAAAGCTTCCAGCAAACCTTTTTATAACCATGTACTATTACTGATATATATTCAAGTTTTGATGTTTCCTCCAGTTTCGACCCATACCAGCCAGGGTCAGTCCTTCGGGAGCACTGGTAATGTTTCCGGCGTGGACGACTTTTTATATTTACGGACAAAACTGTCATGGTGTGTTCCTTAAAGCTCACGGTAGGCCTACATGTATGTTCTGATATAAACTGACCCTTGTATGCGTGGCATTTAGAGTCATGTTGAATGTAATTTTTTTCTTCATGCAAATCATGCAATACATTTGATACGGTGGTTTAAAATTTCCATATTATTGATACTTTCGTAGAATATACAACGTTCTCAACAAATATGGCACACATTGCATTGAAACAACTCTAACGTTATTGGTAGCGTACTCTAAGGAAGCTTATTTTTTTCAGGAATTACGGACAAGTAGAGTGAGAATCCCTTACCCTACCGAAAACCCTAAGCGGACAATATACCTACCGTAAAAATTATAGAAATCTTCATAAATGAATGGTGCTCATAGATAAATGGTGCTCGAATTATACTTCTACGTTCTACCGGCAGACAAACAAACGAACTGATCTCACGCTTTAGAGATGAATTTATTTTAACTTATGTTTAATTAATTAGAAGATATATAAATATGATAGCTATTGAATGGACTCTTATTAAATATATATATAGGTAAAGTGATCCCTATACAGGCCATGGAGGCTCAGAGAGTTCCAGTAGGTTGAGGCTCCTAGATTTTTTTACATTCGGCACATGAATGTGGTAAGGTTGTCAGCCTTACGCACCGGCCGCCTTTACCCCCAGGATTGCTCCTGGTACTCATTTCTGTTAGAGGCTAAGTCGACCTCAGGACCACCAGAGGATTAAGACAATTGAAAAATCTCAACGACCTCGTCGGGAATCGAACCCGAGACCTTCCGGTTTGTAGCGCAGCCCCTCAACCCCTACGCTACGGCGTAAATATATATGCATTCATTTGTTATTATTGTTATTATAATAATTTTATTATTGCTGTTTTTATAATTTTTGTTTTGTTTTGCTGAGGGCCGCTTTTTGTTAAATAATTTCCGGGCCTATTTTTATGCCCAGTCCATATATTTCCAGGAATATCAGAACCCATATTTAGAAAAACCGTAATGCAGAGGGGGAGTGAGAGAGCGCGAGAGAGAGAGAGAGAGAGAGAGAGAGAGACAGACAGAGTGATCAAATAAAATCCTCAACTTTATCTGCTTTGTTTTATCTAGTTTCATCTGGAGTACCTAGAGCCCTGAGTTTTAAATTCGTTTACCGGGATAAACATGTGTCTGACGATTTCCATAATGTGTAATCGATACTAAAGTCGTTTTCCTCTCCTCACCAATGCCTGTCCTCCATTATCGGTCAAATCAGCTGAAGGAAAATGGGTCAAAGTATAAATAATTAATGTGTACCTTTATATCCTGATTAACTTTAGGAAACGGATTAAGTACTCAAATATTAAATATTACAGGGATTACAGAATTTCCAAGTGACTAAGGCCAAATTCTGCAATGGAAAAGGTCGCACTTCGAACATTTTCTGAAAATGTAGGCTAATTAATATTCCACACACAGGATGGAAGGCGGCAGTAGATAACATTAAAAGAAATACAAAACATATTGTTTGATTACTTTTGCGGTTAATGATTTAATCAACTTCAAAATTTCCGCAGAATTGACGCAGCGCATTCCTAAATAGCTGTTTGGGGTGGCAATGATCTATGAAACGCGTATAACATAGTATAGCCTTTAGATAAATTTTATAGATTAGGATTTTTATTATTTGTTCGCCTGTTTATTAATAATTTCTAGCATTATTCTACACAAAAATAATTATCGATTGTAATAGCAGTCGATTGTCAGTTCAGGTTACCAGCTGACATGCTTAAACCAAAAATTGCTCTATAGCCTATTTATATAAAGTTTTAAACAAAATAATTGCCTTGTGCGACATCGGCTTAACTCCTTTATTTATTATTCTTACAGAAAATTCTAACGATTTATTTTCGTCCTCAAGTATCTTGCATTTGAATCCTGTAATTAAGCTATTGAGAATTCAAAAGAAAAAGCAATGCACAGTTCTTAAAACTCATGAAAAAGAAGTAAAAACTGATTCTGTAGCTGATTTGAGAGAACTCAAACGAGAGACACTTTACAAGCAACAGGCAACTTTCCTAATTATGCAGTAGCCTTTGTTGTTTAGTTTACTTTGCAAATATACCATTATTCACATGCAAAACACGTCTTGTAATCCCTTATCCTCTCTTCACGATCTACTGTAATCATATTTTCATCAACATTTGTTTGCAACTTTCTAAATTGCGAATTCACAAACTTTCCAGTTGAAACGCGCAAACTTGGAGTGCCTCGAATCGCTATGAAAGCAAAAGGAAGTATCACTTGTAAACTATTTGTAGAAACGTGTCTGTTACTGTGTTTGAAAACTGTGATGATAGTATTTTGCTTCTGTCTTTGTTTGTGTCTTAAACGATAACGTTGTTTTCCAACTCTAAAACTCAAGTAAAACCGAAAATGTTGTTATAGAAGGCGCAGCTCAAGTTAGCACCATGCAGAATTCCTTTGACTACTTCAGTTTGCTTATCTGCCCCTTTAGGTTTATGACTTGGTTCTAATTCAACCAACCGTGGATTCCTGTAATATTTCAACAAAAACTTGTCGAAGACGACTCTTGATTGTATGCATATTAATGCATACAATGTATTTGTAGTGAATGAGGCGTGCATATTATTTCTGTTTAATTAACGCAATTGACTAATCAGACCACTGAACATCTTCCATGGAGAAATGGAAGCAAAAAAAAAAAGTTGATCGCATTCAATCCTCCAGATGAAAAAATTCACTCCTCCAACAGAACTGAAGTCTTCTTACACAGCCATGTCATGGACTACATAAACATAATGTATTGTAATATTATTAGGTTCATGTAGGCCTATGTATTTAAATTTTTTGATCGCATTTTTAAAAGGTGATACAAGTACTCATAAGCAATTTCAGTCGAACAAATTGTCACGACGCAAATAGCGACGTGCATAATCAACGATGGGAGACCATTCCTAAACAAAGGAAGGGTTGGGGGACCGCAACTAATCGATATTGAACATTTTCATGATTATCGATACTGCCCTGAATTTATTTGAATTACAGAAAAGGAGAGGTGCGCATGCGTCGACGGTGAATCGACGAGAGAGACGTGTGGAACCTAAAAGACGGTTAGTAGTACGTGCCTGACCACGAGAGAGAGAAGTTGATAAGGCAGAAGGGAGAAGACGAGATTGGGATGTGTGACAGCGGTAGAGGCGTTCTGGCATAATGGTGTGTCAGACTTTCATCTAAAGGAAATTCTGGTTGTGAACTTCCTTGACACGGCTATATGGAGATAGTCATTAATCAGAAGAATACACCAAGTCGGCCAGTACGAGACACCGCTACAGCGAACATCAGCTGTGAGAGTGAGTCGTGACTGCTCGCTCTGAATAAGAGCAGATATGGACATCAGGAAGTAATGGAAGACAACTCAGGATCGGAGGATAAGTTGGACATCACTGGTTGAGTATAATCGTCTAGACTTTTTCTTATTGTTTGGGGAGTGAGAAAATTGAGATATTCCTTTTTTTTGTAAGGATGGTTTCTAAGTAATGTGTGGCGATTAGACGCCGTATCGTATGATAAAAGAATAGAATAGGAACATAGAAGTGAGAATTCTAGAAGTAAAGTGATGAAATCCAGTAATCCAACTATTTTCTATTTCTGGTCTAAGTTAATTATGAAAGAGCAGTCAAGAGCCTAACCGCTGAATGCCAAAGATAGATCTCTTCACTTTGGGGTTTTATGGGTGATTGTTCCACGAATGAATACATAGCTAGGGGCAGTTGGTGATGCTCATATAAACTTTGTTATTTTTGAGACAGGACGCGAGGGGAGTAAGGAAGAAAGGTAATTAAGGGGCATGCTTAGTACTTC
Source organism: Ectobius pallidus (assembly GCA_964059195.1). Classification (NCBI taxonomy): domain Eukaryota; kingdom Metazoa; phylum Arthropoda; class Insecta; order Blattodea; family Ectobiidae; genus Ectobius; species Ectobius pallidus. The sequence goes on from CAXKWD010000007.1 coordinate 98,983,887, forward strand.
TTACGAGGGCCCCTCCCACTTGGGTTTCTTTCAGGTGACGGGTGACTATCTATAAATAGATTTCATGCTGGCCTGTAGTGTTAAGTTATGTTTTTTATAGAGATTTATCTACAAGCGAAGGTGTATGGAATAGGGTAGAGGGGGATAAGAAGTGGAAAGATTGAAGGGCAAAAGGAGGCCTACGAGTGGTAGTGCAGTAGGTGTGTACCATTGGAAAATTTACATGTTAGGGTAGAAGTAGAAGTCACTACAGGGGTTATAGAGAAGCTTACTAATCTGGGCGTGAATTAGTTTCAGTTAGAATTCTAGGGAATTTAGAGACAAAAGAAGATTGGGTGCCCATGCTGAAGAGTAGTAACTTAAGAAGTAGGAAAACTAGAATAACCACCAAGTGAATTAAATCAATGGTATAAGCTGAAGGGAACTCTACTTAAAGAAAGAAAGGGGTTAAAAGATAATAGCTGATGATTGGTTAGGTTAGAAAGAGGAGAATAGGTAATTACGAGTAGTGTACTGATGATAAGTAGTTTATGAACAAGTACTAGAGATTGTAAGGGTGAGGTGAGGGAACGCCTGAAGTATCCCGAATCAAACAAATAAAATCTGGTAGTAGGCAAGGCCTATACTAGTAACATATAAAGAAAAGAAATTTATGAGAGATTGTGAAAGCCATCGATGTTGGAGGCGAACAACGGCCCCACGTGCCTCTAGGAGAGAGTGTCAGGGACCTCTGACATCGATTTACAAAATTTTATTTTTGTTTGCGGCCCATTAATATTTTCCCGGTTGCAGGAGAGGAGTCAGATTGTTTGTAACTCAAGATCTAGACGCCGCTCCTGTATCGGTGGTCTATCGCCACAGTCACTCTGTGGGTATAGGCCTAAACTTCTATTTCTTTCTTCATGAGACTGTCTTTCCTATCTATCTTTAAATACAATTCTTCATGGACTAAGATGACTAGTAGACTCGTATAGGAGACATAGGTGGGATTATTGAGTGTAATCTGTAGAGTTAAGGACTGGATTATGAATTGAAAACCTTTATTTATTCCCCCCAAAAAAAAAGGTATAATATATATATTGAACTATCCTGAAGTTGCAAATGTAAATGACTACACAAGTCAGTAGTAAATTAGAAGAATAATACAAGACGTTCTAGTAGATACCTGGAAACAAAAAAAAAAAAAGAAAGAAGGTTAAAGTAATTAATTAGGGATTTGTTATTGTTGAACAGAGAACGTACTTATATAGTTAAACTGGGTATACTAACCTTGAATAATTAAATACTATCCTACTAATAAAAATGTTGAATGGTTAATGTTGGGTAAATGTAATTTATTGTACGTAAGATTGTTATTGTTGAAAAAAAAAAGAAAAAAAAATAATATATTAAATCAATTATGGTTATTGTTATGCAAAGTAAATTAACGTGAAGTTCAGATTTTTGACCCTTATCCTTGTAATGGTTTGAGAGTCGCTGATTTTTGGGCTAAGTTATATACTTTGGTAGTGAGCCCTGAAAAAGGAGAAAAAGAAGAAATAGAGAGAAGCAGAGTAATAAACGAAAGGTAAATCCGAACCCAATTCCCGTCTCCACTGTTAATTTAAAAGCTAGTCGAGAGGCATGTAGATACATAGCCTGTGTATCTATAATTTAATTTGTGACTGGGCTGATACATAACAAAAAAAGAAAAGAGGAAGCGTATTGATGATGGCGCCCGTTAATATAAATTTTCATCAATATTATCAAGACTGGGTAAATTGTTAAAAGAAAGAGAAAGTAGACTGAGAGTAGGAAATTTGCAATCACCCGGTGACAGAGGTAGTTGTACTGAACGTTGGAATGTGGACTATGCAGGCAGTGTTATGATGACACGACAGGTGCATGAGTGACCTTGTTTTGTAGGAGTTCAGTAAACTTATATACTACGATTGAGAATAATCACATATTAGTCGTCACAGAATTTTGGCGAAGATTTAATCCAAGAAGTTAGGGAACTTTATAGCATAAAGTAAGAAAAGCCCATCACAAAGTTTGGTCGCCCATTACGTGGGGCTTGATATAAGAAAAGAAAATAAACGTTAATCAGTTAGAATTGGAAACTTGAAATACGAGTCATCATATATTTTGGAGCCCATAGCGTGGGTTGAGTTGTGTTGAAATCACAAAGTTTGATATCCTAACGTGAGGCGAGATAGTGTTAAAAGAATTTTGGGAGTTAGGTTAGTATAACTGAAATTTATTCTCAAAAAAAAAAATATAATAATAATAACATATTTTTGGGAAAAGAATAATGACTATTGACGAGTAAGGACTTCTATAGATGACTAAGACAGACGACTGAACTATTGTGTTCTAATCTTTTTTTTTCAGTGGTATTGTTAATATATAAATATGGCTACTTATGTTGATCCATATGCACAAATAAGAGCAGCTGAGTTAACCCAAGCTATTAGGAAGTTGAGGAAGGCGGATTTAGAGGCAGAATGTGATAGAGTAAAGTTACCGACCACAGGTACAAGGGATGAGTTAAGACAACGCTTGTTAGATTATGCCCGCAAGAACCCTCAGTCATTTCAAGTGTTAATTACGGCTTTTGCTCTGAGTCAGGAAGTTTTGGAAGAAGATTTAGTTGAACATAATATAACGGTTCCACAAGATTCATATGGAGATGTAGTGTATACATGGGTTAAGTTAATGCGTAGGAAGGCCATGGCGGTAGCTGATTCAGAAGAAGTTGTACCAGTAGTACCATCGTTCACAATTCAGTTAGAGCCGCATAAACCAAATACTTTGGATCTGGTTCGTAAATGGAACATTAAATTCAAACCTGGGGATAGCATTTACTTATTTTTGGAGAGATTGGAAGATTTAAAACAAAGTTCTAAGTTACAGGGTGCAGAGTTATTGTCAGTATTACCCGAAATTTTACAAGATTCAGCTTTACTTTGGTACAGGAACAGATTAACAGATTGGCCTACATGGGAAGCTTTTTTGAAAGAATTTAGAGAATATTACTTGCCTATTGATGAGGAAGACGCGCTTTTGGATGAGATTAGACAGAGAACGCAAGGTCCTAAAGAATCGATTTTTGATTATGTTAATGCTATTCAAACGTTAATGAGGAGGCTAAGTACTCCAATGAGTCCTCAACAAATGATGAAGACTGTTATCAAAAATTTGCGTCCTGATGTAAAATTGTACCTTAGACCTGCAGAGATTCAAACTATAACAGATTTAATACGTGTAGGTAGGCAGTATGAACAAATATTGTTAGATTCTGAGAGATATATTCCTCCTCCAACGCAGGTTAGAGCTACAATTAAAGAAACGGCTTATAAACCCCAGAGACAAGTTGTTATACCTTCGGTTCATACAGCGTTAGGAATTCAGGGAAAACAGGAACTTCCATCGTCTGAATTACAAAAGAAACCTAGTGTTAGTTTTTCTGCAAAGACGGGGGATAAGGAACGAAATTCAAGTCCTGTAAATGATTCTAGAATAGTTAAAGCAACAGAAAATAAAGAGAGACAGGATGAGTTGGGGGAAAATGGTAAAAACACCACTTTGCGTTTTTCAAATAACCAGCGATGTTGGAACTGTGATAAAATAGGACATAGGCAGTTCGAGTGTAAGGCACCTCGTAGAGTTACTCCACGCACTACGATTAAATGTTATAATTGTAATAAGCTTGGACATAGGTCTATTGATTGTAGGATGCCCCAAGAAAGAAAAGTTAGGCCTACAAATTCCTTAAGGCAATTAACTAAAAATCAGGCTTGTGTGATGCTAAATATAAATCCTACAGATTTAGTTAATGGAGATAGATGTTTTGTTGAAATTTTGTTGGAGGATATTACATTTATTGCTTTAATAGATTCCGGTTCAGATAAAACTTATGTGGGAGAGAAAGGTGACTTTTTATGTAAAATGTTAGATTTAGCAGTAGAAGAATCTGAAGTTAGGGTAGTGCAACTAGCAGATAAAACTTATAGTTCTATAACAGGAGAGAGAACTTTTGAGATGAAATTGCAGGACAGGATCTTTCAGATAAAATGTAAAATTATGCCAAATTTAGCAGTAGATATGATTCTGGGCATGGACGTTTTGAAACAAATTGGGTTAGTAGTAGATTTGCAAGATGGGACTTGGTATTTCAAAGATGAACCAGCAAAAATTTTTCAATTTGTTAAGGCTATAGATTTAAAAGAAGAAGATCAACTACATAATATTCTTACTTTACCTACATCTCAGGAAAGGGACAGATTGAATATGTTTTTGGAAAATCAGTTACAGAAATTTGATCAGTGTACTGGACTTACCGATCTGATTTCTCATGTTATTGATACAGGCGATGCAAAACCTATAAAACAAAGATATTATCCAGTATCACCCATTTTGGAAAAAGTTATACACGCGGAAATAGATAAAATGTTATTGGAAAAAGTTATAGAGCCTTCAAATTCACCTTGGTCGTCTCCGGTAGTTATGGTAAAGAAACCAGATAAAACATGGAGGTTCTGCGTAGATTTCAGAAAAGTAAATAATTGTACAAAAAGAGATAGTTATCCTTTGCCATACATTGAACATGTGTTGAGTAAATTACGACATGCTAGGTATATCAGTACAATAGATTTGAAAAATGGGTATTGGCAAGTTCCATTAGATGAAGCAAGTAAAGAAAAAACAGCATTTACCGTACCTGGTAGAGGATTGTATCAGTTTCGAGTTATGCCTTTTGGAATCCATAACGCACCAGCCTCGTTTCAAAGATTAGTTGATACTATATTAAGAGAAGAGATAGGAGAGAAATGCTTTTGTTATTTGGATGATATAGTACTTATTAGTGAGACGTTTGAAGAACATTTGTCCTTGTTAGAAAAAGTTTTAGAGAAATTAAGAAAAGCTAACCTGAAAATTAATAGGGAAAAATCAAAATTTTGCAGAAGTGAATTAAAATATTTGGGTCATATCATTACTCCATTAGGAATTGCTGTAGATTCAGATAAAATCTCGTGTATCCTTGAGTATCCAGCCCCTACAAAAGTCAAGGAAGTACGAGCATTTTTAGGATTGGCTTCTTGGTACCGACGATTCATTCCATTTTTTTCTGAAGTTGTAAAGCCCCTCACTGCACTTCTGAAAAAGAATCAGAAATGGCGTTGGACTAAGGAATGTCAGGAATCTTTTGATGAATTAAAATCGAAATTATCTAGTAGTCCTATATTAACTTGTCCAGATTATACTAAACCCCTAGTGCTACAGACCGACGCTAGTTTTTCAGGACTAGGAGCAGCATTAATTCAGACAGGAGAGGAAGGAGAGGAAAAAGTAATAGCTTATGCTAGTAGAACTTTAACGGTAGGCGAGCAAAAGTGGGCAATAGTCGAGAAAGAATTGTTAGCTATATTATGGGCAGTTCAAAAGTTTCGTCCTTATTTGGAAGGTTATCATTTTAAAGTATATACTGATCACTTTGCTCTGAAATGGTTAAATACATTACAGAATCCGACCGGACGATTAGCTAGGTGGAGTTTATTGCTCCAGGAGTATGATTTTGAAGTAATACATAGGCCTGGTAGATTACAAAAAGTTCCGGATGCTTTATCTAGAATACACGAAGGGAAAGTTCAAGAGAAAACGGTAGAGGAAGAATTTTGCCTCTTGTTGACTGATAACTCTGAAGTAGTGGAATGGGAAAATATACAAGATGCTTGGTATATTAAGCGGAAAGAGCAAGTACAAAGTAAACCTAAATTTTGGCCAGATTGGAAGGTCGTAGATGGGAAGTTGTACCATCTAAGATTAGATCAGTTAGAACAAACTTTAGAGGGAACAGTAAATAGGTGGAAATTAGTTATTCCGCAAGATTTTAGGATTAAAGTATTGCAGGAATGTCATGATGCACCTACTGCAGGGCATATGGGGATAGCTAAAACTTTCTTTAGAATAGCAAACAAGTATTATTGGCCGGGAATGTTTAGAGATGTTGCTAAATATGTTACTGCTTGTGAAAAATGTCAGAGACAGAAAGTGTTACAGACGGCTCAAGCAGGACCAATGCATTTTTACCAGAAAGAGAAACCTTGGATGACTGTAGCTACTGATTTGTTGGGACCTTACCCACGTTCAAAAAAGGGAAACAGATATGTGATTGTATTTCAGGACACCTTTACCAAATATGTAGAGTGTAAAGCGTTAAGGAAAGCAACCAGTAGAGCAGTTACGGAAGCATTTTATGAATTGATTATCCTTAAATGGGGAATTCCGGGATATTTGCTGATGGATAATGGACCGCAATACACTAGTAAATTAATGCGAGAGATAGCTAAAGCTTTTAATATAACTCCTTGTTATTTACCTGTATATTCGCCACAAGGAAATCCAGTAGAAAGAGTCAACAGAGTATTGAAAACAATGATTTCTAGTTACATTCAAAAGGATCAGACAGTTTGGGACGTGTATTTGAGAGAATTTAATTTTGCTATAAATACGGCTAAGCATAGTTCCACTGGATGCACTCCTTATATGCTAAATTATGGGAAGGAGCCTGAAATTATCAGTAGGATTGAAAAGGTGGAAAACCAACCGATTTATAAAGAAATTCCAAAACTTTGGGTGGAGAGACTCAATAAATTGAAAACGGTACGTTTAATGGTTAGACATAACTTAGAAACCGCCTATAAGAATTCAAGTCATTATTATAATCTTCGGAGGAGAGAGGTGAGATTTTGTCCAGGAGATCTTGTGTTAAGAAGAAACTTTAAATTAAGTGATGCCTCACAAGCTTATGCAGCAGGCTTAAGTGCAAAGTTCGTCGGCCCCTTTATAATAAAGAAAAAGCTTAGTGAGAATAGTTATGAACTGACGAACCGTTTTGGTAAACAGTTGGGGAAGTGGCACGTTAAAGACTTGAAACCTTTTGTACCTGGGTAAAAGTTCTTTAAGGCTGGTAAAAGAGACACGCACAAAAAAAAAAAAACAAAAAAAAGAATGTGACCTGTGTCAACATTATTTTTTTTATGGTGAGTGCGGGAAGAATGTCACGACGCAAATAGCGACGTGCATAATCAACGATGGGAGACCATTCCTAAACAAAGGAAGGGTTGGGGGACCGCAACTAATCGATATTGAACATTTTCATGATTATCGATACTGCCCTGAATTTATTTGAATTACAGAAAAGGAGAGGTGCGCATGCGTCGACGGTGAATCGACGAGAGAGACGTGTGGAACCTAAAAGACGGTTAGTAGTACGTGCCTGACCACGAGAGAGAGAAGTTGATAAGGCAGAAGGGAGAAGACGAGATTGGGATGTGTGACAGCGGTAGAGGCGTTCTGGCATAATGGTGTGTCAGACTTTCATCTAAAGGAAATTCTGGTTGTGAACTTCCTTGACACGGCTATATGGAGATAGTCATTAATCAGAAGAATACACCAAGTCGGCCAGTACGAGACACCGCTACAGCGAACATCAGCTGTGAGAGTGAGTCGTGACTGCTCGCTCTGAATAAGAGCAGATATGGACATCAGGAAGTAATGGAAGACAACTCAGGATCGGAGGATAAGTTGGACATCACTGGTTGAGTATAATCGTCTAGACTTTTTCTTATTGTTTGGGGAGTGAGAAAATTGAGATATTCCTTTTTTTTGTAAGGATGGTTTCTAAGTAATGTGTGGCGATTAGACGCCGTATCGTATGATAAAAGAATAGAATAGGAACATAGAAGTGAGAATTCTAGAAGTAAAGTGATGAAATCCAGTAATCCAACTATTTTCTATTTCTGGTCTAAGTTAATTATGAAAGAGCAGTCAAGAGCCTAACCGCTGAATGCCAAAGATAGATCTCTTCACTTTGGGGTTTTATGGGTGATTGTTCCACGAATGAATACATAGCTAGGGGCAGTTGGTGATGCTCATATAAACTTTGTTATTTTTGAGACAGGACGCGAGGGGAGTAAGGAAGAAAGGTAATTAAGGGGCATGCTTAGTACTTCTTACGAGGGCCCCTCCCACTTGGGTTTCTTTCAGGTGACGGGTGACTATCTATAAATAGATTTCATGCTGGCCTGTAGTGTTAAGTTATGTTTTTTATAGAGATTTATCTACAAGCGAAGGTGTATGGAATAGGGTAGAGGGGGATAAGAAGTGGAAAGATTGAAGGGCAAAAGGAGGCCTACGAGTGGTAGTGCAGTAGGTGTGTACCATTGGAAAATTTACATGTTAGGGTAGAAGTAGAAGTCACTACAGGGGTTATAGAGAAGCTTACTAATCTGGGCGTGAATTAGTTTCAGTTAGAATTCTAGGGAATTTAGAGACAAAAGAAGATTGGGTGCCCATGCTGAAGAGTAGTAACTTAAGAAGTAGGAAAACTAGAATAACCACCAAGTGAATTAAATCAATGGTATAAGCTGAAGGGAACTCTACTTAAAGAAAGAAAGGGGTTAAAAGATAATAGCTGATGATTGGTTAGGTTAGAAAGAGGAGAATAGGTAATTACGAGTAGTGTACTGATGATAAGTAGTTTATGAACAAGTACTAGAGATTGTAAGGGTGAGGTGAGGGAACGCCTGAAGTATCCCGAATCAAACAAATAAAATCTGGTAGTAGGCAAGGCCTATACTAGTAACATATAAAGAAAAGAAATTTATGAGAGATTGTGAAAGCCATCGATGTTGGAGGCGAACAACGGCCCCACGTGCCTCTAGGAGAGAGTGTCAGGGACCTCTGACATCGATTTACAAAATTTTATTTTTGTTTGCGGCCCATTAATATTTTCCCGGTTGCAGGAGAGGAGTCAGATTGTTTGTAACTCAAGATCTAGACGCCGCTCCTGTATCGGTGGTCTATCGCCACAGTCACTCTGTGGGTATAGGCCTAAACTTCTATTTCTTTCTTCATGAGACTGTCTTTCCTATCTATCTTTAAATACAATTCTTCATGGACTAAGATGACTAGTAGACTCGTATAGGAGACATAGGTGGGATTATTGAGTGTAATCTGTAGAGTTAAGGACTGGATTATGAATTGAAAACCTTTATTTATTCCCCCCCAAAAAAAAGGTATAATATATATATTGAACTATCCTGAAGTTGCAAATGTAAATGACTACACAAGTCAGTAGTAAATTAGAAGAATAATACAAGACGTTCTAGTAGATACCTGGAAACAAAAAAAAAAAAGAAAGAAGGTTAAAGTAATTAATTAGGGATTTGTTATTGTTGAACAGAGAACGTACTTATATAGTTAAACTGGGTATACTAACCTTGAATAATTAAATACTATCCTACTAATAAAAATGTTGAATGGTTAATGTTGGGTAAATGTAATTTATTGTACGTAAGATTGTTATTGTTGAAAAAAAAAAGAAAAAAAAAATAATATATTAAATCAATTATGGTTATTGTTATGCAAAGTAAATTAACGTGAAGTTCAGATTTTTGACCCTTATCCTTGTAATGGTTTGAGAGTCGCTGATTTTTGGGCTAAGTTATATACTTTGGTAGTGAGCCCTGAAAAAGGAGAAAAAGAAGAAATAGAGAGAAGCAGAGTAATAAACGAAAGGTAAATCCGAACCCAATTCCCGTCTCCACTGTTAATTTAAAAGCTAGTCGAGAGGCATGTAGATACATAGCCTGTGTATCTATAATTTAATTTGTGACTGGGCTGATACATAACAAAAAAAGAAAAGAGGAAGCGTATTGATGATGGCGCCCGTTAATATAAATTTTCATCAATATTATCAAGACTGGGTAAATTGTTAAAAGAAAGAGAAAGTAGACTGAGAGTAGGAAATTTGCAATCACCCGGTGACAGAGGTAGTTGTACTGAACGTTGGAATGTGGACTATGCAGGCAGTGTTATGATGACACGACAGGTGCATGAGTGACCTTGTTTTGTAGGAGTTCAGTAAACTTATATACTACGATTGAGAATAATCACATATTAGTCGTCACAGAATTTTGGCGAAGATTTAATCCAAGAAGTTAGGGAACTTTATAGCATAAAGTAAGAAAAGCCCATCACAAAATATGGCACTGTGTATTAGAGCTACAGTTAAAAAAAGAAATGTGAAACACATTACTTTCTATATCCTTCGCACTCTAACTGAGAGTAAGTGGCTGAATTGCGGAATTGTGCATTCAATGACTAAACTTCATTCAAAGACGTATTATTCGTGCTGCAAAACTTAGCTGAGTTTATGTACGAGATATGATAGGTTATAGGCCTAACTTTAGATAATTATTTATTATTATTATTATTATTTATTATCCGAAAGTTTGACCTTATTTTACCCTAGAGTATATTAAGGATATAGTTATTTACAAACAAAGATATAATACATCTCTAAATATTAAAGCATAATAAAAAAGTCTCCGTGGCGCTACATCCCTGAAGGGACTAGGACTCCACCCTAGTGATGTTTCGTCTACCATAGGCAGATGGCAGGATTGGGGGCATGTGGTCAGTATTCCAACACCCACAACCGTCCGTGACGGACTAAAGCATAACCTAATAATTATATGTATATTAATTACAGTGGATGAAATATCTAACAATATAATGATTATAGTTATTTACAAATTTTATAATACATGCCTAAATACTTAGGTCTTACTAATAATCCATTTGTACCATTCATAACAGGAAGATACACAGCTGAGGAGATCTATACAGTAGTGATGGGAGTCCTTGAATGAAATAATTGGAATTATTCTATTCTTAAAGGTTCTTGAGATATCAAGAATGGTGTAAAATTATTCGAGTAATCATTCGAATGACTGAATGCTACGAAAAGCCCCGAAGTAGGGACGATTCTCAGCAGTTGTACCACGTCGGTAACTTCGTTAACGCAGTATAAGTTTTGCAGGTAAAGAAGGCATATATATGAACGCACAGATACCATGCGCAGAGGACAGTTCGATGTTGCCAGATTACTGATTCTTAACAAAAATTGAACGGCAGACGAGACATCGTGCTGATCTAATGGATCTTTACTCTGTGAACACTAGTAGAAGTAAAGGTCCCGCACGAAATCAGTGCCGATTGCCTACGTCATTGCATTATGTTTACGTGGGGACTGTATCGTCGACTGGTATGCAACCTATCTCTCTCGCACAACAGTACCTCCCTTTCCATTTGTAAAGGCCAAGCTACCTCTCTCTCTCTCTCTCTCTCTCTCTCTCTCTCTCTCTCTCTCTCTCACAAAAGCATGTCTCTCTCTAGCGAGTAACGGTCGTCATCGGCACAGATTTCGTGCGAGATCTTTACAACGAAATTAACGAGATATCTGACAGCGCTGCATGAAACTACTATTGGATTGTGGTTCGCAGTTCAGGCAAGCCATGCCCAATGCGGGAACTAATAGCAGTAGATCTTGTGACGCGATTCAATTGCTGAGCTGAACCCTCGAATAACGATTTGAGATATCAACCGAGTAGTTTTTAGTTCTCGGCTACCGATGTCGCATCGCGAGAAGTTCTCGGATATTGCTTTCATCCGATAATTTTTTCATTCGAATGATCATTTGATTCTTTATATTACTCGAGAACAGAATACTCTTTTTTAAAAATCATTCGATTCTGCTCATCACTGGTATAGGCTACAGAGTTTTACTCCATATCTGCTATATAAAATTAACAGGAACCGTTTGTGATTAATCTATTTCAGATTATATAAAAAGTATAAGGGTCTTGACAAATCGGTTGGGAAATCATAAATCATCGTGCATTGGAGGCAGCGTTCATGAAGACTACATACTTAAGCAATTTATAAAATATTCAGTCATCAATCAGCTAGACCGAGGATCCGGTACAGATACACCTTCATGCCAGATTATCATCCAAGACGTAAAAAGCATATAGATGTAACTGCTGCTGTTCACGATCAGATAATTACGAGTAAGTCAAAAGACGGATATTCCCTTTCTTATCCCGCCTGAAGAACCCTCTATATACTTTACATAGGAGTGTCGAAGCGTAAAACGAATGAGGAAAACTCCCAGGAAATATAAATGTAAGTTATAATTCTGGACAGTTGGTGTTAAATGTTTTTCAGTGGAGACCGAACTTTATAAATAACGTTAATTTAAAATAATAATAATAATAATAATAATAATAATAATAATATTCTAATATGTACAAAATATAATGAAAAAAGTTTGCAAAATTATAAGAAAAATTTTAGGTGAAAGTACAAAATCCGTTGTAAGGACATTTCCCTGAGTAAGTCAGATCATCACAAAAGTGACACAATTTTAGTTAACGAAAAGACATTCGTTCCTATTAACTTTTGAAGTAATTTCATTCTGGCAGGTAAGTGAATTAACGAACGAAAATTGACAATGCCTTTGAATATTAAATTTAGTTCCAGGCATTGGAAAAATCTTCTAGATTCATAAGCTGATGGTTTTTTCAAGTATAGATCTAAGCAAAAAGGGACAGACGAAAACGTTGTAACAAAGGAGAAGCTTCAATCAATTGTTACTACTCTTGACTTAAGTTATGGGTCTACATGGCATAGAGGGTGCAACACAATTAACAGCAATATATTCAAATGCCATCAACAGATGTTACGATAACATTACACAGTATGCATATACAGCTGTATGTTCATTACCGGATGTGATTCCTTCTCTCCTTCCCGTATGCCTACAGACTGACGTCTTGATTAGCCTAAATCATGTCAGTGCTTTATCGCATGAATTATGGGGCGTTATAGAAGAGCACAGACAGAAACTCAAGGTGTTTTCTCTTACTAAGATATGCATGGCATCGTACCTCCCTTTTTATCTCCCAATCCCTATTAGAATATATATATATATATATATATATATATATATATATATTTTTTTTTTTTTTTTTCGCGCATGAGCCCATGTAGGACTACCCAAAGTACTTAGAAGCGTTTCTGTGTTTTCCTTTGACTCCATATTGCTTTCATCCTTTGGCTGTGAGCTTCCTTCCTCTCGTTTGTCCATGTTGTTCCAGTTTTTTTCTTCGGTCTGTCCTCTTGGTCAACTTCCCGCTTATGCACCTTAATTCTAAAGCTATCTCTTTTTAAAATATCTTCTGGAGTAATTTCTGCCAGTTTTAAGTCTTTTTTACTTCACCAATCCATTTCATAGTATCTACTTTTCCTTTACTTCTGCTTTCATGTAGAATTTCAATATTTATTTACTGAGCCTATTTGAATTCATTCGTTTAATAGGTCCATAAAATTTTAACCTTCGTTTTCTTATATCACTATGAATGTCTGTATATGTTTTTATTTCCTTTTTACTCCTAAGTCTGTATTCTTCACCTAAGCTTCGTGGACCTAAAATTTTTCATATAATTTTGCACTCTTTTTTATTATATTTTCTACTTATTAGATTATTATTATTATTATTATTATTATTATTATTATTATTATTATTATTATTATTATTATTATTATGAACGTTATTCATACAGCTCGGTCTCCACTGAAAACATTTAACACCAACTGCCCGGTTTAACACGTAGATATTTACACGTATATTGCAATTTCGCGCTCTAATTTACTTGACATGAAAACTCAGTATGTTGAAACGGAGCGTGGGCGTAACATTTTAGGATGTCAATAGCCGTGCAATATCGACTTTGGTTCGGGAATTTCTGTCAATAAAGAGCAAACGACAGCTTCCTCTTTCACTTATCTACCGCCAGCCATTTTAAACTGTTGTGTAAAAGCGTATTATGTTTGTTGGTCAGTCGAAAGTTACGGTGTGACGTAGAGAATTATCACTATTTTTAGTTAACGAAATTAAGGGATGCATCTGCCAAGGAGTACCGCGACAAGGAACAAAGAACAAGGAACTGACCGAAATAGTTTATTGTACGAGAAAAGACAGAAAAAATTGCATCCCTCGAGTCAGAGGATAGCCGAGAAATTCAGAAGCCTCAGAACTCAGAAGAATAGAAAATTCGGAAGTTGAGTGGATGAAATATACCACTCCAAGTGGTTTGCGTTTGTTGCAATGTCCTTTATAAGGAGAAGTAAGAGGGCCATCCATATAGTAAGTTTCCCTGGGGCCGTTTACAGAAACAAAATGAAATTTCATGGAAATGTTTACTGCAATGAATACAGCAATTGTTAAGCTATTTTTCAACATATTCGCCACCTGAATTGATACATTTTTCATTCCGTGGGACCAACGTTCGAATAACTGTGTCGGAGAAATCTGCCGCCTGGGATTTGAACCACTGTATGACAACCATTTCCGCCTGTCTGTCATTCTCTGTCATTTTTTTGAGGTGTAGGAAAAGATGGAAATCACTGGGGGCGAGGTCCGGGCTGTAAGGTGAATGTTTAAACACCTCCCAGTCAAACTTCTGTAGGAGACATGCTGGGAGGTATTTAAAAATCCACCCTACAGTTCGGATCTTTCTCCCACTGATTTCCATCTTTTCCTACACTCAAGAAATGACAGAGAATAACTAAGAAACGGACATGGTTGCCACACAATGGTTCAAATCCCAGGCGGTAGACTTCTCCGACACAGGTATTTAAACCTTGGTCCCACGGAATGAAACATGACGTGTTGAAAAATAGCTGAACACTTGCTGTATATGTTACAAGAAATATTTTCATGAAATTGTGTTTTTTTTCTGTAAACGGTCCCATGGAAACTTACTTTATGGACGGCCCTCATAGTTCCCCTTATAAAGGACATTGCAACAAAGGCAAACCACTTGGAGTGGTAGATTTCATCCACTCTGCTTTCGGATTTCCTATTCTTCTGAGTTCTGAGGCTTCTGAAGTTCTCGGCTATCCTCTGAACGGAGGGATGCAATGTTTTTTTTTTTCTAATTTTTTTTTATTCGATGTCTTCTCCCTTACAATAAAATATTTCGGTCAGTTCCTTGTTCCTTGTTCAATGTTGCTTACTTTACTTGAGTTTACAGGTCGTACTGTTAAATCTAGCAACATTAGTGATCTCTAGCTCGAGAATCTTACCATGTCCAATCGTCATGCCGTAATGTTTACAAAACCTATTGAATTACACAGACCAACAACCATTTTAGTGCCTTAGAATTTATATTTATTCTTGAGTATATTTAGGTCGCTGATGCCAAATGTGCCATTATAGATTTTCCCTATCAGTTTTAGTTTTGTGAGATATGGTATTACCATTATGCATATTATCCCATTTTACGTTTGATATAAATAAAAACAGTGCCTATTTTTAGCTTCTAAAATCATGTGAAGAAAAAACAACACACTAACATTACATTAGCATTACAACAACAATATAACATGGGGTCTTAAAAAAATTGATATTATCACATATTGTACGGTCGTTTATGACCATGTCAATTTCAGGGCCATAAAATAATCCAGCTTTTAGTTTTTCTGTACTTCTTACAGTTTTCGTCCTTCGTGCCCAAAGGATGGTCAAGAACCTTCACTAGCTATATTATCAAGCAAGATTTTGTTTCGCTAGACTAAGAGTTCACGAATAAAATCTATATAAAGTAAAGCGGGTAGAGAAAAACTGTTTACATATTTGGAATAAGCACTCTAAACAAAAAGTTATTTTTTGTTGGGCTGTGTTATGTAGACAATGCATGTCTCAATATTGATAAGAAATGAATTTAAGAAATAATATCATGGTAGTAGAAACAGCACCTATTTCTAAAAACATAAGAATTGGTACCAATGAAATAGAAATATTTGGGTACAAGAATAACAGAAGATTGAAACATAATTCTGAAATCAAAGTAAGATAGAAGGAGCTAGGACCTTTTTCGGAAAAATGAAAAGAAAAATATTGATACAAATTTAAGGTAGAACTATAGAAGAAATTACTGTTATGTAGTCCACACTTAGCTACATGGCATGGGATCATGAACTCTTACAGAAGATTACGCTTTTGAGTTAATCGGCAATAACCACCCCGCAGTTCACTACCTGAAAATTCCTTACATAATAACACAGTAGTTAATCTGAAATGTTCTCGCCTAATAATAATGGAATTCGTATAGGCTGACGTTTCACCTTACTGTAAATACAATAAGTTACATAAAATAAGCAGAATAGGCTAAAGGATATGAAACTTTGTACAAAGGCAGAGATTTACATAATCAAATGCCAGGAGTAACATTCCTAGAACCAATAAAACGTGGCATATGTTCCTATTTAGCGATTACTTAGCCATTTTATTTTTGTTGTTGTAGAATTTATATAATGTTTTAATGTGTTATTAGAAGCATGTAATGAAAATATAAAACCATGAAAATGAATAATACTACGCTAAATTGCACAGGAGATAG
Organism: Ectobius pallidus; assembly: GCA_964059195.1. NCBI lineage: Eukaryota > Metazoa > Arthropoda > Insecta > Blattodea > Ectobiidae > Ectobius > Ectobius pallidus. The sequence goes on from CAXKWD010000007.1 coordinate 99,000,182, forward strand.
CGTATGGCAAAACAATATCGATATATCGAACGTTGCCAAATCCCCGATAGTCGCGCTGCGTGGTGATTAGACTAATCTCACTGCTAAAATAATATCGTGTTATCAACACTGTATTCATTAGGCCTATAGTATGAGATTTGAAATGCCTCACCACACATACAAATAATTATTATACATTATTCTCATATCTCCTTTTCCTCATATGCAGCTTACACATACCCAATCACTCTGATCGATTAATTACTATGTTAAATGTGTTCGATCAAAGAAGCTACAGCAATGGTCTTTAACCTTTTTAAAACTAAAGCGCCATTTTTTGGTGAAAGACTAGGGGGCCGCATTCATTATTGATGTATTAATAGTATGATTCATAACACAAATATATCACAATTATATATCAATGCCAGTAAGGATTACTTAATATTATAGTGCTACTTGTGGGTTTTATATTTTGTCTTCCACTTTGAAATGTGATTTGCATTCCTCAATAGCGAAACACTGTATTTAAAATTAGTATTTGTTTATGTAAAATCACGTGAACGTAGATGCGATAAAATAAATGTGATAAAAATAAAACAGTAAAGTTATAACTATAGACAACTGCGATTTGTTAAAATTCCACCTATTCTTATATTGTATTGATCATGATTCGTGAACTACATAGTGAACAAAGAATATTTATTATAATCTCGGTAATAAAGGTTTTGCATATATTCTGTAATACTTTCAGAGCTGCCGTTTTGGGATATATAAGCTATAACAAGCGACACCATCACCGGACTTTAAATTTGAAATCAATGCAAAATATTCAGTAGAACAGCAGGCTTCCATAAATAATCTCTCTCTATATATATATAAGAGGCTTTGTCCTGACAAACTGACTGACTGAGTGACAGAAAATCAACGTAGAGCCTAAACTGACTGAGTGACAGAAAATCAACGTAGAGCCTAAACTGACTGAGTGACAGAAAATCAACGTAGAGCCTAAACTATAATAGGTAGAGACTTGGAATTTTGACAGTACCTTCGTTTCATAATGTAGGTGCTCACTAAGAAAGGATTTTGAAAAATTTTGATTTTAATTGCCAAAAATCAAATGTTTTTGAGAATACTTAATCCCTTTTTAAAACTGAATTATCAAATCCTAATCACAGTTCACATGAAAACAGTGTATTGTTGGCAATCTTTACATAAGGCTTTGGAAATAAATGAAACAATACTTTGAAAACTAGAGAAGGTATTAAAATGTATATTTGGGTAAATTATGTATCTCAAAATTTTGTAGATGATGTAAAATAATCAGTAAATTCAACCTTTTAATCGAAATGTTCGAATTAATCAATATGTTCTTTACTGCTTACAAGTTTCGCGGGCAAAGCCTTAATGGGGAAACACGGAATGATTTGGACGAAAAACATTATGCGGGGGTTTATTGGGCTAGGGAACTCTAATCTGAGGTCTTTTTTTCCCCGGGTGGCGCACTTTGATCGTAAAATGCACCTCGAAACCAGGTTTTGAGTTTTTTTAAATTATCAATCGTTATAATAAAATTGTTTATGCATGATTTGGGTAAGGTTCATGAATCTATGGTTCATTTTAATAGTTTCATTTGGAATTTGTATGCCCATATGGTAGCATAAGATTCGTTTTGTTCGTTTAGTTATATTTTTAACGTTAAAAAACAGAATTAAGATTAAAATTACTTAATTCCTCCAATTTATGCAAAAACAATGTCAGTGTTAATAAAAATAATGTTTTAATTATTTTTCTGTTAAATAAATGATTGAAGCACAATATCTAGCAACTGAGTAGGTAATCGCGGGCGAAGCCGCGGGTACCCGCTAGTGTAATTATATATTTTGTTACAGGGGTTATTTTATAGATAAATAAAAACAAATAGAAAGTTAGGAACTTATTTTTACAATAATAATAATAATAATAATAATAATAAAGTAGAGAGGATAGGTTTAGCATGGTAGAGATTAGGTATCCGGACGTGGAAAAATACAAGAAAGAATATGAGAAAGGAATGTGTCCATTTTGCAGTTCAAATGAAAATGCGGGAGAAATGTTTTTGATAAGAAATTCTTAACAACGTGGAAAATAAAAAATTAATACAAAAAGGAACAAGCTTTAAAAAAAATAGGCAAAGTATTATTTTTGATAAGAAAGAAATGGCTATAAAAATATGGAAGTTTCAACCTAATGAGGTAAAATGTTTTATTGCACCATTGAAAATTCATTGTTTGAAACTTGTAATTGCAATGTTTTGATATTGTGGATTGGTTTACGCACAGAGCGCCTGCTGAATGCGACTAGACTACTTGCACAACAAATTCTACAAAATTGTTGTGCGGGTAGTCTAGTCGCTTGCAGCAGGCGCGCTGTGCATTGGATTGTGAATCGACGGGGTAGGAGTTACAATGATCTAAGTCAGGGGAAGTCAACTACGTCTTGTGATGACGTTTGTGGAGCAAGAGCATGCGGATCCCATGTGTGTGACGTCAGCAAGAGCGCACGGTAGTAGGGGTGTTTAGAGTACGCTAGATTTAGGTACTAGAGGACCTATTCACTTTAGCTCTGTGGGTAGAACAACTTCTGGTTGGAAATACGGAGCATTTTTCAAAGTTAATGCAAGATGCGATCCTGATAGTGTTCTCTCTGCAGAACATGTGTTAGTTCTGCAAAAATTCTTCTTCAGTTCGAATCGAGGTTTCAGGATGTGGAAAACCTTTCTCCAATATTTAAACTTTTTGCTACCCCATATTTAGTTAATGTCAAAGACGTTCCTTGCCCGTATCAGTTGGAACTGCTAAACTTACAATGTGACGATCTGTTAAAGGACAAATACGAACGTAAAGTGGTCTTGGGTAACTTTTACAGAAATTTCTCTGAAACCAGATTCCCGAAACTTGCCGCACGAATATTATGTAATTTTGGATCGACATATGTGGCCGAACAATTTTTTTCACGAATGAAATGTGCAAAGCTCAAATCAAGAAGTACATTGTCAAATCACAACCTAAATGTAGTCTTCGATTAAATATTGCTCAAACATTACGTCCCAACATTGATAAACTTGTTAAAGAAAAAAGAGACAGGAAAGTCAGAAAATTGTTACTGTAATCTTGTATCATCTAAGGTGCAGACGAGCTTGTATGGTAATTAATTCAGTTCATTTTTTTAATTATTTTTATAGTAGTGAATTATGTTAATTCAAATGATAGTAGGCTATTGTCTATTTTTGTCAAAGAACATAGATTTTGTGGAAAGGCAATTGTTCTCACAGAATAGAAAAATAGAATCATTTATAATATGTTAAACTACTGTGCTGTAATTAACCGATAAACTATCAAGAAAATCGATTGATGTTTCATTAACTCGGAAACACGTATTACGTAAGTTCTAACCCCCTAAATTCCCCCTGCCCGCAATACTAATACCTCTCTCTTCCCCCCTGTTCACTGATGCCTACATTTCACATACTCCTCGCAGAGGTACAACGCGAGCAGTGAGTGCAGAAAGCAGTGACGTCACAGAGCAACCTTCTGTCTTCCCCTGATCTAAGTAAATGTGGGTTGTCTACCAAGAGCTAAGAGTTGTTGTGAAATGATATGGTTTGTCCTAGATGTACGTATTCGTCTACATATTCTATATCTTTTGTTCCTAATTTTATGTCGATTTCATCTTTGTATGTCATAACTTGGGTTTTGTTCATATTTATTTGTAGTCCTGCTTGTTGTCATAGTGTCTGAAGTTCACAAAGCATAGTTTCTAGTTCTTTTTCTGAATTTGCAAATAATACAACATCATCTGCGAATCTTAGGTTTGATAGTTTCTTCCCATATATGTGTATTCCTTTGTTTTGCCGTTTAATTGGCGGAATGTTTCTTCTAATAGGCATGTAAATGATTTAGGAGATAACGGGTCACCTTGTTTGACGCCTCTTTGCAACTTGAAGAGTGGGCCTTTTTTATCCGTTTTTATCTTTGCATAGCTGTGCAAATAGATGTTCGCCAGTAGTCTGATATATTTATTTTGCATTCCTTGATTTTTCAACGCTCTAAGAACATGATGTTCCACGTAGTCGAAAGATTTCCGAAAGTCGACAAATTCTTGGCATTTGGCATACTGTTTGTAGGTGATCGACAGTAGAGAATCCTGCTCTTTGCCTGCTTGTTCAGATGGCTGGTTCTCATCTAGTACTTTGGTCATTCTTCTGGTTAAAATTTTAGAGAACAATATATTAACATTCGATGAAAGACTGATTGGGCGATAGTTATTAAGGTCGTTTTTGTGTCCCTTTTTATTCAATAATATAATAATAATAATAATAATAATAATAATAATAATCGTGCTTTATATCCATTGGTGTGGGATTTTCTCTTGGACGATAATATCATTGAAGATTTGTTATAATGATTTTGTGATAATTTCTTAGCTCAATTGAAGACATTCGTTGGCAATCCCATCCTCACCGGGAGTTTGTATTTTTTTTAAATTACATATTATTAACTGCAATAACATTTAAAGTATTTATGCATGACTATGCAACAATGACATCAATCGTACGGTTTTGTGTTTATCTTGGTATGAAATAAATCCTTCTCTGCTTCACGACCTTTCTTATTTATAGCTAAACTGAAGCAAAGAGAAAATATATTACTCGCTGACTTTTGTAGTTCCATAAAAGAAAAATATACAAAGGTTCTTTTAGAGACAGGTTGAGTTGTGGACCTTGTTTGCTTTAGACCACGGACTTCTACAACAAGATACATATAAAACGAAACATTACATGGAGCAATAGTGTTTGTAACGTAAAACAATTTACGGTACATGAAGCGGGAAGGGGTTGAACCTGTTAACAGCGGCCATAACAGCCCTGTGGCTCTGAATTAGAGAATGGATTCATGGTTGTAAATTGGAGCTCTATTGTTAAACTTTAATGTTTAGAGGGTGGGGAGACAAGGGTTGTTGTGGGTCAAAGCAGAGTGATTCTGAGCATGCTCCTACAACTTAACAATTAAAGACGAACTGAATTACGTAATAAATCCATCGCTTATGAGCAGACATGAAATAATACCTCAGGCCTTTGACCTTGTTTATGCTACTTGCAAATAAATTTAACAAAACAACATAGTAAAAGTATTTGCTATTAGCGATCTTGAAAAACGATAAAGGTTGCTGCAATGGGGAAGGAAAACATAAATAGTTCAGCATGACGTCTGAAGTTGATGGGAAGAAATCCATCCTTATGATAAAAATAAGCAATTTAATACGTCAGAATGCATACTGAAAGGTCTTCAACAGTCTGAAATTCCACATATCTAATCTACTTTTAAATATGATACTGTATGTATGAAAATATCTCCTGATATTTGTTTAGATTATTATGAACATAAACTGACACTGTAATGTAGTAACTAATGTTCACCTTATATCACAAAGAATAGTAAATAGCAGAAATCTCTATCGGGTACAAGGTTACACTATTAATCTGAAAATTATTGTTAGTAAAAATTTAGGTTATATCTTAGGAAAACCTGAAAATATGAAAGAGAAAACATCCATAGGAATTAAATTGTAATTAACAAGATATATTGAAATTAGAATACATCAATTATTACATTAAAAATTTATACCTTAGGCACATGGCTATGGTATAGTCATGAATATTTGTATTAAAATTATTCTACCCAGTTATACAGTATTGGTTACAATAGTCATGGAGTGTATTGTCATAAAGTAGTATAATGTGGATATGTAATTATATCCCAAAATCAGGCCAATGATACCAGACGACTATTTTCTTTACTTATCAACTAATGGTAACTATTCAATAATTATGTTATCAATAGTTTAAAAAAGAGATAAAATTATATAGAAACCCTAAAACAGTTTAAAAATTAACTTTGGTCTTGGGCACTTTCGTCACAAATAAAATCATCACTGGTTATAAATTGTTCGTTGTACAAAATGCTGGATGCTAAGAAAAAGAGACTTCCAGGCACAATTCTTACAATGGTAGATGTTCTAATACAGGGAGGCCATTTTATGCGGAAACGTTTTAACAGCGTTGCCCCTGCTCACACTTTCCCCGCTGTTGTGCTTGCACCGGCGGGGACCGTGTTCCATTATTACCGGCAAATCAAGACTTTAGAAACAATACAAAATAGAATAACTCAAGCAATTTATTATCAAAATAGGCCTACATGTAGAGGCTTATTACTCACCATTTATTTGAGATACTGTCAGCAGTAAGACATGCCTCACATCGTTTAAACAAATTATTTGCCACTTTCTGTAATTCCGCTTCGGTAATACACTGCACTGCGGCAGTGATGCGAGGTTTCCTCACAAAATGGACTCACTGTATATGCAATAGCCTATCCGTGTATCAATTTATTCTTTCTGCAATTGTCGAAATTGTCGAAATTGTGCATTTCGGCATGACTTAATATGCCATCTTCAGTCCTAAAAATTAATGAGAGAAAATCAATAAATAAGTCACTTTAGAATGTATTGGACTAAGTAATAGACTCTACTGTGTGAATTGGTGGCGATATTAAAAATGTAACTTACTAACCTGATTGATCCAGACTGGTGTACTTGGACATCCAGCTCCAGTGAGTACTAGTTTGGTTCTAGTTTCTGCGATTTGCTATACTTTGTGGTATAAAGTGGACATTAGTTACTACATTATATTTTCACCACAAACGGTATGAAGTTCATCAATTATAAACTAACAGCCCAAACAAACAGTATAAAATTCAGAGTCAATATTTAGCATGACACTTTTTCTAGGCCGTAAATAACAACGTTGGAGCTCTTGTGATGGCATTCAGGTTGCATAGCATTGTGAATCTGCTTCTTTCATCTTACAGCACAACTTGGTGGTACAAAATGTTGACGCCTGAAGACATCTTCGTCGATGAAGATTAACTGTTTGCCCCAAATGAATTACAAAATCGTTACGGCGTTACTGCAGGAAAAGAAAATGAAGAGATGATGGGGAATTTTCTACTGAATGTGAAATAGCTCAGATTAAAATATCTGCAAATTTGGGATCGGGGGTGGGGATGAATAACGGAAATAAACAATTAAAATAACGGGTGCATTAGTAGGCTTACGTGTAATATGTTAAACTATGAGTTAGGTTGGAATGGGTAGGCTTAGTATGTTTGTGTGTATATATCAATATACTCTTTCCTCGTGTATTGTGAAAGCACACAGGTGCCTGCAGACCCATTCGAATGTTGAATACAATCATATAGATGCATAAGTACTGAATTCCATAGTTTGTCTGGATTCATTCAGTTTTTTTCTGTATTTTTTATTTCAAACTTAAACTGTCTTAAATTATGGAATTGCATTAGTTGAAGAAATACCACAGTGATTCAGCTCATTTTATTACATAACATAAATCAGTCGTATTTTACATCTTCTTGCATCGCATGCCGCTTTACTTCAACATGCGGGGTATGTGGCAACCATCTATAAATCAAGTATAAAGTTGGTGTCAGAAGCGAAGGTTTTCACGTAGGTGTTCGATTAATACATTAATACCGTACTAAAGATAAACCCTATGTCATAGAAATAAAGAGTAAAGTATAGAAATTGATCTCGTAGAATCTTCTATATAACAAATGTCTCAATTTATTCGTCAGGAGTTGTATGCCACGACATGGTTGGATGTGATTGTGTTAGGATGTAGCAATTCGGTGCACTCCTGAATATATTTTCCTTATCTAAAACTGGTCAGTCACTAGAAAATAATGAGCGACACGGAATTTAATGCTGAGGATTTTGCTTCATTAAATTTTCTTTATCAAATTAGAATTCATGAAAAGCGATGCGTCGTAGGGGATGCACTTGCTCCTCTCAAGCAGCGGGACCAGGTTCGAATCCTAGTCAGGACAAGTTACCTAGGTGAGGTTTTTTCTGGTGTTTTCTCTCACCTGTCAGACAAATGTCGGGTAACTTTAAGCCCTTGTGGTCCCCAGATATCATCTGGCCGTCATTATCATCTTCATCCCATCCTCGCCTTGTTTGGAGTCAGTGTGTGTCTCGTCCTATGTGTTCGTGTTGTCTCAGAGGTGGTCCCGGCATTGGGCTGATCAATCATCCCGGGAGGCCCTCCATGTTCTTGTATGGTCAAAAAAAGTATGTATGTGATCCATAGAAATCCCTCTCCCGACAGGTCGCATCCCTATAAGGCCCGGGCGACTAGGGCATCATAAATGTACCTAAAAGGGGGAGGTAAAACTAAGGTAAAGAAAGAAAGAAAGAAAGAAAGAAAGAAAGAAAACCGATGCTTTCTTAATGACCTGAAAATTGAATCAACAAATCTCAGATAAGTTATTATGTAACATAAAGTGAAAACATATCAACTTCAATTTTGTCTATGAAACCGAGAATATCTGAAATACGAAGGCAGCCATGGAAATTAATAGAGGCAGTAAACGTTTAGATAGATACCGAGTGGATTATATCGAAATGGTAGTTTGTTATTTAAGTAAACTGATGTTACAAAGTGCCAGAATGCTTTTGTTTAAACAGTGATACTTTGAATTATGATATTCTGAAAATGAAATATTCTTAATCGATTTCCGAGTTAAGCTCCAGATCGATTCTTTAAGCAGGGCTTACGGGCTTACCCTCAACTTTAAGTCCGTCCATCATTGTCTGGTTCAAACTCTATACAAAAAATCCTTGAACTGCTCAAATTGACCTAAGATTTCTCTGTGGGCGAACCAAATTAAATGATGTACAATTTGGCTTATGACGTGATAGAAGACGTGGAAAGAACTTTTAACAAGAATTTGACAAATTTCAATAATATCAAAAATAAACTTAAACTAAACTAGACAAACTACTTGCCAAATTAAAAAATTCCTGAGTCAGATCGAAGATGCAAAATAATATGGAGTTCCTCTCCCTCTAAACTGTTGTTGCAAGAACTGCAGTAATGAGCTCCTTTTTACTGTATTTGACTGAAATTTTTTAATCCTGGTGATTATTATCATAGCCTTAATGATTTAAGGGTTACTGGCTCACTAATATGATTTATGTTAAGAGCATATACATTTGAGCCGGTAGTTTCAGCCGGACCTACAGTTATAAGCACAGATCCCGGACCTCAGATTATTATTCCTTATTTGTGGGTGTGTGTTTGCTTAATAATGTTTAGAGGCCTCTCGAAAGTGGTATATCTTTCTAGTGTTATTTTCGCTGGTTGTATAGTGTGATCCATATAAAACTGAACACTTAGCAGAAATATGCAACTGTGCTTTGGGAGATTCCGAAGTATATAAAGTTCCCGCACGAAATCTGTGCCGATTACCTACGTCATTGTGCATTATGTTTTCGTGGGGACTGTAGCGTCGATTGGCCTGCTACCTATCTCTCTCGCACAACAATGCCTCCCTTTCTATTTGTAAAGGCCAAGCTACCTCTCTCTCTCTCTCTCGCACAATAGCATGTCTCTCTCTAGCGAGTAACGGTCTCATCGGCACAGATTTCGTGCAAGATCTTTATGTTCTTTTAATTCATGCACTACATGTACTCTGTATGCTCGTAAACCTGCTTTCTTTGCAGATCTCTGACATGTAGCCTGTCTCCTTGCTCAACCGGCAACCGATTTCTTTGGTGAGTTTACATCATCAACACGATCTTGACTCATTGCAGGTCTTTTTTCCCAGTCTCCTTGAGGAGAGAGCCAGTTGTCTCCAACTTTCTTTCCATGGATAAAACTGTTGCCCTTATTGGAACATTGTGCACATTAAATTGTCATCGAAATGCCCGTTGTGTTCCAATCAATGAATTTGTCTGCCAATATGTTTTCACAAGAAAAACACGCTGCCGAATTGAGAACTGCATTTTCGTTTGTGACTACAAAACTAGAGACTGGAAACTAATAAATTGTCATAAGGCAACACTGATTTTAGGGGTACCAACATTAATACCAATATCGATTCTCCAAAAGCCACTGAGATCATAAAACCCAATTTTATTATTTTTCAGAAGGGAAATTGTCTTTAAAAGTATTCAGTTTTATATGGATCACACTTGTACTTGTATAGTAGAAAACTGATGGCCAAGTAATTTCAATCCGATCTTCACATCAAGGAGCGAGGAACACTCTGATTGGTAAATGAGGGGATATGATGCATTATTTCTAATCTGAAAGAAGAGCTGCTATTGTAAATCGATTTAAGCATGAAAAAAAACGCACATCCGCTTGAAACAAGGGTTTAATAGTAAACATGCAACTTCTCAGCTACCGAGGATGAGCGTAATGTAATGCAATTAGAGATTGGTCCTTGATACTTTCGATACCTTGATACTCTCGATATTTGCATGGTATCGGCATTGAGCGATACTTCAGAAAACTAACTCAGTACTTTTTCGATAATTTGGTAATTCTGCAATTTAAGGAAATGCGGTATCTCTTTCTGCTTTTAGTAGTCTACTGAATATAGTAAATACTTCTATTTCTCCTTCAAATGGAGAAAACCACTCTGTGACTTTCGTCTAGTCATAAATAAAGACTTTCCGACTTTTAAAATCCAAACAGAAGAGATTCTTAATTGTTTCGTTTCCTGTCAAAAGTTTCAGTAACAACCAACAAGCAAGCTGATTATTCAAACCCCATTGTAATTTTTGAACAAAAACTTGTAAGTGAACTGTTTAAAAAACTAATTTTAATTTTAATGAAGAGTTTAAAAATAATTATAGGCTACTGATGGTATTAAATTTTGTCTCATTAAATATGCACACTTAATTTAGTTGGTATTACACAGTTCTCTCAACTTTTAATGTTTAATGTGCCTATTTATTGAAACTGGAAATATTGACGGTATCGAGTATCGAGGAAAAAATCATGTATCGGTATCGAGTATCGAGAAAATCTGGTATCGACCCATCCCTAAATGCAATATTATGGAAGTTTCATCAACAACTCTAAATAATACCTATACCTTTCGTTTGGTATATGTCAGGAGCAGAATTGTATTTGAACTTTTGGTGTGATGTGTGATCTAATGTAATCTGCACAGCGGTATTGTTGTGGACAGACGTCATAAAGCTAAACGTCAGCATCAGAGATCATCTTAATGGAACACTGATTAATCTGAGAATGGGTTGGGGCAATGATTAACACAATAATGTTCAATCGGGTGTGCAACAGCAGGGGAGATACGTGAGATCTGAAAGGGAATATTATATGCGGGATCCTAGGAAAATTCATCAATCTGAATCCTATATTATCTATGTTATTATCAGGGCCCGGATTCTGATGACCTAAAATTGTTTGAAAAATGGCCTATAAAATGGTCTTAAATGTTAAAGAAAATGACTTAATAATTACAAAGAATGACCTAAAAACTGATATTTTATTTATAAAAATTATTATTGAGCACACAAAGATATAGAGTAGTTTGTACATAATTCTAAAAACTGTAAATGTAGAAAGGATATTGTAGGTCTAAAAAAATTGTTCTTGATTGGAATATCTGTGAAGAAAAATAAGAAAAATGTTTTTAAAGTAGATCTTACAAAAATGTTGCATTATAATAACCTAGTCATTTATTTAAAGTAAATGCATAAAAATGACAAAATAAGGAACCAAATGACACGAAAATGACAAAATAATGACGTAAAATTGAAATAAATGTGGGTAAAGATATAAAATTGCATAAAATGACAAAAAAAGACCTAATAAAAATGCATTTATATAATCTAGAGGCCATGATTAGGATTTATCTACAAGTTGGCAATGCCTAGGCAGCATCAATAAAAAGATGACATGTCATTAGAATCCGAGCCCTGGTTATTATTATTACTATTATAATAATTATTATTACTATTATCATTATTATTACTATCATTATTATTATTATTATTATTATTATTATTGTTACTATCATCATTATTATTGTTATTTCTATTTCATGTAATATTTCACACATATATATACATTCTGGGATTAACATCTTTCACGGGACAGTTTTCCAAGTGAAGGCTGATGGCACACATTATTCAACAACTCCTAGAAACTGACGAACTATCCTGCATGTAGGGAGAATCGCTGTTTTTTCCATCTGGATAAAGGTGTTCCTCGACAAACCAAGTTGTTCTAACTTCCTGAGTAGCTCATGAGGAACAACTCCTGTAGCGGATATTATAAGAGGGATAATCTGCACCTTCTTTGCTTTCCACAGGTGTTTTACTTCTTCAGCTAACTCCATATATTTCCGCTTCTTTTCCTTGGAAGTTTCCTTTATGTTCCGGGTGTTTGGTACAGCTACATCACATATTGTTATTATTATTGCCATTATTATTGTCGTTATTATTATCATTATTATTATTATTATTATTATTATTATTATTATTGACCGAGCAAAGCCCGGTCCTTTTTTAAGTCGACCGTTCTGCAATTCGTCTGTTTGTCTGTAAATTTGCTACGCAGTCCCGACCAAACGCATTCTTCGATTTTCATTCAATCTGGCATGAAGTTTCCTTTCAATCATTAAAAACTACGTATACGTAAAGATTTTTCTGATTCCGTTTTAAGATGAAGGCAGTTTTAATAATTCGATTTCATGTAATTGTCAGCTTCTTTCAGCTATTGTAGTCAAAGTGTCCATGCTAGAAAATTTGAAAACTACTTTCATTCTCAAGTATAACATTTTCTACAACTTTATTCCAGTACATTTTTGACATAACTCCAGTGGTTTTACAGGAATTTCGTCGGTTTGACTGTAAATTTGTTTGTTATTAAGTCACGACGAAACACGCTCTTCGATTTTCATCCAATTTGGCATAATATTGCTTGAAATAATTATAAACTAGCCTACCCAATGTGTAAGTATTTCAATTTTTTTATTCCATTTCAAATTTAAGAGTAGTTAGATTATTTTGTTCACAGGCATACTAGTTATTATGGACAAATTTATGAGATAATAGATCCGGGATGTTATACAATTTTTGTTCCTGAAAGTGTAATACAGTGGGTACATAGGTTTAAATAACCGTAGGAAATGATTTGGGTTTTGTTTATACAAGAAGAGATAGGATTTTAGCATATTACGTAGAACTTTTGCTTTGAATTTGGCGAGATAGTTTGGGAAGGTGTTTAACGCACATTAAAGACATAGCATTTATATTTATCATTTTTGTCATTAAAATAATTTTATTCTGGTAGAATCATGGTCATTAGGCCTTTTGTTCCATCTACCAGGAAATGAAACAACATAATTCTCACAAAGAAGACCAACAGAATATATTATACAAAATAACAACTACAGGATATGAAAGCTAGTTCTCTTTCTATCATAATCTGTATTAGATGTAACAATAGTCTCACCAGATGACAGCTCGTTAACTGCCGAAAAAATATCTGATTTCACAGTGTATCTCGTTAGTCATTGTGTTTTATAATAAGGTGCTGTCGAGTGAAGTTTATATTATATTACGGATGTCATCTGTTTAAATAACATGTAACAAAAAGTTAATAAATGGGTCTAAACTTCTTGTGTTGTGTTTCAGTCAAACAATATATTATGTTATGTTATGTTATGTTAAACAGGATATATTTCTCGTGGAAATGCTACTTTTGCAGAATTAAGATAAACGTTTGTGTGATCAACTTAGGCCTAATACTAAACGTGACTATATAATTTTTTATTAAAATCCATTGTTGTCTGTTTTCGAATAACTGTTCAAGAAGCCAGGAGTTAATCTGGAAATGCTAAAACTATCAGTATACCCTATGATGACAGGTATTACTATTGCAGTATTTCATAAGCCCACCTTAGTATCGAATAAGACTATATGCTACGTCATTTTCATGTCATGTGACTTAACCTTTTCACTTCTATTGACGTATCGTCACTTTAAAAACTGTATTAAAAAAGAGATCAATAGAATAGTGCTTTATACAAAATGTGAGGAATTTTATCCCAAGTTAGGATTGTCTTTATGGAGACCAACTATTTCAATGAAATTTTCCCCACAGTTTTAAACTTATAACACACTGATGAGTGATGATCTTACTTGGTAACCCATTGATGATCTTACTTGGTAAATTCTTATAGGCTATTAATACATAAAAATTCAGCTCTGAAACGGTTAATGGTGAGAGTCTTGTTTTCTCATAAACGCAATGACTCAACACAGCGTCGTTGCCGGTGAAAAACCTCCTATGTGTCGCGATTGACGAAAATGAGGTTTTGATTCTGTTGGAAAGCTTAGATCGCTCTGCATGCTGTGACAAAAGCTCTTATGTGTATCTCTACCACAGAAAATGTTATTTACGAAAATATCAAACCTCTTATGTGTCAGTGCAGTTCTGCTGCCGTGAAAAATATCCTATGTGCTCACATTATACACATGAGAGGTTTGGTACCAATGCATTTTCGTCAGACTGCCGTGAAATAGCCACCTCTGATGTGTTCAACTATGCACATAAGAGGTTTGGTAAGATTACGCTTACATGCACACAATAGATTTATTACAATATTCATTAATTTATAATTCACAAATATTAATAAATATTTACATGCATAGCCTTTGTGATTCGCTGTCTATGTGTTTTACTGTATAGGCTATAATGTAAATTTCAATTTGTAAATTTATTTCATGAAGTAAATGTACGAGTATATATGTCTGGCTGACAAGATACATTTGACGTATTATGGGCTTCAGAGGGGTTTATGAATAGCCAAGGAATGTGGTTTGTCAGCCCCCCCTCTTTATTACTTTGTTTCGATATTTTTTGCTGGTTCTTGGCCTTCAATGTGTTGAAAAATTCCTCTGACCGCAGGGCCATAAATTTTTTAAAGTGAAGACTAGAGACAAACTCAAAGTAGTGACTGGGTTGACTTTATAGGATGTAGGTGTGCTTTTCCGTGATGGTACCGTGGTAAAAAGTAAAAAATTAGCACAATTGGCACTATCGCAAGATTCTTCAGCTGATTAACAGGACAATGGTAAGAAAAATAATTATAACATAATTTAAATAATTCAATCAAATTTATCAAAGTTTTTTTTTCATTGTGAATAGTTTTCCGGATTCTAAATAAGATATTTATAGCTATTATTATTATTAATATTATTATTACTGTTACTATTATTAATACATTCATCATTAACTAACGTCATTCGATTTATTTTATTTTACACAAGAGAACTTCATTATTAATGAAGTTGATAGCACCGAAGAAGTTCCTTCGTATAGTTCTGAACCAATAACAATTAATAATGAAGAGCTAATTTATCATATAGCAGGCATGCTGAGTTATCATTTTGACAAAATTAATGCTCCTTTTCTAGTAAATTTTACTACTGCTAATACTAGTACCACTATTATTATTATTGTTAGTATTATTACTACTACTTATTTACTTCCTTGCTCAATGGCAATAGACAATTCCTCAGTAAGCTAAAGGAATATTATCTATTTTATGGAACCCGAATGTTCATTGCCGTGCTTACCTGAGCCCGCCATTCAACCCTATTCTGTGCTAACTCCATAAAATCATCCCTCGCAAATCCTACTTCCCCCAAATCCATCCTAATATTGTCCTCTTACCTATGTCTAGGTCTTCCATGTGGTCTTTTCCCTTCGGGTCTACTACTACTACTCTTAATGCTAGTGCTACAAATTTCTGGTTACTATTATTTTATTACGTATTATCAAATTAATATTTATCCATTTAATTATTTTACACAGAAGACTTTAATATAGGAAAAAGCTGATAGCATT
Source organism: Ectobius pallidus (assembly GCA_964059195.1). Lineage (NCBI taxonomy): Eukaryota > Metazoa > Arthropoda > Insecta > Blattodea > Ectobiidae > Ectobius > Ectobius pallidus. Next base: position 99,015,948 of record CAXKWD010000007.1, read on the forward strand.
AAGGAAGTTTCTTCGTATAATAATAATAATTCAAATTTAATAATTTTCAAGTGTTAAAACTAGTTATAGGTCGTGATTATCATGCTTTTTAAGACAATTTGAGGGTGAAACCAGACAAAGAAAAAAGTTGAAAAGTGTTAATCTGGAAGATGTGATTATAGATTTTGTGATCTTGTTATTGACAATGCTTTCAGACACTTTGAGGACTGAATAAAATAACGATTAAATAAATAAAGTTTATTTTAATGTATAAGTTAATTCTCCTTAAATTGTTCTGCGGAATGAACATGTTTTAATATCAGACTTGTTAACATTTCATGGAACAAAATCTCCTATGTGTCACTTTCGTGGAAGGGAAAAATCTCCTATGTGCATGAAAAATAATAAAAAATCAACAATATTCAAGTAATACACAATTACATCACAGAAGTTTTATAAATGTATATCTAATTATACATTAGAGAAAACTGTTGCAAAATATATCTAAAAAATCCAATTACCTCTGTTGAATACAGTTTTTTATCCCTCCTGTAAAATTTCATTTTTTGCACATAAGAGGTTTTTCACCGGCAACAACGACAGACTCTTGGTCTAAGGCGTTCTTTAAGTGCATAAATAAACACATTACATCCTTTAAAGATATTTCTGCCTTGAAGCGTAGACAAAGTTATCGATAATGAAGAAAGGTAAAGAAAAATGCTGTCTCAATAACCTTTTCAAACATACCATGAATTTTTATGTATATTTTCTCAGGAAGTTAGGTAGTTTGATATGGCTTATGAAGCCTCGTATACTACTTTCATCAGAAATAAATTCTACAGAAAATAAAATATATTAAATCGGGAGGGATTGAACCTTTAACCTGTTACAAACAGCGAAATCCGATTTACGGAGACAGTCTGACGTATGTAAAAACAGCATCATGTCCAAGTTCAGTTTATAAAATCTAATATAATACATTAGGTATGTAATGTATTACGCTATAAATGTATCTTAATATAAAAAAGTTTTTCTTTGTGGTGAAAGAGTATTCCTTATTGGCACACAGCCACTTATATGTCTGTGTATAGATATTTCTTCTTTTATTCTTATTTTGTCAATATAGGGAGGTGTAACAAGAAGTTATGATATAAAGCTGTAAGCCTTTATATACGTACTCTGCTCAGTAGATGACCTAGAAACGAGATCTGTGTCAACAGAGACAATTTCCAAGACAATTTCAATGCTGCTTGCTTTATTTCTATAGTAATGGACGATATTTCTTGTCACATGCACGGTGCAGCACTGAATTTGCTGATTCATCTTTGTTGAAATAAAACACTGAAATTGAGACAATGATTTATCCATGGTAACAATCGTAAAATACAGAATCCAACTGCAAAATACATTGCAGAAAATAAATCAAAATAATGTTTGCGTTTAGGGGAATGTTTGAGACGATTATTAGAAAGAAATATGGTAAGATTAAGGAATATATAATGAACGATTATAAATTTAGTAATTACCAAGAGACGCAGTTTGAATGTGACTTGTAAACAACGTAGTGATGATAAAAATGATAGTAATAATAATAATAATAATAACAATGATATTATTTTATTAAATGAGAAATTTCCTCAAAACAGAGGTTTGTCTCCAACCAAACAAATACAACAGTCAAGCACTATCACATAACTCATCCTGACACACAAAATATGATACCACCATTCAGAACTCTACACTGGTCACTACATTTCGCCACTTATCCCTGTCTTGTACATCTTCCTCCACTAAACCAAATCTTTCCATTGACATGTGTACATTCTGTATCCAGGTAGTAGCAGGTCGTCCTCTTCCTCTTCTTCTCTTACTTTGCCATTCCTGTACGATTCTAGGTATTCTTTCTTCTCCCATTCTACGTACATGTCCATACCATCGAAGTCGTTTCCTTTCAATTGTGACTGCACTCTCTTCTTCTACTTCCATAATACGTCGTATTTCCGTATTCCTAATCCTATCTTTCCTAGATATCCTGGCAGACCGTCTCCAGAAGTCCATTTCCAGTGCGTTCAATCTGTCAACCTGTTTTTTATTTAATGTCCATGTTTCTGCTCCGTAGAAGACTATACTCTGTAGTATGGTTTTGAATATTTTCGTTTTTGTACTATTGATTATATTTCTACTCCATAAAATTGAATTTAACATTCCTATTATTTTCTTTCCACTAGTAATCTTTTGATTAATATCCATATTTGATGTCCCCTCTATTTCCAGAATTGAACCCAGGTATCGAAAATTTTGCACTTTTTTAATCCGTCTCCCATCAATGTATAGCTCATCTAGATCATTCGTCAAATATTCTGTCTTATCATAGTTTATCTTCAGTCCCCACCTTTGATATTCCATTGACAACTGACGACATACATAATTGGCATCTTCTCCATCCTGCGTTACTATTACCTGGTCATCTGCAAACAACAGGTGGTTTAAATATATTTCTTCAGATACCTCCAATCCCATCCTTTTGCATTTCCTAGACCAGATACGAAGGCTGATGTCTATATATATTTTGAAGAGTGTTGGTGACATGGGACATCCCTGAAGTAATCCTTTGCTTGTTCCAAATTTCCCAGAAAGTTTCCTCCCTATTTTAACCTGGCAGACATTGTGTCTGTATATTTGTTGTATTATTTTTATTACTAAAGTATCTATGTTAGCCATATTTAATGCCTTCCAAAGCAGTTTCCTTGGTACAGAATCATATGATTTTTCAAGGTCTATGAACACCAGACCAATATTCCCTCCCTTTCTATTGCATTTCTCTAGAACTTGCCTCAGCGTGAAGATATGATCTATACAGGATCATCCCGTTGTAAATCCACATTGTTCTTCTTGAGAGACGAATGCATTCTCTAAGTTCCTTTTCACTATTTTCCCCAAAATTTTTATAAGTGAATTCAAAATACAAATTCCTCGATAGTTGTTTCTATTTTTTCGATCTCCTTTTTTAAATATTGATATAATTTGTCCAGATTTCATGTCTTCTGGTAATGTATCTCCCCCTAATATCTTATTCAACAGTTCCTTTATTAATTTGATTATCTTTTGACCCCCATATTTGATTAATTCTAAGTTGATCCCTCCCGGGCCAGGTGATTTTCCATTTTTTCCACTTATTACTGCTTCTTTCACTTCAACTTCAGATATTTGCAATTCTACTCCTGTCCAGTCATTTCCAAATTCTTCTTCTATAAAATCTCCTCTATCTTCTTGCAAGAGTTTCTGAAAGTGTTCCTCCCATTCCCCAATTGTTATCAATTGTAGATTTGTTCCAGACTTCGTTTCCTGTCTGAGTCCTTTTAGTATAGACCATGCTTCTTTAGATCTTCTAAAGCCGAGTTGGCTATTTATATTGGCACATGTTTTTTCCCATGACTCATTTTTCGCCGTTCTTATCATTCTCATAGCTATATTCTTCTTTTCTTTATATAACTGTCTTGTTTCTTCTGTTTTTGCATTGAGCCATATGTTAAATGCTGTCCGTTTTTCTTGTACCATCTGTTGAATTTCTTGCGTCCACCACTCTGTTCCTTGTTTGCGTCTTCTATTTACATTGGTTCCTAACACTTCATTTGCTACTCTTTTTATAGTCGATCTGATATAGTCATAAGTTTCTTCTGCATTTCCTTCAAATGACTCATCTAATAGCTGTTCCATTCTAGTTGTATAAAGTCTTCTTATACTTTCATCCTGTAAACTGTCGATACAAAACTTCTCTTCCCCTTCATTTTCTATTGCCTGCTGTTGGGTATCCGTCTTATTCCTTTCCCTTGACCAAGGTCAAAAAGTTTTCATTTTTAATAGATAATGATCCGAGCCACATATGGCTCCTCTATGAACTCTAGCATCAATAACTTTGAAAGTGGTAGATTGTTTAGTGATAGTATAATCATTAATTGCTCTAAGATCTCGAGAGTTTTGTTGCCATGTATATTTGTGTACATCTTTGTGTCTAAAAAATTTATTGCTTATCTTAAAATCAAATTGTTCACAGATATTAATAAGGCGCTCTCCATTATCGTTGCGCTGTATTTCCCCATGCTTTCCTACAACCAGCGACGAATCCATACTTCCCACTCTCCCATTAAAATCTCCCATCATTATAATTTCCTTTCTTCTCGGGATCTTTTCAATTGTATCTTGTAGTGTTGTCCAAAAAATATCCTTCCCTTGCTCATTCGTATCATTTGTCGGTGCGTATACTCCGATTATTAAAATTTCTCTAGAAAATAAGGTCATTTCGAGTAATACAATCCGTTCAATAATATCGTAATTATATAACGGTAATACTGTTCGTTGAGAAATATCATCTTAATCTAAAGAAACAACAGTATAACTTGAGCGGATATTAATTAGCGGAAGAAAATCTTAAAAGAAATTTCGGAAACAATATTATTCAGTATTCTAGGATAAAAATATAATGGTAAATACCATCCACTGTCTTGTTGCTATATGGTGGTAGTATGATTAGGAAGTGTCTCCAGAGAGTTTATTCTGTCATTTCAATTCGTCGTTTTTGAGCCAGTTGTTTGGTGCTTAAGACAATATAATTGACTCTTATAGTAATAAGTTCAGAAATGACTATATGAGAGTTATTTAATGGAATAAAGTATTAGATCTTGCAAATAAAACAAATTCTCTAACCTTAAATACTACTATTGTAGTTGTAGTGGTAGTATTGTAACCGTAGTAAAGAAACCTCTTGTAGTGAAGAGACTTTAATAGTTCTTTGGCTAACTTAAGAATATTGGCTAGTATAATTCCATCAATATTGTTACAGGTAACAAGTGTATACGTTAATACTATTCCAGTCTGTAACAAACGTTCCCCAAAAGTTATGAAAACTATCGTGAGGAATACCTTGAATTTTTCATCATCGGCTGAGAAGATTGTTTGTTCCCTTCTGAAAAATCAAGATGATTTCAGTAAGAGTATATTTTAGTTGCCTAAGGCCTATTATTAGTAGAGTCGACTGAGAAGTGAAGTGATCTCTATACAGACCGTGAAGGCCCTTGGGAAGTTGAAGCTTCTAGATTTTTAGGCTTTCGGCACATGGAGATGGTCAGGTTGTCAGCTTTACGCCACCTTTACCTCCAGAATTGCTCACGGTACTCATTTTTGTGAGAGCCAGAGTCGACCCAGGGCCATAGTACCACCGAAAGGATTAGGTCAATTGAAAAATATCGATCTCATCGCGAATCGAACCCGCTTCTTTTAAGATTTGCATCGCCACTGCATAACCTATATATTTGGATTAAAGCAATAACAATTCGGATTGGTAGTAAAAGATTTAGTAATATTAAACATTCTGCTGAATAATCAGATCAGTGGTCTCAAGGCAATTTTGTAGATTTATAATACCATGGGGGGAATCTTACAATTATTTAAGTTGGAGTTAATGTATCTAGAAGGTTTTGTATTTCTACCCAAGGAACAAACTGTTAAAATAGCGGTTATCACTACTACTTTGTGTAATGATGGAACATTATTATATAAAATTATGTATTGTTTTAATACTTTACGAAAAAATGGGGTCTCGTTTATAACCAAGTACTATACAATAGAATACAATTGGGAAAAATATATTTTATGCCGCGCACGAGTTTTCCACTCCCACTCCTATAATTGTGAAATACTAGCAGGTGCCCGCGGCTTCGCCTACGATAATTAATTGAAAAACTAAAAATTAAGAGTATAATAATTATTAAAACATTATATTTATTAACACTTGCACGTGAATAATTCATAAACTAAACCATTAATAATTAATGAAACAGCTAAAATTCCTGCTTTAGAGTACATTCCACAATATGAAAGGGCCACCTAGGAAAACGATCTCAAGTTCGATTATGCAGTTCCAAAGCGACCTGTTAACACATAATACGTATTGTTTCTCAACTGTTTGTTGACGGATGAATATGATGTGATTTTTATATGATAAATTCAGTGTAATTTTCAGAAATTATATAATTTTTCGAGGGAAGGAATGGTTTGTTTAAATTTTTGTTGTCCGCAATACTTCCTTGGCTAAACTATCAATAATACTATAGTTGGTACCGCGGCTTCGCCCGCCATTATTAATTTACTCCAGGATTTTTAAGAAATTTGCACTGGCAGCTTATTAACACTGTTTGTGTTTCAGAGCTATGAAAATTGCAAGTAAAAATAAAATTAGAATATTTGTTCATTGCGTTCATTTCACTTAGGCTTTATATAATAAAGAAACGGTTTTCCTAATTTTGTACTCTTCGTGAAAGTTTATACTGTCAGAGACGAACATCGCCGAGTAGACCCGATTATTCATGAAGCGGGCGAGCGAGTGAGCACGCTATTTAGGGCCGTTGAATTGTATAAGAGTAGATGATTTTTGGTACGAGAGTCTTTTTTTTTATTATGAAATATTATTTTGTTGTTTATAGTTGTGATATATCATGATTGGTGCAAGGGGCATTTATTATTCAGTGGAAGAAAAACCTGTGCGCGACATAAATTACCTTTTCGCCAAAAAAAAATAATTAGTTAGTTATAGTAATTACTCATGAAAAAGATGTAAGGGATTCCTTACACGTTGAAAAGACGTACCAGACAACCGAATCATCGTTTTATTCCTTCGTGCTAATCTACTTCCCTCAAACCTCAAACATGCGACCTCATCGCGCAGAGATTATGGGAGGATTTCAATGTCATTCAGTAAACGCTCCTAAAAGCTATTTGTGATACTGCCAGCCCGACATCTGTAAAGTGTCCCACTAGCTTTACTTCTTTCTTTCTTGCCACACACACACAATAATTACGAGAGAAAATGTGGGATTTCTACGTCAGTTCAATGGCTTTCCCCGATTGCTTTTATCGACTTTACTTGGCTCAATTGTGCAACATTTTCGTCAGTTAATGAAACAATGGAATATCCTACAGAACTTTTTTTTTTACTTGTTTTAATTGTTATAATAACCTTAATTATTAACTGAAGGGTCATGTAATTTTAGTATTTTTGTCTTAAAAGGCAATTTACGCAGAAGAGGAAGAGTAGTAATTAGGGATGGGTCGATACCAGATTTTCTCGATACTCGATACTCGATACCGATACATGTTTTTTTCCTCGATACTCGATACCGTCAACATTTCCAGTTTCAATAAATAGCTACATTAAAAAGTAAAAGTTGAGAGAACCGTGTAATACCAACTAAATTAATTAAGTGTGCATATTTAATGAGACAAAATTTAGTACCATCAGTAGCCTATAATTATTTTTAAAGGCGACATTAAAACTAAAATTGGTTTTTGAAACAGTCCACTTACAAGTTTTAGGTCAAAAACTACAGTGGGGTTTGGACAGTCAGCTTGCTTGTTGGTTGTTATTGAAACGTTTGACAGGAAACGAAACAATTAAGAATCTCTTCTGTTTGGATTTTAAAAATCGGAAAGTCTTTATTTATGACTAGACAAAACTCACAGAGTGGTTTTCTCCATTTCAAGGAGAAATAGAAGTATTTACTATATTTAGTAGACTACTAAAAGCAGAAAGAGATACCGCATTTCCTTAAATTGCAGAATTACCAAAGTATCGAAAAAGTATCGAGCGAGTTTTCGTAAGTATCGCTCGATGCCGATACCATACAAGTATCGAGAGTATCGAGGTATCGAAAGTATCGAGGACCCATCCCTAGTAGTAATATATAAATAAACATAATATTTCACTGTCAAATATGGGATTTAAATCATTTTCATAAATTATTTCAGAAAGTTAGTTCGTAATTTGTTTTTTTTTTCAGTAAATAGTAGGAATCTTTTGTTTTATCCTTTTAAATAATGAATGAAAAGTTACACTAGTTTTCACTGGATAAGCGTAAGTTCATTACAGTAGTCAGTTACTTTGATATTATTATTTAACAGGAAGCATAAACATTTTTTAGTACTTCATGACCTGCAGATATATAATAAATTAACCAATTATTAAAAAAAGTTTTCTTTCAATGTATGTAAGACATCTGAAGTAACAAATTCTGAAAATTTTAAGATGACAGCTTAAGTAGAAGCTCAGAAAATGTATCTTTTATGTAAAGAAAAAGAACTTATGGGTAAAGATCTTCGAAGTTAAAACATCCCTGTGATATAATAAGGATCATAAAAAAATAACGTAGACAAAATTATAGATTAATTATGTATGATACACCATTTTAAATGGGAATATTCAGAGAGTAAGATAAAATAATAATAAAAAAAATATCAATTGGACGACATTCTGCAGAAAAGAACCAACCCACATGATTTTTAAGCTAAAAAACAGGCATTTAAAGTTAAATAAAAAGACACCTGGATCTTTTCAGTGTTTTTTTGTTTGCTTAATAGAAGGCATATAAATGGATGAAGAGGGTTGGTTAGTTTGCACAACGTAAATATATAGTTCAGTAGCAAAAATTTAGCATCTATTCCGGTTTTTTAAATTTGAGGGTTGGTCCCTTTCTGCACAATGTCGTCCAATTTTAATGCAAAAACCAAAATACCTCTGCCCCACAGTCTGGATCTTCCCAGAAAAATATGAAAATAGCATAGATAGAATTAAAGTACAATTATTGTAATATGTGATACATCATTTTAATGAGGAAATTTCCGAGAATAAAATGCAACAATACAAAGAAAATAACAAATTCCATCCTATTCTATTTCCCCCAGCTACTGTATAGGCCTATTGCTACTTAAGCTTGTAGCCGTCGCCAATGTGTCATAAAATTTGTCGCGCGGTTCTTTTACTTGCCTATAAATCTACAGAAATGGGACTGTTATATTTACACGCATACACATACCAACAACTGGATCGGGATCAAACCCTCAAACTTGACACATAAAGCTAGTGCTTGCCTAATATTTCACTCAAGCCGTCGGTTTAAGAGTTTCATAATTTATTCTAGCCTGCTAATCTACACACTTAGAACTGTCGTATATATATATATATATATATATATGCGACAGTTCTAATTGTGTAGATTTGCATATATATATAGGGTGGAAGTGGTATAAGTGCAAAACTTTTGACAGTGTGTTCCTTGGGTAGAATACAACATAAAAGGATAATAACATTTTGTGATTAAGTGCACGGTTACTGAGATAATGAGCCCTAGAACCTCTCCAATGTGGCAACTGTGCATAGACAAACGGACGAAGCTTAGGCGGCCTGTCTGCCAGGGAAAGCAGAGTACCTGCTCTAGCAGCGTTGCCAAACGTCGCTATCTGAATTACGAAAAGTGTTAATATTTGTATTTCATTTACAAGAAAACCATTAATTGTATAGCAAAACTGCAAAGGAAAAAAACATTCCTAATAGATTTATTTAATTAAATCATTAAAAATTAGGATAGTACGAATGTTACTTATCGACTGAAGAAGGAGTAAACATTTTAGGCAAAAACCTTTTTATCTCTAAAAGTATTCACTTCTAAAAGCATTCTGTTGTATTCTACCCAATGAACACGCTGTCAAAATTTTTGCACTTATACCACTTCCATCCTGTATATATATATATATATATATATATATATATATATACACACATCTTCAGAACAGTAAGGCAACGCTCAACCTACCGTTCCAATCAACTTTTCATGGGGCATTTTTAATTACTGTATCTTATAAATTAAATATTACAAATATTTTAAACAACTTATCATGATTTATTGCACTTCAAAAGTACATAAGCCTATAATAACAATTACTTCACAAGTGCACATTGCTGTCGTCATCTGTTTCAATTAACTAGCGTTATTTCAAAGCACGTCAGTTTCATGATGTAGTGCTTTCCTCACGGCACAAGCACAATATGAGGTCATAAACGAATATCTCCTGGTTTGTGCAAAACATTCTTCCCTTCAAAGCGTACGCTATACCATACCTATTTAAGAACGGTGATTTTTGGCTGCGAAATATTTTAAAAGTCTGGCTTTACAAATATTCGTTTATAAAATCTAAGTAGTCTATGTCTATTTGGGTGTGATTTGAATTCACGATAAAAAGAAAAATCGATAAAAAGAAACGCCTTCCTAGCTGACCAGCTCTCTACATAGATACTTCTCTTCTCATCGATGTCCTTCATAAATATATTATTAATCCTGTAAGTTCTAAAGAATATTGTAAACACCAAACTTTGACGTTATGATTTTTTTGTATTTTATTAATAGTAGGCCTATAGTCTAAAATCAGCATCTATGATGCATGATGAGAGTAGGCCACATAGTGTTTTAGGATAACAACAATATTAAGATTTTAATGAGAAGATTGCTTTGTGGAAATACATTTTTATTTTTTTCATTTTATCACAACTACGTGTATTTATCCCTATAATAATATAAAGCTGACTTATTGACTGACTTACATTAATTTTACCCACTTCAGCTATTCTAGCTGTCTTATACGGATGGAAAAACTGTTTAGCCTAACGTCATTCACATCTACCACAGTTTGGACATTAATATTTATCCACTTCCACATAAGCTGGATAGTTGAAATTTAAAAGACATGTCGATTTTAGCCTGTAACCGATGGGAAAATTCCAAAAAGTTCCATTTTTAACCTTTATCCTCGAAAGAAATTTTTGAAATGTTTTCCTGACATTAATGTGTATCCACGTACAGAAGAGTTAGAAACCTGAAATTGGCAGACTTATAACTTTTAGCCTGTAACCGACGAGAAAATTCAAAGAAGTTTAAATTTAGAATCCCCCCAATTCTAAAATCGTTCCGCACTTTTTAGGTTTATTATGGCTAAAAGGTAATAGGCTAGAATGCAGTCTAAATACAGGGACTCTATTTCCGATACGGTGGAAGTTCATTAAAAAGAAAATTTTCCCCAGAATCTCACTGGGAGTTTAGGGGAGAGCCCCATCGAGCGAAGCGATTTTTAAAAGGTACAAATTCACAAGGACTGAACCGTGATAGATCTTTATGCATGTAGCTTCTTTGGGCAGAAACAATTATTTCCCACAGCGTTTGGGTATATATAAGCTGCATAATGAACACAACGAGATGTGAAAATAATGTATGACTTTGTGTCTGGTGAAACATTATAAATTTCGTACAATAATAAATAGATATTTAATTTAAAAACAAAACAGCTGATCTTAACGGAAAATGTTGGTTATAACTTGTAATCGACAACAGTGCGACCATCATGGTAGGCCTATATCGATTGTCTCGCTATCGACTATCTAGCTTACAATGGCACAAATAGCGATGTGTTTTATTCAATTTGTAGTAGTCAATTATGCAGTACATTATTAATTACGAGGGTCATTCAATAATTACAGAGACAAATTGGCCTGGGGAAAAGACGGTTGGTAGTACAAGTTCGATACATTTAGGATTTTAAGTTGGCATCACTGGGATGAGTTCGAATCACCTGATGGATCAACATCGCTCTGTTTATAACCTCAAAATTAAGTTTAACGATGTCGTGTCTTCTTGAAAATTCCACACTCGTTGAACAACGTTATGTGATTCGTTTTTTGATTGCTGTAGGTGAAAACCCAACTAATATATACTCTAGAATGACTAAAGTGTATGGTGAAAGTTGTATGAACAGTGGAAATTTTTACAAGTGCGTAGAACAGTTCAAAAGAGGTCGAGAACCAGTGAGCGACGAACACCGTTCTGGCCGGCCTGTTGAAGTTGCGATTTAGCACCATCTGATTTCCATTTATTTGGTCCACTGAAGGAGGCAGTTCCAGAATAACGAGGATATCAAGAAATTTGTGGGAAATTGGCTCCGACACAGAGACAAAGTGTTCTTTGCAGCCGTTTTAAAAAAGCTAGTAACCCATTGGGACAGGTGCATAAATGTTGATGGGGATTATGTTGAAAAGTAGGGAAAGTCTTGTTTAGTAAAAATAAACGGTTTTTTTACTCCAAGTCAGTTTGTCTCTTTAATTATTAAATGGCCCTCGTAATAACAAATTTGTTAATCTTAAGGTACAGTAAACAACTTACATAATCCCATCAGGCAAGTTTCACGTTGAATAATTATTACAGGAAGATAATACAGTAATTGCCTTTACACCGACATAGTTGTGTTATAGAGGAGAAACGAAGGTAGCATGTGGGATTGTGAGGCTCATAAGGACACGTGACCATGGAAAACACGTGGAATCTCTCCTGCATCATACACATGGATTAGTAGTTTAGTGAAACGATATATTGATCAAAATAGCAAAGTTCAATTAACACACCACCCTTTCAGGTTTGATTCAGTCTGTCGAGTGCTTTGGCGTCACTAAACACATGGATAAGAGGAACTCTACACTCAATCCGTTGACGCAATGTTAGCATCATCTGAAACAGTGCTAAACCATAACAGGAACAACGGCTCATAAAAATATACTGGTCACCCAAATACAAGTAAACTAAAAGATGTTACCTTTTAAAGTGAACAAACATTTGTGGCATCCAGTGAGAGAGTGGGCTAAGCCAGAAATAACGGAATCGAGATATTTTGAGATTTGTGTTGGACTTTCTAATGAGAAAAAATTTCATCTTATCACCTGATTTATTTCTTCTATCAGAATTTACACATTTCAAAGTGTTTATAAAAAATAACTTTAGACTTCAGTGCCACCCCTTTGTCACCTTCTTAAGGCTTTTTTTTTGGCAGTTTTTCGATATTTTTAAAATTTTTCAAAACTTTGAAGCGCCATGTCTCGGTACGTATTTGGTTTTAATAACATTTAAACAATGCAAATGGTAGGAAATGTAATGCTCTTTAACTTTTGTAATTAAATATTTTAGGCTATAACGCGCTGTTTAGGAGTTATAAGGAAAAAAACTACAAAATCCCAAAAATTTCGAGGTCTTCGGCTGCCCTGAAGTTCACACAGGGTTCTCGAATTGGAAAACTTGGATTTCACACCACAGAATACCCACATACAACATAAAAAATTATTAACTTCGGACCTTTTTCCAGGTGAAAGTACCTGGTGACTGGACTATTACCGCGCCCTGCATATCACGTTACTAATGCTTCCGAGTTGGCTTAGGCCACTCTCTCATTGGAGAAACGCCATTCCCTTAATTTATGAAAATTGTCCTTGAAGAATAGATAAGGAAGGAACCCATACAAACCTTTAATATTAGGTTTACAGTTACACGACTATATGTACTACACAGAGGTGACAATAACTCAAATTTGAATATTTTTGGCTTAGCCCACTCTCACTGGATGCCACATTTCATTGAGTAATTTTAAAAGTGTAACTGCTTCTCATAAAACACTATAGGAATATTTGGAAAAAGTGCGAAGTTAAATTTATGCGGTTTGAAGAAAGAGGCAAGATATTTCTATTTATTAGACAAAATCCTTTATACTACCATTAATTATTATACTATTTCTATGGATTGGAGAGAGCGGAAAACAGTATCATTTGACATAAACCTTTGAATAAATTTATATCGGAACTGACTATTTTATTATGTTATCATTGAACTTTCGATTGGAAAGAGCGGCAAATAATTTCCATCTGTTCAACATAAACTTTTGAACATATTTATGCCGGAAAGGAATGTGGATTGTTGTTATTGTTGTTATTATTATTATTATAAGCAATTAGGCCTACCATGCAACTATAATGTTGTTTAGAGAGTCAGAGCTGTTTTGGAGGAAACTAGAAGTTTACTGATTTTGAATTTGATGTAGTAGCAAATAGGCCTACCGATACGCATTATATGGACCAAAAGTACTTCTGTATTTATGTAATAAATAGTTGCCTTGTGAACGTTTTATCTGCCTAGATATTTTGAAAATAATCTGAATAGACCAATATGCTACTCGCAAACTTTACTGTCACGTCCTTGCAAATTATTATGTTAAATACACTTCAAACTACAAGTCTGGAATGCAAAGCTTGGGATCTGGGAATGGCCTACATTACAGAAGCGCTGAAAATATTATGAGCAATTTAATAAAATATCTTCAAATTATACAGACTGAAAGGGATATGTGTGAATTGATTCAAGAGCGTATTCTTTAAGTTATAAGTACCCAAAATTAAATGGCACTTTGGTATATGAATAAAACACATGAAAAAGTAATATGTGTATGATCTTGGTAAAAATATTAAGTATTCACGTTTTAGAAATAAAGATAAGGAAGGAAAGAGTAGGATGGAGAAATTACCCCTTTATCATTTTATCTAAAAATGCTCCATTTTAATGATTTTTTTAAAAACGGTAACTGGTGTATTTATTAAATGAGTACCGGTACGTAGTCTTCAGCTTATGGTGTCACGTATTAAATGAGTAGGCCTACGTAGATTTTCGCGTATGGTGTCACGTACTTAATCTTGATGAATGATAATTTACCAGTGATGGGAAAATCGAATGTTTTTACGAATCGAGTAAACTGTTCTCGAGTAATATAAAGAGTCGAATTATCATTCGAATGAAAAAAACTGCCAATGAGGAAGGGATCTGCAACATGACCATGCTCTTGCTGATGTCCAGAAAAAGCTTAGCCGTCACGTATTTAGGTCAGTGCAGTGCAGTGGTTGACAGAGCTATGTTTCGTATTTTTAAAAACAAGCACTGCATTGCTTCCAGCCTGTCCTATTGAGGTTTCTTCATAAATATTTTTCTCTCAATACAAATGTGGAAGAACATTTTAGAAGGTGAGATAGAAGTGATTAAATTTGGAATTCATAATCACCAACCTCGCAGATTATGAATTAAAGTGAGAAAAATACTTGAAAGTTTAAGACTTATCAAATCAACCACTAAACAGCTATATTGTTTGAGAAGAAGTCAATAGGATCGTAGAATTATCAGTGTGATGTTTTCAATTTTTTCTTTCACATTATCTTTGGATACATATGTTACGTAAGTTTGTTTAGGACAGGGGTTCCCACCCCCTGGGGGGGGGGGTGAGGCTCTTCTTAGGGGGCGTGCAACAATTTGAAAGTCATATTTTGATTTAATGTTGTTGCCTTGTCGGCCGACAAGAATTTTTAATCGGTTAACTTTAACCAAACAAATACACAGACACATACCGTAATTAACAAGAATAACAGAATAGTGTGAATTTACATGTTATAATCTTATAAATTGTAACTATATTTTCCCTGTCATATTAAAAAGTCATATCTTGAACTCAACACGTTTATAATAATTTGGAAATCCAAATACGAGTGATCTGCGTTGTGCTCTGTCAAACATAAAACCTAATATCTCAGAGCTGGTGAAAGCAAAACAGTGTTAATCATCTCACTAATTTTCAGTTTTTAACTCTACATTGGGCATTTGTGTTTCTACATTTAAGTTTCTTATGAACTCTACTGAGACTCAAATAACATTCACAGTAATTAAATATGCATTTTCGTGCTATATATATGTGTGTGTAAAAGCAAAAGCATCACAGGATAAATAATAATAATAAAAGAGGTGAGCAATATTAATTTTATTTTTACAAGTGATATAGGGATCTTTTAAAGAACAAAAGTACTGACAATCAGTTTTTATACCTTCTTCTCCCCTATCACTACCAAAGGGGGCGTGAGGATTTCATGATATTCGAAGGGGGGCATCAGTTGAAAAAGATTGGAAACTACTGGTTTAGGAAGGAATTTTTAGAGCAATAATTGTATCAATGTCTATAATAAAAGTCTTTACGTGGTAATATGTAGATCTACCCATTCTAAGCAACTTAAGCACTAGATGGTCTGTATGTCTAATGTAAAATGCCTAATTATAGCAAGGTCTTGCGGAAAAGTCAAAATTATCTACAACATAAAAAGTCTAATGATTAAGATTAATATAAAGAAAGAATGTAAGGAAAAGTCTACGAAGCAAGTTTTGTATAGGCTTTACAACCTATAAAAGTTAGGCCTTCTAAAATATAATATTTAATTCATTTAATGCATACTAAAATCCACAGTTATGTATGTACATTTCATTAAGTATTGAAAATAAACAAACGTAATAAACTAATAGCTTATGTTTCCCAAATTATGAGAAAAGAAATATCAGTTGGTTGAGAACATCAAGAGAGTACGAACTACAATTAATAACGACATAGTAACTTTTATAAGAAAAATTAAATCAAATGAAGATAAGGATATTGTTATATATGACAATTCCGATTATTATTTTAGATTAAACAATAAAATGGAAGATAAATTTATTAGAGATGCTTCCAAAACTAGAGAAGTGAGAAGTTTGGGATTCTTCATCCTCAATCTCACAGATCAGAAATTCAAACGAGAAGGGTAGTTCAAAATATTAGATCTATCAAATCAACCATCAAAAGCTAAATTGTTCAAGAAGACGCCAGTAGAGATACCAGTGTGATATTGTACAATTGTTACTTTGACATAATATTTATTTTTGAGCATTAGACCAAAACTGAAATTACTCGTATAACTAGAGACTATTAGCTTTACATTCGTAAATCTAAATATTCTGAACACTTTAATATTTCCGAGGTCTGACCGGCTCACAGCAATATTATTATAGTGTGACTTATGAAATGCATAATTAACCTGATTTTCATTTAAGCACGTCCGGACTGCATATCAAAGTCCTAACGAAGAGAAGTGCAAATACATGGGGCAAAAGGAGAAGCTTCTTATAAGCTACTTAACAGCACTTTTTCGATGTTTTTTTGCTTTCAAATAGCCTGAAAATTGACTGCGAAAATCTTTGGAAGAACGTTATAGCAAGTTGGCTTAACGCATACGTTACGGTGGAGTCGTCAGTTCAAAGTTTCTAATATAAACATTCTAAAAAATTGATATAACCTATGGACGGTTAGTCTGCTGGTGGGACTTTCTCGGTGGAAGAAAACTAATAAAATTACATATGCAGTGCTTTCTCTACTGCTTGATGCATGCATTACACAGCAATAATAAGGATGGCATTTATATGTTAATGTTTGTAAGTTACTTAGTGAGTAAAAAAAAATAAAAAAAATGTCATGTGAACCACGCAACTTCCTCTACCGCTAATATTTCAGTATGAAGCGCAAGAATATATTGTAGTAGTGCGCATTCAGTATGTCTTAGCCTCATTCAAAGTCGCAGTATTCGTGAAGCAAGTTTTTGTATGAAATAAATAGCTTAATAAGCTATTTATAATATATATATAATTTATAATATAAATTATCCTTCAGAGACTCTTTTCGGAAGATTTTCAAATGAATGTTATAGCTGTTAGTAATAGGCCTATAAATGTCATAGTACACAGTGTACCCTATATTGTAATATATTATGCATATTGTACAATTCATGCAGAAATTCTAAACAACATCGTTAAAACCATTTTCGAGAAAATCACTAAAAACCAAATTCCATTCATCACAATTGTAATCATGGTAAAGTCGCAGAAAACTAAACTTCTCTTCCTCTTTCTCACTTTACATTTTGATATACCATACGAGGTCGTATTGCAAGGAGTATTTAGATGTTTCAGAACGATCCAAAGATTATTGTTCACCACAGAAGACTCACTTTGTATGAACGGTATATGGCTTATAACTACTTTTCAGAGAATTTTTACAAATATATGTTTCAAATAGAAAGTTTTAGCTCTTGGTGTAAGCACCTCATATTATATAAAATTTGACAAAATCGTTAGATGCTGTTCGAGAATGTCGCGAAAAACGAAATTTTCTTCATGTAAGAGAAAGTCGTCGCCAATCTTCGTGTCACATCCTCAGAAGATATCTAACCCAAATATAAAATTTAGTTTTCATAGGATTCTACGTTCTCGACCTAGGATGTTCACAGACACGCTGACATACTGAAAATAGATTTTTTTTTTTATTCAGAGTACCTCAAAACGTGCATTAAAAGCTCGACTTCGTATTTCGGGATCGAACATAATACAGTACTTCCACTACCTATAGTACCTATGGTATGGGCAGAGGAAATAAACATATTTTAAAGAAAGAACATAAAATATCCAAGCTAATAAAAATACGAGGGTCATTCAATAATTAAAAAAAAATATGGAAAAAAAAATATTTTTACAAAACAAGACTTTTCCTACTTTTCAACATAGTCCCCATCAACATTTTTGCACTTGTCCAAACGGGTTACTAGCTTTTTATACCGGCTGCAAAGAACTCTTTGTATTTGTGTCGGAGTCAATTTCCCACACGTTTCTTGACATCCTCGTTATCCTGGAACTTCTTCCCACGTATTGCCTCCTTCAGTGGACCAAACAATTCGAGTTTCAAGTGAGGAAGTTGCAACTTCAACAGGCCGGCCAGAACGGTGTTCGTCAGTCACTGATTCTCGACCACTTTTGAACTGTTCTACCCACTTATAAAAATTTCCACGGTTCATACAATTTTCACCATACACTTTAGTCATTCTAGAGTATATATTAGCTGGTTTTTCACCTACAGCAATCAAAAAACGAATCACAGAACGTTGTTCAACCAATGTGGAATGTTCAAGAAGACCCAACGTTGTTAGATTAATTTTGAGTTTATAAACAGAGCAATGTTGATCCATCAGCTGATTAGAACTCATCCCAGTGATGCCAACTTAACATCCTAAATGTAACAAACTTTACTACCATCCGTCTTTTCCGCAGACCAATTTGTCTCTTTAATTATTGAATGACCCTCATAATTATCTTAACACAGAATAATCTTGTGAACTTCTTATGATGAATTGATAGAAAACGTCCTTGTGATCTCATGGTGAACCAAGGTATATAAAGCTACCTTGGTGAACAATATCTTGAACAATATAACACTTTCAGATCTGAATGTTTATTAATATAAACATTCACCAAGTGATATCAGTGAGTTTACAAGTTTAAAAACAATGAACAAAATTTTAATGGAAAACCTGGTTTTTACAAATGGCAATCCTATAACTTGGACAATAGTTCCCATATTTTAACACAAAGCGTAGCGCTATTAATAACATATCTCTGCTGTTATGCAATTTTTTTCGCTAACGCATATACATGTCAATACCAGCGGAAACGTTTAAAACGTAAACGAGAAGAAAATCTTTCATAAAATTGCACACTGCCGTAAGTATAAGGTTATATTATTTTTTTAAGAGATGATATAAATATACGTAAGTGAATTCATAGCCAGTTTAAGTTGATGGACATTACACGCACGCTTTTGATGAGGAATTTTATTAGCCTAGTACAGCAACGACTAAAACACTCCTCTGAGGTAACACCCCTTGAGTAAATTGACTTTTCAGTTGCGCTACAAGGCAATTCACAGAAGGAGGAAAGAGGAGACTCATCTGGAATATTCAGCACGTAGTGAACGTTAATAGATTAGTGGGTGATAGATGTGTGAGTTGCCTAAAACCTGCTGTTATTATTGTTCCTATGGTTGTGATGATGATAATGATGATAATAATAGTAATAATAATAATAATAATAATAATAATAATAATAATAATAATAATAATAATAACAACATCGAGAACAATATCCGGGGTCAACATCTCCCTAGGTCAAATATCATAGGCGCTTACTTGTGAAATATAAATTGGGGTTGCTAACTCATGAAAGGAAAATCACATTGAACTTGAATACAATTTATGTTGAAAATCCTTTTCATTACAAAAAAATATATTATTAATTAATAAAGATAAAAACACTGTTTATTGTCTGTTTAGTCAATAATTATTGCATTACTAGCATGTGCCCGCGGCTTCGCCCGCAATAATTATTTCAAAAATTAAAAATTAAGAGCATAATAGTTAAATCATTATATTTATTAACACCTAAATCACGTGGACTACATACCAGCGTCGCCTGGTAAAAGCGACCTCAGATTCGAGTTCCTTGGCCCAGAATACCCCTGTACAGTGAGTTTCGTCCAAATGTTTGACCATATTTAGGCCTATATTGATTATCCCTCTTCCGTGTAGGTTGAAAATTTCATATGTCTTCGGGCCTTGATATTCTAAACAAATGAATCGTCCAGGATGGACTTACAAAATCAAGCGATCGCCCGCGATAATTATTTCAAGAATTAAAAATTAAGAGCATAATAGTTAAATCATTATATTTATTAACACCTAAATCACGTGAATTACATACCACGATTAGATAGCGTCGCCTGGTAAAAGCGATCTCAGATTCGAGTTCCTTGGCCCAGAAAATCCCTGTATAGTGAGTTTTGTCCAAATCGAACGATGTTTAACCATATTTAGGTCTATGTTGATTATCCCTCTTCCGTGTAGGTTGAAAATTTCATATGTCTACGGGCCTTGACATTCTAAACAATTGAATCGATCAGCCTGGGCTTACAACATTCAAGCGATCGCTTTCATTGCAAATGTATAAAAGCGGACTTCATTTCTACAATAGTTAATAACTAATTTGCTATTTCATCCAAATCTAAATATACAGCTTCTTATCTGTGGGAATTAATGACTTATATATAATTCATTCACTGATGACCAGTTGTAGACCTGAGTACGATTTAGGCGTACGAGAGGAGAACGATCGCTCAGCACTAGCGGTAGATATTAGCATTGCAAGAACTAGTCTCATGAGCTTAATAAGTACTGGTAGCATGTCATGAAGAAAAGCTTCTTGCCAAAGGAAATAAAAAACAGCATGAAAATCTGCGATCTGGTGCAGTTTTGATAGTGCAATATCTAGTAACATGTTCCTGTGCCTCTCCTTGTCCAAGTCATCTTCATGAAATGAGAAAATTTCTTCCAGTTCCTTATCAATGTCACCCATTACATAATTGTCAATCACTGTTGAGAAGCATTTATACAGTTTGTTAATAAATAAGACCGAAATATTTTACCCGTGTATAGAAAGGACATAGACAAGCAACTTTTATTAGGAGATGTTTTTATATAAGCATTCAATTTTTCATGTTACAGCATAAAATCCCCTAGGGCATGGCCATCACTGACTTCTAACATTTGAAAAAATGCAAAGCAAAGGAGCTTCGTTGTTAGCACTGTAGTTATGAATAAAAAAAGGTAATGCAGTGGCGGCCAGTCATGTGATTAGTCTGTAAATTTTGCAAATTATGAAAACTCTAAATTATGATACAGCTGTTGATGAAAACCAGGTTTTTACCGATCACTAAGAAGGCATGAAGTCAATTTAATGAAAATTTAAACCCTATTTCGATTAATTATTGACCTACGAGCACCAAATTGAAATGACTTTAATGCCCTCTAGCATACATATTTTATGCCATAGAGCGAAAATCTTCTAATAGAAGTTGCTTGCCTTTATCTCCTCTATACACAGGTAAAATATTTCGGTGTTATTCATTAACACCCCGTATAAATATTATTGGGGCATCTATGTTTAAAATTCGTTCTCCCTGCACTAAATAAAAATGTCATTCAAACTCCAAAAAGAAATTCGTAGTCTGTATAAACGCAATAAGAAATCAAATTATCTGCATCTCGTACAGACTTCAAATTTTAGACGACACTTGAAGACTGGATAGAAGATAGAAGCAGTATGAAATTATTTTACCTTCACCAGGTAGAGACATCAGATCTAGTCGCTCAAGACATGAGAGTAGCACAGGGAATATAACCGCACTTAATTTAAAGCTGAGAACGGCAGCGAATGGCAGACTGTCAGAAAGATACAAGTTGGTAATATCTCAACATTGTGACAATACAACTTGCAAGACTGTTCAACCAAGTTTAATCAATATCAACAACTGTTTAACCAGATATACTGCCATGCTATTTATATCGCAGATAGGCCTAAATTGAATAATCGCAGCACAGTTAATTCAAGTTGAAACTGATAAGTGAATTAATTACAAGTTTACATTAGCAACAGCAGGCGGTAGAGGAGGTGTCTTCATTAAACGGGAGACTACTTGCTTCATATACCAGAGTGTTGATAGTAAGAAAGTTACCCACGACCAATCCTACTCTTCAGTGGCGGACGCAGAATTTTTTCGGGGGTGGGGGATTTAAATAAGTAGAACGTGCAATAAAAAAGATTAATTTACTTACATATATAATTAGTTTATAAAACTGCCCACTTCATCGCATATATAGCTTTTTTTTCAAATTTCGGGGAAGATATATCCCTCCCTGTGTCCGCCACTGCTTCTCTTGTAACAGGAAAAAAAAAATTACAAGATTCTTGAATTACAAATGTTTTGTTTTACTTTAAAGTCTTTCCGCAATGAAAATTCAAATTATAAACTTACTACGTAAATCCCTACTCCTTCTTGCTAACTTTAATCTTCCCGAAATAGTTTACATTATATTCAATACTTGTTTAATTTATTTTAGTCTTAATCAATCTTAGTACTATATTTTACATTTATCACCTTAAATCCAATGTGCTTCACAATGTGTGTAACAAGATTAGTAATACGATTTCTTGCATAGGTCTTAGTTTTTTTAAATATATATAATTAATGTACATCAAGTTTTTTTCATTTTCTATTTTCTTATAACATTCTGATACGATCAAAATATTCTTACATTCTATTTACCTTATAGAGTGAACTTTTTTACATTTGTACAGTACTTTAACATACAGTCGAGATTATAAACAGTTGGTGTGGTAAATAAGTTTTCAACGTCCTAAACAATAAAGCTGTAGTTACTTTATAATGTCAGTAATTATTATAAAAGACATACTAATGCTCATAAAATATCAAGACATACCAAGATCAACTACGTTTAAGTTACAAACATTATATATATATATATATATATATATAGTTTTCCCACTACTTTTCGATTGCCGCAATATTTAACTACTTAATTAACGGATTATTCCCAGAAAATTAATTTTACTAGCTTATTTTCCAATGGGTTTCGAAATGCGCTAAGTCAATAGTCGACACTAGAACAAATTTCAGTACATTCCCTGCTATCCTGTGAATCCCGCTAGGCATGCGCAGTGGCTCATACCGGCAACTTAGATATTTTAGTCGGTCCGCTTCCCCCCCCCCCTTCCTGTACAACGCCTAACGCGGAGTAGTTCACCACGTAAGAAACAATGAGCTTCCCCTATTTGATAGGAGTCCTTTGCCCTTCCCGGGACACGTTAGGCTATTTTTCATTTTCAAGTTCGTATATTTAAGCAACATACACTTTTGTTTAATTTTGTTAACTCATGTGATATAATCAGCTTTAAAGTCGGTAATATACAGTAGTATTAGCAATGAAAGCAAAATGTCACAATCTACAATCCGCATCAACACCGTGGCAGCGAAAATTGTCATTACTGGGTGACTGACATTGACAGACTAGCCAACGCCCATGCTTGGGATATCTGCCATTAGATGACGCGTTAACCTGTAAAGATGAGCTATTCCATGGTGATGGGTTAAATATGTATAGGAGTTAAATCGAAGTTACACAATTAAACCATAGTCATCTATTTTGGCACATTTTTTGAACGATTTTAACAGTGTATATTAAATTATCTAGTGTTACTCATTTCAATATAACCCTGCCGTACCTTCAGCTATATTCTAGCCATTCGTCGTTGACCAATGGATTTGCATGGAGTTAGCAGTGCAGGATTTTATTTCGTTAAATGATTCGCTATAGTTTTATCTCTTTGCTTTAGGAATTTTACATGCATTTTGTTCTTTGATAAAACACAGCAAAGATGATCATTGTATGAAACAATTCAATACCTTTTTGATTATTCTATAGAATTCAAGATTTAATTCTTAGTATATTACGTTTTAAATTACGGTCATTGAATTTCCGAATATTTTTTACGAGTTTGGTTGCTTATCGATCGATTATAACACCGCAGCTTGAATCGACTTACGAAAGAATCGACACCTGAAATATTACACCTATTTAGAAACGGTACCATATCAATCTAAGTTTTAGTTAGTTCAAATAATAGGGTATCTAATCCTAGTCTAAACTTAAAAGTTCATAGCTTCATCAGGAAACAAGAAAAATATCTACCAATCGACAGCATAAAGTATGCCGATTCAAGACCATTTCCAAAATCATATCTTTTGAATAAAATCCAGTCAAAATCTTTCCCATGAAATAATGAAAATTACTCATGGTTTTGTAGTTTTTCGGGCAACTTTTTAGATAATAACTCGCGATAATATAATTCTACATTGACTTTAACATTGGTAACGAACACCAAAATAATTCGCAATATAATTTTAGTATTCGTAATAAATGTATTAGATTTTTAACACATTCTTTAAAATTATCCAGTAATTATTCAACTGAAAGAAACTGAACGATTATTGTAAGTTTAAAGTGTTTTATTGGAAATCTCACTCCAGAGAAGTGACTTGGAAGTGAAGAAATAATTCACAACTTTCGTATATTGGTAGGTCTTAAGAGTTTCACGATACAGCTTGTTAAATACAGTTGCTGTTCATGGGAAAATTCAATCAGTTTATCCATTTCACAGTGTTCGGATAAGTGCATCGCGCAGATGAGAAAACTTGGTAGATTTACTTTTCTCTTATTTCTTTCCTACGTAACTGAAGCCAATAAAGTTAATTTATTTCCAGTAAGTGAAGAACGAATCGATGTAGATTATTCTCATTATTAACTTGCCCAAAAAGGATAAGTGTTTACTGAAGTAGGTCAATATTATTTATACAGCATATGCTATAAAAAGTACAGATTCAAATTACTTAATTTTCTTCCTTCATCGTACAGACAGTAAATGGATAATGGCTGACATAAAAATGCGATTGTACAATGACATTTAAAAATGCACTATGGAACTAAATTACTTTACGCCTTTGCATTAAATTTTCCGAAACGAAGAGAAATATTACATGATTGTTTACAGTTTCTCTAGTTTAAAGAAGTAGGCCTACTGAATTTAAGATATACACGTTTACTAATACTTATATAAGTGTTAGGTGTTTTATTTTTAAAAGTTTGAAACTAGTTTAATCCTTTACACTTCTTTCCCTTGAAGCTGTAATTATTCCACCCCTTTTGATTTATTATAAACAATAGTTAATTCATATTTATTCAAATCATTCAAATTCTTATTATTATTATTTCGGTATCAAAATTCTCGTTTAGATTATTATTATTATTTCTTAATTCCAAATTTGAAATCTTAACTGTAAAAGGAACGTATATTTTGAAAATACAACGTACTAAATTCATAGTTTTGGCCCGCGAATTGTTTTAACCAATAAAAATGTTCTACGTAATGAAAAGTACAGCCAATGAGAGAGAAGCATCCATTAGCCGCGAACATAGCGTGGTCAAGAGCTCACTTCCACCATATTCGCCGAGGAGAGCAGACCTGCGTACGTTGCTCTCGTGGAAAGTCGCGGGAATATAACCTAGCCTAATAGCGATTCTCACTAAAGCCACTTATTAAAACACGACTGTACATTATAAATATAGCGTGTGAGTTTACTTTACATAGTGACAAATAAGAAGATAGAAAATTCACGTAAGTACATGACAAATGCAATTGAAGTGGTGAATTTACACAAACAGCTACGCAGAACACAGTTAATTTGAATAAATTCCGATATAAAACGTTTATAGTGCAGTTATCATTTATAAAGACATAACTAGCTATAAACCAATCCCTCAGATGATTCGTGTGATACCCTGAGCTACAAAAGCCGTGGAAGATATATAGGTGCAGAACTGAAGGAGCCCAACAGAGAATCGAAGTAAGTACATTTCCACAACGAATCCAGCTCCCAATTCCGGCACCCATATCAATTTGTCGCCCAATCGTGTGGCAATCCAATATCAATTTGGTGCACCAACGTGTGGCTTTAGAGGAACTATTGAACTGTGAAAAGACTCTGCGAACAAATATTCTAATTGGGACATTAGCAAGCAGATTGTGATACACAGAATTAAGTGAGAATCGTGAGCTAGGTACGGTTACGCGCGCAACAATCGCCATCACCCCATCATGAGGCCAGCCCAGGTGTTCGACTTCATGCAGTAGGCAGCAGCTGTGACCATCCAACATCAACCGACAACAATCAGCTTCCAGAATGAAAGTAATTGGAAGAAGCCTGTGAAGCCTGCGAAGCCTACAAATAAAGTAAGGTGTTATTTTTATGATTATAAATGAAACTCAGAGGCCGCGAAATAATGTCGCCACAGAAGGAAAGTTCAGATGTGTTAGAAAATGGACAGGACTTGTTAACTAGTACTGAGATGGAGGGTATTGTAGACAACATAAGTGCTGATAGTAGTTTACAGTTAGTAGATGAGATTGTAACTGATATGGAAGTTCAGGTCGAAACAGATGTTTCCGTTTCAAATGTAAACGTGACTAGGCGCGAAGACAGTGAATCTTCAGATGACCAGTTAGAGAACTCAATTAAAAGTTTTATGCAGCAAATGTTCAACAAGCTTAGTAGTAAAATTGAGGATGTTAAGACAGATATTAACGATGTTAAGACTGACATCAATGATGTAAAAGGTGACGTTAGCAAAGTTAGTACTGATGTAAACAATGTAAAATCAGATGTAAATTCACAAAATGAAAATATTAGTTTGAAGTTAGCACAAATGGATGAAAACTTGACAAAATTGAAAGATGATCTAAAACAAGAAGTTGTAAACGAGATACAGGAAAGATTAGGTGATTTCAAAGAGCAGGTTAATAATGACGTCACCGTTGCTCTAGAGAATATTCAAACCATTGTCAATAATGATATAGCTGAAGTCAAAGAGGTTATTTCAAATGTTAGCACTAACTTGCAAACAATCCAAACAGATGTTTCTAATACTAGTGAGGAAATGAAAGTTATTGTAGCTAATGTGTCAGAACTAGATAATAGTGTGTCACTTATGAAAATGCAGATGAATGCTTTCGATGAAACATTGTTAGGTTTTGCTAAAATAAATGATGAGGCTAGAAATGACTTAGAGAAGAAGAATCAGCTGTTAAAAGTCAAACAGAAAGACATTGAAATACAGATTGTAGAAGCACAAGAAGAGTTGACAGTGTTGAGTAGGAGAGTACATAAAGATGAAGAGTTACTGACAAGTAGAATTTGTGTATTGGAAAATAGATTAAATGTTCCTGTAACTTCACCTGTAATTAATGATGTGAATATACCTCAACTGGGAAACAATATGAGTAGGAATGTTGTTGAAGAAGCTTACTCACAGTTACCATGTAGATCTCCTAGATGTCAGGAAAGGGTGAACAGTCATAATGGTTCCCAGGTGCAGGATATCAATGTACCTTTGTCCACAGGAATTAGTCAGTTAGGCACAAATTTTCCCAGCTACTTAATGAACGAAATTAAGTTACCTGTTTTCGACGAAAATAACAATACCAATCCACAAAATTTCTTAACTGAACTTCACGATTATTTTAGGTTGAGAGCCATTCCGCCTAACATGTACATGATCATAGTAAGAAAGGCATTGCAAGGTAGATCTTTGAATTGGTTCAATTTGACTACAAATGAGACTACGACATTTGAAGAATTCAAAAGAAATTTTATCAGTAGATATTGGAGTCTATCTAAGAGAAACAATATAAGGATGCAGTTAGCTAATGGTGTGTATGAGCCAGAGTCAGGTCAGACGATGATTGACTATTTTTTGGAAATGGCCGAATTAGGACGACAAGTAGATCCTCCACTAAATGAATTTGAGTTACTGGAGACTGTTGTAAATCACTTCCCAGAGAATGTGAGACTAAATCTGATAGTAGCAAAACCCAGAACTTTCTCTGATATGTTAGAATTGCTTGCTGCTTTTGAGCAAAGGAATATTTTCAGAAGTAGGCAGAGCTATATGAATTCAAATGATAGAATGTACCCTCCCACTAACAGGCTTACAAATTCTGGGGTAGGGGCAGAAGGCAATGCAAATAATTGTGACAGAGGTTATGATGCTAGGGATACTTACAGAGGCCCTATGCCTAATCAAAATAGGAATAATCCTAGGTATTTCCAGAATAGATCAGAGAATAGGCCATATAACAGAAACAATAATGGAAGAAATCAGATAAACCATGTCACTTTCAATAGGCAAAATGTTGGAAATGGTAATAATCCAAACTCCTGGCGAAAAATGCCATGGATGAGGAATCAAGGCTATCGTAGGAGGTACCAGAACCGTACTTATAATAATAGAGGTAATAACAATAGTAACGATAGTCAAGTTAGGCCAGGACAAGTAATTAACAATGGTAAATGGCGAGTCAAAGGTGTTGAGACTCAGCAAAACACGCTTAATCCTAGAGCCAGACCATTCAACAGTAATACACGAAGTGAAGAGGTACCTGATGACGTTGTAGAAATCCATGATCAGGAAGATAATGGTAATGTACAACAGTTAAACTAACAAGCCAATATCTCGAGGGTTCGGATGGTGTTGGCGCAAGTTTAGTCAATTCAGGCAAACGTATAGAACCCATAAATAGCATTCAGACACAAAGAAGCTTTTCAGATAATAAGCCTAGTGAAGAAAAGAATAATGCAAGTAGAAGTGAGGTTATTATGGATCCTCCTAGAATAAAAGTAGTGATAGGAAATTATGAGACGAATGCATTAATAGATACAGGTTGTTCAAATAGTGTAATAAGCGAGTCCTTATATAATAAGCTTATCCAAAACAAAGTCAAGTTAATTTATATTCCTATTTGCGGATTATCTTGCACAGTAGCGATCAAAAGAGCAAAACAGTCAGTAAAATTTCAATGCATGTTGGATGTCAGAATTGGTGATTCAAAATTTGAAATATTTTTCTTAGTAGTCCCGAAATTAGTTACAGATATTATTATCGGAGTTGATGTTTTTACGGAATACAACAGTATCATAAGTTTTGAGGATAACAACTTAATGTTAAATTTACAAGGAAGCAAGATGAGCATTCCCTTCGACAATGAGCTGAGTAAAAGAGATGCGTCTAGTGAGTTAGGTGACAACGATATTCCGTATGAGACGTTTATTGTAGAAAATATTCAGATAAATGATATGATGATTCATAAAGTAGGCCCTTGCTTCGATGATATAAATAATGAGGTAGAAGT
Organism: Ectobius pallidus; assembly: GCA_964059195.1. Taxonomy (NCBI): domain Eukaryota; kingdom Metazoa; phylum Arthropoda; class Insecta; order Blattodea; family Ectobiidae; genus Ectobius; species Ectobius pallidus. The sequence goes on from CAXKWD010000007.1 coordinate 99,044,939, forward strand.
ATATAGATGTATGACATTGAATTGCGATGACTGCGCTGATAGGTATGAAAATAGTGTTGATGGAGATGTCAACATAGGGCAAGTAGAGATAGGTTATGTCTGTACGAGGAATGTAAAAGAAGCCGACCCTAGCGCGAACTCTATGACAATGAATATTTTGAAGGAGAAAGTTGATATGGCTCACAACTTAAATGAAAGTCAACGTGATAGGTTGTTATCGATATTAATAAAGAATAAAGAAGTATTTTTCGAAAACGTGGGACTCTGTAACATCTACGAACACAAATTTGACATAGAACCAGCTGATGAATTCACTTATAAGAGTAGGCCAATTCCGATTGCATTGAAGAAGGAAGCTGATATGACGATTCAGAAGATGTTAGATTCAGGAGTAAATCGAAATTTCAACCTCAAAATACATAGGATATTGCATTGAACATCCAAGAAGAATTAATCACTTGGCTATAGTAAAAGATAGTTGTGTCAAAAATAAAATAAATAATTAAAGAAGTATTATGCAGCGTTATTGTGTCAAAAAGTAAGAGATTAATAAGTTGAGAGATTGAATACAAAAGAATGTGATTAAATAAAAATTGCTTGATAAATAATTAATATTAAATATGTGGTTCTAACTTAAGATTGATTAAGCAAAGAAAGATGAGCTGAAGTTAAATATAATGAATGAATGGCTAAACTGTGCGAACGCGATCCGAGACCGAACCCGAGAATGTAGAAATATTGTAAATAAAATGCATATATATATACCTATGATTTAAAGATAGAAATTTAAGGTGTTGCATATAGTAGAAAAATAAGATGGATTGAGCATTAATGTTGATGTATATAAAATGTTTATTATTTAAGAGGGTTATGTTTGTATATAAATTGTTTATTATTCAAGGGTAATGTTGTGATGTAATGCAACATAGTGTGATACTGTATATATTTATTTGTTTGTCAAAAGTGAGTTGTATTTGTATGATGTATGCACACATATTATGACAGTGATTCAAGGAAAGAGAATTCATGCAAAGGAATAAGATAGTGATATTTTACAGACGATGAGTGCCTCGATGTAAATAAATTTTCAAATATGGACGATGAGACATTCTCGACATATATATATATATTTTCAAAAATGTTTAAGAATTCTCGATATATATAACTAACAAGAAGTGATGTCATATACTAGACATGTTTGTTTTTCAAGAAATAATTTTCAGAGTTAAGAATGTTTAGATAGTATTTTCATTTATTGTTCAAATGTTTGTCATTTAAAAAAAAAAAAAAAAAAAAAAAAAAAAAATATTGTGTTAAAGAATGTCAGGGTAATGCAAACCTGATTTGATTTGATTTGTGTATATCCAAATAATTTTGGTGAAATTCATTTAATTCAAGTTGTAATATTAAACACATACACTTATGTTACACTAACATTTATCATTATTCACCATTTCAATGATTAATTTTGAATTTTTACTAATCCAAGCTTAATTTAAATTTGATAAGAATAAATATTCTGGGGTATGATGTGTTAATTTAATTATTTACCTTTTCGGACATAATTAAATTAACACAGGGGCATTTTGAAGCTGTAATTATTCCACCCCTTTTGATTTATTATAAACAATAGTTAATTCATATTTATTCAAATCATTCAAATTCTTATTATTATTATTTCGGTATCAAAATTCTCGTTTAGATTATTATTATTATTTCTTAATTCCAAATTTGAAATCTTAACTGTAAAAGGAACGTATATTTTGAAAATACAACGTACTAAATTCATAGTTTTGGCCCGCGAATTGTTTTAACCAATAAAAATGTTCTACGTAATGAAAAGTACAGCCAATGAGAGAGAAGCATCCATTAGCCGCGAACATAGCGTGGTCAAGAGCTCACTTCCACCATATTCGCCGAGGAGAGCAGACCTGCGTACGTTGCTCTCGTGGAAAGTCGCGGGAATATAACCTAGCCTAATAGCGATTCTCACTAAAGCCACTTATTAAAACACGACTGTACATTATAAATATAGCGTGTGAGTTTACTTTACATAGTGACAAATAAGAAGATAGAAAATTCACGTAAGTACATGACAAATGCAATTGAAGTGGTGAATTTACACAAACAGCTACGCAGAACACAGTTAATTTGAATAAATTCCGATATAAAACGTTTATAGTGCAGTTATCATTTATAAAGACATAACTAGCTATAAACCAATCCCTCAGATGATTCGTGTGATACCCTGAGCTACAAAAGCCGTGGAAGATATATAGGTGCAGAACTGAAGGAGCCCAACAGAGAATCGAAGTAAGTACATTTCCACAACGAATCCAGCTCCCAATTCCGGCACCCATATCACCCTGAGTTTTACCTTCCCCGAGGTAGGTACATTTACGCGGCCTACACCGCCCGGGCTTAAAGGACAGCGACCCGTCTAGAGAGGGAGTTTCTATGGATCATGTACATACTGTTTTGACGAGAAAAGGACATGAATGGCCTCCCCGGAAGAGTGATCAGCCCAATGCCGGGGCCACCTACAAGACAACACGAACACATAAGCCGATAAACACCAGTCACACACACTCATTCCGAATGGGGCGAGAATGGGATGAAGGTAATACGGAAGGCAATACGAAAGCAAAAAATACATCTATGTACTACTTTACAAACCTAATTCTAAAAAAGGCGTATTAAGGATTAAATTAGGTACACTCAAACCTCTCTATAACGAAGTTCGATATAAGTTAACGATAAACCCGGATTTTGCAATATTTTTCTTTGGTCCTGGCAAATTCTCTACCTTTATAATATTGAACGGTAACTTATTTTAGAAACACCCTTTTACTATAGTATTTTGAAGTTGCAAATCAGCATTGTGGATGTTACTAGTTTATTATCCCTCTCAGCCACCAAAATCGTCTTCTAGAGGTCTGATTTTTAGAAATCCCGGAGGAGAAATGGTCACTAGAGAGCGGATAATAGAACTAATGCTACGTGTACGAACACATACAGTGAGTTCGGTTGCCACTTCAGTATTCTCAGCGTATGCATTAAAGCACTATACCGAGCAAATTATTTTAGCTTTGCATCAGTTATGTGGCGAATTTGCTGTCTCTTTCATTCCTCTACGAGTTTGAAATTTTTGGCATAAGGCTAGGATCAAAATTCATTATTAGTAGCGATAAGCCATCCGTTCAACCGAAGTCAGTAAGTTTAGTATAAAAAATTAGCTGTCTTTTAATTATTTTGATTTGAGATTAATTATTAGGTAGATTTCGAAGAAAAATCTACCTATTGCAATGGATACCATGTCATGATTTTCGAAAAATTCTTTCATATCTTTACGTTTCATGCTCCCCTGAGTACGAAACCACCGCCCGTTCAAAAAAAAAAAAAAAATTGTGATATTTATATATATATATATATCTCTTTACACGATAGCGGCCGTAATTTTGAAGATATTTGAACCAAATTTTAATATGTTATTTCTAGGCCCAATATTTCGGACAAGTTCGTTAATGACCAAAATTGGCCCAAGGGGGTGGTCGGGGGAGGGGGTTGAAATTTTAAAACATTTTTATCTCGGCCCCTATGAAGTATAGAGGGAAACTTTGTTTGAATAAATTACAGTATTCCCTATGGAGTTCACAGTGACACCAACGATTCGGGGGTTTTGGGGGTACGAGTGGGGGTGTGGGGGATGGAAATTCGAAATTTTTGAAACCACGTCTTGTGGGGTATCATTGAAAAGCTCTTGATGAGTAGTCTACAAATCAATAATTAGTTTCTCGATAGCTCTCATTTAAGGCGAGATTTTAATGTTTGAAAAAGTGCTCTTTCCTCTTTTTTGCAATTAATATTGCGGGTTTGTCATGCCAAGGCTAAAGAAGAAGAGTGCTATGCAGCGACAGTAAATTAAACTAAAAGCACTTTGAAATCTACCTCAGCCTGTAGGCTTGCCTAAAGGGATTTTTTTTTTCTTTTCTTTGTACATCTGCTCTTTGAATTATCCTGTCGATAACAAAGTATTCCTGCAAGCAGTCTCCCTAAGGTATACCACAGCCCCTCAATATAACAATAACTCTCCTTTAACAATATAATCTGTGAATGCCCACAAATATAGTTATAGGATCAACTAAAATCTTTTTACGCCTCATACCCTCAAATAGCAATAAAAGGCCAGGAAGTATATATATATATATATATATAAATTTGTGGACCACCTTTACAATGAGAGAATTTTTTTGCTTTTTATGTAGTTTTATGTTATTAGCTGAAAACAGGCCTATGTAATATATGATATTGGTCGTAATTCTAATACTAATTAAAATTGGTAAATATTTTCATAAAAAATTATGCAATTCAGAGACCTGTTTTGCCTATGGCAACATAAGTGAGTAATAAATTTAGGTCTACAATTTACAAGTCATTTGTTTCTAAAATCTCTTGTTTCTATTTATAGATAAAATGACAACATTTTTAGAGTTCCTAGTTAAAATATATGTACAGATAATAGAGTAATTTACATGCTGAAAGTCTTCTATAAAATTAAACTTAAATGTCTTTAATTTATTGATTTGGGTCCATATGATTCACAAGTATGATCTTGCACGTTGTCAGATGAGTATGTTTTGCATTCGTGAAGTTAATTTCTCAAACCTTGCAGGAATACACTATTATTTGTCTTGTAAAGATGCAGATGATAGGCCTTTTATTGCCATTTGAGGGTATAAGGCGTAAAAAGATTTTAGTTGATCAATGTGATTTCCCTCAAAGAAAAAAGATGGAATTTATCAATAATAGTTATAGGATGTTTGACTGTATATCAGTTTGCTCTAAAGGGTCTCAAATCTTTAAAATGCGGCAGTCAGACTGAAATCAAGAGTATATTCTAAAAAATGCAAAAGTTTTTTTACTTTAACTCCACTAACTCACTGAAGTAGAAGTGCATCTTCAGCACATTCCGAACGTTCCCCTTTTTTTGAAGGATATAGAATGTGATAAAGTATTTCATTCCATTGTCCTAAGTTAGCCATGTGTTTTCTTAACTTGCACACTTCTCTGACAGTTATGACGTCAGACATACTGACACTTGACGGACGCTCTGGCTCATTTCCAGAGGTTTAAATGTCAGCATTTTCGCAGGCACTTCAAGCTTTATCTTTACACCAGTTAGCAACTTCCTCTTGTTGCAGAATTTTTATTATCTTCGGAAAGATAGCGAAGAATAATTAATTAATTTCGAGCCTTCTTGCAACTTCTGGAGAACTTATAGTTTGGACGATTTTCATTTGAAATTCAAACGAATAGTATAGTTTCGTTGGAAAGGAAAATCAACTTCCATAACAGAGATTATGGGAAATTCTAGTGAGGTTTTTAAGCTACCAGATCCACCTCAACTGTTGTTTGTCCAAGTGTACTCAACTGAAGTAATACGGCTGGAATTTTGATGGACTATAAGTTAAAAATGCCCTTCAAACAAGGCATTTAGATCTAAGAATCCCTCAAAAAAGCTTTAAAATTATTAAAAATGACCTCAAGTAAACTTAATTTTTTTAATTTAGTCTACTTAGTAGAGAGAAGACGGTTTTAAACTGCTGTTATTACTTAGAGTGGTAATTTTAATTAATAATTGCATTAATGAATTCTAGTACTACACCAACATAGAAGACTATACAACAATATTCTTTATTTTATGTTTTTCCCCTACATGTTGTGCATAAATTATTTCACCTTGAGAAGTATTGGTAGTTCTTTTTGTCTTTGATTTCCAGATTTTTAAATTACAGTAGACAATAAACACTTCATGCAAGTTTTAGCAGGAGAAAAATATATTGAAAAGTTGACGGGACCGATCCATTGTAAAGAGGTGGAAGTTAAAATTAAAATTCGAAGTACAGAGGAAAATTAAAATGTGTAGAAGAATATTTTTGTGGTAAAAGTTAGGAAAAACGAATACAGAAAATGTCAAAGGAAACTAAAAGGAATTTAAAAATACTATTATTAGAGTTTATACATAAAATTTAACTAAAACGCACTATAAATGACAAATTTTAAAAATACTCTTAGAAGACAAAAATGCCCTAACATATGTGGCTAAAACTGCTACAGTTAACATAAAACACGCAAATACAAAAATAGCTATGTTTCTGTTACTAGGAAAAAAGATACAATTTCATTAAAACCGCCTTAGACTAATTGGCAGTAAAAAGGAATGTGAAGAATAGATCTAGGCCTAAAGTTTCATTTCCTATTGCTGAATTGACCCATACTCATTGAAATAGAATACATTTAATTACAACTTAAAAAAAAAATTCAACAACAGTGATATATAAATACAAATTTAACAGATTGAAGCTCCATATTGAACCGTGAATCCCGGTTATAGTTTCAGATTCAATACCCGCTACCATAACAGTGGGTACCCAGCCTATTGTCCCTTTCATTACCACGTCTTGTGAGAAGATTTCTATTTGTCTTGAACCGAATTACCTACGGAAAAGGAAATTTCTCTTCCTTCGAAGTCCTATGTGGAAATTTGTGAAAGACCATGGCTCCTAGTTTGATTTCGCCACCTTCCCTTTACTTTATGATTTCCAATAATGCTAGCTAAATCGTAATAGATTTTCCTATAGCAATTAACGAGGCACGGTCAGCCTACTTAAATTAATTTCCTTACTGGCAGGCGATATTCTTTACTGGTAATATTTATAAATTCGGAAATTAGCGGTCCCACATACGGCGATCCTGTGAAAAGCCGACGAGGCAAGAGCAACTTAATTACTGATGGACGTCCTCGAATGAAAAAAGTCGGGACTTTTCGATTCTTGAAAGTTATCAAGATATCAAGATTCGTAGAAAAAGCTTTCGAATGATTCGTATCAGTTCGGTTAAATTCGTAAACACGAAAGTTTTGCAGGAAGAAATATATATATATATATATATATATATATATATATATATATGCATTTCTTCCTGCAAAATATATATATATATATAAGTTATGCTTATATAATATGAAAGCACAGCTACTATGCGCATAGGGAAGCCTAATGTTGCCATATTGCAGATTCTTAACAGACGATTCCAGGACAGGCGAGACAACGTCCTATCTTGGATTTTTGCTCTGTGAACGCTAGTAGCAGAAAGAGATTAACGCAATATCCAGCAGCGCTGCATGAAACTCACTCCTATTGGTTTGTGGTTCACTGAATGGGTAAGCCACACTCATTGCGGGAATCAATAGCAGTATGTCTTGAATCACGATGAAATTGCCGAGCTGAATATTCAAATTTGAGTTATGAATCGAGTCAGTTTAGCTTCGGACTTGCGTTCTCACGTCTCGCATTGCCCGTTCCCGGATCCTGCTTTAATCTGAAAACTTTTCATTCGAATGGTGATTCCATTCTTTATATTACTCGAAAACAGACTACTTGATCTTTAAAATCATTCGAATCTTCCCATCACTAAGCATAACACTGTTCTTGATTTGGTGTCTAATGTGGTTCCTATATTATTCTACTGAAAGACATTTACGTCATGTACTGGATTGTGAGGCGCATTCATTTAGCTAGTTTTGATAATTTGGTGTCGGGCTATCCACTCTTATTGTACAGAATATATTTACATCTTTACACATAATTCTTTACTGAATAATAGGATACACCCAACTGTTTCCGATGTCTGTTAAAAAATGAAGTTTTGAATGTACACCGTGTAATGTAACAATATTCTTAACAAATACTCAAATATCTCCCGAGCATTTGATATATTGTTACATCAGGGAAAGTGTAAGCATTGTAGAGGTATTAAGAACATTATTTTTATAGCTGATATTCCGCAGGATGAATTTTAATCTATTTTGCAGCGGAGTAAATAAATTTGTTTTATGTTAGGGAGTGAATATAGAGCTCCTGTCATAAAAAGCAGCGATAAATGTGGGGAACAGAACTCAGCATACGGAGTTTAATGTTTAATATGTAATATGTTCCTTCGCATAATGCTTTACTTTGTATGCGTCCGGTATGTCGAGGACAATAGCTAAAGCTAACCCACTGCAATAGAATTATGACTATTACAAAAGCGGGAACATACAGCTCTTTTATATAGCCATGAAGGCTTCATTGTCTTGATAAAAAAAATACGCTGTCCAGGCTTTTTAAATGCAATGTTGAAAATTATGGAGTTAACTAGAGATAGGTATTGTTGTGAAAGTTAGCTCGGTGGAAATTAAATGATTTCCAGCAAAGCGAGCGAAACAGTTTCACATGGCTTTATTATTAAGGATAACGATGCCCCATTCCACGTTGATGGAACATGTTGCTGTAGGCTTATGGTTTTGAGTTATTCTGAAATTTACTATCCTATGGCATTTTACGAATACATTTCAAATAGTCTTGTGAAACAAGATCCATGACCTTAAGTCTTCATTAGGCTTACACTTGATTAACATGCTTTAAAATCGAACAGTTTTGGTCAGGTGTAACGCAACAGCCTTGGACCCTTTCACAAGAATGTTTTTATTTTTGGTTTTTGTTAAATGGATTTTGTAAATAAAAATTATAATAATAAGTCGGTAATGAATTGCGTCCGGGACGCGGTTGGATGATGCACTTGGGTACAACCTGGAAGATCACGGGTTCGATCCCCGATGAGGTCGTTGAGATTTTTCGGTTGACCTAATCCTTCTGATAGCACTATGGCCCTGGGGTCGATTCAACCTCTAAGGAAATGAGTATCGGGAGCAGTCCTGAAGTAAAGACAGCCATAATCACAACTTTTCAAAATTTATAACCGATTGTCTAAAACACTGGGAGTCTCAATCTTGTGGAACCTAATGGCTTTCACGCCCTGTATAGGGATCACTTTAATTTATTTTTTAATGGTTGGTTTATATTGAAAAGGAAACGTGTATGGGTGACAATCTTCATTTGGACTATTTCCAAAATTCCTTAACCATAAGGGTCATCCAAAAACCGCGCCTTTTTGGAGTCGCTTGGTTTATTTTAGTTTTCCTTGTCGACATACTAGTCACTCTCTCCGCGAAACAATTGGATTGCTCCATGAAGTGATTCCCGGATCGCCTCGTCTCACTTAATGGTGACTACCATTGGCCATCAAGGTCATGCAATTTAACGCCATGTGATTTTTACTCTGGGGTATTCTTAAATCATTGGTGTATAATATATCATTAAACCCAGAAACATCCGCAAATTAAAAGAGGAAATTCGACGAAATCCAAGTGGAAATTTATCAGGCTCTCATAGCGAATTTATAGACAGTGTTCTTGCATGATAATGCAGCAGAGGGGGACATTCCCGACATAACTTTTATACCTGAAATGGGAAGGTCAGTTAAACATGTTTATGTCCTTGGTTAATGTATTTTGAAAAAAATAAAGTTAATCATTTGTTATTTCAAAACCGTCGCGCTTTTTGAAGGATCCATTAACTTGTCTTGGACTTACGGTCACCATTATCGAGCCTAATGAAAGTAAAAATAATGAACACTTCATCGCATTAATGGTGGACATTATAAACGCCTATTTTTATAACTACTATTGAATCTAATGCTATATTCACCTAAATGAATGCAGGCAGGTCGGGCTCACAAAATGAAACGGTTACTTCTGTTTTTCAATTTTAATTATTTTAACTTCTGGTAAGTTTCCTAAAGTTCATGTGTCATTTTTCGCAAATTGTAACTGAATGTCTGCATAATTTGAAACCAGAACGATTCTAGACGGAGACGGTCACGTGCCTGTCACTGATCTTGTGCTTCTCTATTTCATCATACAGTCTCATTTCTAATCACTTAGTCAAAATTAAATTATTGTTGTAATGGTCTTATTGGAGTCGTTATTGATTTATTTTAGGGAAAGTAGAGGAAACATAGACGAACCAATTGTTAAAGGGATTAGGGTTCAAAATTTGGAAGAGACAAGATAATGAAGCTTTATGTTTATAAATCAGAATTCAAATGACATGGAATTTAATATTTTCGTTGATTTAATTTTAAACTTAGATCATAGTGTGTTTTTTGACTGATCGTGTATTATGATTTACAAATCTGGATTAAAGAATCTTTGTAAAAAAATGTAGAGGAATCAAACACTCGCATGTCGCTGTTTGGGTCATACCGATAAGACACAGTCACATACACTTCATAGAGTGTTTTAGAGTAGCGTGCTCGACCAGTCTGGTCTACGGATAAAGCAGTGTCGAGCATACTTCATACATGTCGTTTGCCATAACATGAAAAGTTCAGTCCCAGACCTGAATAACCCATCCTCAAATATCTCTAAGAGTTATGCAATGTAGGGATTAACCTCTTGGATATTATTTCTATCGTAGGAAAAACTACATACCGTACCGGAAGTCCTCGTTCTACTGTATTACTTCTGCTTTACTTGTCAGCATGGTGGTACCAGTACCGCAACTCTGGTAAAGTAACCAATTGAAGTTTCAGCTACAGCTTACCTGAAAGTAAGATAAAGACAAACGTTACCATTTAAGATTAATGTACAGTATCAGTGTGGAAGTGACATCTTGGGTTAAAGGAAATCCTTCTGTCAGTGGCCTAGATATTTTAACTACTTGACAAATGCCCTTCGGCATATATATTAAGACACTGCATTTTTAACAATACCTATCAATGGCAAATAGGCCGGCATTAATAGAGAGTCCTAAGTCTCCAAAAATTGGGAAGGAAAATGCAGAAATAATAGCCGCGCGCAGTTGACCTATACGCAAAACGGACCTCTGCGCGCAGTCGGGCTTTTTAAAACAGTCGGGGTCCTCCGGAATTTTCGTAGGGTTAGCAGAGGATATTGAACCTGAGAAATAACTAAAATGCTGCCGTTCCTTTATTTGAATAACATTACTTTTTCTTAAACAATTCATAATTATTAATAGTTGTGGTAGACAAGCCGTCTTAAATTCAAATTAATATCTTACAGATTCCTAAATCTTATTCAAAGTAACCATTACATTTTCAATAATGGTATATGTCGCAAAAAATAGGTTTTGAAGATAAATATAGTACAATTGAGAACATGCAACCCGTACGATCAGTTATCTCATACACACATATATTAGAATTAAACAGTCGCCTATTTAAAAAAGCATGCCTCTCATATATAATATTACATTATTAATAAATATATAATGCCTATAATAAAACAAAGCCAAGTGACTTTTAAATTCACTCGATATTATTTATTCACATCGTCTGCTTTAGTCCAGTGTTTTTAGTTTCTGTAAAGCGCAGGTTATAAGTGGAGCCAAAGAGTAACTTGAAGCAACAAGGGCGAGCCTAAAATATGTTTTATGTAATAGCGGTAACTTTCCTTCACCTCTCCCAGGTCTACATTCTGACTGCGCATGTCCATCTGGGGCTGTGATAGGCTAAACAGCTATTGGTTGTCACTGTCATAACAAAATGCCACTCAGCGCGAGTTTAAATAAAAAAAATTCTAATTCTGCTAATGTAAATTTAATAATGAGAGCAAAATAAACTATGCTGGAAAAGTTTGGATGGACTCAGCTTACAGACTGGAGGCTTCGTCCATGCCGTCATGTAATATTCTTGAAAAGGTTTGGTCAGCCTTGTTCATGACACATAGGCCTAACTCTACTGTAGCCTAAGTCTGAACATTTTCCGAGTTATGGTATAACTGGAAAGCTAGGACCTGAACCAAACACGCGCAGATAGCTTATCGTCCGCCGGTAGCAATGCAGTAGGGGCAGAAGAGAATGCAAATGCTGTACTATTCATTCCAAACTATGCGGTTCATAATAGCCCTAACCTATATACATTCCACATTATTTCCCTACTCTGACTGTGAATCACTTTACTATCACCAACCCTTTTGCTAGAATAACTACATTCGCCTTCCATTGCTCTTATTAACGTATCATACTTCAATATTGAATGCTGTGAGGCTAACTAAGATGATTTTACACGGTCTGTACGGTATGAACTGGCAGGAACATCACGTGATATGAAGGTCAGGGAGGTCTAGATTACTTCATCGTAGTCTACTGCGCATCTGTTTGTTTGGCTCAGGTCTTACCAATCGAGTTATACATTGCCAAGGCATAACGAATTTTTCCAAAGTTTTTTTTTTTTTTTTTAACCATAAGCGATCGATACTCTTACAAACCAATAGATTCGTTATCTTACGTTTTGATTCGGTTTTAGCTTATGCAGATGATGTTTGCTTGTTGGGCGATGACATAAACATAATCGAGAGAAATGCAGAGAGTCTTTTCGATGCCTTCAGGAATGTTGAATTGGAAATTAATACAGAAAAAACTAAGAATGTGGTCATGAAACGTCAAAATAATGCTCTAAAAATATTAGAATAGCCGGTAAATTGTTCGAACAAGGGATAAATTCAAATATCTATGAGCAATAATTACAGATACAAATAATATTAAGGAAGAAGTGTAGACTCAAATCAGGAAATGCCTGTTTTTATGCAGTTCAGAAACTCTTATCTTTTCATCTTCTGTCCAGAAATCTAAAATTTATAAGACAGTTATCCTGCCGGTTATATTATATGCATGTGAGACATGGTCGCTTACTGATCAGGAAGAACATAATCTGAGAGTGTTCGAAAACAGGCTGCTTAGGAAAATATTTGGGCCTAAGAGAGATGAAAATGGGGATTGGAGAAAAGTGCATAACGATGAGCTTCATAACCAGCAATCGTCACCGGATATAGAAAGGGTAATTGAATCATGGATGAAATGGGCTCGACATGTTGCATGGGCATGGGGAAAGAAAGACTGTCTCAAAAATATTGACGGGGAGACCCGAAGGGAAAATAGACCTAGACGCAGGTGGGAAGACAATATTAGGATAGATTTAAGGGGAGTCGGATTTGAGAGGGATGGTTGGATGGAGTTAGCACAGACTAGTGTTGAATGGCGGGCACAGGCAATGAACCTTCGGGTTCCATAAAATAGATAATATTCCTTTAGCTTACTTAGGAATTGTCTAATTCCATTGAATAAGTATGTCAATGACGCATGAGTGCACTAGAAATTTTTAAGAATATATCTGTGAATATGTTTATCAGTCAGTTATTACTGCTACTTTGAACGAAATAATACCTGTAATTCAGTACCAGCACCGGTATTAATTCTTGCATAAATACTTTGCATTAATATGTAGATTTTTAAAAAATATGTACTCTAACACTGTTTACGGGTACGTATTGAAGATAAGTTCGGAGCCATTTCCGGTCCATTTTGGCCAGACGCCATGTAGCAGCTATACATTACAAATTTATGTATACTTATTTTAATGTGTGTACTGTTAATGACCTGCAAAAAATCTTCTTTTCATACTATGGAGAAACAATGGCAGTAATAACGAACAATTCTTCCTTCCGAGGTAACATTTACAATAGAGCTTCGTATACGAGTTATGCGGTTACAGATTCATAAAATCTAACGGCACAATGTGCACAATGTTTTCCTGGCGAAATGTTATGTACCGTACGTACGCAATGCGAAGCAGAGCTCTTGATTAAGCACGGAGGTTGTACTCACACGCGAAACTTTTATTATTACACTCTGCTAATTAAGCCCATTGTTCAAATTGTAGCCAGTATAAGGAAATATTACCTTACTAAATTAAAGCTATACAGATTAAGTCCTCATGTAACAAAATTATATGTTGCCTTAACTAGAAACCAAGATGATTCATTTTCATTAAAATGTATTAATTATGTAATTAACTTCCTTCATTTGTAGAAAATTATGAAATTTGCTTATCTGTTAAAATTATGTTTCATTTGATACTTTATAAGTTATAATTCCATAATTCCGGTTATATCTTAAACTATGATTTATGATAAAAGGTTCATACGAAAATAAAACAGCAAATAAATACAATATCTCGAAACAATTTATTTGTCAGATTTCTGCTGTAATGAAGAGATAGAAGTCCGGACGCTCAATGTCAGAAGTTAACCAAACTTATTAACTTACAGCTAGGGTTCGGATGTTTAAGACCTAAAATGTCAGAAATATGCAAGACAATATGATCTAAAAAATAGCTACATATGATCCATGACAAAATATTTCCTAACACTAACATATTTACAACAAATCACACTAGGAAATTATTACATTATTTGAATAATAAATTACGTTCTTTTAAATTTAAAGGTTTACATTCTCTCGTTCGCGGCTCTGTAAGGCCCGGGCGGCTTGGGTCACTTAAATCCTAAAAGGGAGAGGTAAAACTAAGACAAAGAAAGAAAGAATAGGACCTATTCTCTCGTAATGCTGCATCATTCAAATATATTTAGGTGCCAGGTGTATCTTCAAATTCTCAAAGAGGAATCTTCTCCGGTTGTCAGTCAAAATAATCTTGTAACATGAGAACCTTCTTTCAACGTCAAATGCCGTAATGGAGGCATATTTTGTCATTGTCAGTTCAATGCTCTCTGGCTGTGGGTCATCCCCATTCAAAACAGCTTTATCGCCACTTAAAATATCACTGACTTTGCATATTGTTGAAAATTTTAAATATAGAATTACTGTATATTTCAAAGAAAATATCACCCATTTAACGCTTCAGAATATAAAGATAGTGTCAGCAAATGAAACAATATTACGGCCTCAAATCCAGAAAATAAGCTCAGTATGACCAAAACAGTGACAATTACCAATATGCAAATGTATGACATATAAAATATATCTAAAAGAAATAAGAAACGTTAAAATCTTGTTTATATCATTGCTATGACTAAAATGTATATCAGGAAGAAAATATGATGTATAGGGGGCGGATTTCTATGACATGTCATATTTTTCTCATTTGCATTATTTCAGGTTTCCGACTAATTTAAACCCGATTCCAAGCATCCTGGTGAAAATGGAACGGCTTTTATTGTGCATATAACTGCATATTTAGGAAATTTTCAACTATTGTAGCATATTTAGTATGAATATGCATATTTAGGTAATATTTTCGGCATATTTGTGTGCATATTAAAGAAATTTTGAAGATTCATATCATATTTTGTAAATTTTGCATTATACTGATACTTTTTGAGAATTTACAGATATTTTAAAAAATTAACATTATATTTTAATAAAATGAATTGTAATGAAACTTAAAAAAGCACATAATGTGTAAATGGTAAAGTCATATTTTAAATTTTATTGGTCATATTTTAATGTTTTTTTAGGTCATAAATGCATGCATATATCCTATTTTTTAGGTCATAGAAATCCGCCCCCTAATGATGTGTAATAAAAATCCGAACCCTTATTATTAAAGCAAATCAATGTTTGAGGCTATGGAAGTAATGGAAGTAATTAAAGGTCACATCCTTTTTAAATGGGAAATCATGACTATATTACAATGCCTCATTGCTAATCATTGAGGGTATTGACTCCAATGCAGTCAGATGTTTGTTTATTTCGCTGATAAAGTTGAAATTAGTACTGCATGAATACTGTTATATACAGAAGGTATATTACTGTGAAATAATTAGGCCTACGTACAATAAGCGGAGTTCTTTGGCAGTGCATTTTGTGAAATGTTCACATATTTTAAGAATTTCTTATATCAGTGTATACGAGTATGAATTAAGTTTAACTATCAAACTTTAGACCTTTAGTCTTCCGCTAGCCCGGCTGAATACTCGTGACTACATGAATCGATTTGGAGCTTAACTCTGAGATAGATTACAAAAATCTTTTCTGCATATCATAATTGCAATTATCACTGAATGAACAAAAGCATTCTGGCACTTTGTTACATCAGTTTACTTGATTTTATTATGTTCTGCATTTAATTTGTTGTTCAAAACCTAAGTATTACAAGCTTTAGTGGAGTATTAACTTTGATAATCCTGTAAGTTGGTTTTAATTTCCACGCTATTTCGGACAATTCCGTTGTCGAGTTTTAGGTTATTATGTTCTGCATTTAATTTGTTGTTCAATGTTTAAACAATAACTACAATTTTGTAATTTAATTGTAATAAAATCTAGCATATAAATAAGCTTTTTCATTTTTAAAAAGTAAGCATATAATTAACACAAAATGGCATAAGTAAAGAAGTGTGACAAGAATTATTTTATGTCTGATTTTTATTGTATTAATTTATTTATGAATAAGGGTATGCATGACGTGTGAGACAGGGATTAAGACAAAAAATAATAGGTCATCTACCCCTCTATGCGTGAACGACGCCTAAGTTACTCCTACAAGGAAATCAGATTAACCCTTTCACTGCTGAGATATTAGCAAGCTGACATATCCTCCTTGCTGAGATATTTTCACTTTTTTATTTTTTCTTAAATTGTGGGTTAGCATGCAGAAAGTAATGCAAATATTCTGAAATCACTTACCAATCATATTTTTGACTGTTCTTGATGGCCCATATGCCCAAAAACACACATGTTAAAAAGTGTAAAGTATACCATATGCAACACACATAATTCAGGGTTGTCCACAAAGGCCATTATTGTCAAATCGAAAGTTTAATTTGTAAATAATAGAAAATTGCACTTACTTTTGGTTATCATTGAAGACTCCAAGTCAAATGGCATTTTAGCAATATTTTTACAATTTAGGGGTGGCCAAAATGTTTTTTTCTTAGAAATGAAATGCTGAACAATCACAAATTCTGTGTAAATAATGCCGGTTGCACATTTTGAAACAATGACTAAAGGTACTGCATACACAAAAAAATTGTTTTCAAAAGTGTTTTTACAAATCAGGGGTTTCCAAAATTTATTTACTTGTATTTTAGGGATGAAACCTTCAAAGTTACATAATTATGTGAAAATAATGTAACTTTCTAGAAATGATAAGTATAAAGGCATTGCATAGAAAATATTATTGATATTTTACAAGACAGGGGTGTCAAAAATGCACTTCTTTGTTTGCTTTATATGAAATATTACCAGTTAGGTCTGTAAAATTCCTATTAAAATTATTAAAAATAATATATTTATAAATACCACAACAATAGTTAAATCTTAAAATTGATTTTTTGTGTGGAAAATTTCAAAGCAGGGTTGTAGGCACAAACCGACATCACATTTGGCACACATGTAGTTCGTATCCTTCCTTTTCTTTTCCCTCTGGGTGGTATTGGAACAGACATGACATTTCCTAGCAGGTTTGGCTTTGTTTGGGGTGGGTGGTACAGCTATTGGAAAATGTCTCTCTGTAAGTCTCAAGGGCTGATCACCAGCTAAAGGTCGTCCAGATTTACTGGTTGGTCTTGGTCTGTGGAACTGTTTGAAAATCTCTCTTATGAGAGTATGTTGAAAATCAGCCAGAGTAATATTCTTACCTGTTTTCACATTGAAGAGTGCCTGTGAATTTAGTACAGTAACATCTAAAAGATGAAAGAAGAATTTTCTGTACCATTTCACTGATTTCCTGACACACTCCAGCGAACTAATCATCATGTCAGTCCTGTCCACTGCACCCATGTTCTTATTGTAGTCCAGTACACATTCAGGCTTCATTATTGGAGTGTCTGTCTTTCTGTCAATTTTTCCAGAGGGTTTCATTGTATCTTTGTGCAAAGTTGTCAACATACATACTTCTCGTCTGTCCATCCATCGCACTGTCAACATATTGTCAGTATGTCTAAACTCGACTTGTCCTTTGTCTAATTTTCCTGTCATTTTAGGCATTTCTTTCCTGTTCCTTCTGACTGTGCCACACACATTTGTTCCATTTGCATGAAGCCAGTTATAGAGGAGAGGACCGGAATACCAATTGTCAAGCCACAAGTTGTGTCCTTTACCAAGATACTTTGTCATTAGTGTTTGTACAACAGCCCCAGAAATCCCAAAGTCACGGTTCTCACCTATTTCTGTAGTTGCCCCTGTATAAACAATAAAGTCCAATACATATCCTGTCTCACAGTCGCAAAGCACAAACACCTTTATACCAAACCTATGCCTTTTTGAGGGAATATACTGTTGAAATATCAGACGACCTTTGAACAATACTAGGCTCTCATCAATGCAAATATTTTGGAAAGGTGTAAACACTTCACTGAAAGTTTTCCTCAGATGGTCAATAATTGGTTTCAGTTTATGCAGTCTTTGTCCTTGGACCTGTGTCTCATTGTCATTGAAATGCAGAAGTTTTAGTAGTAAAAGGTATCTATCTCGGGACATGTAGTCTGCAAACTGAGGTGTGGAAATTAGGGGATCTCTGGACCAGTATTCTGCAATGGTAAGTTTTTTTACTCTGGCCATGAGCATTGTCAGTCCTAAGAAAATGTACAGTTCTTCAGGTGAAGTTTCAGTCCATGACTGTAGACGAGAATAAGGGCTTGGTGGTAATTTCTTGGGACAAAAAATTATAATACTTATTTGTCTCGTCAGCAATTATCTGCATAATATGCATGGGGAAAAAAATTTTGAAAATGTCAAAGACAGTGCAATTTTCATCTACGCCTATATTTGCCGAAATTCCGGAATTTTGATTGGAAAATTTATGAACATTCGGGCTGAAATTACCCGACTGCCATTGAAATAGTGGAGGGCCAGTATGTCGCCTCTTTGTGGGTTGCACAGGTTGCTGAATAACACTTTCACTGTCATCACTAGAATCACTACACTGATCTTTATTCAGATCGACACTGTCACTGTCACTGTCACTTTGCGATAATTCCGAATAATCAGAGGGCAAAGAGTCAAAATAAGCCAAAATTTCGTCCTCACGTAATAAACGCGTATCTTTGCTCGTGGAAGCCATGACTGTGCTACCCCTGGTCTTGACGTGAATCCCCGCATGTCACATGACTCTTCAGTTCATTGCCTCGTACATACAACGCAACCTTGTGCAAGGCCTCATATTTTCGACTACAGAATGCACCACAGGGCAGGGAAAGCAATGAAACGAAGTTCTATCTAACCCCAAGAGATGGCAGAAGGCTATCCTTTCGTTGAAACCGTGTTAAAAAATTCTAAACCTTGCCCAATCGTCACATATAAAGCACCGACTTCCCGGCCGTTACTGTTCCGTCAACAGCACACGCAAGTGCCGTTATCCCCGACGGAAATGCTCCGTCGTTAGCAGTGAAAGGGTTAAGAATTGCAATGGGCAAGATGGCATTCATAAAAAAGAAGTCACTGTTTGGCTAGAAACTTGAGCTTGGATTTGAAGGAGAAATTGATCAAGTTCTACGTCTGGAGCATTGCTTTATAGGGATCGGAGAAAATAAAATGGACAAAGTGAGAAGTGAAGAATTCCCCAGAAAATGAACGAGAAGAGATCAATCCTGAACACAGTTCTTTGTAGGAAAACAAACTGGTTAGGTAGGTAACATCTAAAGAAGAATTTGTCTGCTGCATGACGTCACTGAAGGGAACTTGGACGGAACTCAGGGTCTTGGAAGGAGAAAAATCCAGCTGTTAACACGAGTTAGAGGAGAAAAGAAAATACTGGTTATTGAAAGGGTAATCCAAGGATAGAAGGAGATGGAAAGCGAAATTTGCAGACAAATTATTCCAAATTATGTTTATCCACTTCCAGATGAACTAGGAATCTAAAATATGACAGAGTAATGATTTTTACCCTGTGATCGACGAGAAAAATTCCAAAAAGTTCAATTTGTATTTTTTCTCTAAAAAAATATTAAGGTCATTCCGCACTTTTTTGTTTTGTTTATTATGGCTAACGGTAATATATGCTAGTCTAAATTCACGGACTCATCTCCGATATGGTGTCAGTTCATAAAAATGCTTTTCCCGAGAACGTCACTGGGGGTTTGCAGGTAAAGCTTCCAACGAGCGAAGCGATTTTATCTTATAAGGTGTCACGTTATTTTTGAAAGATTAGCATTTAAAAAAAATTTATACATAAATACAGAGACATAAATACAGAGAAACAGAAGAAACTTCGTATTGAAATTAATAGTTGAATAGTCTATTATTTTCATTGTTGCGTTGTATTGGCTATGAGGGATAAACACGAGAATAATTTAAAACGTGTTTCCACAGTTTAACTTCACAAAATATGTACCATCTGTACAACATAATAAAATCAGTTAAACTGATGTAACAAAGTGCCAGATTTTTTTTGTTTAATCGTTGATAATGGCACTTATGATATGCAGAAAATAAGTTATTTTTGTAATCGATTTCCTAGTTATGATCCAGATCGATTCATTAAGCAGGGCTTACGGAAGAATAAAGGTCTAGATTGATAAGCATATGTAAAGGAATATGTGGGTAGTGTTATTTTCTTTCGGGGACAACAAATATTTTTAAAAAATAACTTTTTGGAACTTTCCCATCGGTTACAAAATAAAAAAAATCCCTTTAGGCAAGCCTACAGGCTGAGGTAGATTTCGAAGTGCTTTTGGTTTAATTTATTGTCGCTGCGTAGCACTCTTCTTCTTTAGCCTTGGCATGACAAACCCGCAATAATAAATGCAAAAAAGAGGAAAGAGCACTTTTTCAAACATTCAAATCTCGCCTTATATGAGAACTATCAAGAAACTAGTTATTGATTTGTAGAGTACTCATCAAGAGCTTTTAAACGATACCCCACAAGACGTAGTTTAAAAAATTTCGAATTTCCGTCCCCGCACCCCCAAAACCCCTGAATCGTTGGTGTCACTGTGAACTCCATAGGGAGTACTCTAATTTATTCAAACAAAGTTTCCCTCTATACTTCATAGGGGCCGAGATATAAATGTTTTAAAATTTCAACCCCCTCCCCCGACCACCCCATTGGGCCAATTTTGCTCTTTAACGAACTTGTCCGAACTATTGGGCCTAGAAATAACATAATAAAATTTGGTTCAAATATCTTCAAAATTACGGCCGAATTTTTCGATAGTCATGACATGGTATCGATTGCAATAGGTAGATTTTTCTTCGAAATCTACCAAAAAAATATGTTTGCTAAAATTCAAGTTTCTAGCTCATGTGGAAGTGGGTCAATATTAATGTCAGCGAGTGGATTATGACTGTGGTAAATGTGAATCACAGGCTTCTAGGACAGCTGGAATCACCAAATTTTGGCATGCATATGAAGTTGGATGTACCAATATTGTTGGCAAATTGTGATTCTAGCTGTCCTATAAGTTTGTCACAAATTACATAATGTGTGGAGAACATACGAAATTTACTTTTTTAATCTAACTACCTAAGGCATAACCGATGGAGACACCGGAAAAAGTCAAAGGACCAAACTTATAGACCTCTCAAAATCCGTTATTGGAGGTGCAATAGCTCTTTTTCTTCTTTTTAACGACTTACCGTTTAGCTATTATAAGCCTCAAGAAATAAAAATAAATGATAAAAAGTTTGCAGCGACTTTAAAGCTGCATCCGCCATTTTGAAGGCTCGAAAGGTCGAAGGATCAAAAAGCGACGTCTCTATGAACGCTAGGCCACCGTCCATAAGTCAGTTATCCCTGTAATAACTTTTCCGACACCTCTTGATGATGTCGGTTATAGGCTATATGCTATAAATGTGAAAAATTTCAAGTTTCATTATTTGTATCTATAATTACTAGCTTAAAAGGCCTGGCGTTGCCCGGTTTTTTATTTTGTAATTGGAAATTAACTTATGAAGGACTTTAGATTTTTAAATTCTAGGTCCTTATATAGGTATTTAGAATTTGAGATAGGAAGAACGACTTATCACACTCAAACTATTCCCTAAGAAAATGCTTGATATAGCTTTTATGGCTCATAGAGGATGTAGAATTTTGCATCCCTTTGCATCCCATTGCTTCTGGTAAGGGTTCAAATAAGAAGAAACAGAAATTCCGGTAACATAAAATTGTATTATCGTGGCAGAATGTTTTTTTCTCACTCTCATGTTACCATAAAATCGTTTTGAGAATGAAATTAAACAGAAATACAATATCACTTTCATACATCTCTTCCTAAAACATATTAGGCCTACCTTACCTCGTATTGTTTTCTCTATTTCCAGGCTAGAGGAAGTTATGTGACTGCATTATTTTCGTGGATTTCATTCTGTGATATAATTATATATATATATATATATATATATATCTTCTCTTCTCTTCTCTTCTCTTCTCTATCTCTATATATATAAAAGGCTTTGTCCTGACTGACTGAATGAATGACTGACTGAATGACAGGAATCAACGTACAGCCTAAACTATAACAGGTAGAGACTTGGAATTTTGACAGTACCTTCGTTTCATAATGTAGGTGCTCACTAAGAAAGGATTTTGAAAAATTCTGATTCTAAATGCCAAAAATTAAATGTTTTTGAAAATACTTAATCCCTTTTTACATATAATTATCAATTCCAAATCACAGAATATATTGTTGCCAAATTTTATATGATGGGCTTGGAAAAAACAATTGAAATGCACTTTTGACAAATAAGAGACGTTATCAAAATAATTCATGTTATAAATAAATATTAGAGAATGAAATCCACTAAAATAATGGAATCACATAACTTTCTCTACCCTGGACATAGAGAAAACAAAACGAGGTATGGTAATGTGTATATTATTATATTATATCGCAGGTTTTTGGAGAGAAAAGTATGAAAGTGATAATGCTTTCTGTTTAATTTCATCCCCAAAACGACTTTATGGTAACATGAGAGTGGGAAATTTCCCGCCTCGATATTACAATTTTATGTTACAGGAATTTCTGTTTCTTCTTATTTAAACCTCTACCAGGCTTGCTGTGCACTGTACAAGCGATGGGATGCAAAATTCTAGATCCTCTATGAGTCATAAAAAACTATATCAAGCGTTTTATGAGGGAATAGTTTGAGTGTAATAAGTCGTTCTTCCTATTTCAAATTATAAATGCCTATATAAGGACCTAGAATTTAAAATTGAAAATCCTTCATAAGTTAATTTCCAATTACAAAATACAAAACCCGGGCGACGCCGGGTCTTTTAAGCTAGTATATATATATATCTATATATATATATATTACCATACCTCGTATTGTTTTCTTTATGTAAAGGGTAAAGAAAGTTATGTGACTGCATTATTTTCTTGGATATTGATAGTTCTCTCATTTGTCAAATTTATTCTACTTTCATTTTTTTTCCAAACCCATCTGAGACCCACTGGCAACAATATGCTTTAATGTCAAATGTGATTTGGATTGCATAATTTGGCATTTAAAATCAAAATTTTTCAAAATCCTTTCTTAGTGAGCACCTACATTATGAAACGAAGGTACTGTCAAAATTCCAAGTCTCTACCTGTTGTAGTTTAGGCTGTACGTTGATTCTCTGTCAGTCAGTCATTCAGTCAGTCATGACAAAGCATCTTATATATATATATATATATATATATATATATATATATATAGAGAGAGAGAGAGAGAGAGAGAGAGAGAGATTGTTCCCAGATATTTGAATTTCTCCACTTGTTCCAACGACTTACCGGCTATTCTACTACTTTCCCTAGCGCATTATTTTGACGTTTCATGACTATATATTTAGTTTTTTCTGTATTAATTTCCACTTTATAGACACGTAAGAAAGAAAAATCATAACGCTTACAAACTGCCCGGTTTATAAAATTTAAAATCCAGTGGTAACGTACGCAACGCGAAGTTAATCTTGATCTTCACATTTTTATTGATCACTACTGACTCTCTCAGTTTTTTTCGGTATTTTATTGAAGTGATTAATGAAGAATAACTGCCTTAGGCTAAACGACTCTGTGTTCCGAAATACAAAGCTAACTTCGCATACCAGTAGAATAGATGCCTCCAGCTATGGGATTTGGCAGGAAACCATTAACTTGGAATTGAATATCATTTTTTCATTAAATTCTCCTGTTGTTGGTATTAGACAGCAGATTTGGCAAACTTTTTTTCTATTTATTATTTTTTTATTCTGAATGCAAATCGAAATCCAGATTGATGGAAAAGCCTCAGTTGTGCAAAAAAATATGGAGCACAGGTTTCCCTTTATTATGTCATGTGACAGAATTAGTCATATAAGAAATGGCGCCTCCTCGAATAAAGGAATTGTTACATACACATACAAGAGCATCAGAGAGGCTGGAATGGGTCTGTATCGAGACTTGACAGCGTTCCAAGAATTCTATACGCAGTGAACTGTGATATTCCGGTCTTTACAATGCTACTAATGTATCCTTGCCAGCAGTCTTCCGTATCACATATATATTTTAAAAATCCACTTGGTTACAAACTCATGTAGGCTATAGGAAGGAGGCTCACAGAAATGCTCCTGGCTCGGTTTAGGTATGAATAATTATAAACCATCTCGAAAATATAATTTGATGTTTTTCAACCTCAAATATAGCACACGGTAATAAAATCAGCGACCATTTAAGTTCTAAACAAAATAAAAGTATAGCAAAATGATAAAATTAATCATTATTAATAAGGTTACATGTTACGAGAATAATTTTTTCACGACGGAAGAAAATTTAAAGCTGAGAATTCAGGATTGCTAATGAACCTCAACTAAAATTAAGGCATTCTAGCAAAATTTGTCGGTGATTCTCACCTAATCAGTACTATATAACTTATAACAACGAAGTGACTACAATTTACCCCTCTAAAACCGCTTGTCTCATACCTGTGCGAATTATTCATGGGCCTACCTATGTTCAAAGAGTGGAACAGGATCGTAAAATCTCTACAGTAAATTATTTATTTTGCACAGTGATGTAGATAAAGTAATTGAAAATACTCCAGCCTTATAATGGATAATTTAGAGTAGTGAAAAAGATATCACTGAAAACATAAGGATTATATCGGTTTACCAGTGGAATTTGCAAAGACTTATCTATTCTAGTTGAATAAATAGGCTTACAAAACTTTGGCATTTCTCTCGAATTTTGAAGTTCTAATGTGGACTAATTTCTCTGGCAATGGTTTTACCAGCCTTTCCCAATTTACCATTTAATATTTGGGATTGTATTTCCGTAAACATCCAATGGTACCTATTAACAAGATCATATTCAATTGTGAAGGTGGACCATGCTCGGTTGCTCTCTAGATTTATCTGTTTACGACTCGCAGTCATTTTTACTTTCTCGCATATACGTAGTATAGAGCAAGTATTGTGAACGTGACAAAAATCGAAATCGAGATAACACCGGAAAAGATGTTTCACAATGCCTTGGAACCGAAAAAATTGTTTTTGGAATGACGTCTGTCTGTCTGGCAGTCCATTTGTCTGTGGACGAGCACAGCGGGTAAACGGTTCTTTGATGCAAGGAATTTTTCTGAATTTTATGAACCGCCCAGAAATTGTTTTTTATAACTGAATTATTAAGTGTACGTTACATTTAAACTTATTTTTTTAAAATATTATTTTAAGAATGGCTCTAACGGTTTTAATAAAAATATAAAACTCAATACTTCCATCTATGACTATTAAAATGGCTATATCAGTTTTTCTGTAAATATGACTTAGGGGGCACTTAACTCTAACCATTTTCATTTTTTCTCGATTATCTGCATTACAGTAGGAGATACATGAAAACCTACCACGGTAAAGTTGTAGAGAACATTAAAATGAACATTTCTTGTTAAACACATTTCTTTATAAAATTAAAGGTATCAAGATAAAAACTAAATAAATATGACTTAAATGCGGATGTCAGAACAGACTAAAATAATTAAAATATGAATAATATTCTTTTGTTGCCCATAGTAACGAGAAAAATATAACCTACTTTCTGTTGTGAAATGTAGACAGTTTACCCCAGTCGTAATGAACAGACCAAAATAAAATAGAGCGAGGTGGTATGGGCTAATAGGCAAGCGGTCCCGGGTTCAAATCGAATCTCTTGGCTGCCCAAATTTACCAGGAGGCTCTTGTAATAACTCCAACTGCCATATTCGCACAGCACTTACTTCTATTGTTCGGCGATATCTTAATATATCCTGCATTTTTGCCTTTGAGATTGAGGAAACCATCCAAACCCCAAGTTAAATTGGCTGAACACGAAGTTTGAGCTTTGAACTGAGGACGTCTTACCTCTGCCACCTCGCTCGGATTGAATTTTTGACGTTCCCATTATGAGACATGTGTACTGCATTTTACAGCTATAAATTAATCAAATGCACTACGGAGTACCTCAGTTTCTAGTTAGGGAGTTACACAATCTGATAAATCACAGTACGATCGTAACATAAATCGCACGAAATTTATAGATCTCTGTTATATCGATCTCGAGCGATGAATATTTCTTCTATGTATTTTAGAAATATTTTCGACTAGCACAAAACGTGAACAAAACGTAAGAAGTTTCTTCTGACTGGTTAAACTATATTAAACTAAATCAACTGACAATTCCACTTGATGTGTTACTTCTTAGGATAATTAGGCCTATGTAGTTTCTACACATGGATAATTTTTTCTCTCTCACATAAATTATCACAGGTGTTTGACCCTAGTGCTATCTAGCGGTGACAAAATAAGCGTGACACCAGGAATTTAACTTAGTAAACATTCTGAAATGAATAACATAAAAATATGCTAAATACTGTACAATACGCTAACGCTGAAATAATATTTTGTTCTCATTTTTCGGTGTCTGAAAGCTTTTAATATAAACTAAAAAGTACGTTTTGCAAATTTAATGTTAAAAAAGTATTCTTTATTGTATCTGCTTGTGGTTTTGTGAATTAATTTCGTCTCCATAGGATTGGATCTTCTGAAAACTAAAACATGCTTTCCAAGTTGAAAACGAAACAGAAGTTCTGATGTGGATCGTAGCCTCGTTCCCAAAGGAACGGTTATGTAATTTGTGGTACTTGTCTTAATAAGCACTCATGCTGTAAGTACTTTGCACAAGACTTCATTTCAACGAAGAACTTGCGCCATTTAAGCAGCTTATAGTGGAGGGTGTAGGCCGCCGCTTCTAGTGGGGTGCGAACTTCTTATTATATTTTATCCTCATTCTCCAGACGTCTTCATTAGAAATATGGCTGCAGATGTAAAAGTTTGTGTCTGTGTCAGTGATCTGTGAAGTTTCTTCAGGAAAATGTGATCACTGTTCCAAATTAGTAAAATTTATCTGGCATTGAATTCAATGCGAATTTAAAGAAAAAGAGTAATCTTCATTTTAATCTTCCACAGGATTTTTAAGAGGTTGGGTGCTGAGAAATAGGTAAAACTCGTTATTTTTTCCTCAGCAACGAGTTGTCCTATAACATGTAATCTGGTATACTTTTACAATTACATATGTTATTACTTTCAGAATTAATGAAACTGTTATAGTTATGGGTAATTATCGTTACAAAATGGCAGCTACATTTCGTGAACTGAAATGCCATTTCCATGATAATTTCCGCAAATGTCAATATTTCTAAGTGATGGTTTTTCAATCTATTTGTTAATATCGTATGAATAATAGGCTTCAATAGTTGAGTTAACATTAATAGTTTTCTTGATATTTTTTAGGTTAAAGAAAATGTAAACAAAAAGTTACTCTACGTAGATTTATTTTAAAACATTTATACAGTAGATATTCCGAAGATTTAGATGATATTGTTCATATGATTCTCGCCCCTTATAACATATGCCCAGGGAAACTCGATTTTTAGAAAGTGATTAAGTTAATATACTTTGTAAAATTGTATACAGCCACATACAAAAGCCATTAAAATATTCGCAAATGTAGTTAGGCCTATCTACAGTAAAACAGTTTACAAAACCTCTATCATCTGTACTATTTATGCTGTAAATTAGTACTATATTTTGCGATGATCGAAGTCCCCAAGCATTTTGATGGCTCTCGAGAACAACCAATCATCGGCCGAAATGCCACAAATCCGGTTTTACACTTTTGAAAGCGAATACTGGATCAGTACGTAGGTGTGAGGTATCAATCGAAATATTATTTTACTCCGATTTCACTTATTTTCATATCGTTGTGTACTTTGGCTAAAATATTAAGATCAAAATGTTATGTTTAGATCTTGGAAAAGATTTCGATTCGATATCTCGATCCAAATCCCCCGCAGGCGATTCATTCAATGAACAGTTCATAACAATGAAACAAATTATAAACGCTAGTTATTAAGGTCCACTATGAAGCTATTAATGATCAATCTACACTAAATTTTAATGTCAATAGCCTATATTTTATTTAGAACAACCCTTACTTATTTATGTGCCAGTATTGATGGATTGTTTACAGCTTGAAGGTGGTTTCGCTGTGCTAAAGAAACGGTAAAGCCTGCATGTTCAGTGAATCATATAAAGCACGTGGTGGCAAATGACTGTAAGCCTATAATGGCAAGCCTAATTATTTAGCTAAATTCCATTTTAGCTGACTTTCGTCAACAAGGGGGAAATGCCAAGTTTCGCATGGATTTACTAGTATTCCTTAACCTACGCAGAAACTGAGCCAACATGAATTAACGAGCTGTAAACAGAAGCACGTTTGTAGAGATATGTGATCAAACATACTGATGAATAAACTTCAACAATCATAAGACAATCGAATTTTAAGGATAGAAACATATCCTAAGCTTGTTGAAAGATACTATCCAACGAATATGTAGGGTAGTGTAGTGTTGTGTAGTGAACCAATAGCAATATAGCCATCTGTCACCCTCCTCATGTAAATCAGATAACATCAACAAATAAAAGTTAGTTGCATGTGAAACAATTTTTGGAAATTTTCGAAACTTACAGTCTTCCATACATTGACTGCTGGGATTTAAGTGTCCTTAGGAGCTATTAACCATTCATAAGAGCCATTTTTTGGTGAAATAAAAGGACCAATGTCGGTTTTAACTTCTTTCTATTTCGGTAGATATTTCCCGAACTCCAGCTATTCGGATAGTCATTTATCCGGATCGCTTTGAAGCCGTATTCAAATGGCTTTTGCAGCAGCGATCATTGGGAAACCCTCTTTCAGAGCAGATTATTTTGGAAAAACAAAACTCTTAGCCGACAAAATCCGACAGCTTGTCAACAATACAACTCACTCTGACTGATATATTAAATGTTTGACACTTCATGTAAGTACGGTACTGTAAAATTTAGTTTTTAAAGAAATGACCTCTTTTCATTATTTATCTAATTATCCGGATATTTTTGGTTATCCGAATCGGGTCCGGCCCCAATTCATCCGGAAACTTGGAGTTCTATTGTATAGGCCTATAATGATATATCAATTTTTATTTTAACCTAAGTTCTATTATTTGTATTACTTTGTCCATGTGCCAGCCTTTAGTAAGGGAAGTTTTTGTTAATAAAAATTGTCACGAAGAGAAATGTCAACCACATTCAATAAAACATGGATCTGTTGAATACCGCATACCAATCATTGCTGCAATCGATTATAAATGACGTTTTGGAAATCACAGAGAGAGTATGAAAGGAGAACATGTTATTAAAAGGGAATGAAAAATTCCAAATACTAATAATTAAGATTTTAAATAATATTTTCGTACATATTTGTCCTAGAGGGGCGTATTTCGCGCTTATTTATACATTTCATGATATCCAACAAATTTTGCTATATTTCGTTGATATAATGTGTTTCAGCAGTGATTTTGAAGCACCTATGATGCTAAATATAGTAATAGGAACCTGTTTTATAAAATTTCACACTGATTGTTGCTACCAAAAAATGCTGTCCCTAACGTTGTCAACGTTGCTATAGATTTCTACTTCTATTAATTTACATGTTTATTTATATTAGCAAGTCTTTCTCCAAAAGCTGTGATTCTGTAATTCTTGTTAAAAGCTATCGTTTAAAGGCTTCAAGCTATCAGAATTTGAAACGCATAGTCAAATACGAACGTAGTCAGCAGCGCCGTGGATTATATATGTTACCGGCAATGTGTGAAATCCGGCATTCTATAGAATGCCTAGGTAATGTATAGAATGCCTAAAATGAAACGGCAAAGTATGAAATGATTGATATTTTATACATTGCCCAGGCATTGTATACTTTGCCGGATTGTCTGCCGGCAAAGTACATAATACGCTTAATCCCGCCAACGGGACAGGATATCGAAAATACTTTCACTCAAGTACAAGAACGTTACCCGTCATTATATTGAGCTGTACATTCATCTTTGTGATCCTTGCCAGAAGAAGCAAAAAAGTGTTAAAAAAGGTGTTGTGGTCAAGCCAATGGTTTTTTCGCAATTCAATTCCCGTTGTCTGGTCGATCTCATCGATTTTCAGTCCCATCCTGATATGGAGTACACGTTTATAATGGTCTACCAAGATCATCTCACTAAGTTTGTCGTTCTCAGGGCTCTGAAATCAAAGAGAGCGGAAGAAGTAGCCTACAACCTCATCGATATATGTACGTTGCATGGTGCTCCAACGATTCTACAGTCCGATAACGGCAGGGAATTTGCAAACAATGTGGTAAGCGGCCTAAAGGGGTATTGGCCCACCCTGAAGATCGTTCATGGTAAGCCGCGCCACTCCCAAAGTCAGGGGAGCGTCGAAAGAGCAAATCAGGACATTGAAAAAAAGCTGTGTGCTTCGATGCAAGATGAAAAAACTAGCTGCTGGAGTGAGGGACTACGGTTCGTTCAACTCATGAAAAACAGAGCTTTTCATTCTGGGATTAACAGGTCACCATAGGAAGCTCTGTTCGGCTGCAAAGCTAGAGTAGGTCTCTCGACGTCGTCCCTGCCTGACGACGTTTTACAGGACGTAGAGACTGAGGAAGAGCTGGAAAAATAATAGAGAGCCTACAAACAACACAACAGCAGAAAGAAAGACGAGATGAATTAATGCAAGAGCCACAGCTCCCTGCAGAAGACAGATGAGATTGCAATCCATGATGGAGGAAACCAAAATAGCGATTAGGCCATGGTTATCGAAGAGCCTCTCATTTCTGTGGTTACCGAAAATCCTTCTTTTGCTAATGTCTGTTGCGTCTGCTTAAAAGAAACGAGCGGTGCTCATACATGTCAAAAGTGTGGCCGAAACGTTCATGCCATCTGTGGACATTCTCCTAAATACGATGACGGCGACGAAGTAGAAGGTTATGGGGTTAGCCTTTTGTGCAGTGTTTGCTTCAATATTGAGGAAGCTATCCAAAGTAAATTGGAATCGAGATTGAACCTTGAGATTCAGGCCAAAAAAATGAATAGGGATTCTGCCAAAAAAATTCCTCCTGTGCCAAAGGGTGCCACTGGCGAGTTCCGATTCCCGACGTCGACAAAGGGCGGAGTGACTCACGCAATCTGTTGGCAGTTTTTATGAACGTGACGGAAGATGGCTTTTACCGACTTGGAGCTGCAGAATGAATCTTGAAGCAACTCTACGCAAGATCAGAATTCACCGTATGTCCGAAGAACTTAATGAGTATTGAAAACGTTCCTGACCACGAAATACCTCTCCGATCTGCAGCTACTTCTCAGTCCACAGGAAGCGGCCAAGGATTCGTCAGGTGTATGTGCAAGAGGAAATGCCTAAATATGAGGTGCCTTTGTGTGAAAAAGAAAATTAAGTGTAATTCAAAATGTCACTGTAGCCTTCCTTGCTGCAACAAGTAGGTCATGCCAGTTCTGATTTGTGTTTTACCGGTAAGAATATTCTGTTGGCATTCTTCGTGAAATGTACAAGATCAAAATGCCAAAATGTAAATTGTTTTTGTGTGAAGAAGAAAAGTGAGTACTTAATGTAACAAGTACTTCAATCTCAGTTCTGCTTTCATTGTTTTCCGGTAAGAATATCCTGTGCTTTATTTCGTAGTTTTTTTTTTTTTTTTTTGTTCTTTCAGTTTCAAATGTGTATTAATTAATAAAGGCTTCTCATCTTGTGCCCATTTAACACTTTGCGTAAATGGTACTGGTCATTCTATATAATGCCTAGGAATTGTATAGAATGCCTAGGCAAAGTATGTAACATTTTCACAAGAAACTTATATTTCATACTTTGCCTAAAACCATCAGGCATTCTATACATTACCTAGGCATTCTATAGAATGCCGGGATTTCACACTTTGCCGGTAACATATACAACCCGCATGATGAGATGCTTCGCACTTACAGCCTGTGTATTTAGACGTGAGCACTTGCATGCGCCGCAGAGATAGGGTTGGGACGGAAGGGGCGTGTGTTGCTAGTATGGATCACGTGAGACTGACTACACTGCGCATTGTGTTTACAGTGCTTTCGTCTAAATGCACGGATAGTACGACATGACGGATAAAGCACCAACGTGAAAAAACACTATCCTTTTAGATCGTTTGAATTAGAAGAGTTGCTTCTAACACAAGACATGCGAAGTAACTTATATGTTGCACATTACCGCACTAGTGCTGAAAATCTTTATGGCACTCCACTCACCAACTATGATTTCACTCACATGAAGAATACTTCTTACTTCCTCTGCACGTGCCATAGGCAGAGGAAGTAATGTTTACGACCCCCAAACCGAAGTGTAGTTTTTAACATAAATACACTTTTCGAGGGCCCCCGACTCTAAAAATACAATTTTTGGAAACATTTATGTGTGTGTGTGTGTTTGTGTGGATCTCTGTGAACAGTCTAGCTCCAGAACGGACAACCGTATGAAAATAAAATTTTGTATTTGGGTCAGGTACCTTCTGAAGATGTGACACGAAGATTGGCGACAAGTTTTTCTTATTTTTAAGAGGACATTACACGAAGAGTTTTCGTTTTTAGCGATTTTCTCGAAAACGGCTCCAACGATTTTCTTTAATTTTTGCACATGGGTTGCTTATACTAAGAGCTAAAACTTTTATTTGAAACATTTTTTCGAAACAATTCTCTGGAGAGTAGTTATAAGCAACCCACTCTGAATACGTGCTCTTTACAATATGGGCTCTTGCCATGTATATTAGAATGTGAAGTTAGAAAAATGAATTGGCCATGCTTAAAGTAAAGAAAGTTACGAGAGTACATTAATCAGGTTCTATTTGGATTGTGTATCCTTCGGGGATGCGATTTGGTAACGACATTATCTTCATTTTACGACCAATTTGCATGAAGATAATGTCATACATAATAATATATTGTACTAAGATGTTAACTTTTATTTGGGCAGAGGCAGTTATGTGAATTTCACATAAGATTTTTTTACTTAAGAACTGCATATGATTATGAAACAGACTCCGTTTGATAAAAATTGAAAATTTTGAAACTCATTACGCCTTTTAAAATGTTAAATTTCTCAAGCTGGTCGCACTTTGTGACTAAAAAAACGATGACCACCCGATTCCTTACATCGGCAGCCATGTACCACAAAATCAATAACCTCTGTATGCGCACGTGTAAACTAGAGGGCTGGACAGCTCACGGACAGTTTGAAGTCTCCCAAAATGGCTTCACGGTACGGTACGTAATAAATTTATTATTTTATAAAATATATTAACCGTTGTCTAAAAAGCAGTGTTACGATACACATGGTAAAGTGATTTTACTTTGCTCAGTGAGATCATTAAAATCTCTCTTTTAGCCTACCACTTGTTTCATAAGTAACTATTACTGACGACTTACAGCTGTATAAACATACACGACCTGACAGAACTAACATGACTATAAATGAAATTAACAACGATCTTGAAACAATAACTAATTGGGCAAGACATTCTAAATTTACAATTAATGCAGGAAAATCTCAGGCGATCTTAATGGGGCATCGTAATTTGTTGAAAAATATCAATGAGGAAAATTTGACACCCGTCAAATTAAACGGAAGCATTGTCCCATTTAGTCCACAAGTAAAAAATCTTGGCTTTCATTTTGACAGTAATTTAAATTGGAACATCCATATAAAAGAAATCTGCAAAAAAATATACTCTATATTTCACGCTCTCCAACGAAAACACTAAAGAAAACACTCGTATCAACACTCATAATGCCTCATTTCGATTACTGTGATATTCTACTAAGCGACCTGAGCTCCAAACTAGGACAAAGACTACAACGTGTTCATAATGCTTGCGTTCGCTACATTTGTGGTATTCGTAAATCAGATCATATTACGCCAGCATTTAAAACATTGGCATGGTTTCACTTGGACGAAGAAAACTGCACTCTCTCTGCCTCCTATATAGAATTCTTCACACTTCCTGTCCTCACTATCTGTCATCACGCTTTCAAACTCTTTCATCTCATCATAACCTAAACACTCGGTCCAGGCAAATCATATTCTCGCAATACCTAAATATCATACATCTCTTTACTCATCATCGTTTACTACTTCAGTCATCCGAATGTGGAATTCTTTACCATCTCACATCAAGGACTGCCGGTCACTGTCAACCTTCAGATCGCAGTTAACAGCACATATACGTAGTACTTACTAGTGTATCTTTTTCATGTCCTATGTTAATTTCAGTTTCTATCACTTAATGTTTTTGTATAACTAAATTGTAGTTGTAACAATTAATTTCTTTTTTATCATTTTCTTAAAATTCTTTCATTTTATTCAGTGTGTCATTTTAATGTATCTTAAATCATTTCATATGTTATGTTGTGTTCTTTTATTGTATTTTGTGTTATGTTATATTGTAATAATTAATGTAAGTTACTATTAGTCCCTGGTGAAGTGGAAGAAAAGACCTTACGGTCTTAACTTCTCCAGGTTAAATAAACTATTATTATTATTATTATTATTATTATTATTATTATTATTATTATTATTATTATTATTACAGTGGAAATTTTGCTTCATACTAGAGATGGTAATAAATATCATAATAAGATCGTCATATTGTACAAGAATAGCAATGTTCCCTAGGTGTCGCTTGAAAAAAAGAGTTCAATACTAACAATAAGAATACTTCGTTAGAAGACATTCCACTTTATTATTATTGTTATTTGATTTTTGCAAGATATATTGGCCAACTTTCATAAAAGAAAAACATTATTACTATTTACGTAGAAAGAGAGAGAGAGAGAAATACTTTATTAAAGCAATCTGCCAAGCAATCCAGGTGACCATAAAGATCCAGAACAAAGGGGGGAAAATATTATATAATTACTTGAACTGAATTGAAACCGAACAACAGAACTCTAATAATTGTAAATGATTGTGAATCATCTAAAACTGCAGCAGGAACAATTTCACAAGAAATAGTTGTATTATATCTTGATTATATTGGCGAAGCTGAATTTGTATGTTTATATAAGCAATCATCAAATGAAACCACCAGTGAGCTCTATGTTCTAAATCGTTGAGGAAAATTTCAAATAAACAGCTGGTTTCCATGCATGATGACAATAAAATTCGGATAATAATTATTACATTTTACATAAGTTATTACCATTGAACCATACAATGTTCTGATGAGACACATTTATACTTCAGTAGCAGTAAAAAAGGTTAAAAAATTTCGGCATCATAACACATAACCTACCTTTCCTTTCTTCGTGCATAGATATTCCAGGCTATCTTTTTGCTCCCAGACACACTATTATAAAATGAAGATATTTATCTCTCTCTCTCTCTATATATATATAAAAGGCTTTGTCCTGACTGACTGAATGAATGAATGACCGACTGACTGACTGACAGAGAATCAGCGTAGAGCCTAAGCTACAATAGGTAGAGACTTGGAATTTTGACAGTACCTTCGTTTCATAATGTAGGTGCTCACTAAGAAAGGATTTTGAAAAATTTTGATTTTAAATGCCAAAAATAAAATGTTTTTTAGTATACTTAATCCCTTTTTACACAGAATTATCAAATCCAAATCACAGTTGGTATGGCAACATATTGTTTCCAGTGGTCTCAGATGGGTTTGGAAATAATTGAAGTGGGACTTGGACACTTTAGAAAAGCTATCAATTTAATTCATGTTTTAAATAAATATTAAATTATGAAATCCACGAAAATAATGCAGTCACATAACTTTCTCTACCCTGGACATAGAGAAAACAGTACGAGGTATGGTTATATGTATATTATTTTATCGCAGGTTTTTGGGGAGGGATATATGAAAGTAATATGGCATTTCTGTTTAAGTCTATCCCCAAAACGGTTTTATGGTAACCTAACCTAACCTAACCTAACCTAACCTAACCTAACCTAACCTATCTGTGAGAAATAAAATATTCCGCAAAAATAATACAATTTTATGTTACCGGAATTTCTGTTTCTTCTTATTTGAACCCCTACCATGCTTGCTGTGTACAAGCGATGGGATCCAAAATTGACATCCTCTATTAGGCGTAAAAACCTGTACCAAGCGTTTTCTGAGCGAATAGTTTGAGTGTGATAAGTCATTCTTCCTCATTTCAAATTCTAAATACCTATAAAAGAACCTAGAATTATAAAATCGAAAGTCCTTCATAAGTTAATTACGAATTACAAAATACAAAACCCGGGCGACGCCGGGCCTTTTAAGCTAGTAAAATATAAAATACAGTAGTTTTGTGCCTATTTGTCTTTTATACATATCTACAGATTAATGTAAGCTCCATGAAATTTCGCACACGTCTTAGCCTACGGGTTCTTTCCCTCTTTATCGCCATTCAGGAAGATTCTTTTTCTTCATGAATTATTGAAATGTCGCCGAAGAAAATAAAAGAGTACTGGTCCATAGGTTTACTTCGAAATAGGCCTACAAACAAAATACAAATCCCGGGCGATGCCGGGTTTTTAAGCAGTAAATAAATAAATCAGAGTTCGCAATATCGTTAATGAATAAGAATGTGTGAATATTATTGACAAGAGAAATTGCATCCCGTTTCCAATAAAGAAATCGAGAAACTTATACTAATAAATTTATGTACAACATAAATTTGGGTACAGACTAAGGTAAAATCAATTATACATATATCTATAAAGTCAATTTACGTAAAACTATTTATAAATTAAATTTGGGTACAGACTAAGGTAAAATCAATTAAGTTATACATATATTTACAAAGTCAATTTACGTAAAACTATTTATAAATTAATACGTCGAAATGGAAGCAGGGTAAGGTCCCAACCTATATTTTCGGTTTGTCAGATCTAGCTTGTGTAAATGTGTTTATAAGTGTTTTATAATTATGTGTAACATTATTATACAAGTTTTAACTTTATCTAGACATCCGTAAAAATGTATAGCCTAATAGATTATTTTAAAAAATAAGTAACTTATTATAGGCCTACTATAACCATCTACAGTCGAAGATGAACAATTCATCGAGTCATAAATTGCAAAGGCCTGCACACTTTCTTTACTATCCGCAGAAGAGAAACCACAGCTCACTTTTCGTGAAAGTCAGCCATCCCTTTAACATTCGGAATCCTATGTTCTTTTCTTCTCTTTTCATTTTACGTTCCGTCAACCCTTCTATTCGCGATGACGTGATGGCTGGCCAGGAGTTTAAGACCCAGCCATTTTCAACGTTATACAGAAAACTATTATTTAATATAAATGTTAAATTTAAAAAATTCAAATATATTAAGTACGGTATGCTTGAGTGCATGCACGTTTGTGTAGCGTGTGTTTATGACATAATGAGAGAGCAATGGAGCTAGAGATAGAGGGAAATAAAGAAACAGAATGCGAATTGGAAGAATGAAATACAGTATAAAGAAATAAATAAAGGACAAAGATAAAGATAAGAAAACAGAGTACTGGAGAGAGAGAAAGATAGAAGAAATAAAGATAGAGAAAGGGAATAATAATAATTCTAGTCTGCCCCTCTGTCTTGTCATGGGTCCGGAACGCTCGGAAAAAGAATATCAAGAAGACAAATTTTATTTCCAATTTATTTCAATTTATTTCAATTATTTATTTATTGGAATTAGTATTGGTACAGTATTATTTATTGGTATTTATTTCAATTACAGAATTTCACTATGTTACATAAGAAGAAAATAGAACTAATTCACACTAAAGTTATCACTTTCGGAGCTGAATTATGTGTATATAAGCAATCATCATGTAAAAGCAACAATGGGCTCTACGTTTCAAATCAACGTGGACAATTTTAGTTGGTTATAGGCTATGGGAATTTAACGACGGGGATGTACTGCAACTTAGGCCTGTGACCGTCGCCAGTGTGCCGGAATTTTGTCTCGCAGGAGTATTTTTACATGCCAATAAATCTACTGGCCCCTGCCTGTCATATTTATGCACACATAATTGCCATCGACCTGGGCCAGGATCGAACCCGTAACTTTGGGCACAGAAAGATAGCGCGATACTAACTGCGCCACCCAGGCCGACGGAAAATTTTAGTGAAACAGTTGGTCATCATGAATGATAATAGTAACATCTGAATAAAAAATCCCCATATTTTACATACAGTATTACTATACTAATATCTCTGCCTTTTATGAAGTTTTTTTATGTGACGTGTACGTCCGTAGTAGTGAAACTTGAGTAATATTAAAATATTTGATCAGATGCTTAAGCCCACGCTGAAAAAGGTTACTTTTATAAAGGACTAGCAAGTGCCAGCGGCTTTGCCCGCGATAATTATTTCAAAAATTAAAAATTAACAGCATAATAGTTAAATCATTATATTTATTAACACCTAAATCACGTGAATTACACACCACGATTAGATAGCGTCGCCTGGTAAAAGCGATCTCAGATTCGAGTCCCTTGGCCCAGAAAACTCTGTATAGTGAGTTTCGTCCAAATCGAACAATGTTTGACCATATTTAGGCCTATATTGATTATCCCTCTTCCGTCTAGGTTGAAAATTTCAGATATCTGCGTGCCTTGACATTATAAACAAATGAATCGACTAGTGATGGGGTTACAAAATTCAAGCAATCGCGATGCTTTTATTTCCAAGATATGACAAAAATAGCCAAAGCCAA
Organism: Ectobius pallidus; assembly: GCA_964059195.1. NCBI lineage: Eukaryota > Metazoa > Arthropoda > Insecta > Blattodea > Ectobiidae > Ectobius > Ectobius pallidus. The sequence continues at coordinate 99,083,675 of CAXKWD010000007.1, forward strand.
CTGTAATAATCCGGGGTGCGCGGGCAAAGAGAGTTAATTCCACCATCCTAAAAAATTGAGATGTGTCCATAGAGTTATAGATAAAAATGTTCTCTACATTTGTGTTAAATCCAGTAAGTCATATTCAAAATTGTACGGTAGTTATGGATGTGTGCCTCATAGGTTTATCCATCTCTAAAGCTATGTTGGGCTGGTACAGTGTGTTAAGTCACTCTAATTCTCAGTAACAAGAAAGTGGACTTAACTCTCTTTGCCCGCGCACCCCGGATTATTGATTTGACATTGAAATGTATTACTGAAAACCGATGCTTCGAAAACGCAAAAAATACACTTTTTCTGCTCGTTTTTCACTTTTAACTCACGAACGAAAGCGAAAATTAAAATTCCGGCTTCGAGGTGCATTTTCCGACCCTTCAGTCCGCCTATGTATAAAATTTCAGAACTCTGCGTTGAGTAGATTTCGCTGGGCATCGCGGGCAGACAGAAAGACAGACACTTCCTTTTATTAATATAGATGATAGTGAAATGATAATCGTAAAAATATAATTATATTGCAAATGAATATGAAAATAGAACGGACGAGGTAAGGCAAGTGACATTCAGTACGAATAATCGGAATGCCAAGGCATGACGTCACGTGTGCATGTTGAATGGGAGAATAAGCGAGAACAAAATTGATCGCAAGCGCCAGTGACGTCAGCCAGTGTTTCTCACGTGACTACTCACCATCCGGAATCATTAGCCCTGTAATTATTGTATCTAACACAAAGGCAGGTAAAGGGCTATAGTTGAGAATATACGATTGAATACGCTGTACATATTCAGCTTCATCTAACTAGTTCGCTAGGAATACCATCCATTTCCCTACATTTCTCGTTTATCATATTCAGCCGGAGAACATTTACAGGAACGTGCTTTCCCCTGAACTTTCATAAATTTAACAGAAATAGTAAGGCAAACATGTCCAACTTCGCAGTATCCCTAATTTCGCAAAATATTTTTATTTTATTAATTGCTAAATCGGAAACAGTAATGGAAAAAGGAATAAAAGCATATAAGATAGAAGAGAAGCTGCCCTCTCTGATCAATAAGATCAACTATTTTCATTACTGTTCCCAATGTTACAATAAACAAAATAAAAAGATACTGCGAAATTAGGCATGTTTGCTATATGTGAATTTGTGCAAACCCTTACGTGAAGAAGCTTCATGAACTTACAAAAATATAGATTTCGAAAACTCAGAAAACTCTAGAGCGAACTGAAAAGTGTATGTTTAAATATAACAGTTTATGGGTCATTCTCAAAAACCTTGCCGTTTTGCCTCCTCGACAGGATCCCCAGATTGACAATTCAACTTAGGTTTTTCTGAACGACTGGTTTTCCATGGCGTCATACCACTATTGTAGTTTACGAAACCGCATAGGAATCATAAGTTTTCTCGTTTTGTGGTTGTATATGCGTTTTTGAAGTTGGTGGAAAATATTGAATGTGTAACAGTCAGCCACCCTGGTATGCCAGGAGGCCCTTGCCCGCTATGGGATGCTTGTGGGCTAATTCTTAATTCTTAATAGTGTTACCATTTTTCATGTCCTATTTCAACATGTTTTCAGGTTATTTTAAATAGAAATGGAAATAGAAATGGTAGCAATACCTTTGTCTTGAAATGCTAGAGACGAATGAAAATAGTTTACAAAAGACGTAACACAGCAGTTTAAGTAAGGAGTGTTACCCAAAACAATTTTTCCTCAATAATATTTTCACTTTTCTTGCTATCCTTCGATGTCTGGTCGGAAATTGGTCTTGGGGGGGGGGAAGATGACGCAATACTTCATCCCCCTCTACATGCCCTCCTCCCCCCTTTTAATTCTTCTTTGGGGGAGCACTAGACCGGGTATTTTTTAAAATTCTGAGACATCCTCTAGACAGTTTCATTTGGGTGTTGAGCTAACATTCATCCGCGAATGACGATTCATTTTGGGCCTTTTCATGTCAAGAAATAAAAATGTTGGATGCAGAATATGGGTTGTGACAGTCACACTCCTTACTTTTTCCCACGGTTTTTGACATAAACATGAACGTTACGTTCCACGATATATACATAGAAATTATTTAGAGTGGCGCAGAAACTCGCATGGGTTTGGGGCGAAATCTGAAAAAAAAATGCTTGATATCTCAACTAGAAGTGTATTTTTCAGGCCTGTGACACCAAAACGGCAATTTTTTTTAGAATGACCATTATGCGAATATCTTAGGATAAAATACCTCTGACACAGGGACTCGAAACCGTAGCATTCTTTTTTCCGTGCCGATGATCTACCAACTGAGTGAGCCAGAGTTCGACTCACGGCACCAGATAGATTTTGTTTCCAACCGGGTAAATAGGAAAATTCATTTCGAACGTTCGGCAGCTTGCTCCGCTGATGTCTTCTGGGAGAAGTGAGGTGATCGTGGGAAAATATAAAACGAGACGCAAGAAATGCTAGGTGGAGTGGGTCAATAAGAAAATGGAAAAGTTGAACAAATAAATGAAAAAGTGGTATAATTATTTAGATGGAACTGACTAAGTATTTAAGTTATTAAGCGCATAGATTTCATTTGTATAAAAGGAACACTCACAAAACCAAGGTGTTCGTATGGTATACAAATTTAGTAGTTAACATGTTTAAATTCCGCAGACGGTAAGGATTACAGAAACCACTGCATGAATAATTCCTTCGTTACTACTCTTTCACCGAGAAAATCCCGCCAAAAGGCTTACTGCATATGAATAATTAATACAGGTCACTCAGTTGTTTCTACTGAGGACTTCTGCCTCTGAAATATTGAAATGCCGACTGTTCTGTGAGTTATGGATTGGGTCACTCCAGTCTAAAATTAGACACAGAATTCCATTATCTTTTTTGGATACCTATTCAGACTATTTTGAAACGTAAGCCAATATAATTCTAAATGAAACAACAAAACTGAACACTCCTTCCATCACAGCAATCCGGGTTTGATCCTCCAAAAGAATAATTAATGCTCAACAGTCAATAAAAGATGTTTTGCAGAAGTATGACTCCTCGATTAACGAGACAATTATTATTTACTGCCAAAGAAGAATTTTGGGAGTGTATTTTAATGGAACTCTTCATTTACTACTGAATTTTCTGTAAATAATAATTTGATACTATTTCTCACTCGATATCGTCTGAATTTGCATTCAAGAGATCTGAATTCGATATCGGAGCCAACATACTTAATTGAGGTGTTCTAGAAGATTTCATTTGAGCACAGGGGTTTTATTGGTTTGGATTTCCATATCTTCGGTTTCTCTCTCCTAAGTTCATAATTTTCAATTCGTTATTGTTGTTTAGTTGCGTGTCATGAAACAATATTTGAGACAAATTCAAAGAAGTACATTAAATTAAATATACTAAATTATGAAATTCGGCACATTACAATGAAAATGTTCAGTTATATTATATATATATTTTTTACTTTATCATGGAGCACAATATTACAATGCAATGGACGTAATCAAACATTGTTTCAACAATACTGAAGAAACAATAAATGTACAATATTCATTAAAACTAACAAAAATAATGATTTATGGTTAACACGCATTGCTCACATCAATTGTCAAATTAATTTATAAAATGCCATATCATATAGCCATTCACAGATAAGTACCATGAATTTCAGCCCGCTTAAGTGATATAAATGTGGTAATTTATTACCGATTTCCATAGACATAACCTCGAAGTTAGACATGGTTACTGAAAGTCTTAGAGAGCGGCATGTGAAACATGTGCTGCTGTCTAATGGAATAACAATACTGATCTTTTCTTAAATTTATATTTATGCAAACTATCTTTTATGTGTAACAAAGTTTCTCGCACAAAGAAATAAGGATCAGAATTTTGTTCATGGAATGTTCTCTAGCAGCCGAGTTAGTGATTATTCTAACGGCTCTCTTCTGAACAATGAAAACTCTTTTTAACATGTGTGTAGTATTTTGAAAATAAGCAAAGTAGATTTCTTTGATGTAATTAGTAGGAACAATAAATTGTTCTAATTCTAAGAAGCAGATAAAGTGCTTTAGAAAATTAATCTAGCGCACGTGATTGATATGAACTTTCCAAGTTTGTCGAGACTCAACATTTATATTAAGAACATTCAAGGATTTAAGTATTCCTCGTATTTCTCATGTTATACAATCAGCTATCATTTACAGGTTATAGGTTATAGGTTATAGGTTATAGGTGCCGTCACGGTGGCTCATGCTTAGCGCGTGGGCCTGGCATGCTAGCGGTCCCGAGTTCAAATCTCGGGGCCGGCGGGCGTGTCATTTGTGGTGGACAAAGCCGTGACCTTTGGGGGTTTTTCTCGGGGATCCTCCCGTTTCCCCCTTCATTCATTCCACCAACACTCTCCACTTCAACTTCCTTTCCCCCCTCATTATCATCCCGTTCCCCTTTAATGGTTTTCGGGCCAGCTCCTGCTGCAGACTCTGCTGCGGGCCTCCCCCGTCCTGCCCCGTTGCTTGTGGTCAAGAGTTGCTGGTGGTGTCCCGTACCTTTGGGGCTCTCAGAGGGACCCTGGGTTAGTGGCGCACGTCATGGTGTGCCGCGCCTATGGGGCTCTTGTAGGAGGGACCCTGGGTACGGTGCACGTGGAGTGGTACCTGGTCTTAGCTGGATGTAGGGGAGCTCCGTGGGGGCTGGTGGTGGAGTCTGTTGACAGGGGGGCCTTAGGGCATGCACATCATTCGTTTCCTAGGGGGTGTACAATGGGCCCGCCTATGAGGCCTACGTGCGCGAGCCCGTCAGGGCTCAGCCCCTGAGCCGATAAGATAAGATAGGTTATAGGTTATACGAATGTAGATCCCACGACCATCTACCAATTCTGTTCATAGACATACACATACACAGTGCCTGAAAATTGGATCGTTCTTTTCTAAAAGGTCATGAGTCACAAAGTTAAAATTTTATCGGAGAAAGAAAACCTGCTTACCATGTACCGGCCTCGTGACTTTGGAGATGAAGCTGTACACAGTTTATAACTCATTTTTGTAATACAAATAAAAAATAAAAAAGAAGTAACTCTTTGCAACGATCGAAAGAATTTTAAATTTCAACATCTAACTTCTGTTTGCAAGACAATGCCGATATTTTGCCCTACTTTTGTACCTATAGTACGGGAAGAGAAAGTAAAAAAGTAAACAAACGATAAAGTGCAAGTTTGACATGATTACTCCATCTTATTGATAAATTTCATCTTAGTGCCTTTGTGGGAGAATTTTACAAAGTATAAGAGTTAATTTTTCGTCTTATACCCTGAAATAATATAATTAGATGCCAGAAATATATAGTTACATAACTACGCGCAAGCATACTGCTTGTAAGATTATTTTTAGACTATAATTCCAAGATAACCTTTAATTGTACAAAAATATAAATGTGTTACTCTTAATATACACAACGCGCAAGTAGACTACTTGCAAGAATATTTTATTCTACTACAGGACAACTTTTATTTGTATATAAGTATATATGTGTTCTCTTAATGTATATATATACAGGGCGATCCATATAAAACTGAACAGTTTTAAAGACTTATAATTTCCCTCTGGAAAGTAATAAAAGATTGAAATTTGGTTTTATGATCTCAGTGGCTTTGGGAGAATCGATATTGGTAATAATGTTTGTACTCCTACCATCCATGCATTGTTGCCTTACGACTATTGTTGTTTATTAGTAATTAGTTTTCAGTCTCTAGTTTTGCAGTCAGAAACGAAAATGCAGTTCTCAATTCAGCAGCGTGTTTTTCTTGTGAAAACATATTGGTGTACGAAGTCATTGATTGAAACTCAACGGGCATTTAGAAGACAATTCAATGTGCGCAATATTCCAACAAGGGCAACAATTTTATCCATGGTGAGGAAGCTGGAGACAACTGGCTCTCTCCTCAGCGAAACTGGGAAAAAAAGATCTGTGATGAGTCAAGAGTGTGTTAATGATGTTCGAGAACGTTTTGTGAACTCACCAAAGAAATCATTGCGCCGGTTGAGCCAGGAGACAGGCTACTCATATGGCACATGTCAGAGAGCTGCAAAGAAAGCAGGCCTACGAGCATACAGAGTGCATGTAGTGCATCAGTTAAAAGAACCAGACGCGGAAAAGCGAATGCGTTATTGCCAATGGTTTCAGGCTCTTCTTATTGCAACCCCAGACATTCTCTCCATAACCTGGTTTACAGATGAAGCATGGTTTCACCTCTCAGGCTACATCAACACTCAAAACAGCAGGTATTGGGCTGCTGAGAACCCGAATATTATCCACGAAGCTCCATTGCATCCGGAAAAGGTTGGGGTCTGGTGTGCGGTGTCAGCTACCAGAATTGTTGGTCCCATTTTCTACGACACCAAGGTAAACACTGCGGTTTATGGTCGCATCTTCAATACATTCGTGGAACAACTGGACGACATCGAATTAACAGAAGGTTATTTCCAGCAAGATGGCGCAACATGCCATACGTCTGGTGATTCCATGAAACTTATAGCCAGCTTCTTCGGTGATCGTCTTGTCTCAAACAATCTGTGGCCTCCCAGATCGCCAGACCTGACATCTCCAGATTTCTTCTTGTGGGGCTACCTTAAGGACAGGGTGTACAAGAATAGACCGCGGTCACTTGCTGAACTCCGTGAAGCAATAAGGAATGAAATCAGTAACATTAACGAGGATACGCTTCGGAAAACGTCTCAGAATATGGTGCGACGAGTACAGTTGTGTATGGATGCAGGTGGAGGACATTTTCAACATTTACTCTGAGGAATCTCCCAAAGGTACTCTGTAATTCAGCACAGTTGCATATGTATGCTATTATTAGTTTAAAAGTTATAAGCCTTTAAAAGTTTTCAGTTTTATATGGATCGCCCTGTATAATCTTATAATCAATTTTTTACCAATTTATGTATATATAATTGTCTATGTAAAAACTGCTTTTTATCATTTTAAAATGTTGTCTAACAGTTTTAATCCAATTAATTGAGGTAACATAGACCATATAAATTCGCTCACCATTAGAATATATCAACAATCAGTCCACTTAATTATTACATAATAAAAAATAGCAAACTTATAAATAATTATCTTTATTGTAAAAGGTTGTCCACATCACTCTATATATTTATGGCTTCTTATTACATTTTTTGAGGGTATAAGACGAAAAATTAACTCTTAAACTTTGTATTACTCCATCTGTCATAAAGAACAAATTCTAGTTAACAGAAACAGGAAATGCTACCAAAAAATATGCTGTGTCTATTTTTCTGGCAAGATTCTTACATTCGGTAAGCATGAGAGATGAGCCAAAGTGACAGTCTGTGAGATATACACTGTCTATATGCGGGACGCCCCATCATCTAGTAGGCTATTTGTTGCTAGACTTTTCTTTGATCGATATGTAGTGACCTCATGATGACCCGAGCGGCACGTGTACCCCAGACTTCCCTATTGACTGTAGTAAACATCTCGTAACCTATGAATACACGTGGGTCTACATATCACAAGGTAATCGTGAGCCATCAATATTTATGCACTTTCCTCTTTGTCGACCGCTGCGAATCTGTAAAGTAGGTCTCTGCCATGAATCGTTTAAAAAAAAAAGGACGCCACATCATAAGATATTATGTTGATCAACCAATTGATATCTCAGGACCATGTACGATAAATTCAGTCTATCCAAACTGTGGGTCGCGACACCTCACATGAGGTCAATAAATTATCTTCGAGATCGAATTGAGCATTCTGAATTAATACATTTTCACTACTATTTGCTATTATTATCTTGATTAGTCTATTATTAATATCATAATAAAAACGACATTATTAATATAATAGTAATAATATAATAGTATTATATTAACACTAGCTGACCCATCAATGCTTCGCATTGTTAGATTTATGTATATATAGGTAAAGTGAACACAATTTAAAGTCGATTCGATGTACTTCTATAAATCATCAGCCGTCCAGCCAACACGGTGGACGTATTTGTATTCCATATACTCCTCCACCCGTAGTTTAGCCTACTCTGATTATGTCTTAAAAATTTAATCGTTGTTTCAATTTTGGCAAACATACAGTAAATAGCGGGCTACGGTTCGAATACTGGTCGAGACAAGTTACCTAGGAAGGGTTTACCCGGGAATTTTGCTCATGTGAGACAAATGTCTGGTAACTTTAGGCTCTGTTAACTTTAGGCCCTAGTGGTCTCCGGATATCGTCTGGCAGCCATTATCATCCGCATCCCATCCTCGCCTTGTTCAGAGTGAGTTTGTAAATGATGTATCTCGTCCTATAAGTTTGTGTTGTCTCGGAGGTGGCCCCGGCATTGGGCTGATCACTCATCCGGGAGGCCCTCCATGTCCTTGTCTGGTCAAGAAAGTATGCATGTGAGCCATAGGTAATCCCTCTCCCGACAGGTCGCGGCCCTGTAAGGCCCGGGCAACGTGGGTCGCTTAAATGACCCCAAAAGAGAGGGGTAAAAACTAAGGTAAAGATAGAGAGATAGTATGGTAAATAGAAATTAATCATGAAATTATATCTATTGATACTGTATGAACTACCGGGGGGTATAGGCGGTCGGTGGTCAACGCTGACAACCTTACCACCTTCACGTGCCGATTGTTTAAAAATCCGGGAGCCTACACTTCTTGGATCCCTCTGGGCCTCCATGGCCTGTAATAGGGAACGCTTTACTTACTATCTTTTGCAATGCAGTCCTAGGCTAGCTATATGAAAAGAGTTCAACTCTTAAGAATAGAACCCAGGACCTTCTAAATTTACTTCGTGTCAAAAAATAGTTGATAATAATCTTCAGGAATTCTATTGATAGCCTTTCTCATAATTTTATATCTATTAGGTCTACATGCCAAGCCACCTGTGTAGTTTAAAAAAAAAAAATGTTGCCATGGGGATTGTGTACATGCAGTATGAATTCTTTTTGGTGAATATCATAACTTTACAACCCTATTTTGGCCCTTATAGGCCCTTAGAGGCCAAAGATTTTGAAATCCTTTCTTAGTGCGCATCTAGAGCCTAGTAGCAATATGTGTACCAAGTTTCACGTTCCTAGGCTGTATGGTTTTTGAGAAACTGTGATCAGTCAGTGAGTCAGTGGGTTTTGGCTTTTATATATAGAGATAATAGTAATACGATAGTAGTACTATTATTAATATCATAATAAATACGATATTATAATAGAATATTTTTTCTGTGAAATCGCGGGGAATATTCTAAAATAATTATTTCACTAATATTATTGCTATTAAGTGCCAGTATGGTACTTTATGAGATTGTGTGGGGGACGGGAAATTGTCTGTCCGTCTGTCTGTCTGTCTGTCTGTCCGTCCTTGTGCCTGTACACGCGATAACTCAAATATGCTTTTTCAGATATTAATGAAACTTGGTATACGCATTTATAATGTCCATGGAAAGAAGCCTATTGACATTGGACCAAATCGGTTGACCGGTACGGGAGTAAAACGCAAATTAGTGTATATTTTAAATGCGCGATAACTCAAATACGCTTTATCGGATTTTCATGAAACTTGATAGGCTATACGCATTTGTAATGTCCATGGGAAGAAGTATATTGATATTGGACAAAATCTGTTGGCCGGTATCGGAATAATGACCAATTTAGTGCCTTTTTATGGTAATATATCAGAAAGGCGCGATCACTCAAATACGCTTTATCGGATTTTCATGAAACTTGGTATACACATTTATAATGTCCATGGCAAGAAGCCATTTATTTTGGACCAAATCGGTTGACCGGTATCAGAGTAACAACTAATTAAAGGTCATATTTTTTTTAAAATCACGTCTATACTACAATGCCGCATTTCTAATCATTGAGGGCTTTGTATGCAATGCAGTCAGATGTTTGTTTATTTCGTTGATCTAATTGAAATTGAGTACTACATGATACTGTTATATACAGAAGGTATAACTCGATCGGTAAGACCTGAGCCAAACAAACGGCTGCGCAGTAGTCTACGATGACGTAATGTAGACCTGCCTGACCTTCATAGCACGTGATGTTCTTTACTAGTTCATACTGTACAGACCGTGTAATAACATCTTAGTTAGCCTCACAGCATTCAATAGTTAAGACCCAACAGCGATATTCTGTAAGTTACATACCATTACTTAAATAGTATTTCATAACTAAAAAACAAATACTCTATTCAAATCATTTTTGTTTTCAATAGTTACGGGCTATTATGAACCACATAGCTTGGAATGAATAGTACAGTACATGCATTCTCTTCTGCCCTTACTCCATTGCTACTGGCGGACGATAAGCTATCTGCGCGTGTTTTGCTCAGGTCTTACTGATCGAGTTATACATTACTGTGAAATAATCAGCGGAGTTCTTTGCCACTGATTTTTTTGAAATGTGGACGTATTTTAAGAATTTCAAGTTGCAATACATTTAGCTTTGGCGAATAACACTAATCCTTCACATTTACTTATTAAACTAGACCGTCAAACTGAGCCAGTTGGCCGAACGGTAACGTCTTGGACTCAAAATTTGGAAGCCCCTGGTTCAAATCCCCTGCAGGCCGATTCAACATGGATTTTATTTATTTTATTTTTTATGTTTATGTGAGTGTGAGATTGTTAAGACATCACAAATCTGTAGTTCTGCTGATGCTGGACGATTTTAATCTGATTAAAAAAAAATTATTTTCTGCATATCATAATTGCAATTATAATTGACATTTGCATAATCAATCATCTTCACGGCCTTGCATTATACCAATTACAGTGGCACTAATATCGAATAACTTAAATTACAATACTCGGTTATATGATGACACAGAAATGTTGAATACTGCTTTCTTTTTAATTTATTTAAATTTTATACACATTTTAGCTATAAACATATATTCCTATACAAAATTAAACAAGAAATTCTGAGAACAGCAATCACACAAGGAAGTAATAATCAAATATTAATAATCAATTTTAATACTCTTTCATCACACAAAATTAAAGACTTCTGAGAATATTAAAAACATAGGTAAATAATCAAATTTTTAAACACCCTTTCATCACTCTCAACTGTATACTGTCGATATTACGCAGAATCATCAATTTACCGGCATTATTAATGATATGTTTGTATGCAATACACGAAAAACTAGTTACTCCAATTAGGTTGCACAGAATTTCGAATTCGTTACATCATTGTAATTCCTCAAATTAAGCACTTAAAATACAGCAATGGAATAATCTGATAATTCATCACAATAACAGTCGAGATAAATTCAACTCTAAATCATACTGTTGATGACCATACGACAAAAACAATACAATTCATGTGTACAGACTGAACCAGATAACATGTTCATCGAATTCTTCTGCTAAAAACAAAGGTTTCATGCACTCACCGGAATTTTAAATCATCCCCTTACACCGCAGTTTCCGATTTAAGATACTTTGCAGCATGGGCAAAGCTTTGTATAACCGCACCTATCATTTTTTATTTTACCCCACCCCAAAGTTATTGTTTTAGTGTTAAGTTAGGGTTTTACCCAAGAATCAACTAATACTATTCTATAGTCATGGAAATGATTTAAAAAAAAATTAATATAGTGTAATGTTAAATGTTTTAAATATTATTTATGATTCCTTTATGTAAGCATATTGCGAGTATTCAATCACTTCCTAGGCTATACAATAAAAATTAAAATTAAAGGTATTACGTTTTGGCGAAAAATTCACGAATGCTATCGTAATTTCATTTACAAAAAATTGCCTAAAACACTAAAAATATTTTTAATACGTAAAATAGTAAATCTTTGAAATTTAACAAAAATATTCAACATATTTTTACTTTTAAAACTTATACTAAATAATATATAATTATATTAAGAACAATAGGCCTATGTATTAAAGGTAGGCCTATATCTAATCCTTTAAAGCTGTTTATTAAAACTAATATCTTAAAACGAAAAACGTTATGGCTTTATTTCCACTTTACAATAAGAAATTAAAACTCAGTCTAACATTTTTCATTGTTTCAAGTTTAAATCTTTTAAATTAAATTGGCATAATGCTAATTTTACAATTTTTTCCCTGGATTTTATCTTGAGATACAATATTTTGTTAGGCAATATAATACAAAATTTAATACAGTTTTATAAAAATAATCCCCTCGAACTTTACCGCCATTACTAGTTTTGCCGCCCGGGACAAATGCCCAGTATGCCCATTTATAAAACAGGAGATATTTAAACGGCAGTCTCTGAGACGGATGTTGTAAAATCACTACCAAATAGTCAACCTGAAATTTGTAAATTCACAATTAGAAGCTTCCTGACAGTCATATTTCCTCACAAAGTAAGTTCATTGCCATTAAAGAGAAGTTCAGTCACAAGACAAAACACAAAATAAATATTCATTTTCTACAATGTATTTGTTGTTACAAAAAAAGTATGCGTTACCGTTTAAAATTTAGTTGTTAAACTACATCATTACTTTGCATTCACGAATGTGGCTAGTCACTAAACCATTTGTATGCACATTGTATGTTTCTAGGTTTAACTAATATAAAAATTCTTAATTTTCATTAGTCGTCTTGTGTCAAGATCAGTAAACAGTTTACAAGCCTTGGTCTTGTGTGGCCCTCACGACAAATCAAACGTGCCCTATGGACCTCGGAAGACACTCAGTTTGACATGCCTGATGTAGAAGAATCCTATGAGCAAAACCTAAACTAATGCTCTTAAGCACAATATTATACATTCATGCAGTTCTTGCACTGATCCAGAATAATGTTTCTTGCGTATTAGATTACTTGTGTTTAAGCCTGGAACTAATTGCGGCCTTAATCAGTGGTATGGCTCGAATTACTCTAGATTCAACGCGAGTGCTCAAGTCAATATTGATTACAGATTACGAGGATATGGGACAGTATATCCGGGTAATAATGCATAGCTGATGTTGAGTTCTTAGGATGGAGGAAATGCTGCACACATCCTTATATTCCTTGTAATTATTTTTTTTTATTTTACTCGAGAGAGGCATAAACTTTAGTACGGTTTTATAAAAAAAAAGTCCCCTCAAAATTTGTCGCCATTTCTAGTTTTGCCACCCTGGAAAAATGCCCAGTATGCCCACTTATAAATCAGGACCTACTTAAACGACAGTCTCTGAGACGAATATGGATATTTATTTTGTCTTTTGTCTTTTGTCTTTTGGCTGAACTTCTCTTTAATGACAATGCACTTAGGCTACTTTGTGAGGAAATATGGCTGTCAGGAAGATTCTAATTGTGAATTTACAAATGTTAGGCTGACTGTTTTGCTTGAAGCTTAAATTATTACAGTCAAATCTCCATATACCGATAGGCCTACTTGTGGGCCCTAGAAGGTTATAGCATATTGTTATATGGGGGTTATTATTATACTGAGGGCTGTGATATACTACATAGCCTACTAGAAAAACTGTGTGCAGAAGTCCTTTTCATCTACAGAAGGAGCCGAAGTGAAAAGAAGCAAAACTAATTTATTACAAGTCCAAATCTTAGAATTACGCTAATCTTCACAGTATTATCATTCAACTTACTGCTAATTTTGTTTCTAAACTTTGGTTTCCGTTGAGTGGTAACCATAGCCACTTTACACTCGCAGACTGAAAAATTACTATTCAGAGTGGTTTCTTATCACGAATCACGCCATGCTTTCAGTTAGGCGTAGGCTATGACCGTTTTTTTAAACTCGTAGAGTGTGGGAAGAGGAAAGAAAAATATAGCAAATTTACCACATACTCAGGGAAACCCAAAACCGTTTGCTCGATACGGTGTTTTAACTAGACATGCTGCATGTTGAGGTAGCAATCGAACTCACTTTACGTTTGTGCACATGTAAGGGATGCTTTTTAAGCTCAGTGAGAGTGTTTTCAACCCTACTGAACCATTCGCTTCTGGAATTTTTAAGAAATATAACAGGAAATAATATTCGAGCTGCAAGGACACTAGTCTGACTTTAGCTATAATCCAAACGGCTAAGTTGCTGGTTTTGCAATAAGAATTGAACTTCAAAATATTCTATATAATAGGATGTTTCTAGAATAGCTTCGTTAGTCGTTAAATTTAACATTAGGATAGGAACAAAAGCTGAATGCGGGTATATCGTTACATCGATCAACGTGATACAGAGGTTTAATTGTATTTGTAGGTTATTCATCGCTCTATCTCGTCTAGTTATGTGTTTGCCATCATTTTCACACTCTTTATGTCTCCTTGATACCACTGAGAAGTTGAACAATTATATTTTAAGCCCGAATTCATAGATCACCGAATGCATTGTACTTTAATTCATAATTAAAAAAACTCACTATTGAAGGAATTAATTGCGGGAATGTTTCAAAGGAATTGTAGAAGCGATATAATACAGACTTGGCAACAACTGGAGGAAGTTCCGCTATAGAAGAACCTCTCAAAGAACAAGCATTACGACTAAGATGGAATGTAATAAAAGATACAAACAGATAATGAACGTGCTCAAGTTTGCAGAAGGTAATTAAAGAGTACGGTTTAGTTGAAAATGGGCCAACTCGTTATTCCAGCAAAGTGTAGCCTAATGGCGTGTGTAAGAAAACCGAAACAACACTTCACTCCCTTCGACTTCTCCGGAATATAATTTATAAACGACGTTCTCTGTCTAGCACACCATCTTTTAAACAATTCTTCTACTGCGTCCTATTCCACGCTGTGGGTTTGTTTTCCAATAATTTTATAACTTGAAAGTACTCCTCTGGTAGAAAAGAAACGAAGGCAATAATTAAATCGCTTTCTATTTAATTCCCTTATATGTTTATGCCGTAAATACTATTTAACTTTTCTAAAAAGTCTATAATGCTTAAGTGCTTTATTAATAACTAGCTTAAAAGACCCGGCGTCGCCCGGGTTTTGTATTTTGTAATTGGAAATTAGCTTATGAAGGATTTTCAATTTTAAATTCTAGGTCCTTATATAGGCAATTATAATTTGAAATAGGAAGAACGACTTATTACACTCAAACTATTCCCTCAGAAAATGCTTGATATAGTTTTTTATGGCTCATAGAGGATCTAGAATTTTGCATCCCATCGCTTGTACAGTGCACAGCAAGCCTGGTAGAGGTTTAAATAAGAAGAAACAGAAATTCCTGTAACATAAAATTGTAATATCGAGGCGGGAAATTTCCCACTCTTATGTTACCATAAAGCCGTTTTGGAGATGAAATTAAACAGAAAGCATTATCACTTTCATACTTTTCTCTCCAAAAACCTGCGATATAATATAATAATATACGCATTACCATACCTCGTTTTGTTTTCTCTATGTCCAGGGTAGAGAAAGTTATGTGATTCCATTATTTTAGTGGATTTCATTCTGTAATATTTATTTATAACATGAATTATTTTGATAACTTCTCTTATTTGTCAAAAGTGCATTTCAATTGTTTTTTCCAAGTCCACCTGATACCATTTGGCAACAATATATTCTGTGATTTGGAATGGATAATTCTATGTAAAAAGGGATTAAGTATTTTCAAAAACATTTAATTTTTGGCATTTAGAATCAGAATTTTTCAAAATCCTTTCTTAGTGAGCACCTTCATTATGAAACGAAGGTACTGTCAAAATTCCAAGTCTCTACCTGTTATAGTTTAGGCTGTACGTTGATTCCTGTCATTCAGTCAATCAGTCAGTCAGTCAGGACAAAGCCTTTTATATATACTCGTATATATATAGAGATTTCGAACTTCATATTTTATTATCTTAGGAGTTTTTCAGTTTCCGTTCTTCGTGCCCAGATTAGGGTTAGGTCTAGCATATATAAAAAATGAAAAGCAGGACTTTTCTCTTTAAAAAAACCGGACATGACACTGAGTTTTCAAATATATTATCAAATTGTTAAATTGTTAAAACGAGTGTATAAGAGAATGGATATTGGGCTTTTTAATAAAGTCCCAATTGACGTTAGAAATACAAACAACAAAATAATTTTTAAGAATAAAGTAAGGAACATCCTTCTTTCAAAGAACTTTTACACTGTTGAAGAATATTTGAATTGTGATTTTTAATTTTTTACCATTTGACTTAACCTATTGTAATCTTGTATTACCTAATGGTGACAAATATATTATTATTATTATTATTATTATTAGATGTAATATTAATGTTTATATTTTTTATAATGTTATCGTAATGGAGAGATTTGTCCTTATTCAGAGTATCGTAAAATCGAGGGGAATTGTACATTATTTTAATTGTATAAATCCCGGGAGTGTAATATTTTAACGTTATACTGAGTATTATCATTATTTCGGTAATCATTGTATAGAGATTTCACTGTAATACACAATATTCACCACATATTAATATTATTATATATATTCGGGCAAATATTGAAAAATACAAATACACATCTGTTTTAAAAACAAGAAATGATTCCAGTAATGTTCATTTTCAGTTTTTCTGAAATTATATTCTCTAATCTTTCGTTATCAATTTCGTATAAATCGAGGGTGGGCCAGTATTCTATGGGTGAGCCAGGGCCCACCCAGGCGCCACCCCTGCATCTTACTGTCGAAGTAAGATTATATTAATTGTGGATTAATTCGGTTATTCAGCAGTAACCTTGGCTAAACTCCACAGAACGCACTTATGGGAGGTAGTGATGGGAGGTAGTGATTTTCATTCCTACAATACTCGAAATAGAAATAAGTTTAGCATTCCTCAACATAATTTAAACAGTTTCAACAAATCCATCATGGTGTATGGTTTGAAGATGTACAATAATCTGCCTGTTAGCATTAGAGTCATTAATGACCTGAAAGTTTTTAAAAGACGTGTCAAAAAGATTTTAATTCAATTGTGTCCATACAGTATTAATGAAGTAAATGTGGGTAATGTATGATTTATATTTAATCTTAGATATAGTGACAAGTCTTATGGCTTTATGCTCAAACAGACTATTATTATTATTATTATTATTATTATTATTATTATTATTATTATTATCCAAATGGAATTTCTAAAATATATTGATCAAATTTCACTGTGGGACGAGGAGAAATGTTTATTTCCATCTTTATGAAAAAGATGCGTGCAAACGCAAAAAAAAAAAAATAAAATAAAATAAAGCCAAGGAGAACATTATGATAATGATAAAGATGATGATGAAGATTAAGACAAAGATGATGCTAGTAATATAATAACAACAATAATGGTTTCGACTGTTTACAGATGTTAGCTCCTTTTTAGAGCCCCTTTGTTACCAGGGATTCGAAGCCTTAAAACAGTAACGGCGAGACATGAAGCTTGAATTGAAGATGCACAGTAGCAATTTAAGCTTCTGAAGTGACTTTGAAGTGGCATTGTCGCGCAGGTTATGTCTCATCGGCCCAGTGTAACCAGATTTGGACAAACCTGATCATGACTCATCGGCCCAGTGTAACCAGATTTGGACAAACCTGATCATGTCTCATCGGCCCAGTGTAACCAGATTTGGACAAACCTGATCATGTCTCATCGGCCCAGTGTAACCAGATTTGGACAAACCTGATCATGTCTCATCGGCCCAGTGTAACCAGATTTGGACAAATCTGATCATGTCTCATCGGCCCAGTGTAACCAGATTTGGACAAACCTGATCATGTCTCATCGGCCCCGTGTAACCAGATTTGGACAAACCTGATCATGTCTCATCGGCCCAGTGTAACCAGATTTGGACAAACCTGATCATGTCTCATCGACACAGTTATAAGAGATTTGGACAAGCCACTTTAATTATATGCTCTTAAATGATATAGGCATAACAAATTAAGTATAACAAACAATAAAAAGGGATTATCCGATTTGTAACGAATACCTGCACAATAAAGCATATAACATGTTTGATTCCAGCGGTTTAGCTTTCTTTTGTAGTTACATAGAGTGGCTTTACATTGTAAAGTCTACTCTACAGTCTATATAAAACTCGGAGAATCGCTGTGTGGAAGGCTAACGAACAAAATTTCATTCCAAACCAGAGCCACATAAAGCAGCGGTGTTCATATTGAAAGACAATCCATTCTTTTCCAAATTGCTTTACGGAGCTCCTGCACCTCTTTCACAGAGAGAAAACCACTATTGTTGAAAGTGAATAGATAGCGAACAAAGCTCTTCGGCTTTCCTAACTGAATAAACGGATTTCGTGTTGTATTACAAAGAAACTATCTGATCTGAATTTCCTCCTGTGTACAGGAATGTGCCTTGTTAAAACAGCCTGCATAGACTATCTCCATTAAACAATACTCGATAAACAACTCATTGTTTGATGGCACACCTAAGATTTCAATTTGTGTTATGAGCCGCGTATGAAAAGGTTTTGTAAATAAAGAGATAAAAATTTCGTACACGATGTACATTAACAATATTACAGTTCAAGCGCAATTTAATAAACTTAGTATAATTATATTTAATACAATAAAAATACATAGATAGCTGTCGTTCTTAACATGCAATATTAGTTGAAATGCTTCGAATTAACAAATTCTTACCTCCATGTAACCTACACAGCTTCCTTCTTAGCACTCGATAAGCGAATAAGGCTAAGCGAATATCTCTCCAAAAACGCTAATTTTTTTAGGTATAAAACATATGCTTTTTATTGTTTCTGGTTTTTGTAGATCTAAGTTAAGATAATTCTTTTCCTAGTGTAATACACCTTGCTAAAATAGTTTTATTTCATGTAACATAGACTCAATTATCTACTGTATATGTATATAATTAATGTATTCTTACTACTTATAGAACTATTTTAGTGTATTTGTTTGTTCCTTTTTTTCTGTCTCTGGTGGAGTGTAAGAGAAGGCCTTAAGGCCTTAACTCTGCCAGATTAAATAAAGATTTATTTATTTACTTATTTATAATAAATCACTTTGGACTCAGCCTTTGTTTCCCTGTTTTACATGGACTGAGCTCTTTCTTTCGTTGGACGACATTTCTTTCAAGTTAATTTACTAGCGACACATCCAGTTTTTTCCCCAGTCAAAGCAATGGAATAAGTCGGGTCGACCTTCTATTTTAACACGAACTTATAATCTCAAAATTTCCAAAAATTTCCAAAAATTTCCCTTGTACCCTTCAAACATTATCAGAGTGTGTTCGAAAACAGGGCGATTAGGAAAATATTTGGACCTAAGAGAGATGAAATGGGGACTAGAGAAAACTCCATAATGACGAGCTTCATAACCTGTACTTTTCACCGAATATAGTTCGGGGTAATTAAATCACGGAAGATGAAATGGGCTGAACATGTTGAACGCATGGGGAGAGAAGACATATCTAAAAAATAATGAAAGGGAGATCCGAAGGAAAGAGACGACTTGGAAGACCCAGACGTAGATGAGAGGACAACATTAGAATAGATGTAAAGGAAGGGAAGGGTGGATGGAGTTAGCATTGAATAGGGTTGAATGGCGGATTCAGATAAGCGCGGCAATGAACCTCCGGGTTTCATACAATAGATAATGTTTCTTTTACTTGCTTAGGAATTAAAATGAGGAAGTAAGTGAGTATAATTATAGGAACACTTACCAGTTTAAGAGTGATATTAATAAGTATACTATTTTAGAATGTTTCAGCTATATTAATTTATTATAATTTCATGTATTATTTAGTTTTTCTTGTGTATTTTAGGTGAATTGTATTTCTATTAGGCTATAATTAAGTTGTATTATTTTTATTTCATGCATTTCCCTGACTGAGTGGTAGAGAAGGCCTTATGACCTTAATTCTACCAGGTTAAATTAATAAATAAAATAAATACATAATATTAAAGCTGTAACACCTGTTCTACAGATCATCGTCGTGACAGGCTAATGAACCTCACGTGTACATGCAGGCTATGTAGTAAATAAACTATACAATTACAATAACTAAAATCTTTCCGACAGATAATATGTATAATATGATATTATTCATCGCAATTTATCGGGAAATCACCTGTAGAGATCAACGCACTCTGTACCTCTCTCAGTGCCCCATGGTGTGGATGATTTCTTGAGAACTTGTAATTAATAACTATTTTTAATTCTAATATTATTATTGTAAACGTTATTGACCAACTTTTAATAATGCAAACAACATAATTCTTTTTTATTCCAAGGAAAACACATTTGCTGTAATTTTTATGATGCAGTATCCTACTACAGACACAACCATTTTAAATATTGAACGTATATTTCCCAGAATAAAGAGGTAACTACATTAAAAAATTATAATTCGTGGTTTCTAGAAACTCTCAACAGTTATAAGCAGAATCTAGATATGCAGGACCATCAAACAGCATGTTTGAAGAAGGATGGAAAATCTAAAAAGCTGTTTGTCTACCAAACATAATTGAATTAAAATCCATCCCCAACGAAAATTGTTTGAAGCGAACACATAAAAAGCATGTAAATTGGCTTATAATTTTCTCTATGCCTGCACGGAACGGTACTTTGAATTCTTTCATGTGGAGTTTTGCATCGGCTTTAGTGAAATCCGAATATCACCGGCATGTTTCAGTGGGTTAAAAAATCAATTTTTCATAATATGAGGGTACACGTTAAAATCACTGTAAGGCTTCATCCATCCTAAGTCGTTTTGCAGGTAGGCAAATAAATGAAGACCAACTACGAATATTTCTTGCGACTCAGCAAGCTAAAGAGTGTTTGTTACCTACGATGAAAACTATACAGTATGTAAGTTATAGCTATAGTTTTCATATAACGATTAAGTTATATAATAAAACACAACTTTATTTATAGAATTCTTGAAAACAGAAAATTTTCCACGGTAGAGTCAACATAACTGGAGTCAACATAAAGGCTTTAAGTTATCTTAATCTAGTAGGCTTACAAGCCATGAATATAAATTACTAGCTTAAAATACCCGGCATCGCCCGCGTTTGGTATTTGGCCAGTACTTCGAAATAAACTTATGGAGTACTTCTGATTTTCCAATTCTAGGCCCTTATATAGCCTTCCGTCTTTTGGCTGCAGGGTTTGTTTGACCAATACTCTTTCTATTCTTCGGTGGCAATTCTTTAATAATTCTGGAAAAAGGGAGAAGCTTCGTGAACGGCGATAAAGGAAAAAGGGCACGAAGACTAAGTGTAAAAATGTTATCAAGATCGGATTAAAACTGTAAAATGGTAAAATAATCCCTACACAGGCCATGGAAACTATTATGGTTCCCGGAGATTGAGGATCCCAGGTTTCGAGACATAAATCACATCAAAATGTAAGTTTGTCAGCCTTAACGCAACAGATCAAGATTGCTCCAGGTACTCATTTCTGTTAGAGGCTGAGTCGACCCCAGGGCCACGGTGCCATCAGAAGGGTTGGCCGACTGAAAAATCCCAAGTACCTCATCACGGATCGAACCCGCGACCTTCGGGTTTGTAACTCTGTGTTTCCACCAACTGCTCCACAGCGTACTCCCGGAATAAAACGGCAGATCTATTTAATTTACAGGCAAACAATTTCTGTATGTTCCGATATAGACGAATTTTTACCTTAAATCATATAAGTTACTCACATGACATTCACAAAATAATATCTGGTGTAATTCGCAATTACTTTATGCTGGAATAAAAGTGTAGATTTTAACAATAAACAGACAGTCTTTTCAGGCAAAAATTCTTCCTTTATACATACAGATAAACATGTATTTTTATCTTAATGAATATTACAATTATGTATCTAGCATTCGGTGATAAGATTTGACAAATTTTACTTATACATAAAGCAATGAATCATAACAATCTTTCTCAAGCATGGACTTTGTTTATGCACCGTAATTTTTCCACGAATTGCAAATGCATAACTTAAGTTATGTGGTACTAAGGCACAATAGGGCACAATAATTGTTTTTCAAAATGAAATTTTTTTTTTTACCGTGTTTTGGAGGTTAAGTGTGCAAAATTTGATCGAGATCAGAATAAAACTATACGTAGATTTGTATAAAGGACAAACAGACACACAACTGTACTTTATGTATGTAGATATCAGGCAACCTTATTTCCTCTATCACAAATGAAGCTCTGCTCTAGTAATAGGGTCCTGCTTGATATACGTAACAATATTTTCTGGTCGGATATAACATAGGCGTCAAGATGTAAAATTTAAATACCTAGGTTTGGCGAAATTTAAATTTAAAATATTTACAAGTTATTGAAGGCCCTGAATAAGCAATTGAACATATCCCATACCAAATAAGAATGTATATATTTTTTTAATTTAAAATATTTAAAAGCTATTGAAGGCCCTAAATAAGCAATTGAACATATCCCATACCAAATAAGCATATATATATATATATTAGGGATGGGTCCTCGATACTTTCGATACCTCGATACTCTCGATACTTGCATGGTATCGGTATCGAACGATATTTCAGAAAACTCGCTCGATACTTTTTCGATAGGCTACTTTTGTAATTCTGCAATTAAGTGAGAATGCTAGTATTTTTTAACAAAAACTTGTAAGTGGACTATTTAAAAAACTCATTTTAGTTTTAATGTAGAGTTTAAAAATAATCATAGGCTAATAACGATATTAAATTTTGTCTCATTAAATATACAGATTTAATTAATTTAATTGGTATTACACAGTTCTCTCAAATTTTAATTTTTAATGTACCTATTTAATGAAACTGGAAATGTTGAAGGTATCGAGGAAAAATTATGTATCGGTATCGAGTATCGAGAAAATCTGGTATCGACCCATCCCTAATATATATATGTAATTTACAAAGTGACAGTTATCAGAGGCCTATTCTACTAAGTTGTTTACTATTCGATCTATTCCTTGTTTTTTCTAGCCAAGTTAATATAACTATTTGTTTACTTTTATGTCCATTGCTTTGATCAATGTATTGAAATCTTTCAGGTATTAATTTATAACTAAACCACTTCATCTAGGTGGCCAATGTCTTCTGTTTCGAATTGTGCTGTCCTTTATCTGATCTCGTTCTCTGTTGTACCTCGAGCATTCCAGGAAAAGGTGATATATATATATATATAAATTAATACCTGAAAGATTTCAATACCTTGATCAAAGCAATGGACATAAAAATTACAAATAGAAATATTAACTTGGCTACAAAAAACAAGGAAGATGGAATAGTAAACAACTTAGTAGAATAGGCCTCTGATAACTGTCACTTTTGTAAATTACTATAGATTAAGTAGACATTAATTATAAATTAACTCATATTAGATTATAATACTAAGTTATACAAATTAAGATCAAGTTGTACCAAAAACGGAGTACGCCAAAACACGTAGTATTACTATTGAAATGGAACATGTTGATATTATTAAAAATCCTTCTATGATATAATTGTAAACATTCCCGCATCGGATATATGAAATACATAGTTAAAATGGATTCACTTACCGCTGAGTTTTTGAAATAAGAAAATAAAATAAAATGCATATCGTATAGGAAATTTCATGGCATTTCAATACAATTTAAACAGCAGCATTAGGCTACATCCCTAAATAAATCTACAATCTTATCCTCCTGTGGGAAGAACTGCGCTACGAATGCAGAGAATTTATAGTGCTTTTTACAGCAATTTGATTTAATGTAAATTGAAATAATTATGAAGTCTGTTTTGTATCAAGATCGCTTGTGACCTGGAACATTTTTTAAAGAAGGAAACTTGTTTTATTACCAGAAATATAATCCAGTGCAGAAGGCTATGCATATTTATTTAAGGGTGGTGAAGCATGGAACATTTTATATCAAGATACTAAATTTTCAATAACAACCTTATGATACTTCTGTATGTATGAATTCCAAATAAGCATATCCGGTTAACTGTGACAATCGTAATCTACAAAATATTTGTAAAAATGCAGCTCAATTCAGAATACGTAAAATGGTTCTGGACTGGGTTTCATAATGCCATTGTGAATTATTTATGAACATTTTATATGAATTTTTCATGATGTTTAGTCCGTGGAAAATTAACATTACATTCATAGAATGAATTCCAGTATGACTAAAATTTCAGTAATGGAGATATAACAAATAAAAATAAACAACGTTTAAAAAAGGTTTTTTCTCACAAAAGAAAAAAACGTAATTTTAAGTTATGCAAATGCTCACAATGTACGCATGCTAAATAAAATAAATTTCTAATTTCAGACTAAACCAAAACCAAACAAAATAGGAAAGTGAGAGAAAAAGAAGAAAGGTAAAAAGAAAAAAGAAGGGTAGACAGAGAATGAAGGAGAGAAAGAAATAAATAAAGAGAAATTGATATGAAAACAAAAGATACATGAAAAAAATTAAGAAAATAAAATGAAACATATTATGCAGTTAAAAATGTCAAAAAAGACGGAAAGAAAGAAAGAAAGGAGTAGATTTAAGGAAATAAAATATTTAAAAATAAATAAATAAAATGTAAGATATTTCGAGAGTTATTTTGATTTCCAGTGATGGTCTACTTGCACAAGATGCAATACTCGTATTATGTATTCAAATATTTGGGATATATTGCCCTCTATTTAAAAGGTAATTGTGCTTTTCTTGTAAGATTTAACTCTCAAAAAACTTCTACAAAGAAAACCCCGAACTAGGATATTTTCATATTAACTTAGGGAAAGGAATACCCTAATGATATATCGTATTGATATTGAATGTTTCTCTAATCCATTGAAGCGTTACTAAAGGGTGGGAAGCATAAAACCATACTAGCAAGGAAAACTTGGTCGAAATTTTTTATTCTTTCACTTGGCTAATGAGCATGACTCTATAAAGTTGTCCAGTCCTGGGGCACGCATTTTCCACTACCTTGCGTTTTAACTCATCCGTTACTGAATATCGTTTTAGTCCAACACCATAAGGGTCAGTAAAGAGAGTTAAAATCTATTGATGTTTCAATAGTTCCTGTATGTATTTGCTATTAGTAGTTTTACACTGTGAACTGATATCCAATTATTTTAACTGTCCGTAAGGTCCATCATTGCCAAAGCTTTAAGGGAAGTTGGGTACAATGTGTACGAAGAGGTTCGTGGTATTTCCAGTGAAGGCAGCAATAGGAGGATTGACATCATAGCCTTCAAACCTTCGCCATCTGAAGGATATATACTGGACCCTACCATCAGGTTCGAATCCTACGAACAGCAGCTAGAAGAGGTGGATGCAGAGAAACGAAAGATTTATGAACCCACTGTAAATTTTTACAAACAAAAATACAACCTTACGTCTATAAGTGTGATGGGTTTAATGATAGGGGCCCGAGGAACCATCCCTCATATAATGGCCAATGTCTGTCAAAAATTTAGTCTTCCTAAACACATTCTGGAAGACATCACTTTGGCAGCATTGAAAGGATCTTTGGCCATATTTCGCAACCATGCATATGGACCATATATTTAATTTATTTTGCTTGTGTTTGCTTACATGTGTATTCAAGTGAAACATTATTATGTTACATAGTCGGGTTCATTGGTTTAAGTTGTGTATTTGTTTATTTCCTTCCATATTTTTAATGTTTGGTACTCTTTGTCGTAAGGCAGCCTGTAAGTGTTACAGGAAGAATTGAAAAAAAAAAACCCAAAAGAACGGAATATCACAGATGCCTGATATAAGAATTTCAGTAATAACTGACAGTTTACAAAAAGCCCATCATTCCATATATCCATGGTACATATCACCTTGTAGAAGACCTTAAAAAATTAAGAGAATCTTGATTTTAAGTCACGAATTACATTAGTGAAATAATGCAACGCTCCCGAACGTTACAATATATTAGCACAGAACATTTTCCAGTGGTCTTTCCAGATTTTAATTCTTTCTTACTTTCTTTGTCTTAAGTTTTACCTCTCCCTTTTAGGATTTAAGCGACCCAAGCCATCCGGGCCTCACAGGGCCGCGACCTGTCGGGAGAGGGATTATCTATGGATCACATACATTTTTGACTAGACCAGGACATGAAGGGCCTCCCCAGATGAGTGATCAGCCCTTTGCCGAGCCACCTCCGAGACAACACGAAAACACAGGACGAGACACACCATTCACACACACACACTCACTCCAAACAAGGCGAGGATAGGATGAAGATGATAATGATGGCCAGATGATATCTGGGGACCACAAGGCCCTAAAGTTCCCGACATTTGTCTCACAGGTGAGCCAGATTTTAATTAGAAGCTATAATTGCATAAAAACGTCTACTTTCTACATGAGGAGAGGAAGGGTACCCCTCCAGTCCAATTATCCATAAATATTTTGGAAAGCGGGAGCTCTTGATATGAATCTAATATAATGTAAGATTCATTCAAAGTGCTGAAACAACATCTTAAGGTGAGAATATTTATTAATGTCGGACGTCCTAGGAAAAGATGAAAATAAATGTGAAGACGGAACAGGCAACCCTGCCTAATTCTTGAAGTGCAGAAGAAGAAGTAGAAGAAGAAGATTATATTAATTAAAAATAACAATAAAAATACCGGATGCAGACAGTACATTTCAGCATATACATCATGGGAATCCACAAAAACGCTTGCATGACCTAACCAAAAAGAAAAAAAAAAGTACAATAATACATACACCGTGTAATTTAATAAGTCTAATATGTTTAGTATCAACATTCTTTTAGAAGTATAAAATGAAGCACAATGATGTACTCAGGAATTCGGGTATCTCAGGTTGAAATCTGAGTGTGTTTTGAGAACTTTTCCACAGAGGTGAATGAAAGACTGTTAACGTCAATCAGCAATTTAATTATTAAGCTTATTCTTTCCATGAGATAACAGTTCTTACAATTTCACTTTTCAGCCTAATGTTGGAAACGTAGGGTTATTTTGAAAATCACAGTTATGGAATTTTAATCATACAATAATGTTATTACTTAATGATTTACTGTTTTACACATTCTTTATTACTTCCTCTGCACGTACTATAGAGGACCCCAAAATTCGATGTCGGGCTTTAAATATAGGCCTAAGCACGTTTTAAGGTCCCCATGAATCCAAATATCCTACTTTTGTGCCATGTCTACGTGCGTTTGTCTGTCAACAGCCTAGCTTGAAAATGAAAAATCATGCAAAAACAAAGATTCAAGTTTGGATTAGATACCTTCTGAGGATCTGACACGGAGATTGGTGACGATTTTTACGTGCACTTTACTTCAACGCGATTTTCTCGAAAACGGCTCAAACGATTTTGTTTACATTTTGTAGATGAGATGCTTATGCTAATGTCTAATATTTTATTTGAAATATTTTTTTCGCAAAAATTCTCTGAAGGTCAGTTATAATCCAGTCACATTTGTAGAAACTTAATCTTACCTGGTGAACATAAAACTTTGCATCAGGTTGAAACAACTGAATGCCTACTCCATGCAATGCGGCCTATTATTCTGTATTGGAATGTGATGTGAGAAAAACGTATTGAGTGAGTGCGTTTCATCAGAATTTATTTGCGTTCTGAGTTGTGTGGGGTAACAACTTTCTCTTTATCTTTACAACTACCGGTACGTTACATGAAGAGTAGGCCTATACCATTTTTGCTGGTTTTCTCGAAAACGGCTCTACAATATTGTTTAAATTTCCTATGGGGAATTCCGTAATATGCATAATGATATATTATATTAAGTTACATGGTATATTATAGATTATAGAACTACAATATATTACACTAAGCGCCAAACTTTTATTTGGCTATAGGAACTTATATGTCACACATAAGATTTTTTCTTTGTCGTCCATCCCTCAATCACACAAAATCAAATAAACAATTAATGCAGATCCGTTTACTATACCACATTCTAACTACAATTTATCCAGTATTAGTCTATTGACTTATAAGCGTTTTGCATTTCAATTTGTATAGGTACTCATTGTTATTATAGTTGTATAACAAGTGAACGCTGTAATTGGACTAACTGTCTGTAATGATCATAGATTGAAGTAACAAAAACATAATTGCACGTAGATTACATCGTGTATTACTCTGTTCTTTTATCTCTATTACTACGTCTCTCTCACCCCTGCTCTCGTTCTCTTTCTCCCCTATCATTCTCACTTTCCCCTTGACCTCTCTCCTATCCTCACTATACTTCTCTCTTTCACACAATCACACACAAATGCAGTACACACACACGCATTTACGTTCTCCTCTTTAATGACAAACCCGTGTAAAAATAAAACACTAACCAATTCAAATACTCTTTCCCTGCGGTAACAATATGTCATTAATCATTAATAATATCGAAATCGTTGGAATATTTTTAAGAGTATAAGCTTAATTGAATTTAAAAAGCGTAGTGATTTTTATATTATCTAATGCGTAATGTTCTCCATATTCTTTACTTTTGGAAGTTTTACATTCTTCAATTACACAAAATATAAACATATCACTGTTCCTGGTTTCGTTCTTTCTATTTCCGCTCCACATCTGTCCCTCTTCCTCATTCTTTCTTTATTTTCCCCTCCTTTCTCTCCACTGACAAACATAAAAGTTCCCATGCTGAAACCTATACAAAAATGCATTTTTGTGAATACATGCTGAATTTAATAATTAATTAAAGCAAGGCATTTTATGACTAAAGAATAGTAAAATAATGCAAAAAAATTAAAAAATGCATTATACCCTAAGAATAGTAAATAAGTGACACAACATTTTTAAAAGACCAATAAATTATCCATTATCACTAATAATTTGTCTTTAAAGATGTAACGAGTTGATTTAGAGAATAATTTCATGAATGACAGTGTGTGTAATTTAAATTTACAATATAAAACACTCTTATTTTGTTACTAACGAAGTAAGTAAATTAATAAGTTACTATTGCGACACCCTTAGCGAACAAAAAACTTCTGAACTGGTATGCTCATCAAATTGCCGCTAGCAAATTCCTACTCAACTTTTACATACAAATTAATGACCCAGTAAAAGTCCTTCTGAAATACCAGTTATACTGAAAGTCTGCTTTGTTTCCTGCGGATGTTATGCGCTTATAAACTTATGGTACACAAGCAATGGTTAAAAACAGAAACAATCATGAAAAATTCAAAATGTAAGACTTTATAAAAAAAAACTATAAAAAAACCCCGAAAATGACGAAAAAATTGCCCTTACTTAAACAATTAATGCATTATAGTCAACACATTTGTATATATTCGAGCTATCTTTCAACCTTCACATAAAAAATATGCAAAATCATCAAATAGTCCAGTCACCAAGTACTTTTGCCTGGAAAAAGGTCCGAAGTTAATGATTTTTTAGTATGTTGTATATGGGTATTCTGAGGTGTAGAATCCAAGTTTTCCAATTCGAGAACCTTGTGCTAACTTCAGGGCAGCCGAAAAACCCCGAAATTTTTGGGCTTTTTCAAGGTTTTCCTTATAACTCCTAAACAACGCGTTTTATCTGAAAATACTCTATTATAAAAATTAAAGGGCAATAAATTTGCTACAATTTGCACTGTTTAAACTTTTTAAAAGTCGAATATGTACCGAGATATGGAGCATATTAGTTTCGAGTTATTTTTCAAAATATTGAAAAACTGCAAAAAATGCAGGATTTTCCCTAGTAACTTTCATCTTTCAATATTGCTATATGAATAACGTTCAGTAACCTACACAATAGTAACCCCACCCTTAATGAGATGTTCTTTTCAGAATAAAGAACACAATTCTCGATGTATAAAAATGAATTTTATAAAAATGTATAATACATGTAATGACATGTGGCTATATTAAGTGCAAAATATGTAAATTATTACAAATTAGTCATTCATATTAATTCATAAAAGCCTTGATCTCTTTGGTTCCAATGGCAAGTCGACATCATCTCTCAGTGATTCCTCTTCCTCCTGAGCAATGACCTCATGACGTCATCCTCCTCGTCGCACTCAATGTCTGTGTCTTCCTCATTGATGTTAGTTTCAGGCGAATTCTCACAAGCATTTCCTGCACAATTCTTGCAGATGGTTGAGCATCGGAGTCCTGCTTTTTCGCAGCTGCAAGCCCCGGTGCTACACCCTGTCATGCACTCGCAATGTATCATGTGCAGCAACTTTCCTGGAGCTGCATCCATGGTCTTTGTTATAGGGATCAGCCCTCGTTTCGTTAAAGTCCAGCCCCAAACTGACGGTAACTTTTTGTAGCCCAGCCACGTCTGCACTTGCAGATAGGTACGAAAAGAATGGTACCGGGCGGCGTCTCGTGTAGGGGGCAATCTGGCAAGGTTGAATTTGGATTTTGACACGGAGTTGGAAAATATTCGGTACCGAAGATCATCCAGAGTATCTGTGTCCATGTTACCACCGTACAGTATCACAAGAGACTTTTCCCCTGCTTCCGAAGTTTGGCATGGCGTTGCTTCGTTATCTTTGAAAACACTAACGATGTCAGACAGAGAACGGTTTTTTTTTCATACATAGTGAAAACTTTCTTCTTTCCTTGTCCAAATGGGTTTGATGTAGTGTCACACCCGCTTGCTGCATGAAGGAAAAGAATATCCTGAGGATTGTATTTGCACGAAGCTTGCGAATACAAAACAATGGGGTATTACCTCTCCCACTCTTTTGGAAATAAACGTTCTTTTGAGAAGAGCCTAATGCAGTCAGCAATGCTAAGAGATCGATGTCTTCACCTGTGATAGTAACACTATCGAAGTCAGAAGCCTTAGATATTGCAGTTTTCACTATCATGAAATCAGCATCTTCTATTGCCTGCTTAACTTCGATGCCCTTTGCCGCCATTTCAGTCATCAGCATTGAAATAAAGTTTCTCTTGTTCGTGTCATTGGACAACAATTTTTCTTGCGACAATGTAACGGCCGTTGTTAACGAAAATAGAAATTTTCTGGACGATTGCAGCAAAGCCCGGCGATATCGTTCAGTTGCTTGGTGCTCTGATAAGCGACGTCACTAAGATATCCATCGGATACTACTATGGCATTATACCCAAAGTGTTTCTGTACCTAGTCCACATAGATCTTGCACACTGACTCGAACGTGCGCGATGTAGTCTTACCACATACAACCTTATGCAGTCACTTACTACACATTTGCTGCTGCCAAGGTCTTCATCCTGTA
This sequence comes from Ectobius pallidus, assembly GCA_964059195.1. Lineage (NCBI taxonomy): Eukaryota > Metazoa > Arthropoda > Insecta > Blattodea > Ectobiidae > Ectobius > Ectobius pallidus. The sequence continues at coordinate 99,114,815 of CAXKWD010000007.1, forward strand.
AGGAGTGAATGCTGAAATGGCAGCAAAGGAGGACATCATCGATAAGATCATTGCTCAGGAGGAATTACTGAGAGATGATGCCGATTTGCCAATCGGGAGCAAAGAGACCAAAGCTTTTATCAATCAATATTAATGGAAATTTGTAATAATTTACATATTTTCTACTTAGTTAATATATCCACATATCATATGTAGTATAAATTATTATAAAATACATTTTTATGTATCGATTATTGTGTACGTTATTCTTAAATGAACATCTCATTAAGAATGGGGTTTCTATTGTGTAGGTTATTGAACGTTATACATACTGAAATGTTTAAAGATGAATGTTACTAGGAAAAATGCTCCATTTTCGCAGTTTTTCGATATTTTGAGAATTTTTCAAAACTTTGAAGCGCCATAATCGGTACATATTTGGTTTTAGAAAACATGTAAACAGTTCAAATAATAGGAAATTTCATGCCCTTTAACTTTTGTAGTGGAGTGTTTTAGGCTAATATGCATTGTTTAGGAGTTATAAGGAAAACACTGAAAAAAGCCCCAAGATTTCGGGGTTTTTCGGCTGCCCTGAAGTTCGCACAGGGTTCTCGAATTGGAAAACTTGGATTCTTCATCACCGAATATCCACATACAACATATTAAAAAATCATTAACTTCGGACCTTTTTGAAGGCAAAAGTACCTGGTGACTGGACTATAAACCGTTCCACGGGCTTCAAGGAAATCACCCAACAGAACGTCCTGACGGGGGAGGGAGGGGGATGATGGTGTTAAATTTATTAATTTAGATTCACCTACCATTACTACTATTATTATCCATATAGAAATGTTGGAAGATGAAATTTACTAGGGAAAATCCTGCATTTTTTGCAGTTTTTCAATATTTTGAAAAATAACTCGAAACTTCGAAGCTCCATATCTCGGTACGTATTCGACTTAAAAAACGTTTAAACAGTGCAAAATGTAGCACATTTATTGCCCTTTAATTTTTGTAATAGAGTATTTTCAGATAAAACGCGTTGTTTAGGAGTTATAAGGAAAACATTGAAAAAAGCCCAAAAAGTTCGGGGTTTTTCGGCTGCCCTGAAGTTAGCACAAGGTTCTCGAATTGGAAAACTTGGATTCTACACCTCAGAATACCCATATACAACATACTAAAAAATCATTAACTTCGGACCTTTTTCCAGGCAAACCCAATTTTCAGTACCTGGTGACTGGACTAAAATGCCTCGCCCTAGTAATAATATTTCTTCACAATGTGTGTCGGCAAGAGTTTAAGCAGGCATGGGCCCAGGCTGTTGTTGATACATCCAAGCACAATTTATGCAGAGAAAAAGTCTAGGGCTAGTTAAGAAATAAATACTGTACTACTGGTCTAGCATAAAATAATAACATGAAGTCATGCTGTGATCCATTCACTTGATTTAAACTACAGTTAGAATATACTTATGAATGCAAAGCCTAAACCGACACTTCATAAATATTTCCTGAAATATTTAACTCTGAAGTTAAAATATTACGTAATACACTTCAGAAACGCAAGCGAAGAGTACAATGCCTTTTAAAAGGAATAATACTGAATCTACATTGCTCATCTTTCCAATCGCAAACTAGATTTCTGCAAAGCAATTTGTTCCTAATCATTACAAGGACCGTTTCATTCATCTTGCAATTATTTACGATTATTGGTTAAAATAATCAGGAAAATCGTGCTGCATTAATTGCCAGATATTTAAATAATTATTTACTAAGTAGTTAGCATTCTTAAATTTGATATTTAACTAATACTCTTCTGGATATAGAGGAATAGAGCAGGAGTTGCATAGCTGTGTAGATTAAAGGAGGCAGTAAAATCTGTTTTGCGTTTTTTTGATTATGTCCTTGGTTAAATACATAATTATGATAATAGTCTCTACATAATGGTAACAGCGCAAGGTCAAATAGCTCTTTCGGTGGCAATGACCTGTCTGTCTCTAGTGTAAAAACAAACCCGCTTCGCGACGAATACACATGACTAGAAGTTGTCATTCATGGGTTATCGTATGTGGTTCACCTACGAATCTTTGTATTTAATTTGAACGAAAACAACCAAATTTATTGAAAAATCGCAAAGGAAATATATATTCCTATTATATTTTCTGCTGATTTGAAAGAAGGTAGAACATTAGTTATCAAATAAATCACGGTTAAAGTTTAGAGACAGTTTAGAGACAAATATTCAGCCTACACAAACATGGTGTTGAATTTTTTGTTTTTTTGTTTGTTTGCATGGTTGGAACAATCAGTATATGTACATTGTTTCTTCCACTCTCTATTAAAATTAATCGTTTTTTTCTAATTTACATAAAGGTTCGATATAGGTTCAATCCAGGTGTATCACATTTACAGTACGGTAATTTATGTTTAATATATATTGCTAGGAAATATGAACTCTTTTGATTCAGATAGGATCATTTGGATAAAAATACTGTTTTTTAAATCCATCGAACCACGAAATCCGATTTTTCTCGAATGAGGTATAGGGTATGTTAAAGTAAAGTTAAAAATGAAATCACGCCTCTGGGCCATTCAAAGCAGTTTGATATCCCAACATTTGAAAGAAAAAAGGTAGATTTGCAAATGGAGTTTCCACCTCATTATCCGCAGCTGAAACAAGCGGTGGGAGGGGGGGGTTTGGGTGAAGGTAAAACAGGAACACTAACGAGATTGCTAGGCCACCATTTCGCTGTGCACCGCCATAATTACGTCTCTAATAACTTGTTTTTGCAATTATTCCGAACTGTACTTCCAGTCATTGCTTACGCTACGTATTCACACAACTTCATTACTGATTCCCACTGTTCTTACAAAACCTCACAAACTGTAAGAGAAAATATTACATTTGGTAACACTTTCAAATCGTATTTAATAATAAACTCAGATATACTGATATAACAAAGTGCCAGAATGATTTTGTTTAATAAGTGATAATTGCAATTACGATATGCCAAAAATAAGTTATTTTTCTAATCGATTTCAGAATTAAGCTCCAGATCGATTGATTAAGCAAGGCTTACGGAAGATCAGAGGTCTAAAGTTTGATAGGCATATATGAAGGAATATGTGGGTAGTGTTACTTGTGAAAGCTAACAGTACTGCGACTTCCAAATAAACACTGTAAAACAATTGATTGTAACGAGAACTGATTTGCATTTAATAAAATTCTGTATAATATATTACCATAAAATAGGCTCTAAATTGGGCTTTACTCCAGCATCAATCAACCTATTTGACCCAAAATCAATAGGATTCGTCCCGTGGACGTTATAAATACGTATAGGCCTACAAAATTTCATGAAAATCGAATAGTGCTTATTCGAGTTATCGCGCGTAAAGGTACATAGACAGACGGACAGATATTTGCCCGTCCCCCATACAATCTAAAAGTATCACTCTGGCACTTAATAGGGCCTAATAAACATTTATATTAACCTTCGACTTTCCGGGAATCAAAATTATACATGGGATACCACCTGGGAGTGCAAGTTCACTGAAAATAAAAAATAAAAAACATGACATTGTAGTGTTTCAATTGCACTACATTCAAACAAAACTATACAAATAGGAGAGTCTCAACATAAATGTCAACATAAATTTCCCTGGCTTTTCCCTGACTTTCCATGGCCAGAAACTTTCATTTCCCTGGAAACAAGAATCGATGTTTTCAAGGTTAATTGTAAATAAAACGAATAAAAACCCAGCCTCCTCCAACTTCGTAACAAAAATAAGAAATGTTTAGCTCAAGTACTGAAAAAGAAATACTTACACACAGCAGACTGGAGTGCTTAATTCAAGATTTGATTAAAGATTTTTAGATATTCGCTCGACAATTACAACTGTGTTTATATTTTTAAGATTTTTTTAACCACTCAGACTTCTTCGTGTTAAAGTCTAGAGTGTATTGGAATCGTCTGTATTTCACGGTCTTTGTATGTAGTAGGTAGTGGTGGTTATTGGGCTGGTTGATAGGCACTTGTTTAGGTGTGTTCTGCTTAAATGCTTCCTGTTTGAAAGTGAAACTAAAAGAATGCGATAATCGGAAGTGAATTCAGACACAATTCTGCTACAGAACATAATTGTGTCTTCAAATGTTGTAATTTTCATTCTTTGTGATCTGCATATTTATAGGCTAATAAATAAATAGTTAAATTTATATTTTATATATAAATTTATATTTTCTAATAAGCGTGATGAAAAGTTTCTACTTATGGCACGGAAATTTACTATTACGCAAGGAAATGTACTTTTAATCAATCACTGTGATACTTAAATGAGGAATATAAGTCACTAGCTTAAAAGGCCCGGCGTCGCCCGGGTTTTGTATTTTGTAATTCGGAATTAACTTATGAAGGACTTTCGAATACACTTCACAGTGTCTTTTCTCGCTTTACTCCTGTTTTCGTAGAATTCGACTACATGTTTTGTAAGTCTGTCTGGGTTCATTCTTTTAATGTGTCCGCAGAATTTCAATCTGCGTTTTCTAATGTCACTTTGCATTATTATTATTATTATTATTATTATTATTATTAGAAGAAGAAGAAGAAGAAACGTGTAGGGAACTTAACTTAGGGTCGATTTCACAGAACACTACTAAAATCTCTTCGTTAATAATCTGTTGGCCTGTGTCGTATATTTAAATGAGGCTGCATTTCATGTTAGGTTAAATTTAGAGACATTTAACTAATTAAATATTCTTGCTTTCGTAGCAACGCAAAACATTCTGCTTATAGAAGCATAAGATCATTTACATATTATGCAGAACAGGCAAAATTGATTTTTAATAATTGTGGTTTAGCAGACTGGTTCAGCAAGTTGGGATTTATTAAATTTCAGTGTTAAAGCGACTTAAAAGTTATATGCATTTTTAGATTCAGAGAACTTCAAAACCCGTATTTATGCTAAAAACTCCACGTGAAATGTGAGGGTGGAATACAATATTTTCCCTACCTTCTTTGGTACGGGCAGATGAAGTAGAAGGTAAATTCTGACAAACGCCTACAGAGGACTGACTAGGCAGCCCGCAATACTCCTGTGCTGGAGAATTTGCTGGAGCGCGACAGGGGTTCTATGCGAAAAGCGATATACAGTACTTTTCTCTTACTATATACTTTGAAATGCATAATGTGTCTTGTAAGATACAATGTTTGTCACGAGTTTGTAATTAAAGAAACGGAAAATAACATAAAATAAAATAAAAAATCTGATGTGAAAGTCAAATAACTTCCTCTGCCCAAATAAAAGTTAGCAGTATTCACATATCCTTGTACACAACGCAAAACACAATTTTACGCTAATTATACGATAAATACCTGATAACCTCTTCTCTGAAAATGATGCGACTAATAAAAATGCAGACTATATAACAAAATAAACAAAAACAAGTGACTGCAGACATTCATTGAAACTTCCGTCGTTAAGAATAATTTCCGAACTTTATCGAATATTTTCCTCCAATACATCTTTCTCACTTCATTCTTATATAGAACTAGCTTGAAAGGCCCGGCGTCGCCCGGGTTTTTTATTTTTTAATTGGACATTTTCTTATGAGGGACTTTCGATTTTTAAATTCTAGGTCCTGATATAGGTAGTTAGAATTTGAAATAGGAAGAACGATTTATCACACTTAAAATTTTCCCTCAGAAAACGCTTGGTATAGCTTTTTATGGCTCATAGAGGATGCAGAATTTTTCATCCCATCGCTTGTACACAGCAGGGGTTCAAATAAGAAGAAACATAAATTCCGGTAAAATAAAATTGTATTGTCTTTGCGGAATATTTTATTTCTCACTCTCATGTTACCATAAAACCGTTTTGGGGATGAAATTAAACAGAAATGTAATATCACTTTCATACTTCTCTCTCCAAAAACCTACGAGGTAATAATATACACATTACCATACCTCGTATTGTTTTCTCTATGTCCAGGGTTGAGAAAGTTATGTGACGGCATTATTTTCGTGGATTTAATTCTTTAATATTTATTTATAACATGGATTATATTGATAGTTCTCTAATTTGTCAAGTCTTGTTTCATTTATTTCCAAAGCCTTATGTGAAGACTGTTGTCAAATGAACTGTGATTTGGATTTAATAATTCTGTGTAAAAAGGGATTAAGTATTCTCGAAAACATATAATTTAAGTCTCTACGTGTTATAGTTTAGGCTCTACGTTGATTCCTGTCAATCAGTCAGTCAGGACAAAGCCTTTTATATATACAATCTGTCCTCCAATATGGTATCATTGACTGGGGAGGAAGTGGCACATCTGTATTGACTCCTTTGATTCTAATGCAGAAGAGAATTATAAAAATTTGTTTAAAAAAGCCTATAGAATATCCAACAGAATTGATATTTTCTGAATTTAATGTGATGACTGTAGAAGAAATTTATAAGCTCACACTTTTAAAATACTTTCAAAAATACCGCAACGTACATGTATCGGATCCTCATAACTACAATACTAGAAGAAATAAAACATTGCCTTTAATAGAACCAAAATACTTCACCTCTTCTGGCTCTAAACATAGCATTTATTATGGTCCAAGACTCTATAACTCTATAATTAGGTCACATCCAGAAATAGTACATATGAACAACAAAAAATTCAATAAGTTTATCAAAAATCTTATTTCATAGTTCAAAAGTTACTTCACTCTGTACTTAGTAGACAATTAAGGAACGATTTTATTTGTAATAACTCATGGTTTCAATTTTTGTCCTTACTACTTTTCCTTTTTTCTTTTTACTATTCTGTTCTTTCTTTATTATTATTATTGTTTAGGTATTGATTTAATATTATAATTTCTTTATGTATTTGTAATTTGTATTTTATAATGTAAATGGCTGAACTGTGCCCGAGCACGAGCGCTTGCTCATTCGGGTGGTCATGTTTTGTTTTGTATAAATATAAATATAAATATAAAAATATAAAATATAAAATATATATATATATATATATTTAGAGAGAGAGAGAGAGAGAGAGAGAGATTATTGTAAAACGAATATCTAAAAATGTACGAGTACATTATATTTATATGGAATTAATAATTATTTGTGTATTTGAATGATTGCTGGATGGTTTTTAAACTGTAATGAAATAATAAAAATATCACAACCTACTGCATAAATTAAGATCATAATATAATCATTAAAATTAATTAAAGCTATATTTTTACACTAGGGAAAACACATATTTTCCGAGTATCCAGCCAGAAGATTCATAGTACCTCAAAACAGAAATCTCTGCAGAATATAAATAAATGAACAGATTGTAGAAGATCATTCACACTACGGCTAGAAATGGCGCATCCTATAAACGAGATGAAACTGAAGCAAGACCCCGTTAAAGCTGTATCGTTGCATATAAAGGAGAATTATTTAGAAACGCAGAATATAGGCATGTGCTATGCATGACTCTACGTGTTTTGGAGTGACCTGCTTTTTCTTTATTGGAATAGAAAAGATGGCGCAAACGTGACTCGGAAGTGAAGTAAGCTTTCGTCCTCTGCTTGCGGTATCAGTCTGTTCTCTTGCGTGACTTGATGACTTTGACCAGCCTGCAAACGTGGAAGAAGGCACCAACTACATCACAGGTTTCAGAGGGATGGATTCTGTTACCTTTGATTACCCCATACGCAAAATATTAACGTAACGGGTGTATGTAATCTGCGCCACGGTTGCCATTTAATTTGAAATAGAATAAAAATGAGATGTGTAAACTGCGGCACACAGATTGTAAACTGCGTCACGAAGATATATACGTTGCGGCAGTAGTAAAGGCAAACAAAAGTTAGACCTAATATGTGAATGTTCGTTTCTATTCAGTAACAATTTTTTTCACATGAGGTAATGGGAGCGTACTTGTCTGTAGGTTGGTACCGTTCTATGTTATGTTGGTAACGAGTGCTTTATCTGCTATACCTTTAGGTTGGTAACAACTTTTCTCTAGCGAAGAACATCAAAACACAATCTCAATAACGAGTCATTCACTTGTGTTTTTCAGTCTCAGAGTCATTGTGCACATTATCTTTTAGTGGTCGCAATTTCATAGCCAATCCTAAGTCTGGAGAAGTGGGAAGGAAAATGTTAGTGCGTTAGTATGACGGTGGCGCCATTTAAATGTCGGTGACGAGGTTAACATATGTCGGTGGCGCAGTTTACATATGTCGGTGGCGCAGTTTACATCGTGTAGGCTGGGGTAAAAGGTAGAAGTGGCGCAGATTACCTTTTCCCAAGTAACAATAGGCTACTTAAAAGAAAATATATGTGTGTGTGTAAAATTGTATAAAAATGCAATCATAAATATCAAAGACGTTATCCTGAAAGTATGTGCCTTCAAAGTTATTTGTTACTGTACCCTACAACATGTGATTTAGGAAGGGTGAGCGCAATTATTTTCCATTTGGATTTTCTGATATTTGAATCTTCTGTGAGAAGTGAAAATAGCGGCGAGGGCAAAATTATGCAGAGGTCGGAAAGTAGGCGCTGTCCCATGTAGCGTCATGGGGTTAGTTGTAATTGTAGATATACTAGATGGCCAGTACTCTCATAGCGGCCGCTATTTATATAACAAGGACTGGACATGGAGAAGTTGTTTGCCGAAATGTAAATGTGAAATTGCTAGAACGGCTAGGATCTAGCCGCATAATATATAATATAATATAACATATAATTACTATTCTTCTCATGTTACGCTATTAGTTCGAGGCGCGTCCATAAAGTAAGTTTCCCTAGGGCCGTTTACACAAACCAAACAAAATTTCATGGAAATATTTATTGCAACAGAAATAGCAAGTGATCAGATATTTTTCAACATACTCGCCCCAGGAATTGAGACATTTGTCATACCGTGTGACCAACTTTTGAACACTTGTGTCGTACAAGGATGAAGCCTGGGATTTGAACCATTGTGTGATAAAAAGCTTCCTTTTGATGTTTTCTTGAAACCAGCGGATTTTGACAGCAGGAAAATAATACGTTTTAGTATGATATTAAAATTAACACGAACAGAATTATTTTATTTTAAATACAAGCTATTTATTATGCAGATTTCAGCTGCAGGTCTCGATAGTAATCGATAGCACACCGATGTCACAATGGAAATCTGTATCGTTATGGTACTGTTACGTCACACGTAATAAGCGTTTTATAGTATGCTCGAATAACAAAAAAAAAGAGTGCGTGGAACGCCACGCGACAAAGTAAAACTTTATTTAATTTTTTTTTATTTTTTCAATTTTTGATTATTGGATTTTTTCAATTTTGCAATATTAGACTTTTTAATATTGGGTTTTTGGACTTTTTTAATTTTGGATTTTGGACTTTTTAATTTTGGATCTTTGAATTTTTAATTTTGGATTTTTTAAATTTTCGATCATTGAATTGTTTATTTTAAATTTTTTAAATTTTTAATTTTTGGATTTTTTAATTTTTTATATTATTTATTAAATTTTGGATTTTTGGATGTTACAATTTTTAATTTTGTTTTTTTAAATTTTGGAAATTTGTATTTTTTAATTTTTTTAATTTTGGATTTTTTAATTTTGGATCTTTGAATTTTTTAATTTTGGATTTTTTTAAATTATGATTTTGATTTTTTCAATTTTGGTATTTTCGATTTTTTAATTTTTAATTTTTAAATTTTTAAATTTTGGAATTTATTAATTTTTTTATTTTTGGAAGTTTTAATTTTTAATTTTGTTCTTTTTTATTTTGGAAATTTGTATTTTTTAATTTTTAATTTTGAATTTTGAATTTTGGATTTGCGCGGTAATGAACCTCCGGGTTCCATAAAATAGATAATATACCTTTAGATTGCTTAGGAATTGTCTATTGCCATTGAGGAAGAAGTAAGGTCTGAAAAATTTCCTTTGATTACTCCTAATTATTGAGTTGGTGCAGTCCGCACCGAAACAAGTGAGTAATTTCGTTCGGTTTTGAGTGTGACTGATTTCGTGACGGTTTTAGTGTGACTGATTGTGACTGATTTTCCCGATTTACCCTCTACCGCCACTAAAGAAGTTTTACTTCAAAATCCTTAAACAATTTGAAAGGTTTTAAAAATATGTAAAAGTTTTCCAGGTAATAATTAGACCTGGGATTTTAAGGCAAATGCCAATTCTGTTCCTTATGAAATAACATGAAAATGTTTAAATATGTGGACGTTTCATGATAAATCACTTACATTTATAGAGTTTTATAGTGCCCTACAATTCCTATTTGGACCTTTAGAGCCTATTTTTCTATTTTAGTGCTTAAAATGCCTATTTTGTACATTTAAAATAAAATTCAACTTCTGTAATTTTTACAAGGTTATAATTGATATCCCTCAATGAAAAGCAGAACACCAGAGGTGGGTTTTTCACAGAAACTTGATTATTCCAAACAACTGCCGCTAAAGGAATGCTGACTGACGAGGGAGGGGGAGGATTAAGGGGGAACGACTACTGTGCCAAGTCACCAGTGAAAGAACATCTGTTTAAGTGAATATAGTTCGTGATGCCTAATTTTGAAGTTAAAAGAATAGGTATACCACGTTTCTTGCAGTAAAAAAAGACCATGTTACAGTTTAAGTGTAGGCTACATTGTAATATTTTAAAGTCTGTTTTCTATCTATTTACACATTTTTAAAGCATATTTTAAATGCCTATTTTCTCTTTTAAAAGCATATTTATTTGTTTTAAAAGCCTATTTTAGGTGCGTATTTTTATAACTATACGTATTTTATAACTAGATTTTTACGTATTTTTATAACTAGACCTGGGATTTTAGGCTGTAAAAAATAGCCTGTACGCCGTGTTCACTTCAAACAAAACGCTGTGGTCAATTACAAAAATCACTAGTTCTTCGTGATAAAATGTAAGATCGTTTATTATTAATATGAACGTTAACCATATATAGGAAAGATTCGTTGGCTTCCGCGGCCGGAGTCGTAATTATCTTGGCTGTACGGATGGCGCCGCATCGATTGAGGTTGAGCCAATGTTTCCACAGCCAAGTTGCTGTCTTCTTCACTTTCCATCCCCGAAGAAGACAGCAACATGGATGTGGAAACGTTTGCTCCCCAACAATTAGCGCGGCACCACCCGGACAGCAGAGATAGTCACAAATAACTTATTTATAAATTAACAGTTGGGTTATTCCATGCAAAACATTAGGTATAAAACCTTCCTTGTCACATTTTTTCATTCTAATATGTCTCTATTTATAATACATAATATGTTATATATTATAATTTCAGGTAAACTGATTTTTAGACCATTAGAAGTAATAGTTTGTATGAACGGGGGTTTGAAGTATTTGGCTATTTGCACTGACTCCTTTTTCTATTTATTTTTTCCTGACTTTATCATAGTTCAAAATACCATTTCCAAGTTATGAATGCAAATAAATATATATATATATATATAATTTTTTTTAATTCTTCAGTACAAAGTTTATACATAGAGAAATATAGGCCTATTCATTCAGAAAATATGTAAAATATATTTAAAGTAATTAAAATATAAAACGGACTTCCTAATTGGTTTAAACATATTAAAGGAATAGTAGTGATGTATATTAATATGAATTTTATTTATTAATTTATTTATTTATTTGACACAAGAGATCCCAAAGAGCCAATGGCTCGTAGCAGGGACAATACAAAATGAATCTTCACAAAGAAAATGGCGAACAGCAGCTTAGATACAATACATCGTATAAGTAAAACTAAAAAACAAACAAAGTACATAAAAACTACTACTGTAACGTAAAGTTTCGTAATTGAATCTAAAGAAATGAGCTTGTAACAAATTAAAATTTACTCCCTCTGTCATGATATTCTCGCCTTCAATACACTTGACGCAATAATTATTGCGTCTTATAGCAGCCCTACAACAATCACGTGACAAGGTGGTGCGACACAACTCCTGAAAGACGTCACAAGCTATTTTTAACTTTAAGCGCAAAACTCGCGGTTGAATAACTCGTATGTTTTTTCAAGATTCCGTCATGACATTTAAATGACAGTTTAAAGCATATATGGGCAACGCCCGGCCCGCGGGCAAAATGTGGCCCGCCCCGACTTTAGATCCGGCCCGAGGAACATTTTAAAATCGCGCTCGAAAAAGTAAATATTTTCGGTTCTCGCTAACTAGAGAGTGAGAGGGGGGAAACAAAAGCCTGAACTACAAGGGTGTTCCTTCCGGTCAGTGCTAGAAAAATGTTGCAATAAGCCTAAATCAAAGTATCGAACCAGACTTACAGATGAAAATTTGGAAAACACTCTGCACTTGTGTATTAGTGGGATTTATGCCAACATTGAATATCTTGTTTCTCAAGTTCAAGCTCTAGGTTCTCATTAATTTCTGGTGATTGTAAGTAAATGCCTAATCAGTTCGATATTGTTCTCATTCATGTATCTTTAACATTATATTTTATAAATATAAACACCGTATCATGGTTCTTTCTTCACAACTACCTATTATCTACGGCCCGCGACTTCATAAATATCGTAAAGTTTAGCCCGCATCTTTCCAAAGGTTGCCCATACCTGGTTTAAAGCAAACAAGAGTAAAAAAGCATCGTAGATAAAAAAATCTGTGCTTTCCAAATATAAATATTAATTTAATTCGTTACCGGTATCTGTTTTCATAGTTACTGTAGATGAAAATGCTTAACAAATAATTTAGGATTAAGTAAATCTCTTTCTATTTTGATTTACTATACATTTCATTTTACTTCCAACAAGCATGTGCTTTTCATAGTACAGTAGTTTAAATTAATACCTCCATCTTATCGTTCATAACAATTCATCCAATGATTAGTACAGCTAAACCACCAATCATATTAGTTCCAAATATGATTTTAAAATTCTCATATTAAGATGTGCAAAACGTCTGAGGCGCTACTGTCTTAATCCACTTAACATTTTAAATTTCTTAGGGAATAACACAATTAAGTGTTTAAGTTTAATGTAAGGTTTGTGTAGTCAATTAAAAAATAATAGGCTATATCGGTCTGTCAGTTTATTTAAGAGCAACAGCGACGAAAGAATGTGCTTCTTTCAGCATTCAGTGAAAGAAAACTTACTGGCAGTGCACAATAATTTGATGAAAAATATATTTCATCAAAATCTGCGATATAAGTTGCCTACATACTTTCAGATAGGCGAAAGGTTATTATAATATAATATTATGTCGTTACCATTGCCGGCCATGGATAAATGTATTATCTACATCTGTTAGGGGATGTGACTCCACTCAGGCTGAAGATTGAAACCTCTCGCGTGTATTGAAGCCGCAGAACTTCATCCGTGGAAAATGGCAGCATGCAATATTGACTTGTTCTTTTTGCTCGTCCCAACGAAAGCGGAAGGCAGTTGTGACACACAGGTTCACACCGTATAAAAAGGGTGGAGGCAACTTTGCGCTCTAATGGCCGCTCATCCGCAGGGAAACATAATCCGTCTCTACATCACCTATTTATAAATCAGTTTTACTTTTTATAGAGAAGCTCACTACGTAAGGTCATTGCAAAATGCATGAGATGTGTATTTTTATAGAAATATAATTTCATAATAGTAGGCCCTATAATATGCAACGATCCTATAATTCTTTTGCGATGGATGGCTGGCGACGGCGTACACGGAGCTCAATGCCTCTCTTGGCGTTTTAACAGCAAAGCAACGCACATTAAAACTCATGAAATGAACTCAATTTAGTATAATAATAAAGTTAACACGAACAGAATTGATTTTATTTTAAATAGAGGTTGTTTAATGTGCAGTTTAAATTGCTGTTTTCAAGGCTTAAAAATACTAAAAGAAACTAAAACAATGTTATAATGAAATTCTGTATCATAATAGATATATTACGATACCGTTACGTCACATGTAATAAGCGTATGCTTGAACGAAAAATAATAGCCTATGTAATCACCGTATACCTTCTTAATAGTCCTTCATGAGTTCGAACTTTTAATATAATTAGATGAATCTTCTCACCCTGCGGATTGGTAAATATGCTAACTTGCATTTTACACAAGATGCGAAATTCAGATGCTCACATTGCATAAAGCTAGGATATTAATGCTACGATATTATTTGTTAATATGTTCTGCTAGCATAACAGTTAGCATGCTGGATTGTCACCTTGATGGTCCGGGGTTCAAATCACGGCCGACCGAAATTGATAAGACGCAGTGGACACTGTTTACGGCATAGTCTGTAAAGTACGGTATTGCATAACTTATCAATCCGGAGGATGAGAAGACTTGCCCGATATCAGACTTAGCCTATAGTAATGACACGGTTTCAATATTATCTGACTGAAGATAGAATCTATATCTTTTCAGTTAAATAAGACTGAAAACCTATTATTGATTAATATTGTTGAAAGTTTCGTTAACTTAAAACCTACAATAAAATAAGCATATAAGTGGCATGTACCCTGGTCGGTATGCCAACATCTATAGCTAGGTCTATAGTGGTCTAGAGACAGAGGAAAACCACTAGCCTATGATTAATACACCGATTATTCGCTTCATGATATAAAAATGTTCTAATATATATATTTGTTTTGGTTTCAGTTAAAATATGGATAATTAAGTTGTAATTTTAAGTTTTTTATTATGTAACTTTTTTTTACATATAATAACTTATTTTATTTGATAATGTGATTTATAATGGGACTGAGTACGTCCTATTTGAGCCTACTGATCTAGCGTCAGCTTGCATTGTTGCAAACCCGGGTGAATTCCAATCAGGACAAGTTTTCTTCTTTAAAATATAATATCATTTAAAGATGTTGACCTACAGATATAAGAAATAACTTTATCTTTTTAGATCTTATTTAGATCTTATTACAACGATAAAATATATACCGTACATAGGCGTACTGTTATGACCACCTTAAGACGACCGGGCACCAAACATCATTTTTCTGCAAGAGGATATAAATAATAAAATAGGTAGCTTACTGACTATGCATAGGTGTTGGAATATTTACCCAGCTCAACCCCACTGTATTATTCTCGGCTCCAAATGAAGTCAGCTTATTCAAATAAGCTTGCAGAACTAAAATAGAAGACAAGTAATTTTATAATCCATAGATTTCTTACAATGAATGAAATTTTATACAAGGTGGCAGAACTAAATAGGTTCAGTGATAATACAAGAAGTTTTAAAGTAAGAAACAAAAAGTTAAGTTATATTAACTATTAATTATGAATCGTGCTGGTAGATCACTGCATACTTATATAATAATTCCTTTATTGCAACCAATGGTCATAGTATGATGAACGGAGCTCTGTTGGAATGATCTATGCAGGGGAAACAGGAGCACCCCGAGCAATCCTGCCCCGACCCCATTTTGTCCACCACAAATTCCACATGGATCCACCGAGCTTAGATCCCGGGGCCAAGCGATGGAAGGTGAGCGGTCTAACCACTCAGCCATGGGGGCGGCCACTGCATACTTATATGTGATACATTGATAATCACAGAATGGTTCTGATGCTTCGGTTCAGTTAAATCATTGTTAGATTATTTAATGTATAAAATCTTTGATAAATGTACAACACGAATAAGGAAATAATGTCAAAATCAATTATATGTTCGTTTATTACATAATGTGTATAAAACTGTTTTTTTTTCTTTTTACTAATTTACTCATAGGATGTCGGATGTAGGATGAAACCAAAGCCAACATTTCTAGGGAAAAAAACCGTTACAATATGGCAGGCGATGTATCTTATTTTCTGTTTGTAATGTGATTAACTGCAGTGTCTTAGAAAAAAAAAACATAATTAATTTAACCAACTTCATAGTGAGAAATCCCATGGACCAATCGCTGTATCATTTACATCTGATGTTATACTTCGTTGGTAGATGGCCGGATTGAACGCGTGTTGCCATGGTGACAACTCCCATGATTAATAGTAATAATTTTCTTCATCTATTCAAGAAAAACAAAGTTCATAAATTTCTGTACGTAAACTCAATGTCGTGCATAACCTAGTTTTGACTAGGTCCTATTTAGACCGGGCAGCGAACATGAACGATGCTTATACTTAGAGTCTACAAGTTCCCTACCATTTGTAATACTTCTAGATCTCATTTGATCTGAAAGGAGCGAAATCTAATATCTTTCAGAATGAAAGTATGTGATACTATATCCATAACGCTATAGAGTGATATGATACAAGGGTCTTCGATATCAGTTTCAATTTAAGAGCGTCTCTACAATTCACAATAAACGACCTAACGCAGAAGTCAGTTAACCTAGATCTTGATAACCTCTCACCCCGTGTTGCAATGATTGGAAAAAAGCATTGATCCAGCTTCTAGGATAGTATCCGAAGCGGCTCAGGAAATGAGCCAGGGGGAGGCTGTATCATGAACTTAAAGTTCCAGATAAACCAAGACAGACTTAGTAACTCTTACTCTAAGATGAATTCGAACTATTGGTTACAGTTAAAACTAATCTTACAAGATTTACTGATATAACGTAAGATGCAGAATGTCCACTTTTTAAGAGTATTATCCGTTCCTGAGCGGAATTGGTGTAAAAAAAAATTAACAGACTAATTAAGAGACCCTAAACGAGAACATTTCGTCAAGACTATTAATATGGTATGGCATTCAAAGATTTTTATAACATCAGGTAGGCCTAAACTGGTATAACAAATACCGAAATTCTTTTAATTAGTGATAATTGCAATGATATGCAGAAAATAAATTATTTTCGTAATCGACTTCCGAGTTAAGCTTCAGATCGATTCATTAAGTAGGGCTTACGGAAGAACAAAGGTCTAAAGTTTGAAAGCAATATGTGAAGGAATATGTGGGTAATGTACTTTGTCACAGCTAACTGTATTGCAACTTCTAAAGCCGAATATGAACACTGTAAAACAATATTGTCATGAGAATTGATATGCATTTGATAAATTCTACCTAATATATTACCATAAAGTAGACGCTAAATTGGGCATTACTCCGGTACCAGTCAACCGACTTGGTCCAAAATAAATAAGCATCGTCCCATAGATGTTACAAATGAGTATAACAAGTTTCATGAAAATCCGATAAAGCGTGTTCGATTTATCACGCGTACAGACACACGGGCGGACAGATATTTTCCGTCCACCACACAATCTCATTCTGGCACTTAATGAATTTCTCGTAGAGGTGGCAAATAATTATTTCAACAAGTCGTTTAAGTTGAAAATATAATTTTTGTACTATAAAACTCATGTTTCATGTGACGTAGTAGTATCATAACCATATGCATTAAGATACAGATTTTCATTATAACACTATCGTGGTATTGACTAATTTTGAACACGGAACAATCGTTCAGCCCTGAAAACTGTAACTGAAACTGTACAATAAACAACTGATATATATAGCTTGGCCATCCAGTCCATGTTTTCAGAGCCCCCGACCATAGGCCACACTCTGTGTTGGTTCTGCTTTTGCTTTTAATCTGTTTCACTTATTCATTCTGAATTTCATAAGTTTATGGCAAGTGTAATTGCATCTCGATTAGTCTTTCTCGACATCTGATTTCGACTAATAAACAACTGATAATGAAAATAAAATAAATTCTATTAGTGTTAATTATAATATAGACCTAATGCTAAATTGTGTACATTTTCGTTCGTTTTAATGTGCGCAGTTTGGAGATTGAATGCCTGCATGTCGTCATCTGCAATCTATCGCAAAATGCGAGAACTTACTCGTTTGTTTGATGAATTACAAGGGGTTCTAAAAACTCAAAGACATTTTTTAATTATGGTCAAACAAAAACGTCGTATGCACTTTGTCTATAATGGTTATAAAGAGATTCGTATCCTAATTATGAATCGAGCGAAGACATTATAGGCTCATTATATGATCTACTATTAGATTTCATAGAACTAGTCCACAGCTTTAACAACAAAATGTTGTCCTGCTAAAGTACTTTTAATTTGTACGAGGATTGAAACTCGTTAGTGGCATCAGATCTATAAAATTATTATAAATTATAGGAAGTTGAAATTGCTTTTGTCAGATGTTGACTGGATATATAGGCCTAGCATATTCCAGAGCAAAGTGAAATAGAATCTACGATGATGCACTTAGGGGACTCGTATCGCAATATGAGATAGTCTACTATTGTATACTCGTAAATTATCTAAAAAAAATAGTTTTAACAAATTCATCTCAGCTTTTGTATTTTTAACAATAATACAAAAAAAGAGTTTAACGATGATGAAAAAGAATAGCTTTTTACCACAGAAGTAAAGTAACACCAACTTGGTTGAATTTCTCTTATAATTAAATTATCTTAATCCTGTCTTAACCTCTAGAATGCCATTACTCTAGGAGGAGCTTAATAGTACCTTAGCTACCATAGTTTCCACCTTCTTGTGTATTAAATTCCGGATACGAGCCTTCAGGTGCCGACTATGGTTCAAAGCGAAGAGATTAAAGGCGACCAAGATATGCAAGGAATATCATCTCTTGAGGTTTCAGATTAGAGAGAGGGTACGCAAAGTAATTCCAGTCATTAAGCTCTCGCCTTCAGTAATCACCAAGAATCCAGGCTGCATTCGTTAAAATCACTCTACTAAAATTATGAAGAAATAATATGATAGTAGTTAAATGAGAAGTTGGAATTAGATCCAACGTCGTCAATAGATTTTATGACCGTATGAATTATATTTAGAAAACGCTGTCTCACCCTATAAGGGATTATTCCTTATTATTAGGGTTCGGATGTTTATGACCTAAAAAGTGCAAAATATGATTGTAAATATGCCCTTAAAATGACTAAATGTGACCAAAAGTCCTAAATATGACCTCATAAAGGAACATATTTTATAAAAATAAATGCTCCAATTTAAAAAAATTAATGACACTAAATTATTACGTCACATGAATTCAATCAGGTAATCACTTCTTAACAGTTTTCAGGTGATTTACAGTTATACTTGTAAAGAACTTCTGATCTGTTAATGTTTTCAGATGCCACTTCAAATGTGTTAAAAACATGTCTACTGGAAGTAGTTAACAACAACCTGCACTTCTTATTGTTCCTTCGCATTTTCATTACAGTAATACCAAAATATTCGTGGCTCTCGGAAAAAATTTAACAGGACCATTTAGTGCATATACTGAAAAATTGCGCTCTTTTACAGAATTTATAAATGAATTATGACGTTAAATTACAAATATAACCAAAATATGACTTTATATGCAAAATAAAAACGGTCCGATTAAGATGACAAATGTGCAATTCGTGTTTAATTTGTGTTTGCGGCGAGAATAGAGGTCAGGATAAAAATATGATATGTCATAAACATTCGAACTCTAGTTATTATAAAGATTTTCGGTATTGACATTCTTTATTTTATACTATTTAGAGTCACTAAAAATAATCTATAAAACACATACTAGTATACTACACTTAATAATCAAATGAAGAACGTAACATGAATCAGGTACTGTGTATTCATGGGGAATTTAAGTTTATTTAAATACACTTCTTGTACTCAATACAATCTCCCTTTCCATGAACTGTTCTAGACCAGTGGTTCCCAAACTTTTCAGTCCGCAAACCCCTTGAAAGAAATTAAAATTTCTTGGACCCCCTCTGGGTTTTGAAAAAAAAAACGAAATAAATAGCCTACTTTGATTCAAATGTATTAAATTCAATAGACAAAATAACAATATCAATGGTAATAAACAGAGTTTACTCCTTAATGTGAACAGTGAAGCTGCTTCAGAAGATATGTAATTTGAGAAAATTACGAGAAATCCTATTTCTTCTTACACCGCCTGCGGACCCCCTGAAACACCATCGCGGACCCCACTTTGGGAATCACTGTTCTAGACGGTAACGAAACAACGTTTCCAAGAGAATCTGCAGGACGTTGAGGCTGCATACACGAGAATCAACGAAACGTCCGCTTAGCGTATTGAAATCGATCTGATTACGATCTCAATCTGATAGGATCCCACTTTTTAGATGTACTGTATTAACCATGTGACTCAAACAGATCTTAATTCTCGTTTTCAATATGGCAAGCGTATTCAGATCGATTTTAATTATCCATGTCACTGAGGTTTGTTGCAGGAAATATTGTTAATTTTTGCATTTAATCTATTGATAGATTTTAAAGAGATCGTTAATCTTCCAATAGATATGCTGCATAATACATTATTGTGCTTTTATGCTTTATTTTGTAATGTAATGTGCTTTATTGTGTTTTTAAAACTTATTTTATCCAGACCTCTTTTTTTATGTATAACATCATCATGTTCCATTACAATAGTAATACTACATGTTTTGGTGTAATCCTTATGTTGTTAATTAATACAATATTATATTTCAATATGGCTTAGCTTCTAGTTTTGTTCTACTTTATCTATAGTAATTTACAAATTGAGAGACATCAGTCTCATACTTATTAGTTATGTACTACATCTACTATATCCCTATCCTAGTCCGTATATTTACTTATCTATTCATTTGAAATCCATTGATCTATTTATTTTAAGTTCATTGCTTTAATAAATGTATTAAAGTATTTTAGGTATTTTATGACTAAATCATTATATCTAGGTGGCCACTTAGACCCCCCAGAATCACGTCTAGGGTAGCAACCACATGTCTAAAGCCCTGTTATGCTTTTATGCTTATTATGCTTCTGGTTTCTCTAATTAAAGATATTATTGTATTCTTTTGTAGAAGGACAGATGGCATGGAAAGAGGTTATTATGAAATGGCCAAGAGAGTGGTGACTTTATTATCACGAAATTGAGCCAAGCTTTCGACTGGGCAATCTACAAAATGCAATGCGAATGTTGTAAGCAGTTACGAAGTTTTTAGAGTTATACAAGTGTTGGATGCATTGTTTGCTTGAAGTTTGTAACTAACGTGAGAAACGGGGAACGCGAAGTTGCGGACGCTAATGACGGCCGTTAATCCAGACGGGGACTAAGTGGCATGTGACGGCAACTTAACCCTCCTTCCTCCCTGCTCATAGTAATGTGCGGAGCAGCATTATCTCAGTCAAGGAATTGCCAGGTCGTAAAGGTTAAACTGTGCCCTACTTCTCGCAAATGGGCTAATGGTATGATATTCTTTACTTATGGCGTAATATTTCCTGATACGGTATGTTTTAACAAGATTTAAAAGGATCTTTTTTTATTTTGATTTAATACAGTATCATTTACAACATGCATGTAAAATTGTATTCCTGTGCTTGGATTCCAGTTCTTGTAATCTCAAGAATAATCACGTTTTATATCTAGAACGTAAAAAAAGATTGCTTGTTAATGGAAGCAAAATACCTTTTTTTTAAACAGAGGAAATAAACATTGTATCTATAGACCCAACGGTTTTTTTAACCTTTTCATTGCTACTGATATAAATTCGTTACTACAAAAGAATGCATAGAAGGAAATTTATTAAATTAATAAAGAATAACTATTTATGTTAAAATGCTATGATTTTTACTCACGTTTTATGGTTATCATTCATGGAAAATAGCTATTTCACTGAAGTTTTTTTAGTTGACTTCAAAACTTATAATCCACTGACGATTTGACTTAAATACTTACAGTATATCAATATGCAAATTCAGCTCTGAACGGGCTAAGAAAGAACATGAATTCCCCATGAAAATAGAAAAGGATTTAAATATTTAAATAATTATAGAGTTTAGACATTTTATGCCAATACAATGTTCAGATTAAAACTTTTAGGTGTAGAGGCTATT
Organism: Ectobius pallidus; assembly: GCA_964059195.1. Classification (NCBI taxonomy): domain Eukaryota; kingdom Metazoa; phylum Arthropoda; class Insecta; order Blattodea; family Ectobiidae; genus Ectobius; species Ectobius pallidus. The sequence continues at coordinate 99,136,603 of CAXKWD010000007.1, forward strand.
TTATGATGGGCAATTATAGGAAGAGAAGGCTTAATACAGAATTCACTCATGTCATTCATATTATTATTAAAATAATAAAAAAATGAGTGCTTAAAGAAACAATTAAACCCGACCTATCTTGTACTCCAGGAACTTTGAACTGTGGGACGTAAAACAAATTAGTGAATACGCCGTTACAGTTTTGTAGTAAAAATTATTAAACTATTAACCCAATGATAATGATTGACTTTGCTAAAGGACGACGTACAATTGAGTGACTTCTTTTTTTTTAACCAAAATGTTAATATTAAAACAGGTCTGTGGCTGTGATTCTGGCCCGAAATTGTATAAGCTTTATAGGCTTTATTAAACGCCCCTCAAAATTACCATCACTAAACAGTACATTATTTAAAATGAGGTACATAAAATAGTAACAAGTTCACCATGATACTCTGTTATTGTTTCAAGTAAAATATAAAATTATATCGAATAGCATACATAAATTTCCATAAACATTTTTAATACAGAGATTCTGCTACTCCACCCTCGGCCATAAGCATTAGCTTACAATGGACGGGAATTTTTTTATTGTGCTAAAATTACTATGTATTATTTTACTATAGGTTAATTTTAAATTAATAGGATTAACAATAAATTTTAAGCATTGAAAACATATTCAAATGTCTTTTGCCGTATAAGATATCCTGCTTTGGATCTAGGACAAGCGAAGGGTCCTTTTTTTTCAAAACGAAAGGAATTTCGTCGTAATTTATTATGAGAAACAGATTTCAGTCGAAATAGCTTGGAAGTGGTCCCCTTTTTGCTGTCTTTGCACCGAAACAACAGCATGCAGATTGGACGATCTCTGTAGCTCTCTAGGTAGGAATGGAGTTTGAGGTTTCAACAACGATTAGATTTAATCCTTGATGATTTATGGTGTTAGGCCTGGCTTCCTGCAATTTTTATTAATAAATCGCTTTGAACGTCCGAGGACTTAAATGTATGGAAATGTATAATTTTATTGTAAATGTAGATAATATTGTTGAGGAAGATTAGCAATTCTAGACCATTCGAGCATATTTCTATTCTTAAACATATTATTTAATGCTGATTTATTTACAAAATAAAAATAGCATATTTCGACCGATCACCCAAGGATCTGAATGCCGTAATATTCTGAAGAGGGGTCTTTAAGAGGTATATAGGCCTATAGGTGGAAACTACTGTTATTCCGAAGTGGTAAGGGTTGGAATAGAGCTAAGAAACTTAATATAACATTAAGAAAATCTATTAGGTAGATTTCGAAGAAAAATCTACCTACTGCAATCGATACCATGTCATGACTTTTGAAAAATTCTTTCATATCTTTACGTTTCATGCCTCCCTAAGTACGAAACCACCGCCCGTTAAGAAAAAGTGATATATATATATATATACATATACATATATATATATATAACTTTGCTCATTATATATAATTTTGCTCATTAACGAACTTATTCGAACTATTGGGCCTAGAAATAACATAATTAAATTTGGTTAAAATATCTTCAAAATTACGGCCGCTAGCGTGTAAAGATATAAATATAACAAAAAAAAAATTGAACGGGCGTTGGTTTCGTACTTAGGGAGGCATGAAACGTAAAGATATGAAATATTTTTTTCGAAAATCATGACATTGTATCGATTGCAATAGGTAGATTTTTAAAAAAATCTAACAAAAAGACCGTAATAAGCCTAAAGTACCCAAACTGCTTAGGCTCTATTTTTTTAAGCAAAGGAAATGGCTTACTACTTCAAGTAATATTCTTAGATAGATTTACGCTCACTTCATATCTGTTAACATGAGCTCGACTTATGCCTCCAAACCCAATGCAATGGTCTGATTACCAATGGCATTATTCAAATAAACTGAGCAGTAGGGATTCTGTGGGAAACCACTGCCCTGGCCACAGAATAACTGCATGGCTATTAAAATTAATCTCATGCAAATTTCAATTTGAATTCATTCTAGTCCATTCACAAGACTTCATATTTCCCGAGACCTGCCTTCAGGTGGTGGTATGCAAAAGAAACCTCACTGCAGTAATGAATAACAAACGAAATGCAAATACCTTAGTTAATAAAGTAAAAACTTGCTTCAGATTTTTCAAGTTAAATAACTTCAAAACGCTGTGTGGAACAGAGAACCAATGCATGCAATCTGATGTTGAGTTATCTGTGGTTGAAAAATTAGGTCACTCTGTCTATTCATTTGCAATAATAATTAACAACTTCGTAGTTTCCCATAGATATGACTCTAAAGTAGAATGGCATATTAAAATTGAAGTGAATACAGTATTATACTTTATTTGTGAATTTGGCTTATCAAGAATTTATATTTCACAAATTAAGAGCTAATGGATATAATAGTTTATTTTTACGTTTACACGATCAATATAAATTTTTATTCTGAGTTGATACACATAGAAACAATATTCTTAACAAGTTTCACTTAAGATAAAATATGTCACTCGGTCATTTAGTTCTGACAATAACAACATTTCTAGTCGCCAAAAGTTAGCACATCGTTCATTCAATCACTCATTAGAAGGTGATAAAATATTGGAGGGTATCATAACATGTGGGGAAAACAGAGATACAACATGCAATCAAAAAGTACATTTGTTGAATTTGATCTTATCTCTCAGTCCGAGTTAAAACCAATAATTGGAATTTAACATAAAACATCTGTCCCATTCCATTATGTGTCCAAGTATATTAATAATACAGATCTATTTTAGCTACAGGACGTGCTCATCGAGTGTCGTCAATTTCAAAATTACATACCATTGGGTTGACATAAATCCACGTACGATTTATTAGTCCCGGCACCAACAGTTTGGAAACGAAGTATGGACTGGAATAATTGGTGACGATTTAATCAAACTTGATTTTTCTTCAAGTGTGAACTACAGTACATTAACACAAGATAGTTTAACTACCAGTTCCAGTAATGAACTATATAGGAAATCTGGTAACTAATTAGTACATCATAATCAGATAGAACTCCCAATTTACGGCCAGGTGCACTGAAATATCTAAACTAGAGGTTGAAATTTTTTCATCTTCACTAAGCAACTGCAATATCCCCCTTCCTTTCATATTTATGCCTAAATGTAGTGAGAAAAGATTAAAAGGAAACAGGCACTGAATATAAATGGAGAATTAACTGACGCTATTGACGATAAAATGAGATTGCAATCCTTTCTATATTGTTTATCGTGGAATTGTCTGGTTTTGTAAACAGTTTCACTGCATCTTAAAAAAAGTGTTTTAGTCTGCTGTTATTTATCATGTAAATGGACAGTATAATGTAAAATAGGGGAGCTTGGGGCCAGTTTATGTTTTTTTAAAATACTTTTGGGTAGCCTATGTAATAAAAAGTAAAATGCATATCTCTCAAAGAATTGCATATTACTTAGGAACATTGTGTAACTTTATTTTTGAAAACATAATTACGAAGTAATTGACAAATATTTAAAATTATCAGAGTTGAATGTGCTGGAATGAAATCATTGAGTCTAGAAAGGTCATTTTTCAGAATCATAATATTTATACTCTCATAAATGTTTGAACGGAAATTACTCTCTTTGTAAAAGTAATATTGATTAAAGTGTGAGGAGTGCTCTCTTATCGTTTCGAATTATCTTTAGTCAACAAAGTTATTACTTAACTTTTAACTTGACTATCGGGTATTTGTGATCAATATTTTTAAACTAATTATTCTAGTCAGCGAAATACGTGATTACTTGTATACTACTCTTAGTAATAGCAAGGAGGTCATTGATCTATTTTTATGTGTAATAAGCATATAAGAATTTGAAACACGGCATGTTGTCAGTTGAAATAATTGGAACAATAAAACATTACCGTATATTAAATAGGCCTGTATACATATTAAACAATTCATATTGATTTTACTTCTCATAATTCCAAATATAAATAATGTATGAGAGAACTTTTAGCCTTTGGAGCTGTGCTTCAATGTCTGACGATAGCTCAAGTAACGTAAGTTGAAAGTACAGGGACTAGGTTGAAAAATATTATAATAATTGCAAGGCTTTTGCAGCTTTTTAAATACATTGTAATAATTTTTTGACGGTATTTATTAACTCTCACATTATAAAAATTATGGGAAAGAGGTATGAGTAAAGCTCACGACAACCATAGTCTATTGAATCCTATCTGGTATTTGCCTCTGCAAATGGAGAAAGATCCTTCAAGTCCATCTCAGGTTGTCAATCATGGAGTTTGAACTCATGACCTTTTAAATGCAGGTCAGCGTCGTTACCGCTTCGTTCACATCTGAATTATATATGCAATGATTTAGGTTTCAGTATCTGTATTTTAAAAAAAAGAACAGAATGCCTTGCTAATCCTTACCCAAGGGGTTGTAGATCAAGTTCTGAGTTGCTTTCATTACTAAGGTAAAGCTAGATATGTACCTTTGTAAGTACCTGTGTACCTCCGAGATGTTTGGAGAGATATAAGGAATTTACAGGCCTATACAAGAATTCAAATGCTTAATAAAACTGAAACCCACTGTATAGCATAATCCTCTTTCAGTTAGAACAAAAGGTTGAGTCTTAATTTAGACATAGGCCTAGCTACTTTATAAGGAATTCTAAACTCTGTACAATATTAGTATTTATTTCCAATGAGATTGCCTTCTGTAAGTTGAATTATGCTCTTATCAATAATTTGAATATTTTTAATATTCTTCAACATTAAAGCCAATATTGTCATTTTAGTGACAAAGAAATATTTAGTTAATTAGTTAAGTTAGTCTGTCTGTTTGTTTCTCTATCTTACATGGTAACATATTATGGCTTCAATTGTAGGTCTACCTACCCTCAATTACTGCAGGATGAACTCCAATAAACTAAACAAAAAATCATGTTTACTCAATGCTTGCTTGCCTATTTAGACATCTATAGAACCCTCCCTGGCAATAATTATGTAGGAATACTAATAAATTGACACTGATGCCCTATATACAAAGATTATATTCTTAACCTACTGAGAACAGAACATACCTTTCAGTCTGAGCTATTCTGTCATAGTAGTTGTATTTCGTATAGCTAGTGGCTTCACTTTTCCTGCTAGCAGTTTTTGAACATTTGAAATTGAGAACACCATTCGTACAGAAGTTTTAATTAACGAGTTCTTAACTTATAGGAATTCATACAATGGCTGTTTTTGATGTGTTCCAAGCATACACGGCAATTTTCACTCAAATACTTTATGTCTTTCGTTAGTAGGTCTTCTCACCGACTATTAATGAATGCTCCATTTTTTAGACCTGAAATCATTAGAACAGAATGGAAGATATATTACAATAAAGTTGAAACATAACCACACCAGAAAACGTGTCAAGAGGAAGCCAGAAGGCCTACAATAATACGTATTTTTGTTCTTACCATACTGGATCTATTGGGAACGTGAATAAATGCAATTCAGGATTTTTCCTTTATTATTACTGCAATTGACAGCAGAACAATAAGGTTCTTTCGAAACACGCTTGTTCTAATAAATACAACACTCCTATTTATTTACATACTTCTCGCAGTCGTTTATGGGCGCTACGATCGCTAAGTGTATGCGCTCGCATGTTCGTCTAGCAGAAAAGCGGACTGACTTTCGTTACTGTATTAATACGCATACTGTGATAACAGATCCAAATGTTATAAATTTTTTAAATTTTTTAATTCAGCTGTATTTAAACTTCTTTGAGCAACAGGACCTATGAGGAGATCAAGATCTATGTCTATACAATAGGTATGCAGCTGTTGATTGTCAACTGTTTTTATTGTTGATGTATCTCTAATCTGATAATAATTTAAATGAACATGGCACAGAATGGAATAGCGACGATGAGTCATGGTACGTAATTATCCAATTTAGCATTTGCCTTTACTACTGGGGAAACCATGAAAAAACCATGCCAAATTGGCCGGCAACGGGATTTGAACCAGGAAACTACCGAATGCCAGTCCAAGACGTTACCATCTCGGCCACCTCGCTAGGTGTTTAAATTTTTGTTGGATCAATATTTATTATTATTCAATGAAATTATAGTGTATAAAAAAATTTAAATAACATAGTAATCTACTAATCAGTATAAAAGATTATCACTATGAAAAGCACCAGCATATTTTATTGGTTGCCTTTTGAATGTAAGCGCTGAAATGAAAGTCGCATAAAATAGTGATTAAAAATGTTTCACAAACAAGCACCTTTTCAAACGTGTCCACTTATTTGAGATTGCAGCTTATGACTATTCCTATATGAAGCATTCAATTGGATGAACATGAGTGGATCAGTCATTCTGTAGCATGAAGCAGAGTTGCATCAATAATCACAAAACTCCAATTAATCACGACATGTACATGCCAGATCGATGATTGATTGTGATGATGCTTTGAATTTCATGAATAATATTTCTGCATTGTTGACCCTGATTACAACGTGAGCAATCATAAACGTTATTATCGAACTCTACTTACGAAGCTAGTCAAGTGCTATTCTAATTCAGGACACTTTCATTTAACATAAGTATATCCTATTTTTTTTTAATTGTATTTCTTTTTTTATTAATCATGTTCACGGCTCCTCGACTTCGATGAGTCTAAATTTTAATTAGATTCCATTTTCTTTCAGTTATGTATCTTTTGTAAAGATAATGTTAAGTAAATTTCCAATCCTTTAAGAGCAAGTTGTATAAAACTAACTGGTGATTATCTTTTAACTGAAAGTTAGAAAATAACTAGCTACTTATGTGGTATAAAATTAACCGTGGATTGTATAACTCACAGTCAAAACAAATGGAGGAAATAAAACATCTGGCAACAGTGCGAAATTTTCAGAGTGTTATATTTAAACCTTTGGTATTTGATTTTTAACTGTTTAGTCAAACATTAGGAATTAGCATCGATAGTTCACCATCGATATTAAAATCGGCTGTGACCATGGATGTGATGGCAATATCGACCTGAATAGATTGATGTATTTTTACGGAAAACATCTATGTAAATTTAAAAAAAAGTCTTGGTTTGAGAAAATTAGGCAAATTCATAAATAAAGTGAAATATTTCCTTGAAAATATTTAAAAACATCAATATCGGGGAGAACCATCGATGTAGCTAAAACTTCGGTTGTTTTACATCAATGCAGAAAACATCGATCATCGACATGAAAACATTGATGTTTTTATAACATCGGCCATCGATGCTTAACCCTAAACATGAGTCGGTAGGAAAACATATTTTATGGAGGACCTGTCCATGGAAGTGTTTAGGTATGTAAGCGTAAGTAGCAATACCTAAAAAGTTACGAATATTGTAGAAATCTAAAACTGTTTTTCTTATGACACTGTTCTCAGTTGGCATTTTAATAAATAAGCAGCTGTTTCTCTTGTCACTTTATGAATGATTCTACTGGCTGTTCCTCTGTCCCCAAAACTATTTCGAAGCTTCCAGTTTCAATAATTAGGATAGGAGCTCAGGGTAAAAAGTATTATGAACATAGGACACAAAGCATTATTTCTTGGTTGCAGTGGAAGACGTAACCTCTGTTCTACTCGTATTTCTTCTACTACAAATTTCGGTGACCATTATTTTGATTTAGTTTAGGAAAATATTTATCTTATTTCTTTAGTAATATCAGCATGGGTGGAACAGTCGGTCGGTACTGGCTATTTTCTCCCAGATTCGTTGGTTAAACTCCGGCCCAAATCGATGGCATTTATGTGTGTCTTAAAGGCGAAAGTCCTATGTAGATTAGGGCAAGTAAAATAGCTCGTGCGGGACAAATTCCAGCACTTCGGCCACAGTTAAATACAAGTAAAGCAGTACATAACTTAAAACAACAATACTTTAGTAATAAATCATATTCGGGGACGGTGCAAGAAGACCCAGATAAATCTATGAATAAAAAATTTATAATGAATACGATGCACAGTTTCCAACAGCATGCTTGTAAACATAGGCCGATATACCTTAAGAACGTCTATGGCTTCAAGGTATCATGAAACAAGTTTACTCAGCGTTATGTCATTTTTGACATTTTCACCACAAACGTAAGGTTCCATTATAACATAATTTGACATTTTCCTTGTTTTGCTTGTAACATTATTTTTTTTTCTCTTTGATGACAGTTATGCTTTTTATGAAACCTATGCTTTTTACTTAATTAATTATTATGATTAGCCTTAACCTTAGTCTTAGTATTAGTCATTAGTCTCTTATTATTTACTTTGTTATTAAGTAAACCTACATTGTATATATTTTTTAAACCTGGTTGAGTGGAAGAGAAGGCCTTATGGCCTTAGCTCTGCCAGGCAAAATAAATCATTTACTACTACTATACTTTTCTACTACACTCTACCGGCTACCACATAAGAGAAGATGAAATACAAAATTTTCTAAATATTAAAGATATTGGAAAATCAATGACAATAACTGAGAGGGTTCAGAATCCAAATTCAAAGCAGAAAATCCGCATTACTTCTAGCAGCCATTTCCTTGAACAGGAACAATCTTCTTCTTATTCCTACTTATAGCTTTATGGCCTTTTTATTTCGTCATATTGTCATCGCAAATATAAGAATGACAAGCCTGACTGCTTTCGAGAGTGGTGGCTAGCTAATTTCCTAAATTAGAGGAGAAGCTCCTAACTATTGTGGGTTAACGACTACTGAAGTTATTACTGAAGCCAGGACCTATAGCTTTACGTGGAAACGTATCGAAATCAGGAATAATGTTTTATTTAAGATCTCTTAGGCCTGAGACATAATGAGCAACAATTCAACATACATGCATTCCACTGAATTATTGCATTTGAACACCCGGTAAAGTGAAATGCCGGAGATAATTCAGGGCAAACAATAGGGACGATTGCAATATGTCAGGTCGCCCACGGAGTGGACAACTGAATACATCCTGCGTTAACACAAATCCAAGATAATCCATCACGAGCGAGCCAGCAAGTTCTAATTCAGCCAGCCAGGTGCTATAGTGACCAACATTCACAGGTCTTGTTCGATCTTGTCAGTGCCAACGGAAATTCATGTGTACCATAGATCTTGTATGAAGTACTGGTGTCCAAAATATGAGTACGCAGTAAGTCACTATTTCTTCTTGCAGAAACAATCCCTTTCTTCAGATGAGTGAAGATGTCATGCCGTGCCAAGCGGACATGTCAAGATAACCCTTCACCCTTCGTATTGTAGAGGTTTTTGTTTCTTCTTTTAAGCGGAACGACAGCCCCTTAAGCGTTACAATTTAATTTAATTTCTAACTAATGCAGACCTCAATTATAACATGAAGAATTTACACAAACCGAGAAACTATATTGTACGGTACTGCAAAGGAGCAGTCGGTTAATCGTAAGAAAACTGTATAAATGCATACACCCATATGATATTATATAATTTCCACGAAACAGGAAACTTTAGATTTATTTTTTAGTCACTTTCCCGATTTTGTATAATAGGGAAGACAATACAAGAATCATGTTTTGGAGACGCGCGGGAGCAATATGAGTTTGTGGAGTGGCTTCTAAGAGGCAGCCTCGCGCATGGTTCAACACTGTTATAGTTATGACAATAGCGCTGACTACATATAAATTAATATACATATAAATTCCTAACGACATATAAATTAATGGGCTCCCCCTAGAAAAATGTTCCAACTTCACCACTGTATACTAGAAACTTATATCAAATTCGGATCTTAAAAGAAATGTTTCCATCGTATGAAGAACAGAAAAAAGCAAATAATCCATACAAATTAACACTTCGCTTTCAGTAATTTAGTAATTTAAGCTGCAGGAAGGCATTTATATTTAATCAGAATGAAAAATTAAAACTTAACGTTGTTCATGAAGATAGTTTGAAGAATTCCCATTATTTAGCTATCTAGAGATCCTTGATTTAACCCTGTTTGCATTCTATCGATCCATTGTGCTGTTTGAAACACTATAAATGTCATCTGCTCATCAGTGCAGACACTTTGCCAGCTTCGAAGCAATTTGATAATGATTGTATCAGGCTGGGGTACTGCATGGAAATAAGCTAATGAAATTATAGTCCGTACGCAGTATTTACTTTCAGTTAAGCTGTAATTAACATGCAGCTAAAATTGAAAACTGCATATCCGAGAGCCAGGATATACAGATCCAATTTCGATCCTTGACAGACACGATGTTAATCATCCTCTGAGCAGCTTGAATCTGTTTAATGAATAGGTACTACAAGTATTTTTCAAATGAGAAGCCAATTCCTTTACCGCCAATCACGTGTACGAGCTAATGAGGTGCCGCTATCAGTAAGGGTCTTCCCTCCGTCTCGCCGTCTCTGATTGGACCGCGTATCTAAGCAGGAGAAGGAAGAAACGGCTTGTCATCTGCAAAACACTAGGCGTCTTGAATGAACATATTACTTTTTTGTTTTTGTTTTTTCTTGTTTATTAAACAACCTCTCAGGAAACTAAGGTATGATTCGCATGTGAAAGGGCCGGAAAATTTTGTCCAGAGGTTCTAATAAAGGATTGAGGTTCTTCTACGGCACGGGCTCCCACTTTAAAGTCCCTCCCGGAAGACTCCGTGCCCAGGATTTTAAAGACGTAACACAGAATGTGTTAGATTTTTGATACTCCATATTTCAATTGGATTCTTCAAAGGCCTTTGTGCTTATCGATGGGAATTAATGTAAGATTCATGTGATTTTACATCTCATTAAAATCTTAGGGAAATAGCTGCGTACTAAAGCACGTTAATTGAAATGTTACATAGAGTGGAAATCATTGAATTGAAAGTAAATTATTCAATATAGCACATTAACGATCAGAACTGTGGGATCTCAGAAAGGCCCCTTGTAACCTACCCAACGGATAGTTAATATTGCTTAGTACGAGTACATTATTATAGTCTGCCATATTGCTATAGGCCTTAATAAACAATATTTCCCTATTATGTTTCCCACAAATGCTTCCACAATAATGCATTAAATTTACTTCAGAAAAAGTGTAGCCAAATATTCCTTCCGTACTGGTAGATTCCAGCTTGGAAACTTCAAAGGCTTGTCGAAGGGTGATCGACAAGTTTCGGAGTTTTAGTATTTACACATACCATTTTTTTAATGTATAAGTAAAAAAAAAAAGACTCGATTTGAGACGTCAGAGAAGCTGCTATTATATTTTAATGCAGCACATAGTCTTTACAAGCTGTGAGATCTCAGAAGAAAATTCGTACCCATCGGAAATTAAAAGTACGCTATATATCACGAAGGGAAAACCCCAGACAAAAATTTACTATGACAGAAAGCCAGAAAAAGTTATAAGGGATACTTAAAAATGATAAGTAAGGGAGGAAGTAAGGAAATAGAAAGAGAAATAAAATTTAAAAAAGTACAATTGTTCCCGCTCCCACGGTAGCTCGCAGGCGAAATAGGGAAGACGGGGAAACCTCTCTGGTTTGAAGGATGCAACACTAAGTCAGGTTCAAATATATTTATTGAGCCCCTTGATGAGAAACAAAGAGCACAATAGACAAAAAATGAGAAATAAACCCTTTTTAAACACAAGATGGAATTTTGATATCTTGCTTTACATGAATGAATTCCTCTTCCGAGCGGTACCGGAGAAATGCTGAAACATTGATGATATCAAGGGGAGGCGACTTAGTAAGCTCCTTCTGGATAATAAGGCATGCTTGCCTTACAAGACTGATGAATGACTCGGAGGACCAGAGAAATTATTTATAGTCGAGCTTGCTCAAACGACTGAATAAGAATTTCACTTTGCTTGGAATGAATGCGCACTTTCAGCAATTATTTTAAGGTCGGCTTGCTGCAACGACCGAGAAGAAGACGAACTTTGATATGTTGCTTCGTCACTGCAACTAATATTAAGCACTCATTTAATATTAACTTCACAACAGTACTTACAGTAAATCCTTGTTACTTAATGAGTTGCACATTCAAGCCCATTCGGTTTGAACAGGGAAGTGAAAAACTTGGATTCACACGTTTGTAATCGAATCACAAAATAAATGACTTTGATGAAGATATTAATTGCGTCTCAGCAATAACTGGGCTGGGAATACTTCAATTCCCAGCACGACAATAAAACTAGATTCAGTATTCTGAACTGAATGAACCAGCATGGCGAAAGCTTAGATGTGAGTGAATGAAATTTTAAGAAAAGAATGACAGACGTCACAACATGTGACATAAAAGCAAGAATCCCATTGGCCAAGAATACAATAAATAAATCAATCTTGAAAATAAATCACATAAGTTACATTAAAATACTAGAACATAAATAAGAGAATTAATTAGCATTACTTTAAAACTGAATTGCTTCCTTAAAAACACAAAATTATGATTAAAATATACTAAAAATAATCAGACTGAAACTTTGGGTTGGAGGCTATAGACATGACTATCCAAAAATGAAAGAAGCGACAGTCAATTGTTTTTTCTGATGAGAATTGATGGGAAGATAGAACAAACCAGATAATAAACATATTTAAAATTATATTGAAAGCACAAAAAATAAAAGAAACGAAGTCAATACACTTGTCGCCATAGCAACACGGCGAATGACCTCGCGAAAACAGCTGATGCTTCAAATCCGGCCAGACACGGAATGCTAGACGGAACAACAATAAACATAAAGAAAGGTGCAGAAAGGAAAAAAATTAAAAGATGAAAGTAGTAAACAAAAAGTTATTTTTCTATGCTCAAATGCTGTCCAGACAATATTAATAGCCATTCGAACCTTTGGTTCTTCACGAAAAGGTACAATGAAAATGACTGAAGGTGAAGATGGCTAATTAATCGATGTGCAAGTCTTGCCATTTGTAGGCGTCAAGAATATTTTATTTTATGCATTTTACATTTTATAATTTTATCGTACTTTTCAATGTATTTTTATATCCACAATTGTAATTTATAGATGTTTAAACGAAGCAAATTAAGCTGATGTAATAAATAAGCGTTATAAATTAAAATAACGGGTAATTAGGTGGATTTTGTAATACACAAATATAGCAGTCAATATAGGAATTTGTTAGCCTACATCTAAAGTTTTCTCTACATTTCTCTATATAATGATTCCTAGATCTCTGTGGAGAGTAATGGCGAAGAGGTGAATACATATCAGGAGCTACATAAATGCAGAGCGTCGTACCTGTCGAATTTACGAGCTGAGATAACCGTTCTTCATCCTTAGAAACAGGTAAATTGAATTTGAGAGGACACACGCTTAGATAGCATGCAGAATAACGTTCTCCACCCCCTCCTAATACTCATGAGAGATTACAGACATGACGATTAGGTCTGAAATATATACTAGCCTTCCCATCTCATAGGGTTTGGTCAGTATTCTCTGAGTTGTCACTACTTTTAAGATGAAACATGAATCTACATTGATTCATAAACATAATTTCTGAAAATAGAAAATATATCAGATATGTAAGATTTCAGATTTATGAATATCAGATATGGTTTAAATTTTATCTACGTAATTTAGAACAAATACTCTGGTTGTTAATTGTGATTTGCTTGCATCAAGTTTTTAATTACAAATAAAATGAAATAATAGTAGCACATACAGTGCAAAAAGAATCAAACTGTGCTACATGAATTCAAGATTATCCTAAGACTCAATCTCCAGTTACTGGTTTGTATTATCCGTTGAACTATTGACACATAGCCTACCTAAATTTTTAAAATTAAAACTTAAAGTTTTAAGTACTTTTTAGTTTTAAACTGCAAAATTGTTATACAATATTTATACCATTATTAGTGATATTAATAACATTTAACTAAATATAAAGGTAAATGTTTATTTTAACCTTATACACTTAGATTTTAATTAATTATACATATAAGGCATGAAAATATATTACTAAATTTACTCGTTTTTCATGTACTACAAAAATAAACAATATAACATAGGACTACCGTGAAATTCATAATTTCTTTTCCCAATCAGCAGCCTATCTTACATAAGGAGTCAGTACTTTGCTAGTGTTTTAAGGCGGTACTTATCAATCCTATTCAACCCTATTCAAATAATGTATATTAATTTACGGTAATCGTTCAAAAAATGTATACAGCAGTAGCCTTTAATTTCTCAGATAATTAATTATACTACAAGTGCTTTGCAGACGACAAACAGTTTGTCTTTCTCCTGCATAGATACGCGGTCCAATCAGAGACGGCGAGACGGAAGGAAGACTCTTATTGCTAGCGGTCCTTCGTTAGCTCGTACACGTGATTGACGGTGAAGGAAAACGCTTCTCATTTGAAAAATACTGTACAGTATGTTTGTAGAGTATTAATTATTAAGGCCCGGATTTTTATGCTCTTATAGCTTAGAATGCAACAAACTATAACCGTATGTTTACATTCTTCTTTTGTGTTGGCTAGTGTCCAAGGTTCAATTCCGGGGTAGCTCTTTGTACTTCACTTGTCCATCGACTAAGCAAGGTACGATTTAGCTATAGACAAAGAGAATCTAACCTATAAGAACATAAAAATCCGGGCCCTATTAATTATCTCTATGAATTGGAACTATGTTCTCTATTAATATGAAAAGACTAGTCCACCTGACCAAAAACCACAATAGACCAACGTTCAATGGATGCAACGTCACTACGCCCTATAGTATTATAATATTAATTTGGATTTATGCACATATACAAACCTATATAATGTCCTCCTATATGAATTTATAGAATCTTATAAAGTATTCAATATCTTGTTAGGTTTGAAGTTTCACTATTGTCATAAAATATTTGTTTGGATATAAAATAATGTAGTCATATAAAATACACTTATTTTTAATAGCAATATGCTATATGTATCTAATTAAAACTTAACCATTAAAAAACATATATACACTGATGCTGTGCACTGTAAGTAAATTTAAAAGCACACCGTTGTCATATGTTAAAATATGTACAATTATGCCGGAGAATATCTCAGCAATAGTCATTCATTAAAAGATAAAAATACACTTGAATACATGTAGATTAAAATAAGACAGTCTGTTGTCTATTTGATGAACACAGTAAAATTCTTCTGTAATCTTCTCAGCAAAGTCGTATAAAATTGTATTTTGAGTGCATTGAAGTTAGTATTTAAATAATTGTAAAAATAGTTGAATTGGAGGCGGCTTGTGAATGTGTTCCGTTGCATCAATTGGGCTGTTGGCTTCCGTTTATAAGGAGATGCGCATTTCGATCATAAGATCATCTTCAGTCCTGATTGTAATTTCCGATGTGTGGAAAGCTTGAGTACAAATGTCATACTCAACTATTCAACTATTTTTACAATTATTTAAATACTAACTTCAATGCACACAAAATACAATTTTATACGACTTTGCTGAGAAGATTACAGAAGAATTTTACTGTGTTCATCAAATAGACAACAGACTGTCTTATTTTAATCTACATGTATTCAAGTGTATTTTTATCTTTTAATGAATGACTATTGCTGAGATATTCTCCGGCATAATTGTACATATTTTAACATATGACAACGGTGTGCTTTTAAATTGACTTACAGTGCACAGCATCAGTGTATATATGTTTTTTAATGGTTAAGTTTTAATTAGATACATATAGCATATTGCTATTAAAAATAAGTGTATTTTATATGACTACATTATTTTATATCCAAACAAATATTTTATGACAATAGTGAAACTTCAAAACTAACAAGATATTGAATACTTTATAAGATTCTATAAATTCATATAGGAGGACATTATATAGGTTTGTATATGTGCATAAATCCAAATTAATATTATAATACCATAGGGCGTAGTGACGTTGCATCCATTGAACGTTGGTCTATTGTGGTTTGTGGTCAGGTGGACGAGTCTTTTCATATTAACAAATATTACCACAAACGGGAAGAAAAATTAAATTTATTAACTTTATGTTCTCTATGCTTAATGTGCGCGAGATCGGCGGTTGCCTCAGCGTTGCCCACAGTAGAAATTTCGGCTCGTTCGGTTCATCGGCCGCGCAGTTCAAGTCTATACCATATAAACAACGAGTCATGGCTATTATTTTTTTCACGATGTAAGGCGATAGTACCATGAGATGTATGTCATGGGGGAGTGTGGCGTCTCTAGCATAGAGACAAATAATTTGGTAGCATTGTGGTGTACGCTTATACGAATAGAGGCGATGGTAATTCAGTTGTGAGTCAGCCGTCGTTCAGAATGCATATAAACAGATGTGAACAGCACTCTTACGTCAAAATGGTCACTATCCAACGGAGTAATTCCAGAGAATACCACAAGGAACTGCCCGAAGCTTTAAGGAATGTTCCTATCCGTATCTAGGATCTTTGAAATATCTTCAGTATAAGTATTTTTTAAAAATACATATAATTTAACGAAAAAGAAAATAAAAAAGAAGAAAAAATACTTATACTGAAGAAATTTCAAAGATCCTACATTATGTTGTTCACATTATATTAACAAACACACAGAAAAATAATCACTCAGAAATATCTATATTTGTGGAAGTTATCAGGGAAACGGTTTTCAGTGCAAGAAACGTGGCAGCTTTTTGAATCGATAATTACCCGTAACTGTAACAGTTTGATTAATTTTGAAAATAGTATGCAATTGTAGAAACAGTCAATAAAGAGTATGTCAGATTGCAAGACTTTAGATAAATTCATTGTTGAGAAAAAAAAAATGAAATTCACAAATTTCTCACCAATGAATTTCATTGAAAGCTATATGTCCCCCTTAATGTTTTTTTTTTTTTTCTTTTTTTTTTTTTTTTTTGTTTGTTTGTTTGTTTTAATTCAACACAAATGTTGCCACTTTGAATATCGGACTTCATTCAGATAATGCAGGAACTTGAAAATAAACCGCGTGAGGAGCGACGCGGGATTTCCTTTTTAAGACTCAAACACATGTCATTTTAATGGTAAAATATTTCTGTTCTAAATATAAATATTTTAATCACGCCAGAACAAACTTGCAGTCCTCTCTTAATTAGAAGATGTTCGTTCAACCTGGAGATTCTATAATGAAATCAAAAGTTCAAATCAAATTAATTAAGATCAGCATTAAGAGTCATTGCTGAATAGCAAGTTTCTTGTATAAGTCTGCAAAGAGGGAACCTTGTTGCTCATATTTTGAACATAAAGAGGAAAGTTAATTAGGTTCCCGTAATGCAGCAAACACACTTGAAATATGACTTAATAACGGGTGTTGATAAAACAGTTTAATGGAACAACATTTCGTTTTTAACGAGCTAATGTTTGCATTCTTTTTTAAAATCTCTCTGCAATTATATCTGCGTATACTCGCTTATACTCGCGTATACTCGTCCGTGCCATTGCGATGGACTTGAGTTCGAGTTACAGTGTGCATACCCTGATGGAAGAGTCGGGATACTTTTCCTTCCCCATGGTTGCGGGTTCGATTGCGGCCCAGGTCGATGGCATTAATAATTGTATAAATGTGATAGGCCCATGTCAGTAGATTTACTGGCATGCAAAAGAACTCCTGCGGGACAAAATTCCGGCACACCGGCGACGGTCACAGCCCTAAGTAACAGTACATTCCCGTTGTTATGTAACCATATACCAACCAACCTTCTTTCTTTCCTTCTTTCATTCACTCATTCTTTCTTTCCTTCTTTCCTTCTTTGATTCATTCTTCTTTCATTTACTATTTTTAATTGTTGCAAGTGTACCTTCAGATCCCC
This sequence comes from Ectobius pallidus, assembly GCA_964059195.1. Classification (NCBI taxonomy): domain Eukaryota; kingdom Metazoa; phylum Arthropoda; class Insecta; order Blattodea; family Ectobiidae; genus Ectobius; species Ectobius pallidus. The sequence goes on from CAXKWD010000007.1 coordinate 99,154,372, forward strand.
ATTTGCTGAAAACAGCCATTTTCACTACGCTATTCCCACATTCACTGCACACTGACGAAAAGTTCATTGAAAGCTACTTATGATCTTACATATTGGAACGAAACCAAGATAATTATATTAAAAATATTTACGGTGAAATGTACTTTAGAAGATTATTAATGACTACTAAAAGGGAAAAAATGGGGATTATGGGCACGGTGAGAAAAAGGGATAAAGAACTTAAAATGGGATAAAGGTGCTAGAAAATTCCTCCATTCCCAACTACAAACAACGTATCACTAAATGGTTTCTCTCACAGGAGAACTAACAAGAAACAAGAACAATTCCCGGCCTGGTTGATGATTTTTCAGTAGTGAAAAATTCCTTTCCCGGGTTCAGGACTGTGTGTGTGTCGTTAGGTTTAAGTAGGTAGGTACCGCACCCCGGTAACAACTCCGCTGAGAATATCCCCTTACAACATACATGGGCATTTACTGGTTCGCGAACCACTTGTGGTTCTTCACATTCCCGCATAAGACACAAGATGGCATTGCGGACATTCGGTGCACGTGGTGGATTATTTCCATGTACAGAGGCGCCGACTTGGAAATATTTCTGGGGGGGGGGGCAAGAACTGGATTTTCAGTAGCTATACATAGGCCTTACATGATAAAATCTTACGTCTTGGGGGGGGGGGCAGAAAGTACATTACCCCCCCTAAGTCGGCGCCTATGCCCATGTACGAGTCATAATCTCTTTGCAAGCAGTGACTGGTCGCGAAACAGTTCCGATTGAAAGGCGTTATGGCACATTCTAAGCCTTCGTATAATGAAATAATTGCATAATTGGAAATACAAAATTGTTTGTATTATTTGTTTCTTGTAGTGTACATTATAAAGTGAAATTAGTGTTTCCCTAAGAATGAGCAACCGCCACTGCACTTATTGTCTGCTTGTGTCTCCATCTACCCGTTCTTTTCGAACTATGTGTAAGTTGACAAAAGTTTGCGGGTTGCGTGTCAATGGATAGGGGTTTGCCCATCTCTGCCTTACAGGATCACTAGGGGTCGTTCGCGAACCTGAGGAATACCTACCTATAGACCTACTAGTTGCTTTATAGGCTACTATGATTATAATGCTGTATACTAAATAAATGTCTAGTAATTTAATACTAAATATTAAGCAAGAACAATTTTTAAAAATTCCATTACCTTTTGTCCTGTTGACAAGACTTGGATATGGCTGTATGTGCTATATCAACTGACCTCGATGCTCGATATTGGCTTCACACCCAACAAAGCATCGATCCACTGAGTCCAATAGTGCTCAGACTTCAACAGCTACGCGTATTTCTAGCTTTATTGTTTGAAGAGTTTTTGTTTATGAAACAGATCATTAGATGCCTTGAATATGGCCACATTTTTTCTTATTACACCTAGTGAGGTAAGTTGCAGGACATGTGGGTGGAATGAAACCAGACTAATCGATATACGGTTTGTAGTTCGTAGGGATCACGAGAACTTTGCGTTAAGCCTTATCACCACGGTTCAGTTGTAAGTGTATCTACGGATTCATTGTGTGCCAGCTAATCTCTAATACACTCGGCCAAGTACACCACCCCACCCTCGTTATCGTTTAATATACAGAACCAAAACGGGTCAAGTCCACTAATGTGTTCCAAGAAGAAATCAATCTGCAGGCCTGCTTCCTTGATAAAAAAGGAAATATTTATTTCCTTAATCCCTCACTTCCACACGCAAAACACACGAATAGAAAAGAAAAAGAAATGCTTGGTGGAGATAACTAAGATGTAAAGAAAATATTGTTACCATTGTTGAGTAGCTGTATGCATTTTAAGAATGTGAACAGGAATAAGGGAATTTTAAATTGTTTTTAAAATAATACTTTCAAATCGGAACCTTTAAGACAATTAATGGTGTCTCAATGTAGCAAGAAATTCAAACTTGTTGATTCAAACGGTTCATAGCAGTTACCGAAATTGCCATATAATTTTGAACACAGATAGACATGTTTGAAAAGAATGTAACTTACCTATCCATAAGAACAGTATTAAGGATCGATTTTTTTAGGTTTTAAAACGCTGTTTTAGGTTTTTTCATTAAGTGAAATAATTTTTTTTAGGTTTTTTCGTCCAAAACATTATTTTAGTTTATATTAATGATTAATGTCTTTAATGCTATAGCCCACCTTTACCACAGGTTCCTCGTAAGTAAGAATTTGGTGAGTCTATTTGGTAGTATATGAATTGGAACTACATAAATATGCATAAAAATAAGATATATATATATACGATAAATAGGCCTATGACAAATTTTATCCACCCCTTGATACAGCTTCCACTGCTCGTACGCTTCTCACAGAAAACAACAGGAATAAAGTCAGGAATAAAATTAAACTTTTAGGACCTAGTTCCTCGACTGTATGAAGAAGAGTAGGGAAAAAGATCGAAGAATGTGCTGGGATGAGGTGTGGTCTGAAGGAATGCGTCTTAAGTGTGTGGTCAAGTAGAAGAAAATGCGACTGGAATTTTATTGAAATGCCTGGAATATAACTTAACCGAGCTAAATGGGTGGGACCAGAATGAACTTTATGGGAATATAAATTGTTTATCACGCAGAGACGCCCAGGATCTTAATTAAACCTGCTTTTTGAGATTATTTACACAGAAATGTCCCTTTGTCCGTGCTGAAAAGCATTAAAGTCAGCAGACAATTTTATAATAATCTTTTTCTCGTGATTAGATTTCGAGGCAGGCATTCTTCTACTATCGATGCACTGAAACCGTGGAAGTTCAACCAAGCATTCTTCTAGATATTGACAAATTTCATTTTCTTCCTTTTGTGGTGAATATTCTTAAGTATAAATGACTTTTCCACTTAATCACAAAATAGATCTCGCTAAAAGTTCAATTAATGTAATGTAATGTTCAAACTATTTTTATGAATGTATAGGCCCACTAGGAATATGACAAGCTCATGTAGGAATATATATGGTTTCATTGTGTACAATTGTAATTATAAAACAAGGAGTACAAGTATACGTTACATTAATTGAACTTTTAGCGTGATCTATTTTGTGGTTAGGTGGAAAATGTATTTATACTTAAGATTCTTCTAGATACCTGGAATAACGTATGTTACTGCACAATAATAAACCCGAACAGTCAGTTGTTATACAATACCAATGTTTTTTTATTTATTTATTACTTATAGATCTTATATGAATAATAGCCTGCATATAATTTTAAAAATTTTAAATAACCCAAAAATTAAAAGAATACTGGCATGTCTCACGCTAATAATAGGTTTACGTATGGATTAAACTTTTTACCAGAAAATAATTAATAAAATGAGTATGGAGGATACTAAAAAAAGAAGTTGGGTCACGAACTTTTAATTTAGCTTGTGACAAACTGCAAGACCTTAATCGAGTGAAAAGTAATAAATGGAGTGAGAAGGACGATGCAGGGAAAAAAAATATTTTTAAAAATATGATAAGTGTTTTCAGAGAAAATTAACAGCCTACCGAAGAATATTTTAAGATCAAATATCATCTGCTGGAACTTAAAGTATAAGGACTTCTGATTGGTGCCCGTGGAGCCATCCCGAAGTTTTTTGAGGACTTCAGGAAGGAATTCGACCTACCAGCTTCCTTGAGGGACAAAATTGTTCTATCGGTCCTTCACAAATCATGTCAAATCCTCCACAACCATGCTTTTCATTGATGGACTAACTACCTTTTGGACTTTTATTCTTTTTACCTTCCTTTTTTTTATTATTTTGGAAGTATACTGAGTCCTCTGGGCTGTCTCCAATCGGAGGTAGTTTGTTTGCTTGAGAGTTTATAGTTTCTTACAACATTAGTAGTGATGTTTTCTGTATCACGTGATGGATGGAATTGGATGGAATGGATGGAATAGCTAATTTTACGCGGCGGGGTCATACGGATGGAATAGCGAGGTGAGGTGATTACTTTTCACGCTCTGTTAACCACAGGTGTGCGCCACAAGTGTTTTGTTCGTCACGGTCCGCTGATAGGGGAGCGATACGTATTGTTATGCCATATGTATTCTTAAGGTAAATGTCTTAATGTATTATGTTATTACCTTTTACTAAGGTGTATTAGACTGCAGCACGCCGGGGTCATAGCCCGACACGGTTGAGTGGTAGGGGGAGATTAATTAACCACAGGTGCGTGCCAGATGTACATTTAGAATACTTCTTAAAACATTTGCATGTTACACTCTGCTTGGTACACTTGTGTGTCTATTGTAACCGGTCTCGCTTTCTCAAGCCCACGACGCATGCACGCCAACGCCTTTGATCGTTATACGCATGCGCGCCAACGCATACAAATACACCATCCTCAACCGATTTTAACTCAGTCCGCTACCATCTGTCATCATGGAAGCTACTACATGGTTCACGTGTGAACAGTGTGACGCAAAATATAGACACAAATATAATTTGAATCGGCACGTAAGCCAAAGACATGGGCAAGCCCATTATACCTGTGACGTGTGTGCGGCATTATTTACACGGAGAGACGTATTAAATACACATATACAGGAGATACATTCCGGTACAAAAATACAGTGTAACAAGTGCGGTAAGAGTTTTACATCTCACCGTAATCTAAACCGCCATTTGAACAGTACGCATCATCCGAATAATCCCAATGAAATATACCGACAACGTGATGCCCAGACACCGAGACCTACGTCGATAGTCATCGAACCCGGGACACCTGCACCCGGACCATCAACAGCCATTGAACCAAGACCAGCGGTAGCGAGACCACAGACCAAGCCATCAGTACTTAGCCAGCCTGATGCCACCAATGGACCAAGTCTACGAACAGCCAGGCAATCAGTGCTGAAAACGGTCACTACGCCAATAGTACACCGTGATCAAGTCATCGAACCAGGGATGCCGTTAGGTGTTCCTGAGACTATGCCATCAGTACTTAACCAGCCTGATGCCGCCAATGAACCAAGTCTACGGACAGCCAGGCAATCAGTGCTGAGAACAGTTGTGGGCGGACAAAACTATGAATACTTGGTACGTATTATTTTACATGTGACAGAGTAGGTGACGCCACAGTCGAATACAAGTCGTCTTATTATTTTTTCCTTGTTCCAGCCGAACGCTTTCGCAACTGAAGAGGTTTCAGTCAACAACCGTACCAATATGGGTGGAGCCACGCCCTCACCGCATGATGTGAACACTCCAGCCGGCAGCCATGCCCAAGGAGTCAGGCACGGCCAAGGAGTTTCAACCCAACCCATACAGGCGGAGCCCGCGACGCATTCAGCTAATGTAAGTAGTTTTACACATGTTTACTGCCTAGCGTAACGATAGTTGTAATGAACTGCGCGCTACAACGAATTTCCGTATTTTTCTGTTGTAGAATGATTTCAAGAAGGTTGAGAGCGCTTTCAAATCAAGAATAGCCACATACGCAGCCACCGATATTCCACAATCGGACCTGGAGAGTGGTATGTCAGCCTACAAACCCAAGATGGAAGCACTGGTGAGGGACTCAGTACAGCAATTTAACTCTGTAAAATTTAATATTTTTGTAGAGTGCAATTTTCAAGACCCGCATGGCAAATCCGCTCTGCGCAATTTGAAGTCAAAAAACGAAGTTGCTCTCGCCACAACCAATGTATCTGAAGTTATAAATAGACAAATAGAGAAAATTCAACAGGAATTTCAAGACGTAGCCTTGAGAGGGTCTGGATTCGTGTTCAAATCCATCCATAAAATTGAGGTCCGCATCAACCATTACAAGCCCTTTGCAGGAAGAAAGTTCATGCTCCTACCGCAGCGTTTTAGACATTCAAAATCTCTAGTCAACATAAACAACCATGACGATTATTGTTTTAAATATTGTATATTGGCAAAATTCGTAGAAACTGAAAAGTATTTGTGGACTTCTTATCTGGACAGACCGGACTTGGATGAGAAATACGACTTTTCATGTGTAAAATTTCCAGTAACATTCCATGACATTGGTAAATTTTCTAAATTAAACAACATTTCGATCAATGTGTTTGGCCTAGATGACAATGCGGAAGTATACCCAATCAAAATTGTTGAAAAAGAGTTGGACGACCATAGAGACTTGCTCTATGTCTGCGACGAAGTAGATTCGCATTACGTCCTAATTACCGATTTCGATGCATTCATTAGACCTTTCGTCACATCCGACAAGCGTCAAGTCAGAGTATGCAAGCGCTGTTTTGCACACTTTCAAGCCTACGGCACCCAGTCAGCCGACCAGAGACATGAGGCTCATTTGGCAGTATGCAATTCATTCTCCCCCGTAAAATGTGAATTTCCTAAACGTTTAGAAGTGTCCTTCACTAAACATGAACATTCGCAAAAGATTAGGTTCGTGATCTATGCGGATTTTGAGTGTTTACTGGAGCCTATTGCCGGATGTGAAAACGAGCGTGCAAAATCCTGGACACAAAAGTATCAAAAACATACACCTTTTAGTTACGCCTATTTTATTAAGGACCTGGAAGGCGAACATTCGAATCTACGGATGTACAGAGGCCCCGATGCAGGACCCCATTTTATGAGTTCTCTTGTAAAAGACACAAAGGCTATTGACGCCATATTAAATTCTGAAATAAAACCCATGATCCCTCTCACGGCAGAACAAATTAATCAGTATATGACCAGTACCATCTGCCATATCTGTAAACAAGGTAACTTTACCGAAGAAAATTACAGAGTCCGTGACCACTGCCACGTGAGCGGTCGGTTCAGAGGTGCAGCACACAGAAACTGTAACTTGAATTGTAGGAACCAATCTTTCGTCCCTGTCGTTTTACACAACCTGTCTAATTATGACTCACACTTCATTGTGACAGAGTTAGGTTTTGACAAGAACCGTATCAATGTTATATGCAATACCCAGGAAAAGTATGTGACATTTTCAAAATTTATTCCCTCCCCTCATTTGAAACGGGGAGGTATGGAACTCAGATTTATAGATTCGTTTCGGTTCATGTCCACGAGCCTGGAAAAATTGGCTAACAATCTACCTAAGGAAAAATTCATAGAGACTGGGAAAGCTTTCGGTGACAATGCCGATTTGGTAAGTCGCAAGGGAGTGTTCCCCTACGACCACGTCACCTCGCTCGAAATTCTAAACGAGACAAAATTGCCTCCGAAAGATGCATTTTACAACAAGCTCAGCAATGCGGGTGTCTCAGATCGAGACTACTCTCACGCTGTCAATGTATGGCAATCATTTTCGGTCAAGTCTTTAGGGGAATATTCAGACCTATATTTAAAAACCGATGTATTGATTTTGACAGACGTTTTCGAGAATTTTAGACAAATGTGTCATGATACCTACGGGCTAGATTGTCTTTATTACAGTACTGCCCCTGGGTTCGCATACGCGGCCATGTTAAAGTTTACACAGGTAAAGTTGCCTATTTTAAACGATATGGACATGGTACAGATGTTTGAGCTTGGAATTCGTGGAGGATTATGCCAATGTGTTACAAGGCATGCTGTGGCAAACAACGAGTCGGCATTGTACTACGTCGACGCCAATAACCTCTACGGTTATGCCATGTCGCAAGCGTTGCCTATAGGTAATTTTCGTTGGCTCGAGAAAGACGAGATAGAGTCGCTCGACATTGTCTCCATACCGGCCAACTCCAATTTAGGATACGTCCTGGAAGTCGATTTGCAATATCCAGAACATCTACACGATATTCACACAGATCTACCATTTTGTCCAGAAATGAAATGCCCTCCTGGCAGTAAATTCAAGAAACTTTTGACCACGCTTGAAACTAAACAAAATTACATTGTACACTATTCCGTGCTTAAACAAGCGTTGCAACACGGACTGAAATTGACAAAGATCCATAGAGTCATTAGCTTTGAGCAAAGCTGTTGGTTGAAACCGTATATTGAGTTCAATGCGTCTAAACGAAGGGATGCCAGTAACGAATTCGAGAAGGATTTCTATAAGCTATTAAATAATAGTGTATTTGGGAAGACGATGGAAAACGTACGAAAGAGGATAGATTTTAGGCTGGTGTCTGATGAAAAGTCAATGTCTAAATTGGTGGCTAAAAGCAGCTTTCAGGATAGAACCATCTATAAAGAAAACCTTGTGGGTGTTCACCTTGCCAAGACTAGACTCGTCTTGGATAAAGCCATCTATGTTGGCATGTCCATTTTGGAATTATCTAAAGTCAGAATGTACGACTTTCACTACGACACCATGCGTAGGTATTTCGAAAACAAAATTAGCCTGTGCTACATGGACACTGATAGCTTCATATACAAGATCGAATCCGACAATCTCTACCGTGACTTGTTAAATGTGAGAGATGAACTGGATACTAGCGTCTACCCACCCGAACATCCCTTGTATTCCACCCAAAACAAAGGAGTGGTCGGTAAATTCAAAGACGAAGGTGCTGGTCATACTATAACCGAGTTTGTTGGCCTTAGAGCAAAAATGTACGCCATAAGGTTTAACGATATGAACGTAAAGAAATTGAAAGGCATTAATAAATGTGTTGTAGAGAGAGAACTCTCATTTGAAGATTATGTCGGCTGTCTTCAGAGCGGACAATCGACATTCTCATTAAACAGGTCTATACGTTCCTATAAACATAACGTATTTTCGATTGCCATGAATAAAGTCACCTTAAGCGCTTCAGATGATAAGCGGCACATTTTACCTAATGGCGTGGAAACTCTTGCTCACGGGCATTACAAAATCATGGATGAGGAAGATGAGGAGCCCCCTGCTAAAAAATGTAAAGTGTAGAAATGTATGTACTATGTTGTAATGTGTATGTACTATGATGTAAGGCAAAGAATAAATAATTGTGTACTATATATTGCTGATGTTGTGTCTTGTCAAAGGCAAAGGAATGTAATATGGGAATGGAAATAAAAAACGCATAACTATACTTGAGTTTTTAATTAAATAAAAAACACAATAATCCACATACATGTGTCTATCCCCCAAGTTCACAAGTCCTTCCTCCTGCCCCCCTTCTCCACACCACTGGCATGATATCGCAAGACTCTGTCTGTTCATTCTATATATTTTCTCTCCCTCAATTTGGATATGATTTCCAGTATATCGTTGTTGTGATGTGGTGTGGCAGCAGACGAGGACATGAGAAGCCTAAGCCTATGAACCAGTTCATTCGGGTCGAAGTCTATACCGTGATTCTTATATAAGTCCTCCCGCATGTATCCACGGTGCGACAAAGCTTCATCGGAGGAGTCTGAATATTGTTCATCCTCCTCTTCCGGAAATGAATCTGAATCTTCTTCTTCCGGAAATGCTTGTTTACTCACATGAAACATATCGAGTCTATCGATGGGGTCAGCATGGTGATGAGTGTTCGTATCCGAGAGGTGATATCCAGAGGAAACGGATTTCTGTCTGTCTTGACAAATTGGACACAACGATAAATAAAGAGATATCATAGCCTTTGTAACGTTTGCAAATTTTCTAGATAGTTCATTATACATTTTATCCCGACCACCATGTCCTATTGCTGTATGAGCGGTATCAATAACGTCGTAAATTTCATCAGCGGAAAGGTAATATTTTATATCGTTTTTCAGAACAAGTTTCCTTAATCCCCCTATTTCTGCTATATCAAATCTTTTCAGTCTTCTGTTTTGTACAGCTGTCTTCTTTTGTGCTTTTTTTGCAACATCCACCTCTTGCATGAGTGATAAGTAATTTTCTTTTGTTAGAACATTAAAATGAGTAGATTTCTCACTCTCAGTTCTTAAAAGCTCCACCATGAACCTCTCTCTCATCTTTTCACAACTCTCGTCCATGATAACGTGAAACGTAGAATGATGCTATATACTAGATACCAGTAGTATATAATGTTGACTGCAGCATACCACAACTAGACTGACATGTTTCTACTCAGGACTAGTTTTGACTAGTTAAAACTAGTTTTGACTAGGTGGGATTAGTTTGATGGATATCCTTAGCGTGATAATTCTCATATAGTGTTTTCTTGTTTCACATTGTCTGACGATATATGTTTATCTTGTACTCGTGGGATGAGTTTTTGTTATTCATCCTTATGCGTCGATAATAGATGTTTCTTCAGACCTGATGTATTAAAGTCTCATTTTTATTTCGACTTTCGGTCTATCGCACAGTTTGCATAGACCGTAAATTTGATCACTCCCATGAACTATCTCGAAAAATTCATTATATTTACTGTTTGAATTATTTCCCATCAGTTCCGATTGGACGATTACTACATCTGTAGCACTCTCACTACTCTGATCAGATGGTATAAAACTCGAAATGTTCTCGTCACTCATTTTGCTACCCACATTAACAGATTGAAGGACGAAAAACAACTAACTCTATTTACCATACATCAAGCCTTTATTAAGTTAAAAAATCTCATAGCGTCCAAAGGAGATCAAACCTCTGGTTTTTAGACAAAGTCTCACATTAATTTAGAGTCTCTCGGTATGTCTCTCGCTGGGACTCTCGGTCTCTTGGTCTTGGTTTCTCGGTCCTGGTCTCTCGGTCCTGGTCTCTCGGTTCTGGTCTCTTGGTCTTGGTGTCTTGGTCTTGGTCTTGCTGTCTTGGTCTTGCTGTCTTGGTTTTGGTGTCTTGGTCTTGGTGTCTTGGTCTTGGTGTCTTGGTCTTGCTGTCTCGGTCTTGCTGTCTCGGTCTCGGTCTCGGTCTCGGTCTCGGTCTCGGTCTCGGTCTTGGTCTTGCTGTCTCGGTCTTGCTGTCTCGGTCTTGGTCTTGGTTTTGACTAGTTAAAACTAGTTTTAACTAGCCAAAACTAGTTTTATCCATTTTTCCATATGAACTATGGAAAAAATGGATAAAACTAGTTTTGGCTATGAACTATGGAAAAAGTGGATAAAACTAGTTTTGGCTAGTTAAAACTAGTTTTAACTAGTCAAAACCAAGACCAAGACCGAGACAGCAAGACCGAGACAGCAAGACCAAGACCGAGACCGAGACCAAGACCGAGACCGAGACCGAGACCTAGACCGAGACAGCAAGACCGAGACAGCAAGACCGAGACAGCAAGACCAAGACACCAAGACCAAGACACCAAGACCAAGACACCAAGACCAAGACACCAAAACCAAGACAGCAAGACCAAGACAGCAAGACCAAGACCAAGACACCAAGACCAAGAGACCAGAACCGAGAGACCAGGACCGAGAGACCAGGACCGAGAAACCAAGACCAAGAGACCGAGAGTCCCAGCGAGAGACATACCGAGAGACTCTAAATTAATGTGAGACTTTGTCTAAAAACCAGAGGTTTGATCTCCTTTGGACGCTATGAGATTTTTTAACTTAATAAAGGCTTGATGTATGGTAAATAGAGTTAGTTGTTTTTCGTCCTTCAATCTGTTAATGTGGGTAGCAAAATGAGTGACGAGAACATTTCGAGTTTTATACCATCTGATCAGAGTAGTGAGAGTGCTACAGATGTAGTAATCGTCCAATCGGAACTGATGGGAAATAATTCAAACAGTAAATATAATGAATTTTTCGAGATAGTTCATGGGAGTGATCAAATTTACGGTCTATGCAAACTGTGCGATAGACCGAAAGTCGAAATAAAAATGAGACTTTAATACATCAGGTCTGAAGAAACATCTATTATCGACGCATAAGGATGAATAACAAAAACTCATCCCACGAGTACAAGATAAACATATATCGTCAGACAATGTGAAACAAGAAAACACTATATGAGAATTATCACGCTAAGGATATCCATCAAACTAATCCCACCTAGTCAAAACTAGTTTTAACTAGTCAAAACTAGTCCTGAGTAGAAACATGTCAGTCTAGTTGTGGTATGCTGCAGTCAACATTATATACTACTGGTATCTAGTATATAGCATCATTCTACGTTTCACGTTATCATGGACGAGAGTTGTGAAAAGATGAGAGAGAGGTTCATGGTGGAGCTTTTAAGAACTGAGAGTGAGAAATCTACTCATTTTAATGTTCTAACAAAAGAAAATTACTTATCACTCATGCAAGAGGTGGATGTTGCAAAAAAAGCACAAAAGAAGACAGCTGTACAAAACAGAAGACTGAAAAGATTTGATATAGCAGAAATAGGGGGATTAAGGAAACTTGTTCTGAAAAACGATATAAAATATTACCTTTCCGCTGATGAAATTTACGACGTTATTGATACCGCTCATACAGCAATAGGACATGGTGGTCGGGATAAAATGTATAATGAACTATCTAGAAAATTTGCAAACGTTACAAAGGCTATGATATCTCTTTATTTATCGTTGTGTCCAATTTGTCAAGACAGACAGAAATCCGTTTCCTCTGGATATCACCTCTCGGATACGAACACTCATCACCATGCTGACCCCATCGATAGACTCGATATGTTTCATGTGAGTAAACAAGCATTTCCGGAAGAAGAAGATTCAGATTCATTTCCGGAAGAGGAGGATGAACAATATTCAGACTCCTCCGATGAAGCTTTGTCGCACCGTGGATACATGCGGGAGGACTTATATAAGAATCACGGTATAGACTTCGACCCGAATGAACTGGTTCATAGGCTTAGGCTTCTCATGTCCTCGTCTGCTGCCACACCACATCACAACAACGATATACTGGAAATCATATCCAAATTGAGGGAGAGAAAATATATAGAATGAACAGACAGAGTCTTGCGATATCATGCCAGTGGTGTGGAGAAGGGGGGCAGGAGGAAGGACTTGTGAACTTGGGGGATAGACACATGTATGTGGATTATTGTGTTTTTTATTTAATTAAAAACTCAAGTATAGTTATGCGTTTTTTATTTCCATTCCCATATTACATTCCTTTGCCTTTGACAAGACACAACATCAGCAATATATAGTACACAATTATTTATTCTTTGCCTTACATCATAGTACATACACATTACAACATAGTACATACATTTCTACACTTTACATTTTTTAGCAGGGGGCTCCTCATCTTCCTCATCCATGATTTTGTAATGCCCGTGAGCAAGAGTTTCCACGCCATTAGGTAAAATGTGCCGCTTATCATCTGAAGCGCTTAAGGTGACTTTATTCATGGCAATCGAAAATACGTTATGTTTATAGGAACGTATAGACCTGTTTAATGAGAATGTCGATTGTCCGCTCTGAAGACAGCCGACATAATCTTCAAATGAGAGTTCTCTCTCTACAACACATTTATTAATGCCTTTCAATTTCTTTACGTTCATATCGTTAAACCTTATGGCGTACATTTTTGCTCTAAGGCCAACAAACTCGGTTATAGTATGACCAGCACCTTCGTCTTTGAATTTACCGACCACTCCTTTGTTTTGGGTGGAATACAAGGGATGTTCGGGTGGGTAGACGCTAGTATCCAGTTCATCTCTCACATTTAACAAGTCACGGTAGAGATTGTCGGATTCGATCTTGTATATGAAGCTATCAGTGTCCATGTAGCACAGGCTAATTTTGTTTTCGAAATACCTACGCATGGTGTCGTAGTGAAAGTAGTACATTCTGACTTTAGATAATTCCAAAATGGACATGCCAACATAGATGGCTTTATCCAAGACGAGTCTAGTCTTGGCAAGGTGAACACCCACAAGGTTTTCTTTATAGATGGTTCTATCCTGAAAGCTGCTTTTAGCCACCAATTTAGACATTGACTTTTCATCAGACACCAGCCTAAAATCTATCCTCTTTCGTACGTTTTCCATCGTCTTCCCAAATACACTATTATTTAATAGCTTATAGAAATCCTTCTCGAATTCGTTACTGGCATCCCTTCGTTTAGACGCATTGAACTCAATATACGGTTTCAACCAACAGCTTTGCTCAAAGCTAATGACTCTATGGATCTTTGTCAATTTCAGTCCGTGTTGCAACGCTTGTTTAAGCACGGAATAGTGTACAATGTAATTTTGTTTAGTTTCAAGCGTGGTCAAAAGTTTCTTGAATTTACTGCCAGGAGGGCATTTCATTTCTGGACAAAATGGTAGATCTGTGTGAATATCGTGTAGATGTTCTGGATATTGCAAATCGACTTCCAGGACGTATCCTAAATTGGAGTTGGCCGGTATGGAGACAATGTCGAGCGACTCTATCTCGTCTTTCTCGAGCCAACGAAAATTACCTATAGGCAACGCTTGCGACATGGCATAACCGTAGAGGTTATTGGCGTCGACGTAGTACAATGCCGACTCGTTGTTTGCCACAGCATGCCTTGTAACACATTGGCATAATCCTCCACGAATTCCAAGCTCAAACATCTGTACCATGTCCATATCGTTTAAAATAGGCAACTTTACCTGTGTAAACTTTAACATGGCCGCGTATGCGAACCCAGGGGCAGTACTGTAATAAAGACAATCTAGCCCGTAGGTATCATGACACATTTGTCTAAAATTCTCGAAAACGTCTGTCAAAATCAATACATCGGTTTTTAAATATAGGTCTGAATATTCCCCTAAAGACTTGACCGAAAATGATTGCCATACATTGACAGCGTGAGAGTAGTCTCGATCTGAGACACCCGCATTGCTGAGCTTGTTGTAAAATGCATCTTTCGGAGGCAATTTTGTCTCGTTTAGAATTTCGAGCGAGGTGACGTGGTCGTAGGGGAACACTCCCTTGCGACTTACCAAATCGGCATTGTCACCGAAAGCTTTCCCAGTCTCTATGAATTTTTCCTTAGGTAGATTGTTAGCCAATTTTTCCAGGCTCGTGGACATGAACCGAAACGAATCTATAAATCTGAGTTCCATACCTCCCCGTTTCAAATGAGGGGAGGGAATAAATTTTGAAAATGTCACATACTTTTCCTGGGTATTGCATATAACATTGATACGGTTCTTGTCAAAACCTAACTCTGTCACAATGAAGTGTGAGTCATAATTAGACAGGTTGTGTAAAACGACAGGGACGAAAGATTGGTTCCTACAATTCAAGTTACAGTTTCTGTGTGCTGCACCTCTGAACCGACCGCTCACGTGGCAGTGGTCACGGACTCTGTAATTTTCTTCGGTAAAGTTACCTTGTTTACAGATATGGCAGATGGTACTGGTCATATACTGATTAATTTGTTCTGCCGTGAGAGGGATCATGGGTTTTATTTCAGAATTTAATATGGCGTCAATAGCCTTTGTGTCTTTTACAAGAGAACTCATAAAATGGGGTCCTGCATCGGGGCCTCTGTACATCCGTAGATTCGAATGTTCGCCTTCCAGGTCCTTAATAAAATAGGCGTAACTAAAAGGTGTATGTTTTTGATACTTTTGTGTCCAGGATTTTGCACGCTCGTTTTCACATCCGGCAATAGGCTCCAGTAAACACTCAAAATCCGCATAGATCACGAACCTAATCTTTTGCGAATGTTCATGTTTAGTGAAGGACACTTCTAAACGTTTAGGAAATTCACATTTTACGGGGGAGAATGAATTGCATACTGCCAAATGAGCCTCATGTCTCTGGTCGGCTGACTGGGTGCCGTAGGCTTGAAAGTGTGCAAAACAGCGCTTGCATACTCTGACTTGACGCTTGTCGGATGTGACGAAAGGTCTAATGAATGCATCGAAATCGGTAATTAGGACGTAATGCGAATCTACTTCGTCGCAGACATAGAGCAAGTCTCTATGGTCGTCCAACTCTTTTTCAACAATTTTGATTGGGTATACTTCCGCATTGTCATCTAGGCCAAACACATTGATCGAAATGTTGTTTAATTTAGAAAATTTACCAATGTCATGGAATGTTACTGGAAATTTTACACATGAAAAGTCGTATTTCTCATCCAAGTCCGGTCTGTCCAGATAAGAAGTCCACAAATACTTTTCAGTTTCTACGAATTTTGCCAATATACAATATTTAAAACAATAATCGTCATGGTTGTTTATGTTGACTAGAGATTTTGAATGTCTAAAACGCTGCGGTAGGAGCATGAACTTTCTTCCTGCAAAGGGCTTGTAATGGTTGATGCGGACCTCAATTTTATGGATGGATTTGAACACGAATCCAGACCCTCTCAAGGCTACGTCTTGAAATTCCTGTTGAATTTTCTCTATTTGTCTATTTATAACTTCAGATACATTGGTTGTGGCGAGAGCAACTTCGTTTTTTGACTTCAAATTGCGCAGAGCGGATTTGCCATGCGGGTCTTGAAAATTGCACTCTACAAAAATATTAAATTTTACAGAGTTAAATTGCTGTACTGAGTCCCTCACCAGTGCTTCCATCTTGGGTTTGTAGGCTGACATACCACTCTCCAGGTCCGATTGTGGAATATCGGTGGCTGCGTATGTGGCTATTCTTGATTTGAAAGCGCTCTCAACCTTCTTGAAATCATTCTACAACAGAAAAATACGGAAATTCGTTGTAGCGCGCAGTTCATTACAACTATCGTTACGCTAGGCAGTAAACATGTGTAAAACTACTTACATTAGCTGAATGCGTCGCGGGCTCCGCCTGTATGGGTTGGGTTGAAACTCCTTGGCCGTGCCTGACTCCTTGGGCATGGCTGCCGGCTGGAGTGTTCACATCATGCGGTGAGGGCGTGGCTCCACCCATATTGGTACGGTTGTTGACTGAAACCTCTTCAGTTGCGAAAGCGTTCGGCTGGAACAAGGAAAAAATAATAAGACGACTTGTATTCGACTGTGGCGTCACCTACTCTGTCACATGTAAAATAATACGTACCAAGTATTCATAGTTTTGTCCGCCCACAACTGTTCTCAGCACTGATTGCCTGGCTGTCCGTAGACTTGGTTCATTGGCGGCATCAGGCTGGTTAAGTACTGATGGCATAGTCTCAGGAACACCTAACGGCATCCCTGGTTCGATGACTTGATCACGGTGTACTATTGGCGTAGTGACCGTTTTCAGCACTGATTGCCTGGCTGTTCGTAGACTTGGTCCATTGGTGGCATCAGGCTGGCTAAGTACTGATGGCTTGGTCTGTGGTCTCGCTACCGCTGGTCTTGGTTCAATGGCTGTTGATGGTCCGGGTGCAGGTGTCCCGGGTTCGATGACTATCGACGTAGGTCTCGGTGTCTGGGCATCACGTTGTCGGTATATTTCATTGGGATTATTCGGATGATGCGTACTGTTCAAATGGCGGTTTAGATTACGGTGAGATGTAAAACTCTTACCGCACTTGTTACACTGTATTTTTGTACCGGAATGTATCTCCTGTATATGTGTATTTAATACGTCTCTCCGTGTAAATAATGCCGCACACACGTCACAGGTATAATGGGCTTGCCCATGTCTTTGGCTTACGTGCCGATTCAAATTATATTTGTGTCTATATTTTGCGTCACACTGTTCACACGTGAACCATGTAGTAGCTTCCATGATGACAGATGGTAGCGGACTGAGTTAAAATCGGTTGAGGATGGTGTATTTGTATGCGTTGGCGCGCATGCGTATAACGATCAAAGGCGTTGGCGTGCATGCGTCGTGGGCTTGAGAAAGCGAGACCGGTTACAATAGACACACAAGTGTACCAAGCAGAGTGTAACATGCAAATGTTTTAAGAAGTATTCTAAATGTACATCTGGCACGCACCTGTGGTTAATTAATCTCCCCCTACCACTCAACCGTGTCGGGCTATGACCCCGGCGTGCTGCAGTCTAATACACCTTAGTAAAAGGTAATAACATAATACATTAAGACATTTACCTTAAGAATACATATGGCATAACAATACGTATCGCTCCCCTATCAGCGGACCGTGACGAACAAAACACTTGTGGCGCACACCTGTGGTTAACAGAGCGTGAAAAGTAATCACCTCACCTCGCTATTCCATCCGTATGACCCCGCCGCGTAAAATTAGCTATTCCATCCATTCCATCCAATTCCATCCATCACGTGATACAGAAAACATCACTACTAACATTATTTATATCTTCAAAGTTCAAGCACACTGGCCTGTATTTACAAGTTCTAATTAACGTTCACTATATTTTAGTGAACTTTATGGTGTTTTGCTTTATTATGTAGCCTAATGCTTAGGCTTAATCTAAATACTCGAAGTATGCTGCGTTAAGATTTCAAGTTAACATATACGCGAAAACGCATTTTAATTCTGCATAGTTTATGCAATGTTCACGTATTTTAAATTATCTAAATTTAATTTGAAAGATTAACTAATTATATTTACCATTGATACTTTCAATGAACGAATCATTCTATTTCTCATTTTTGAGACACCATTTAAATAAACCGATTCGTTTTGAAATATTTGTAAAATGACTATGAGAATCGATGTTTATCAAATTTATCAAAGTTCTTGGTGAATGTAAATAATGAGCTATTTAAAAAAAATCAATACATTTTTAACGTTACCAGGTGCACTTCATTCTGACGTTGTCCTAATGTTCGGATATAAAAATGTTACACAGTCGCGAATCTATCGATAAACTCGTCAACTCTCGTGGGATTACCTAAGATAAATACCCTCAGCCTCACCATGAAAGACCTTATTGATCTCACGTCACGTGACTTTCCAAAGTCTTCACGTGTCCAAAATCGTATCCCATGCAGTGACTACTTCAGTTCTGGTATGAAGTCGAAATCCCACTGACATTCTACTTGTATATTTTAAATGCCACGTTTGACCGGCATTATCATGAAAAAAATAAATTGTCATGACTTTTGCGGTATGGGTATCAGGAAAATGAAGGAAGAGCACCGGACATTATTCAGAAGACTCTAGGTTGCGAGTACCGAATAACATATCCTGCTGAAGATCATAGTTCTAATTTAAATTT
Organism: Ectobius pallidus; assembly: GCA_964059195.1. Taxonomy (NCBI): domain Eukaryota; kingdom Metazoa; phylum Arthropoda; class Insecta; order Blattodea; family Ectobiidae; genus Ectobius; species Ectobius pallidus. Next base: position 99,173,181 of record CAXKWD010000007.1, read on the forward strand.
AAAATGAACGGAAGGTTATACAAATATACAAAGACATTAAAACTCATTACTGCAATCGTAGTAAGTAATGCGGGTATAGGCCTATATTATAATATGGAAAGGAATTTTTCAAATTAATCCTTGCAAGTGGATTAAAGGAGCTTAAATTTAATTGAAATGGCGTTCGGGGCAGCGGCAAGATATAACTTATAGGACCCTGGGGATTAGTCTACTAAATAATACTGAATTAGTGCACGATGGGAAACGTAATCTAAAGTAATATATTCTACAGTATAAGCATATTTGCAAAGAAGATCATGTACTTTTGTGGTCGTTTTGAAGTATTACTGAATGATTTATATTAAAAATTAGCATTTCTAATGTCGACAAAAATTAAATATATTCTTATTTTTATTCAAGTTACAATCTTTTCGGCAAATCAATAAATTAAACTGAGACGCCCTCGTTAATGAAGGTATCTATCACACTAATTGCAAATCTCTTTGTTGGATTAATGTAGGCGTTGGATTTGACGTCACTCCTAACATTACCAAAAAATTTGTGTTCATTGATAATAATTATATATTCTTAAGAAAAAATACTATAGTGCTTTCACATTCGCCAGAGGTTTCAAGGCCACAACTTCTCACGTCTAATATGCCCCCACTGATCAGCAGTCAACAGTATTCCCCTTTGCGCAGAGGAGCTGCGCTGTGGCACACACTCATACGACACCAAGGGGGAACTCCCTACTGGCTTATCATGTGACTGGCATTGGAGGGGTATGATGTCATATGAGCACGGTAAGTGGGGGTATCAGAGGCGTGCTACGTTTGGCCTTGAAACCTATGGCGAATGTGAAAGGACTTTAGATACTGCATTCCTTGACTGAAATCTATCAAGACGTCGCTTATAAAAGTATAATACTGCGTCTGACGTGCTGTGACCAGTTCTAAATTCATACTGATATTTAATAATAAATAATTATTTTCTAAATATTTATTAATATGTTGTTGATTCACAAATAAAAACTTTTGCCAATTTTAGAGTTAATACCTTAGACATCTAAAGTGGAACTATTACTTGATTTGAGAGTTGTAGAATACACATCCTCCATACTAGAATGCTTGAGAGCTAGAATGTAATTAACTTTGGTTATATTCCGCAAGAAGCTCAAAGCATCATTATTATCAGGTAGACTATTAACAGACCCCCTAGGTGATTTAGAGATCAGCGTCGCAGGTAAGGATGGGAGATTGTTCGCGCCCTGTAATACAAAATACACAGAAAACGAAGAATTGAACAGCGGCTTGCATACGAGACGTCTAGGTGCAAACTCAGACACTTCTACTTCACTAAATTTTACATGAAAGAAGAAAAGCGTGAGAAAACTAATAATTTATAAGAAGAGTCTTCAGATGTTAAAGGTGCCTTGAAATTTAAAAAAAATGCCGATATACACCTGCCACGGTCAAGAAACAATTCAAATTCCCTAAAATAATAAGCTTCAATATTGGAACTGTATGTGTTTGCTCCAAAATGCTCTAAAAATCATACAGTACTAACAGTATTTCTCTTATTTGTGCTACTGTTGTACAGCATTCTATTTAGCATATTATTATTATTATTATTATTATTATTATTATTATTATTATTATTATTATTATTATTGCTATTATTATTATTATTATTATTATTATTATTATTATTATTATTATTATTATTAAGGTATTGGCCTCCATTATTTACTTTATATACACTTCTTATGATAACACACACAAATAAATGTAATAAGGTAACATAATCAAAGAAGCTACGTTTTTTACCATTAGCGCGCGAAAACTCTTTACACAGCGGTGCCTGACGGTGATCACGTGACATCAATCTGATTCCGTATTGGTTGCATGGAAATGTCACTGTTTGCACTTCATAACTACGAGGACTTTTCGGGGTTTGCATTTACAACCTAATCTCATTAGGGTGAAATGAATGGGAAATATCGTCATTTGCATTCAAAAGATAAATTAGAGTGGCGAGAAGCTATATAAAGTGCAAAGCACATTTTCGATAAAAAGTGAATTGTCGGGGTATGCATCTAGACGCCTCAACGTATGAGGAACGTTTAAGGATAGGCATAATATATTCCTTCTGCAATCTTATTTCACCATCATACTATTCCACCTGGGCTGCATATCTTTATCTCTGTACGTGATTTCATGTAGTCAATGTTGACATAGGATTAAAGTGTGAATTGTACGCTACTGCAGCAAGTTAGAATAGGCCACGTTCTCAGTAATGCTATAAACCTTGGTGACTTAGTACAGCAAATGCGCATACATACAATAGAGGTCTCAAAGGAGATAGCGACAAAGCCACAGTATTATATGCAAGATTTATTTATGTTATGTATAGCTAGAAGGAACTGAGCATTTATATTTGAGCTTATACTAGGGACTCTGAGATTCAGTGTTTTCATTCCTCCAAATATAGTACACTCATTTCGTTATTCTAAAGCGTGCAATAAATATTGTGTTACAGTAAAGAAACGACTAGAATCTGAAAATGCTATGAGAACATTGCTTCGGAATTAAAGAGCTTTATTATAAACCAGTTCTGTGGATACCTAAGAAACATGACACTTTTTAAATACATAACTCTCCTTGAACTTCTTTTGAGTAATAGTTTAGCTGAAAAATTTGAAATTGTCCAATGAGGAAAGCATTGCACTGATAATTCTCAATGAATTTCCTTTTGCTAATAGAATACCTTAAATATTTTAAATAGGCCAATTATAATCGTATTACCCTGACAGTAAAATCAACTGTGTACAGTGAATTCTTTTTTACCTGGCCCTGCTCAGAGAAATATTCAGTAGCACGGACGAGTCTATATCGAAATATTGTCATTTGGAGTGATGTTACATTCATACGCCAGCCTTCAAGGGAGCCATCACATCGCGCTGACTAAGGAACAGCTATGGCCGTCGTGGCTGGCGGGAGGGGAAGTGGCTTATCTCTCTGAATTCAACTCCCACACCTCAATAGCCTTCCCTTCACTCGCGTTTGACCAGTAAGAAAAATAATGTAATAATTTTGCTACATGCCGTGAAGCCCGAGATCATGTCGCTGCTTTTAATAAAGAAAATAACTTCGTATTGAAAACCAGACATCTTGACATTATGTGCATAGCTTTATTGTGATATAATCTTTGCTTATCTCAGAATAGAATTATTTTTGTTCTATTTATCTAGCCGAATACCACTTGTGTTGAGTTTTACTTCGAGCTTAAAAATGCTTCTCTCATGATAATTTCAATTAATGTTTATAATATTATTAATAATGTATTATTTTAAAATATTCATGGTGTCTCCCCTCACAATAATACTCTACCGAGCGTCAGACCCAAAGTTTGAGAAACCCTGGTCTAGGTGAGTGTGATTTTAAATTTTAATTGTAAACTATAAAAATAATGAAGCGACATTATTTAAAAAATATATATAAAAAACGGAATCTGATGGTCTGAATCGTAAGATCATTGAACTTCCGCATTCTTGAGGCACGAAAAGCAGACTTTCGTACATACTCTTAATCGCATAAGTTACTTTAATAACTCTTCGAATATCTTCACCAAGCTGCATGGACTCCGTCCCGGATAGGCTACATTTAATTAAATCACCAGTATTTATCGTAGGGTCTTCGGATCTGGACTAAAAGCATTACCACGAACTCTTATACATAGCATATTCCTTTACGTATGTATTTATAAGTATGCATACACTCTCCCTTCACCTGGCTACATTCATATAGCCTAACTCTACCAACATTTTAGATTTTTCTTTACAAGATATGTACGACATAGGCCTACGCCTACTTCACCCTAGGAATTCAAGTTATAGATGAAAGAAAATCTTTACTTACATTTATTACTTTTATATTTTTTATACAATTCATTTGGTTCTTTTCAAACTCCATAAAATCCATCTCTGGCAGAAAGAAATGTACCGGCAGCATTGATGCAGAAAATTACAAATCTCAGGGAGATATAAAAATGTAGGAAATTGAATTACCTTCCGATAAATTCCGGAACATGATTTCATTACGCAGCCTTGAAGCAACAGCCTCTCGAAGCAGTGGAAGCTGTCATTTCTGAAGTCCACTTACCTGGAACAAAAGAACATTTCAATAATCAACAAGTCTAGAGCCCTTGAAATCTCATTAAATAAAGGAACGTTATTCCAAGATAAAGCTGCTTCATCACAAAAGCTAACAACTTTACATTTCCAACATTCGAAAACACGCAGTTATTCTCTGAAATGAAAATAATAAAACCCGTTCTTACGTTATAATTCAGCATTTTGGCATGAGAAGAACTAGACTGCCAAATATTTATTCTTATTTATTATCAAGCGAGAAAGTAATAGAAACTAACAGTTAAATTATTTTGTCGTATGATTATGAAAAATGTTACCAACTCTTTATGTTTACTAAATTAACAACAAAATAGAAGAGTATTTTATTTACTTATAAATATATTTAACCTTAGCAGGTAAACAAAAAACCCACTCTAAATAATATCCACAAAACTGATGAGTTTAAAAATGAAATTATTGATTCGTACTCTTGAGACTACTTTATAGTAATAAGGAGACATTTTGGGCTGGAAATCGCGTTTTCAATATAAACACATGTTTCAAAGTATCCTGACTCCAAAAATGCTTTTTTAGAAACATGTCTGTGTGTCTATGTGTCTGTGATCAGCATAATTCTATAATGAAAAAACCATATAAGAACAAAATGTTATATTTGGGTTAGATATCTTCTGGGGATGTGACAGAAAGATCGGTGACCACTTTCTCTTCCTGCTAATGGCAATTTTCACGAAGAAAATTTCATTATTAGTGATTTTCTTGAAAAAGGTTGTAAGGGTTTTGTTTAAATTTTGAACACAAGAGTTAAATTTTGTTGAAACAATTTTTTCGTAAAAATTCTCTGAAGGCTAGCTATAAGCCAGCCACCGTTCTTAGGGACTCAAGCTGACTCCTGCTTGGCGAACAATAAAGGCCGAGGTAAAGACAACTGAAAACGAACTCCTTCCAATGCGGCTTCTTGTTCCACATCAGAATGTGGAGCGAGAACATTGTATTGTCCTTACTTAGTGTAAAGAAAGTAATGGATTACATAGCATTTCATTATGATTGTGTATCCTTGGAGATGCGACGTGGGACGACCTTCTCGTCATTCTTACAACCAATTTATATGAGAATAATTTCATTTTTCGCGATTTTGTTAAATATTTTTTACACTATTTGTATAATATGGGTATTACAATATATGGTGCTTTATGTAGGCCTATTATACAGTATATTACAATACAGTATATAGGCTATTAAAATACAGTACTGTACTATACGGGTACGCCGTAGCGTAGTGGTTGAAGCGCTGCGCTACAAACCGACCGATGAGGTCGTTGAGATTTTTCAATTGGCCTAATCCTTCTGGTGGCATTATAGCCCTGGGGTCGACTCAGCCTCTAACAGAAATGAGTACCAGGAGGAATCCTGGGGGTAAAGGCGGCCGGTGCGTAAGGCTGACAACCTTACCACCTTCATGTGCCGAATGTCCAAAATCTGGGAGCCTCAACCTCCTGGAACCCTCTGGGCCTCCATGGCCTGTATAGGGAACACTTTACCTTTTTACTGTACTATACAGTATATTATACTAAGAGCTAAAACTTCTATTCGAAACATTATTCCCAGTAAATTGTTTGAAGCGTAGCTTATAAGCCATTAATTTTAGACCCATACTTGAGCTTTAAGTGCTGCCTGCAATACAGCAGTGCACTCTATGCTTGCATATATTAAGAATAGAGGAATTGCGTTAAGTGTTTTATATCATTCTTTAAATATTTATTCTCGCTTGCTAATAATCTATTACCATTATGCAATTAAAGGGTTCAATATACATTTAAAACTCTTCTTATTGTAGGCATGTTCCCAAATATAATATAAAAAATGAACCTTTAAATTAGTCCATCCTTATGAAATGCTCATCGGCAGTCAGATGCATTTGCACGATATTACATTAAAGAAGTAGAGTGGTCACCATACCATCTACTTTACTTTCAGTAGTTAAATAACTCTAACAATTTTATAGGCACTCATGGACACTATGTGGCATTTTCATAATGCATATGTTGATCAGGTAAAGAGCTGTAGAAGCAAGCGTGCTGAAACAGCATAAAGGGACTTCCCCTTCCAGCCCCCTCTCTGTCTCTCTCTTTCTCTGACATAATTAATATGCGGGGAGAGCTTAGGATCCTGATCTCCTAAGCCCTAGATAACACTCCTCCCAGCCACGAACATAGAATAAGGTCAAGTACTATCAACAAAAAATAAGCCAAATGTGCACACGTGAAAATTCCAACACATGTTATTACTAATGTAGGTTTTTCAAATCTGTTCGATGAATTACACAGTTAAGGCGATCTAATACATTAATTTCTCTTACATTCAAAACTAGTAGTCTGAACCTAGAGCTACGTAAAAACCTGGTGAAGTGTTATATTTGGAGTATTGCTTTGTATGGATCAGAGACATGGACTTTGAGGAAATTAGAGAAGAAATATTTAGAAAGTTTTGAAATGTGGTGCTGGAGACAGATAGAAAATATAAAGTGGATGGACATGGTGACAAACGAAGAGGTTCTGAGTAGAGTGGGTGAGAAGAAGTCAATCATACACACAATTCGTCAGAGGAAAGCAAACTGGGTTGGGCACATTCTCAGAAGGAACTGCTTATTACATGATGTCGTAGAAGGAAGATTGGAGGGTACAACTAGACTTGGAAGAAGAAGAATTCAGCTGTTGGACGATTTAAGGGAAAAGCGGAAATATTGGATGCTGAAGGAGGAAGCAGAGGATAGACAGTTTTGGAAAACAAAATTCGCGTACCAAGTTTGAGAACCTGCCGGAAGGCAGAATACTTACTACTACTACTACATTCAAAAATGCTTATTGTATCGTTTACTTTGTCCATAGTAACAACCTACCAATATAATAAGTTCTCACACTTAACATATAAAGGTAAAGGTAAAGGTAAAATGATCCCTATACAGGCCCAGAGGGTTCCAGGAGGTTGAGACTCCAAGATTTTGGACATTCGGCACATGAAGGTGGTAAGGTTGTCAGCCTTATGCACCGGCCGCCTTTACCCCCAGTGCCAAAGTGCCACCAGAAGGATTAGGCCAATTGAAAAATCTCAACGAACTCGTGGGGAATCGAACGCGCGACCCTCCGGTTTGTAGCGTAGCGCCTCAACCACAACGCTGTGGCGTACCCCACACCTAACATATAGGCCTACTTAAATAAAAATATAGTGGCTCACCTCTGTCTGTAATGTTGTAACGCAAAAACTACTAACCTGATGGAGTTTAAATTTTGCTTAAACATCGTTCATTAATCTCCTTTATTGAACCTAATATTTTCGTAATCTTTAATATGTAACATAAGTGAAAATGAATATAAGCCATGTCACCTCAACAATAAAACAGAAGTACATCAATATATTAGAAGAAATATTATATACAAATCTCTGTACTGTGTGTTAATTTAGTGTGACAAATAAAGTTTTTCATTGTTGTTAATAATGTGTTCGTACAGTGAAGAAGTAGGCCTAGGACTTATGTCCAGCTGATTTTTCTGTTTAAAAATATCTTTAATGCACAAGAAAGAATGGACATAATAAAGAATATTGACAAGTCGACAGAATTTCACTTCCTGGAATGTAGTGTCACTTCTTTTTGCCATATTATAGAAAATAAACAATAATCAATTGTCTACTTTCTCTTGCACGCACAGAAATAGAGTGCTTATATTAAGAATAAATATGTAAACAATAAAGGGAATGGCTCTAGTGACGTCTGTACAGTTTGTGCCTTAACCAGTGCATAAGTGATTAGAGGTTACATTTTTTTCTATAATGAGGCAGTAAATGTAGAGCAATCATTACTGTCCTGTCATTTCAGATTCCAACGTCGATTTAAGAGCCTTGTAGTGGAAATAGGAAGATTTGTAACTTATAGCAAATCGATTTAGAAGGTAAAATTCCGAAAGAAATTTGCGGATGAAAGTTCTGAAACTTCCCTTATTAGAAATTTCTTCTATCTCTTTTTATACGTTTATGGTCTGTTTATTCTTTTACAACATTTTGACTTTCTTTGGGTCATTTTTCCCGATAGTTTGTGGGGTTTTGGTTAACCGATAACCTATATTAGGGGAATAAGATCAAACTAATGTGAATTAACTATTGCTGAGGCTTTTATTAACATATTCGCTATCTACAGTTTTATCCGTGACCTCAACCACGGTGGGCCTTTGTGCTGGAAATTCCACAGGTGAAGAAGCCGGTCACCCATCCAATTTCTGTTCAAAGCTATGGTTGAAATTCATTTTTCAAGTAGCATTTCATAATGTTTTTCATCTAATGAAATACCATTTTTAATCTTAAAAGTAACATTTTCTATAGCTTATAGTGTATGCGTAAAGTACGTTCCTTTTCCTTAGCCTACTTTCTATATCATTCTTACACTTATCGCGAGAGAATTACGAGTATAAAAAGAACGAGCAGAAACGAAGTCGCGTCACTACTACAAATGTAAGGATTTTTAGAGAGCATAAAATAAAAAAGTACAATGTATTATAGAAAGTCTTATCTTAAGTGCTTTCTTTTATTCAGCCAGACTATTCAGGTGTTTGAGCTAATATTGTGAAGCTAACAAAAACTACTTTCACTGATTACGAAATGGGAATTCCACCAGAGCATCACTCAGAGAATGCTACATTCTTCAAAGAAATGCTTGTACGTAATGAAAACCCGCATGGCAAAGAAACCTTTTACTGTAATAGAAAGCCAAATATTAATTTTCATATACAACCCATTTACAAAGGTAGAGGTAAATGAAAATGCACATATAAGATATACTTTCACAAAGACTGTACAATTGAACCCAGATCAACAACAATCTAACTTGGCACGACAGTCCGACATGTTATTATAAACTCTTTTATCAATAATATATGTTTTATTAGTATTGGTGTTTTCTAACTGATATTTTAACTTATCATTATTATTAATATTACGACTATTATTATTATTATTGCCTACTTTTATGCAGTTCAGAAACTCTTATCTTTTCCTCTTCTGTCCATAAATCTAAAAATAAACATTTATAAGACAATAATTAGCCTGCCGGTTGTACTACATGGATGTGAGAGATGGTCGCTTACTCTTCGGGAAGAACATAATCTGAGAGAATTCCAAAACAGGGTTCTTAGGAAAATATTTGGGCCTAAGAGAGATGAAAATGGGGACTGGAGAAAACTGCGTAACGGCGAGCTTTATAACCTGTACTCGTCACCGGTTACAGCAAGAGTAATTAAATTGCAGAGCATGAAATGGGCTGGACATGTTCCGCGCATGGGGGAGGAAAGACGTATCTCAAAAATATTGACTGGGAGACTCGAAGGGAAAAAAACAACTTTGAAGACCTAGACGTAGGGGGAGGACAATATTAGGATAGATTTAAGATAAGTAGGATTTGAGAGGGATGGTTGGATGGAATTAGCACAGAATAGCGTTGGATGGCTAGCTCAGGTAAGCGCGGCAATGAACCTTCGGGTTCCATAAATTCAATGAGTATTGGTAAAGCTATCGCAAAGATGATTTTATTATATTTTATTTTTTACTTGACATTGTACAGATGATTTTTTACAGTATGCAGTAAATCTTCTAAATAACCAAGGACATATTCTGTAGAAATGAAACAGGCAGTTTTAGTCGTTTAAAGATGTTCAGTGTGAAGTATGTAATAGAACTCCGTACGTCAAATAACAAACCTAGAACTTTTTTAGTTTTTAATGTGATGTTTGTGTTTCAAGTCAGTGAAACACGGTTCATAACGCCTCTTCTTTTCGACATCAACATCAAGAGCCTGTTTACTGTCACACTCAAATCTAATAGACGGGTCCAGAACAAAGCCCTTGTTGGGTTTTCTATTAATAATAATAATGTCGGTAAGTTTAATGGAACCTCCAGATGACATTCACGTTATTTCTTCGTACACTTCAAACTGGTTCTTTTGTCTGATTCAGTCAACGATATTTTTTCTGTGATTGTGGTGCGGATTATTTCTTGAAACCTCCCCTTATTAAACTTTTTTTCTGTAAAACCTATAAATTTTGGTCGAGGGTTCATATTACACTCTCTGCTACATACACAATTACTATAATACCTTGAAAACAAACAAATAAAAAGGATAGCAAAAGAATGGAAGAAGCAATGAAATAAGGCAAAGAAGAAGATAAAACATATTATGGTTACTGACATGGGTAGCAGTATAGAACCGCAAAATTTATTTTACGTGCTTGCAAATCAATAGAGAATGAGAACATCGAATTTGAGCACATATAAATTGAATTATAAACTATGACCAGAATCTATCCACCTGAAACAGAACTTCAGTCTTTACTCATTGTTCCACACACTGCTAATAACTAAAAATAAAAATTAGAGCCAGCTAGAGAGCGAGAGAGAAATTAAGGACAAAGCTAAGGACTGAAAGAGAAAAAAATGCAGAGAAAAACACGTAGGGGTGAGAGAGACAGAGACCATGAATTAGAGCAAGAAATAAAATGAAATAAAAGGCAAAGCGAAAGAGAGAGAAAGTAAAGAAGACCATAGACTAAACCCCCCAAAAAGTAAAATATTTCAAGAGAATGTGAGGAGAGAATAGAGAATTCGACAAAAGAGAAGAATAAGAGAAGAATCAACGACTAATACTGTTGAAATAAATCCCAAGTATTACGCTTAGGGTAAAATTGAAAAATATAATCATCAATAATTATTCCTGAAGGATATTGCAGTTAAGGTTCAGTCAATTAATAGATAAGTTGTTTAATCTGGTGGATGGGTCGAAAACTGAGAATGAATTTCTTAGATTGCTGTGATTTTCTTTGTAATAGCAGTGCAAAGTTACTATGTGAAAGAATAACTGAATATAGAAGTGATGGATATAAATTTCACAGATTCATGTTTGCACAGAATAGCGTGCACGAATATTGAATTATAACAAACCACTTTTATGAGCAAATATTTAAACGAGTGAGTGAAATACAACACCAAAAGCGAAGGACAATAACTGTACGTAACTCTATATTGCCTGATATATCGTCACACACAGAGTAGTTTCATCCATTAAAATGAACATTCATATGCCACGAATACTTGAGGAAGAAAAACAAAACAAAAAACACTATGATTCCCATTTACACCAGTAAACGAGTAGAGATTTTGATGATGTTTATTCAACAGCGGAAATAAACTTCCTAAGAGAAGATTTTGTTCAAAATTAAAATACAGAAATTTACAATACATCCTGAAAAGCAAGTTCATTAAAAAAAATGATAGTAATAGCAGTAGCATTTTTACCGTTTTTTTTGTTGACAAAATTAAGTTCTCTGGAGATTAATCCACTGATGGAAAAGAACTATCGTCCGACAGCTATTTCATATGCTTCTCCATTTCGACTTCATAGTAGAAAGCAGGGGTGACTAGGCTTAACTTACACACAGAATGACTTTCATATGCACTAGGCAGTTTTCGTAACTAGTGCTGCTAATACTTTAGATAGGTCCTAAAGAATCTTCAGCTTTGCTGAGTTTTCCATCCAGACTTCTCTTTGCCTAGGGACATTTAAGACGACAATAATTCATTTTTAATACAATTTATTAAGTTTCGAGGTTACAGACTTCGGTCTATGGAGCTAAGTAAGAATGGTAAATACAAGGGATAGCGCAAAACTTATGGCAGCTACTATTTTTTCTCAAAGTTAGGCGATAGTACCATGAGATGTCTTGTGTCACGGGAGAGTGTGGCTTCTCTTGTATATGAATACATCATTAGGTAGCATTGTGATGTGCGGTTGTACGAATAGAGGCGATGGTAATTTAATTGTGAGTCAGCTGCCGTGCAGAAGGATAAGACAATACGTGAAAGCAGTCTTAAGTCAAAATAGTCACTATCCGAGGGCGACACGCCAGAGAATACCACAAGGAGCTGATGGAAGCTTTTGGGAATAATGCCCATCCGTACCAGACTTTAAAAGATCATGCAGTAGGTATGTGTGCTTTTATGCAGCCAACTACCGTATACATAGGAGTGGCACGATGCACGATGCACGATGCATATGGACGTCTGTTTCCTTCACCCTCCTACATCTAGTACTTGCCCATAATCTGCGTTATATACATTCTATACCCTGCCCTATCATTTGTATATTTTAAAATGGTCCCAAATTTTAAAAGAAAATATAGTTTCCATGGCTTATGACCCATCTATCATGCAATGATAATTACAATAATTGCAATATAATAATATTTTTAGTTATTTTAAAGCCTCCTTTATTATAAAGTTTGCTAAAATGGCAAAATTTTTATACATGGTTTGAACGTCAGATATTCATGGTAGATATATAGGCCTATAAAACAAGACCAAATTAATATGAGTGTTGGACTTGTATCACATCTTGCAAATGATACGAGCTTGCAGTTCTTATTTTTCTGGATCTTTTGGGAAAAAGAAGAAATGCAATTAAGGATTTCTTCCTTTGTTATTACTGCAATTTACAGCAGAACAATAAGGTTTTTTCGAAACACGCTTGGTTTAATAAATACAACATTCGTATTTATTTACATACTTCCTGCAGTAGTTAATGTAGTGTTAGTTTATGTCCGCTACGATCGCTAGGTATATGCTCGCGCACGTTCGTCCAAAATAACGGACTGAGTTTCGTTGCTGTATGTGCTAATAGTGTTTTACACCATGCGTGATTTCTTTAGGTAACTGAAAAATTATCTGTAACGAAGTTAAAATGTCAAGCTTGTTTCCCCATTTAGAAGGAGTTTGAGAGACAAAACATTGTATAGCCCACAAGTCTCGTCCATATGGTACCTCAAGAAGACGGAGCATATTTCAAGTGGGAACAAATGTCTGGTGAGCATGAAGGCAGCTGCTATTACTCTTTATGTTCACGGTTTAGAAATAAGGTGTCTGACATTGCCAGTTGATTTATAGTAAATAAGGCTAACTCTCAGTGGAACTCTATTCCCTTAGGAAGGACAAATACAAACCTATCACTTTTCACCGTTGTTCAAATATTTGACGCGACTGTCCGAGGCAGTTTTCTCTCTAGAGAGGCGTTATTAAGAAGTTTTCATCTCACTTTACTGCTTTGAGATATCAACTACATTCTTCCAGCTGGTGAGGGAAATAAAACGACAGGCCCAACCTGCAGCTCTCGCTTGCAGGAAAATAGAATTATCTCACTACCAGACTTTCATTATCCCATCCTGTATTTGTTACATTGCCTCTTTGCTTCCTTTTTCTTAGCAAATGTGGAATAAGAATTGTTGAAAAATGATTCTAAAGTACCTTCTCTTCCTGAAAACATGCAGTGATAATGAATTTGTCATCGCTTAAGAAAATACACAGAATAGATATATGCATATGCAATCATGTACCACAGATTATTGTCTCTTTTGGACATTACATGGTAATAATAATATTATAGGAGAAAAATTCCTCTGACAGTGGGACTTGAACCCAGGACCTTTGGCTATCCGTGCGAATGATCTTACCAACTGAGCTACGCCAGAGTTCAATTCACAGCGCCAGATAGAACCTCCCTCCTATGACTTGTCAGAGGAATTTTTCTCCTATAATATTATCAAATACACTGAAGTTTGAAATAAATATCCGGTGTATTTCCAGGAGGCTATCTTTACAGGATACGAAGGCTGATGGACGGCATGTTGTGGAAATTGACGTTCTGAGTCGTACAGAGGTTGATAAATTTTGTTTTAATTGGCAAAACTGCTATTCGCTTGATCCAAGAGTGCTGTTGTTAATGCTAATGTTACTACAATAATTCCTAGACGTAATAGGCTCACCACTACTGTTACTACTAGACTACTACCGGTATTAGATCTACTGCTGTTGCATTTAGAGCTACTAATACTACTATCACGCCTTCTATCCTGGAATCCCCTAATCTAATCTAATCTATCCTCTAATAGAAATGAGTACAAGGAGCATTCCTTGAAAGAATTGCCTTATCATTTTTATAAGCCGAATATCTAAAAATCTGGGAGATTCTGCCACCTGGAACACTAAGGCTGAAAAGAGATCATTTAACTCTATTTGTATTGCTATCATTAACGCTATTAGTATAGGTCATGATAAATATAATAAGGATGCACTAGCCACAGACATTAGACATGCACTAAATACAAGCACAATTCATATTTGTTTAACCTGGGTCCGAGGTCACATGGGAAATGTAGGAAATGAGAAAGCAGATGAATTAGCTAAGTTAGGTGCCTCTTTAAATGTTAAAACTTCCTATAGTTTATGCCCTCTATCCTTCATTAAGAAAACATTAAGAGAACATATGCACAGCCAATGGGATCGGATTTGGCAAGAAACGAATAACGGCAGCACAACGAAAGATTTGTTTTTCCCAAGAGTGCAAGATAGAATAGCTTGTACACTTTTGATTCCGGATTATATTATGACTCAATCCTTAACAGGGCATGGGAAATTTGGTGAATACTTACATAGATTTAAAATTTCTACCTCTGCAAATTGTAAATGTAAAGAGGAAAGTCAATCTGTTAGGCACCTCTTATTTCATTGTCCATTATTTACGCACGAACGTTATCAGTTAATATTATATTTAAATTTTCTAAATTTTGACTTTACTACACCAATCTGCCGTCTCTTCTTAAATAAGCAAAGTTACAAAGTTGTTTTAAGTTTCATGAATAGTGTTTTTGCAAAATTGTAATATGTATATGTAGTTTACTGTATACTCTGTATATATGTTTAATCTATAACCCTAATATGCCATCTGGTAAAATAGGGTTCTGTATTTTTGGGAATTCAATAATAATAATAGTATAGGGTCAACTAATCCTACTATCATCATTTTCATGATCAGATCCATAATTTCAGTCAAACTTAAAGTTAAGTAAGAATGAGTAATTTTATTGAAGTGAAGTGGCAGAGTTAGTAGCATCGCTGGAATAACATTCTGGAGGTCACGGGTTCAAATCCCTTGTTCATTCAACCTAAGAACGGAGTAATCGGAGTTTTTCCCCCACTCGTAAATACAAATGTCATTTTGAAAGATTTTTAAACTTGGGGAGACTGTTCCTGTACGTTGTCTTATTAACCTACTGTAATAACGTAATATCCTAGTAATATAAAGTGGAATTTTAAAATATAGATATAAATTTTCTCATTAGCAGAAATTAAATTATTCAAACTGTCTTTGTTTGTTTGCTTAGCCTTAGAACGAGGCCCAGCGTTGAGTTGGTCCGACCATTTCCTGCAGACATTGGGTGGTAATCCTTTAGAATGAGGACATAAAGCACGTTCATTTAAAGGAAAAAGTAACACTAAATTTACCAAAATGCTCTTTATAAAAGTTGTAATGATTGTGTATTGATCGAGAAAAGTTATGGGAATTGGGAATGATAGGAAATGACTTTAAATTCTGAAGTTTCATTAAAATAATGGTGCTGTGAAGTGAACTCTGGCTTAGCTCAGTTGGTAGAACATTGGCACAGATAGCCAAAGGTCTTGGGTTCAATCACAGTGTCCGAGAAATTATTCTCCTACAATAGTATCGTAAATTTTTTTTTAAATTATCAAATTCGGACCAACAAAAATAATCTGAATACGAGTTTAGGGAATGAAGATCTTCTAGGTTAGAGTAATATCTACCATAATAAAGGATATAATTTTTTTAAGACTCTTATTCAAGCTCACTGTTAACTGTATTATCATTTGCATTCCTTGTATTGTTTATGTATATTGCAAGTATTTTTCAATATCCCTCCGTAGAATATGTTATTTATGAGAATCGTAATATGTTGCTTTTTATGTGGAGCATAGATTATATTACCCATTACAATAGAGTATGAAATTATGTTAGTTTATGTTACTAGTTTAAACAGAAATCCAACTAAACTAGTATATTCCATGTTAACAGTTCGCATGAATTCCTCCTTAGAATTTGTTTTCAACAGAGCTCCCGTTGCAGTTAGAAATGCAAGGTCCTGGTGGGGAAATGTACTTTTTACAATACGTTGGGGGATTTAGTGTACGGTGCACTTTATGTTATCACTAACATCTAGAACTCCTGGAATGAGGATTTTAACCGAGTAATGCGACAAGACTTCATTTGATCTCTTGGGAGCTGGATTGAACTTAGGAGTTCCCGTTCGTTCACACGGCGAACATCACATTTATAAGGATAGGTGTGCAATAATTCTTTAAATCCTTGCTCGAAACCTTATGTATAAAAAATTACTGCGTTTTCTGAGTATTAATGTACGTATACGAGGGATGGAGCATAAATCATGGCAACTATCCACCCAAAAGTAAGGCGATGGTAGAGTACGATTACTTCCACAAAGTCTCTGGGTTTTTACGTATATACCTTAGGAGCGAGTGTCACCGTTCCTAGAGTTCCTGCCGAGGGGAGATAGCAGCGCCCTGATTGGCTCAGCTCTTCTATCCCACTCCACGTGTTGTCTGTCTCTGTCTCGCTGCGGCATTATCCTTCCACTCAACTATTATAGTATTTTCTACGACTGGCAACGTGCTGCATGATCTTCACTCTGTTCTCATTAGTAGTTCACTGATCTACGCGCATGCGAGTCTGCGCCAGCTGGTAACGAAAAGCTCGCTGGTTGGGTTAGTCTTCAAGGCCAGAGACTTTGTGGCAGTAATCGTACTCTACAATGAGATATTATATGCCACGGGAGAGTGGGGCATATCTAATATATGGACACATCATTTGGTAGAATTGTAACGAATAGAAGCGGTGATAATTTAGTTATTCTTCATCCTTGTATTTTATAAAAAAAAGGCATGAGTTTAATACATAATTGCATTATTTGATTATTTATTGGTATTAAGCAAGCGTATTATCCTATAAATAGAACTTTTATCTGTATCAGGTTATAAAACATTTTAGTATTCCCTTGCATTATATCTAAAATTTTAATTACTATATTCTTGTTCATTATTGTTCACTGTTCATGAGATTATTCTGTTGAAGATAAAAAAAAAAGTTGATAGCCTTCATTTGTTAAAAGAATGGTACATGTATAAGTCAAAATATGCATAAATTTCGTATTCTAGGAAAAGACTTTCATTCCATATTAGAAAAACAGTTTAAATTGTGTCATATATGTAATTTAATGTAATGTAAGTGTTTATTACAGTAATTAACTTTTTAAAAATTCCAATGCAAACAATCGCATGAGTCCCCATGGACCGTACATGCTTATGCAAAAACACACAAAAAAAATAACAAATAATATAAATACAAAATAACACAAACAAACTAAATCTATTCCTCACCCTCCACACCCGCTCTCCAATTTGTCGCTTTTCCAAACCTGAGCTGTCTCGCCTTCATTAGAAACTTCCCAATGCCTTCCTCAAAGTTTTTTCCCGTCAGTAACTCCAAACATTTTCGTTGCTTCCTATTTGATTCCATAAAAGATAATGGTAAATATTTTTCCCTCCAATTTTCCAAACCTTCACAATTCACCAAAATTTGAAACCATGATTCTTCCCCCTTACATAATGGAAAAACTCGTTTTCATCTGTGATCTTAATCATTCGCAACGCACCGAGCAATACTGGTTTTAATCAATAACCCAGCCATACAAATCCCTTGATACTACTCGGAACAAATTTCCAATTTGCCTTTAAGAATGTTCACTGCTGTAGTCGAGAATACAAGGTTCTAGTGGGTTGATTTATTTGTATTTTAATACATCTGGGGATTAATTTAGTGCATGGTGCAATTCATTTTATCTTGGAAGTATTGACAGGAAGTGGGTAGTGTCTGAAACACTTAGCGATACTCGTTTCGTAGCGTTGAGACTGGCTGAAAATAACAAAACTCGGGTCATAAATCTTCCAGTCTTATTGGAGAATGGATGTGTATCTGAACGTACATAAAACAGTACGTGTATGTGTGTGGAATATTGATTAAACCTTCACGTTTATGGACAGTTCAGGGGTTGTTAAAGTGACTGTCTGTAGGATACACGCAGAGTTTAGACAGAATTAAATTACAGTGGGGATTTGCATTTAGTTTTCACATAAATGTATATTCAAGAGAGAATGTATGCCTATAGAATTGCGAGAACAGAACGTTGATAAACGCATGCAGAGCAAGATGGTTTTAAGTTTCATTTTAAATACATTTCATTTTAAACTGGGAATTTTTTTTTCTTGAATTGAATGTGACTGTAATGGTTTCTTCTCCTTTCT
Organism: Ectobius pallidus; assembly: GCA_964059195.1. Taxonomy (NCBI): domain Eukaryota; kingdom Metazoa; phylum Arthropoda; class Insecta; order Blattodea; family Ectobiidae; genus Ectobius; species Ectobius pallidus. The sequence continues at coordinate 99,191,569 of CAXKWD010000007.1, forward strand.
TCTATTAAAACTAGAAGATGCCTGTGGCTTCGTCTACGATTATTTACTAAACCAATATATGTTTGATTTAAATCAAAATTATTAGAACAATATATTTTTTAACACTGACATTGTTTTTATATAAATTTCATGAATTACATAGTTTTAAATTATATCGTTAGACGTGGTAAGTGATGTTCTTCTTACCCAATTTACTACGGTAACCGAGCAAAACCAGCTCCAAATAGTTTTACATTTGAATACGGTATACATGGAAACACCAGCTCATATATTATATTAGATAACAGTCAGTCTTAATGGCTCATTTGATTGCTTGATCCCAACAAAGCCTGAGTTTTGTTGGTTCAAACCTGGCAAAGAACGCTAGTTATTTTGGAAATTTTTTCAGTGTCGCCCTTCCGGGATGGAGAGCTTTAAAATCCAAGGCTCGTTAAAGAACCTCAAACCTAAGCTAGAACCGATTATTTTTCTTTTTAATCTTTTTCACTTCAGAAATACTTTAGTTCATTTCCAAGTTGCGTACATATTGTCAGGTCCCCTTGACAAAGTCATAATGTTTCCGAGGTTGGACATAAAATCCTGAATTTGTGAGAATATTCTCCAGAGAATTTCAGCGGCATTTAGTATATAAAACGTACATAAAATCGTTTGAGTAATTTTGAGAAAATCGCAAAGAATAAAGTTATATCTATGTCAAGTGCAGGAAGAATAAAAGAAATTTAAATATACCACTCTTAAATTTTAGTTTTACATTAAAATAAAAGTGGCTCACTTGGCTATGTTTTGGCAACTGAGCCTCAGATCTGTTAGTTCAACCTAACCAAGAGGTTAGTTAATCCTCAGATTTGAATGGCATAGCCTAACTTATGAGATAAGACATGAATCATTACCAGCGCGAGCCTGCCGCTCTGAAGACAACTCCACAAACTCATTCTGTACCGCGCATCTTCAAACCATGATTCTTGTCCCGACTCCCCGGTTATACAAGGTTTCTGCTGTAAAATACTGTATCCAGCTATACGGAGACGACATCTGTACCGATACACTGCTAAACAAAAATACACCGAAGTAATGACAAACTATATGACCGCATCTTTATTTTATTTATGAATTTCTCTGTGTTGTATGGATCTTTAAAAATCTGGCCCTTAAGGGCAGAAAGTACCTTCTCTTCCACACTCTTCATAGGTTGACTAATATATTGAGTATTGGGAGAGCATCGGGACGGAAACCTAAATTAGTCTCATGTTACTTAACATTATGTAAAAAAAAAGCCATCGACATTGGCAAAACTGCATACTTAAGAGCAGAATTACAGTGCCTAACCGCTCCGCCCGCGCAACAAATATTATCTGCTTATTTACTCTTCTATACGGAAACAGCTTTCATCTGCAGTGATGCTTCCCACCGAAGTTTAGACGATAACGATTAAATTGTGACTAAAACTAAGTGATAATGAAGTCAAAGGCCTATTTACCAGGATCCGAAAACTAGACTTACGGCACTGATGTAATTCTACTACAGTGAACTGTGGATACCTAACCCAGAAATTCTTACCTGAGGCAGAATTTTTCCCTCCTTCAGCGCAAAGCTTATTTCTTTGAGAAACAAAACGCAAAGAATGGAAATATAAATGAGACATAACAAGAAAACAAACTTTAAATGATACAGCTTTCAGAACAACGTTCGTTTTACTTTTTATTATCCTTTGTGTTTCACTTTTATGTTGACTTAATATATTATTATTTTCTTAAAAGCAGAGAGACCTTATACGAGAAATTTGTATTACTTTTTAAGCAAAATTATGAAGAGAAAATTCAATTTAACTACGCAATTAACTCATATTGGAAGAGAATCAATTAAGGATAGAGTTTATTGAGAATACTGAATGATAACTAAAATGTCGATAAATTTTTGAGCTTGAGAAATAAACTAGCTTGAAGTGGAGTTTCCAATTGGATATTATAAAGGACAATACAGCATTTCACACTGAAATATAATTCTACTCCTTAAACCTCTGTTCGGTGCTTGGATACATACATAATAATTATATTATATAAGAAGCTAACTTTTATTTAGGCAGAAGAAGTTATGTGAATTTCACATCAATTTTTTTTATTGGCATAATATCATGTCTACATTTTCTTTCTCTTATGTTTTAGACCTGGAACAACAGGCTTAATAAGAATACATACTGTTTGTCTCTTCAGTAACCTTTCAAATGTAAATGAAGCAAGTATGTACGAATACACTAGCTATAACAGAAAGACAAATTATTTATTCTGAATAGAGGAAATCAGAATTTACTAGGTTGTCTCATTGTCAAATTTTTAAGTTTTCTATTTTGTAAGATTTTATTTTATTTTCTTGGTCAATGATATTTGTCGGATGATATGGTAATTATTGTGTATATCGAGTGCTGTAAGACGGTTCAAGTCTATAGAATGTAATAACCCTTTCTTTCTAAATTAGCTTAATTTATTTTCAGAACACATTCCAATAAAGTTTTGACTAAAATCAGGCATTATATAATGGGGCCGTATCTGTAATATAAGCTTAGTCACTAGCTGTCCTTCTATTGCCACTAGAACTGAAATTCAGGATAAAAATTATATAGATCGTAGAGTGTGAGTGGTAACTGTACATAGCTTACTTTCGCCCTTAAGGCATTAATTACAGTAGAAATAAAATTATGAATGAAAGAGCACAAATTCTTGGAAACACAAAAATATAGCTTATGTAATATTTTAAAGACTAGTCTGAATTGCACCAAGTAATCAACAAAAAGCGGTATTCGTAGACAACTACTTTGACACAGCAGTACTGCGTGTTGCATAAGCTCAAACGTGCAGGCTCTTCAAGCGGTTCACTACAAGAATATATTAAATCGTGTCACTTTCATTATTATGCCTTACGTTAGTAGGATTCGTACGGTTTATGCCTCCAGTGCTGAGTGTCAGAGTTCAATTCACGGGCAGCTTCACTGACCATTTAATTCGTCTGCATCCACGAAATGAGTGAAACAGTTTTGACTAATACCGGCTAAATGTCAGTGTAAATCTTGTCTCATCAGATTCACAATAATTACTTCTTGCATCCACACTTTATTTAAAACTAAAAAACATCGTTTACTCTATCACGATCTAGTTGACTTTTACACATGTCAAGTATCAGCAGTCGTTTAAGTATCTCAATAACTGTAACGATTGACATAACTTCATCAAAAATAAAATACCTATACGCCTGAAGGAGCAGATCTTCATGTTAGGGCGAAGTTCTGTTTAGTAATACCGTAGCCTAAATCAAACTAATAACTAAGTATATTAAAATTATTTAGGTAATATAAAAAATTCATAATAAAAAAACCGTATTTATAAAAAAAACTATTAAACAGAGCGGAAGCAAACATGGACATTGAAAAATGCGGATGTAGAAAAATACCGACTTCAGATATAAAATTTTGAAACAAGAGGTTCTACACGGCTATACAAAATCAGAAATAAGTATACAAGACAATACCTTAATATTTATATCATGAAATAAAGAGTGAAGAATACTGTTAGAAGTAGATGAGCCATTTACAACCGATGCAGAAATCCCGACTGTCCAAAGAAATTATGGAATACAAGCGGAAAAGAAGACGGACAATAGGTAGACCAAGGAAGTTGTGTCTGGACCACTTTTGAATACTAGCTATTTGAAGTATAATCCAAGAAGTGAAGAAGAAGAAGAAGAATAATAAGAAACAAGAAACAACACAGTAAACCTATGAATATAAGTAATAACACAATACAAAATAACACTATGAACACAATAATTTTAAAAAATACATAAAGCAACCTATGAACAGTAACTGTAGCAGTATCCATGAATAACATCTGTGAATACATTTAACAACAGAACATCAATTTACGTACACAATTTCCAACATAATAACGTAACATAATAAAATTAAGCTGTGAATACAAACAATAGGATACAGAGAATTAAGCTTTGAGTGAACGTTAACATGGTTATAATAGTAATTTGTGTAAATTAATCTACAATTTTATACAGGGGGTGACATGGTTTGAACTGGTTCAAGTCCGAATTATACATTATCTCTAAAATATTTATCAGAGACCATCATAAGGGATATAATATTATGTATACTGTGTACAGATAGTTAGTTAGTTTATTTTCTTACACAGTACAGTGTTTTTCATTATCCTATACCTATAAGTTTACATATACTTATAAAGTACATTTTTTTAAAGTTTAACACATATACATTTACAAATTAATCATTTACGTACAAATATTCAATACATTGTACAATAATATGAATATTACATTATTTTTAACATAGGCCTACTACATTTTACTTATGTTTCATTAGCACTATATTATACATTTTATTATTATTTCTAACTCTATTTTTACATTACTTGAAAAATGAATTATATAAATTGAATGATAAATTTAAGAATATAGTATATACACACTTAAAAAGAATAAAGATCACTTATATTATAAAAAACAGTTTGAGAAAAGAAAGGATTTGAGCATTCTCTTAAATTAAATTTCCGTTTTTTGTGATGTGATGTAAGAGGGGAGTGAATTAAATACTTTAGAACATAAGTAGTATGGAGAAGATTCGAAAAGATGGGTAGAGTGTTTCATCAATGCTATGATGATACTTCGGGAGGGGAAGAAGTGCTTGAGAAGTAAGTGGATGCGTACGACTTCGGCCTATGCATTCCCCTTGATGTGAACACAAAAAAAATATATAAAAAATGTACAGTCCTTTAAAATAAAGCTCGATGCAATATTTATTTTACTAAGATCTAAAAAACAGTCGATTTTATCGCAAATTCCGAATTAGTGAAGCACGAAATAGTGAGTTTTACTGTAGTTATAAATAAGACTTTAGGTATGCAAAAAATAAATATTTCTATTTAAATAAATTTATGAATAAACAATCAGCCTCGGTTCTGTAGAAGTAACGTGCTTACCCCTGAATCCGACAGTTGCGACTTCAAATCCTGAGGTGACAGTCTTCAAGTTGTACGGCAGTTGAGGAATTTCAAGTCCCAATTAGAGCCTTTCTACAAAATTCCCCGGTAATAATATATTAGGTAGCCGTAGAGATGACAGACTTACACCTGTCTCTCTGTCCTCTATAGAAAAATAAGCGTAACTAAATTCACCTTGGGTAATGAAACCACCACCAGCAGAATCCCTATACTCCCTGCACGAAGCCACAAGGATTCAACGACTTATAATAAACAAATAGGTATTATGAAAATTGGAAATATGGCAGTATTCGGTTTTATCTGTTAAGTAATTTTTGTTTCACTCCTTTTATGTATTTATGTTTAATATTTGTTACTTTCTTTTTTAGTTAATCAAATTATACACTCATATTTCTTTGTCTCTCCTCTTTCTTCTCTTTGATATATTTGAAACTGTACCCGAGCACGAGCAGTCTTGCTCATTCGGGTGTATTACTAAATTACAATTTACAATTTACAATTTATTACTCCAAAGTACACGAAAAATATATACAAAAGTTGATACACCCCCCGAAGAAGCAGAGCTTGTGTTCGGGGGTGGTTCAGTTATATATTAGAAATACTTATACTAAACAATTACTTTTAAAAAATGCATAATTTGGAGAAGTATGACAAAATGTTATGTATGAAAGGTTAGAACATGTTCTATTTACAATACAAAGGTACGAAGCAATACAACAATAATACATAACAATTTATTTGTTCAAATTTTAGTAAATGTTAATAATTCTTGAGAAGATATAGCCTTTTTTTAAACAGTAGTTGTAGTTACTTTTGAAATTTGAAAATTGTTTTATTTTACTTGTATAAATATATATGATAAATTTGGTAATTACTTGGCTTGGTGTTGCTTTGCTGTTGTTACTGCCTTATTATACGACAGCCATAGGAATAATTAATTTAAGGAAAATTGCAACAGCCGTAGAGGGCTGAACAAAAACAGAATCGGTAGGATATTTCACCCTCGGTTGTAGCCAGGCTCAAAACTATTTCATTTTTTATTATTTTCGAGATCTTGTAATGAACAAACAACACGACCCATATGAGTTTGTGATAGAAATGCGAACAGCAATGAGAATGCTGGTGTTCCACTCACTGAGTGTAACGTTATAATCCCAGCACAAAAATAGGTGACCTAGTAACGTAAAAACCGTGAAATTCAGTGGGATTTAGTGTGTCATGGTTTGAGCGGGAGCCAAGTCTTCTTGTGGTATTAAAATAATAACAAAAAAGTTAGTCTCTAGGGTATACGAATTAAAAACTAGTACATCCTCCCTGTTTACATTTAAGTAATATAACCTCGAGCTAGTTTATCGCAAGGGAAATCATAATAGGCCTACTGGTATTATTGTCCCGAGGTTGTTTTCTAATGATGCCTTACGTGTCCAATAACTAGTTGACGTTTTTGCGATCCGAGGAAGGATATTACAAGCGAAACAATCGTGATTGGTCTATATCCGAGAAATTGCGAAACGTTATTGGCTAATATCAAATTAAATTGTTAGTTTATTATATTCTCCCAGTCATAGGCGTAACCAGGCCGACCAAATGGGGGGGTTATAACATCCGCGGGTCTGGGGGATTGGAATACCCCCCAGGGAGAGGGGGGTCCTCCCCCGGAAAATTTTAAAAATGAAGATGCAAAATAACGAGTTTTAAGCTTCCGGGGGTCCTCCCCCGGAAAATTTTAAAAATTAAGACGCAAAATAACGAGTTTTAAGCTTCCGGGGTCCTCCCCCGGAAAATTTTAAAAATGAAGATGCAAAATAACGAGTTTTAAGCCCTCCCCCGGAAAATTTAAAAAATTAAGACGCAAAATAACGAGTTTTAAGCTTCCCACGCTTTATACTTGTATTAAGTAATTTATGGGCAGACTTAAAAAAATTATACAATTTTGCTTTTTTTAATCAATGGGGGGGGGGGGGTTCAAACCCCCAAAACCCCCCCCTCGGTACGCCTATGCTCCCAGTATTGTATTTATCTCTTGTAATATGACTTAAACCTGGTTGAGTGCGAGGAAAAAACTATTATTATTATTATTATTATTATTATTATTATTATTATTATTATTGGTATTATTATCATTATGATATAATAGCGATTTATCAGTACCAACGCCCTGTTAAAAAAAAACCGTATTTTACGGACCATAAGACGCTCCGCACCGTAAGACACACTTTAATTTTAGGATGGAAATTTAAATGAAAAGAAATTTAGTGTGATTCTAAACGAAACATTTTGAAGGGAATAATATACTTCATTGCATAAACAATGGAATCAGTGTAAATCACTTCTAACTTCAAATCTTCAATGTACGAAAATCTCTTCTGTACAGGTGGCACCAAAGACTGAAAATACTTTTACACCCTCTAACCCTCAATTCAGCATACGGTAAGTGTAACGGGACAAGGCTGTTTGGAGGTCATTGCCTTCATTTAAACCACCCGGCGGAAACAACTCCTTTCGTATAAAAGAACTCAACATTCCTTTCTTTTCGCATTGTATGCCTGGCTGCCAGTTACCCTCATTTTATGATTGTGACAAGTGAAGTGATATACAGTCTGTGCTAAAATTTGTGACTGTCTTATCATATACAACACCTTGTGTACAACTATATTATTCCGGTAATATTTACCATAATTTTAATTTTTTTAGTGTTCTTCGGACCATTAGACGCACCCAACTTTTAAGGCTATGTTTTCAAGGAAAAAGTGCGTAAAATACGGTAATTATCTAGAAAGGCAACGTAGTTCTCAAGTTCTAATGTTCCCAGAATATTTACCATAATTTTAATTTTTTTAGTGTTCTTCGGACCATTAGACGCACCCAACTTTTAAGGCTATGTTTTCAAGGAAAAAGTGCGTAAAATACGGTAATTATCTAGAAAGGCAACGTAGTTCTCAAGTTCTAATGTTCCCAGAATTCTTCCATTTTGTGTGGTTGAATGTGTTGTAATTAGTGTTACTACTATAACTTGTATGCTGCGCGGATGGTAAGGTGTATAAGTAAATCATATATTTCTGTCTGTAGGCTACGTGCCAAACTAATAACACCGTGTTACAGAATTCTGAAGGTGCAATTATTGTGGTCTTGAGAGTGTAGAAGAGGTAAAGCGAAGGGGTGAAGAGTATCTCCAATTGGATCAATATAAGGAAGTGAACGGTGACCGTGAAAACAACTAACAATACTGTCCCAACGATAGGTAATATTAAGTCTAGTCACGTAGAGAATGATATTTCCTCCCTGAACAAGAACTTCATATGGTGGCATCAGGAAGTAAGGTGTACGTCGGAAACCTCAAGAGGATGGACATTTTATAAAACATTCGTGAGATGCATGTTGTATGGTTCTTCATTACATACGAGTAGTCAAGTTATCAATTTATAATAGTAGCCTAATATATTCGTAATTACGAGGGTCATTCAATAATTAAAGAGACAAGCTGACCTGGAGAAAAAACAGTTTATTTTTACAAAACAATACTTTTCCTACTTTTCAACATAATCCCCGTCAAAATTTATGCACTTGTCCCAACTGGTTACTAGCTTTTTTATACCGGCTGCAAAGAACTCTTTGTCTTGGTGTCGGAGACAATTTCCCACAAATTTCTTGACATCCTCGTTATCCTGGAACTTCGTCCCATGTAATGACACCTTCAGTGGACCAAACAAATGGAAATCAGAGAGAGGAAGTTGCAACTTCAACAGGCCAGCCAGAACGGTGATCGTCAGTCACTGATTCTGGACCACTTTTGAACTGTTCTACCCACCTGTAAAAGTTTCCACGGTTCATACAACTTTCACCATACACTTCAGTCATTCTAGAGTATATATTAGCTGGTTTTTCACCTTCGGCAATCAAAAAACTAATCACAGAACGTTGTTCAACCAATGTGGAATTTTCAAGAAGACCCGACATCGTTAAACTTAATTTTAAGGTTATAAACAGAGCAATGCTGATCCATCAGCTGATTAGAACTCATCCCAGTGATGATAACTTAAAATCCTAAATGTATCAAACTTCTACTACCAACCGTCTTTTCCCCAGACCAATTTGTCTCTTTAATTTTTGAATGACCCTCGTAAATAGAAAAATGCAATAGACTTCGTCATAGTAAGATCTTAATGCCAACGTATAAACAAACATATCGTCTAAAAGAAACATTAAGAAACACGCTAAAAGTTGATATTTTGTTTTAAAAAATTCGTCATATTATAAAATTATATTCTTTACATTGGCATATAGTAGCTCCGATAAACCTGTGGCAGCTGGAAATTTGATCAAATTAGTAAGACTCTGCACAAGGTGATTTTTTGTCGGTTTTGTGAGGATAGCGTATGGTATTCAAATGTAAGTCTATTTCTAGTTTTATAGAATTGTACTAATAAAAAGTCTGACTTTGGTTTCACACAGCACACCATCGTGCATACATAAATTAACTACGATTAGAATGTTGGCGGTTACAAATATCGTTACATAGAGAGGTCTACAATGGGGAGTTGCTGGATAATTAGTGAGTAACCTGACTGCCTTCCACTGGAGCTTACCCTACAATAAGAGGCCACACGCTTTGAAAATATGCAAAATAGGCCGTTCTAACACAGGGCTGTGTCCCTCAAATTTGTAATCAGAAATAGCATTCTGGAAGCCTACGATTAACGTAATTGCACTGGGTATGGTACACTTTAATTCCAATTTTATTTTAAATTTTGATTCTTGACCTCTTGTACTTTGCAATAAAGTAAATTATTTAAATTTTCATGCATTATTTTTGTCAACAGGATCCTTAGATATATGCTACTAAAGTTAAAAACTTAAAACTGCTCTACTGAAAAAAATTAATGAAATGGACTTGGAACAGTTTGATTCTGGACCATCGATTTATCATAGGTATTCCCACGAGAGTTTAGGAGTTTACCGATAGATAGATTCCATTTAAAAAAATGTAACGAATTATATAAATAATAATTACTTTCGTACTTTGTTAAATAAAAACAAAACTAACAGCTGCGAGATCACGGCATACTATGAATCAACCATCCATGAATCGATTCGAGTTACCATGTTGTGACCAATGCTACCAATGATGAATATAAGACATAGTTAACCTCATTCAGGTAAGGTAATAGCAGGACAGAATAAAAGCACACGAACTGACTTACTCCGGTTTGAAACTGTATTTTTAATCAATGTACATTTATATTATTTCAATTTCCAAGCAAGTTATATTAAATAAAATGTTTTTTATTGTGTTCACAGGCAAGCAGGTTGATAACTACATTTCCAGTAACGAACTGACGTTCCATCAGATAAAATAGCATCCTCATATTAATAGTAAGCATTTTATAAGATAATAGATCGTGACTGGTCTATATCCGAGGAATTGCTAAACGTAATTGGCCAATATCAAACACGTGGCGTATTAATGGAATATTCTGCACAAAAGTATATCCTAAACATTATGTTTAGTAATACTCTATATTCTATGTATGAACTTGTGACATCTTTGTATTTGAATAGTTATATTGAGAACAGCTGGTGTTTAGCTAGCGTGTGCTTGTGTTGTCGGCTATAACGCAATTTAAAGAGCACATGCAACTATGATGGATATGGCTTCCATGTCATAACATTACGCAACATGCTACTTGGTTTGCGTATTAATGTAGATACATTCCTCGCTGAACACAGCGTGGGTGCCTTAAAATAGCCGGCTTAATGAACAACATGGGATATAACTTTAGCATCCTACATCTTTAATATCATTACGTCGTAATTACCAGGGATGGGTACTGATTCAAAGAATATTTTCCAAATTTTGGTTTGCTACTTTATTTGAGTTTTATCAGCACCGGTTGCACTGCAAAAAGAGTAAGAACTAAGTACTGTGTTTGATTTAAGTAAGATTACATTCATCTTACTATCCTTTGTCATTCGGATGGTACTTTAAAAATTATTGTGAATTAAACTAACCCTCTCAGAACTAAAAGTATATAAGCAACCTCCAGCTAAAATCATCAATGGGTCATAAGTTTGAAATAAACTTGGATAATTTTAGTAGAATAGCTGGATTGCAATGATGAGATTTCTTACACGATGGTAATTTCGAGGGTCGTAAAGAAAGTGAAGAAGGATTGCCCATCACGCTCGGCGCCGGTCCCCCACCATCATGATCGCATGCGCGCTAGATAGCTCCTTACCCCACCTCAGTATGAGTCGAGTTTCGTTGCTGTGAGGTCGTTCCTGTTTGTTCTACAACGTATCCAAATGGCCGCGCCAATTAAAAATCCCCCCAAATGTGAAGTGCGTAGTGTGATACGTTTTTTGAATGCACGAAATGTTCGGCTAGTCTAAATTTTTAGGCAAATAACGCAAATGTATGGTGATAACTAGACTTCGGATTTTAGGTAAAAACCTATTTTAATCCTTAAGTGATATATGGACGAAAACTTGTATATGCATGTTTCATAAGTGACTATGCCTAAAACTGATACTTTTATAGGACTTAAAACAGCATATTTTTACGTTAGAGCCTAATATTGCCTTTTTTGCTTGTTTTTCCTCTGAAGTTCAAAATAAGTCATATTTTATTATAAATTCTAGCATTTATTTTCAGTTCATACTAAATTTTTAGCTCGGAATGTGCAGTACATGACACATTTGTGACGTGGTTAAGTAGTAAGGAATGTTTCGTCCTCAGTAGAAAAATTCCTTGGAACACCCAAAAAAATGTAGTGTTTTTCTCCCGACTCCCATATAAGAAAAACGCAGTCCTCTGAATCACTGAGGGATACAAGGGGTTGTATATGCTAGTATGATATGCGTAGCTTCTGGGCGCAAGGATTAGGTTTTCACTGTTACGGTAGTAATACAGACCCTAGTGCCCTAATAGCTCTATATCATTCTGTGTACCATAGGTCTATATCTGTGTTTTATCATGATTATTGATTATTGGTGACTTCAATAAATATAATATTCTGCATTGCAATTGAGATATTTCAGAAAATTGGCAACTTAATGATTTTATAAGAGACTACCTTACGATTTTTAGAACCTATTTTACAATTTTTAGAGCCTATTTTAGGTACCTAAAACAGCATTTTAGCGACCTAAAAGTCCGAAGTCTAGTGATAACGCAATGAACGAGTCTTCAATTAGGAAATGGTGCATACTGTTTTATCAAGGAAGAAAAAGTGTGCAAGACGAAGGCCGGAGTAGGAGGCCATCACTCGTTATGGATGAGTTGAACGCAAATGTTGATACTTTTCACTTTGGACATCCTACATGAATTTCCGAAGCTAAAGGACATTTTGGGTGGAAAAGAATTCCCAACCGATGAAGACCTCAAAGCGGCAGTGACATCCTGGTTCAGGTCTTTGGCAGTAGAAGAGTATAATATCGGCATTGAAAAACTGGTTCCACATTACAATAAATACCTTGACAGCAATGACAATTACGTTGAGAAATAGAGAAGGTATCTTTGTAAATAAAGTGTTGTGTTGATATCTTTCGTTATTATTTAATTATGCCAAATCGGTCTTTACTATCTGGTCGACCCTCGAATCTTAAAATTAAATATTAGTCTACTAATGTTATATTTCTGATTGTATAAAAACATTTAGGCCACCCAAATGTACGTCGGTTGCAGTGAAAGAGTAAATATTTTCGGTAACGCTGTTCACTCTGGCGTAATTAGCTTTATTCCAGCCCAAGGATTCATCGATGAAAATGCCCGTTATTCAAACAGAGAATATTATTAATATTATTAAATAGTAACCAGACAAGCTACACTGAATTATAATGCATGATGAATTTATTCTAAATATTAACATTTTTGTCACCAAGAATTCATATAAAGAAAGCCGCAAAGCATTAATAGCCAAAACAAACGTGAAATTTTGGAAAAAGAACCAACATAATTATGACCACATTAACAATGATAATACCCTGTTTTCGCCGTACGGCCTCCAAATAATTGATAAGAATATTACACAAAAAACTACCGGTTGGACTAAATCACTACACTATCCTCGCGTTGAGCTGTAACGTATTCATTCACCACTGTACTCCACATTGATACAGAAATGTCTGTGTATGTCAACAGCCAAGCTCGAGAACAAAATGCCGTACAGATAAATTATATTTTTGAGATAGATGTTTTCTGGAAATGTGACACTAAGATTAGCGTCGACTTTCCCTTACTTTCAATACCACTTTATATTAAGAAAATTTCACATTTCATTATTTTACCGAAAACATCTTTAAAAACATTGTTTAAATTTGATGCAAGAGATGCTTACAGAATTGCATTCAATACCAAAACTTTTGTTTGAGACAGTTTACAAAAAAAAAAAAACTCTGAAGTTATAGCCTAAGCCAGCATCATTTGTAAAAAAACTCATGCTCTAAGGTTGAATTCCACAAGGCAAGAGTGTAATCCTCAATTTCATTCCTCTCGCTCACCCACCCCTTCACGCACCTGCACTTGGTTACCTCTACACCTGAATCGCGATTCTGGATTTCGCCTGTAGGTATCGCATGGTAAAATCTAAATTTTCGTCTGAACAAACTAACTACGTGTGGAGGTTAGAATGCACCAACTTCAAGAAAAAGAACACGTCCTATGAACTTATGTGGCTAGATATCGATAGCTTAATTCACGAAAATCATTATAGAAGCATTTTCTTTGTAAATACGGTTCAAAACATTGCATAATGGTTAGTTCTCAATGTACACATTTACAAGAATATGTCACTTTCAAAATGGTTGCCATAAAGTGCACAGCGAGTCTACTTCGGTCTACACTCCCTCCAACCGTACTCGCAACCAGACCCATACTCGGCTTAGGAGTCAATTTGGAACCGCACTTGTTAACGTCACTTCCGAGTGCAGACGCACTAGTGTGCCTTTCAACGCATTTGGAATCGGGCCTAAGTCTTGCTTGGCGAAAAATAGGCGTAAGGAAAAATAACTGTAATATGATATTCTTGTAATATGATCTCTTATTCTGTAACAGAATTCATCCACCTTTTGAAAATAAAAAAGTTATTTGAGTGTATTATTTCATTCTTTATTTTTAATATGTTAAATTTTTGTTTTCATATTAATTTCACATGGTGATCGCATAGAAACTTTAGTGCATGTTATGTGCTCTAGAGCCACTGAAGGGTCTTTTTGAGAGAAATATCCGTCACACATCACGTTACAGTGATATTGTGTGTGGTAACATGGCAAAACAGTAACAAAGTTCAATAAATATACGCTACCTAACTAAAGCTGACTTTCACCGGTCTCTAGACAACATTTGCTATTAATCTGTAACAGTCAAAATTATATGTCTGTCTGTCTGGAACCCTATAGCTTCTATGTTGGGGCGAAGGGGGCTCAAAGTGGAGGTTTCTGTTACCTATATGAATTTTGTTACGTTTATTTTCCGAGAGAGGGCAGAGGGACAAGTGGAAAGCCCATCGCCTCTCAATCCCTCTCAGGAAACTAAGGTATTTCATGGACGTGAAAGGACCGAGAAATTTTGTCCAGAGGCTCTAATTTAGGCTTGGAGTTCTTTTACGTGCCGTAAATGTACGACACGGACCCCCCTCATAATGATATAGTCTACCAAAAATCTCTCAAGATAGAATCTTGTTACGGTAAACTTACCGAACAGCTATAGAGATAGAGATATAAAAGAAATGTCGTATACTTTTCAATGACTTGTAACAAAGAATTATTCACACGTATCGCGACAGAAAACTTTCCAGACTCTATATCCGACTTCTTTACCCAGACAGAGCAAACTATGTGTACGAAGTTTCCTTCTGGTTACTGACCTCTGTTTATACGAGGCAATTTATTCTTCCCACCACGTCTTTTAAGTTCGAGTTGTGACCAAGAGACTGTGGTTTTTTATTGCATTGAGGCAGATCTCATATTAGATGGATTCTGTGAAAATACGTGTAGCGAAACACAAAATCAAGGAAGCGAATTTAACATCTTATCAAGCTTAAACTACCCTTTAAAATGAAACATGATGTTTTCCTGTGCTGCAGGTATGCCGTCTAGACTTCTATTGTAGATGTATCCATCGTAGTTCTCCATCTTGATAGCAAGTTTATCTTTAGTTTTAAGACTGTCTGCAAGATAACCTGAAAATGAAACTATATAGGGAACTTACAGTTCATTCACTTTACGCGATAAACTATTTAAGTTATCTAAACATTGTAATATTTAGTGTGTGTCAGGTAAGTTAAGATAGGATAAATGGCATACTGCAGAATACATCGTCATTTCGTAGTGCAGGGATCGCCAACTCCCCAACTTATGGATCTACTTCATAAACCCAACATAAGTCAAACCAAGGTCAAAGACTAAAAAATAAATTTACACATAACAAGTATAGATTAATTTATTACAATATACTGACAAAAATGTTTATTATATTATGAAATAATTTTCAGGAAGGTTTGCTCTGTTGGCAGGCTGTACTGACACAATTGTGAATACTCTTAATTAGTTAATTAAAAATATGACACTCACTCTCATCTACAAATTCTTTAATATTGGGTGAATAGTTAGTCAGAGCCATTCTAATGCAATTGCAGCATGTTCATTAGTGAGCCTGTTTGTGAACTTTTTTTTTATCAACTTCGTGCTAAAAAATGAGGACTCACATACAGTGTGTCCCACGCAAAAGTTGGCCAATGACGCGGGTTCATGCGGCGCGGCGGGCACAGCTCCAACTCCCGAGCGATCGGGTGAAATATCTACGCTAATGAAGACGCGATCGGTGTTATGATTCATGTTCTCACATTTACAGTTGGAATTACAATGAAAATAACCACGTACCTCATCATAAGAGATGTTGGAAATGTCCTCCTCTTGCATCTACACAACACTGGAACCTTTTTAAGAAATTTTCTTTCACGCGCATAAGTTCAGCTTCCGAGATAGAATTAATTTCTCTTCTGATATTGTCTTTAAGTTCTTCTAATGTATGTGGGTTTGATCTAATTTCTGTTCAGTAAGTACGCGCCGCTTGGTTCCTCGTTTACTATCGAGAATCGAACCCGTTTCCCGAAGTTTGCTTACAACTTTCGCACGGCTTCTCTGCTTGGAGGACGTACACCTGGGAATTTTGCTAAAAACCGAGTCTTGCGTCCTTGCAAGATGATGTAATCACATACGAATCGTACATAAATATCCTTTGTTCTATTGTATACGTAGGCCTATGTCGTGGCAACAACACATGACACTAGCTGAAGGAATACTGACTTGCTTTGACACAGTCAAGGTCATGGAAGATATTTAACCCGTACGGGGAGTTGACTTATACGCTTAATTTTTCAAGTTACTCCATAAATAATATTCACATACTGTTAGAAGAACTTAAAGACAATATCACATAGGCCTATCACAAGAGAAATGAACTCTGTCTCGGAAGCTGAACTTAAGCGCGTGAAAGAAAATTTTCCCAAAATGGTGTCAGTGTTGTGTGGATGCGAGAGGAGAACATTTCCAGCATCTCTTATGATGAGGTACGTGGTTATTTTCATTGTAATTTCAACTGTAAATGTGAGAACATGAATCATAACACCGATCGCGGCTTCATTAGCGTAGATATTTCACCAGATCGCTCGGGAGTTGGAGCTGTGCCCGCCGCGCCGCAGGAACCCGCGTCATTGGCCAACTCTTGCGTGGGACACACTGTATACATGTAAAACGTCATCACTCGAAGATCAATACGAAACAAAACAGAGTACTTTTCCTTGGAAACAGCTGGCCAAAGAGATTTTGAGCTTCAGATAGGCTTTAAAGGCAGGTCACTTTGAAAATAAGTAATTTCCATTTCTGCTTCTTCGTTAACGTGCTGCATAATACACGTCAAAAATTCAACTTCAATGCTCATAAAAGGTGTTACGATAGACTGTGCCAGAAGTTATATTTTCTTTTAATCCTGAAAGCGTTTCTGAAATTGATCCCTCAGAGTTGACAGAATTTCCATATTATTTTTGCCACAGTATAATTGTACAGAATCCCGTTTTTAAGCCTGTCTTTCAAACAAGGAAACTGTTTGACGCCTTCAGTTGGGAACTGAGTTCATTAGTTTTTATTAACAAGATATTAATAAAATAAAAAAAAAACACAACCACCATTACACAACAGTCGGCTCACAGTATAGTACACTCAATCTTATTAAGTCAAATCCGACAGTAAACATAGGAAAGCTTTCCACGAGCCACACAAAATATCCCTGCGAAGTACCCGTATCTCTCGACCCCTGTTGTAGCGCTTATTCTTCAGACCAATTCCCAATAGCACCAGTTTTTCATCTTGCTAGTTACTTCCAGATCGTGAACGTAAAAGATACATTATATGGTAAAGATGAAAAAGTAAAAACTGGTAATGTACGGAAAGCCTAATAGAACTATAAAGGCAGTCATGATTTATATTATCGTAACTACGGGACAACTAAGGTTAGCCGGTACCTAAGGCTTATGAAGAAATTTTATATGCAAGAAGCACCGATGTCAGCAACAGATTTACTGAAAATAAGATTCCAGAACGGATAGCGAAAATTCGGAAAGAGAGAAAAGAAATATTAAAAGAATCTAGAATTGTTGAATTAACTAAAAAATTTCAATGTGAAAGATACGCGTTTTCTAGATTAACCGATAATAAGATACTTGAATTTATTATAAAATATTTAGCCGCGTTTTATGTTGGAAATTTTATACATATTGATGGGATGTCAAAGGCGTTCTGTGAACTTTGGCAAAAGAACTTTGCCAACACGAGATAGCCTATTTGAATTATACGTGTGGTTTGGTAAAGAAAGAGGGATGGATAGGGATATAATATTAGATGATCTAAGAACATTGGGGTATTATTTCCACAATATCAGAGAAGAAAGACTCCACAAGGAAAGAGTAAGAAGAAACTACAAGTTATGAAAGACAAGGATAGGCACTATTAATGTTAATGTTAATTGTAGTGGGACACTGGAGCAATACTTTGTAAGCAAAGGTGGCCCATTTGTTGATATATATGTTGTTTGTGAACTGCTGAATATTTAAATAAATTTTAAAAAAATATGCAAGAAGTTGAGAACTTTCTCTTTAACCCAAATAAAAAATAACTATATTACATTATTAACTATTTAAATTTTTAATTGACATTTTTTTAAAGATTTCAATTAAACTGCTGTTTAAAAATTCATTCAAAATATCTCTGATGTTCTCATGAAGGTAAAATCAGATTAAAAAGATGTAAAAAAAAAACAGTTAAAATATCTGCCCTGCAGGAGGACGGATTTCTTTTAGAGATGACTGTAGAACGTGCATCTCAGCGGACTGTATGCATAGATAATTAGGGCTTATTAAAATCAAAATGCACGCCATACATTCGAATAGAAAATAAAATAATAGGTTTACAAGAAAACAAAAACCATAGGCGATGTAACACGACACTGAATTCTTCTTAAGCACAATCACTCACTAATTCTTGTTTGATGTCTTGACGATCTTCTAAAGCTGAGATGATTGAATCCGCCCAATAAAAAACCTTGTTGGTTTCAATACAGATTTATTTAAAATTCCAGAGGACCACTCGACTTCATACGTCGAGAACTTGTAATTATTAATTAAGCATATACATATAGCAATTGTATGCTATAAAATTGATTTACAGTTAATCTTGAAATGTCTTTTAATCTCAAGTCACAAACGCAATACTAATGTCAATAAATTAATTTGCGTTGTGTAGCATCAAAGCAATATTCAAATATTTATGAATGTTAAAATCTTTTAAACACTCACTTGTGAAATAACTCCTTCTTGTAACGAATATCACTACAGGAAATAATCCTGAAGTCCAATCAAGTAATATTAAAGCTAGTAGATAAGCTTAGCAGCGACGTAGAAGAAATTCACCATTTTGCGGCGAATAATAATTAGAACTGCTTCTGTGCAGATAAAATTAATGTTGATAATTCCTTGAATCGTTGTAAACAGATTCCAAGACGAATAAGTATTATAGCTGCTGCTAGCTGCATCCAGAGAGAATTGAAAATCCTTTCAGAGGATTACACAATAGACGACGAAGGAAGAAGAATGAAGAAGTAAGTTTTGAATTGAAAACAATGACTTGTAACAATACTAAAGAATCAATCCCATTGGACGAAGATAACAACGATTAGGCAATTAAAAGACAAAAGATTGTATTTTGACAATAAATACTAGAAGGCCGTGAGAAAAATTAACATTGAATAAAATCTTACCAAGGCCGAAAAAAGACAAGAATAATTATTAAAAGATTATTATAGAAGGCCAAGAAAATAAAAAACTACATCAAATCCCAAGTATCAAACATAACTGAACATATTGCCCGCGATTATTCCACTTGTGGAATAATCTAACTAGAATGCGAAGTTATGTTTGACCTTGAGAAAGACAAAAAAGACAAAAAACACAAAACAAATATTGATAAAATAACAATAACTAAGAATACATTAGGTACCTAGAAGACAAAGACTAACTATCAGTCTTCTGAGTCATGGATAGGTAAAGGTGCCAATTTAACAATTGGCCTCTTAAATAAACCTGAGGGGGTACGAACAGTAACCACCCTGACAAGGGAATCAGGACCAGGATGAACCTTTTCAATAACACCCATAATCCATCTCAGAGGAGGAACGTTGTCTTCCATTACTAAGACTGGAGTGCCTATTGACACATTAGGCATAGTTCTAGTCCATTTAGACTTCCTTTGAAGCGAATGGAGATAATCAGATGACCATCTCTTCCAAATACAGGTCACTAAATGATTGAGATTGTTCCAACGGGAACGGAGAGTATACCCGCCAGAAAGATCTGGACTAGGCAAAGATATAATAGCCTTTCCAATGAGGAAATGGCCAGGAGTAATAAAAGTAGAGTCATTGACGTCCTCGTACAGGGTGGTAAGAGGGCGTGAATTCAATAGAGACTCTATCTGAATGAGAAGAGTAGACATCTCTTCATAGTCAAAATTAAAAGAAGGTGCCATCCTATTAAGATGAATTTTCATCGAACGAACAGCAGCTTCATGAAGACCTCCCATATGTGGCGAATGAGGAGGTAGGAAATTCCATATAATACGTAGTTGAGAAGTGGCATCCTGAATAATAGATTGATAATCATAAGATTGAAGTAGCTTGACAAGATTCTGTAAGTCAACCTTAGCGCCTATGAAATTACTACCATTATCAGACGAAATGGAAGCAGGATTGTCTTTAGAAATAACATGCGACCAAGAATCAATAGAAGTAGTTTGTTGGATGCCAGCAACTCTATTCACTGAAGCATCGAACACTACCCTCAACTTAGTGGTAGTGCTGGATGGCTTAAATACAGGGTGATGAGGAATTACATATTCGTACTTAGCAGTACAATCCTCAATAGCAGGTTCCATATGACCCAGTTCTTCATATTCAGACATAAACTTGCAATTCTCTAAATTGAGAGAGGGATTAGAAGATACTCGCTTCTCCAAAGAATGAAACTTTTTTAAAGCTTGGGCTTTAGTAGTACCCAAAGTCTCTGGGTCAATTCGAAAGGGAAGCTTCACAATATACCTCCCATCAGAATCTCTCTGAGTAGTGTCTAAGAAATGCTTCTCACAGAAGGACTCGTCAGGAAAAGGAGCACAATTAGAAACCTTCTCTAACTCCCAAAATTTAGTGAGTTGATTACTAATATCTTCATCAGAAGTTAGGAGGGCTGAATAATTGGCATAAGTTTCCCCAGAATTAGCAGGTTCGAATATGGGAGACTCATTCTGATTGAATCGCTTCTCGCAATGAGTCAAATGAGTATGAGGACGTTGGGGAGAAGGAGGCAAATTGCCTGATAGATACCAGCCTAGCCTGGAATTCTGAATGGTGGGATAGTTGGGGGCAGATATCTGACCAGGAGCTATGATTTGGGAAAAGATTTCAACTCCCAAGAGCAGTTCAACATATTTAGGTTTATTAAACTGCAGATCAGCTAATTGCAGATTGGGGGGAATATTCCATCCCTGAATGTCAATTGAGTGTTTTGGAAACTTGGATGTGGAGATTTTTGGGATAACAATAGCCTCAGTATCATAGTGCCAAGGAGTGGTACGAGATTTAAGTGATATCGATGCAAGCCTTTGTGTGCTTACATTAGTGGATAGTACACCAGCCAGCGTAGTGCGACGAGGTAAAGTAGACAAGCCTAACTGTTTAAATAACTTCTTACTGATTAGGTTACAGTCAGAACCGCTATCTAGAAGCGCTGTAGTCTCTACAGCACGACCATTTATGTCAAGAATTACCACAGTGGCCGTGGGAAGCAGACATTTCTGCTGTGATTTTCCAGAGGACATTACATTGACTGTATTTTCTGCCGGCGAATTATTAGAAGCAGGATTGTGCAAATAATTACTGTGTTTTGCGTTGCAAATACTGCAACGAAAGTCACTACAATTGGATTCATGGCCGTTTGCGCCAAGGCAAACACGACAACAATTGTGATCTTTCACAAATTGATCACGATGCACAAATTTCATTGTCTTGAACTTGTCACAGCGATAGAGAGGATGTTGC
Organism: Ectobius pallidus; assembly: GCA_964059195.1. Classification (NCBI taxonomy): domain Eukaryota; kingdom Metazoa; phylum Arthropoda; class Insecta; order Blattodea; family Ectobiidae; genus Ectobius; species Ectobius pallidus. Next base: position 99,213,223 of record CAXKWD010000007.1, read on the forward strand.
GCATTATGACAACAAATACAATTGTTTCTCGTGGGCTGATGCTTGACCTTAGCTTTGGTAGTGAGAGCAGAAGCAGGCGCAGAATTAGCAGACTGACTACGCAAGGCTGCCTCCGTCATCTGCAACACCCTGACTCTCGACTCCAAAAAGCTAAACAAATCTTCGAGTTTAGGGAGCCTACCAAGTTTAATTGAGGACTCCCAATCCTTGATTAGACTCACAGGGAGCTTGTCCACAATTATACGTGAAATGATGAGGTCAGACAAGGAAACCTCAGTATTCAAAGCGTGCAGAGCATGCACGGTGCTTACAAAATGGTCCAAGTAGCGTTGAAGCGACTCTGCGGAAGACCCTACTATGGAGGGTGCAGAGAATAAATGATCTAAGTGCGTATTTGCAATCAAACGATCATTGTCAAACCTTTCTGCTAAGGTTTTCCAAGCTACTTCGAAAGTAGCAGATGAAACGGGAATATTTTGTATAACAATCATCACATCAGGTGACAAACATGATTTCAGATATTGGAATTTATCCATATCTGAAATGTGGCTGTGATTTATGATGAGGGATGTAAAAGTATCCCTGAACTCAATCCAATTCCTAGGATCGCCGGAAAATTGAGGTAATTTTAATTCCGGTAGCTTGGGCAAATTAGGGAGATGAGAGTCGAGCGATGAACGCTGACTAATCGATTGAGATTGTTCAGACTCATACAATAACTTGTTGTCGAGAATGAGTGAATCAATAAATAAGAAGGCAGCAGCATATTCAGTTTGAATATGCTGTTCTAGCTGCTCAGCCTCCTGATCCGAAACATCAAAGAATTGAGGACTTTCATCCCTATATCTATCCATAAGCCTTTGAAGTTCGGAACGATGGAACAAAGCCTTACGGTATGAGAGTTTATCTTGAATCTCAAATTCATGTATAGTTTGAAATGTATTGAAGAGCTGAACCCTTAACCGTTCAAAACTAGCAAGAGCCTTAGCTTTAGCCTCGGCGGCAATAGCTTTAGCTTCGGCCCTTTCTTGCTCGGCAATAGCCTTAGCCTCAGCTTCTTTGCGTTCGGCTATAGCCCTAGCCTCGGCTTCTTTGCGCTCAGCCTTAGCTGCGGCTTCGGCCTCTTTGCGCTCAGCAATAGCTTTATTGAAAGAAGTAATCTGTTTATTATAATATTGAGTAGCTCGATCGATAACTTCCTCTACTTCTAATCTGTAAGCTTCTTCATGTTCAGAGTAAGCTAGCTCGTCTATTTCAGATTGAACTTTATCATATTCATTTTCAAACTGATCTAGTTTAATTTTAAAGTTCAAGAAGTCTTGGTAAGATCCTTCATCATTAATAACTGAATTAAGGATATTATTAGCCTTACGTGTGATCTTCGCCTTTATGGGAGTACGCTTAGCCTTAAGGGACTTTAAAACAGCCTCAGGATTATCCATGATGTGATATTCGCAATTAATTGTCCAAAAAATCACAATACTTCACTTATTGAAGTTGGGAACCTGAGCTAAGTCTAAGGTCAATTGTTGCCCGCATTCGGGTCAAAACACATGATAAGTGTAACTGGTTTTACAAAGGTAAGTACAAGCGTGTAAATACAAATACCCTTGAAAACATTCACTGAAATCAGCTGTTGAAAATGGCCTCACACGTGTAAAACACGGAGGCGAAGCACTAAAATTAGCTTGAATGATAAAGATGTAGTAATATTTACTACGCTCAAACTGACCTAAATGGTCAGGAGAAGAACAATGTGCTTCAATAGTCAATAATATAGTTAAATATAGTGCTCAAACAGCAATATCTGGAGCACCAACAGCTTTAAAGAATGAACTTACATTGAATAAGTCCGGGCGGAATGAAAAAATAGTGTCGTTTACAATAAGTCTGTTACAATAGAGGTTCCATCCGGCCCGGAAAGGTACCAAAAATGTAGAACGTGCATCTCAGCGGACTGTATGCATAGATAATTAGGGCTGATTAAAATCAAAATGCACGCCATACATTCGAATAGAAAATAAAATAATAGGTTTACAAGAAAACAAAAACCATAGGCGATGTAACACGACACTGAATTCTTCTTAAGCACAATCACTCACTAATTCTTGTTTGATGTCTTGACGATCTTCTAAAGCTGAGATGATTGAATCCGCCCAATAAAAAACCTTGTTGGTTTCAATACAGATTTATTTAAAATTCCAGAGGACCACTCGACTTGATACGTCGAGAACTTGTAATTATTAATTAAGCATATACATATAGCAATTGTATGCTATAAAATTGATTTACAGTTAATCTTGAAATGTCTTTTAATCTCAAGTCACAAACGCAATACTAATGTCAATAAATTAATTTGCGTTGTGTAGCATCAAAGCAATATTCAAATATTTATGAATGTTAAAATCTTTTAAACACTCACTTGTGAAATAACTCCTTCTTGTAACGAATATCACTACAGGAAATAATCCTGAAGTCCAATCAAGTAATATTAAAGCTAGTAGATAAGCTTAGCAGCGACGTAGAAGAAATTCACCATTTTGCGGCGAATAATAATTAGAACTGCTTCTGTGCAGATAAAATTAATGTTGATAATTCCTTGAATCGTTGTAAACAGATTCCAAGACGAATAAGTATTATTAACTGCTGCTAGCTGCATCCAGAGAGAATTGAAAATCCTTTCAGAGGATTACACAATAGACGAAGAAAGAAGAAGAATGAAGAAGTAAGTTTTGAATTGAAAACAATGACTTGTAACAATACTAAAGAATCAATCCCATTGGACGAAGATAAAAACGATTAGGCAATTAAAAGACAAAAGATTGTATTTTGACAATAAAAATAATAATTACTAGAAGGCCGTGAGAAAAATTACATTGAATAAAAATCTTACCAAGGCCGAAAAAAGACAAGAATAATATTGAAAGATTATTATAGAAGGCCAAGAAAATAAAAAACACCATCAAATCTCAAGTATCAAACATAACTGAACAATGACAATTTCTAAAAAATTGAATTCTTTTTAATTTTTTAAAATATAAAATTACATTAACTACAGGTTTTTGAACACACAATGAAGGGCTACATAAAAGTTTAATGGAATCCTCTTTTAAATTGCAGAAGGTATGATTTAAATAGTTTTGGAAAATACTTTTTTTAAGAAAATGAACGTATCCTAAAGATTGTATTGCAAAACTTATATAAAAAATATTTCAAGTATAAAGCTAAATAAGAACTAACATCTTGAGTAGTGGATTAAGCAAATTACTGTAAGTTAAAAACAGATTTAAATTTGTGATAAAGGCCAACATTATTAATTCATGTACTTCTATTAATTGATGGGAAGGGAACTTCTATTAATTGATGATCTTTCAATGAACCCCGAAGATGTAATTTTTACACAAATCAACATCATGATTGCCCGATGATTGACGTATCCATAAACCTTGCTGCCTAGCCTACATGTGTAGGAATAAGTCAAATAGTCACCGAAATTAATTTCATAGGTATGTAGAAAATTTAGGAAATTAAACACTTCAAGTTCCTTAGTATTAGAAATGACAGAGGAAACTCGAATCCGAAGAATGAAACGCACACCGTCTGCAAATCAATATTGTCATATAGGCTATATGCTATGGGCATATATAGGACTATGTTGAATTTTTATATGGTACAATAACCTGTATTTGCAAGTGTTGCTTCCTACAACATAAATTCCTTATAGGCTAAATATCAACAGGATTATGTTGAATTTCTAGAATCATTCCTTCCCATAACCTTGCTTAAGGAAAAAGAAAAACTTGGTAATAATAATAGTTTAATAATAATAATAATAATAATAATTTATTCACCATTGAGCAATACTGAGATTGCTATACGTTACTTACACAAGACTGTAAATACATTGAGTAGTAAAGATTTATTAAGGACAGTGTTGGGTGAAACTTGTAGTCCATTTTCTGCATTTTTAAAGCTACATGGGTCAATTTGATTCTTCGCACACAAACTCACGGATGATGTTGTGGAGAAGCTTCATGATTGTCAGTTTATTAGTTTTTGAATCATTAAAAAGTAATTATTATTGAAAATTTTGCGTATTTAAAATGAAATTTGTCACACAACTTTTTTTTTTTTTTTTTTTAATTTTACTTTATTGAGCATGCGCGAGGTGTAGGTTTACTGGTGGAACTAAGTTATAATTAGGGTTCGGATGTTTATGACCTAAAAAAGTGGAATATATGATCTTAAAATGACTAAATATGACCCAAAATTCCTAAATATGACCATAAAAAAACGTAATTTCTGTAAATAAATGTTCCAATTTAAAACGTTTTGTGACACTAAATTATTACATCACATTAATTAAATCGCATAATTACTTTTTAACAATTTTACAGGTGATATACAATTTTACTTGTAAAGAACTTAATGTTTCCAGATACCACTGCAGATGTGAACTGAAAATCTTGTAAAAACATGTCTATTGGAAGTTGTTAACAACAAGCAGAAAGAAATATTTGTGCTATTACTTGTTATTGTTCCTTCACATTTCAGTTATAGTAAAACCAAAATATTCGTGACTCTTTTTCGAAAAAAAAAGTCGACAATTTAGTGCACATAGATTACTGCATAATTGTGCACTTTTACCGATTTTGTAACTGAAATATGACGATAAATTACAAATATGACCGAAATGTAACCAAGACCATGAAAATGACCAAAATATAACTTTATATGCAAACAGTCTGATTAGGATAATAAATGTGCAATTCATGTTTAATTTATGTTTGCGGCGAGAATGGAGGTCAGGATAAAAATACGACATTTCATTAACATCCGAACCCTAGTTATAACAGTAAGCAGGATTCCTTCTTTATTGTTATTCATGCATTCGGTTTGTACGCATTTAGAGAATTAAGTAGAGGAATGGAAATCAGAATTTGTACGCGGTCCACACTCTATATGCAATTTCAACTACTTTAAATTAAGAAATAAGGAAAAACGTGCGGCTGCATTGGAATTTGTTTCGAAGGAAATTGGTGTAATTACTTACGAAATCAGTTTCATGAAAGTACTTACAGAACCTAATACTTCAAGTAAACTAGCTTAAATTTAATGGCCGACGGCGATTTGAGAACTATTAACGAACTGAACGAAATTAAGTTCCATGCACTTCAAACGTGTTAGTAACCACAGTATCAGCGAGTCTAAAAACCAATTTTCCTGCGTGTCGCCAGTAACTGGGTCACCAGGACTCCATTTTAGATTACGTATATAAGAAAATGCATTAAGGTAGAGGTTCTGTGATATGCTAAAGGGGAAGAGAGGTTCGTTATAAAAGGAGCGAACGGATGAGGTGCAATGTGTTCGTATAATTCCTTAGCAGCAAAACAAATAAGCTTTGTTCTGCTCCAGTTTGTATTCCTCTTCTTCCTGCCTCTTCTTCCCTTATCCTCAGGATAGACGTAATAATTCTTAACCTCATGAACAAGTAGAATCTCTCTCTGTCCAGAGAACATTTTAAGATTCGTAGTATCGTTATACACGAAACAAGGAAAGGAAATGAATACATCTCCAAGAAAAATCGCTGAGTGATATAAAGGTAGCCTATAAAGAGCGGTCCTGGGTTCCAAACGCGAGGCAGGCGGGCAGGGTCGCTCCCAACCTGCTTCCCCTCCCTTTCAAGGGGACTGATCCTATCCTATCCTCTCCTAAAGTACAATGATTGAACATCTAAAAATAGATGAGAATACTATATCATTCTTTGCACACGTTCTAACGGTTCTTCAAAATGGGGTGAAATAGTATGTCAAAGTTATGTCATAATTAATTAATGACCCACATAATGAATTCATGTTATGTTGGTTGGTTGGTAAAGAGTTATTTAACGACGGGGATGTACTTAAACTTATGCCTGTGACCGTCACTGGTGTGCTGGAATTTTGTCCCGCAGGAGTTCCTTTACATGTCAGTAAATCTACTGACATGGACCAGTCACATTTATGCACACATAAATGCCATCGACCTGGGCCGGGAACAAACCCGCCACCCAGGCCGACAAATTCATGTTATGTGAATATAATATGTTGTTAAAGAAGAGGAGAGAATAGCAGTATGGCTGGTATTAAATTTCCTATTCTCAAGGTACTCGCAGTGGCGTCTTCTTACAGACAAGCAGAGGCTTTTTTTTCTACATATCCTCGTATATTTAACTTGTTTTTAGCAATGAAACGGTACTGACGTGCGACTTCAGTCGCAGAAGTGTATTTCAGGATGGAGATAAATTATTATATATCTCTTGATATTACATGAGAATATTTAGGAGAAAAAATTATTTTGACACCGGATTCGAGACAAAGCATTAGATGAATATTAACTCACTAGAATAAGTTTAGCAGTTTTCTTTTAAATTCCAGTTGAGGATACTAATTAGAATGAAATTACAAAATATAATGCGCCTCGGCCGGACTAGTCCTTCGTGAATTTTCACTGTAATAAATTGACGATTTTTAGAAATACCATCCACTGTAATAAATTGATTATACTTTATATTATTCACCATATGGGAACCTACAAGACAATATGGTATTCACGGGATATATTTACGGGCAAGTGTGGATTGGTCTGCTCCATAAAGATCATAATACCCATATCCAATGACACTTATGTTTGTTTTGATATAAAGTTAAAATTTATTTCAGGTATCATCAAATACATTTGATACAATATTTTTATCACAATGTACTCTACATTACGCAAAACAGACAAAAACATTAGGTATAAGTAAATTATAAATAGGCCTATAAAGAAGAAAATTATAAATATAATGAAGGAAATTTAAATATAATATAACTATTGTATAGTATAGTATAGTATAACTAGAGTCAATAATTGAGCATCACTGTGAGTAAAATTTTGAAATCCTAAAAAAGCCAGTTGCAGTGATCATATCAAAATGATTGAAGGAATCAGAAAAAAAAAAGGTGGTACAAGTGACAACTGAAGCAAATTTAATTTCGTATGATGAAATTGCTTTCAGTTATGTGGAGAGCTCAGAATTGTTTAATTTCTTAAATAGAACAAAACTAAAAATTAATAAAACAAATTAAATGCACTCTTTTCATGAACTCTTCACATAACTGAACTTCTACTGTTGTCATTAACTGCTTTTTTCTGGGTCATAATATTAATATATTTATAACATGTTATAGCATGATTAATGATAAGTACGGTATCTGAAATTAGCAATTTTAAATTTGAGTTAGAATACCCATCTTTTTTCGATAATAAGTTACGCAACAGACTCCAGAAACGGGTAATTTGAGATGATGAAGGATATTGATACAGTGAATGACTTGAGTTATTACTAAAGGAAATATATGTCACGGAAAGACCAAATATATATATATATATATATATATATCAGTTATGTATAAAAAGGTCTTATTATAAACCATGATTCCAAATTCTCATTAAATCGCAGTCACGCTATTTGAATTTTAAGTCCTTCACTCGACGCAGATAGCCACAACTGTTAATTATAACTACATTACCGCAACTTGCACGTATCATGATTAAACCGAATATCCCCTAGCATGTAGACCAATAATGACGATGCTGAACAGGTGTTAACAACATCAGCTTGAGCTCAGATGAGATACTCATGTATTGTTTCAGAATTTTGGAGATAATATTCAACTTGCTTGATGTAAGTTACGTCAATATAATTGCAGCCTTCTAGTTTTTGGTACCAAAATTTAAATTCTTTCCATGTGAATAGATACGGACATGTAACGAACTATTTTCAGGGCGTAATATGAGCCATCGAAGATTCTATTGTAATGTATTGTAATGTATTAATAATCAGCGCCGAGAAAGCCTTAAGTCTTATCATATAGGCTACTATGGTATGTTTAAAAATCCTAAAGTACACTGTTAATTCTAATAATTGCATTTGGAAGTTAAGCATTATCTTAATTATTAAAAAAATAAGTTCAGTGATCTGAGATAAGTACCTTGAAAGTGTATTTCAGGAGTTTAAAAAAGTAAGACAGAACATTTTCTCCTCTGGTTAATAACTGATCAGAGAAGAAAACGTCCTACCTTTACTTTACATACAATTAGTGTATGTTATGTTTTAAAGTGAATGTTTAGTAACAAATAAATAGGTAACAAACATATATTTAAGACGTATACTATTTTTATCATTACATGAAAATATCACAGGGTTTATAAACATATTTAATTTGTTTTATAAATGTCTCAAATGCCATAATTTTTTCTTGTTGAAATAATGAAACAGACAAGAGAAATATTTTCGGTCCGCTATCTTTTGTAATATTTTTGTTTGTTAGTGTAGATAAATAATCATCTGAGCAACAAACAAAATGCCAAAATCTTTGAAATTACTATATTAGGTTATATTAAAAAAATCGCGATTCGTGCTCTTAATATTCCTTACTTAATATTCCCAAATCTATCATTCGTTTATAGGCCTACTAAGTTAACTAAAAATTGTACAGATAAATTATAGTGGAAAACAACACAAAAGAGTTAATCATTCTTGCGAAGATGCAAATTATTGATGAATATGACGCATTTTACACGAAAATGGTGCAATCATATTCTTCTCATTACTTATCATCCATATTCTACGGGGGTCACATGATTCTGATAAATCGAAGTGAATTGACACTGAAAGGAAAGAACAAGGCTGCTATCTTTAACATGTTTTATACTCGTATCAGATAGTCATGTTTTCAACAGGTGTTTTTCCTTCTGAAGGAAAACAACACTACCATTTTATTTTCTTGGTTGCACCTGTGGAAGCAAATTATTCTAGCTATCGGATGATAGAATATGTATGAGGTCTTCCTTACCATTGTGGCTCGTAAACTACAGAGCGAGAGCTATTAATAAGCAATGGATTTTTTCTCAAGGAATTGAAATGTTTTAACGATGTTTACTAATAAATTACACCTAGTATTTTAACACAAACTTATTTCAGAAACGCTTGACAATCTTTTGTTTTCTTTTTATCATGTTTAAGATCGTCTATCATAGCAGGTAGAGAATCTTCTAACCGATATTTGTGCAGTCCATTTCAACAACTAAAAATAGTGAGAAACTTTTACACAGACGCCGCGCGTTTAATATTGACCGATAACGTTTAGCACTTCCTCGAAAACAGACCAATCACGATCGTTTATCTGATAATGTGATTTCTCGGATCGCAAAGATGCAATTTTATATGATAAAACGTCAGCTCGTTACTGGACATGTAAGGAATCAACGTGCGGTGGTTAATACGTCACATGTTGCCGCTGAACAGAATGAAAACACAATGTTTTATACAACAGATGTAACTTGATTCGAAATTGAATTAATTTAAATGTCCATTGATTAAAACCACAATTTCGATTCGGCGAAAGCCGATGTGCTTTTATAGCGTTTTGATGTAAGGAATTATGACGGCACTCTCCATGTTGCGGTTTGCACTATTGATAGCATTAGAAACTCAGATCGATTCATCGAATCGATTTATGGACTATTCATTTATGACAGAATACTGTGAACAAAGTAAGAAAAAAATCATTATATACAAAATCCGTTACATTTTATTCACGGAATAGTCTTCATAAATTTTACACGAGATTACGAATTTCATTAGAAACATCGATACACTCGTAACCTCATTGTATTACCTATTATGAAAACGTCATGATCCAATATAAGAACGAGTTAAACATTGTTAGGGGTATGAAATCAATTAGAGGTATTTAAGAAGTGGCGAGCTTTTCGCTTAAAAGTGGTGAAATAGATGGAGTGATGTGAGCTACATTATTATGGGTATAATAGCATTTCGGAGCCTTAGAGAATATGTCCTTATTGTGGGTCGACAAGCAGTGAAGTTGCTACAGTGGCCAGACCAACAGTTTAAGGTAGAATCCAAACCTTGGCGGACCTCTCGTATGCATCACACAACATGGATTATGGGTAGTGAAGTAGTCATAAAAGCTAGGATTACTTAACCCGATGTTAAGCTTCAAGTGGTATAACTCTAGTCCAAAGGAGTTTAGCTGTTCTATACTCCTTTCTCCTACTCTGAACACAATATATCCTATGGAAAAATGCTACAGTATCACTGAATACTCACTCCTTACACACAAAAGATATCCCTTTCATAAGTGACTTACGAAAGTTGTATTTGTAATTTTAACTTACATTTGAGGATTTAAACATCCCGAAAAATTAACAATGTTTTAAAAAATAAAATCAGGTAAATTCATACAACAAAATGACAGATGAATTAATAGCCACTTTTCAGAAGCTATTGAGTTATAGAACACGGATTCTTGAGAAAGTTTAATAAGCATAAGGAATAAGTGGGATAACTAGGTAGAATATGAACAGAACAAATTTATAACAAATTCATCAAGGCAACAATAGGCCTATTCCTCTATTTTTGTCTAAACATCTGAAGCCGTAGAAAATACGAAGTCAAAAAATTTCAAAGCTGATTGTGGAAAGGAAAACTGAAAATTCGAACTTTTGGAATTTTCCAATCTGTTATAGGCTATAAGTTTGTCAAATTTAAAGTTTCTACCTCATCTGGAACTGAGTAAACATCAATGTTACGAAGTGTATGATCTTGACTGTCTTACTACATGTGAAGGGCAGCAAGATAATCCAACCCGTTTTTTGATACTTATGAGACAGCTAGAAACAACAAATTTTGCAGGCTCATGGCTGTTGCTTGTGCCAATATTCCAGCAAAATGTTACGATTCTATCTGTCCTATAAGTTTGTCAAAAATTACATAATGGGTGGAAAATTTACAAAATTTACTTAAAATGAAGAAATCTTACACAATCTAAGGTATAACCGATGGAGATACGACAAAAAGTCAAAAAGACCAAACTTGAAGATCTCTCAGAATTCGTTACTGCTGCCGGTTTTTTTTTATACGACTTACCGTTTACCTATTATAAGCCTCCAAAGTTCTGCACCATAAAGTTGTGTCTGCTATTATGAATGCTTTTTTGGGGATAAAAAATTTAAAATCGGAAATATTTTGAATATTTCCTCCGGTTACAAGCTATAACCCATACGTATAACAAAGTTCTACTTTATGGGTCATCTAAAAATGGACAAACAATTATGACATTGAATGAGTTAGCCATGCGGCTAATCACACCGAGGAATTAAACAAGTAATGTTGTCAAAAGTTTACAAAAGTTTATAGGCCTACAACATTTGGTGGTTCTGTTTTTGTATTGAACTATACTAATACATTATTCACATTGGCTGAATTGACTGTGAATTTTGAATAATTGAAATTAGTCTGACTTGAACTTATTCGTATTGTGACTTGACCTATTCTTAAATTGTATGTACCTTCCGAATAAATGAAACCTGATTTTACTTGACTTACGAGGGAAGATTAAAATTGGGGTTTTTCGGTGGAAAACGAATTAAAATTGGTCTAGGATCAAAATTTACAACTTGCATAGCTGAAATCTAATTAGATGCTTGGCTTAGTTATGAAGCAGACTTTTAGAAGTCTAAAGGAACATATGTAAAAGAACTGGGCACATTCCAAAAGATTCGAGTGATCTCTGCATAAACTATTAAAATGAATATTCCTGTGTAGATTAAAAGTGATCTTTTCAGTGAGGCAAGCCTGAAAATGTTTACTAGTACAGTCAGAAGACTGTTAATAAATCCGGAAGTATCGTTCACTAAATATATGTACGTAGGATACAAGTTTTTAAGTGACAGTGTGCATAGTAGTGCGAATAAGTATTTGGAATCTTTTTCTTCTACGACAACTTTTAATTTTACGAAAACTAACATTTTAAGTAGTTTTTCTACGTTGATGAACTATGTATAGTAAAATTAAATGCTGTACAATGATTACATAATTTCGCAAGTTACGTTTAAACAGTGGTGAAATTGTGTAATTTATCACTTCTTTTAGTACACAATATCATAATTTTGTACAATGAATGAATAAAGGAATGTAATAAACCGTTATTCCTTTTTCAAAGTGTGTAAAGGTAATAGGCGTAGCACAACATAAAACTATGCAGACTGCTTAAGAACCTTCTTTGTTATGCATAAAATGCAACCTTCTCAGCAACTCAAATTAACTCGTCTTCTTGGCTTTGTACAGTACGTAATACTTTTGATTTCCTTTCAGATAACAAAGGGGCTGCATTTTTTAACAGTTTTGCTCATTTCGTTACGAGTAGCATTTTGCCTTCCTGTTCTTCATAAGGCATGACTGCTTATGTCATATAATTATACCTCTCGCTGTCTTGCACTGTTATTCTGTTTAAAGTTATAAAAGATTCACAGATTGGAAACATCCGTAAACGTTATGGATGATTAACAACATAAATAAGAATTCAATTCACATTTTGTACTTGAAAAGAGTTACGTAGCTATAAACCCCAGTTCCGTGCTCTGCTGACCCTCTTCTTGTGGCAACCTTGAAAGAGGACGGTTATTCCGTTCTGGTATTTCATACGCTATTGATTTCTATGAGACTAGAAGTTCTAGTACAGTCCTGTGCAGTTAACTTTGCCCGTCTCTCTGGCAACTTGCACTATCCCATAATTCTTTCATTCGGAAGGGAACTGGAGGAGCTGTTGAATACATTTTCCTATATTTTTACATGTACAAAAAAAGTTTTTCTATGCTTCTATCAAATACTAATTTTCTTTGCACCAATTAATAAACAAATGTTGATGATTTGATACCAGCCCACAGAAATAAATTAACATATTCTGTTTTAATACGAAAAAGCAAGAAAGAAGAATATCGAAAAAGAAAATGTTCTATGAATATCGCTGTTATGTACACTTATTAAAAATATTATTAAACCTACATTCTTAAAACTTATCCCTAAATAAAGTCAATAACATACCGAATTTTACGGACTATACGACGCTCCGGACCATAAGACGCACCTTGATTTTAGGATGGAAATTTAAGGGAAAAGAAATCTAATATGATTATAAATTTTAAAGGAGATAATGTACTTCATTGCATAAGCAAATTATAACCTTCTACAACGGAATCAGTGTAAATCACTTCTAACTTAAAACCTGCGTTGTACGAAAATCTCTTCTGTACAAATGGCATCGCGTAAAATTTAACAATTGAACTGATTTCTCATGAAATACTGAAAATACCTTTACACCCTGTGACCATCAATTTAGCATAAGGTACGGGACAAGGCTATTTAGAGCTCATGCCCTTCATTTAAACCTCCCGGCGGAGACATAATTATGGTGTTCCGGCAGTATTTACAATTTTTAAAATATCTTTTTTAGTGTACTTCGGACCATTACACGCACCCAACTTTCATAGCTCTGTTTTCAAGGTAAAAAGGTGCGTCTTATCGTCCGTAAAATACGGTAATTGTTTAACAAAATGAGCGGAGTAAAACTCGCATATATTCAATTAATATTCAGGCTGAAAAATTCCTACGTCTTTAATTTGTTTTATAAAAACAACACATGTGGTTCTACATTTTCACTACATTAAATCAATATTGAAGATAATATTCATCTAGAAAATTCTGATTTATGGAGCACCTTTTATCGGAATGCTACCTTATTTTTCACTTCTCTTAGCGGATGAACTCATGCGCGTTCAGCTGGAGTAACTTTACTTATCCAATCGTGTTCAATTAAACCTAGTTACAGTTATTGCGTCTCAACAGTGGATGCATCACACGATGTTAGCAGCCACTTGTTAGATACTAGGAGGTGCCCGTGGCTTCGCCACGATAATTCTTTTAAAAATTAAAAATTAAGAGTATAATAATTATTAAAGCATTATAAGAGTACATTCCACGACATGAAAGCGCCCCCTGGGAAAACTATATCAGAATCGATTATGCAGTTCCAAAGAACCTGTGAACACATAATACGTATTGTTTCTCAGCTGTTTATTGACATGAATATGATGTGAATTTTATTTTATCAATGCAGTGTAATTTTCAGAAATTATATAATGTTTCAAGGGAAGGAATGGTTTGTTTGGATTATTATTATCAACGATAATTCAAGAGATAAAACCATCAATATTTTACAGCTGTTGTCCCCGGCTTCGCCCGCCATTATTCATTGACTCCAGGATTTTTAAGAAAATTACACTGGTAGATTATTAAAAATGTTTGTGGTTCAGAGCTATGAAAATTGTAAGTAAAAATAAAATTAGAATATTTGTTCATTGTGTTCATTTCACTTAGGCCTTATATAATAAAGAAACGGGTTTCCTTCCTAATTTTGTAGTCGTCATGAAAGTTTAGACTGCGAGAGACGAACATCCCCGAGTATACCCGATGTCTCACGAAGCGGGCGAGCAAGCACGCTATTTAGGGCCGTTGAATTGTATAAGAGTAGATTAAAGGGGGAAATACGATCAAACGCAGGCTTCATATATTTTAATGAGTGACATCGAGACTCCTAGACTCAAATCATTCCAAAAGAACCTGTGCTGAAGGTAGAATAGGCTAATGACAGATAGGCTAATGACATCTATATCCAGACTGCGAGGTCTGAAGTTGATGCTTTAATGATTGAAATTCCGCATTCAAACAACAGAATGACGAGCGACGGTTTAAACCCTAAACTTAATATGCCTGAGGCTAATAGATACTCTTCGAAAAAATTATGTATCCCTTATTACTGATTTAATTTGTGGAGTCTCAAGGATATACCGTTTAAGTTAGTGATATCGTGTCTACATAAGTGTTGAATATTGCGGAGGGTGCTGCAGAATTCCACGGTGTCTTTGTGTTAGCGCACCAGATTTTCGAAGGGTACTAGAAAGTAGATGGTTCTTACGGTCACTCAGCGACTTGTGCAGTGTTACTTAGGCCTGTAATCGTCGTAAGTGTGCCGGAATTTTATCCGGAGGAGCTTCTTTACCTAGGCCTACATGTAAATGATAGACCTGTTGCATTTACGCACACTTAATGTCACTGTCCTGAGCTGGGATGAAACTCGAGATCGTAGAATCAGAGAGCCAGTGCCAACCTTTCCGCCCAAGTCCACTGTTAGTTAAGTATAGGCTAATCGGATCGCTTTGATGTGCAGAATTTGAGATGAAAAGAAGTGTCTTTTGTAACCCAGTGCCAATTTGCCTAACAAGGAAATAAGGAAGACTAAGCTAGAGTCTTTGAAACATAGGCTCAAATCTTGCCGACTCTTCCCCATCGCAGTGATCCATTAATACGAGAGATGTGCATAAATCACGGTAACTATTTTAGGTAGATTTCGAAGAAAAATCTACCTATTGCAATGGATACCATGTCATGATTTTCGAAAAATTCTTTCATATCTTTACGTTTCATGCTCCCCTAAGTACGAAACCACCGCCAGTTCAAAAAGAAATTTTGTGATATATATATATCTTTACACGATAGCGGCCGTAATTTTGAAGATATTTGAACCAAATTTTAATATGTTATTTCTAGGCCCAATAGTTCGGACAAGTTCGTTAATGGGCAAAATTGGCCCAAGGGGGTGGTCGGGGGAGGGGGCTGAAATTTTTAAAAATGTATATCTCGGCCCCTATGAAGTATAGAGGGAAACTTTGTTTGAATAAATTAGAGTACTCCCTATGGAGTTCACAGTGACACCAACGATTCGGGGGTTCGAGTGAGGGTAGGGGTGGGGGTGGGGGATGAAAATTCGAAACTTTTGAAACCACGTCTTGTGGGGTATCGTTGAAAAGCTCTTGATGAGAACTCTACAAATCAATAAATAGTTTCTTGATAGCTCTCATATGACGCGAGATTTTAATGTTTGAAAATAATAACACTTAAAAGAATTATTATAATATCATAATTTTGTCTTGTTTAGCGGCTTTGCTAATTTTATTCATTGCTGATCTTGCGCACGGCCTCCCAGAATATTATATCCTATTCTTGTTGTCAAAACAAATGATTGTAGGCTCTTCCTCTTTACTGCAGGTGTGCCATGCCAAGGCTAAAAAAGAAGAGTGCTGCGCAGCGATAATAAATTAAACCAAAAGCACTTTGAAATCTACCTCAGCCTGTAGGCCTGCCTAAAGGGATTTTTTTCTTTTGAAAATGTGGGATCATTTTAAAATTTTGAAATATACAATTGAAAGGGCAGGGTATGCAATGTGCGTATAATGCAGATTATGGGTACTAGATCTAGGGTAGTGAAGGACACAGACACCCATAAACATCCTTACGCGACTGCATCGTGCCACTCTAATGTATTACAGTAGTTGGACGCATGAAAGCACACATTCCCATTCCATGATCCCTTAAAGATCAGTACGCATGGGCATTATTCCCAAAAGCTTCCATTATCTTTTTTTGGTATTCTCTGGCATTTCTTCCTCGGATAGTGACTACTGTAATTAAGACGTATGAATGCTGTTCACGTCTTGTTATATCCATTCTGCACGGCGGCTGACTCATAACTAAATTACCATCGCTTCTATTCCTATAACTTTACTTCACAATGCTACCAAATGATGTTTCCATTACTAGACATGCCACACTCGCCCGTGACATACAACCTTTCACGGTACCTTCGCCTTACTTTGAGAAAGAAAAATAGTTGCCATAGTTGTAAATTTATCCATAATTTTTTCATGTTATGTATCACATCACATCCTGGGTTTAATACCACAGCTTATGTCGAAAAAAATACATTGATTGTAGTAGGTAGAAGACAACATTGCAAGAGGAGAAAATGTTTCAAGTTTTTCTGTGCAGAGCATCTAGTAAACTCTGTCCAGAATGTGTAAATCAAATTCAGACATATTGTGGCCGTCTGAATTAAATGTATTGGACATAGATATATTGTTGAAAAATAAAATTTTCTTCGTTTTTCTTATCAAATTGGGTTTATTTGGGATCATTCCAGAACCCTAAGTTAGGGTTAGTGTCAATTTCTATATAGCTGAGAATTCACGGTTAAATATAGGTATCAGTTAATTTAATTAATTATTGACTTCTTAACTGGTAATAGTGTTATTTTTTTACATAAATGTGTAATCCTAAATCCCCATCCATTACTATCGTAAAATGATAAATCCATTCCATTTTACAAACAAAAATACCACCTAGAATCGATAGAAATAATTGGCCTCGTGGTAGGTCCTCGTGGAATTGTGCTTTCGTTTTTTATGAAATTTTGGTAACAATTTGATCTCCCTAAATGCAAACGAACCGCTCCAAGTAATAATAATACGCCGTTCGACAAACATTTTGAGATCCCATTTTATAAGTTGTAATAATTCCATCTTATAATATTTTTCAATTGTATTAAGATACCCTATATTGACAAGGTAATCTACAAGTTAATTTCTGTTTTAAAAAATGTATTGTTTTGTATATTTTGTTCGCAGTGGCAACTTGCAAATGCAGGAAGTCGTTATACATCTCTCTCTCACTCACTCTCTCTCTCTCTCTCTCTCTCTGAGAGAGAGAGAGAGAGAGAGAGAGAGGCTTTGTCCTGACTGAATGAATGAATGACTGACTGACTGACTGACTGACTGACTGACTGACTGACTGACTGACTGACTGACTGACTGACTGACTGACTGACTTAATGACAGAGAATCAACGCAGAGCCTAAACTATAATAGGTACGGACTTGGAATTTTGACAGTACCTTCGTTTCATAACGTAAGCTTAAAGTGCTCACTAGAAAGGATTTTGAAAATTTGTTATTTTAAATGCCAAAAATCAAATGTTTTTGATTATACTTAATCCTTTTTTACACAGAATTATCAAATCAAAATCACAGTTGACATGGCAACATATTGTTGCCAGTGTTCTCAGATGAATTTGGAAATAAATGAAATGTGACTTTCACAAATTAGAAAATCTATCAATATAATTCATGTTGTAAATAAATATTAAAGAGTGAACTCCACGAAAATAATGCAGTCACATAACTTTCTCTACCCTGGACATAAAGAAAACAATACGAGGTATGGTAATATGTATATTATTATATCGCAGGTTTTTGGGGACAGAAGTATGAAAGTGATATTGCATTTCTGTTTAATTTCATCCCCAAAACGGTTTTATGGAAACATGAGAGAAATAAATATTCCTTAAAGACAATAAAATTTTATGTTACCGGAATTTATGTTTCTTTTTATTTGAACCCCTACCAGGCTTGCTGTGTACAAGCGATGGGATGCAAAATTCTACATCCTCTATGAGCCATTAAAAGCTACATCAAGCGTGTTCTGAGAAAATAGTTTGAGTGTGATAAGTCGTTCTTCCTATTTCAAGTTCTAAATACCTATATAAGGACCATATATATATATATATATATATATATATATATCCAATACGATATATATATATATATATGATATTTCTAGATCTGAAGGTCGCGGATTAAACCCGGCCGCTGTCCATGGATTTTTCAGGACGTAAAAATACTGGGCACGGAGTCCACTGGGAGGGATTTTAAGCTAGGGGGACGTGTCGTAGATTTACGGGACGTAAAATAACTCCAAGCCTAAATTAGAGTCTCTGGACAAAATTCTTTGGCCCTTTCACGTCCAAGTAATACCTTAGTTACCCGGGGGTTGTGAGGCGATGGGCTTACCACCTGTCACTCTGCCGGGAAATAAGCGTAATAAAATTTTAAAAGGCAACAGTAACCTCCACCGGTCCTACGCTTCACTACTGTGGGAGCAATATGAAATATTATAATGGTATCGAGGTTACGTCTTTTTCATGTTTATAACCAAATTTCAATAATGACTGAGTACAACAAATCTGTGTTTCATACTCTTATACGATATTGGTCAAAATCGAAAGAAGATGTATACAGTATGTGGCATTCTTTCTTTCTTTCTTTCGAAGACGAATACAATGTAGAAGTATCATTCTATATGTAGAATTTTTCTTCTACATGATTTGTTCTGAAAAACTGGAAACATAATTATTTACCATGGTCACTGTAGGGTAGTGAGAAATTAAAGTGGACGGAGGTAGAAATGAGGAGACAGTCAACCATTAAAGTTACGGCATCGCCTGCCGGTATTACGGCGACCACTTCTCTGACACCAGAGTATTGCGTGAAGTCTAACTTAACTCGGCAGGCGCTCCGTTCAACAGGACAACCACAAAAACATTCAAATCTTTTTACTTTCTATACCTGTACCATAGGTACCATGGTAATGATAATAAGAGGAAATGTTTGTCTGTCTGTGCGCGATTATCTATAACAATAAGAGGAAGTGTTTGTCTTCCTGTTTGTCTGTGCGTGATGCCAAGCGAAATCTACTGCACGCAAAGATCTGAAATTTTAAACGTAGATGGACTGAAGGATGGCCGAACGCATCTCGAAGCCGGATTTTTTATTTTAGCTTTCGTTCGCTAGTATTATACATAAAACAACAAACCAGTTCAGCACCATAAAGTTACAGCTTGAATGGTAAATAATTTGAATAGATCCCAATAAATCAATTATTGTTGAAAAGCTGATTTAAAACAAAGACATGCCACCAGGAGTTTCTGAATATCGTGCGGGAACACGCGAGCAGCTTATCACCTGGCCCGAGCAGCGGCAGCACAGATATGGAGCAGTGATTCATAACAGCTCCGCTAATCTCGTGCTTGCCTTCCCTGCGGAACGATACGGCATATTATGTTAGACTGAACACACATAATTTTGCCCTACCCTATGTTTCTTCACAATCCAACGAATAGTAAATTGCCGCATTGTGGGATTACTCTCAGACTCTTGTAAAATCGCGTTGTTTACAAGGGAAATCTTAAATCCTAAATAAATGGAAAATATGGCCAGCTTAACTACCCTTCGAAGAATCCATATGGAAAATGTATGAAAATGTATAGGTCTAGCAGATAATGTACAAAATGTACATAGCATAATATATGAGTCGCGTCCATAAAGTAAGTTTCCCTAGGGCCGTTTACACAAACAAAACAAAATTTCATGGGAATATTTATGGAAACAGATATAGCACGTGTTCAGCTATTTTTCAACATATTCGCCACAGGAAATGAGACATTTGTCATACCGTGGGACCAACTTTTGAACACTTGTCTCGTAGAAGTCCGCTTCTCTGCCATTATCTGTCATTTATTGAGATGTAGGAAAAGATGGAAATCACTGGGAGCTGTCCGGGCTGTAAATTAATTAATTTAAGAGAGAGATAAAAATGTTAGAAATATTCCGTTAAAAATATGACAAATTAATAAAAAGAATAATAAATGTTTTAATATCAAGCAAATAAGAATCAATATCGCAAAACAAACGAAATAAGCAACAATATGCAATATGAAAACATTTTAGGCAGTTAAAATGACAGTAAAGAAAGAGAAATTCGAAAAAGGTGATACTCTGCCAGATGATTTCACATAAATGTAATTATGAAGGCTATAAAAGGCCTGATACAGTTTGATAAGAAAGCATGAATTGGGTAAAGCTAACTTATCTCATTTGGCGTAAGTGAATAACAAACATCACTTATGTGCCACTTTAAAGCTATTTTATATCGGAAGAGGTAAAATATCAAACGCCCAGAAGTTTATCGTGTGCTAACAACTCTTTGCTTCTTTGCGCTTTTCTTATCAAAGGAGTCGTCTTCGAAGTTGGCTTTGTAAAGCCACATTCGCAGAAAATAAACATAAAACAAAAGTACAGAATACAGAACTTCAAAGAAATCTGAGAGTTCTAGGTGACCACGATTATGAAAAGATAACATTTAGAGACCTTACGAGATCATCGAAATGTAAAAATGTCTTTTAACACGTCCTGTCATCTCCAATAATCATGTTCACTACCTGGATAATATTTGAGGTATATGAAGACCAAAAACGTAAGAGAACATTTGATAATATTCAATTAATGTAATGATACCAATAGCTCGGTGTTATAAAGTAGGCTATAATCAAAATTTAAAACAAAATCTAAGTACTCTGCTGGATCGAATGTAAAAATCACCGTGCATTTATGCATTGTTCCCTTTCCTGTTTCCTCTTTTGTCTGATTCCTTTTCTTCACTAATTAGTTTGCATTTACTCCAATAGAGTGCAAATTTTGTTGAAAGAAAGATGGAATTTTATAACTTTGTTGCTTAATTTGTTTCATTTCATGATGATCAATATTCTCAGACTCTCATTTTGTATTTTTTGTGTATAGATACAGTAGTTTTCAGATAAATAATAGATGAGATGTAATTGGAAAAGTTCCATTTTGCATATTTTCAGAACAATGAAAAAAATGTTTGGTAAAGAATTTGTACTCTACAGAGGTAAATTTACTATATGCCTAATGCGTTTTAATAACAATATAGCCTGTATTAGAATTGACAAAAGCAAGTTATTACTTTCGTTCAAGCTGTAGAGAAGTAAAAGGAAAATATTAGGTCATTCACTGTGAGACTGTTGTAATGGAAGAAGAGGAGAATTCTAATTTAAACAAGCATTACATTTTCTACAATGTTACAATTCCTCTGTAAACAACAACTGTTCGGTGCAACATAGAGTGGTTCCCTTTAACAGGTCTCGGTTCAATTATACTGTATAACCTATGTATCATTTATGTAATTTAATTTTTGAAATTTTCGTAATTCTAGTCAATAGACATGGGCTGTACAGGACTCTTGTATTAATATAACCAAGTTTTACATTCATAACTTTATACCCTCTTACGAAAGTAGGCATATTTTCTTATAATAAATAAGTGCTCGAAGAAAGTTTTTTTACATTAAATAAACTCTCGCTAATTCGGCCCTCAGTAGTTCGGTCTCTCAGTAATCCGGCATACATCCTGCATCTAGTCGCTCAAGCAGGAATGACGCGCCGCAACAATGTTAAGTTAATTATCGCGTGCAACAAAATGCTATATATTTGAAATTGTGGCTTCCTTTACATTTCAGTATCATGTCTTCTAAAAGGAAGCTCGTTACACAAGCACAAACTGGAAATTTTATATAAGTTGAACCGAGGTTCTTCGCAGAAAGCCATTGATACTGAGAACAATGATGGACGAGCAACTACAGTACAGTAAAACCTCTATATAACGACCATCGATGGTTCCACGAAAAAGTGGTCTCTAAGAGGGGTGGTCTCTTAATAAGGGGAATGAATTTTTATGTCTTGAAACTGAAAATACGATAGAATAAATACGGTACAATACAGTAAGCGTATTACGTAACATACAGTTCATTATTACATACTTTTACAGTATAACGGGGTAATGTTTTCCAGGAAAAGAAAGACACTTCTATTTTCCCTACATTACATTTTGCTTGGAGGACAATGAAAGAGACCCGGCCGGTATGCTTCTTAGAATCGAAAATTTCTGAAACCCCCCTCATGTCTACTGAATAACGTTTTCATAAGAAATAGAATTACCCCTCCGAGTCACTGCGATCATGTAGATAATAAAGGCATGAATTCTTAAGGGTATTGAAACAATCAGGTCAGAGGTAGTAGATTGGAATGTGTCCTGTTCACACCGCGCCCTGTACGGTACAAGCTGTTTTTGTAAGGTATTTCCCAGAACGCGAAAGGGAAAACAGCCCAAAGCATTGTTCAACGATATTCACACTTCTGTCCATCGCTCTTGTAAAAGTACTGTATTAAAAATTGAAGAACATCTTGCAGTGCCCACATCAGTATTTCTGTTCAAATGCTGATTAATGCCTACCATTTGAGTAAATATTTTTTACGATTTTGGTCGTTATAGAGGAGTTTAACGAAAATGAAACTCTGGTCGTTGGTCGGAGAGAAGGGGTGGTCGTTTAATAGGGGTACAAATAACATTGGCCTTATGGGTTTTACTGTCGGTTCCTAGAAAAATTGGTATTTAAAGGAGGTGGTCGCTAAAAAGGGGTGGTCTTTAAGACAGGTTTTACTGTATTTATTACATCAAAAATAAATATGTTATTCGAAGTAGGCAAGCCAAACGGAGAGCGAGATGCAAAAACAGAAGGTCATGCGAAAAAGTGAGAATGAAGAACTAAACGAAGCTGTTTATAGATGGTTCATACAACAGAAAACAGACAACAGACTTCAGCATATCCGGCATCCATATGTGCAAGGAATGGTCGGATTAGCTTGAGTTTAATGTAATAGATCAGCATAAGACGTTTACATTTTTATGTATGTATGTAATGTGATGTAAAGAAAGTTGTGTGAGAATTTTGTTTATAGTCTATAAGGAAATGCTATGCACGAAGGTATAAGGTTATGAATGTAAAGCACAGTAAT
Organism: Ectobius pallidus; assembly: GCA_964059195.1. Classification (NCBI taxonomy): domain Eukaryota; kingdom Metazoa; phylum Arthropoda; class Insecta; order Blattodea; family Ectobiidae; genus Ectobius; species Ectobius pallidus. The sequence goes on from CAXKWD010000007.1 coordinate 99,236,489, forward strand.
AACATCAACCCTCTACGCTCATAAGATCCATTAATGACTCTTAAATTAATCACTGCAACAATACTGATGTCCGTAAATCACGCGAGTTGAGGCTATAAAATAACCCGTGTTATTGTGCTGGAGATTTCGATCGATTTGAAAACATTCTGGAGGATAATGCGCTGACCCTCGTTCTTCTCTCAATTAACTATTTAGGATTCAACAATCTCGACATTCAGTTCGTCAGGGACCTTAGAAGCATACTAACGATATGTCTGAATAATGTTTAAAGAGATGGAATAGAGCAATAAATTCCTTCAGTAAAAGTTAGAGAATCCCCTATTAAACATATATTTTGTTGAGGGAAGATTATAGTAATGCTTTTCTATTTCGTATTCACTTTTTTAAATTGTTCAATATTTAAAGCGGAAAGGGAAAGAATCCCTAAACGATTCACTCTCAGTCCACCCTCGCGCATAAGAGCTTCTCGCTTAACATAGAAAAGGAGCAAAAATTAAATAAAACTGGGAGCATTGGAATAACGACTTGCCTTTCACAGACTATTATTATAGCTCATGAATCAATTATTAATCCGGGGTAAGGGTATGCAAAGTTTCAATCAATCATTGCTGCCTATCCCCTTTATGGAGCCAGAATGGTACTTTCTTAGGTCGTGTGGTGGACGGTAAAATGTCTGTCCGTCTGTCTGTCTGTCTATCTGTCTGTACGCGAGTTAACTCAAATACGCTTTATCGGATTTTCATGAAACTTTGTGTACATTTATAACGTCCATGGAAAAAAGTATATTCATTTTGGACCAAATCACCTTTATGTCCAAGCTTTTGACGTAAGAAGGGTGCTTAGAGCAAAAATGCTGGAAGCATTCATTCGCATACGATGAGAATTAACCTCTATTTCTCCAACATGATGTTAGCTTTCTGGGACCGCGTTCATATCGATTTTATGGTCACGTAATCTGCTCTTCACTTTTTCTCCATTACTGTATTCAATATCTCAATAAACTTTATTTTTAACATTTGGATTGCTATTAGTATCGCTTATATCCCTCTTTTAAAAATATTCTGATATATTTTCAGTTTCATTGTGTTACTATTTTATTGTTTTGAAAAATATCCTATTGAAATTTTATTATTATTATTATTATTATTATTATTATTATTATTATTATTATTAACTTATTATTATCAATATTATTATTATTATTATCATTATCATAATTATTATTATAGACAGAATAAATAAAATATTCAGTTAACAGGAAAATTTAAATTTCCATAATAATTATTGTGAACTTGACTGTAACAACCAAACGTTCATTCTTTAACACTTGATGCGTAAGATATAATAATCGTAATTTTATCTACTACAGGCCATTTAATGTTTTTTATTACACAAGACTTTTAATATCAAGACACAATCCAGTTTAAGTTATTTATACGCCTAACAATCTCAAGCATCATGGCAAAATAATTCAGATTAGATTAACCAGAATATCGGTTTCATTTTCCGTGTGCTAAATTAAGAAAACTACAATCTGAAGTATCTAATCATTAATACATGAAACAACGATTAAGGATTGCTTCAAGAAACTAATGGGATATCCAATTAATTTAAAATGCATTTCGAATATAGTGTACCCCCTAAGCATGAAGATGGCACAAGTCTATTAGTTTATGTTAATAAAAACCGGGCTCGGCTCGGGCAGATGAAAACAAGCTTGAGTCTTACAGATTGATCTCTCTCTACCCGGGCTCATCAAGTCAGTCTTTCATTGGTGTGAGTGACTGACTTGGCCTTCATTCTTTTCTAACACGTTCAGAATTTATTTTTATACCGTATATACAAGGGTTGTTTTTTTAGTTCTGGCAACTATTTTATTTCTCCATACATAGCATACGTATACGGTTCTAAGTTTTATAGGCCTTTGATGTAATCACCATAATCACTACCGTTGCGTACAACATGTTCCCAGCGACGTGGAAGTCTTTGGATCCCGTTGGCACTACCTAATCTGTTAATGGTAAGAAGAAAGTGGTTGGTTGCCTGTAAAACATTTTCAACCATATGAAAGCGAATCCCGCAAAGTGGCTCCATCTTCAGGATTAGATCAGAGTCACAGGGACTTAAATATGGAAAGTACGGAGGGTGATAGAGCACCTCCCAGCCCCAGCTCCTGCTGTATGGGCCCTAGTTTTGTCATGCAGAATGATGGGTGGATTATCCATGAAGTGTCGTCGTATTCTTTTCAGAGCTGCTCGCAAATTATTTTGCAAAGACGAGCAGTAGTACTCCGCAATAACGTTCTGACTTGAGGAAACGGTATTTTTTAAGATCACACCATCCCAAACATGTTTTACAGGGAACCGACCGCTCTCTTAGCACCATCAACAGATTAGGCAGTACCAACGGGATCCAAAGACTTCCGCAACGCTGGGAACATGTACGCAATGGTGAGGATTGCATCGAAGGCCTATAAAAGTTAGAACCATGGATGTATGCTGTATGTGGAGAAAGAAAATAGTTGTCACTACTAAAAATAAACTCTTGTGTAATCTCGATATTTCTCATGCAGTGCATAGGCTATTCATAGATGTATTCCATAATAAATTGTGTTTAAATAATGATATTACTCATGACTAGGGCCTGGATTCTTACATGTATAAGTTACTATTTTGTTCCCATGCTAGCTAACTGCGATATTTTAACATAATTATCTGTTTCATTGTCATCGCAGTCACATAGTCCGATCTTATAAAACCTAAAAGTGATTAAATAAGGTATTAGAAACAAAAAATGGCTAAAACTGCTATAAAATAACAACAATAACCACAGTAATTAATCTAATTATTATTGTTCTACTAAAAATTACTTTTAATTATCTGCCTACATTTTGCATTTTTCTCATTCTTGCCAGTATATTATTTTATAAATCAAGAAAGATATTGGGGATAATTTTAAAAAATTGCAGATAGATCTAGATGGAGTGCTAGGGGTTTCTTTAAGGGTAGGGGAAATTGATCTGATATTATTAGGAATTTATAGGCCTCCAACTGGCTCTCGATATGCCAGCCCGCATTTCTTTGAGGACCTGACAGATGTCGTTGCCAGTGTAACATCGGAAGAACCAGGGGCAGAACTCATTATTCTCGGGGACTTCAACGCAAGAGCGGGTCGCGAAAATGTGTCCTTAGGGGGTGGGGAGGGGATATAGAAGACAAGAGGCGACCAAACAGGAACAGCAGGGACAGTATTTTGAATGGGGAAGGAAGAGAATTTTTAGCATTTTGTGACGCCTTTGAATTGGAAATTGCTAACGGGAAATATGGAAGACACATGGAGGGACAACTAACTTTTATTAGCGCTAACGGGGGGAGCGTGATAGATTATATTCTTTGTAGTATGGGCTTACTGGAAAAAATTGTAGACTTTTGGGTGGGAGACAGGATCGAATCACATCATTCACCAGTGATTTTGCAGATTAAGGTAGACGTAGTATGTAAGAAGAAGGAGCGGGATGGGGGGATAACCAGGGCGAAATAGTTCACCGATATAAGTGGAAAAGTGAGAGGGAGGAACAGTTTCTGGCGAAATTAGGAGATCAACTTCAAGGGGGAAGGGTAGAATCGGCTGAGAGGCTGACAAACATTTTAAGGAGGGCAGCTAGTTTTATGACAGTACGGGGCAGAGGTAGGGGGGTAATAGGGAATGGCTGGTATGATGACGAATGTAGGAAAGCGAAGAGGCTGGCCGAAGAAGCCCTTAGGACATTTCGAAGACGTAGGGATGATGGGAATAGGTCAGAATATGTGCAGTTGAGGATCAAAAAGGTCAACTGGCAACTTAAGAAAGCAGAAGAACTGAGGAGAGTAGTAGAGAATGGGGATATGTCAGAGATATGGGGTAGTATTAAAAAATTACGGGGGAGGGGATGGATAAAGAACGAAATATCACCAGACGCATGGAGGGATCATTTTAGGGACATTTTTGGGCAGGGAGGGGCTTGGGTGGGGTTAGTTGTGGGGCCAGAAGAATTAACAGGGATTCCTAGCGTACCTGAACTGGATGGGGAAATTTTAAGGGAAGAGATTAAAAAAGCTGTTTCCTCCTTGAGGTATAACAAAGCACCAGGCTGGGATGGTCTACCATAAGAAATTTTCAAGGCGGCCACCAAAAAGGAGACATTTGTACAGATGATGCTAAGTATATTCAATGAATTATTTATGAATGGGAAATATCCGCACATTTGGGCAAAATCAATCATTCACCCTATCTATAAAAACAAAGGCGCGGTTAGATCTCCGGACTCTTACAGAGGTGTGGCTTTACTTCCTATTATGGGCAAAATTTATTGCAAAATCCTATGCGAGAGAATAAAGAGGTGGGTGGCAAGGCATGACAAAATTTCTAAATTTCAGATGGGGTTTATGGGAGGGCGTAGCACTGTAGACAGTATATTCATTCTGGACACGCTAAGACAAAAACAACTGGCAAATAAGGGAGGGAAACTTCACTGCGCTTTCGTGGACTTTCGGAAAGCATTCGATACCGTGGAGAGGGAAGCATTACGGTACAAATTATGGATGAAAGGGATGTCGGGTAGGATGATTAAGGCTCTTCAGGGTGTGTATGATAATGTGGAATTTTGTATTAAGTACGACAAAGATAGGATGTCGGATAGCGTCACCAGCTATAAAGGGGTGAAGCAGGGGTGCATATTATCCCCCTTATTGTTCAACCTGTTCATCGATGATGTAACGGATGCCATGTCAAGGGTCAATACTGACGCTCCGATGGTGGGGGAGGTAAAGATTCCAGCATTGCTCTACGCGGACGATCTGACATTATGCTCAAGTTCGGTCGAGGGACTACAGACAAGTCTAGACAACTTACAAGTGTATGCCAGAGAATGGGGGATGGTGGTAAATGCCGAAAAAACTAAAACTATGACATTTAAGAACGGGAGTGTTTACGGGAAAAGCGAAAGATGGACATATGATGGGAAAGAATTAAATAACGTGAACAATTTAGTTTACTTAGGGGTAACAATGGCTATGAATAGCAAATGGAACAAACATATAGACATAACTAAACACAGAGCTATTACGAAAGTAACGGAAACACTGAAGATAAGTAACAAGATTCCCGAGGTCTCGCTGAAATTGTTAGACACAGTGTACAACGCAGTAGTTAGATCGACAATTACGTATGGGGCAGAAATTTGGGGGTGGGGAGAACGGAAAAACTTAATCAGGTACAAAGCAACTTTCTGAAAGGGATTGCGGGCGTGGGTAGAGGGACGGCCAACTGCGGAGTTCTAAGAGAATTTGGACGCCATAGAGACTCAATTGAGTGTAAAATAAAGGCTGTAAAGTATTACTTGCGGATTCTCCATGGAGATCAATCCCTTATTAGGGCGATGTGTTGCAGAGAACAATTAGCTTGGAGAGACCAAGTATCATGGGCGGGTAGATTACGTAGGGGATTAGAGGTAATAGGAATGGGGTTCATAATTGAGAGGGGGTTTAGGAATAGGCGCAATGCATGGCGGAAAGTTCAGAAGCGTTTGAGAGATATTGACAAACAAGTGACATTAGCGGAATGCAGGAATAAAGTCACTCTGGAGATCCAAACGTTAACCAAGACAAATTGGGGAACAGAGACTTACTTGTATGGGGCAAGGAAAGATTTGGTTTAGCCTGGTTCCGTCTAGGAGCTTGGCGGGCAATTAAAATTACAAATGATGAGGGGGAGAGAATATGCCCGCTTTGTGGGGCAGGAGAAACTTCACACCATATTTTGGCAGAGTGTACTTTCACGGAAACACTGAGGCAACGGCATCTACCAGAGTCTTTCACTGCTTCTTGTAGGGGTCAGCTGTTCACATACGAACTGCTACTTAACACTAGATTTTTTGGGGGTAGGGAAATTTATGTCCAAAGTGAGGAAGCTTAGGATGGAACTGGCCGAGGGAGTGGGACCGAGGGAGTCAGGGGAGTACTCCGATGGGGTAGACGGCTGTATATAGAATAATATGTAAAATATATTTGGTTGGTGTGTTTAAGGGTATTGCTGGTGTATGTGCTACTTTTTGGGGGGAGTGTGTGTGTGTGTGTGTGTGTGGTGTTTTGTTTGCATATTTACTAGTTTTTAACTGTTTGTGTGTTTTTTAGTTTTACTTTTAGGGTACATTTTTGCTTGTGCACAGTTAAAGCATGGACAGCCTAAGGGCTCATGCAACGAATAATGTAAAAAGATAGTTTTTCTTGTTAACAATAAAAGCACTTCATTCATTCATAAGGTTAAATGTAGCATTGAGTTTAGCAATTTTGTCATTTTGTACCCCCCCTTTGTTCCGATAAAGGACATCTTAAGTGAACGAGAAACCCTGGTTTCTTTAGAAGCAAATTAAATGCATTCTTAGGAACCTTACACTTGCAGTTAATTCGCAGTGTTTGCTCCAGCGATAGAGTTTCGCAGAAAATCGTAATGTATTTATAATCTATTAATATAGTTTATATATCTGTATATAGTCCTGACTCCATACATATTACATTAACAGAAAGTCTTGAGCATCTGTGAGAGTCTCGAGCAGAACAAAAGAGCGTGTCAATAAGATTTATATTCCAGTCACGCATTTTCCAAAAGATGTTACCCGAAGCATATCGTCGATCACGTTTCCCTCAATTACTTTACTTTAAAAACTGTTTTAGTTATTTTATCGCAAATGGCTCTAACTACTCATCTGACTGACAACCAGAGGCAATGTGATCAGATCATACGTCAAGGGAACCTCAAGTCATAGCTGGACCTACCTGTTTAAATTATTTAAGAGTTGCATCCATAACGCTGAACAATTAATGGCAAGCCCTGGTCCGCAAGAAACTCATCTCAACACAATGGAAGAAGAAAACGCACTCTCGCCATAGCTTCTAAAGTAAGAAAGTGAAGTCATAAAATCGCAAGATACATATTGTGTTTCATTCGAATTTGCTATTGAAACGTGTTCATCATCAGAGGGCTATAATGAAAGACATAAATCTCCCGAGGATTTTATTTAATAACAAAGTAAACACATAAAAATCTGTAGGTTTCGGTCAATCTGTTAAGTTGTTTCTTTTTTAGAATACTCTATTTTTCAATTAATGCAGTTAACTAGAAGTCATGAACATAACAAGCTTCATCACGGTAAGAGAATCAAACAATGTAAGTATAAATATATGTAATTAGGAGGAATATGTGAAACCAGAGGCAGGATGGCCTTAGGGACGACCTCACAAATGCCTGAGACGGCATTATGGGCAGACTAAATGAATATGTGCAACCGTGTGTGCATGTCCACGGTTACCTTCTTAAATTTGCGTTTGTGTCTGTACGTATGTGTATATTTGTCTGTCTGCATGGAACACAAAAACATCTTCCATTACGCTATTAGATAAGCATTTCTGATAACAACATAATTCCATTAAAAGTAGCTGCATATGGCCCTACGCAGATACCTGATTTGTAAGAACGTTTGACCACCAGAGGAAGTGGCCCCATCTATACCCTGCATATTTCGTGCCTATTTTATCCTCTAAATTATGTAAACTAATTGAACTAAATTAGTTGTCTATTAACATAATTAATTACTGTTATATAATATCACTACGAATTAGTTAGGGATTGGTTATATAATTAATTTTAGACGAACTGGGTAGATACAAGTCATCGTCCATCTAAACTGTTACCCCATTACTGCTACTCTCGGATTAGATAAGACATTAAAAAACATTTCAAAATTCAATTTAGTGCATTACTCCAAATCATCATGATCTGAATAAGGGAAAGAACACTTAATCTTATATTAATTAATTTAATTAAATTAATGTATAATGTACATAGCACACATATACTCGTACAAAAAGAAGAAATGAGTTATTCAAAACTTAAATTAATGTGTAACAAGTACATAAACCAAGCACACATTTTCATAAAGGGTGTAGGAAAATGCATGATTCTAAACTTAAATAAATGTAGAGGAAATACCTAAACCCAGCACAGTATACTCGTAAAGTAAAATGCATGCATCCAAACTTAAAGTAATGAATAGGAAATGATTAAACCAAACACATACTCGTACAGAAAACAGAAAAAATGGATAAATCCAATCTTAAATTAATGCACAGGAAATACATAATTCATACACAAAGTAACAAAATACGTAATCCATACAAGAGCGAAGCAAAACTTACATAAACATGTCAAGAATCAAAGACTTATTCCTCTTTCTGAAAACGGGACAGTCGGGTAAAAATGGTCCAGGCAGATAAATTTATAACTAAGGCATATTTGAAATTTCTTATTAATAATTACAGCTAAATAAAATTCGAAGATTCTTTCTAAAAATTACAACCTTTAATTTTATATGTACGCCTAAAGCACAGGACTGTTCACTTTCTTCGGAACTGCATTTTGTAACATGCATGAATAAATAAAACTCATGGATTATACTGTTAAAGGCTACTAATTGGCCAATTATGGTATTAAAAAAAGAAAATGCACGCATTAATTGAAATGCTCGTTTGCAGATATCCCGTACTTTTGTTCGTCGATCACGCACTTTTTATCTCCCGTTGCTTTTGTGACATTCAAATGGAACTGAACAATTCACATTATGTAAAAAAAAATTGAAACAAACTTGAATTCAACAGCGTAAAATGTCGTTACTGCTTTCAAATCCAAGAGACAACTGTATTTAATTTTAATGAAATTGTTACGATAATATTTTAATCCACTTATGGTGGTTGAAAGATCGCCACAACCATATAAATAAATGATATGCGGATACATTAATTCTGCAAATGTGAATACAATAACAAAAGTTGTTCGACCGTGCTATAATACGCTTATTACGTATGACGATAACGGTATCATAATGATACTCATTTCGAAACTGTTTTCCATTATGACATCGATGTAGTATTGATTATTATCGAACATGTGTTCATTTTAATATCATACTAAAATTAATTACGTTCGTGTTGTCAAAATCATTTGCTTTCAAGAAAACTTTCAAAAGGAAGCTTCTATATAACCAACGATATTAGCTGCAGTCTGTCATAGAAGACAAGAACTAGGACAACCAGCTGACGTGAACGTCAACGTGCAATTTGTATGGGTGAACATAAAATCTCAAAACTTAAACATTTACACTAATTACGGTCGAACAAAAACTGTCGTACGCAACTAACCTATAGTGGTAATTAAGACGTATGAAAATAATGAAACTAGCTTTGCTCTTATCTGAATAAATGCCATTATAGGCTTATCGCATAATGTACTATATTGGGATTCCTACAGGTATATGCAAATATCAGTATGTAAATTACAGTTTTTAAAGATTTGAACATTTTTAACTACTTACATAACTTCTAGCCATTAGGACTGCGACAGCGGGAGACAAGAGTATTTAATTACACCAGGAACAAAAGAAAGGATGCCGAAGAAACATTCTACAAGCGCCCAGTTTGTTTACAGTATGACTTATCAGATCTAGTTATACTATTTATTTAATTTTCTTCTTCTTTCCTTAGTTTTACCTCTCCCTTATAGGAATGTTTAAAACGGCCAGACAAGGACATGGAGGGCCTCCCCGGATGAGTGATCAGTCCAATGCCGGGGACACCTCTGACACAACACGAACTTATAGGATGAGACATACCTCTATTCACATACTCTTCACTCATTCTAAACACGAGGATGGGATGAAGATGATAGTGATGGCCAGATTTTATTCGGGGAGCACAAAGACCTAAAGTACCCGACTTTCGTCTTACAGGTGAGGAAAATGTCCAGAAACAACTCATCTAAGTAACTTGTCCCGCTCAGGATTCGAACCCGAGCCCGCTGCATGAGAGGATGAACGCATTCCCTAAGCCACAACGGTGAACTTATTTAGTTTTGCTTATTTAATTGAATGTGTTCAGTTTATTTTATTTTATTTCAGAAATTATTCCCTTTAACTAGACTTAATTTGTTTAATTTTTTTTTTAATGAAGTACCAGGGATCGAATCCGGGCCTGCGGATCTGTAGCCAGTGACGCTACCACAACAACAAACCAGTAGTCACATGATTAAATTATGATTCTAAAATTTGTATTTGGTATGCTTTGTCATAGTAGCAGCCCAAAATTCTGGGAAGCAATTAATTTATAGTAGATAATAAACTTTAGTAAAACGATTAATAGGCATATACGTTAAATGTGGTGTACAACTTTTATTTCACGAGTTTTTCTCTCAGAGTACTCATTTCCCAGCTGCAGACTCATATATACATCTCAGTTTTAGGCAAAGTTGGAAATAATCGTCGTTCTTTGACCGTGGTTTTCTACCATACTACCTGACCGAATTATTACGTTACGGTACTCATTCGACGCAGTATTTAATGCTCTTTAATTAGTTATATCGTAACTTTTTCGCTAGGATGCACTGTTTAGGAGTTATAGGCTAAAACAAACAAAGAATCATAAAATTTCTATTTTTTTTGCCACCAAAAGTTTTTCCGAGGTCGCCCATGTTACCATTTTTGTTTTTTACATGTTTGTATCCATTTATATACAAGTTAAAAAATAATATCATCTACCCCACCTTTTGCAACATACACCCCTGTTTCGATTCTCTACTGACTGGCCTAATAGGTTAAATGTGGCGTTTTAGTCAAACTTCAACAAGCTACAATGAACTCACCTTCGATATGAAATACACTTGTACCGCAATCGATATCAACGGAAGGGGAGCCTATTACCCACACAATAAAACGCATGACCTGTAGCTGAAAGTGTTGCATGTGGGTCACCGAAAGGTTCTGATACACATCACAGCCACTCGTTGTAATTATACCTTAAAATACTAAAATATATAAAAAAAAAACAGATTTCTCAATGGATACGTATTATGTATTCACATGAACTTACACTCTGAATTGGTTTTGTTATTTAGCTACGAGTATTATCTGGCTGGAGTAATTATATTGTTTCAGTAATTAATTTTTACATTCATACCATAGGTATCTTATGTATTTCACCTTAAATTCGATGTCGAATTATTATCAAATAAATTAACAAAACTTAATATTCATATTTGTAATATTAATTATTTAATTACTACCTGGACTAACTTACTGATTTTAGCTATTTTGTATTAATTAAAATTGTAGGTTTTATACTGTCAGGTATTATATTCCTATCTTTGAAGATAGGAAGAATGAGTGCGGATCGTCCCAAAACTAGGTACAAAAATTAAATTTCAAGTAAATACAATTACAATAAAATGTTTTTTTCCCCCAATTGTAATGGTCGAAACAACGGGAAAGCAGTGGATAAGAGTAGCCAGAGATAGAAGATGGAAGTAGTTATTATTATTACTATTATTATCATTATTATTTAATCTCCAATGAGAAAAACCGTTTTACAATGTAGTATGTTAGGGCTACATTTACGGTTCACTTGATACAGTTGAGCTCGATGAATAAAATTAAAAAAAAGGTTATTACACCCATCAGCTCAGCAACTTTTATAATATGTAGTCTTACGATATTGTGTCATTCTCAGGGTATCTTGTTCTGCTGGTGTTAAAACTAAAGTGACTTGTAGTCTTGTCATGTTTCTTTCTTTCTTTCTTTACCTGAGTTTCACCTCTCCCTTTCAGGGACATTTAAGTGATCCAAGCAATCCTTATTACCCCAGTAGATGACGTGAAAGGGCCGGAAAATTGGGGTCAGGGGTTCTTATTTAGCCTTGGAGCTCTTTAACCTGCCGTAAAACAACGACATGGGACTCACCTCGTCTAGTCGTCTAGACCCTCCTAGTCCTAGAGCACTTTAACTAGGATTTTTACGTCATGAAAAATCCGTCTAACTTGGTAAGTTTGAATCCATGATCCTCGGATTTACAGGTAAGAACATTACCTCTACACTAGATTGCATAGTAATTTAGGCCTACTTCATAAACACTTAAGACATAGGCCTATTTAAACTGTAGAACAAACATTTATAGAAGTGTTGCCGAAGATCGTAATCTGTAGGCTACATGTATGACTTGAGGGATACCAGCCTCTAGCTGAGCCAGGCCTGAAAAACGGTAATGAAAATTCTAGCAGACGTTGTCCAACCAGAGGCGAGAGGTCCAAGACATTGAGCCAATAAAAGCTTCCTCATTGGCCCGCTCCCAGCAGATCTCCCATCCATATAATAACCTTCCTTTTCCAGACTAGCTATCTTCCGTCCAGAAGATGGATGCAGAGGTAGGAGCAGCCGGAATTTCAAAACACACGTGTTTTGAAATTCTCGTTGGAGTGGAAGCGTTGTCCTCCCAGATCTTTCTTCAGCTCCCGAAAAAGATGAAAGTCACTCGGCACGGGAACGAGTTTTTGAAATCCATCGTGATAGGGGATGAAACGTGGATTCTTAACGACAATCCAGAATCAAGAGAACAATTCAAACAATGGATGCACACAAATTTCCTGAACAAACCCAAGATCTGGCTTCCACACTAACGAAGAATTTCAAAACACTTCAAAATTCTGTGAAGATCTTTCTCAATACGCTGGCGGCAAGCTTCTATGAAGAGGGTATTGGAAAGTTGGTGCCACGCTGCGACAATTGTCTCAATCGGAGCGGAACTATATAGAGAAGTAGCTAGAAAGTGTACATAAATCTTCCAAATAAAACAGTTTTGATTTTCACTGTGGTTTTTATTTTATGCCCCATCGGAGGTTGAAAAAAATAGCCCTCGTATTATAAATGTATTATGGTTATTAACATATGTTATGATTTATATATTTTTAACTAATACAACACAATTTTACTATGGATCGTAATTAAATAGTTGACATTTCAAATAGGCTTATACTAGAACTGGAAAATAAAATTAATCGAAGTGCTGCAATTTTAATTTTTTTAAATCTGCATATTGAGTTTGTGTGCCTGTCCCTCTGTGTGACTACGAAAATCGAGCTCAAAAATAATGTTTTGTAAGGATCTCTTCAAAATACAATGTGCAGGAAATTTTGTTTGGCCATCTTCTATTCGTATCGGTAACTTCCATCTGAAACTTTTTCGAACAGTGTCAAAAGAATTTATAAATTTGTAGTAGTTGCAACATTTTGGCCTTGCATGGGTTGGGAATTCGGGGTTTACGTGTTGTGCTAGGAAAACGCATGCTAGACTGTAATCGGTTGACGAACCGAGATAGTAACTAGATCAATACTGAAAGATAGAGAATGCTTTGTGAATTTTTTATATCACGTTTATTTTTTTAGCTCGATAAAGCAACATCGTTATTAAATAAGTTATGATCTTCCATAATATAAAATTCCAAAAGGTGCGTATTCCGCTATTTTTGTCTGGTACAACGATCTTTTCTGTAGTTTTCCAAACATCATTATCGATAAATCATTTATCAGGAGCAGAAATACCTATATGAATAACATAATATTGTTAACTTTACAAAAAGGCAGATAATATTAGAAATCTACATTATTACAAGAAACGCCTTGGGATTTATGAAGGGTAGAATAATATATCACATTGTGTCTCATTGGGGAAGAAGTACTACGCAGTATCGCCCTCTATAGAGGAAAATATGTTCTGAGCAGGAAATGCACCCGGGTTTCTGCTTTGTACGCTGGTAGGCACTAGGCGAATATGCATCTGACTTTTTTCGTATTTTATTAAGTTTTTAAGCAAACCTAACTTTCAGTAGTATCTCACTGAAGAGGTCTGCATTGTATTCTGCAGAGGATTAATGTGTATTCCTTCAATGAGATAAGATTTAAAACCTGTAATTAAAATAATATGTAGTAAGCAGAAAGTGTACTATAATATAAGATCGTAGGCTTCCGCGGCCCGAGTTCACAATAAAATCTTCTTGGCTTCCGGGTATCTGCCGCTTCATACTTGAGAAATCTGCCGACGTTTCGACCATCTTGCCGTGGTCTTTATCAAGGCTACTGCCTGGCAGTAGCCTTGATAAAGACCACGGCAAGATGGTCGAAACGTCGGCAGATTTCTCAAGTATGAAGCGGCAGATACCCGGAAGCCAAGAAGATTTTATTGAGAAAGTGTACTACTTATATTATTTTTCTCCTATAATATTACCTGTAATGTCAAAGAGAGACAATAATCTGTTGTTCATGAATGCATAATTATGCATATGTCTCTTATGTCCTCCCAATAAAAGCTTACACTATAGATAAAGGTGTTATGAGAATAAAGATATTTTAAGGTAATTATGTAATTGATGGAGCTCAACGGCATAACCCAACATAATTTCTTTCAGTATGAGTTGAAAATAATTATGAAAGTAACTAAAGATCTCGCACGATATCTGTGCCGATGAGAAAGTTACTCGCTAGAGAGAGACATGCTATTGTTCGAGAGAGAGAGGTAGCTTGGCCTTTACAAATAAAAAGGAAGGTACTGTTGTGCGAGAGAGATAGGTAGTAGGCCAATCGACGCTATAGTCCCCACGAAAACATAGTCCAAAGACATATGCAATCGGCACAGATTTCGTGCGTTAACTTTATCCTAGTTACAAATATAATTACATTTTCTTATATTTGTAAAGATGCGATGAAAATGGTGCACAGACATTTTTTAAAATAAAATATTATATCCTCTTGTTACAATAATATTCAGCAAAGGGAAAATACATTAGTAGGATCGCCTTATACACAGTTCGCCTGGTTTAATGTTTCGACCACTCGCATGATCAGTATGTCAGAGAAATTGCCTATTGGCTACGGCGACATTGGAAGGTCATCATGCACTTACAACATATTTTGATCACAATTATGCAACAGAATTATACTAGGTCCCCTGTCCTTAACATTTTTGTCGGCTTCCTTGACTCGTTTATTTTTTTAAAGGCCTTCCGTAAAATATTTGTCAAATAAGGCATGTAGGGTGTTACTGCTCGACACAACATGACAGATGCTCGATTGCAGGTAATATTTTATATTTTTAATGTAGGCTTCCCCGAAAGCATTACATGGCTTGAAACCAAACACAATAAAAATTAAATAAAAGTAAAACTTTTGAATGCGATGGTCGAGCAATTTAGCCAGATTTGACTCAAGGGAGTCGGAATCTGTCTAAACAATACGTCTTTGTTCTTCATGAACAAGAGATCTGAAAATGTAGATTCTAAGAAGTACATGTCTCAAATGGCATTTATAGGAAACTACCACACCGTTAGACAAAATAATTTAGCCACAGCGAACCACAAAATAATAAAATTATTAGGTCTACGCGGCAATTAATACGAAAAAATACCAAGTTGTTACTTTATTCCTAAAAGATAACTTGGGAATATTGGCTAGGGTTGAAATCAAAACATCTCCATCCTGGGAAAGGGATTTATAGCGTGAATCTATGGTAGTTACCCGCATACTCCTTGTAAATTCTAAGATAGAAGATAATATAGAAACTTTTGAGAAGAATAGAAATTAAGTTAAATCAGCATTCTTCCCGGGCCCCTTTCACCAATTCCATGCACCGCCAGGGATTTTCACGATCACCCGACTGCCTAATTTCCAGGATACAATAAATATATCAGTCTTTAATACAATCTCGACAGTGAATTACTCTTCGACAGTATAGTATTTTTTCTCCACTAAAGCACGAGAAAGTACTAAACTGGCATATAGATTTCTTCCTATGATTGAAGTTCATCTCCTTGAATGTAATTTATCTACATAATTCATAATAAATTTGTACCTTTAATTCACTGTGAAGATTTATGTAATCTCTTTTTTACATTGGTTTCAAAGGAAAGATTTAAACTAATAGCTTTAGGGTATGGTCCGAGATCACGAGATCGAACTTTATCAGAAGTCAATCTACCTCTAAAAATTTGTAAAAATATCTCGATTGTGAGATGAAAGTGAATTATTTGACAAAAATATAAGTTACGCTTGGCCGTTTTATGAAATGAATCATTTCTTTAGAAATTTTAGGCAATAACTTATAAAATGTATAAATTTTATTTATAAATTTCCAAATTGAATGAATGCAGTACTGTAATGTAAGTGTATAATTTGAATCAAATATAGGGGATGTAAGTTATTAATAACTGTTACATAATATAATTATTTTGAGCAGAACTTACGTAAATATAGATTAAGAAACGTTTATGATTAGAATGAGGTAAGCGATGAAGAATGTTGAGAAATATCTTGTAAATATAACAGGTTAGAATACCAGAATAATTAACTCATAACGACAAATAACTTGACATGAAATGACCTTACAGACTATCCAGTAGGTTTCTTTTGAAGTATCGATTCACTTTACTGCAAGAGGCAGCAAAAGATTATACATAGGACCTACAATTCACCATCGGCTTGGGAAAGATGATTTACATGTACAATGTGTAGGCCTATATAGCTTATAGTTAAATGTTGCAGAAAAGAGGCGATATCTCATGTTGCAGAAAAGAGGCGATATCTCATGTTCCATGGTAACGGCTAATGCACTATAATCGTTACGATAGACTCGTTGTGTATAGAGGCCTCTAGAGAGAATTTACCAAGTGCAGTGACGAAGTTCTGCATCTGACCTTTCTTTGTTCCGGAACCTCCCACGCGCCGAAGCACCGGTCTCATGAATATTGCAACACTTCTGGGATGCCACAAACATACGTCTACTAGGTCAAGGGTTCGAATCAGTCCCCTATCCCATATTTTGATCACCAGACACATTACCCTAAATTCGTAGACTTCCAACAGACATCTGAACTGAAGAACAGCATTTTAATAATGCAACTGGGATCTTTTAACAAACATAGTTAAAATATCTATTTCGCTCCGTGGTATATTCTTCACTTTGGTAATATTTGAGAACGTTTGATTTACGAATGAAGAGTATAGGGACCAAATATTAAAATTATACCAACAGAGACCAAATATTAAAATTATACAGGGGAAAGAAAATAAACTGTCACAGGCTTAAGCTCAATTGCATTTGTTAACTTTTATGCAACAATATTTTTTCTTTGTTATTGTCCCTGAAACAATAAAAATTTTAAGTTTCAATGTAATTATGTAATTTATTAATGACATAGGCAATGAGAGGACTGTGTTGGCTTTTCCCCTGATTTTGTAATAATGTTATACAGAGTGCGCGAGTGCCTATTGTCGTTTAAACCGAGAGATTTTAATGCATAAGTTACCTGTACTTAAGATACGCTTGAAATTTTTTTTAAAATCAGACACCTTTTTATAATCTTAATGAGTTTTTCCAATCAACAATGGTTTTTGTATGAAATAATGTATATTATTTTCATGAAGTCTTGACGAGTCTATCTGTATATTTTTACAGCTTCTTACAATAAACATCTATCTATCTACAGAGAATCAACTCTTGTGATTGATCATAATGACGTACGTATTTAGCATGACCCGTTCATCTACAAACAACAGTATCGAATCGATAACTTAGCAGAATTAGAGAGTCAGTATTGTGGAGCATTGGAAATAGAACGTAACATCCCTCTGGGAGGCGATAATTGCATCAGGCCGTTTATTACAGAGACCCGTCCTGCATGTGACTTGGGGCAACCACAACTGTGTTCACGTATTACTGTGCTTCAAATACGAATATTGGTTTTTAAATCTACCTTTTTAAAAAAATTACCTTATAAATTGGTTTTTTAATTACAAATGATGTCACCAGAATAGCTTCTTTAAAAATATGACCCTTTGATTCTTTAATCGCAAAGGTAATATAACAATATTTCAATAACAATTAATTATATTATCACTTGGTTTTGCTTCATAGTTACTAGTAAATCCAACTTTGTAAAATCAATTAATGTTTCCCCTTGTATGCCGCTTTACTGAAGTATTTAGTAAGTTTTATAAATATTCATACTAAGTAAAAATTCACCATGCCATCTGCGATATAAATCATTAATAATTAGTATGTGACTATTATTTATGGGGAAACTTGAAAAATAAGGTGTATTGGTCAATTTCCCATTCATTAGAAGAACTTAAAGACAATATCACAAGAGAAATTAACTCTGTCTCGGAAGCTGAACTTATGCGCGCTAAAGAAAATTTCCTAAAAAGGTGCCAGTATTGTGCGGATGCAAGAGGAGAACATTTCCAACATCTCTTGTGATGAGGTACGTGGTTATTTTCATTATAATTTTAACTGTAAATGTGAGAACCTGAATCATTACACCGATCGCGGCATTATTAGCGTAGACATTTCACCCGATCGCCCGGGAGTTGGAGCTGTGCCCGCCGCGACCCAGAAAGCCGCATCATTGGCCAACTCTTGCGTGGGACTCACTGTAGAAGTTAAGTGTCAACTGAAATCAGGAAATGCTTGTTTTTATGAACTTCAGAAACATTTATCTGTTTGTCTTTTGTCCAGAAATCTAAAATTTATAAGACAATTTTCCTGCCGGTTGTATTATATGGAGGTCAGACATGGCCGCTTACATTTCGGAAAGAATATAATCTGAAAAATGTTCGAAAACAGGATGCTTAGGAAAATATTTGGACCTAAGGGAGATGAACCGATCATGAAACCCTCTATTAACGACAGTGGGTGTCGGCACGCTGACCACATGCCCCCAATCCTGCCACCTGCCTACGGTAGATGACGCAGCGGTCGGGTGGTAGGCCAAGTCCCTCCAGGGATGTAGCGCCACGGAGTTTAGTTTAAGAGAGATGAAAATGGGGACTGGAGAAAACAGCATAACGACTACCTTCATAACCTGTTCACTTCACCGAATATAATAAGGGTAATTAAATCACGGAGGATGAAATGAGCTGGACAAGATGCGGGCATGGGGAAGGAAAGACATATCTCCAAACTTTTCACCGGGACACCCAAAGGGAAAAGACCTCGTAGAAGATCTAGACGTAGGTGGAAGGAAAATGTTAGGATATATTTAAGGGAAGTAGGATGGAGATAGCACAGAATAGGGTTGAATGGTGGGCTCTCGTAAGTGCGGGAATGAAGCCATTGAGTAAGTAAGCAAGCCTAATATGTTACATCACGTAGCTATTGGTTTGTAATGATTCATCCTGGAGTCTTAGCTGGTAATTTTCCTTATAATTGAAAATATCGTAAATGTTAACTAACAAGGCACTACTTTAACAAAAAATATTACCAGGTGTACATAAAATAATTGTACATAGCTATTGCTAGAAAATAATAATATCCTTGAAAATGTAAACACCATGATATGATGAATAATAGACGAAATATTAAGCAACTTACAAGTCTTACAAGTTTAGAGACCAAATTCATCATAGGAAGCCACCCATGAATGATTAAATCCTCATGACAGGCACTGGATCATAACCGGTAATAATAAGTCTGGTCTAAAATACCTAATACAGTCCGTATTGTGTCCATTATGTACGTAAATCTCAGGAAAACTAATAATTTAGTGTGAAACCTCGAGGCCTTGTTCATATTCAAGTGCCACCTGTTGCAGAATGTAAAATGAGATTCCAGTATTAAGTGGTCATCGCCCAACAAAATCCTTAAGGAAAGTAAACACATTCATTGAAATTAGGCCTACTACTAAATACTTGCGTTCAGAAAGTTTCACGTTCGGTTATTGACTTTATTTCAGTTTTCTAGATATGAGGGTCTATTAGCAAACTCAGCAATCTCCATTTTGATAAAATAGAGATGCTAACTTATAATGAAAGTTTAATGCATTTCCTGGTACATATTTAAGGTAGGCCTATGTGTTGTAAATCTGAGTTCCTCCCTTATTTGGGAAGTCGGTTTTGTAACACATACTAGACTAAATATGTACCAGGAAATGCATTAAACTTTCATTATAAGTTAGCATCTCTATCTTTCTTCAAAATGGAGATTGCCGGGTTTGCTAATAGACCCCTCATATGCTTAGAATGTATTAAGTAACAAAGTATAACTATTATAATGGGAAAATTAATTTAACTTTATCGGTAAATATATTATTATTGATTTTTGTTAGACTATGTTAAATAGTTACAACTTGCTAATCTGTAATACGAGTATTTAAAAATATTGCATGCAACGGTCTATAAATGTTCAGGCCTTTTCCAATAAATCTGTGACAAAAATAATTACTGCTATAATATAAGTCTTTAAAAATATGTAATCGTTCCTGCAATAATACAGTACATATAATGCAGTAAAAGATCCTGCTATCGGGATATTATATTTCAGTATCTTTTATTATTCTCAAATAATATGTTTGCTGTAAGCATGTGATAAGTAAAACTCTAAACTCTAAACTCTAAACTCGGTGGCGCTTCATCCCTGGAGGGACTTGGCCTACCACCCGACCGCTGCGTCATCTACCACAGGCAGATGGCAGGACTGGGGGGCATGTAGTCAGCATGCCGACACCCACGGCCGTTAATGGTGGTTTTCATGACCGGAGATAAGTAAAAGCAACATAAATATTAACATCATCTCTCTCGCAAAAGTTACCACGAAACAAAAACGACTTACTATGGATGAAGTAAGCAGAAAAAAAATCCGTAAATAATAAAGTTAATGTGGCAATCGCCTGCAATCATGCGAAGAATGTATTTTTATCTGTAGGACTACACCCACTATGACAAAATAGTGTACATTCGTACGGAGCCTAAATATAAAATATGATACTTTTTTATGTAATTAAATTTTCCAAAGACACGATAACCACACAAAACAATAACAATACGGTACACATACAGTACACCTATTTACAAGGCTAATAAATTATAGGAAATACGTTCAGCGCGTTACTTCAGTTATCTGACAAAGTTACCTTATGAAATGTTGAGTACTGTTCAAAATATCTGAAGATTGTAGATCCCTTACCTGAAAAAAAAACAAGAATATGTAATAAGATCTCAGAATTGACAAATATCACAACATTCCAAAAACTTAGTTCTTAACATTACGTAACGATATTTACGTAATGCTACTTAAAATGTGCTGGATTTTCGCCTGCATGTGTTCTTTTACTTGGCTATAAATCTAAAGATATGTAACTGTTGCATTTATCAGCACATACCTGTTATCGACCTGTGGTTGAATCGAACCTGTGCTTTTGGAAACGGAGAGAATAATATTATGCCTTAAAAACTGCTCCACCCAGATTAACAACATCATGCGTAAATCACATAACATCATTTCGACAGTATCATGAAGTACCATTTATTCTCATATTGATAGATGGATTTAGACGTGATAATGAAGCAAACGAAAAAAGAATGGGCATAACAAACTCTTCCTCTTAAGATCACAGAACAGAAAAATGAAAGTGTAAAATTATGCTAAATATGTAAATAATCACTAGTATAATAAAAACATTTTAAATAATTACTTGGGGATTCAAAGCCTTCCTACTACCAAAATAACAATACAATTTCATAATATTTGGTTAGAAGAGGACTTTTATACAGTTCATATATAAATACTTCCCGGCAATGAAATATCGAACACAGTCACAACAGTACAATACAATACAATACAATACACAAACAACAATAATTACATTTTTCAAAAAATAGATATTAAAATGTGGATATGAATTAATATAGACTTTGCGGTAATATTAACACAACAAATAAAAATACCAACACCTTAACATGGTCACAACGGAAAACACTTATAGCTATTTTAAGGGATGACTGAAGTGTAGAGAGTGATTTTTTAAACTATCTGTCCTAGAAACGTGAAATTTTTCAAAATTAATTAAAATATAAACACAAATTAAAGTTTTAAATTTCATTTTATTATCTCAATTTGTTTGTGAGACATTAATTATTTAATCCATTTTTAATCAAAATTTAAATCTATCTTTTCCGAGAGATGTTAAGATATGAACCTGAATTTTTGTATGTGAGATTCTTTGACGCTTGTTTTATAAATTTACTAATGGATTTTTTAAATATTATTTGTAAACTTTGTTTTAAAAATTGTCTCTATTTTTGTGGGAGAAGATAGATTTTGAATGTGGCAAATGAACATGAAAATTGAAACAATGAAAACAGGCGATTAAAGTTGGCATGCACTACTGGCAGTTTGAAACACTGGAGTGCTTATATGGTGCAGAATTTTAAATGGTGTCAGCACCAGATCCATTATCCTTGCAAAAAAAAAATCCATTGATTTACCGCTATATCTTTTCTACTTCATAATGTTCTACTCTGTTCTATATAATGATAATCTACTTGAAGAATCTATGGTTCCCGACATATTTATTAATATGAATAACATCCAAGGAATATCCCCAGCCATGTGTCTATTTGTTTGTATGTATTACATATCTATATGTACAGGTGTGTTGTGATTCTAATTAATATTTTCAGGTTCAATAAATTTCAATCAGTTCATTAGCAAAACCATATTTTCCGAAACATTTTCATCTACTAAGTTATGACAGTTACAGTAATTTTATCGTAACAGGGAGCATGTTGCAATTAACTAAATAAATAATACCATATAAATGTCATGCCGGTATGTGATACGATTTTAATTGCTATAAATTTCACAGAAAACAGTCACTTTAATATAAATATTTCACGATTACTTAATTTAAATTGGTGAAGCCCCAGAATCAGTCCTTCACGTTGTTGTGTACAAAGAGGACGCTATCTGGTTGAATTTCCGAAGAAATAACCAGTGATGTTAATAGTTGAACTAACTTACTATACCGTAGGCCTATTCAATAAACTGATAATCGAAATAATCGTATTTTCTGTTAATTTGAAGTAGTACGAACACCGATGATTATTTTCGGTGGCTGACTGAATATTTACCAGGTTCTTATGTGGTAATGTTTGGGTCCTCGAGAAAGTTTCATATTGGAAGTAATAAACCAAGTTATGAAATAAGGGAGGATAACAGTATATCTACATGATATCACATGAATGAAATTTAACAAAGGAAGTGAAGTAGTAATCTATAAAACAGTCGGATGGCCTACTCCGATTTATGCAGCAGAACCGTGCCGGAACAAAATCAATCAAGCATATTTTACATGTTAAAGCGAGAAATAAAGATATCAGAGAATGCATAATACAAAATACAACAAAATTCATAAATAAAAAAGCAAAGAATGCATCATTTACGTTACCACAGCTGACCCTGAGAATTGATAAACATTGCGAATAAATCGAAATCAGTAGGAAATAGTGGTCTAATAAGATCGAAAAGAGTAATAGCCTATGGATCAAAACTTGAATACTATAAGGGTGGCGTGCACCAAACTCATGCAATTTACTCTTTTAGTAAGCCTTACTTCTTTAGTTCTAACTACTTTAGTAAGCTACTCTTTTAGTAACCGTACTCTTTTAGTAAGGACGGCGTGCACCAACCAGGAGTAAACTAAACTCGGCGGCTTTCAACATAGAGGAATGTACTAAAGAAGTAAAAATTTTATTTACTCCCAGAGTAAATGAACTTACTCCACAAGTGGTGGAGAGCACCAACACGGAGTACGTTACTAACGTAGTAAGTTGTGGAGTAAATAAGGTCAATATTTACTCCTACTCAGGGGGTGGAGTAAAGTTGTGGAGTAAGTGTGTTCTGTGGCATTTGCGTGAGTTATGAGTTACATATCACATTAAATGGATTACATAGTTCAAACTGAGGATAAGTTATTGAGATGAAGAAGGTTGTATACCAAAAATGAGGGTTGTGGCAGGTGATTTAATAAATATTAAGCGAACCATACCTAGTAGGGCATTTAATAACGTAAATAATTAAGCTCATAAATCCTTACATGAAATTTTGGCGTTTGGAAGAAACGATGTCAGATTCTCACTACATCCATGTGATTTCAGCCAGTCAAATGTGGAAATATCATTGCGGAGAGCGATCCAATTAGGAAGACGTCCACCAAAGGTGAGGGGAAGAGTGAGTGGAAGGGACGTTTGCATTGCACGGTACAAGGAGCTCATGTGCTCTTAAATATCTTCCTAGCTGGATCGGCCTTTAGATGTTGCAGTTCTCCCTAACTTTGGGTCAGAAAACGACGATGTATTTCAAGCTAATCATATGGATACAGATATCGGCGAGGTATAGTACATTCCAATACATGAAAGCCTCCGTTCTTGGAGCTACCCAGAAAACACTTCCCCCTGCTACTTAACCATAGAATTACTGAACAATAGGTGATTCTCATTGTTAAACGATTTAATGTAATTATTGTAAATTAATTTTATTACATTACACTTCTATAGCTTAACTTAAAGTACAACATTGCGAATGCCAGATTATAATAATAATTATAAGAGCTAAAAGTTCAATAGTTGCACCCGCAGTGTTAATGAATAATATGTCCTTTTTTCTAACCCAGGTGTAAAAATGTCCAAACAGGCCACATCGGAAGAAAATTTGACTGACTCTGGGATTAGCGTACATTGAGAAGGGGACACATTGTAAAACCATTCCTTAAAGACTCCCCAAGTCTCGAATGGAGGAGTGAGACGAGACTTTCATGTTTGGGAATAAACTATAGCAGATGCTGCAGGTCTATAGTATGCTGCTAACTATTTTAATTAACCCTGTGGACAGGAAAGTGAGAAGCATTATAAACTATATAGAAAAAAATGCCAACATGAGTGCCGAAAGAAAATTTTAAGGAGGGGCCCGGAGGTTGAAGCTGCACAGGATCTAGAGAAGTAGTCACTGAAATTATTTTTAAACACACAACCATCTACATAATTATTATTGGAGTTCATAGCTTCCGAAATATTGTACCGCCATTTTTTGTTTAAATATTACATTTCTCAGTTGTAATATTATTATTTTTATAAGGTAATATTTTTTAAGTAAATGTTCTGTGCATTTGAAAAAGGACAGAAACATAATGCCCCTTATTAGTTTTGTTATCCTTTTTATCCCCCCTTTTTCATGATTTTGTGTAATACTTCTTATTAATATTGTTAAACAGTCAATAAGTATTAATAATTCATTATAGTGAGATTTATGATAAACAACTATAGAATAATTGATTTATCGTTTTTGGGGAAGAATATGTAACTTTAGGAAGTATAAATATTTTAATATATTTTAGAACTTTATTATTATTATGAGAGAAATAATTATAATATTGACAGTGAATCAATTATGAAAATCAACTGGAAATTCCAATTGTTTGCATTATAATACAGAAATAGTTTGCACAAAAATTGTAATCACAGTACCCTAACGTAGGCTACTAAACTGAAAATACTCAATTGAAGGAATTAAAATTAGTAATGAATAAAACATTACTATTAGACCTATTTTAAAACATGAAGATTGTCATTAGTAATATTTGGAACAACCCAAATTCATATTCATTGTTTCAGCGAACCTTTCCTTTTCATTATCTGGCACTTGAATAATACCGGCAATTGAAATGCACGTGTTCTGCTGCGCTGCACTAATGTTTCTGCTCTGTTCTGCGCAGAATTCGACTACTTCTTTAGTAAAAATCGTTTACTACTTTAGTTACAACTAAAGAAGTAACTATCAATTGAGCTCTCCAACACCAACTAAAAGAGTAAGTTACTAAAAGAGAAGCACTAAAGTAGTAAATCTAAGACGGGAACATGACGCAACAAAAACCGGTTTGTCTGTCTCACTCTAGCACATTACTAGTATGACTTAAAGAGTGAGACAGATGTACTGGTTCTTGTATACTCCAGGTCTCCGTCTTAAATTTACTACTTTAGTAAGATTTACTCCTGGATGGTGCACGCCACCCTAAGTGTGATGAAAAACAGGTATCATATCTAAATAAAATAATGAGAAGAAAACGTAAAATTTCTCTTGCAATATATCACAAAAGTAACCATATAGTTTATCATCGCTCCAAAAAAGAGCTCTCTGAAACCGAGCAGGAAAAATGTGCCTTGCTTAAATTAAACATTCGATAATCTTATACGTTTAGTTAAAATCTTCTCTTATTAAAGCAATTAAGTTGTTCATATTCTTTTTCTTGTTCAAGAGACTTCACTCCATCCCCTTCGAGTTAGCTGTGAAATTATGTCCGAAGTAAGGTATGAAAATAGAATGGACTCAAATTGTAACGGTGGATAGCCGACATTCTGTTCACGACGCTGCGAGACCTCCTGTGAAGAAGAAAAAACACGAAAATGACTGAAATTTTGTTTAAATAAAGTTTTAGGTCTCAGCATATAAGAATTTCCTGTAGAAAACTTAAACAAACCCGTTTGAGCCGTTTTTGAGAAATCGCGAAAAATGACATTTTCACATGTAAAGTGGTAGACCCTCTTCGCGTCACATCCCGAGAAGGAATCTAATCCAAATGAAACATACCATTTTTATAAGATCTTTCGTTCCCGAGCTGCTAACAGACACACACGCACAAATAGATCCATTATTCTGAAAATAATATGTTTGGATTTAGGTGATAAAACCTCAAAACGTGTATGATACTGATAACTCTATATCGAAAATCAGGGTTGAACAGTATCTACGTTATGCTTCGGATGGAGAAAGTAAACATTTAGTTACGTTGACAGTAATGCTTGTCCTATAAAATGAGTAAATATCAACAGTGTTTTTAATCCGAGGGTTGGAAGTTTAATAGTGACAACACATCTATAAAATCAAGATGAATTACAGGGAGTTCAAATCGCTTTTGTTGGATATTGGTTGGATATCCAGCATAGTTCAGAGTAAATATGAGACTTCTATCGCTATGCATGCCTTCACAGTAGTCAGGAAAAATTGAGGTGGCTCTATCAACCGGTCTAAAATGAATTTTGGATCTGACAACGCCAATGATTAAAAATAATTCTTGATTCACAATAATATGCAATAACATAATGAACTGTTTCAAGATTGTTTTTAAAAAATTACTCCCTCTCAAACTGAAAGCATGGACGTCAATGTTAAACAATTGCATATTACTGTGAGTCAAGAATAATTTTAAGGTATTGAATTATTTTTAATCATTGGCTTTCTGTCAGATCCAAAATTTATTTTAGAGCGGTTGATATAGTCAACTCAATTTCTTTTGGTTAATGTAAAGGCATTCGTAATGATAGAGGGTTGCTCTAAAGTATGCTGGATATCCAACCAACATCCAACAAAAGCAATTTGAACTTCCTGTAATTCACCTTGATTTTATAGATGTGTTACCACTATTCAACTTCCAAACCTCGTATATGCAATTTATCATTGTTGTTTATCATCATCGTGACAGCATTAACAAAAAGATTTTAACATTGAATGCATTTTCTCGCACTCACAACCCTGAGACAGAGGGAGTACCAGTTTAATTATTTAATGCATATCACCTTAAATGAGAAAGAAGAATATAACAAAATTTAAGTAATAAGGTTTGGTTTGATATTCCTAATAGTTTATTTAACTACTTCTTTCACTCTCAAGTTAAAATCTAATGCAAGCAGTTCTTATAGTTTTGGATATTTAGTTTTAATTAGGTTACTTGCTACATTAACCCTGTAGGCTAACATAAGTTTACTTAAATTATGTTGAGTTCATAACGTTTTTAAATAGACAAACTTCATAGCCTACATTTCATTTTAATTATTTCCCCCCATTAATTCCGTGTTAAACGGCAAACTAGCATCTAAATCTGAACTTTTCTTTTACATTGATTCTGGAAAGCTGGAAGTTTATCCTGATGCCTGGTCTTTTTTTGTTAGTTAATTATTTACTTATCCATTCTCAAACATACTAGATGGCATGTCACCCATATTTTGCGTATGGGAGCAAGTATGAAAATGACAAGAGAATTTAATAAAGCCTTGTGTTTCAAGACAATAGTGAAAAGGAGATATTTATGAGGGGATGAGGTATGCATAATTAGAATACCTGACAAGGGTTGGAATCTGCGGTTAAGTATCTCCTTTACGTCTTGTTCTCCACAACATTAATTATAGAACTGCAAGGATTTTCTACAAAGAACTTGAGCGCTTCAGAACGCATTCTTTTTAACATACCTCCAGTCCTTAACACTTAACATCTCTGAGGAATAGCCGCTGTAATGGTTACACTTGTTGCATTGGCTCTCGGTTTACAAGTTAAATTTCATCCGTTCGTTTACACGGTTTTGTCCTACATGTACCACAAGCTAAAATAGTAATTTCGTTTAAATTAGGTCCACTTCAAAATGGCTGCCAGAGAGTACGCGAAGTAAGTAAAATTACCTCTAAAATCGCCAGATGCCCATTCGCACCAACAACTGCACTCTATTAAAGTCCATCAACAGGGAGACCCAATGAACTATGAACCGGTTACGCGGTGTTTTTCCAGCTCGCGATGGCGGCGCGAGTTGCCGTCTGCGGCTATCATAGAGTGGCCGCTAATGACACCATATAACAATTTAATGTACTAGGCGCTGAAACTGGCCACGTACTATAGGGCCTATTTTCTACGAGGTGATAGTTGACGCCAATTTTGCTCCTTTAAATACAAACAAATTAATAGATAGAAAGCATGTCTTTGACTTTTTTCAATAAGACTCTGCTACAGCCCATACAGGCAATATTTCGATGAAAACAGAAAGTGTGTCTAAGGAGGGCAGAATTATTAAGAGATTTGTGGCCCCAGATCACCCGACCTAATCCTCTGCGATTTTTATCTCTGGGGTAAATTAAAACATAAAATATACAGGACAAACCCACACACCCTGTAAGAATTAAAACAATGCTGGAAGATTTCTTAAATAGGTGTCAAAACTGTATGGACATCTATTGTGGCTAGTTTGAGCACCTGGGCTTTTATATGTAGCCTAATACTTTCCAACCTATTAACGCTCTCCTGAAAACAGGAAATTAAGGGTGCATATTTTTGGTGATACTGTGATAAATTTTCCCGAATATGTGGTGTTATTATGGTCCAAGATTATATAAATCCATAAAGCTACTTAATTATCTAAACCACATGTTGCTAGATGTTCTCTCACTTCGTCTTCAATGATAAAGGAAGTAAATTTCAAGAAATTATATTTTGTGTTTGTCAAAATAAACCAAAGTGTACCCGAACACGAGTACCTTGCTCATTCAGGCAGTAAATTACTTAAATTTATGTATCTCAAATATCGCATTCCATATAAATAAAATAAAATGAAAAAGAAATCATTGTCAATTACTATTTCAGTTTAATCTCCATTAAGTTATTCGTGTATCGCATGCTTATAACTTCAAGAGGAATGTTTGAAATGGTTTTAGGAATATATAGATTTAGTCTACTTCTTCCTAATGTTGACGCTAACGATCCTGGGGTATCTTTAAATATCCCAGGATTCAGCAGTATGACACAAATATTTTCCTGTTATGTTAAAACGTATATTTATCCACTTATCTTCTTATATAACTGGTTAGACTCTCTATATAGCGCTACATCCCATGGCGGACAGGGCCTACAATTCTCACATTGCATCAACCTTCTCCGTATTTTGTCTTCATCGGCAAAAGATACGTTTGGGGGTACGTTATCGGCATTCTTACTTCCAACATTAATGACAGTTTTCTTGCTAGTCAGACGTTAATCTAATCTCGATACTATCACTCGGGTTAAAAAAAGACACATCGTAATAAACCTATGGAAGGTATTCAAGCTGCAAACCATTCATTCCTTCCTTCACGCCTATTACCAAACTGGCTAGTCAACTAATACAGCTAAAGTCACTAATCTGGATGCACAAAATTTTCTAGAGTAGCTATCCCTACTTCAGAGAGACCAGAAAATTATGTATTTGTAGGGGGACAGAGGACAGACAATGCACCGTAAGCACCTGAGCCACAAGCCGTGAATCGATTATCTGGATACTGCTCGGTGCTCCACCCACGCCGCACTGGGTTTTAAAATTTAACATCTTAACTTGAAGTTTATAAAGTTATGTTTATAACCTTCATTATCGCAATTCAGCGCTGCTATTACTTTCTCCGAGGGTGCGCCGTAGCGTAGTGCTTGAGGCGCTGCGCTTCAAACCGGAAGGTCGGGGGTTCGATTCCCGATGAGGTCGTTGGAGTTTTTCAATTGGCTTAATCCTTCTGGTTGCACTATGGCCCTGGGGTCGACTCAGCCTCTAACGGAAATGAGTACCAGGAGCAATCCTGGAGGTAAAGGCGGCCGTTGCGTAAGGCTGACAACCTTACCACCTTCGTGTGCCGAATGACCAAAATCTGGGAACTTCAATCTCCTGGAACCCTCTAGGCCTCCATGGCCTGTATAGGGAACACTTTTTTTTTTTACTTTTATTCCTTTTTCCTAATATTGTTCCTGAACCTGGAGTGCGATTGCTTCTAATAGGCCTACTATGTTCGGTTATTAACTTTACCTTGAACTTGAACTTGAAACTTGAAACTGTCGAGGTGTGGATTCTGTGTGATCTATTCGTAAAGGGTATGGGCGAATACCAATTACCGTCCCTTGACCCAAAATAAACAAAAAAAAAAAAAAAGTTTGGACCACTAAAATGAGATCAGGGGACATGCTCAACCTCATTTTGCTATTACTAGCTGTATAGTTTTTTTTTCCATTAAGGTATTCTAAATAGAATATACTTCCAGAATTCGATGAATACGGAAATGTAGAAATGACGTAGTCTTTCGCAGCGAAAGAGCTCAGTTCTATGCCCCATATGTGTTAATTAATAAAGGGAGTCGAAATCAGGATATTGACAGGAAAAGACAATTGCAAAATCTACGCAGTAGAAATGAAGTTTATTAGATGCTCTTTAGGATTCGCTAGCCTAGACCTAAATAAAAAGAAATGTCGATTAAGGAGAAGTCTTTGGGGTTGAGCCATTCTTCTAAAACCTGAGAAGAAATAAAGGATGGAAAGTATTTCTGAAGAAATGAAGCAGGTAGAAGAGATAAAGGGAGTCAAAATCAAAATGACTACTGGAAACGATCCAATAGAACCTAGTCCTTGATGTGATGTGAATCATTATTATAATTATAATAATAATAATAATAATAATAATTATTATTATTATTATTATTATTATTATTATTGTCCACTTCTGTGGCGTAGGGGACGCGTTGGCTCCTCTCACGCACCGGGCCCAGGTTCGAATCCTGGTCGGGACAAGTTACATAGGTGGGGCTTTTTCTGGGGTTTTTCCTCAACTCTGAGACAAATGTCGGGTATTATTATAAAGAAAATTGTCCAACTGACCACAAAATAAATTTAACCAAAAGTTCAATGTATGCAATGTTTACTTAGCCCTTCATTCTACCATAGTGTACATTGAACTTTTGGTTAAATTTATTTTGTGGTCAGGTGGAGAATTCTCTTTATAATAAACATTTACCACAAACGGAAAAAGAATGAAATTTATAAATACTAAATGTCGGGTAACTTTAGGCCCTTGTGATCCCCAGATATCATCTGGCCGTCATTATCATCTTCATCCCATCATCGCCTTGTTTGGAGTGAGTGTGTGTGTGAATAGTATGTCTTGACCTATGTGTTCGTGTTGTCTTGGAGGTGGCGCCGGCATTGGGCTGATCACTCCTCCGGGGAGGCCATCCATGTCCTTGTCTGGTCAAAAAAGTATGTTTGTGATCCAAAGATAATCCCTCTCCCGACAGGTCGCGGCCCTGTAAGGCCCAGGCGGCTTGGGTCGCTTAAATCTTAAAAGGGAGAGGTAAAACTAAGATAAAGAAAGAAAGAAAGAGAGAAAGATTATTATTATTATTATTATTATTATTATTATTATTATTATTATTATTATTATTATTATTATTATTATTATTATTATTAGGTAGGACTACGTTACTTTTACAAAAAGACGTGGTATTATTTTAGGTTCTGTAGACGAAAAAGAATAATCTCAACCTTTCGGAATGACACCCCGATTAGTTCATTGTATTTTCAGCTTTCAGTAATAAGCTCTTTATAAAGTGATTATCCGAGGAAGACATGTAGTGAGTTCCGGAAACCGCGGAATTCGTCGAATTTACTCTGCAGTATTGATTATACCGACAATCTCTGCTTGATATGCTGTGAACATCTTATGTACTAAGTGTCAGAATGGTAATTTCTAAGATCGGATGGTGGACGGGAAAAATGTCTATCCGTCCGTCTGTCTGTTTATCTGTGAGCGTCTATACGCGCGATAACTCAAATACGTTTCGTCAGATTTTTATGAAACTTGCTTTACGCCCTTAAAGCGTCAACAGGACGAAACCTATTGATTGCACGCCCAATTATGGGCCTAATTGCTGAAAATATTACATAATTAATTAATCAAATGCAATTCAGTTTTCATGACAACAATACTGTTTGCAGTATTCATATAGGACTTTGGAAGTTGGAAATAATACTGAATTTGCACTTGAAATTGAGGAAACTGATATCGGAATTCACCGGTTTACCTACCAGAAGTAGGCGCATCTGGAAAGTGCATAATGAGTACTGGATATGATAAAACGGGTTGGGGACCAATAGGAAAAGTTTCTTAGGAAAATAGGAATAGATTAGACAGGATATGCTATATAAGAAACATATTTTCCAATCCAGCTCACTTTTCCCAGAAGATAGCAGCGAAGATAGATGCCGATAGCTTGGAAACCAATCCTCCAGCTCATCCGGTAGAAAGCCCGATAAACAATAATATATTCTCAACATCGGGAAAGCCTCAAGTCACATATAAACCTAGCTTATTCTCAATGGGTTTTGATTCATTAGAAATCGTGAAAATAAGTCGGGAGGATCCGTTTGATACTGTGTTAAGAGTAAATTGTATGGTGGAAAGTGCCTATCAAAGATGAAAAGGTTGTTAGTGAAGTGGAACATCAGAGTGTACCGGACATAGTGGTATACATTGGGTTTCGATTCATTAGAAATCGCCGGGAGGATCCGTTTGATACTGTGTTAAGAGTAAATTGTAAAGTGGGAAAGTGACTGTCAAAGCTGAAAATGTTGTGGAACATCAGTGTGTACTTGACATAGTGGTACTGTAATAACAATGTTTTTTTAACACGTAATGTAGAATGATTACATCAGAAAAAAATTAGACAGATTATGTTAATTCCTTCATAGGCTACTATGGAAATATTAAAATTTATGGCGGAGAAAGGTTTGAGGTAACAAAGTCAGTTTCCAACGCTAAGAAACGAGCACGTGAGGAGAATGAAAGTTCAATAATTCCACAAGTGAATACATACAAATCCATATTTTGTATTATATAGATGTAGGCCAGCAATACTCTTGAACTTTATTGTTTAATAATATAGTAGGACTGTAATTGTAATTGTTGCTACAAAGAAGAATTCGAACAACTGCGTCAGACGGAATATGAACTCATCACAAGAGTTCTTCAGTTTTTGAATCTAAGATCAACACTGTACAGAAGACGAATGGGTGGGTGGGTGGGTGAATGAGTGAGTGAGTGAGTGAGTGAGTGAGTGAGTGAGTGATTGAGTGAGTGATTGAGTGAGTGATTGAGTTATTGAGTGAGTGATTGAGTTATTTATTGAGTGAGTGAGTGAGTGAGTGAGTGAGTGAATGACTGCAGACAGAACAAAAAATAGACAGGAAGTACTTTGTACTAAAACACTACGACCATGGTCGATGGCTCGAACTTTCTTCTATATTTGATCCAAGATGTGTACGAAGCGAAAGTAAACAACTGACTTGCCTTGACTAACTGTGTCCTGTAGTTTCATTGGTTAATCGCACCAGCGCATACTTCACGATAGTGCGACAAGCTCAGTCAGATGTTTACATCCATTCCGCACACATCATATAATTATTTATATCTTATGTAATTGTGAAAACATAAGTTCTGATAAGTGAGTTGCTTGCTTTCGTATTTACATCATAGGCTTGCATATATTTAGTAAGCAAGATTTAATTTGTTTTTATCGTTGCCTTGGCAAACTAGTCGATTCTGAAGAAAAACAAGTGACATAAGTTACTAAATACAAGACGTATTTTATAACATAATTTATTAATTCGTTCTACTTTTCATTTACATAATCTATGATGAAGTACACATATTTTAAGTAAATGTAATGGGTATAACCTCTAATAATTTATATCATAGAACAAAATTGCGAGCCAGGGGAACTTACGTCGCCAATAAAGAAACATGTTTGTCCAGAAGATATAGGTTGCAAATATATACAAAACATTGGGAATCGAACCCGGGAACCTTGACGTTTAATCTAAAAAATAAAGTTTAATTGACTTTAATGTATATAATCGACTAAACAACCTCAAAAATGAACTGCTGTGAACTGTGCTTTGTACTTTCACATTAGGTTGTTTACTTTTGCTCCTTACACATCATGGACGAAGTAGAGCCGATAACACCAAAGGTGAAAGAATGCTTAAATTTTCAAATTCTAAAGAAAAAATAAAAGATTTTTCCTGGTACTCATTTCTGTTAGAGGATGAGTCGACCACAAGGCTACAGTACTACCAGAATGATTGGGAAAATTGAAAAATCCCAAAGATCTCGTCGGGAATCAAACCCGCGACCTTCCGGTGCCTCAATCACTACACTACGCGTACCTCCCTCAAAGTACCGTTATTATGAGCCCCAAAAATAACTTAGTGTAGGCCTGAGAACATAACCAGCACACATTACATTTTGGAGACTAATTTTGTTAGTATAAGAAAGTCAAACAAAATTGATTTCTTCAACTACGGGATGACACAGCAACTCATATTAAAATAAATTCAAATCAATAGAATAGGTCCGTAATATAACTCATTTCCTTGCAAACAGCAACATTAATCTTGAGCATATTTTCTTCAAGCTCTGCTTAATTAATTGATTGATCTGAAGGTTAACTTGGATATAGATTACAAAAATAACTTATTTTCTGCATATCATAATATTGCAATTATCACTGATTAAACAAAAGCATTCTGGTACTTTGTTACATCAGATTTTATTTATTTAGGCTTATTTCAAGGTTGTAAACATAAACATTAATCATTCGTAATAAGACAGTCAAATGAAAACATTAGAGGGCTCTTAAGTTCAAAATTAGACGAGAAAATTTTCATTGAAATTTCCTTGAATGACAAACTTTACACTTAAATGAAAATCCTCATGTTTCACTTAAAACGTAACTCTATTAATCTGATATTTCCTCTTTTACAGTTCTTGAGGCGTCCCACTTATACAGTACGTCAGTAGCAGTGAACAGGTTAAAGTTTGTATTTCTTCAGTCCTCTGTATCTTGCGATTCCCCCCCCCCCAAAAAGTAATTGAACTGCTGGGAAATTTGGCTTTAAGGCGTATTTCTTATTCTACCAGTATCTTACTGGAAGTACAACGTTTACGTAGAGTTTCAGATTCCAATATTGTGCAAAAGGAATCATACTATTCAAATTTGCTCCTCAATTCCTTAAACATAGTGGTAAACATCAGGGATGACTAGGGCCTAAAATTGGCTCGGGAAGTATTGTAAACAGCACATAACAACAATATTGATCATAACAATGATGATAATAATAATAATAATAATAATGACGATAATAATTATAATAAAAGTGAATGTACATAGGTGTATATTTACTTACGGTCCATTCACGCTTATCATGATCAATTGAAGTAAATATAATAAACACATCCTTGTATAGGCTATTATAAAAATGAATTTTTTTTTTGTACGTTTTTTTCTTGAGAACCACTCTCACTCTGATATTTATATTGTTTTTGTGCAATTTTTAGGTTTTAAGCATTACGCTAGGTACAGTAACATAGGGAATTTACAGTGTAGATTTTACTGAAGTAAGCCAAGAAATTCGACCGTAAAGAGCTTTCGCCGGTATCGCTACCTAAATCCGTGAAAGATATATGAGGGGAATATGTAAAAAAAACATGTTCTCTGTGATACATCTGGGAAGAAGAAGTTATTTTAGTATTGGTGAGAATGTTTTTGGTACTTTGTGAAACGTCTGAGAAGAAGAGGAGGAAGAAGCTATTTTAGTATTGGTGAGAATGTTTTTGGTACTTTGTGATATGTCTGAGAAGAAATGAAAGAAGATACTTTACTATTGGTCAGAATGTTTTTGGTATTTTGTGATACATCTAGGAAAAAGAGGAAGAAGGTATTTTACTATTGATGAGAATTTTTTTGTTCTATTGGTATTACTGTGACCTATAGAAGAGGAAGAAGATATTTTACTATTGGCATTACTATGGTGTCTAGTAAAAGGTTTGAGGTGGTGCATATTATATATTGGAATTGGTGTTGAGGTGTTGATCGGTCAGTGAATTGTAAAATACCGCCCAAACCATCCGGGTCATACCGGCCTTATATAGCAAACTTCAACCAATCACAGCTCATCTTACTTCAACCAATCAAACTGCAAATACCTACTACTTTCAGCCAATCACAGAGAAGGTTTCATTTCCGTTTTGATAACCAATCAAATCCTTCCTTCTAAACTTATAATATAACATCATGATTATTATATCAGTGTTTTGTATTAATATTTTAATACAATTAACTATCAAAGTATAATTTAATACTATATAAAAAACAAAGCGAATTAATTAATTCAGGCAATCACTACTACTAACTATTGCAATCCAAAACCATAACATAAGCTAACCCAGTTTGGGCTTGACGTGGTTGGTACCCTGATTCAAGTATCATAATTTAATAAATTCTAATTTAAACATCTCAATATACAGGAAATAAAGCGTACTTCTTGAAAATTAATCTCAAAATCTCATTTAATCAGAAATGGATATTCAAATTATATAATTAAACCACAAGGCTGACCAACCTTCAACTATAGCATAAGATGTGTGTACTTCTGTATTACATTTAAAATGTCCTATCATTTTGCATTAACAAGGATAAGTTACGTTTATTCACAGATTAATTTTCAACGTGCAGAAAAATTTATATGTAAAATATTTAAACGTATAGTGCTAATGAAGTATAAAGTTATAAATATGTAGCATGTTTAAAACATTGTAGGCCTAATATTCATTGTATATTTCATATTTTGTATTTAGAGGTTAATTTAGTAACTTTAAAATTTGATAATAAACGTTCTTGTGTAATAACAAACACTGAACTGTGTACGCAAATAAAAATAACAAATTAGCTAACATAGATGTATTATACATTTAAAAAATGTTGCCTGAAGGAAAGTTAATATGAAACTACCAGAATGTTAATTTAACAGTTTGAATCAGATCCCATACAAACTATAATGTAGGCTACATTGTACTCAACCTGTACTAGACTCATAACATAACCTCAAGCATGGCTGGTATTCCATATCATGTTTTCCGAAATTAAACGTTTAAGGATGGATAGGAATAGTATATTAGAAACAAATATGATTACAGATTAACGAAGCACAGATTAGCTGTTTTTCGAAAGAGTCCGGGATAAAACTAACTTATACTATAAACTTCCAATAGATATAAAACCATTGAACGAATTAAATAGGTTATGAGAAAAAAAAAGCTTTTAAATCACCTTATAGAAAGAGCGTATTGATGAGTTCCTTAACGAACAGTAAATAGAACACAAGACTGTAATGTAAATTATTATTTTAAATACGAACACTACATTCAATAAAAAGTTATATCTTATATTTTTACTGTCAAATATACTGTAAGCCATTCTTTCTACTAAAACTGCTATTAACAATGAAAGTTGTATAATATACTGTATTTAAGAAATTTGTTAACTCTGTTTGTAGTAGTGAAACATAGGAACTTTGTACCTATGTAAGTTTCTGTACACTCAGATTTATTGTAATTGTGGTTTCTTATATGTAAGTTAAATTACGCGTCAAATATCAGTCTTGTATTGATTTACGGACAAAATAAATCTAAATCTGAACTAGCCTAAATAAAATAAGGCATAATGTGGGTTGCTCTCGTTAAAAACCAAGACCTATCTAAATCACTTCGCTCATTTATATTGGAAAGTTTCCGGTTCCTTTACCAGATGAAAGTTCGTGGACAAAATACAGTAAATCTAGTTTGAACCGTAGGATCTGAGGTTTTCCTGGCGCAGAAGCTGAGTGAAGTTTTCTCGGGCAGTCAGCCAGGTGGTTTCGTCAATTAAACCCGACGTTTCGGAGGCCAACGCTGCCTCCATCTTCAAAGGCGTTGAAGTGCCGAGTGGTCGTCCTGGGGTCGTATATATATTAAAGGCTACTTGGACCGTACCGACCAATCAGGTGTCAGCACGGCTCTGCGTCTTCCCATTGGTCCGCTCTCTTCTGTACTTAACTGTTTGAATTGTCTCCAAACAGTTAAGTACAGAAGAGAGCGGACCAATGGGAAGACGCAGAGCCGTGCTGACACCTGATTGGTCGGTACGGTCCAAGTAGCCTTTAATATATATACGACCCCAGGACGACCACTCGGCACTTCAACGCCTTTGAAGATGGAGGCAGCGTTGGCCTCCGAAACGTCGGGTTTAATTGACGAAACCACCTGGCTGACTGCCCGAGAAAACTTCACCCTAGTTTGAACCAAAAACACTAAAGAAAGAGGGTCTGAGACTCGGGATTCTAAGAATAACAAAGTACTAACCACTATTGAACAACTTGAGAAGCGTTTGTTCGAAGTACCTAGCGTAGGCTAATAGTGATTACAAACCATAACATCTCAAAAATATAACACATCTTGTAATCAGAAATTACCTTCAACTCCAGCTTACTGGCACGGATTCCATCCTCGATGTGCAACTACCAATTTATAACTGATAGAAATGCGCCACTTTAACGGAAACACGCGCCCTAACACCGATTGACGTCAACGTGACATCAACAAAAAACAGTTGAGGTGTCTGTAGGGTTTAGGTGTATTAGTGTCCCATGTGCCAGCGACATCATAATCGTCACTTAACTCGCGCAACCCGACGATAAAATGCCGGGTGCTAGTGATATCGTGGGTCTATGACGATACTTCATCTCGTAAGTAATCTCAAAGGACCTCCCAGAAATATGATATATTGTAGATGTAGATACATTTTTTGTGAACTTGTATATTTGAAAGAATTTATCAAATGCAAATCAGTTATCATGGCATACTGTTTTACACTGTTCATATACTGCTTTTGAAGTTGCAATACAGTTACCCACAACATATTCCTAAACATATGGTTATGAAATTAATCAGATGTTTGTTTATTTCGTTGATGAAGTTGAAATGAGTAGCCTACTACATTAATACTGTTATATTCACAAGTTATATTACTGTGAAATAATTAGGCCTATATACATTAAGCGGAGTTCTTTGCCAGTGTATTCTGTGAAATGTTGACATATTTTAAGAAATTCTTATATCAGTAAGTTTAGTAATAAAATGTCCACCTTATACCCTCAGTTATATAAAGAAACCCACAGTTTTGTCATAAGATTTATTGTTAAACTGTGGGTTTCTTTATATAACTGAGGGTATAAGGTGGACATTTTATTACTAAACTTACAAGTTTACCCTCGTTGGACAATGAAATTCATTAATACTCTTATATCAGTGTATACGAGTTTGAATTAAGGTTACGTATCAAACTTTAGACCTTTGTTCCTCCTCATTTTGAGCATATTTTCTTCAACGTTATTCAATTTCATTTTATACTGTAACCAACCTGATCGTGACTGTAACCATAAAACCCTCTGCTTTAAAGAAGCAGAAGAACAAACTGTTTTCAACAGATATCAGAATGCTTGCACGGATCCACGTGCAGGGAATTGATTGACGCCAATTTCTCTACCTTCTCGGAAGAAAGGGGTAATAATTCTGTGAAAGAAAAACGTGAGACCGTATGTCTCTGAAGTCGAGGTAATGTCAAGGCCCGCTCCACCTGCCGGTACCAGGATTCGTGACCTATCGCCACGTCACGCTGCTATGAAAAAAATGGTATTTTGCAGTCATATCTATATGCTACATACAAAAGTTGGCGTGATCATGTATCCCCAGATTTAACAACTTTTTTTCATCATTAAATGCACGCTTTATTTCGCGTGTAGAACTACGTTGCAAACATAATGTGAAACATTTGTTCTGAATAAACAAGCATGCAATTTTATTGTTCTTATTAATTATCATGACCATTCTATTCATACGGCGCGTATCTGAGATTGACCAATAACGTCAACGAAGATCCTGGTTCAAATCCCGGCTATGGCATTGAATTTTTCATTCTGACTTCACGTGTCCATCTTAGCCTACACACGGCCAGTGTGAAAGAATTATCATTCCAATATAAAGAATGTTTTCGCGAAAATAGTACTTATCACTCAAAGCTTTTCGAATTTTAATTTGTTGCTAAATTTAGTCTCATGTAAACTTGATCCTATTAAACAGAAGTAGAAAATGCACATTTCATAGGTCCTCATTCTTATCTGGTTAATAAAAAATGTTTGGGAGTTAAAATTATCATTATAATAATCATGAGTTGCAAATTCGTTGTTCATGATAGTATTTGTCTGAATTCCTTGCGGAATGTAATAACTACTTCTGCTATATAATAGTGTACGGTCGATGTAACTTGCACGCAGACATGTTCATCGCACGCGATGCGGGGGCCCAGCAAGGCGACTGCCGGACGCGTGCACACTCCTCTTAACTAGTCATTCTCAGTACTGTTTAATGGTGCCATTATACTTCCGCTCAGCTTCCAACAAGTAAGAGGGGGAATTGTGTTCCAAACTGAAAAATATGATAGTTTTCCTTTTTTAAGTTTTGAATTGCTTCAATAATGAGTTTGACAATATAGTCCAGACAACGAAAGAAAAATATGAAAGTGTAGTTTTGAAATTTGGCAGAGTTGTCAGGGGAGTGCCCTGAATAACATACTTAAGTCCCCGAGGATGGGCGATGAGCAGGGGGCAGGGTCCCGTAGAAGTTCCCATTTATTGGTTTTTCGCTTATATCTAAACAACAGTGCATTGAAGAGGAAAAGTCACATTGTTCAAAATTTAAGCTGATAAAATTTTCTACACGTTTTATCCCATCTATTTTGTTCTATTCTCAATATATTTCGAGATATCCGCAAGCAAATATATAACATTTTCGAAAAACGCTTTTTTGTCTATTTCGTCTCGACATACTTTGCGTTCTAGCGCTTCAGCCCTTTGGTGTATAGCAATTCCCTCATAAAAGAAGTTGTAGGGCATTACATTTTCTTTAAAATGAGTAGTCATTTGTTATTTTGTCTTCAAATTTACAAAACGTATAACAATTTTAAGATTCGGACAGGTTTCGAGATTTCGAGAGAAAACTGTAGGCCTACATTTCACTTTCTCCTTATTTTGGGACTATAACTTTGTATATAGGCTGTATATTGTGTATCGTGAAATATGCGGATAAGGCATTACACAACCATTAAAGCTACATTTATTAAAAATCCGATCAAGGTACAAGCTCAGTACATGTAATGGAAAATACATTATACTCCAGGCAACAAATGAAAAATATGGGGGAAGAAGTGTAAATTTGAAATTTGGAAGAGATGTGGGGTGAGTATCCTAAGAAACATATTAAAAGTCCCCGTGGATGCGGGTGAGCAAGGGGTGGGGTACATTTAAATTTCGT
This sequence comes from Ectobius pallidus, assembly GCA_964059195.1. Classification (NCBI taxonomy): domain Eukaryota; kingdom Metazoa; phylum Arthropoda; class Insecta; order Blattodea; family Ectobiidae; genus Ectobius; species Ectobius pallidus. The sequence continues at coordinate 99,278,011 of CAXKWD010000007.1, forward strand.
TTTCTAAAATTTTCCCAAGTACCTAAAATACTATGGGTTGTAGCAAAAATAGTTTATGCTCCAAATTAAACTACATACAATTTCCTACAAGACTGATCTGAATCATATTTCTTTGGGGTTAATAGTTCAGAAACTCTTTATGTAGACCTATAATTTCATTTTTAAGAAAAAAGAGAGCACATGGTAATAGAAATGGCACGATGCTAAACAAACTATATCTTAGAAAAACATACATTCTAAATATAAACATTACACACAAAACTCATTATTATTATTATTATTATTATTATTATTATTATTATTATTATTATTATTATTATTATTATTATTATTATTATTGTTGTTGTAAAGCTTAGACGTTATATATTTCGTTGAAAAAATACTAGTATTTGGAAAAATGGTAAAGAGTTAGAAATATTTATTACTTTAAATAAAGGTTTACTTGTCTGTGTGGCTCCTTAGACAATTCTGAACACCATACTTTTCCCAAATAAGCCTAAAAGCCGGCATTAAATGCTCATCAGTTGAATATCCTGCAATGGTACATTCACCAGCAGTATACCTTCAGAAAACGAAGATAAGTTTAAAATTGACGGCATCCAAGCAAAAGAAGTCGTTAAGTATACGCTTTGAACAATATTACATATGTGTATATATACTGAGTGTTAGGTAGATAGAAAAATATAACCCTATCTTATCATATGATGTTCTAGGGTACCAATATTAGAGAATAAAAAAATATTCAACTAAACGTTTTAGGAAACGCCTACTAGGTCTTAGAAAATCTAAATACATATAACTTTTTTTATAATTTTTCCAAATAATATTTTTAATGAAAAATATAATGGCAAATATTTTATTTTTAAGACCATGTGATTTTTCTAATTTCATAATAATAATAATAATATTATTAATGAGTTTTATGTGTAAAGTTTACCTATAATATATTTTTATAAGGACTAGTTTGCATTGCATTGTGCCAATGGTTATGTACGAGTAATACAGTATGTAATTACCTTCTACGCATGTTTGACGATGTTAATTCATAATATACAGTTTATGTACAAAGATATAACCCCAAAATAAAGAGAAAGTGCGATGTACGGTATTTTTTTTTATAAATCTTGAGAACTCAAAATCTATCCTAATCTTAATATTGCTATAACTTTTGAAAATTTCAAGACAAAATAACAAACGTTCACTCTTTAAAGGAAATTTATTGCCCTATAAGTCCCTTTATGTGGACAATTCTGCACACCTAAGGGCAGAAGCGCCTGAAAGCAAAGTGTGTCGGAAAGCATAGGGCGAAAGAGAGGTTTTCGAAAATGGGTCAATCCATTAGAAATGAACCAGGCCAAGTTGCTCGACATTTTTGATTTTCCTAATTTTTTTACCAGTTATTTCCCAACTAAAGGTGAGTTCAAAACTATGGTAAAAAAAACTTTTGGGCTCATATTTTTTTTTGGCGGCCATTTTGAGTTTGCTTTTTAACCATATTTCAGTCGAAAACATGTTTTGCACAAATGTATGTAACTCTGTTAATTTTATAGATAACAAGACAAAATAAACACCAAAATTATCAGAATGAAATGCTTTACATTTTTGTTTTAACACAATATTACCTAAGTAGTGAGGAAAGTGAAGAAAAAAATTCAAAACTACAAATTGAAAATTGACTTAAAACGGGAGTTTTAGTGCCGCAAAATTATTAGAAGGAAGAAAGACTCGCCCTTAATTTTTTTTTCTGGTGTAGATCTACTATAGGACTACTCGCTGTAGAAGTTTAAAGCTTGAGAACTTTGCGGTTGTTTTATACAATTTTTTTAAAAATGCCCAAAATCGTATTTTGGCAATATTTGAAGTAGAATATCTCAAAAGGGACTGAGTGACAAATTATGAAATTAACACAGATAACACCTCTATATGATATAAAGATGTGATAAAAATTTTGTGACTGAGACTCAACTGGTTCCCGAGTTATAGTGCATCGAAGTTGGCCATAACTGCAAACTATGCACCGAAATTTCAACACTCTTCAAAGCTTTGAGGAAACAAAAAATTTGTCATGCTAACTGATGAAATGTAGCCTACATATACAACTCTTTTGTGTAACAAACTTAGGCTCACAAAAATTTCATATTTAAAATTTCAAAGTGAATTTTTACTATTAAATTACCGTTAAATTTCATGTGCCTATAACGCAATTTTTGGCCAAATTCAAAGCACTGTTACTCTGGAACCAGTTTAGTCTCAGTCGCCTAATTTTTATTACATTTTATGTTATAAAGAGGTGTTATCTGTATAAATTTCATAATTTTTCACTTATGCCCTTTTGAGATATTCTACTTCAAATATTGCCAAAATACGGTTTTGGGCATTTTTGAAAAATTGTATAAAAAAACCCGCAAAGTTCTCAAGCTTTAAACTTCTACAGCGAGTAGTCCTATAGTAGATCTACACCAGAAAAAAAAATTAAGGGAGAGTCTTTCTTCCTTCTAATAATTTTGCGGCACCAAAACTCCCGTTTTAAGTCAATTTTCAATTTGTAGTTTTGTTTTTTTTTTCTTCACTTTCCTCACTACTTAGGTAATATTGTGTTAAAGCAAAAATGTAGAGCATTTCATTCTGATAATTTATGTTTTTATTTTGTCTTGTTATCTATAAAATTAACAGAGTTACATACATTTGTGCAAAACAAGTTTCCGGTCGAAAAACTGTTACAAAGAAAACTTAAAATGGCCGCCAAGAAAAATCTATGAGCCTAAAAAATGTTTTACTCTAGTTTTGAACTCACCTAATGTTGGAGAGTAATTGGTAAAAAAATTAAGAAAATAAAAAATGTTGAGCAAAAACTTTTATTCAATTTGGTTCATTTCTAATGGATTGACCCTATTTTGGCATTATTTGAAGTAGAATATCTCAGAAGGGCCTGAGTGAAAATTATGAAATTTATACACATAACACCTCCTTACGATATAAAGATGTGATAATAATTTGGTGACTGAGACTGAACTGGTTCCAGAGTTACAGTGCATCGAAGTTGGCTAAAAATTGCAAACTATGCACCGAAATTTCAACGCTCTTCAACGCTTTGAGGAAATTATAAATTTGTCATGTTAACTGATGAAATGTAGCCTACATGTACAAATATTTTGTGTAACATACTTAGGTTCACTAAAATTTTGCATTTAAAATTACAAAGTGAATTATTACTATTAAATTACCGTTAAAATTCATGTGCGTATAATGCAAGTTTTGGCCAAATTCGATGCACTGTAACTCGGTAACCAGTTGAGTCTCAGTCACCAAATTTTTATCACCTCTTTATATTATAAAGAGGTGTTATCTGTGTAAATTTCATAATTTTTCACTCAGTCCCTTTTGAGATATTCTACTTCAAATATTGCCAAAATACGGTTTTTGGTATTTTTTAAAAATTCTATAAAAAAAACCCGCAAAGTTCTCAAGCTTTAAACTTCTACAGCGAGTAGTCCTATAGTAGATCTACACCAGACAAAAAAATTAAGGGCGAGTCTTTCTTCCTTCTAATAATTTTGCAGCACTAAAACTCCCGTTTTAAGTCAATTTTCAATTTGTAGTTTTGAATTTTTTTCTTCACTTTTCTCACTAGGTAGGTAACATTGTGTTAAAACAAAAATGTAGAGCATTTCATTCTGATAATTTTGGTGTTTATTTTGTCTTGTTATCTATAAAATTAACAGAGTTACATACATTTGTGCAAAACATGTTTTCGACTGAAATGTGTTTAAAAAGCAAACTTAAAATGGCCGCCAAAAAAAAAAAGTATGTGCCCAAAAATTGTTTTACCATAGTTTTGAACTCGCCTTTAGTTGGTAAATAACTGGTAAGAAAATTAGGAAAATCAAAAATGTCGAGCAACAAATTTTATTAAATTTGGTTCATTTCTAATGGATTGACCCAAATATGTTATTTTCGCTGGCGGATATCTCGAAAGCTATTGGGAATAGAAAAAATTGTACGGGATCATACTTGTAGAAAATTTTATCAGCTTGAATTTTGAATAAAATAATTCTTACTCGAAGAAGTACCGTTGTTTAGATATAAGCGAGAAACCAATAAAAGGGACCTTCTGCGGTCTCCTGCCCTCCGCTCACACCCAAACCTCGGGAATTTTAGTAGGCCTATATTGTTTATAACACTCCCCCGACAACTCTGCCAAATTTCAAAACCATACTATTTTTCCCTAATCAGTGTTATATTCAGTGCTAGAAACAATGAACATTCTTAACCAACTTGCATGTTACTAAATATGTAAAATTATTATCTGTATTATGCCAATGCACAAATTACTCAATACAAATCATAAAAAAACTTTAATCTGTCCGCTTTTCAAATCTTCCATATTCGAGCTTAATACGTCATGTGTGGTTTTGAATATACTAGTACAGAGGCTGAAAACATTTATATTAAGTATTATTTGAATTGGTACTTACGATGTTCTAAATTATATTTTAGACAGTCGAAGGTAAAAGAAGCATTTTTAACGGTAAATGGTGTTAATGAAAAGGAAAAAAATATGCCACTGAGTGGTATAAAATTATAAAACTCCTGGGTTACAAATTATGGTTTCAGCCACATGGAATATACTCTTTTAGTTAAACATATTTGCGTAGGATTATTAAATAGATTCAGTCTGATAAAAATTGAGAAAGTTAACATTCATTACAACTTTTTAAATGTTAAACTTCTCACGGTAGTCGCAAAAAAATAGCAATTTGCCATGCACCAGAAATCAATATCTTCTGTCTGCGGAGAGCTAGAAGACTGTCAGAACGGCTGCAAGGTACGCAATAAAGTTATAATTTCACTCATATTAACGGCTGTCTAAAAAATAGTTTATGATATACATGGTAAAAAAAAATTTTTGGCTCGTGGGATTGCTAAACTGGCCCTTACGGGCTTGATTTGCAAACATACCTGCTCAGAGAATAAAATTTGTTTTTACTAATTTTACTAATTTCATAAATAACAATTTCACCTTTTATTACAATTTTATCCTGCAATTAAACTCATATCATAAAGTACTGTACAAATTAGAAATGACATCTGCCCGTTTATACACACATACACAAACATGCAAGTTCTACCTGGGGCCTGTTTCGTAAAACTGTAGACTAGTAAAAAAAACTCTAGTAGCTTAGTATAGTAAATACACATTCCTATCAGCACAAGTTGTTCTGTTCCTAGTAATTTTCATAACATTAGTAAATATTTTCTTCTAGGTATAATGTCTGGTAAAAAAACTACAACTTGACATTCAGTATTACAGAAGGCCAAGGTTACTGTGGTGACACGATACGATATCCAGTTGTCAATACATCTTTATAATGTATAGCCATATCAGAGTAAAATGAATGCAAGTTAAAATAAAAGTTAATGATTCATTATTAACCAAATTAAAATATTCTGCTATCAAAGAGAAATATGACTGTAAAGAGGGTTTGGTATCAGCGATAATCTGACTGTACATTTAACGCTATCATTACTCATGCAAGGTGAAATTTTTGTTTATAAAGGGATAAATGTCATTTCATCCGCCAATATACTTGGATTTATTCATATATTCAAAACCGTGTTAAATCAATATAACTGTGTACATTATTTTAATGATTAGCGTTATTTTTAAACCACACAACGATGACAAAACCGTAAGGGAGCATTCACACACCGAAGTAGCATGCCACTTGCGACGTGCTACCTGGTTGCACGCTGCACGTTACTCATTTTAAATCCCAAATAAACAAGTTCAAGTCTTCACACCGAAGTAGCGTGGCAAAAGTGCAGCTCGCAGAGTGCGACATTCATTTCTTCAGATAGATCTGGACTTATTTCATGCTACTCGGGATGACGCATGTGTACAGTTGCCTTTTCAGCTGTTTTCTAATTGTTAAGAAAATCCAACACATATTCGCTTGTGTAGCGGTAGATTATGGCAAAGATGTAATGATAACTGTTGGAAAGAAAGCTATTTAACATACAATTTGTACATGCGTAGACTATACGATATGGTAATCGAAACTAGTATGAAAAAAGCCTGGATTAAAATTTCTGAAACTATATCCTCTTTAGGTAAATTACATTTAAATAGGTTTCTAAGTTGTCCAAGTGAAAATATATAATGTACGTTAAACTGCAGATCGCATTCGCTACTTCGGTATGAATGCAAAACTGTGAACCATGCAACTCGACGTGCAGCCTGCATCCAGGTAGTGCGATTCGCATGCTATGCTACATCGGTGTGAATACTAACTAAGTGAATATTTGAATGGTATTTGGAGCATGCGTGAGTTCAATTGTTTTGAAACTACAGCTTAGTGGAAATTCCCTAATGCAAAGCATCTGTAGTATTATGTACAGATTAAACTTAACGCTCGTTCAAGCCTTAGCTTGAGCTTCGTTAGTTCATGGTGTACTGTAGGCCTATCATCCACTATTCCACCTGCACATGGACGTGTCAGATTTACGTAATGTGTACTGTAATCCATGTCACAAATTTGTGATAAAATCCAACCTGTCATAAAGAGTCCATAATTTCATCCCGGCGAGACATGTCCATATTTTATTGTTAGCTGTTGTAATACGCCACCCAACTGTATAGTTCATTTATCAGAATTGTTATCTCTATCGCACGGTTCATAAAAATATTTAACAAATATTTCAGTTTTAGATGAGTAAATAGGCTATTTATACATTGTGATTTAGTAACAGGGGTAATTTATGTGTCTTATAGTCTAGCAACTTAAGGAAGGCCAAGAAGATGTGATCCTTGCACCTTACCCAACTTGCAAATCGCTAACAGCCAATGACAAGTATTATAACGGACTTAAAATTAACTGTAGTGAAAATATCTAGCACAAGCATCTGATCCACATAAACATGAACAAATTGCATACGCTAAGAGCAATCAAATTAGCGGAAATACAGTGCAAAGCCTACATGAAGCCAGCGAACTTCTACCGTGGAGAGTGCGTGGCCTTCACCGGGAATCAACACCTTCGCTACTTCCCATCCCCCGCCGAAGATTGAAGCAAGAGAAATCACAAATGAAAAGAAGGATTTCAGAGTTTAACTTACTTATCTTGAAGCAGATGTTGAAAATGTTGTCCCCTCTTATCTATACATAACAGATAAACTGACAACGGCGTATTCATTTCATATGGATTGAGCTCCGAACTTTTGTATTCCCTTAAAACTAATGTTTAAGAAATCCCATCATCCTGTGCCGTTTAGATCAGGTAGATGGATTCTCGCTATTTTCTAGATGCATTGGCGCCTGCAATTAAGTCTGTAGGGGTCAGCGTCAAAGCTGAAAACAAATTTGGTTACCGACGTTATTATCCTGTTAAGAAATGATTTTGAGAATGTTACATTTTTACGTGCTAGAATAATTTACAATCAATATCTACAATGTAGACGAAAAATATTTCATTTCCATACATGTTTGTAGGCTCAATTCGCAACTTTTTGGGCACACAAAATTTACTTGACACTGGTCAACAATGAATTTTTGCCAATGGAACTAAATGTGCAATTAGGTAGATATTATGCTAACTTGAAATCTCTTTTCACTGTTTTCCTAACATGTATAGTTTTCTATTTATTCGTTACCTATTTATTATCCTATCTGTTTGACTTTCTGTGCGAAGGTTGAGGGTTCGATCCCGGCCCAGATCGATGGCATTTATGTGTGTATACATGTGTCAGGCCATGTCAGTAGATTTACTGGCATGTAAAAGAACTCTGCGGGAAAAGATTCCGGCACAGCGGCAACGGTCACTGGCCTAAGTTGAAGTACATCCCCGTCGTAAATTAACCATATACCAACAATAATTAGTAATAGGCCTACGCATAGTTCATCTTTCTTTTGAAATAAATGTACTGTTGCATTCATCGGACTTAATTGTAAATGTATTTCTATCAAGTTAATGTATTATGTGTAATCAACTGAAAATGTCTACCAGGTTCTGTGAAATTACTTGATCAATCAAGACCTGATAAAAGCAAAAGTAGGTAGGCCTGTTGTAAAATTTACTTAGTGTTCTTTAAGTCCAAATGACGCCTGAAGCCTACGACTAGAAAACCCGCATAGCATAGTATATTTTGTAAGGGTAAAGCAATAGGTGAAATAATGCTTGAATGGGGAATCGAGAACGCCTGCAACTTATGACTAAAAACCCCCATGGCTTATTTGTAAGGGTAAGGCAATAGGTGAAAGCATGCATGGCATGGAAAAAGAGAACGCCTGCAATTTACGACTAGAAAACCCGCATCGCATATTTATAACAGCAGAGCATGAAATCGTGAATTTTTATTTATTTATTTATTTATTTTACACCATTAAGCATGTATATGCAATAGGAATAATCATGGGGAATCCACAAGCCCAAAATGTAATAATTTAAGTTTATTTCAACCAAGTTAATCTATTATGTGTAATTTAAAATCTGTACATGGTATTAAAAATCTACATGGAAAATGGCATACAATAATGTAATTTTATCTTCTGACGATCAAACTTAGTTTTATTTTGTAGATCAGAGTAATCTGGTTACATACCTTCTCATACGTCCTTCATTCCTTATATATTTTCTGCATCAAATCTGAATATTTATATACCAGGAACTGAACATTTAGATTAGTATTACACAGGTCCTTCACATTGCCTCCGTTTAAAAAATCGCAATTAAATTAAGCCTATCTCATAAATTATACTGATTTTGTTTCATTAACACTGTCCTGCATTATACTGATTTTGTTTCAGTAACAGTGTCCTGAATGATTCGTTTTAATGGGCTGGGAAATCTAAACAAATATCTTCACTCCCTGAGTTTTACTTCCCACTTGTAGGTAGGCTACATTTACGCGGCCCACGGCGAAGGCCTTATAGGACCCGTCGGTGGAGGAAGTTCTATGATCATATACATATTTTTTTGACAAGACAAGGACATGGAAGGAATCCCCGGATGAGTGATCAGCCCAATACCGGGGCCACCTCCGAAACAATGAACACAAAGGATGATAAACGCCAGCCACACATAAAACTTATTCCGAACAAGGCGAGAATGGATGAAGGTAATGATAACGGTCAGATGATGTCAGGGGACGGCAGAGCCTAAAGTTCCCCGACATTCATCTCACAGGTGAGGAAACACCCTGAAAAAACCCATCTAAGAGACTTGTCTCGACCAGGTTTCCTCCTCAAGTCGGCCGGCCTGGTCACGCCCTTGCTGCTATAACACAGTAACTCGCAGTCTGCAAGTAGGAGAGAGTGGACTGTGGTGGGAGAACTACTTTTCGCCAAGTCCGCCGGTCTGATCTCGCATTTGCTGTCACAGCGCAGTACAAGAAACATAAAATATATTTCAAGTAAAAACCAACATACGTGATGAGAAAATGAACTTCAAAAATAAGTCTGGTAAGATAAAAATATTGGTGAAGGGCCATTTCACCTACTTCTCCTGGATAGCCGCCCCTGGTTACGTAAGAAAGATCGTGCAACTTCTTTTCCACCTTTACTGTTCACATTGGTGATTAATAACGGTCTTACTGAACTATGTGAATCACTCATTTTAATTACACAGACATTTCATAAAATATGGTAATTTTCCCTCAAAGAGAGAAGTTATAAAATTATTGTAATTGGGTGGTCAAAAATAAGTTTAAAACCTCAAATTCTCCTGAAGTGGTTTCATGTGTAAAATCTGTCGATTTACTTATTTACTGTGTTGCGTTACTTTTTTTTGCCATTTTTGCAAAATTTTAACACTCTTCAGTACCAAGTAGTCAAGAGTAATCAGCTATGTCCATTTTCATTTGAGAAAATATACATCTTAAGGTATAATTTGGTATAAGATTAACTTCAATCAATATGTGTGGTTAATTACTATGTAAAATAACAATCAAGAGACTTTTTGTCCCACCCGTAATGGTGATAGTTTTGTTAAATTATTATTGATGAGTTAAATAAATGTTCTGACAACCTGGAAACAGTTTATAATTTGTATTTAATCCTACATACCTTCATTAATAATAACATTAAGACCCTAACAGTAATAGCAGAACAGCAAATGAACTTTTGTTTTGCATAATTAAAATCAGTGTCCAAATTATGTCCCACCCGTAATAGATTTTGAAAAACATATTTATAATATTTAAAATAAATTTTAAATAATGCTTTGCATGTAGAGTGGAGGAGAAGGCAATGTAAATTTTACAGAATGTGAAGAACCAATTCTAGTTTATTATTTATGATACGTAATAAACAAAAATAGTTTTTATAATTTGCTAGAATGTCCCACCCGTAATTATGAAATGGCTGTACAGTTCTTTTAGGCGTATATAGTTATATATTTCCAGATACTTATTTTACTCAACAAAATGCGTTACTGCATTACTAAAAGTTGAGGTATATCGCACGCATGATAAAATACATTGTTAAATTGAATGGATGGTAGATAATTCTACCGTATTGCCAACCATTATACCGATACCGAAGCTATACACAGAACATTTAGTTCTACATGTATCAATGCAATCCATGATTCCCGCGGCGCATATTCAAATATTGAAAAAGCAATTCTCTTGAAATTCATTCGCCTCATCTCTCGTGGAATATATTTACTCAAATAAAAGAGTGAAATTTTTTATCATCTGGGAAAGACTGGATTATTATTATTTTAGGTATTTTTTGCTGATACTTCCATGTCAAGCCTAAAATACTACTCTATAGAAGTGAAGTTAACAATGTTAGTTTTACAACACGAGCGGTAATAGAATATGAAAACTAAATAACCGTAATATTATAAATGCACATTTTAGGTAAATTATTAACAATACTGTTACCACATTAATGGTTACTTCTATTCTAAATCAGCCGAATCTACTAGTTTGTGTGTTAGTTTCAGATTGTAAAGGAGCATCTTTATTTAGCTACAATACTTCACTACTCAGACTTGAAAATATTGTTTGAGGGAGGAAAATTATTAGATTTTTATTAGTTATGCTTAGGCCTTAAACGTTGGGGGATAGAAAGTACCTTGCCTACCTTGACCCTATGTGCTCAATTCCTGTCCTATTTCTGGCCGTAGCTAGAAATTAATAAAAAAAATTTACGTTGTTCTAAAGAATTCAGAACATCATACATAAAAAGTAAACTTCAAAATGGATTACCGTTATGGTTTTTTTATCAGTAATTGGTAATAATACAGCGTCATCAGTTCATGAAGTCTAAGAGAGAGGATAATATGTTTAAAATATAATGTAATTTGTCATTCGCCTAAATGTCTTGAAAATTCTTGATGGAATTATTTAATTCTTTTAAGAGCAATTAATTTATTATATCTACAGATATTTCTTTGAACTGAAAAATCTCAGGTGCCGACTTGAAAACATTCTTCGGGAGCAATAATTATTATAACATAGGATTACTAGCAATTAGACGTAGGCCAAACACAAAACAAAAAACAAGCTAATAAATAAAATATGTGCAATTAAATAAATCTGAAGATGTTTACCTTAATTTCTGGTGGTAAACACCGCGAAGGTCTTGTTTCTAAATAGTGAGGGGGATGATGCCTCTAATTCTATATACTGAGGGGGGGCAGAAAGCAGCTCTCCCTCCAGCGTCTATGTTACACCTATTACTACTATCATATCCTAACAGTAACAATTACACAATTTAAATAATTTAGAAAATAATTTTGGGACAATTGGTCATCACTCACCATCATCATACAAGGATATAAAGAAAATTTCTGTAGGCCTTTATAGTATTTAAAAGTATATAAAAGTTCTATGGTAAGCAGAATTGGACCCTAGCCTTTGGGTTCGATTCGTCAAATACCTTATCCCTTAGGAATATCTGGTATTTAGTTCTGGATGTTACTATAGAATATTCCAAAAGTGAGAATATTGGTTACAACTAGAGAGAAAATAATAATGATTATAGCTGCCCTGTCCCAGGGATACCAAATATCGCCAGACTCTTCAGTTGGTTCTATTAATAAGTAAGACTGTAAAATATCCTGTGCATAAAACACTGCATGGAATGGAGAGCAAGTAGATAAGGGTAAAAGTGAGTTACTTTCGACCACTGCTTTGGGGTCTATCGTTCCTCATCAGGTAGGCCTACACCTTACATTTACAACAACGTCACATTACGACAACACATTCATTCTTTGGGAAAACCTTGACAATAGGCACAAAACCAAATATATACATACACGATCGGCAATTGAAAAGTGGTGCTCGCAAAATTTGCAACGAAGCGAATAATATATTGTGTAGGGCATCTAGTTTATTTTGTATGCCACATTAATCAATTGCAAAATTCCCAGTTAATTTTTTATTTAATTAATTATAGGTCTATGGGTGTTACTTTACGTACTGACCGGAAAAGATGAACCTCTGTGGGCATTTTGGGTCGAAATAATAAATAGATGTATTTTATTTCAGAGAGGCTGAGTGCTTCTTAGAATAGAGTCGGCACATTTATGCTGCTATTAATATCAGTATAGAATTACAAGACCGTTAAGTGGATTGCTGTTCAATATCGGAGCTATTTAGATTTTACTGCTCAATGTGACATTTACGCCGTGATTCCATTCCCTCAGCGAACGAATATTGCAACATAAAACAGAGTTTCTCACAACTTAACACCATCTCTCAGAAAGTTGTCTCACTTAGGGTTTTATGGTTGAATCAAAATATATATCCTCGAAAAGTCATGTAATTTGTTTTTAGGTTTGTTCACGAAATTGAAGAGGACGAAATATGCCCTGCAGGGAAAATTGGAATTAAATTCCCGCTTAAAACGCATATAAATCTCTTCTTTGAAATTACAATGAAAATACATTACTTAATGCCAGCGAAAGTTTGATTATAATAACAACCTATACAGGTAATAAAATAAAGAAAAACTTAAGGAACTTTTTTAAAAAATAGAAGAAATAATAAGTTTGTTTCTAAAATCAAATCATGTACTCTCAGGTACCACGACGCATGCGTACATTGTCGCTGTGCGACAGATACGCACAATCTATTTTTTTTCTTTTTTCACGTGATAGATTTGTTATGGAGTTTATAAGCATTTCTTTTAAATACGCAATTTTTTTTTATAGTTAATGCCCACTATCCTTTATTAAGAAAATATTAAGAGAATATAATATGCATAGTCAATGGGGTCGGATTTGGTAAGAAAGGAATAAAGATAGCACAACGAAAGATTTGTTTTTTTTTTGCCCCCCAAGATAGAATAGCTTGTACACTTTTGATTCCAAACTACATTATGACTCAATTCTTATCAGGGCATGGGAAGTTCGGTGAACACTTACATAAGTGTAAAATTTCTATCTCTGCAAGTTGTAAATGTAAAGAGGAAAGTATATATGTTTCATCTTAAAGTTTTTATTCAAGTTGGTAAAATAGGTTTCCGTACATAAGGAAATCAATATTATTAGTAATAAAAATTATAACAAAATAATAGTAGTAACTATAATAATGATGATAATAGTTAATATAATAATAGTAAAAATAATAGTAAATATAATAATTGTAAATATAATAATGGTAATAATAATAATAATAATAGTAATGTAAGCATTTACTGAAGCCCAAGTACTAGTATCTATGTAAAACGAAATTGAAGTGTATTTTACGGACTATAAGATGCTCCGGACCATAAGACGCACCTTGATTTTAGGATGGAAATTTAAAGGAAAAGAAATTTAATGTCATTCTAAACGAATTATTTTAAAGGGAATAATATACTTCATTGCATAAAATAATTATAGCCTTGTACAATGGAATCACTTCTAACTTAAAACTTGCGTTGGACGAAAATATCTTCTGTACAGGTGGCATCGCGTAAATTTTAACTGAACTGATTTCTCATGAAAGACTGAAAATAATTTTACTCACATTCCTTTCTTTTTTCAATGTATACCTGGTTTCCAGCTACTCTCATTTTGCGATTGTGACAAGTGCACTAATGTACAGTTTGTGCCAACATTTTAAGCTATTTTATCGTTTACAACGCCTTGTTTATAACTGTGGTATTCCGGCAATATTTACCATATTTTTTTTTAGTGTAATTCGGACCATTAGACGCACCCAACTTTCAAGGCAAAAGGTGCGTCTTATGGTCCGTAATATACGGTACTCCACTTCACAAGTAAACTCTCACTTTCCTTCCTTGTAACGTAAACAATTTCAGATCCTTTCTTCGATAAATTTATTTACATGCCACAAAAAGGGTATATGTTGATACTTCATTCAGAAACACGAATGAAAGGCTTCTTAAATAAATTTAATCTTACATTAAGTGAGAATTTTTTTCTTAAAGCGAAATTGAATTGGTAAAACTTATAATTAGCATTCACCTGTCTCTGTGACGCTGTGACTGTATTACTTCGGTCCCCACAAATCCCTTTAGATGAAACTTAATTTGTTTCTGAAACAGTTTTGTACTGACGTCAACCCTACACTAAATGACGTCAATGACTTCCAAGACGAGAAGCAAAATTTATTCTCACACATGGACTCAGTAGAGCTTATCAAAATAGCATGTTTAAAGTTTGTGTGTACCACGTACAATATGCATACTTTGCCTGCTTATAGAATACAGGAATGACTGAACTTTCTAGCGAAAAGCTACTATTTTGAACTATGTACAGTCGAGTGCAGTGAATCTTTGCGATATAATGGGCAGTGATTTATGTTGGTAAAGAAATACATAACTGGCTCGGTCAGGCCCAATCCCCACCCGTGCGCATATCATTTTTGCGCGTCGGATGTGCAGCAGAGTCTAACCATCCACTTAATGTTTGCCTTATACACCTCACTCCTTCACTCATGAACCTGAAACGGACCTGTATTCATAAGTTAATATTTGAATGCTAGACTTTTGACATCAAACCAATAGAAGTCGGACTCGTCCAGGAGCTGGTGTGGACATTCTTTTTAACTCACGCCTTCTAGCCACCCAAATGAAAATTTTCATACTCCATCCCCATTTCACCACTGACCTAGGCCTGAGCGTAGTTCAAAGGCTAATGCTTGTGTTCGAATTTCGAAGCAAACCAATAAGAGATTGGCTCATCCAGGGTTGGTTTGGAAAACAAACGATACGGAGGTTCAAAGTAAACTTTAAATGAAGAAAAACACTAAAATAAACCAGAAGCCTCGAAAGTTTCCATACACTCGACTGTAGGCCTACTCTTTCAGAGGATGGTACTACGAGACGAAATTGTATGAAAATTGAAGTAAATTAAAATTTCCTTAATTTACAATTGCTCGTATTTAATATATATGGAATAGACTATATAGTTAGTAATGTTCAATTTGTTGCAAGACTGAAGTCTTGTTTGATGAACATTACTAACTATATAGTCTATTCCATATATATTAAATACGAGCAATTGTAAATTAAGGAAATTTTAATTTACTTCAATTTTCATACAATTTCGTCTCGTAGTACCATCCTCTGAAAAAGTAGGCCTACAGTCGAATGTATGGAAACTTTCGAGGCTTCTGGTTTCTTCTAGTGTTTTTCTTCATTTATATATATATATATATATATATATATATATATATAAAATTTATATATATATATATTATTTATATATATATATTATTTATATATATATATATATATATAGATAGAGAGAGAGAGAGAGAGAGAGAGAAAGAGAGAGAGAGAGAAAAAAAACTAAAAAAACATGATCTACCTGGGTAACCGATTCTCATCATAAAACACCTAATATCACACGTATCATGTTATAGATCGTAATGCGGAGAGGTGTCTTGACAAATGTTTTGGTTCGACCCACCCGCTCAAAATGATATATTTTCTTTTATAACACGATCTAGCGAAAAATAGTGAAATTTCCGCCATAATTCCATCTCCGTATGGAGAAGAAACTCATGATTGGACGTTAGATGTGTGACGTCACACCGCCAGAGCATATAGAATTCTGGGTTAACATGGTGACAAACAGAAAAAGCTTCTCTGGATATAATTACAATAATGACTCCAAGGCGCGGTTAACTATGCATTATTTAGACTTTCTTACTACAGTAATATATGATGGATATTAATATCACTGTTCATAACCTAACAACCTATCACTAAACCCAATGCACGCGGGAAATATCCTATGGCAAGCAATGTAGAAGAATTATAGTTGGTCACCAATTGAATTGAATTGAATAAGTGCCCTTAAGGCGGGAGGCGGGGTGGGAACGCCCCTAAGCACCGAAGCCGCAGGCTTAATGCACCTACCTCCGGGATGGAATGAGTTGCGTGCCCAGAGGCCGCCCAGGACTGCAAATCCTCCCCGCAGGCCCCCACGGAGCTCCCCTACATCCAGCAAGCTTTATTACCATGCCACATATGCGCCACCCAAGCTAAGCTTAAAAATTCCTTTAGGCAGGCCTACAGGCTGAGGTAGATTTCGAAGTGCTTTTGGTTAATTTATTGTCACTGTGCAGCAATCTTCTTCTTTAGCCTTGGCATGACAAACCCGCAATAATAACTGCAAAAAAGGAGGAAAGAGCACTCTTTCAAACATTCAAATCTCGCATTATATGTGGTCTATCGAGAAACTAGTTACTGATTTGCAGAGTACTCATCAGGATCGTTTTAACGATACCCCACAAGACGTCGTTTCAAAAATTTCGAATTTCCATCCCCCCACCCCCACTCGTACCCTCAAAACCCCCTGAACCGTTAGTGTCACTGTGAACTCCATAGGGAGTAATCTAATTTATTCATGCTCATCTGAAATTAGTAAACCTCTTAGTCATATTTGTAATTGTTCGTTAAAAAGTGGAATATTTCCAATAAGACTAAAGCATGCTATTGTTAAGCCCCTCTTTAAGAAAGGTGACAAAAATGTTCCATCAAATTATAGACCTATATCACTCCTAACCTCATTTTCAAAAGTTTTTGAAAAAGTTATGTACAACCGCTTAATACACTATCTTAATTTGAATAACATTCTTACACCATCTCAGTTTGGATTTAGAAGTGGCATGTCCACTGATAATGCTACATTTCAACTCACTACAGAAATATTGGAAGCGTTAGATAAAAAGAAACATGCCCTAGGAATTTTTTGTGACCTAGCTAAGGCGTTTGACTGTATAAATCATGAAATTCTACTTCAAAAACTGAAACACTATAGGTTGGATAATATAACACTAAAGTGGTTCAAATCATACCTGTCTGATAGAACTCAAAAGGTAATAATAAATGGAAATGAATCAAAATTAGGGACTGTTAAAAATGGAGTACCTCAGGGATCGATACTGGGACCTTTGCTCTTTTTAATTTTCATCAATGACTTACCAGATAACTTAAGTGACGAATCAAAGGCATTGCTTTTTGCAGATGATACTAGTGTACTCGTAACAGGAAAGTCACAAGAAGATTTAGCAAGACTAGCTACAAAGACTTTTCACGAATTAAATACTTGGTTTCAAGCTAATAAAATGTCACTTAATATTGATAAGACCCACTTTATTCAATTTAGAACAAAAAATAGATATATCTCAAACATTGTAATCAATTATCAAACACAAATCATAGAGGAAATTAGCAACATAAAATTCTTAGGACTACAAATTGACCAAAATCTTGACTGGAAGAAACACATTGTAATGATAAGTTCTAAGCTAAGTTCAGCATGTTTTGCGCTACGAACTTTGAATGATATATTACAACAGGACGCATTACTCACGGTATATTTTGCATATTTTCACTCTGTTATGAGGTACGGAATCATTTTTTGGGGTAACTCGGCACATAGGGAAAAAATATTTAGATTACAGAAGCGAGCAATAAGAATAATATGTGGAAAGAAAAAACGAGAATCTTGTAAACCGCTGTTTGAAAAATTAAAAGTCCTCACTCTCACCGGAGAGTATATATACTCTGTTATGTGTTACATGGTAGATAATATTGATAAATTTCAAAGTAATCACAGTATACACGGGCGTACTACTAGAAACATGAATGATTTACATGGACCAGCTAACTCATTAAAACTTTTTCAGAAAGGTGCTTATTATTCCGCAATACAAATATACAATAACCTTCCAAAAGAGATTAAATCACTATGTATTAAAAGCAAATGCAAATCTTTCAAAAGAGCTCTGAAGCAATATTTAGTAACTCACACCTTCTACAATATGGATGATTTCTTTTCAGCTTGAGTAAGTGTGACATAACAATTCTTGTATCATGTTTTTTTTTATAACATGCATGTATGTTTTTATCTGACGTGTTCTATATCCTTGAGCCCTGCTCAACACAGGATCTACAGAACGAGACATCTACATCTACATCTACATCTACATACATACATCTACATTCAAACAAAGTTTCCCTCTATACTTCATAGGGGCCGAGATATAAACATTTTGCTCATTAATGAACATGTCCGAACTATTGGGCCTAGAAATAACATAATAAAACTTGGTTCAAATATCTTCAAAATTACTGCCGCTAGCGTGTAAAGATATATATATATATGCTATAACAACACATCGTGCGTGAAAACTGAGCTGGTATAACCTACACTGGGATTAAACCGATTTACTTAGTAAAACTTGAAAATTTTAAATAAAATATCAACAGTCTTACAAAACCAGTGGCGGATCCAGAGAGACATTTTGGGGGGGGGAACCAAAGTAGAGAGGGAAGTTTTTACTCATAAAAATTAATTATTCCCAGTACACAATTGAAAACAAAATGAACATTTCAGCATTTTCTTACAAAGGTATTTCAAAATAATGAATGCCGTTGCTTTAATTTAAGTATTTGGGTTATGTTCTAATAAATTTTGAATAATTTGTGCTTAATGTTACAAATTTTGGGGGGGGGGGAAATTTCCCCCATTTCCCCCCCAAAATTTGTAACATTAAGCACAAATTATTCAAAATTTATTAGAACATAACCCAAATACTTAAATTAAAGCAATTCCCCCCATTTCCCCCCCCGTGGATCCGCCCCTGTACAAAACTGGTTTCAATACGCATAATGTGTTCTTTTTTACGACTAATGAAAAAAATTATGAGCAAGACCATCACTAACTCATTACAGAAACGTTAACTCATGTTAGGATATTGTGTAAACAAGTCATAGTTAATTTTTCAGTTTTAACATTGTAAAATAATTTCCACTAGAAACCCTTATCAAGTGAAAACTATTAAAATAAGCTTCATGGCTGAATATTTCCACTATACAGTACATTTATTTTAAATTTAATATTTCCAGTATACAGTAGATTTATTTTAATTTTAAATCTTAAACTAAACATGTCTGAGAATAAAGAGTAGTATAATTTTTTTTTATTCCTCCACAAGTAATATTCTCTGTGACACACAGTTTTCTGTACTGCTAAGGATTCCTTTTGAGTACATTTTTACATTTCATTCTATAGATACTATCAGACGAAATAAATATTATGTTTTAACCCTACCGTGATTAACGTTCTAGTTTGTATGTATTATCTACGGAATAGTTTTAAAGGTAATAAATAAGATAGGGGTACCTAGTTTTTTTTTAGATTAGTTTCTTGCTCTCAGCATAAAAAGAGGAAAACGCAAACATATTTAATTTAACCCGTATTTTATAAAATTGTATCCAATAAAGCATAAATTATCTTTTTATTATTGAATAAAAACGCAGACGTTATCATTAACACCAACGACACAGATGTAAAATTTACAATAGCCTACCTTGATATGTGATTCCTCGTACAAGACCACCATCTGTCTTGAAAATCGGGTGTCGAACGGAGATATTCAGCAGATCTGTCGTTACTTGGATGTCTGAATTACCCTCCGGGTCGCTGCACCAGGAAATTGTATCATTGTTTTCATCTTCGTAAGATGCAAAATCGGCAGATGAAGGGAGTGACACTGACTGATCGGAATCTGAAGTTAAGATGATCGTTGGATTATCTTCCGACATATTATGCTCTTGATCGTCTTCTAAATTATCGAATAAAATTTCTTGAGGCCAGGTTCTAGCGTACTCATTACCACCAGTCATTTCGTTAGGATTGTCAACTTTCCCGATTGGGAGTGTGTAGTCTTTTTCCGGTAACCCTCCATCCTCATCAATATCTATTGGATTGGGAATTCTTCCACTGCTACTGTAACGTTCTAGTATAAAGTCGTCATCTTCGAGAGTTGGTTTCGTGTTTGCGTGTGGATAATAACTTGGGCTCGACATCACTGCCGTGCTTTCTAGTTCTTCCGATAACTCGTCGCTTGGAACGGGAGGTTGTTTCTCTATTTCAGTTCTGCGTCTTACAATGGGCAAAGATGAAACTGGTTGACTTAAAAGCTTATGGTTATTTGATGCAGACTGTAACTCGATAGGTGGACCAGGTGATCTTCCCGGTGCTGGATCTCCAGAGTTTCTTCCTCCAGCTCCTGGAACATGCTGGAGAGTCAGTGCTGTAACTTGAGCAGCTTGCTGGATAAGCAGTAAACCAATAACAAAAACAGCACCGGACAAAGAGGGCATGAAATCAGCACGCAACACAGAACCGACACAGCGTTTTACTGCTTCCTTCATACTACAATATTGACATCTGTAACAGGTTATCGATGACTTAATTTCGATGCTTTGAGGTGTCCTTGCTAGGTTATTTGGAACACAACTTCGGTTTTTACTACAGTTAATAACAACATTATTGCTGTCGTTGTATTTGGTTCGCATATCTGCACAACAATTCACGGTAACAACAGATTCGATCATATTTTATTATTTTTCTAAAAGATTCAATGAACAGTTTATGTTATGGTCCAGTCATTTCATTGTAGAAATACTACTTTTTTGTGTAAGCGGGCACTTGTTCATTTTATAATTTTCGAAGGTTTATCACAGTCCAGTTGATAATTGATTTAACACAATAATACTTTGCCAGTTCAACGCAATCTTCGTGCGATGTTTTCGTACATTTGTTTTTAAGTTTGTTGAACATAGTCTCTTCTGTTCGAATAAACTAAAGAAATGTTTTACTAACGGTTGTTTCTTTCATTAACATTCTACAGTATATTTCAACTAAGTGCAGAACAACATCAAAAAAGATCACTGTAGTGATGTGTGCAAAGTTAAATAACTTGAAAATCAATATCGTAAGCAAAATATTACTAACACTTAGACATCATAAAACGGTATACACAGAGCTATGAACTATTGATCTACAGCGTCTAGTACATTCAATATTTCATTTACTATCGATATAATAAAATTACGTTGGATAATATATACAGTTGACTATAACTTCTCTAAGTTACACCACGATTCGAGCTGAAGTTTATACATCTGTTTGTAAACAAAGTGCAGCGACATAGTCCATTAAGAAGCGCGGAATGTATTCTATTTAAGTCTAAGTCGAAAGTTTTCCACATTCTGTCTTCTCCACTGATAGAATTCCACTTTTAACATGATACATGGTTAAGCATGAAGAGAAGTCTACTGAATAGCTATAAAAACATATACTATTTGCACACTTAATGAAACAACATGCATGAAAGATGCATCACTTTCTGTTTGTAACTGCACATTCCCGCGGACTCTAGCGACGTCCGTCCTACCCTGATCGGAATTCACCACCCGACTGTACGTTACTACTCCTGCTTTTCCCTGCCTACACTGAGAGTCGCCCCATGTAGACTCGACCGCCACCATGCCTTCCTACCCAGTCGTTCTCCTTCTCTTTCCCTCCTTCACGCTCCTCGAATCAATTTTCCGTTCTCCCTGCAAAATAATATAATCTTGAAGACAATTTAATAAACAATAAGAATCTATCAAAATTTTAAAAAAATACAGTATATTACAATTTGAAGTTAGCAAACACAAATAAAAAATTACGATGCTGCTTGCAGTATGTAAATGTTCGTTCCGCTGAAGATCCTGCGCTTTGCCTTCAAAATCCAGCATGATCTGTGGAGAATTTGTTTCCCGGTTTTAGGTGCAATAACAGATTGAACATTTATATTTATAATTATTCTTGTAAAGATTTCACTAATTTATCGTTGAGGTTTCAATTTTTATTAATATATGGGAGTTTAAGGGCCACATAAAGTAAAGTAAAGTAAAGTAAAGTAAAGTGATCCCTATACAGGCCATGGAGGCCCAGAGGGTTTCAGGAGGATGAGGCTACATACACATTCTAAAGTTGAAAATATAAGTTTTAAAAATTGAATTCTTCTACTTCCTTAGCCTCTGTCATGATGAAATTTTATAGGCTCGCAAAATATTAAAAACACACACTGTTTAATAAAAATATTAAAATTTGTTATTTTTTAGGGAAGAGATGTTAAAAATTTACTTTCTTTTAAGATTTCCCTCGTATTTTTTCTAAATTCATGTAGCCTATCTTATATTAAAGATGGAGTTAAGAATGAAAATATTAGAATGTTAGTTACTTTCATAATATTGTTTGGATCTTTTTATCATCATGCTTTTTAGAAGAAAGTGAGAAAATAAATAGAAAATCAAGAAATATTGAGATGAGGGGAGTACTATACATATCAATAAACAATACATCAATTGGACAAATCGAAGTTAGTTAACTTTTAACGAGGAATGGGGCATAAGTCATGGTAACGTTTCAGTTTCTGTAAATGTAAGATCATTTTGAAATATACAAATGAAAGGGCTGGCATAGATTGTATATATGGTGCAGATATGAGTTCAGTACGGTACGGAAGGTCCTTATTCCAAAAGCTTTCACCAGCTCCCTGTAGCATTCTCTGGCATTTTTGCTCTAAGAAAAAGCTATTCTGACATAAGAACGCTCTTCACATCTACCGTTCTTACGTCAAAATACTTTAATCATAACTAGTGTAACGTTTTGAGTCAATCGTTTCATATTAGAATCAGTGGCGTAGGAATGTGGGGGTCAAGGGGTCCGGACCTTCCCCGAAATCAAAACCTAAAATTCTATTCAAGTTATTTAAGCTCCATTTTCCCAAATTTTTAATTATTTCTTTAAGAATAAAATACTGAACTCGTAAATGCAGGCCTATTATTTCCACTGTTCCATGTGTTATTTAATTTTTCTTATAAATGGTAATAAGTGTTATAAGTAAATAACGAATCCTTATTTAAGTTGGCATGTCTTAGAGTACAGTAAACAAATTTTCTAACTACTTTTTCAGTACTCAAATAGCGTTATATGTGATTTTCATTAGTTCAATATTTAAAAATTTTCCGGGCACCCTTTCTTGGGGGTATTCCATGTCCCCAAACCCCCGAAATTAATTTCTGGCTACGCCACTGATTAGAAGGGTTTTCTAACAGAACAGACATTTACCTACATGGAAAAGGCATTTGCAATGTTTGATAGTGGGATTCTAAGTAAGAACTCCGTTATGAAGCGTGTAGTAAAAGGTATAAACAATCAGTGATTGTGTATTTTAAAATAAAGCTTTCTTTAAGACAACCATCTATTGAAAAGAATAATTCAATTTCTAACCCATCATTCTCAACCTTTAACCACATGTTGAAGTAAATATGTTATAACTATACAAATGTAATTATGCCATTTTAAACAGTTCTCTAGTTATTATTTATTTATATACAACTGTTATAAATAGGGTTCGGATGTTTATGACCTAAAAAGGTGGAAAATATGACTGCAAATATGTCCTTAAAAATGACTAAATATGATCAAAAAATGCTAAATATGACCTCATATAAGAACATATTTTCTAAAATGAAATGTTATAATTTAAGAAATTTAATGACACTAAATTATTATATTATATTAATTCAATCACATAATCACTTTTAACAATTTTACAAGTGATTTTCAGTTTTACTTGTAAAGAATTTCTAATCTTTTAATGTTTCCAGATACCACTGCAAATGTGAATTGAAAATCTTGTAAAAAGTGTCTATTGGAAGTTGTTAACAACAAGGAGGAGGAGGTAATTATGCTATACTTGTTATTGTCCCTTCACATTTCGGTTACGGTAAAACCAAAATAATCGCGACTCTTATTCGGAAAAAAATTTAAGTCGACAATTTAGTGCACATACTGCATAATTATGTTCTTTTACCGAATCTATAACTGAAATATGACGTTAAATTACAAATATGACCGAAATATGACTAAGACCATGAAAATTACCAATATATGACTTTAAGTGGATACTGGTGTGCCACAAGGAACAATTTTGGGTCCAATTCTTTTCATTATTTACATAAATGAGTTGCTGCATCTGGACTTAAATAATTTCCATGGCCGTCTTTACTCAGTTGCCGATGATACCGTATTGCTATTTTCCGCTCCAACTTGGCAGGATACTTACAAATGGGCTAATAAGGGATTAAGAGTAGTTAAAAGTTGGCTTGACTGCAATAGGTTAGTATTAAATATAGATAAAACAAACTTTGTTCCATTCTCATTAACAACTGCTGGTACTCCACAATTAAAAATGGATCAAAACTTGTGCGTAAGACTACATCATATCAACTGTGAATCTGATTCATGTACCTGCCAGGATGTGAAGGAGACAAATCAGGTCAAATACCTTGGTATTATTATAGATCGTCATCTGAAATTCGACAAACACATCACATATTTATGTACCAGATTAAGAAAAACATTATACAAATTTGTCTGTCTAAAACAATATTTACTGACTGAAGTCTTAAGGACAGTCTACTTAGCTCTAATACAATCTGTCCTCCAATATGGTATCATTGGCTGGGGAGGAAGTGGCACATCTGTATTGACTCCTTTGATTCTAATACAGAAGAGAATTATAAAAATTTGTTTAAAAAAGCCTATAGAATATCCAACAGAATTGATATTTCCTGAATTTAATGTGATGACTGTAGAACAAATTTATAAGCTCACACTTTTAAAATACTTTCAAAAATACCGCAACGTACATGTATCGGATCCTCATAACTACAATACTAGAAGAAATAAAACATTGCCTTTAATAGAACCAAAATACTTCACCTCTTCTGGCTCTAAACATAGCATTTATTATGGTCCAAGACTCTATAACTCTATAATTAGGTCACATCCAGAAATAGTACATATGAACAACAAAAAATTCAATATGTTTATCAAAAATCTTATTTCATAGTTCAAAAGTTACTTCACTCTGTACTTAGTAGACAATTAAGGAACGATTTTATTTGTAGTAATAACTCAGGGTTTCAATTTTTGTTCTTACTACTTTTCCTTTTTTCTTTTTACTATTCTGTTCTTTCTTTTTTATTATTATTGTTTAGGTATTGATTTAATATTATAATTTCTTTATGTATTTGTAATTTGTATTTTATAATGTAAATGGCTGAACTGTGCCCGAGCACGAGCGCTTGCTCATTCGGGTGGTTTTGTTTTGTAGAAATATTTTGTATAAATATAAATAAATAAATAAATATGCAAAATAAAAATGGTCCGATTTGGATAACAAGTGTGCAATTCATGTTTAATTTGTGTTTGCGGCGAGAATAAAAGTCAGGATAGAAATATGACATGTCATAAACATCCGAACCCTAGTTATAAATAATAAGATGGCATGTCGCGTCAAATTATTCGTCATCCTCCACCTTAAATTTAAATTCGTTAAATTCCCTCGAGTTACCACATAACAGAAAATCATTCGTATTGAGATTTATTTCTTTCTCCGCTTAAATTTCCGAAACATATTTTTCAATAAAATATATATATATATTTTTTTTGACATGCAATATCTTAATGTTCTACATAAAATATAATTATGAACAATTCCACATAGCCTATACAAACAAAATGGGTATAGAAATCTGTTTATCTACATTTTCTACACTAGATTTGAGCATACGAAAATATATTTTTCATAACCAGTTAATTGTAATTACAACATGCTAATAGTTTGTACTATTAACTAGGAAGCGAACTTAACTGATGCATACATGGAAGCATCTGCTTGCATTTTTCTTCTGTGAATATCCCGAAAAATTACTAATAAAATGCTAAATGGGCAACTTTATGTCTACGTTATAGTACAGTATTATATATTAATCATGGGTTTAATAATGGAAGTTTTCAACAGCTGTGCACTTATGCCCTCTTGAGTAAAAACACAGTGACATTTACTTTAAAACATTATTAATTAGTAGGGCAAGGCATTTAATGACCATAAAATAGTGAAAAATGCATTTTTACTTATAAATAGTGGAAAAGACTCAAAATTATAAAAAGACCAATAAATTTACCATTATTACTTATAATTAGTTTTTTCTTAAGTAATGAATTGCAAAAACAGTTTATGACGGTATGTTACATATGAATTTATATTATAAAACACTTATTTTGTTACTAAAGAAGTAAATTTATACTACTTGGACACCCTTAGCGAAAAAGAAATTCTTTCTGAACTGGCATGCTCATCAAATTGCCCCTAGCAAATATGTGTCATTTAAAAAGAAAGAAAAAATCATTATTGCTACAAAACAGACTGCTGTGGTGTTTACAATAAACCTGAATTAAAATGAACTATGGACACTTGGCGGAGATTCTCAAATAAAAACGATTGTCTGCTGTCTGACAGTAATGATTTGTACATGGAAATTCTCCTCTCTATCTCCACTGAAACATGACCTAAATACCGAAAATGACCTAAAATAGCAAAAAAAATACCTATCTCTTGAAAATGACGAAAATTCAAAATAAATCAAAATAATGCAAAAACAAATTGCCCAATTCAATCAATTATTTCATGATACTCACTTATATAATATTTGAGCTATCTTTTAACCTTAATATAAAAAAGATACAAAGTCATAAAATGCCTTGCCCAATTAATTAGTATAAATATGAAGATGCTATCTTTTAATGACCCCTGTACTTCAAGACGAAGAAGACCTTGACCTTGAAAGCTGTATGTGAATTCTTCAACATCCGTCAGGTAGTGGACTGCTGGATGTTGTGTAGTGAGGTGATGTGATGTTTGCAGTTATGCCGACTGCTAGTACCCAGGTAAGATTTTACTGTGATTTTATTGTATGCATATTGTCATTTTTAAAATATAGAAATGCAAGCGGAAGAGACGGTTCTTCTATGACTGCTAACCATATTTAAATCTAAACGTTGCAGAAATATTGTTTACGGTCTGGATATCCAAGGTTGACCAAGGTTCGGTCCTCGTCAGTGATGGTGATTTTACTCCCCCTTTAGTGTCCATAACCAATCGAGTTGACTCAGCCCTTTATATAGATACGTTCAACAGTACCTGGGGAAGTTTACTTTTAAAAAAATTTTCTGGATGGTAAAGTGTGGCACGTGCACAGTGCTGGCCAAACTACTCCTTCATAGGCCTATGCTGAACGCCTAAGTTGCTGATACCTTCCCTACAGAAACTCTAACTGAAGTAGCCCATAGTGGGATAGGTAGTACCTTTTAGCTTTAGCTTTGTAGCACTTACTTATTATTATTTTATGTGTCGAAAAAAGAGAGGTGGTTTGTTATAATATGAATTTATTGTCAATATTGCACTACTTTTCTCGGTACGAATTTTATTTAAACCTTCCTTTTATATTTTATGTTAGGCCTATATGATATATTCATGTTGTACATTAATATAATTTAAATTCGAGCAAAATTATCTAAGGAATATTTTTGTTTTGGGATGAATTTTTTTTTAATAATGAGTCACTCCTCCAGAAGTTTTTTTTTATTTGGCCTGGTTAGCTCTGTAAGAGCACCAAACCCATAAGTAAACTTAGCAAGACAAGGAGATCAAGTCTGTGAAACAATATTATTATTTCAAGAGAACTGAGGTTGTCTTCATTTCATTAAAAAAAAAAAAAAAAAATACTGATATGCTGAGGAAATAATAATTTTATTAATAAACTCTAATAAGGAACCATCCTGACATAAATATCTTCTTTACTTGCGTTTTACCTCCCCTGGAAGTTACATTTACGTGGACCACGCCACCTTGGCCCCACAGGTTCGCGACCCGTCGGAGGAGGGAGTTTCTTATATACTTTTTTGATCAGACAAGGACATGGAGGGCCTTCCAGATGAATGATCAGCCCAATGCCGGGGCCACCTCTGAAACAACACGAGCACATAGGACGAAACACACCAGTCACACACACACACACAAACACTCATTCCGAACAAGGCGCGGATGGGATGACGGCGATAATAACGGGGACCATGAGGGCATAGGCTAAGGCTTCCCGACATTCGTCTTGCATGTGGGGAAAAAACCCCCGGAAAACCCCACGTAGGAAACTGTCCCGACCAGGAATCGAACCCAGGCCCGCTGCGTGAGGAGAGGGAATGCATTCCCTACGTCACAGCGGTAGACATCCTGACATAAACGAATTCTCAAAATATAAATAGTCCTAGTCAAGAGAAATTATTCTATGTTGATTTATTTTACTAGATTTTTGCTTTCGTTGTAATATTTTCAGCCTAAGGATAACGCCGATCAGTTTTTTAATTAAATTCTTGCTTGAGATTTTTAATACGGTTGCTATTTTAAATCAAACATTTATGCTTTTATGAATTAATTTTTGAGCTTACATTTCACCTACAACCCAAACTCTTGTGCTAAAGGTTTAACTAAAGGAATAGTTTGAATAAACAGCCTAATTATTTTTTTAACTTTGGCTGTTGCATGATGGACTCTTTCACCAGTCACTAGCCATAGTTGAAAGTACTATACAAATTCATTTCGACAAACTATTTATGAATATCGTCGTAATGCACAGACACAGAAAATCATCTGTCTACTGGGAAATCTATCTACAGTATATCTGCAAATCGACTACAATAATTTATAGGATTGTGGTACATGTGGTCAGCATACAGCCTCCCACAACTGTACGAATGGCGACTTACTTATATCGTAGCAGCTAAGGTCTCCAATTATTGCTCTCATTAGATTGATTTACTACAGACCTTCCTTCACCAAAAAAGATCTCAAGAGAGATAAATTTCTCCGGTTCTAAAAATCCGCAGCATACCATCTTCTGGAAAGAAAGCAAATCTGCTACTACGGTGTGAGTGACATAATATTAAGCAGTGTTTAAAATGGGCCAGTATAAGCCGGGTGTTCATTCAAAAGTTAGGACACGTGCTAACATGGCATACCTTAATAATATTTTTTTTAAATTTTTAATTTCTTTATTTTTACCTATTAACATTACATCTCCCATTATAGGGACGTTTGTTCGGGACATGTTTTAAATTTCAATAATTGTTTATATTTCTTCAGTGATAGTGCTAAATTAGAAGATTTGTTTTAAGACGAAAATCCACTTTTGTTTATTTTGATTGTGTATAGTTGCTTTTTTCTGATGTCAAAGTTTTTGTTTGATACACGTGCCGCAAGATTTTGACGATACCTTCACCTGATACGCTCGTTTCATCAGTCCTTATCTCGCTGAAAACTGATAACCTGTCCATGGAGCAATAAAACTGTGACAGTAAATATAGGGGAATGTTGCAAATATCAAATGCTTAGTGGACACATGGGTTAAGTACAATTCATTTTTTAAAATTCATTTTAATACCTAATTACCACGAATGTGCACCTAGGAAAATTGCTGCCAGACTTGTCACCTGCAGAAAATATATTTGGCTTCTGTTTCTCGCTTGTCACATTTCTATACAGTGAAGATATGCCTCAGGAGCTTCCAACTTTTCACATATCACATTTAACCCCAATATTGTACTATATATTATGTATTAAATAACCAGAAATTCTAACAATTTAGCAATTAAAATTATTTAAATAAGCATTCTGTTTTCAGATTAGGAATTAATTTTAATCTGGCATTTATGAACTAAACATAGGCAACAATACTATTAAGGCACATTACAGGAATCTATTTCTGAAATATGTAGTCCCTAGGCAAAATAATAGCCGTTTCATTCCGAGCTTGTTCCCCCTATCATCCTTAATTCGTCCATGAAGTTTATATCAACCCATATCATAAAGGTCATTGAGGGGACAGAAAAAAAATTACGGAATCATATTTTAAAAGTCCCGCCCACAAACCAACGCAGACACTCTCAAACACACAACCAACCACTCAACACGAGTAAGGAAAGCATGTGTACAGTGCAATTGAATATGTCATCGTGAGAGATAGACTATTCATGAGATAGGCAGTAGGCCTACCATATGACGTATCGGGTATTAGGGATTCACGCTAAGCCCTGTGATTACATGTGTGGAGACGTGACTTTGCGGGGAGCGAGCTCGCATCCGGGATAGGGGAGGTAAAGTGAACTCACCAGTTAAACATCGCCATGCTGTGGTTTGACTAGTTACTCTTAGGTTGATGTCCTTGATGTTAAGGTCATTTCAATATCGCATCTTCTGTTGTTAACAAGCAAGTAATGCAAAACATTTAATTTTCTCAGTTGACTGAATATAGATTTTCTCTTCAAGCAAAGCCTAGGCTAAGTTTTAATATTTTTACCTAATTTTGTTCGGTATACTGTAGTGCAGCGTTTCTCAACCTATGGTCCGCAGACCACTGGTGGTCCGCGAAGATGGTGCAGATGGTCCGCAGACATAATTAAAAAACACCATAAAGCAAGTGGAAAGTAAAGAAGTAAAATTTTTTCACATATTGCGTTACAATGACCTACAATGACCTACAATGAAACCCCAAATATTAAGAATATAGGCCTTCTTTTAAAAATTTATAGTAAAACTAGGGGTCCGTAAAATTTTTTACACATTTTGCAGGTCCTCGGGTTCAAAAATGTTGAGGAACGCTGCTGTAGTGGATTTGTAACAGAAGTAACAACTGGCAAATTTCATCTTTCTATATTAGGTAATTTGTTCAATCTATTATGCCAATGTGACTGTAACAATATGTTATTTGTAGAAAAATAATGATATTTTTACAACTAATTAATCTTTGATACAATTTCTATAAAATAATATATAGGTATCGGAAGTTTGGGAAAATTCTTTTTTGTTTACATCAGTGAACTTCAATCTGCGGCTGGGGGACCCGTGCGGCCCTTGGCTAAATTTTTTGCGGCCCACAAACGAAGTATTGACAATTTAGTGACAAAGAAATAGTATCAGGTCTCACATTAAATTCAAGATTGTTAGTGTGATTTTGTAATGCATTAGCATTGCGAAGTGGAAGAGAAAATATATATCACACACATGTATAATATTAAGTAATCCCTGCAGATAGTGTAATATAATTTATAATATTTGTGTTACGTAAGTGTCATGTTATTAATATAATCAATAAATCAATGCGGCCCGCTAGTCTTTCCCCAAAAAAGAGAAAACGTCCCTTTGTTAAAAAAAGGTTGAAGATCAGTGGTTTAATTGTATAATTATATAGAGTGCTTCAAAAAAATGTATACACACCTTGAACTTTCATAGAAAATTTACTTCCCGTTCTACAAGGTTAAACTTCTGGGAGAAAGTAATGTTATATTTCTTCAACAGGTCGCAGCAGAATAGTTTCAACAATCGTGCCAATAATCGTTTAAACAATCATCCAACAATAATTTCAACAATCGTTTAACAGTTGGGGTACAGTAAAAGATGAGGTGTACAAATGTAAACCACGTAACCTAGACACACTTTGGAATGAGATTCAAGCGGTGTGCGCAGAAATCTCATAGGACACTTTATTAAAAAAGTGTTCCCTATTACAGGCCATGGAGGCCCCGAGGGTTCCAGGAGGTTGAGGCTCCCGGATTTTTAGATCATCGGCACAGGAAGGTGGTAAGGTTGTCAGCCTTACGCACCGGCCGCCTTTACCCCCAGGATTACTCCCGGTACTCATTGCTGTTAGAGGCTGAGTCGACCCCAGGGCCATAGTGCCACAGAAGGATTAGGCCAATTGAAAAACTCCAGCGACCTCATCGGGGATCGAACCCGCGACCTTCCGGTTTGTAGTGCAGCGCCTCAACCACTGCGCTACGGCGTACCCCGGACACTTTATTACAATGTACGAATTCTGTGGTGACTTGTACTCAGAAATGTGTTGATGCTGAAGGCCACTATTTTGGACATTTGAACATTAACAATTTAACATTTGAACATTGAACAACATTTCATCAGAGAGTAATTTATTTTTCAAATTGGACTTTAAGCTTTCCATTTCCAGAAATTTAACCTTGTAGAACGAAAAATAGATTTTCTATAACACTTCAAAGTGTGTATACATTTTTCTGAAGCACTCTGTATTTAAAGGCTAGTAGTATATGTGTCCGAATTATGACAAACAAAGCCTAGTTGAAGTTTAATCTTGGCTATTATTATTCTTTGTTTGTTTTTATGTGTAAATTGTTCCTTTTAAATACTGTACTTGGGTACTTTCTTAAATTTATGAGTATGAAACCACGAGGAAGTACTGCATCTGTGAAAGGTGTGGTATTCTTATGCGCGACCTCACATTCATCATCACAAGTCCACAAAAATTCCAGATTCGACATTTACTGTAGTTAGTTTATTAATAAGTTATCAAACTTTTTCTCTGTCTTTATTTATATATATATATATATATAATATATATATATATATATATATTTTAGATTAAGTGATAAATAATTTAGATAATAAGTCCATAAAGAGGCAACCGATAGGAATTCAGGACAGGAGCCAATAAGTATTAAAGTATTAAATAAATATGAAACCAGAAACTGGCATTAAATTTATTTTATAATATCCCCACATTTAATTTTATTAAATGAATGAACGTATTATTTTCTACACCCAAAGATTCGAGTTCTTATTGAATTTTCCTGTTTTGACTAAAAAACGTCCGAGGGACCCAATATCAAAATAAAAATGATTTCATATTAACTAAACGAACTCTCTACAAGAATTAAACGTAAAATAACAACACAACGTTGAGTTTTCCTATAGAAAAATTATAATTATGAAATATTTAAAGGCCTTCTTCATAAACTTAATTTTTAACTCATGCATTTTTTCTACCCAATTGTTTTCATGGTATTATTTTAATTCTAATATATTAATTGCAAACTTCTAAATGAAACAAAAACCGTTCGAAAGGCAATGCTTAATTCAGTTATGATTTGAATACTAAATAATGCTGAATGTTGTGTCTGCATATAAGCCTATTAGGCACTTAAAATACTATTTTAGTGCCTTAACTTTTGATGATTACGTCTCATTATTAAATTGATTTCGATTATTTAAAAAAATTGTAAATTTGAAACTCTTGAATTATTTAAATGTCTTATATGGAAAAGTTGTACTTGTAAAATAAGGATGGTATCTTGTCACTCCAGGATCGCTAGTGGAGATTTCATTACCGAAGAATAAATTAGAATTTATGTCATAAATCTACTACAAGGGACCCATGCTTTTTATTCTTTCTTGGACTATTGCGCATATAAGTAGTGGTTGGTTTAATCCCAGGAGTCTGAGCTTTCTCCTGAGATACATCTCATAATTAGGTTATCTCGAATCTGTTTTGTTTAGACATCGTCAGTCTCCTGTTGTTTTCTTATTCCTATTATATATGTTGCAAAGTCTGAAAACAAAATAAAATAACACAACGTCTTCTAGCATGTGGTCATTTAAACGTCATGTGATACCATGTTAAGGTAAAAATGCAAAAATAAAATTGTATTATGAAATTTAAATGGATTAATATCACCATTCACAATGAGGCATTTTTCAAAATCACGTATTGTATAACTTTCACGAGAATTTCAATATTCTACATTCCCTCGATAATGAAACAAATACCCAATATAGGTTACCCATATAAAGATATAACTACATAATCTTACTGAGATACTTTAGTGTAATAATATTCAAGACGAGGAGGGAATTTAAATATTCGAAGGTCTAGTAGTTACATTCTTAGCAGAGAATTGTGCGCGAAGAGTAGTCGCAATTTTCGTTAAGTTGTAAAACGCTAGGAAATCGTTAGACATTAGACTCATTTTACTGACTTAATTATTTATTTGCTGAAGTAGAAGGATCTTATTATGCAAACACTTCAATATGCTGTTACTGTAGCACTGTAGCAAAATAAATATATATTTTTTTGTACTGTTCGTCTCTTGCCAAAAAATTGCTACGCATTTTACCATTTTTAATTTGTTTCACTTCATATGTCGGCATACTGACCATATGCTCCTCAACCCTGTCATCTGCCTACTGAATATGACACAGTGGTCGGATGGTAGGCCTGATCCCTTAAGTGATGCAGCAACAAGAAGTTTGTTGTATGATTGTAACGGAAAATGTAGAGCTTTATACGTGTCTACAATGTGAAGTATATTCAACGAACAGATTTACTGCTAAAAGAATGGTGTTTGATTTTTGTTCTTAACATTTTGAATACGTTTTGGACCTTTAGAGTAACGTTCCAAAAAATTTTAAATTTTTCAAAATATGTTCAATTTTGAGAGACTAAGCAACTAGTTCTGTGAGCAGTACACCTCGCATTCAAAAACATCAGCTTTTCATTGGAAGTTTAGGCAATGAATACATTTATTGTAAAGACAACATTGTTTCCACGGGAACTGTTTTCAAGAATCATTTAAAGAAACTGATCACTACATGAATCATTGAATCATTAAAAGAAACTGATCATTACATGAAATGGAAACATTAAAACGGCCACCATCTAGAAACGGAATAAAAAAAAAATCCTTACATACACGACGTTTTTAATTACTTCAAGGAATATTCATGCCAAATTGGGACGCTTTAGTAATGATTGTCCAAATGTGGCATATTGAATCCCAGTTGAGAGAATTTTAACGCTATTATTTCTCTCTCTCTCTCTCTCTCTCTCTCTCTCTCTCCCTCTCTCTCTCTCTCTATGAGAACGCAGATTTCTTAATATCCATTGTAATATCCTTAATATCCCATTCAGCAATTTTCAATTTTATCTTTCATCTCCGTTTGAAATTTAAATAAAGCAATTTTATACCGGTAGGTAGAAACTGTTCTATTAAATTCGCATTACCATTGAGGCATATGTCGTGATTAGACCTAGTAATTCTAGGCAAATGTTTACTTGGTACCTTTAGGATAATGTGAAAGTTAATTTATATTTGAAATTTATGGAAAATTATAGGCCTACTCACTGACAGGAGTTTTATAGTGCCTAAAATGACCTAAAATGGGGTCAGTACCTATTTCTTCCTTCTTGTGCCTAAACCAGTACCATAATTTTTAAGGTTTTGTAGACAAAATTCAAGAACTTTTAAGATCTAATATTCTAGTTTACAGAAAACGTTTATTTTAAGGCTAACACTCGGCCCCAAATTAGCCTAAGCCTATTTATAAAAAAATGCAAAATCATAGACCTTTTCTTCTTCTGAGATATAAAAGTAATAATAACAACTTAATAATAAAAATAATACTAACAAGAAGAAATTCCAGCAGATGGGTTCATAAAAACGTAACAAAATTCAATTTTGTTTTTATAGTATTTGTATCAGCGGAAAAGTAATTTTCAGCCTTCAAAATGATTTTAACAGACAACTGTTGAAAATTTGGAGAAAATCTTTTTAATGTGCTACAAATTATTATGAATATAAATAGCGTGTGATGCTTAATGAAATCTATACTTTATTGCATATCTCATCGTTTCGGTTCATTTTAGATAACTTAACTGAAAATAATTGGTTTCTTGCCAAAAATCAAAGAATAATGCCTAGTTACATCATTTTGTAAGCCATTTTAGGAGCCTAAAATGCCAAATTTCCGTGCCTAAAATTCCTAAGTCTAGTCATGATAGAGAAAATCTAATTTAGCAAGATACATGCTTGATATCCGTGAATATCATATGAAACTGACATAAACTTCCTCATTTTAAGTGAGATTGTACAGATGTGTAGCTGGTATAAACAGTCCACCCTAGTATTTGCATAGCTGAGAGTATTAATTGGTCGTTTTATTTGGAAATAACTCTCAGCCTACCTATACGAATAGGCTACCGACTGAGAGGAACGAAGTTCTGTTTTAACTCGTCCGTTTGTCATTTCGTCTGTTTTTAAATGTATTTATTACGCACTTACGACCAAAACGTTTTTCGATTTTCTTCCAATTTGTCATAAATGTTCCTTGAAATAATTAATAACAATGTTGTGTAAGAGTTTCATTTTCTTGCACCGCTTCAAGATGGCTTTTTAATGTTTTTGTTTCATGTAATGTTTAGCTTCTTTCAACGATTCAAGCCAAAAGGTTCATTCTGTAAAAGTTTGAAGAGCACTTTCGAGTTTAACATTTTCAACAATTTTGTTTCAGTATAATTTTGACGTAATTCTAATGGTTTACCAGCATTTCGTCTGTTTGTCTGCAAATGGGTCTGTTATCAAGTCACGACCAAACGCATTGGTCGACTTTCTTTCAATTTGGTATGAATATTCCCTGAAGTCATTAAAAAAAGCCGCATGTGCAAGGGTTTTAATTTTTTTAATCCCTTTCAAGATCAACAGTATAAGTTAGATTTTTTTGGATTTTGGACGCGTGGTGTGCCGTTCACAAAACCATTAACATGTAATAACGAAAGGAAAATATTAGAAATATCCTATGTAAAACGTAGTATTTTGAAGTAAAGTAAAATTAAAGAAAAATATCATAATTTTATCACAATATTAAAAACTAAATATAAAAATAAATTGTTCTAAAGAAGAGCTAAACTTAGTTCAATTTCTGAAAAAAGTATAATATAAGGTATTTCACTTTATTACTTAGACGACAGAATAAGTTGTCTGAATAAGGTATTAATACACTCTTGTACGCTTTTCAGGTGGTGTATATATACGTGGCTCTCATACTTGGAGAAGCAAACGCAAATACATTAACGGAGAGGTACATCCCAATAACAGTCAGTACATCCCTCGATTCAGATGAATACCACTCAAATCTGACAGAAAACTTCACTCATGATCCACAAGGAGTTTCATCTTTTCTGCCAGAACAGCCGGACAGCGTCACAACAACGATCAAAGAAGAACTTTCTCATGTATATTATACAACCATCACATCTGCTGCTGCAATTAACGAAAGCACCAGTAAGTTAAATCTTATATGTAATGGAACTTTAACAACAATGAGTTCATTTCAACTCGAAGAAAAGGAAACTACAACCGAACTCATTTTCAATGATTTCTGTGAAAACAATATTTGGCCTATATCAGACAACTCGGAAAATCTTGATCCGGAGAATATCGTAGAATTTTTTAAAATATTCCTGAAAACAGAAGAATTATGTAGTTTTAATATATTCGTAAAAGATATTGAAATTTTGGTTGGCGAGAAGGCATTAGTTGACATACAGAAATTTATAGATGAGCTACAAAGATGTATTGATTTAAATGAAGATATTAACGCAAGGACAGAAAACAAAACATCAGATGGCGATGTTAAAGTAAAAAATTACGGAAGTTTATTGAATTTCTCTAAAGTCGTTTTGTCTACTTCAGAAGAACTTCAATGTTTAAACAATAAAATGTTGATAATGAATGAAGTAAAAGTGAAGAATGACAATTTAACCGAAAACTTTAATACACAGTTTCATCCTACATACGATATGATCAGTGGGAAAGAAAACTTAGCAAGGCTTATTGATGACTACATTAATGCTTCAAAAGCAATACGTAAGTTCATTGAAATCAATCACTTATCAGATATATTTAATTCAACAAACGTCGATTGGCTTTTGGATACTGAGATGTGGAAAACGCAACGAAATATGCTAATAATGGAAATTGCGCAAAACATGGAAATTTTTATATTGAAACAAAGAATTGTTGTCTTGGAAGAAATAGTAAAACCAATTGTAATGGGGACAGTTTTCCTACTAGGTTTCTTAGGGAATGGACTTCTGGTAATAATCTTTGTCAGACACAAAGAAATGAGAACTACACCAAATTTGATGTTGATTAACCTTGCGTTTGGAGAATTCCTTTCAATATGTATCAGTATTCCTGTGACCTACGTCTATGCCTATACAACGAATGGTGAGACAAGTGACTTTGCTTGCAAGTCATATGCTTTTTTTCGCTATCTCGGCATCGCTGCCAGCGCTTACTCTCTACTGGTAATCAGTATTCAGCGGTATTTAGTTTTTTCCAACCTCTTTCAGTATTCTCAGCTAGCACGGAAAGAAAAATCATTGCTTGTGCTGACAATAGTATGGCTTCTCGGAGCTGTTATAGCGGTACCGAATGTAATGTATGCTGGAAGTGAAAACCGTTTCTGCAAGGCTGATAAGTATAAGGATTATAGAAACCTGGTATCAATGTTTAACTTTTTAGCACTCTGTTTAATTCCTGTGACGCTCAACACATTCTTCTCAGGAGCTGCTGTTAACAAGTTGAGGAGAAGTGCTAAACAAATGCCTGGTGAACTCATTGGCCAAGAGAGAGTGAAACGTGGGAGAGTAATGGGATCAAATATTCTGATTATTCTTATCATTGCATTTGCGATCTGTTATACTCCGTACTTTCTATTCTTTTTCTTGTATGTTTGGAAAGGTTTCTATGTAGAAGAATATCTCTACCAATGCATTATGACAATTGGTTATTTGTTGGTATTCGTGAACTCTTGTCTAAACCCAATTGCCTTGTATGTGGTCAGCAAGAAATACAGGCATTATTTCAATAAGTACATACCGTTCTGCAGTAAGAGAAAGTCCAAACTGGAATCTTCGATCGGCTCATCAACTACTCTGGTAACGAAGTTGTAAACAACGCTGGATTAAGACACATAAACAAAACTATGTCTTGGAGAGATTACTCTGCCAATTGCCTTGTATGTGGTCAGCAAGAAATACAGGCATTATTTCAATAAGTGCATACTGTTCTGCAGTAAAAGAAAGTCCAAACTGGAATCTTCGATCCGCTCATCAACAACTCTGGTAACGAAGATGTAAACAACGCTAGTTTAGGGGATATGAACAAAACTTGTCTTGGAGAGATTACTCTGTATGTGTTATGGAAATTGCAGGTGGTTTGATAAGATGTAAGGTATGGTTGCCTATTTATTGTACTGCTGTAAAAGAAGGGGAAAATCTGAGTAATAAATTCACATAGACTATTGTAAAAATGAATCAAAAGTCTGGTTGCAGAAAGAGGCTTAACTTGCCCTAAACTTATCTTATTAACTAGTATTAATTAGTATAAACATTACAGGCCTTCATTACTACTTCCTGTTCTGCAATCAAAGAAGATGAAATGTATAATTTTGAACCAGTTTCCGAAGTTGTAAACAACATTGGACAAAGATGCTTACATAAAATCAGGACGTCGATGAATATGCAAACACATGTCTATAGTCTGACCATTCTAAGAATAAAACCTGAAGTAAACAAAAAACAGTTTTTCTGTCTCGCTCTTAAGTCATATGTGCTAGTGTAAGGCATTTTTTAAATGTTTTGTTTACTTCATATTTCTTTCATCGGCTGGTCAGACATTTTTGTAAATTGATCCGGCCTTAGCCATATTTTCCTTAATTATTTTTCTTGTTTACTGTTTAATTTAGCTTGTTTTCCTTTTTTCCCTTATTACACACAAACACCCATGCCCGAGGTGGGACTCGAACACTGAGCCTCGACTATAAGTCAAGTAACCTTGCATGTTATCAGAAATATCAATGTCCTTCATCTATAAGATTTCGATGTTGAGAGCTGAATATGCAATTAAAATATTTTTCCAAAATAAATCTGTAATCATCAACTGTTCAGCATGGTGAAACTAACATCAATAAAGGTAAGTCTGCAGTTACCAATGTAAGAATGTATTAAGTAAACGGAAAGATCTTGATATAATAAAATATTTTTTCTACGATAGTGTTTTTAATCCATTCCCCGTTCATTCTATCATGGTGGGAACTCGAGTTTACTGTACTCCGTGTCAATAACTTGACTTGCCACAATACTTACAGCACAGGCGCATCGAAGCCTGTAACTTTATATATTATATATTATTATTTCAAACATGGAATATAATCATATTTGGTAGTTGAAGTGTACTATTTCAAACTTAACTGCCAACTTCAGATATTAAATCTGAGTACATATTTTTAAAACCTGTTTAGTATGTCAACTAATAAGCCATTTTCAGTATAGGTCTTTAAGAATTCTTATATCACAATTTGTAGGAAGTGGTAACTCCAGGGGAATAATGACTGTAAAACTCTTTATGGACCATGTGATGTGAATATATAGAACTTTTTTTAGCAGTTAATATATTGAATATATAGAACTTCTTTTAGCAGTTAATTGAATTAGTCTGGGATAACTTAGTTGGATTTACCATTTAATTTGAATAAAGCCTACCGTGATAATATTGCTTTCTTTTACAATAACAAGGCGAAACAAAAGAAGAAGAAGAAGAAGAAGAAGAAGAAGAAGGAATGGTGAGAAAAATAAGAAAATGAATGGAAAAAAGAAGGAATATAAGGAAAACGAGAAGAGTCGGCCTGGTTGGTGCCTTTAGTATCGCGCTGGGTTTCTGTGCCCAAGGTTGCGTGTTCGAGTTAAGTGTGCTCAGGTCGATGGCATTTGTGTATTCATAAATGTGACAGGCCCATGTCAGTAGATTTACTGGCATGTAAAAGAACTCCTGCGGGACAAAATTCCGTCACACCGGCGACATTCACAGGCCTAAGTAGCAGTACATCCCCGTCATTGAATCACCATATACCAACCAACGAATAGAATACGATAGTAATATCTGATTCGATAGGAGTGTAAGAAAAGGCATTGTACATTTTATTTGTCTGAAATATGTTAATAAGCTGGAGAAGTATTGATCTTTTCATATGAGAATGTAATCACTTGTGTTCTACAATTAAACTTAATTTCAGATAATTATACCATAATTAATCTGTTGTGTGTTCATTTAGTGAATCTATTGCAATATTCACCTGCAGCAAGCTTTCATTAACATGACGCATGATCTACAAAAAAAAAAAACTGGTTGACAATGAGTGCTTATGAAATTCTTCCTTCTTGTTCGGTCGATGTTGGTTTCTGAAACAAACAAATTATTTACCTTCATTCACAGATGGTCACAAAGGGATCGCGTTCCTGGATTGGGAATGCATTTATTGTGGTGACTCGCAAGCTCGAATATCTGTCGAACGATTTCATCTGGTTGAGTTTTCTATTGAGTTATTTACCTATGAGGAATATGAGATAATGTTTGAAAGGATGAAACTTCGAATTCATCCTGCCATCAACTAAACATTTTTATTCACTCGTCTAAAGCTAGTACAAGTCATATTCATAGTGGTGCAAATACATTTATTTCCCCGTTTATGACTGAAATAAAATGTATTCGAGAGATGGAGCGTAAGTCAGGCAATTATTTCTTTTTTCTCAAAATAAGGCGATGACATCATGAGTTGCTGAATGTCAAGGGACAGCGTTGCATGTCTAGTATACGGACATATTATTTGGTAGCATTGTGATGAATGGTTATATGAATAGGGGTGATAGTAATTTAGTTGTGAGTCCCCTGCCGTTCAGAAAGGATAGGTCAAAACGTAAACAGCATTCTTACAACAAAATAGTGGTTATATGAGGGAGAAATGCCTGAAAATAGCACAAGAAGCTGATGGAATTTTCTGAGAAAATCCGTAACGAACTTTACGGGATCATGTATTCGGTAAGTGTGTCTTCATGTTTACAACTACTGAAATACATTAGAATGGCACGATGCACTCGCGTAAAGCTGTTTATAGGCGCCGCTGTTCTTCACTGTCTTACGTCTAGTATCCATAATCTGTTCTTATTGAATTTTCCGGGTTTGATTAAAAAGCGTCCGAGGGAACAAATTTCAAAATAAAAATTATTTCATATCATGTACTGCTTTATACAAAAAAACAATGTGTCATGCCATAACTTAAAAAAAGATATACATAATTATAATACCAGACAAAGTAAGAAAATAAATATACCATTTCATAGATTACATAAGTCATCAAATAGTTATGAAACGTTAGGCCTAAGAATGTTTAATACACTACCGTCACAGCTTGCTGAATTACCTATATACCTATTCAAATGCAAGGTGTATACCTACCTGGTTAACAACCCTTTCTACTCTGTGTCTGAATTTTTTGAGTGTAATATAGTTTAATGGTACTATGAATACAGGTTTTAAAATGTACATAGTAGGTTAAGTCTAGATTGTAGTCCTGACTGTCTATTACCGAAATGGTTTAACGACAATAAAATACTTATTTATTTATTTATTATTATTTATGGAAAAATTATGATTTTGATATATCTAAAGCCCTTCTTCATAAAACCTTATTTTTCAACTCATGCCTTTTTCCACCGAATTGTCTTCATGGTATTATTTTAACTGTATTATTTGAATTACAAACTTCTAAATGAAACAAAAACAGTTTGAAAGGGAGTGTTTAATTCAGTTATGATTTAAATACTAAATAATACTGAATGTTGTGTTTGCATATAGGCCTACTAGGCACTTAAAATACTATTTTAGTGCCTTAACTTTTAACGCTTATGTTTCATTATAAAGTGATTCCGATTAGTTAAATAAATTTGTAAATTCAAAACTCTTGAATTATTTAAATGTCTTATATGAAAAAGTTGTACTTCTAAAATAAGGATGGTATTTTGTCACTCCAAGATCGCGAGTGGAGATTTCATTACCGAAAAATAAATTAGAATTTAGACTTGAAAGTCTTTGACTGTCATAAATCTACTGAAAGGGACCCGTGCTTTAAATTATTTTTCAGAAGATATTATGCCCACGAGTTTTACTCCTGAAAATTCCATCGATCGCTGCAAGATTTGAACCGCGAAATCGAATCCTGAGTCACCGCGCCGGAGAGAAAGATAATTTAAAAACTCCAATAGCCAAAATTATCAACATCAATCCTAACTGACTTATAGTAAATAATTCAATAATTTTCTTTAAATCAAACTAAAAAAATTCTCCAATTCTAAATAAAAAGGGCAATCGTTTTATAATAAAAATACATTTTGGGTATGTTGAGGTTTTGATGAAAATTTCATATTATATCTTCCAATGTTTGATATGTTGGAACATTAAAAAGGAGAGAGAAGAAATTTATGTTAAAGCTTTCTGATTACAGAATACCATTTATATTTCTTGTTCACAAATCAGGGATCCTGGAACCTAAGCATGCGGTCATTTAAAAGTCATGTGACGCCATTTATAGGTTACCCATATAAAGATATAACTCAGATGCTTTAGTGTAATTAATTCAAGACTAGGAAAGAATTTAAATATTCGATGGATTACTAATTACATTCTAAGCAGAGAAAGTTGCAAAAGCTGTAAAATCGTTAGACATTAGACTCATTTTACTAACTTATTTATTTATTTACTGCATTAGAAGGAACTTATTATGCAAACACTTCAAGATGTTGCTTTGTAGCACTTCGAGAATCGATAGGCCTATTCCTGCTTATGCTGTTCGCGTAAGCAAAAGGATTATCCCCAAAGAAATAATTTGCTGTTTTCGTACTGCCAATCGTTGTCTGCTGCCAAAACATTGCAACGCATTTTATCATTTCTAATTTGTTTCATTTTATATGTCGGCATACTGACCACATGCCCCTCAACCCTGTCATCTGCCTACTGTATATGGCGCAGTGGTCGGGTGGTAGGCCTAAACTCTTCAGATATGCAGCGCCAAGGAGTTTTTTGTGTGATTATAATGGAAAATGTATTGCTTTATACGTGTTTATATTGTGAAATGTATTCAAAGAACAGATTTACCGCTATAGAATGGTGTTTGATTTCTTTCTTCTTAACATTTTGGATACGTTTGGACCTTTTGATTAATGTTCCAAAAAATTTCAATTTTCAGAGACTAAATGACTAGTTTTTTTAGCAGTACACCTCGCATAGAAAAAGATCAGCTTTTAATTGAAAGTTTAGGCAACGATGACATTTTTGTAAAAACAACATTGTTTCCAGGGGAACTGTTTGCAAGAATCATTGAAAGAAACTGATCACTACATGAATCATTGAATCATTGAAAATGATCATTACATGAAATAGAAACATTAAAAAGCCATAATTTAGAAACGAATAAAAAATAAAAATCCTTACACATACGCCGTTTTTAATGACTTGAAGGAACATTCATGCCAAATTGGGACGGTATAATAATGATTGTCCAAGCGTGTTGAATCTTAGTTGACAGAGCTTTAACGCTATTATTTCTCTCTCCGCCTCTCTCTCTCTCTCTCTCTCTCTCTCTCTCTCTCTCTCTATCTCTATCTCTATCTCTCTTTATGGCAATGCAGATTTCTTAATATCCTTTGTAGGTCAACTACTCTTTTTAGAATTTTCAATTTTATCTTTCATTTCTGTTTGAAATTTAAATAAAGCAATTTTATACCGGTAGGTAGAAACTGTTCTATTAAATTCGCATTACCATTGAGGAATGTGTCATGATTAGACCTAGTAATTGTAAGCAAATTCCTAATTAGTACCTTTAGGATAATGTGAAAATTAAGTGCTGATATTTGAAATTGATGCAAAATTATACTCATTGAGAGCAGTTTTATAGTGCCTAAAATGGGGGTCAGTACATATTTCTTCCTTTTGTGCCTAAACAGGTGATTTTTTTTAAGGTTTTGTACAAGAATC
Source organism: Ectobius pallidus (assembly GCA_964059195.1). NCBI lineage: Eukaryota > Metazoa > Arthropoda > Insecta > Blattodea > Ectobiidae > Ectobius > Ectobius pallidus. The sequence goes on from CAXKWD010000007.1 coordinate 99,322,680, forward strand.
TCAGAAACGTATAAGATCTAATATTTTAGTTTACTTAAAACGTTTATTAGCCTATCTCCCGGACTCAAATTAGCCTAAGTCTATTTTTAAGAAATGCTAAATCATAGACCTTTTCTTCTTCTGAGATATAAGAAGAATAACTTAATAATAACACTAATAATAATAATAATAATAATAATAATAATAATAATAATAATAATAATAATAATAATAATAATAATAATAATAATAATCATTACTATTAATTATTTAAGGAAGTTAGAAAAAAACTTCAAGAAGATGTGGTCATAAAAACGTAACAAAATTTAAATTTGCTTTTGTTTCAGTGGAAAGGCCATTTTCAACCTTCAAAATGATTTTAACAGACGAACTGTTGAAAATTTGGAAAAATCTTTATAATGCGTTATAAATTATTATGAAAACAAACAGCGTGTGTAGTCATCACATAAAAATGTAACAGTCTATACTTTATTGCATATCTCATCGGTTTGGACCATTTTAGATAACAGAAATATCTGTTTCTTGGCTAAAATCAACGAATAATGCCTAATTACATCATTTTGTAACCTATTTTATGCGCCTAAAATGCCAGCTTTTCGTGCCTAAAATTCCTAGGTCTAGACATGATAGAGAAAATTTATTTTGCCAAGATACATGTTTGATATCTACCAATATAATATGAAACTGGCATAAACTTCCACTTTTTCAGTGAGATTATACAGATACGTAGCCGCTATTAAGCAATCCTCCATGCATTAGCAAGTAACTGATTGGACTAATTGGCTGTTTTATTTAGAAATTATTGTCAGCTTGCGTATACGAAAAGGATTCTGACTGAGAGGAACGAGGTCCTATTTTAACTCGACCGTTCGGTATTTCGTCTGATTTTAAATTTATTTCTTACGCATTTACAACCAAACAGTTTTCGATTTTCTTCCAACTTGTCATACATGTTCCTTCAAGTAAATAAAACGACGGTTTGTAAGAATTTGTTTTTTCTTGCCACGTTTCAAGATGACTTTTTTAATGTTTCCATTTCATGTAATGTTCAGGTTCTTTCAACGATTCAAGCCAAAAGGTTCATTCTGTAAAAAAAAATTGAAGAACACTTTCGAGTTTAAAATTTTGAACAATTTTGTTCAATATAATTTTGACGTAATTATTACAGTTTAACAGCATTTCGTCTGTTTGTCTGGGTTTGTTACCCAGTCACGACCAAACGCACTGGTCGATTTTCTTCCAATTTGGTATGAATATTCCCTGAAGTCATTAAAAAAAAAAGCCCCATGTTTAAGGACTATTATTTTTTTATTCCCTTTCAAGTTCAACAGTACGCCTGATGTACTGTTCACAAAACTATTAACATGTAATAACGAAAGGAAATATTAGAAATATCATTATGTAAAACGTAGTATTTTGAAATAAAATTAAATTAAGGAAATATATTATAATTTTTTTATTAAAAACTAAATGTAAAAATAAATTGTTCTAAAGAAGAGCTATCTTAGTGTTATTTGTAAAAAAAGTATAATATAAAGTATTTCATTTTATTACTTAGACGACAGAATAAGTTGTCTGAATAGGATATTAATACACTCTTGTACCCTTTTCAGGTGGTGTATATATACGTGGCTCTCATACTTGGAGAAGCAAACGCAAATACATTAACGGAAAGGTACATCCCAATAACAGTCAGTACATCCCTCGAATCAGATGAATACCACTCAAAACTGACAGAAAACTTCACTCATCCTCCACAAGGAGTTTCATCTTCTCTGCCAGAACAACCGGACAGCGTCACAACAACGATCAAAGAAGAACTTTCTCATGTACGTTATACAACCATCACATCTGCTGCTGCAATTAATGAAAGCACCAGTAAGTTAAAATGTATATCTAATGGAATTTTAACAACAATGAGTTCATTTCAACCCGAAGAAAAGGAAACTACAACCGAACTCTTTATTTTCAATGATTTTTGTGAAAACGATATTTGGCCTATATCAGACAACTCGAGAAAGCTTGTTCCGGAGAATATCATAGAACTTTTTAAAATATTTCTGAAAACAGAGCAATTGTGTAGTTTTAATAAATTCGTAAAAGACCTTGAAATTTTGGATGGCAAGAAGGCATTAGCTGACATACAGAAATTTATAGATGAGCTACAAAAATGTATTGATTTAAATGAAGATATTAACGCAAGGGCAGAAAACAAAACAGATAGCGATGTAAAACCGAACGTAAAAGTAAAAAATTACGAAAGTTTATTGGATTTCTCTAAAGTCGTTTTATTTGCTTCAGAAGAACTTCAGTGTTTAGACAAGAAAATTAATATAATGAGTAAAGAATACATGGTGAATAAGAAGTTAACAGAAAACTTTAATGCACAGTTTCATCCTGCATACGATATGATTAGTGGGAAAGAAAACTTAGCAAGGCTTTTTGATGACTACATTAATGCTTCAAAAGCAATACGTAAGTTCATTGAAATCAATCAACTATCAGATATATTTAATTCAACAACCGTCGATTGGTTTTTAGATACTGAGAAATGGGAAACGGATCGAAACAAGCTAACAATGGAAATTGCGCAAAAAACGGAAATTTTTACATTGAAACAAAGAATTGTTGTCATGGAAGAAATAGTCAAACCAATTGTAGAGTGGACAGTTTTCCTAGTAGGTATTTTAGGGAATGGACTTCTGGTAATAATCTTTGTCAGACACAAGGAAATGAGAACTACGCAAAATTTGATGTTGATTAACCTTGCGTTTGGAGAATTCCTTTCATTATGTGTCAATACACCTGTGTCCTACGCCTATGCCTATACAGCGAATGGTGCGAGAAGTGACCTTGCTTGCAAGTCGTATTTTTTTTTTTCACTATCTCGGAATCGCTGCCAACGCTTACTCTCTACTGGCAATCAGTATTCAGCGGTATTTAGTTTTTTCCAACCTCTTTCAGTATTTTCAGGCAGCACAGAAAGAAATATCATTGCTTGTGCTGACAGTAGTATGGTTTTTCGGAGCTCTTATAGCGGTACCGAATGTAATGTATGCTGGAAGTGAAAACGGTTACTGCAAGGTTGATAAGTATAAGGAATATAGAAACCTGGTATCAATGTTTAACTTTTTAGCACTCTGTTTAATTCCTGTGACACTGAACACATTCTTCTTAGGAGCTGCTGTTAACAATCTGAAGAGAAGTGCTAAGCAAATGCCTGGTGAATTCATTGGCCAAGAGAGAGTGAAGCGTGGGAGAGTATTGGGATCAAATATTCTGATTATTCTTATCATTGCATTTGCGATCTGTTATACTCCGTACTTTCTATTCTATTTCTTGTATGTCTGGAAAGGTTTCTATGTAGAAGAACTTCTATACCAGTACATGATGACATTTGCTTCTTTGTTGGTATTCGTGCACTCTTGCCTGAACCCAATTGCCTTGTATGTGGTCAGCAAGAAATACAGGCATTATTTCAATAAGTACATACTGTTCTGCTGTAATAAAAAGTCCAAACTTGAATCTTCGATCGGCTCATCAACTACTCTGGTAACGAAGTTGTGAACAACATTGGATTATGGGATATAAACTATACTGTGTCACGAAGAGATTACTCTGTTGTGTTACGAAAAATTGCAGGTGGTTTTATAACAATGTAAATGAAGTTAAAAATCTGAGTAATATATTCACGTAGACAATTCTAAAAATGAATCAAAAGTCTGGCTGCAGAAGAAGGCATAACTTGCCCTAAACTTAACTTATTAACTAGTATTATTTAGTATAAATACTACAGGACTTAGTATAAACTATTTCCTGTTCTGCAATCACAAAGAAAGTGAAATGCATACTTTTGAACCAGTTTACGAAGTTGTAAGCAAAATTGGACAAGAAATGCTTGAAAAAGTCAAGGCAACGGTAAATATGCTAGCAGATGTCTATCTCTCTCTCTGTAGTCATCAGTTTTACAACTGGTTTGATGCAATTCTCCAGTTCTTCCTATCTTGAGCCAGTCTCTTCATGTCTTCATATTTTTTTACATCCAAAATCGCCAATAATCTGTTTTGCATATTCTAATCGTGGTCTTCCCTTACAATTTTTCCCCTCTATTGTTCCTTCTAATATAGTGTTGACCAAGCCTGGATGCCTCATAATGTGCCCCACTAGTCTGGCCCTTCTTCTAATGAGTGTCGTCCATAGACTTCTTTGCTCCTCTATTCTTTCTAAGACCTCTTCGTTAGATATTCTGTCAGTCCACCTGATTTTCAACATTCGTCTATAGCACCACATTTCAAAAGCTTCTATTTCTATAGTCTGACCATTCTGACTAGGAATTAATGCTGAAGTAAACAAAACCCAGATTTTTCTCACTCACTGTTTAGTCATATGTGCTAGTATAAGGCATTTGTTTAAGGTTTTGTTTACTTCAGATTTCTTTCTTAGGCTGGTCAGACATTTTTATAAACTGAGCCGGCCATCGGCCAATTTTTTAAAATTATTTATCTTGTTTGCCGTTTTGTTCCCTTGTTTTCCTTTTTTTCCTATTATGCCAGAGATGGGACTTCAACCCTCAGCCTGGACTATAGGTCAAGTAACTTTGCATGTGTCAGAAATTACAATGTCCTTCATCTATAAGATTTCACTGTTGACAGCTGAATATTCAATTAAAATATTTTTCCAAAGTAAAATCTGTAATCAATAACTGTTTAGCATGTTGAAACTAACATCACCTAAGGTAAGTCTGCAGTTAGCAATGTAAGAATGTATTAAGTAAACGGAAAGATTTGGATATAATAAAATAATTTTTTCTACAATAGTGTTTTTCATCCATTTCCCGTTCATTTTATCACGGTGGGAATTCGAGTTTAGTGTAGTCAGTGTCAATAACTTGACTTGCCATAATACTTACGGCATTGCCGCACTAATTACATCACACACGCAACAAAGCCTGCAACTTTATGTATCTAATATATAAAGTCGAATGTGTGTTTGTGGGTATGTGGGTATGTTTGTTCATTATACAAATCCACATTTCTTCACCAATTTGTACAAAATTTTGCACACATACCCAGTTAAGCCCGGGAAGTAACGCGGTCAACATTAAAATTTAAATAAAATAATAGTTTAGTATATTAGTTATAGAAGTGACCCCGAGAAAGATTTTACTCGTTATGTAAGTGTCTAATATAACATTTCTGGGCACTTTATAGCATGGCTAAAAAAGAAAGTAAAAAAGCTTTATTTGTTGTCTAACGTAATTATTATAGTTTCAATTTTTATAGTGTATTTTAAACACCCATCAGAAGACTGCATTAACCTTCCAAATCCATATTTTCCGAAACAAAATGCAAACTAGATTGTGTGGGGAGAGGCGAGCAGCAGATACTTCATGACTAAACGGTATACGTGGGTACTACATTACATCCGGTTAGCTATGCATCTCGTGAAATGAAAACTAAATTGAAGGTCTTAGGGCCAGGTCAGTTTTGTTATAGTTATAAAGTAGAATGTCAAGGATATAGATTATAGCGTTGAAATAAGCCGTTTATGGATTCCTTATTTCAATTGAGTATGAGAAGTGCATAATGGATAAAGAAATTGGTTACGTTTTGAAGATCTAATCTGGATATTATTTTAATCCAAGGGAAGCAGCTTCTATTCAAGGTTACAAGTTAACCAATACACTTTTATTTTTTCTACAAATTACTGTACTTAAATTTTGTAACTGTTGTGACCGGTCATTGACAATTTTGCTAAATCTCGGTGGCACCTAGTCATCTAGAATATTGGTACCTGAAATCATTCCATTATTTCTGCTTCAACGAAACAACAATTGTACGGACATTTCGCGGTTTTCATCTAGTAATAAATGAGAATATTATAGGAGAAAAATTCCTCCGTCACTGGGACTTGGTCATAGGAGAGAGGTTCCATCTGGCGCTGTGAATTGAGCTCCGGCTTAGCTCAGTTGGTACAGCATTGGAGCGAATAGCCAAAGGTGTTGGGTTCCAGTCCCAGTGCCGGAGGAATTTTTCTCCTATAATATTCTCTTGTATTGTCCAACAGAGATAATAATATGTGGTTCATGAATGCTTATATAGGCTATCTACAGTAATAAATATTCTCTAATTAGGTGAAGAAAGACGTAGGCCTATCGTATGAATTTTTACTTCTTTTCAACACTGACAGAAAATATATTGAGGTTTGTCTTAAATTTGTTTTAAACCAATATTATGAAATAAATCTATAAGCGATGCTATAAACAGAATATCTTAAGGTGCCTTTAAAACCGATCCCTACTATATTATCCAGTGCCATTATTGTTATAACTCTTATTGCTGTTATTAATGTGGTAGAAATAAAATCAGGTAAACTGATGTAACAAAGTGCCAGTATGTTTTTGTTTAATCAGTTATCATTGCAATTATGATATGCACAATATGTATTTTTTAAATTGATTTCCAAGTTAAGCTCCAGATTTATTCACTAAGCAGGGCTTACGGAAGAACAAAGGACTAGTTTTTTTTATAAATCAGATTAAAATCGTCCAGCATCAGCTGTACTGTACAGATTTGTGATATCTTGACAATCGCACACTCACATAAAAATAAAAAAATGAAAAAGTCAAATTTGTCGGCTCGGGATTTGAACCATTGAACTGCACAATGTGAGTCCAAGACGTTACCATCTTGTCCACCAGGGTCAGATTAACAGTCTAGTTGGATAAGCGTATGTAAAGCAACAATGTTATTTGTCATAGCCAACTGCATTTTAATCTCCAAATCCTTATAAGTTCACAGTAAAACAATTGACTATGTTGTCATGATAACTGATTTGACTTTCATAAATTCTTTCGAATATGTATATTTACATAAAATAGACACTAAATTGGGAATTACTCCAAAACCGTTCAACCGATTTTATCCAATATCAATAGACATGTTCCCATGGACATTATAAATGTGTACACCAAGTTTCATGGAAATCCGGTAAAGCATGTTTGAGTTACCGCGTCTTTAAAATAGACACTAAATTGGGTTTTACTCCGGTACCGGTCAACAGATTAGGTTAAAATTCAATAGGATACTTCTCTTGGACGTCATAAATGCGTATACGAAGTTTCATGAAAATCCGATACAGCGTATTTCAGTTATGGTGCCTTTCTAATATAATACTATTACAATAGGCACTAAATTGGGCAATACTCCGGTACCGGTGAACCGATTTGGTTCAATAACAATATCGACATTATGAATGTTTATACCAAGTTTCATGAAAATCCGAAAAAGCGTTCTTGAGTTATGGTGCGTACAGACGCACGGACAGACAGACAGACGGACAGACATTTTTTCGTCCCCCACACAATCTCATTAAGTACCATACTGGCACTTAATAAATCAATCCTTCCCTTGAAAATTATATAATTTCTGAGAATATTATACTGAAAAAAAATGAAATGCTGTTCAGTTCACATGACAACAGTGTATTGTTTACTCTGATCGCATAGGGCCTTGGCAACTGGACTTTAACGAATTATGATTGAATCGATGCAATATATTGGCGAAAATAATTACTGAAAAATGAATTACACGAAAATAAAGCACAGTGTGATGCAGTCACACAACTTTCTCCACCCTCGACATAAGAAATATTTTCTCACTTCACATTTTGATGTAGAATAAGAGGTCATATTACAGGGACAACTTAAGTGTGTGAGTATGCTATATCAGAAGTCGGTAAATAGTCAGTTATCCAAAGCTGTAGGCTTTGTATTAGTTGAGATTTATCATAGGCCCTAAGCATGGGATGGAACATTTTGAGTCCTATACTCGCAGTATATTATGTCCCGGTGTTTAGGGGAGGAAAGTATGAAAGTCATACTGCATTTCTATTTTATTTCAGCCCCGAAACGGTTGTAACATGAAAATGAGAAATAAAATGTTCCGTCAAGTCAATACAATCTTATGTAATTTACGTTTCTTCTTATTTCAACGCCTCCCAGGCATGATGTGTAGAAGCAACGGAATGCAGCATTCGACATCCTCTATGAGCCATAAAAAGCTATATCTAGCGTTTTCTGATGGAATAGTTTTATAAATCTTTTTCTTCATTTCAAGTTTTACATACATATTATATAAGGACCTAGAGTTTCAAAATCGAAAGTCCTCCACAAGTTAATTTCAAATTACAAAATACAAAGCCCGGGCGACGCCGGGCCTTTTCAGCTAGTTATATAATATAATTGATGCAAACATAGAATATCATCATATTTGGTAATTGAGGTGTACTATTTCAAAACTTAACTCCATCTTCAGATATTAAATCTGAGTTCATATTTTTAAAACCTGTTTAGTATGTCAACTAATAAGCCATGTTCAGTAATACAGGGTCTTTATTATAAGTTGAGACGGGGCGACCGGTGTTTTCACTCTCCGCTACGGAGTCCGCATTAGCCGCGGGCGGCGCGCGCGCGGCTTCCCTGCTTAGAGTGTAGGCTATATAAAGTATTACATATCTTACCTTATAACATATGTTGGAAGTGTCGTCCTTCCTGTGTTATACAAGCATTGTATCTGGAAACCACATTCTTAAAGATAAGGTTTATCGAACAAATCCTCACACATTGGAAGAGCTGAAAGAAAACATTACGAATGAAATTAGGGGCATTACAGTGGAAGAACTCACTCGCGTCAGCCAGAATGTGGTTTCCAGATACAATGCCTGTATAACACAGGAAGGACGACACTTCCAACATATGTTATAAGGTAAGACATGTAATACTTTATAGGCTATAGCCTACACTCTAAGCAGGGAAGCCGCGCGCGCGCCACCCTCGGCTAATGCGGACTCCGTAGCGGAGAGTGAAAACACCGGTCGCCCCGTCTCAACTTATAATAAAGACCTTGTATGTTTTTAAGAATTCCTATATCACAGTTTGTAGGCGGTGGTAGCTCCAGGCGAATAATGACTGTAAAACTCTTTATTGACCATGTGATGTGAATATATAGGACTTTTTTTTTTAGTTGTTGATTGGACTTGTCTGAAATAATTTAGTTGGATTTACCATTGAATTTGAATGAAGCCTACCGTGATAATATTACTTTGTCTTACAATAACAAGACGAAAGAAATGAAGAAGAAGAAGGCATGGTGAGAAAGAATAAACTATTGAACGAAAAAAGGGAGTAATAGAAGAAGGAAAACGAGAAGAGTCGGCCTGGGTGGTGCAGTTAGTACCGCGCTGCCTTTCAGTGAGCAAGGTTGCGGGTTCGAACCCGGGACAGGTCGATAGCATTTGTGTGTGCATAAATGTGGCAGGTCCATGTCAGTGCATTTACTGGCATGTAAAAAAACTCCTGCGGGACAAAATTCCGGCACACCGGCGACGGTCACAGGCCTAAGTAGCAGTACATCCCCTTCATTAAATCACCAAATACCAACCAACGAATAGAAGAGGATACGATAGTAATATCTGATTCGATTAGGGGTATAAAAAAGGCATTGCTCATTTTATTTGTCTGAAATATATTAATAAGCTGGTGAAGAATTGATCTTTTCACACCACAGCAGAACTTCGGAGACTGAAGCTCACCATCATACGGAATCCTCTATACAGTCCAGCTTTAGCACCGTCTTACTTTCGTCTGTTTCCGATAATGAAAGAAGATCTGCGAGGACAACACTTTGCATCTGATGAAGAAGTTGAGAGAAATGTGAGAGGCTGGTTGCGGAAAGTGTCGAATTCTTTCATGACGGCATCAACAAATTTGTTTATACTTGCAAGAAGTGTACCCAATTGTCTTGTGATTATGTGGAAAAATGAATATTGGTAATTAAAGGGCAAATTATAAGGATTATTTCTGTGTTTGATTTATTAAATACTTCCGTGGAAACCCAAGTTATGAAGGTAGAGGCATTACTTTTCATTCAACCCTCGTATTTTTAAATTAAGTAAAATTAAAGAGAAATTTTATAATTTTAACAGAATATTAAAGACTAAATATATAATTAAATTGTTCTTTAAGAGCTAAACTTAGTGTAATTAATAAAAATGTTTATTTTAAGGCATTTAACTTTATTAGACGAAGGAATAAGTTGCCTTAATAAGGTTGTAATATACTTCTTTTACTCTTTTCAGGTGGTGTATAATTATATACGTAGCTTTCATACTTGGAGAAACAAACGCAAATACATTAACGGAGAGGTATATCCCAGTAACAGTCAGTACATCCTTCGAATCAGATGAATACCACTCAAATCTGACAGAAAACTTCACTCATGCTCCACAGAGAGTTTCGTCTTTTCTGCCAGAACAACCGGAAAGCGTCACAACAACGATAAATGAAGAACTTTCAAATGTACATTATACAACCATCACATCTGCTGCTGCAATTAATGAAAGCACCAGTAAGTTGAAATTTATATCTAATGCAAATTTAACAACAATCAGCTCATTCCAACTCGAAGAAATGGAAACTACAACCGAAATCTATATTTCCAATGATTTTTGTGAAAACAATATTTGGCCTATATCAGACAACTCGGAAAATCTTGTTCCGGAGAATATCATAGAACTTTTTAAAATATTCCTGAAAACAGAAGAATTATGTAGTTTTAATAAATTCGTAAAAGATATTGAAATTTTGGATGGCGAGAAGGCATTAGCTGACATACAGAAATTTATAGATGAGATACAAAGAAGTATTGATATAAATGAAGATATTAACGCAAGGGCAGAAATCAAAACAGATGGCTATGTTAAAGTAAAAACTTACGGAGGTTTATTGAATTTCTCTCAAGTCGTTTTGTTCGCTTCAGAAGAACTCCAGTGTTTAAACAAGAAAATTATGATACTGGGTGAGGTAAAAGTGGAGAATGACAAGTTAACCTATAACTTTAATGCACAGCGTCATTCTGATGGAAAGGATATGATTACTGGAAAAGAAAACTTAGCAAGACTTTTGGATTATTACATTAATGCTTCAAAAGCAACACGTACGTTCATTGAAATCAATCATTTATCAGACATATTTAATTCAACAAACGTCCATTGGCTTCTAGATACTGAGAAATGGAAAACTGGACGAAACATGCTAACAATGGAAAGTTATTATATTGAAACAAAGAATTATTGTCATGGAAGAAATAGTAACACCAATTTTAATTGGGACAGTTTTCCTAGTAAGTGTTTTAAGGAATGGACTACTGGTACTAATCTTTGTAAGACACAAAGAAATGAGAACTACACCGAATTTGATGTTGATTAACCTTGCGCTGGAGAATTCCTTTCATTATGTGTCAGTATTCCTGAGACCTACGTTTATGATTATACAACAAGTGACCTTGTTATCAAGTCATATGCTTTCTTCCGCTATCTCGGCATCGCTGCCAGCGCTTACTCTTTACTGGTAATCAGTATTCAGCGGTATTTAGTTTTTTCCAACCTCTTTCAGTATTCTCAGCTAGCACAGAAAGAGAAATCATTGCTTGTGCTGACAATAGTATGGCTTCTCGGAGCTCTTATAGCGGTAATGAATGTAATGTATGCTGGACGTGAGAAAGATTACTATAATGCTGATACAAGTAACGAATATAGAAGACTGGTATCAATGTTTAACTTTTTAGCACTCTGTTTAATTCCTGTGACACTCAACACATTCTTCTCAGGAGCTACTGTTAACAAGCTGAGGAGAAGTGCTAAGCAAATGCCTGGTGAACTCATTGGCCAAGAGGGAGTGAAGCGTGGTAGAGTATTGGGATCAAATATTCTGATTGTCCTTATCATTGCATTTGCAGTATGTCATATTCCGTACTTCCTATTACGTTTCTTGTATGTTTGGAATGGTTTCACGGTAGAAGAAATTCCATACCGCTACATGATGACAATTTGTTATTTGCTGGTATTTGTGAACTCTTTCCTAAACCCAATTGCCTTGTATGTGGTCAGCAAGAAATACAGGCATTATTTCAATAAGTACACACTGTTCTGCAGTAAAAGAAAGTCCAAACTGGAATCTTCGATCCGCTCATCAACTAATCTGGTAACGAAGTTGTAAACAGCATTGGACAATGGATGGATATAAAAATTCAGGACTTCGATGAATATATAAACAGATGTTTTTAGTCAGACCATTCTAAGAATTAAACCTGGAGTAAACAAAAACCAGTTTTTCTGTCTCACTCTTAAGTGAGTGTATGCTAGTGTAAGGAATTTGCTTAAGGTTTTGTTTACTTCTGATTTCTTTCTTAGGCTGGTCATATTTTTCTTTTATAAATTGAGCCGGCCATATGCGAATTTTCCTTAATTATTTTTTTTACCGTGTCGTTTTCCTTGTTTCCTTTTTTTTTCTCCTTATTACATACAAATTTCCATGCTCGAGGTGATACTCAAACTCACATGCTACATGTCCCCTTGCATGTTGTCAGAAATTGTCCATCTATAAGATTTCACGTTGACAGCTGAATATTTAATTAAAACATTTTTCCCAGATAAAATCTGTAATCATCATCTGTTCAGAACAGAATGAAAGATAATAATTCTGCAGATAGCAATCTAAGATTGTGTTAAGTAAAATGGAAAAATCTGGATATAATAAGATATTTTTTCTACGATTGTGTTTTTCATCTATTTCCCGTTCATTCTATCATGGTGGGAACTCGAGTTTACTATACCCACAATTAGTAACTTGCCACGATACTTACGGCATTGCCGCTCTACTTACCGCACAGGTGCATCACAGCCAGTAACGTTATATATTATAAAAAAAAATTATTACAAACATGGGATATAATCAAATTTGATAGTTGAAGTGTACGTGTTCATAATGCTTGCGTTCGCTACGTTTGTGGTATTCGTAAATCAGATCTTATAGGCCTACGCCAGCATTTGAAACATTGGCATGGACGACAGAAGTAAACTGCACTCTCTCTCTGCCTTCCCTATCGAATTCTTCACACTTCCTGTCCTCACTATCTGTCATCACGCTTTCAAACTCTTTCATCTCATCATAACATAAACACCCGGTCTAGGCACGGTCATATTCTCGGAATACCTAAACATCATACATCTCTTTAGTCATCATCCTTTACTACTTCAGTCATCTGAATGTGGAATTCTTTACCATCTCACATCAAAGACTGCCGGTCACTGTCAACCCTCAAATCGCAGTTAACAGTACATAAACATAGTACTTGAGTGTATTTTTCATGTCTTATGTAATTAAATTTATATCATTTAATGCTATTGTGTAATTTAATTGTATTTGTAGTACTTAATTCCTTTCATATCATTTAGTGTCATTTAATATATCTTAAATCATTTCATGTCATTTTATGTTGTGTCACTTAATGTACAGGGCGCGCCAGTAAAATGTACCTGTTTTTAAATGCACATAAGCTCGAGAATAAATGACATAAATGAATTGTAGAAATACAGACATGGAGAACAAAGATGGGAGAATCATCTGTTAAGAACAACATGTTCAATATATCCACCTGCAAGGCCCATCCAACGATTCAAACAAACCCAAAATTGTGTATCACTCTAGCACACATTTCCACCGGAATTGCATGAATAAATTCTTCGATTCTTCTCTTTAGCTCGTAGATTGTGTTCGGGTGTCGTGTATACACATTGTCGTTTGTGTAGCCCCACAAGAGGAAATCTGCGAATTGTCTTTGGTGTTGGAGCTTCTCGAACATGGAAATGATTGTGGAATCTTCTCTGTGTCTCTATTATACATTTCTTTCCAAATGATTATTATAATTCTCTCTGGCGTAGTGAAAACATTGTGGAATTGTTGTTGTTGTTGTTGTTCTTATTTTACGACGGCGTTGGTGCCTTCATTGACCTTATACCGTCGGGCATTGTGGAATTTTCTTCCATGTTTGCGCAACAATGTGTAGGAAAAAACAGAAAGATATATTACCTACTTCACGATATATTAAACGAGAAGAACAGGTACATTTTATTGGCACGCGCTGTATTTTGTTATGTATTGTGTTACATTGGAAAAACAATGTACTATCTGTCCCTGGTGAAGTGGAAGAAAATGCCTTACGTCTTAACTTTTTCCAGGTTAAATAAAACTATTTTTATTATTATTATTATTATTATTATTATTATTATTATTATTATTATTCCAAACTTAACTGCCATCTTCAGATATTAAATCTGAATACATATTTTTAAAACCTGTTTAGTATGTCTACTAATAAGCAGTTTCGGATCCAGAGAGACATTTTGGGGGGGGGGGAACTAAAGTAGAGCGGGAAGTTTTTACTCATAAAAATTAATTATTCCCAGTACACAACTGAAAACAAAATGAACATTTCAGCATTTTCTTACAAAGGTATTTCAAAATAATGAATGTCGTTGCTTTAATTTAAGTATTTGGGTTATGTTCTAATAAATTTTCAATAATTTGTGCTTAATGTTACAAATTTTGGGGGGGGGGAATTTCCCCCATTTCCCCCCCCCCCCGTGGATCCGCCCCTGCTAATAAGCCATTGTCAGTAGTAAGTTTTTGAGAATTCTTATAAGTTATCACAATTTGTAGGAAGTGGCAACTCCAGACAGTAAAACTCTTTATTGACCCATGTGATGTGAACACTGCCGGATGTGAATACATACAGGACTTTTTTTAGCAGTTAATTGAATTAATTTGGGATAACTTAGTTGGATTTACCATTGAATTTGTTATCACGCCTACCGTGATAATATTGCTTTGTTTTACAATAACAAGAGGAAGGAAAAGAAGAAGGAAAGGTGAGAATGAGGAGAAAATGAACGACTAAAGGAGGAATAGAAGAAGGAAAACGAATAGAAGATGATGCGATAGTAACATCTGTTTCGATTAGGAGTATAAAAAAGGTATTGTACATTTTATTTGTCTGAAATGTATTCATCAGCTGGCGAAGTATTGATCTCTTCATATGAGAATGTAGTCACTTGTGTTCTGCAATTTAACTTAATTTCTGATAATTATACCATAATTAATGCGTTGTGTGTTCATTTAGTGAATCTACTGCAATATTCACCTGCAGTAAGCTTTCATTTACGCATGATTTACTAAAAAAAAACTAGTTAACAATAAGTGCTTATGAAATTCTTCCTTCTTATTTGGTTAATGTTGGTTTCTGTAACAGACAAATTATTTACTTTCATTCACAAATGGTCACATAGGGATCACGTGCCTGAATTCATAATGCATTTATTATGGTGACGCGTAAGCTCTAGTATCTGTCGAACAATTTTATCTGGTTGAGTCTTCCTACTAAGTTATTTCCCAAAGAGGAATATGAGATAATGTTTCTGAGGATGGTACTTTGCCTTCATCCTACCATCAACTAAACCTTGTTCTTCACTTTTCCAAAGTTAGTACAGCACTTACTCGTAGTAGTGCAAGTATTGCATGTAGATTCACTTCCTCGTTTACGGCTGAAAGATAATGTATACGTGGGATGGAGCGTAAGTCAAGGCAACTATTTTTTTTTTCTCAAAATAAGGCGATGGTACCATGAGATGTTGAATGTCAAGGGACAGCGTGGCATCTCTAGTATACGGACACATCATTTGGTACCATTGTAATGTATGGTTATACGATTAGGAGCGATGGTAATTTAGTTGTGAGACACCCGCCGTTCAGAACGGATAGGACAATATGTGAACAGCATTGTTACGTCAAAATAGTCGCTATCTGAGGGTGAAATGCTACAAAATAGCACAAGGACTGACGGAAGCTTTGGAGAATAATGCCCATCCATACCGAACATTAAGGGATCATTGATTGGGTAAGTGTGATTTCATGTTTACAACTACCGCAATACATTAAAGTGGCACGATGCAGTCGCGTAAGGCTGTTTATAGACGTCTGTCTTCTTTACTATCTTACATAATTATAGTACCCATAATCTGCATAATTCATACATTCCATACCCTATAGCCTTTCATTTGTATATTTCAAAATTTTTAAATGTTCCCACGTTTTCAAAATAATAACTGTATAGTTACCATCACTTATGCTCCACCTCTCATATAAGAGAAATAAAATTATATAAAAGATGAAAATATTTTTTTGGAAAAATGAATATTACTAAAAACATTTAACCTAAGTAACTTAAAAATACAAAAGTAGGGCACATAATCTAGCAAAAGTAATTATATAAAAATACAGATATGCCGTTACAACGAAGAAATACAAAGCGTATTTCATCTGGGATAAGTGTATCGCTTGCACAATAATACAAATTTCAAACAGTAAGTTAATAAGTAACTTAATACTGATTCTAGTAATTACAATTACTAATACGTTACTAATAATTACTACTGCTTCCCAAATCATTATATGTAAACAGGAAGTTATTCTATTATTATAAAGAGGTAGAAAATAGTGACTCCCAAGCGACTCTCATATTCAGAGCTCTTTCAAAATTAGAATTCGTTTATAATCTTTTATACTCCATGTAGCTACCAGTGGGCTATCTGAAGAGAGGAATACTAAAATATTGAAATTACATTTGGCTCGCTGCTCTCTGTTTTGAAGTGGTAGTTTGTATTCCATCTCCATTATGATCGTTCTTCTTATTTGTAAAGTACTTCTAAGTACGTGTCTGAAATATTGTTCTACTTTCGGCTGACTGAAGTTAATCAGTAGCGCTAGTTATCGAACATTGTCTGCGATATAACAATGGCTTGACTTCTACGAATAGAATACTAAGCACGGCATTCTGTGGTAACATGTAGAGAAGACGCCATGTTTCAAATAATATTCTCTTCATTGAAGTTGGCAATTACAGAGGCTTGTTTTGAGTTATTCTGAAAACATTTTTTATTACGAGTTCCTTAATGGCGTTAATGAAATTCTTCTAATCTGAAAACACTTTTTTAAATTGTTAGATTATAAAACGTACATTGGAAAGACCGTTCCATTTTATTTCTAAAATAAGAGCTAGAAATCTATGTGTGAAAGTCCTTTGTTTGTACCGCTCTGACCTATTAATGAAATAAATAAATAAGTAAAAAAAGACAAATAAACAGACACGTGAAAATCTAATGTGAAACATAACTTCCTCTACCCCAAAAAAGTTTAGTTCTTAGTGTAATATCTTATGATACATAGCATATTATAATTATTGTTTTATATTATGCAATTCGTGTAGGAAATTTCGTTAATTTCGCCGCTAAGTCACCCAACATCTTAATTTAAACTAAAGAAAACATCATAGACCAATAAAAACAAATTCCCACGAGAATAAATTATTACAGGAGCATATTGGTAAACCCAACGATCTTTTTATAGTCTTATAAGACAGTAATATTTTCCTATTATTACAATTTTATTTCTGAGAAAAAATATTAGGCTCCGTACATTAAGGCAAGACTAGTGCATTTTTCTCAACAAATGAAGCTAACGACTTGAAATGCGAAATAATGTTAGGTTTTCCTTTTAATAGACCATGAAGGATTTTGAGACAGTAAAAAAATCATTTCCCATGAGCGATGATATCTTGAAAGTAGTATATTACAGTGATTATCGCACAAATGTAACATACTTTAATTCCTTCTTAAGCAGTAGCTATACTATTAGTGAAAACACTTTCTATTGTCAGAAGCTAAACAAATCACGTGAACTGGGTACACAAAGTGCCAGGTGGAGTTAATAGCCATATTTAAGAAGCAATTAAGCTTTAGACTACGGTTTCTTCAGAAAGTTTAATTATCATAAGTCAAGGAAAAAGTGAGATAACTAGAATATAACTTTAAAAACAAATTTCTGATGTCAAAAATATTCCTTTATTTTTGTAAAAACACCTGAAGGAGTACAAAAGCGCAGACAAAACGTTTCAAAGTTTTCTTTTTCTATTGTTTTTTTTCTTTCTTTGGAGAGTAAAAATTAAACAATCGGAAAATTTTCAAAGGTTACAGGCTAAAAGACATAAGTCTGCCATATTACAAATTTCTAGTGCATATGGAAGTGAGTAAACATCAATGTTAAAGAGTGGATGATCTCTAGATTGTCGTAAAAGTCAATGACGCCACGGCTATCCAACCAGTTTTTCCATTCTTATGGGAAATATAGAAACTCAAACGTTTGCATATGGCAGTTGCATGTACCAATATTCCTGCCAAGATTCTAGCTGTCCTATAAAGTGTAAAGTGATCCCTATAAAGGACATGGAGACCCAAGAGGGTTCCAGGAGGTTGAGGCTTCCAGATTTTAGACATCGGCACACGAAGGTGGTAAGGTTGTAAGCCTTACGCACCGGCCGTCCTCATTTCTGTTGGAGGCTGAGTCGACCCCAGGGCCATAGTGCCACCAGAAGGATTAGGCCAATTGAAAAACTCGAACGACCTCATCGGGAATCGAACCCGCGACCTTCCGGTTGGTAGCGCAGCGCCTCAACCACTACGCTACGGTGTACCCCCTTTTGTCCTATAAGTGTGTAAAAAATTGCATAATGTGAGGAAAATAAACGAAATTTACCTGAAAACAAAAAATTATAAACTCTATCTCAGGTATAACCGATGGAGATACGACAAAACGTCATGGGATCCAACCTGTAGAGCTCTCAAAGTCCATTAGGCCTACTGCTGGTGCAATGGTTTTTTTATACAACTTATCGTTTAACTACTATAAGGTCTAACTACAAGAAGGTCTAAACAGACCTTAAAAGTTCGTCCGCCATTTTTAATATTTTTCGGGGGTAAAAATTAAAAATCGTAACTTTTTGGAATATTCCCATCGGCTATAAGTATACCAAATTTAAAGTTTCTTGGCCATCTGGAAGTGGGCAAACAATTATGTCAGTGTTCGAGTTAGCCATGCGGCTTTGTAATCAAGTGAAGATTTGCTATTGAAAAAGCACATGGTCGTTCATAGGTCGTTACTTCGGTACCGGTCAACCGATTTGATCCAAAATCAATAACGTTCTTCCTATGGATGTATGAAGTATGTGTAACTTACTTAATTTCATGAAAATCTTATATAGCCTATTCGAGTTATCACGCTTATAGACCCATAGACGGACGGACGGACGGACGGACTGACAGACATTCTTCCGTCCACCATTCTGGTACTTAGAAAGTACTATTCTTGTACGTAATAAATAAATCTAACAAAGTTATAGACGAAATGATGATTGTGTTGAAAAAACATTCCTCAAAGGGAAATGCTGTTTTTCCTTTGTCATTCTGTATTTTACTATTATTGTGAAAGCTTTACAAACGACTTTTATTTAGATCTGCTTCTTTATACACTTTGCTCATTTTAATTTATTAATAATGTTAACTACCCATTACAGGTATATTACCATTGTTTATTGTCAAAAAGCATTGATATAATTCTTTTAGATGAACTCAAAATGAGGTAGGCTTATAAATTTGTAATCCAGTTAATAGCTATTTATGTGTCAAGTACGCAAAATAACACTTTAGCGGACGAATCTACTACTGCGTAAGCCGAGGCCGAAATATTGGATGAGTCCGCTAAAGCTTTTGCGTACGTGGTGCATACAATATATATATTTTTTTTTTTTTTACTAAAAGCTCTGTAAGTTATGAAATGAAATAAAAATACCGTATAACTAATTATAAAAGGCATAGCCAGCCATTTGTTGACGCCATATTCTCACAGCCTCCTGAATCCTATGCTATGAACCAATACGAAATGCGGATGTAGATGGTAGTGCGGGTTTCTTATGAATAATGTTGCTATGTTGGCTTAGACCTATATTTATTATATCATTAAGTGTTTTCTAAAAAAAACTGGTAAAGTTTTTTATTTACGTAAAGAAACAAAGTTTGCCTTATATTTGTTGTTTTATGGTCAAGTATTTTGTTTCAAACCTTGTTTCGGTTGGTATGACTGGTCACTGCCATCTGGATTTTTCAGTTGTCATGATGACTTTACCGGCCTAGGCCGGTAAAAATTACTTACAGGCCTACTTTTCGGCGTGTTAACAGTCCGGCAAGCATTGTTTTACAGAGCGTGTACTAAAACAGTATATTTATATCTAGTGCAAGTCATTTTAACTCCATTCCCCTTTACTTTAAGAAGAATTTATATCAGTAAGGAGTCTATCAAACTGCCTGTAGTCAAAGACATGGCAATCCATAGAAATACAATTGACTACAAATATGAAATTTCAGTTCACAGAATTATTTAGTAGCTCTAAAAATTTGATGGGTGCCTCCGTTCTTGTGTGTTGGCGTGGATTTGGCTTATGTGACGTGGAGATGCTGGAAGGTTGCCGATGTACCATGTCTATTTGATTTCTGTGCCGCAGTGCAGTGTCAAATCCTCGCCAGAATTGGGTGACTCACTCACAGTGTGTTTCATAGTTATACATATTGCTAAATTTTCAAACATTATTATAGAACTTTAGAATGAATTAATTTTAAAAGCTGCGTCGTTAAACCAGGCTAATTTTATGCGTGTGTTAATTTTTTCACAATAGTTTTTTTATACATCGCATACTTACATGACTCGTGCATGGCGTAGCTGCCAGATTAAAAGGGGTAGATAAAAGAAATCCCAGGCATAGCTGTCAGCTCAGTGTCCAATCGCATCATCTGCACCATTTGTCTTCATTAATCATACCTGAGAGACTGCGGAATGCTAGAATTCATTCAGCCTTGACCTCAGATATATTTATAGCGCAGTGGAGCACAGGATAACGGAGCGGGTGAATTTTAATTATCACGAGGGGAACTGCAAATACATTGGACATGTTTTGTACGCCACATTAATTAATTGTTTAATAGAGGACGTTTAAACCTCTCTCTAAAATGGTTTCCTCATTTCGTCAACCGTCAGCTTAGACGACACATAAGTTCAACTCTTTATTTTTCTATTCCTCAATATTTTCGTACACTCATCTTATTTTTTATTTTACATATTTCTCCTGCACTATCAGTGATCGAGTAATTAGTACGCCTGCCGTTAGACCGAAGTTCGGGGATTGAAACGAGGAGATGGATGAGAATATTATAGGAGAAAAATTCCTCCGACACTGGGACTTGAACCCAGGACCTTTGGCTATTCGCGCCAATGCTCTACCAACTGAGCTAGGCCGGAGCTCAATTCGCAGCGCCAGGAGATGGATATTCGAAGCATACGAGTAAAAAGCAATACCATACGTTCTTTCATAGGGTAGGTAAAGTCATTGGTGCAGTGATCTAGATTTATGGCTTCTTTCCTGTACTGCATGTAATAACCCTGAGAAAAATTAAAAGTCGTTTTAAGTCTAACCTGTCCTCTCATATCTTGATCCAATCTAGAGGCAATGGTCCGATCATATCACTATTATATGCATTGCGAGTATGAAATAATGATAACAATCACCATTGTTAAAGAGAGAGGTATTCTCAGCAACTCACAGGAAAAAATTTTAAGCCCGTAAAATACTGAAAGCTTTATTTTTACTAAATTATTACTAACTTCTTAACTGTGAACAATACAGTTCATGTATTATAAGTTAAACTTGTGTTACCAATTTAGATTACAAGAAAAGAAAATCTGTACTTCAATATGATCAAACAGGCTGTTTCAAAATAGCTTACACGTAAAACGCATTCCATTTATAAAAATTAAGCAATTAGAAATAAACCATCTAGTACTTAAAATGTAGTTTTATAGATCTATGGCCTAAAAGTAGGCAAAAATATGTGAGATGTAGTATTGGCCAAATGTGGAACATATATAATGATAAAATTAAATATATGATAGCTAATATAATCATTCGTGAACATTTGACCTTTATTTATACCTAGGTATGTAGTGCTAAATTAAAATATTCAAAATTCTGCTTAGTTATTTGACGTTGTTAATCCTACAGGATTAACATGTCGGATACTACACAATGATTAACTTGTGAGATATAATTTCTATAATTATTATTTAAGGATCTTATATTACATTTTAACTTGTATATTTAATATAATACAATTTAACTTATCGAAACGGTCGATTATGGTGTGTTAACGTAGGGGTCTCTGACTGTCAGCAGTGAGCCTGTATCTTATCCCACAGGAATTCTTTAATCTGCCTGTAAATTTACAGACATGGCCCTGTCACATTTAAGCCCATATAAGTCATCACCTGGTCTGGGAACGAACACGCGGCCTTTAGCTCAGAAAGTCAGCGCCTTACTCACGCGCTACCGAGGCCTGTAAAGGATTTTACATATGCTACAGTTTAAAACTGCGTAATATGTTTGTAGAAAATTTAACAAATACGCTATTCAGGTTGTCCTCCGGGGCTGAGAACAAACAGTCACAGGCCTGTCTACTTCAGAAAAATCAGAGGAAATATCGGGGAACAAACCCTGCTCAGCGGATCTGTAGTGACTAATATTAACCTACAGTGAGTCCCACGCAAGTGTTGGCCACTGACGCGGGTTTCTGCGTCGCGGCAGGCACAGCTCCAACTCCCGAGCGATCGGGTGAAATATCTTAGCAAATAAAGCCGCGATCGGTGTAATGATTCAGGTTCTCACATTTACAGTTAAAATTACAATGAAAATAACCACGTACCGCATCACAAGAGATGTTGTAAATGTTCTCCTCTTGCATCCACACAATACTGGCACCTTTTTAGGAAATTTTCTTTCACGCGCGTAAGTTCAGCTTCCGAGATAGAGTTAATTTCTCGTGTGATATTATCTTTAAGTTCTTCTAATGTATGAGAAATTGACTTATACACTTTATTTTTCACGTTTAGCCATAAATAATATTCACATACTGTTAGAAGAACTTAAAGACAATATCACATAGGCTTATCGCAAGAGAAATTAACTCTATCTCGGAAGCTGAACTTATGCGCGTGAAAGAAAATTTCCAAAAAAGGCGCCAGTATTGTGTGGATGCAAGAGGAGAACATTTCCAACATCTCATGTGATGCGGTACGTGATTATTTTTATTGCAATTTTAACTGTAAATGTGAGAACCTGACTCATTACACCGATCGCGGCTTTATTTGCGTAGATATTTCGCCCGATCGCTCGGGAGTTGGAGCTGTGTTTACCGCGACGCAGAAACCCGCGTCATTGGCCAACTCTTGCGTGGGACTCACTGTATGTGTATATATATATTGTTTATATATACATAGATTTGTTTATTAATCTATTTACTTACGTTTACAGACTGTAATAGATAATTCCGGTATTTTTAAAATTTGTTAACTTCTATCAAAGCCGAGGGTACGTAAATTTCAATCCGGTGTTCACCTTAGCGAATGAGTCAGATTGGCCAGCCATGGGATTTGAATCTGCGACCTGCCGAAGACGAGTCAAAGAAACCACCGCCTTGACTAATCCACTCTAATACCTTTTTTATGTCAATGAAATTATAAAATAAAGCGAAAACGTTTTTACCAAGTAAGAAAAACCACTTTCGTTGGCATGACTCAATTTGGGTCACACTTTAAAGTGCCTCGAGCTCGAAATTTATCTATTTTCTGAATTTACGCTGGCATAACTAATATTTTAATGCCTCTGGTGTTACAACATTGTTATAAATGTTGAAGAGAGGAGTTTTTGTGTGCACAGTGACAGTTGTGCTTATCACCACAATAATAATGCCTTTGCTGCAATAACGCGCTCGCACGCTGACAGTTTAAACTAATTGCATTATGTTCCTCAGTGACAGTGCAACCGCACAGCCACACCACTTCAGTTTCAAGTTTGTCGTAACAGTAATGACATCCCTGCGAAAACCAGTGCAAAACTGCACACTCGGGTGTAAAGTAAAGTACAAGGGCAAGTCAATAAGAATCCGTACATAATTTTAAAATATATTTGGAATGTAACTTATATAATCTGACTTTATTATAACAATTTTGTGCTTTAAAATTACTTATGTACAGGTGTCTCAAAAAATGTACTAACACTTTGAATGAGTATAAAAACATTATTTATGAACATAGAGACAAGTTTAAAGGCTTAAATTATAGATGTACAGATTACAGATTACACTTCCATCGAGATGTAAGAGCTCACCTCCATGCAGCTTATCCAAACACATGGATTCGACGAAGGGGTAGCATTGAATACCCTGCGCGTTCCCCAGACCTCACGCCAATGGACTTCTTTTTATGAGGATACCTCAAGGACAGAGTTTATCGCACAAAACGAGGAGCAATTGATGCATTGAAATTGGAAATTGAAAGACAATGTCGCGAAATTCCAAATGAACTGTGTCGTGACGTTTGCGTTATCAGCTTTGTCTGGTCAATGATGGTCATCAATTTGAACATTTGCGAACAAAATTCTTTACTTACATGTTTCTTCTGCAATTCAAGCCTTTAAATTAGTCTCTATGTTCATAAATAATGTTTTTATACTCATTCAAAGTGTTAGTACATTTTTTTGAGACACCCTGTATTTAGTCTGACTATTCCATTCATCCGACACCTCGGACATCGACCAATCACGGTCGTTTATCACGGCCCTATGCTTGCTAGGAAATAAAGACAGATTTTATCTCATAAAGCGTCGGCTCGATACTGAGAAAGTAAGGTATCCATATGAGGAGGTACGTTTCAAACCGTATTAAGTCCACCCACGGACGAAAATGAGTTTTATATGATTTCGTATAGTTCCGACTTTCGAATATGCTTAATCATCCTGTGAAGTCTGTTTCTGTATAATTTAATTAAATCCCCTTCAAAATAATGTATAAAACTAAGTGTTCTTACATCCCTTACATTTAAACAGTTTTTCTTCTCTCCTGAAAAATTTACAAAAGTGGACTTAATACGATTTGAAACGTACCTCCTCATATGTTGTGATTAGTAGACCTACATCACATGCTGACAGTGAACAGAATAAAAACACAATATTTTAGACTATAAACTTCTTTGTAAATGGAAAGTATATAAATGCGCATTGATTAAAAACACTACTTCTATTCGGTGTGAGACAGTTCGTGCGTTTTTCTTCTGTTCTAATGTTAGCCTACCTGAATTAGGTTAACTACTTTTCATACGTATTATTGTTAGCATTGGTTAGAATCTGGTAACTCGATTGATTCATCAATTGCTGATTCATAGTATGCCGTGATCTCCGCAGCTGATATATTTGGTTTTAGATAGGCCTAACAAAGTAAGAAATTAATTATTATTTATATAATTCGTTACCTTTTATCCACGGAATGGTTTCAATAAATCCCACACGAGATTACGAGTTTCATCAGATAAATTCTCTCCGGTTTCTATGGATAAATTCGTATTGAACAACAGCATTCTCTCTTCTCTTTTATAAGGAACCCACACCTGGTCTCTGACGAAGAAAGAAAGAGAAATGCTAAGGATATGCAAATAATTGTAAGAAAAATGCAACCAAGAACTGAGGCAAAGAACCAGAATAAAAGATTCTGCAGATAATAAAATGGATCTGGGCAGAACATGTGATGAAGATGAACCGGAGTCAAAATCTGAGATCTACGATTCGGACGCAAAAACATAGGAAGACGACGAAGAATTTGGATGACCTGAAGATCGTTTTTGGCAGCCACTAATCTACCGCAGCGAAGAACCGAAGAAAAAGGCTTCAACTACCAAAGAGGCACTCAAGAATAAAGGGTGATCTTTGCCGGAATAGCAACCCGAATTTACATAGCAATAGCTACCTTGCCTAGGAAAGAGGCATTTATCTTCATGGGATTTTATGGACTAATTATAATTATTCTAATAAGTCTGGACGACCTTTTCTTCAACATTTTTTTTCAAATTTCTGTTTTCTCTTAGTTTCGGAAAATGGTTATTCTATCTACTAAAACAGCAATAAATACAATTATAGAGCTGGATATGCAATTCGTTTTGACTGACAGTGGGTTTGAAAGTGTATAGGCCTAATCAATGCAATTCCAGTTTAAAAAAAAAACACGAAGTTCATGGAAATAAATATGTAAAATAAAATACATTCCGGTGCCGTAAATACCGAACGTTGAAAATGCTAAGTTAACTAGGACTGGAATAGATGCTGTTTTATCCGCAGTGAATGTGTGGAACTCTGATATAAACAAAGGACAAAAATTGCCATAGGTTGAACAGTACTGTCTGAGTCCTAAAAGCAAGAAATTGCTCACTGCACTGGATTATTATCTTCGAGTTAACAACCAGAAGTTACAATGCACAACTGTGTACATGAGAAGATTATAAATGTTCATTCCACGGAACCAATTCTTATATGAAGCAGACTATACTGGAAACACTGGAAATTTCTGCCCCTTGTTTACTTCAGAGTTCAACCCACGATCAGTCGCTGCTGATTGAAACAAAATCTATTCCAGTCATACTCAGAATTTAAGAGCATCGAGATCGCGGTTGCTAACCTACGGTATGCGATCCACAGATGGTATGCGTTCCATTGCTAGGTGGTACATATACAAAAAGTAAAATCTAAAAAGAAAAATGATCATAAATATTATTTATACAACAGATTAGATTTGTGAATGTGAGTCTTCTTATAACAAAAATACAAGCACAGGAATAAATTCAACTTTGAAACAGATGTCAAGAATTAATTAAACTGACATAAAGAATCTGCGTTCTGTTAAACAAGTACAACCTTCACACAAACTACGTTTACTTATTTTAATAAAGACTTCTGCATTAACTGGGATATTATGTGGTTATGTAATTTGGTAATATTCAATTACTTGCTGGTTCTCCCATTTAGCAAATAGGGCCATTATGCATTATTAAACACTCTCTCCGTTCCATCATGTGGCATATAAACAGATAGTTTATGTTGTTCCACAATATGGTATAGATAATGTGTTAAATTTTAAATAATTGGATGGCTAGGCTGTTTGTTGGTCTATGCTATATTATGTTTTACAGTTTGATACTCATAATAATGCATTTTATTCCACGTTGTTCTGTACTTACTGACATTTCATTGCGGCTGTCTTAATTTCACCCTTCTTTAAGGTACCATTTTCCTTGAATTGGAGTAGGAATTGTAGAATAGTACTGATTTGTTTTGATTTGTAGTTTCTACTCACATTTGTCTCGGTTATGGGTGTGTTTACTCGTCCTGAAACGTCACAACTTGTACCCATTTGACTGACGTCCATGCTTAACTCCGTATCTATTTACTTTGCAATGCAGGTAATACACAATGAGCAGTTAATATGTGACAGGATTAAGGATCGCTTCACTACTGCAATACAGCGTATTTGACAACAGGACGGACAAACAGACATACACACACACACATATAAAGGGTGGTCCTAAACTATAAGTAAATAATGTAAAGGTAGGTAGAGGGGACCTAAATAAGCATATTTATTAAAGGAATGTGTGTGCGGTAATGACACATTAAAGCGCTAGCTTGTAAAGCAGTATGAATCACAGGAAACTGAAAAGACAAGTAATGATAAAAGAAAATAAAAGCAGTATGAATCACAGGAAACTGAAAAGACAAGTAAAGATAAAAGAAAACAAAGGCAGTATGAATCACAGGAAACTGAAAAGACAAGTAAAGACAATTTTTTTTTTCTTTTGTCTTTCAGTTTCCTGTGATTCATACTGCTTTACAAGCTAACGCTTTAATGTGTCATTACCGCATACACATTGCTATACTTATTGTCGTATGCTTATTTAGGTCCCCTCTACCTACCTTTACATTTTTGACATATAGTTTAGGACCACCCTGTATAAATATATACATACACACATACATACATACATACATACATACATACATAGATATATGCATACATACATACATATATACAGACATACATGCATTATAGTATCAGTAGTAATTACACTAGATCTTGTGAATAATATGATTATCCTTACATATAAGTTAAATTTATCTTGAACTGTAAAGTCAATACAAAATAATATTGTAACACTTATGTATAACCTTACTATGAATAAATATGTGCATGTAGTATTACCTATGGTAATGGCACATGTAGTTATAATTTTAAAAATACATACATACATACATACAGACGGACGGACAGACATTTCCCGTCAACCACACAATCTCATAAAGTACCATTCTGGAACTTAATAAAAAAAATGAGCACGTCATTACAATGAGTGCTATACGCTCTGTAAATTATTTTTAACTGGGAAAACGTGAGCATTATGATCAGACCCTACTACATTCTATGAAGATTTCAGAGGCAGCGCTCATGTTAGCCGATGGTGAGAAGAGGAGGAGGAGGGTCAGTACAAAAACAAAGCACAATGTTCTCCAAAATTGCTAGAAGGTTTTATCTGGATTGTTTGCTTTGTCTCTTTCTGATGACACTTGAAACGTTACAGATGCTACGTCATTGTGATGCTCTACTTGCCTGCGAGACATACTTGATGTATAATCCAGAGAGGGAAGCAGAACAGTCCACCAACTCCATATAATATAAAATAAACTTTCGCTATAAACCGGTCACACGAAGAGAATATTCTATTAGTATTAGTGGTAGAGTTTCCCTAATACTTTAAAACTCTGATTGTGTATACTTTCTGTAAAGAGTTTCTTTACACTATGTAAAACTTCTGGGAATGCAATGGATTTCCTCCTTAAAATAAAAATATTAGAAAAGAAGTTATGAAATTGAACAGTAAGATATCGAGTTCGGAACTCTCTTTCCCGCATTACGATTACGATTTGCATTACGATTTAGTAAATTATAAAACAAAATAAGAATAATATACAGGTATACCTCACAGTACAGCTCACTCAACTATAAGAATTTTGAAAATATATTCTTCTCCATTTAGTCCCATGTACTGACGTTTAACCTTCTATTTTCTCATGTACATTATTTCAATTTTTCATCGTCAACATCATCTTCTACAGAAGCTCTTCAGATAAGAAAGATTTGCGAGATATTTTTGTCACCTATCCCTACTTGCATTCAAAATAGTACGTTGTGTGAAAGATGATAATACGGTCAACCCTCGATATAGGCCTAATGCCACCATCCGTTCTCTAACATTTAATGGCACAAAGGGAGGGTGGCAATAAAACGAAATATAATTTTTAAAATAAAATGGCATAATACGGTGCTGTATTAATTTACTGTAATATTATAAAATAAACATTAAATAAAAGAAAAATAGAGAACTTGATCACAAAATAAAATACTGTACAGTAACTCAATTTATTACAGTATATGTCCAGTGCTGCAGAATACAAAGGGGCTTGAAAAATTGCCCTTATATAATCAGTTAATTCATGTTTCACATTTGTATAAATTCGAGCTATCTTACAATGTCCATAATTGTTAAAACGATGCAAAATCATCCAATGTCTTTCCCTAATATAAATAACAGATTTCACAAGGTGTAATATAAGTTATGAAGAAACAAATAACAAAGAAGTATGACATAAAAATAAATTTAATATGGATAAAACGTTTAAATAATTATCTCTGTCTATTCAATTGTAATTTTTATCTAATATTTTTTCGTTACGTTTTAAGCTAATCTATTCTGCATTATTTTCCGCAGAGAATACAATCTACCTTTATTGACAGTATGATATTCCAGACTATATTTTATAGTGTTGACTAACTGCTGTGAGGACTCGAATGTTTAGTGGTTTCGCTTTACTATATGAGGGTAGCACAAAGTGTCGGTTTATTGTGCTTGCAAGTTCCGTAAACCACAATTTATGATTAATCCTCTCAGCAACGCATAGAACTATACACAAGTAAGTAAATTAACACCGTAACTTCCAAACCACTAACAACTTGTAGTTCTCTAATCTGTCCTGGTTTCAAAACACAAAGATAGAATTCAACAGCGGTTAATATAAATT
This sequence comes from Ectobius pallidus, assembly GCA_964059195.1. Classification (NCBI taxonomy): domain Eukaryota; kingdom Metazoa; phylum Arthropoda; class Insecta; order Blattodea; family Ectobiidae; genus Ectobius; species Ectobius pallidus. The sequence goes on from CAXKWD010000007.1 coordinate 99,352,463, forward strand.
ATTTAAATAACTTGATGTAGTAAAGCTGTAAACGCAACAAACTACATTAATTACCATTTAAAATAGAAAATTCCAGCGTTTCGAAACTCTTTGGTGTAAGTTTGGCTTCAGTAAACGTACGCGAAGTGTCCTGTCCGGTCTAATGTTGATCAAGCGCGAGGTCTCTCTACAGTTCAGTTTTAACCACTGAAGCCGTTCCCGAGGGGTTTGCCGTATGTCGCGGAAAAGAGGGAGGCACGGTAAACTGGTTCAGCGTCAGTAGTATTCACAGCTGTAGTTATCAGAACTGGATTCTACAAGCATCGGTATATAAGCACCTCGAAAAGGAAGTTAAAGCCGGTTACGAAAAGTCAGAGTGTAAATTCGTTCATTAATACTCCATAAAATGTAACTACAATTTATGAGATCGGCTTGGGTGGCAGAATTTTAAATTAAAATAAAGAATGGCATATTTTTTTCATTTATCATTATTTATTATCATTATTACATTATTACATATAATTACAAATACAAATACAAATACATATTTATACAAATAAAATAAAACAATTTTCAAATTTCAAAATTAACTACAACTACTATTTAAAAAGAGGAAAAGAAATATAGGCTATGTCTTCACAAGAAGTATGAAATATAAATTCTATTAGCTCAGTTCAGAGTGCTGCTTATTTGCAATTTATTACCGCATAAATTTAATTCACATTCTGGTTAGAACACTTGTAAATATCTAACGATATTCGATAGAAACTATCGATTCAGCATGCTTCTCAAGCAGTTGAGGTTTTTCTCACGGACACGCAATAAACGTTATAACGACAACAGTGTAGCCTATATGATGATCAGAGTTAAAAAGTTCATACCCTATAACTCGTGTAGGCCTAATATGTATTCAACCATGACTCTAAAATGTGTGAAATATGATTAAAAATTTGCACTTTAAACTTCCACATTTAGAAATTACGGAACCGGAAAGTTTTAACACCGAGCTCACTGCCTCAGAAGGGGATCAGTGTAAAGCTATACAAAGAAGATACATTAAATTGGGGTACTCATACAAAAGCTTTGTGTATTAAAGTATCAAGAGCTAGTCGCTTAATAAGAAAATTAAAATTATACACCAATATTCACCTGGTTCTAAAGGCATAGGCCTACTTGGACTACGCCTTAAGGGTCGGGAAATTCATGTCTACAGTCCGACAGCTCAGGATAGAAAAGGATGGGAGGGAGGGACAGGGGGAGTAATCTTTGTCTGTGTATTATTATGTATTATATTGTATTATTATTGTCATATATTTTCTGTCATTAGTACAATTTTCTTTCTTTCTTTTCTTAATCTTTTGTATAGCATTTCTATTTTATAAGTCTTCGTATTATATTGTTTTGCATTATTAGTGTTACATTTTTTTTTTTCTTTGTCCTGTGCATAGTAAAAGCACGAACGGCCGTCTAGGCCCGTGCGTTGGATTTATTCTATGGATCATGTATTTAATATGTACCGGTATATAAGAATAAAGATGCACCTTACCATACCATACCATTATACTGACTTACAGTATCCTGGTATGGGGAAGTTCTGCTGGTGCAGACAATTTTACCTCTGGCTAAAGAAGGCCATAAGAGTAATGGGCATTTAAAATACAGAATCTTGTAAACCACATTCTATAAACTTATGACGTTGATTAGTATTTATATAGTAGGCCTATATTTACTGGATTATGTCAAATATAATTATGATAATTTTAATTTAATAACTTCTGTTAGACTGTAAAGTACGAGGGATGGAGCATAAGCCATGGCAACTATTTTTTTTCTCAAAGTAAGGCGATGGTATATCACGAGAGAGTGTGGCATCTCTACCGCAATACATAGCCTTCATTAGACTGGCACGATACAGTCGCGTACGGGGTGTTTATGGGTGTCTTTTACCTTATTATCGTAAATCTAGTAGCTACAATCTGCATTAAACACACATTTCATAGTCTGCCCTTTCATTTATTTATTTCAAAATGATCCCACATTTTCAAAGGAAAAAAATAGTTTCAATGACTTATGCCCCATCCTTCGTATTTTGTGTCACAATTGACTTGCTGTACGATTGCCATAAATTGTTGATTGGTTGATGGTTATTTAACGACGGAGATGTACTGCAACTTGGCCTGTGACCGTCGCCGGTGTGCCGGAATTTTGTCTCGCACGAGTTATTTTACATTCCTGTAAATCTGCAGACATGGACCTGTCACATTTATGCACACATAAATGCCATCGACCTGGGCCAGATAGAACCCACAACCTTGGGCACAGAAAACCAGCGCGATACTAACTGATGCATCAATGAATTTATAATACCTTATATCCTTAGTTGGCCTATCAGGTAAACCAAGGAAGAAATCAAAATTGGTGTGGACTGCCTAACGAATGGTAATATTTGCTATTGATAGCACTTCCACAGTTAAATACTGATATGAAAACAACTAATTTTAAAAGTTATTAAAAATGAAGATATATATTTTTAAATCCTTAGATATCAATTTCTTTGGTAACTTTTACTAATTTTCTTGTTCTTTTAGCTCCATTTGTAGGTTTACATTTTCCCAATAGACTTTATTATTACTTGCCTCAGAAGTTATATTAATCTAGATAATTGTCTAAGTTTTAAGACTAATTTCTTTGCTACTAATTTCTTTGCTAATATCTGTTCAAATTGAAAAATAATGTTATTTTAATACTCTTAAATAATGTAAAATGTGTGAACTCTGAATAAAGTGGTGTCGCTTGATTTTGTAAATTAACAGGCTGTTGTCATAAGAAGAAGTTTGGAAACCTCTGGCTTAGACTGTATGTTGAAAACATTCATTCTGCATAAGCTGTGGTGGTGTTCATGAATGTTTTACAAATTACATCGAGGGGATTTAATTGGGTCTCTCCTGTTACCCTTGCGACCAGCTATTATATTCTGTGGCTCATAACATTGTGCCAAGTTCACAGCATTCCCCTGGGAAGTACTAATTTGCAACTCAGGTTCCAATTTATTTTTTATCTTTGTTCAGTACTCCAATTGACTAAAAAATAAATTATTTCCTTGTTAACGTATATGCCTATAATCAAGATTCCCTGTGAGATATATAAAAACTACATGAAAGCTCCAACAAAAGCTATTTAATTACCTATTCTCAAGTTGCAAAATTATGGGGATGTATCATGAGTTCTTGCCGCTAATTGAATCGGTCATTTGTAATAACTCATCCTGATAAAAAGATAGATATAAAAAAAACTGGTGTAACAATGACATGGCTTTCTAAACCTCATTTGATAAAAAGACAAATATAGAAGTTTTGCCTCTAAGTATAATATATTGTGTGACATTCTGCTCATGAAAATTTGTTCTAAAAGTAAGAGAAGATCGTTAACTCATAGCATCGCATCCCCGAAGGAAACACAAAACAAATTAAATATGAATAATGCACTCACGTAACTTTCTTTGCCCCGGGAAACACACCTACCACACTTTACATTGTGATACAAAATAAGAGGCCGAATTGCGAAGAGCGCGTTTTCATACATACATCATTAGAGGCGTGTTGCATAATGTATTAATAATATTCTGTCATAACTAGGTCCTGAAGTTTAGACGCCAAAACAATGGTCACTGCATTGGTTGGGTTATATGAGTATTAGACTTGTTTTATCCGGTAATTGTACTGAGCAGTGTTTTCATTCAGTTGAAACTGCCTGTTTGGACTCTACTAAATTACTGTAAAAATGTATATCTCTTCATTATGTGCTTTAATAACTTCGAACGTTCATTGCTGAAACTTATGCACTGATAATGTAAAAAATATATAGACCCTACCGCACATCAAATTAAATATCTTGCCCACTATTTTTAACATAATAAGGCTGTGGAGGCGTGTCCCTACTTACCATAAAATGAAATTTCACGCCATGATTGGCATATATTTTTCATGGAAGTACTGACAAAATTTGATTTTTTTAACTTGAAGATTTTACAGGATTTATGAAGAGACAGAAACTTTTATAAGACCAAAGCTGTGAATGAATAAAATCTTACGATTTATTCGAAAGTAAGTTAATTTAAAATATCAGACACAAAACAAAGTACAGCTGTGTATTAATTATGAGGTTGTAACAAGTGAAAAATAGAAAAAAATCTTGAGTTAATCACAGAATTTCCTCTACCCAAACAAATATTTACCCTTAGTATAATATATTATAATACATAGTATACCTTATGCATGTTATGCAATTCTTATACGAAGTTTAAAGAAAATTATTAGATCCTTTTCGAAAAAACATTTGACATCAATGATACTCTCTCTATCTCTCTATCTCTCTCTCTCTCTCTCTCTCTCTCTCTCTCTCTCTTTCTTCATGTTAAGTAAAAGTCGTTTCCATGTTTCAAATCGCATCCCCGAAGGATACACAACTGAATCAATATCAGATGTATTGCTCTCAGATTGGGCAATTCACCTTTCTCACTTCACATTCTTATATAGAAATTTATAAATGAAAGGCCGTGTTGCAAGGAGTGCGTATTTAGCTGCTTCAGCCACATTCAAAAATCTATTGTTCACCAGGTAATACTGGGTTTCTGCAAACGATGTCTGGCTTATAAGTACTCATCGGAGAGTTTTTTTTTTCGAAAATAAATTCAAATAAAAGTTTTAGCATAATCACAGCCACGAAAAATTGAGCTTTTTTCGTGTAAAGTGGCACTAGAAGTAAGAAAACGTCGTCAATAACAGCATAAAACATGGCTTACAGGGAATTATTTATGTCTACGTAGATTTGGACGTAGATTTGATTCTGGAGAGAAGTCGTCGTTTCTATAGATATTCGGTGAGGTGAGATATTTTCCACTCCTGTTCTGACAGCATTTGGTAATGGTATTATTATGGAAAGCAAAAAGGGGGAATACATTTGTCACTCTAGATATGGAACATTCAGTACAGATGTCTTTCCTTTTCAAACAAATATATTTAAATGCATGAGATGTAGGAGAATTGAAGATATTTGGCAAAAAAAAAAAACCTTGCTTATTTAGATTGATTTATCGAAATATCTCCTCTGTCTTTATTCTCTGCTCTCTCTCCCCCCCCTCTCTCTCTTTCTCTCTCACACACACACACACACACACACTTTATATTGCATGTATTAGTCGAAGCTGTCTGTGTTGCTTGCACTCCCTTCCACATGTATACCTAAATCGTACCATTTCCAATTCAAAAAAATGAAAAAGAGATGTTTTTATTGGTTGACAATTTCATGAAAGTCACCAATTCATGCCCTCCCGCTTCGTAATTTCAAGCTTACACTGGTGATAATAAAATATAGCAAATAGTTATTCAGCCTATTCTAGTTCCCCTTCCTTATCTAGTGGAGATAATACATGGAGTAGAGAGCAAGCAATTTTTGTCGATGTAAGTTTTTAAGTAGTTGAAGTAGTGATGGGCAGAATCGAATGATTTTAAGAATCGAGTAATCTGATCTGGAATAATATAAAGAATCGAATGATCATTCGAACGAAAAAGTTGTCTGATGAATGCAGGATCCGAGAACTAGTGATGTGAGATGTAAGAACTCGAGTTAGTAGCCAATAATTACTAAAAACTAACTCGATTGATAACTCAGATCGTTATTCGAATGTTCAGCTTGGCAATTTTATCGTGTTAAAAGATCTACAGCTATTGTTCCCGCAATGTGGGCTCAACCATACAGTGCACCACAAACCAATAAGAGTTAGTTTCACGCAGCTGAACTTGTCTATTGTCTACTAGCATTCACTAGAATTCACATGCTGCCCCTCAGTTTGTGTAAGTACGGGAGGTTAATCTTGGGCCTGAGGATCCGTAACCAGCGATGCTAACCACGAAACCACGCAGGTGGTCATGGTTGTTAGAAGACGTGACGAAAAATATTATAATCAAGAACTTTAAATTTTAAAAAGCCTGGCAATCAGATACTTAATAATAATTCCTTTATTGCAACCAATGGTCATAGTATGATGAATAAAGCTATGGTGGAATGATATGCGGCAGGGGAAACAGGGGCACCCCGAGAAAACCTGCCCCGACCCCATTTTGTCCACCATAAATTCCACATGGATCCACCGAGATTCGATCCCGTGTCCCAGCGGTGGTAGGCGAGCGGTCTAACCACTCAGCCATGGCGGCCTAATCAGATACTTAATATATCCTTGAACACAGCCAAAATTAACGAATTGTGTAGAACTCATGTGTGTAGCTAATTAAATTATATTTTATGTAATATATTCATATCAAAGCATATGTACCGGTGGGTTCTCCCGGTATACTTTAAGCATACGAAGCAAAATCAGGAAAGGGGAAAAATCATCAAGGAGAACTAGTTTGCATGGTTTTGGCATGCAGGAAAAAAAAATTAAGATTAAAGTGCATGTAACTGTGTAATGAGTGGGTTGTGGGTAAGAGTAATTAGAAAATGTCCTCTAAACCGGCTGAAGTCATGACAGCATAACAAAAACAAGGTTCAGCTACTAACTGCTTCAGCATTCAACGAACCATATGAGCTCGCAGCACATACTAGCGGAATGAAAATATAACACACACAAGCTTTTAAATTACGTTTCTTTTCCTGAATAATAAAAATACATGGAACGACCCTAGCTGACCTTTTCAAAAGCCTCATAAGGTCATCAGGGCAGGCAATTAAACCGTAACACATTTTCTCTTAAACTTAAAAAGGTATCTAAAAGCTCGTCACTTGCTTTGATAAAAAATATGTATATATATTTTTTCATTTCCAGCCGAGATTGTCAGTCTGTAAGTTCAATAATTCTTCTTACAAATGCTATTATTTAGGAAAGAATGGTGTATTCTATATTCAAACATAAGCAAGTGAACTCCATTAAAAAACAATACAGTAACCGCAAAAATCTGCTTTCCGCATGCTAATAAAGGGACCCTTTTACCCTCCTTCGGCGAGGTGTGGTGACTGTTTTCCATACACTGTAATTATCTGCTTATGTCTCGCATACTGTCGGAATTATATCAAGGAAGCGAAATTTCGTTTTTGCAAGCTAATTTGAAAATCATAAATGGCATCACATATAAACAGGAATAAATATTTAAGTTCCATTCAAGCTTAAATGCAATTGTAAACTCTATTTTGGTAATTAAAATCGGAACTTAAATTCTATTACGAATTAATAAAGACGTACATGCTTATCATGTATCTCACAGAAATGGATAGTCTATGTAAGTTCATCGACAACATAAAGGTGCATATTAATCGAAAACGACAATATGAATTTTTGACTGCAATCATTTCACACAAGTTAATTGCTCAAATAGAATGAGGTATGGATTAAATAATCGGTATTGAATGAAATTTCATGCGTGTTCTTACACTTTTTAATTATTCCTTGAATGTACTTTTTGAAGTGACGTTTCAGTGAATAAAAATATGTTGGTAATGGAGTTAGGCCTTCTTACTACTGCTATTAACGTTACTGTTTGCACGATTTTCGAACACATCCTGTTTGTAGGAGCATATTAAGTGTAACTTATGTAAATCGTTATATATTCCAATTATCAGTATTCAACTAAATGAAACGCCTACCATTTGCATAAGTTCAACTTACAACTTAGCCAACGAGGTAACTTGGTACCTCGTTTTAGTTCACGCTTCCTATCTTTCTATATAATTGACTTTACATAAATTGACAATCTCAGATAATGAAGTTCATCTGCAAGCTCTCGATTTCAGATGAAATACCCAGTTTTAATAAACTCTTCCTGAGAGAAAATTATTAGAACGCGTCTTAAAATATAAATCCAAATATAGTAGAATCTAAGATCGATTCTCTGCATTTAATAGGATGTTTCAGTAGAGTAAACTAGCAAACTCTGAGAAGCTTTCGCACTTCGCCCCTTTTGACAGGTACCCAGGAAAACTGGACATTTAGCTAAGCGATTAAATTCGCTCTTATGTAGTCATATATATACTTTTATAAGTAATGCTCCAAGCTATATGCATATCTCACAGAATGCAGTGACAATTAATGATAGGCCTATTGGACTAACGATCCACTGGATGTAGGTTAACACTAGAAGAACTCCAAAGTAGTAGTAGCAGTAGCTGTAGAAGTAGTATTAGTAGTATTAGTATTAGTAGTAGTAGTAGTAGTATTAAACCCTTAATTGTGTCTGGATAGGATGGATTCCTTATAACTACGTCTCAGATACAAGTTTTAGCTCTTGCAGTTTGTATAGAAATTTTAAACAAAATAGTTAGATCCAATCTCGAGAGACTCGCGAAAAATTATTTTTGGACATGTAAAATGATGAAGAAATTCTTTCTCATGCTTCATGTCACATCCAAAAAGATCATAACCCAAATATAAAATTTCGTTTCCGTACGATTTTTCTTTTTCCAGCTTTGCTATTCACAGAAACAGACACAGACATGCTTCCGGAAATCGTATTTTTGGATTCAGGAGATTTGTATAATATAATAAACGTTATTGCTACTTTTATTTCATCACCTTATCATACAAATAGCATTATTCTCATTATAATACTAATAATTCTATTATTATCTATATGTATATGAAACCTAGAATCCTAAGCGCGCCAAGAATTTTGCGGAGAATGTCCTTTTTACCTAAGTATCAGTCGATTCTGAACATCCTGCTGACGGTACAGAATTCAACAAAACTAACTCTTCCTGACCATCGAGCATCTTCACTGTACCCTACAACCTCAAAAAAATGAATACAATTTTATTTTATCTGTTCGAAGTTTATGGCATGTTTAAGCGTGTATTTTTCTCCATAAACCTTGTTTCAAAAAGTCACCTACACAATAAAAACTTAAGCTCTTCAGCACACTACTGAGATTTTACGATAGTGTTTTCTCTTCGTAGATCGCAAACGTAATGAAATTTAAGAATGCCTAGAGCTCTCCCAACTCCAACCAAACTATACACATTTTATGTTTCGTAGATTTAATGAAGTCAAGGATAGCATACACGTATCTTCGAAGTAATTATACTTATTTAAAGAAATAAGCTTGTGAATTTAATTGCTTCATTTCCTTCTATTTATAATTTCCTCAATTATAGAAGCATTAAAAAGATGTAATATTATTAGGAAGTATTTTAAAAAAGGTAATAGCAATTTAAATAACTGTTTATTCTGCTTAGTGGTTAGATTATTTTTATTTTAAGTATTGAAATAAAGAAAATAGAGAATTCTACTGTGACCATTAGATTTGCCAATTTAACACATTTTTAAAAGAATGGTATTATTCGCATGATTATACTAGAGGTAGAAGGAAATTATACAAGGAATTTGAAACGGTTTCAATTTACGCAGTTTAGCATTAGTTCCACATTAACATTTAATTGATATATTCTAATTGAGAGAGTGGAAAGTAATTAACTAGGTTTAACAATAATGATTTAATGTTGTTTTATTCCAGAAATAGAGACTCCTCTTTAGGTTATTTTATTACATTGTCCATCCGCATTTCGGTACAGAGTGCAATTTATATTCCCCAACTGACATGATGAATGATACTGTCTGAATACCCAAACATTACCAGTATACTTTCGTACCAGTAGTATAGCTTTTTTGTCCATTGAACACCAGGAAGCTCACCGTAGCATGGAACTAGAATTACTTCGAGCCGTAAATCAAAGTGCTATGACCACTAACATAGAAATCCCCTTCAGTTTGTGCAAATGTGTTGAGTTTTTAATCACGAGAGTTTGTGTATTTTTAACAGTGACAACACATTTGTAAAACGGGACTGAAACAGAAGAAGTTTAGGTGACGTTGGTTTGATATCCAGCATATCTCAAAGCAAAATTGCTTTTTCAATCACCGCATGTGCCGCAACAGTTATAAGAAGAGCCCTAGTAAAATATAACAGTAAAGTTCGCATGCAAATAGTTACGAAAAATGTAAGAAATAAGCCCCAAAATAAGAAAAAACACGAAAATCATTTACATTATTAGTTTCGTAGATTTCGTATCTTATCCACGGCTTTTACAGTATGTAAGGAGGGTCATCCGCAGATTTTTTGGATGAAGCTCCTGCATCTGTCAGTGAAGAACAATATGTAAAGTATTAATGGTCTTTCAATGTTGCAAGACGTCCATCAAAAAGCAACACAGTTGTTCTTCGATGAATTCCTCTTCAATATCTATTACTTTATCGGAAATAATTATTTAAGAATCTGACAAATTGTTTTATAAGCCGGATATTTTCTATAAGCCGACAGAAGAAAGGAAACCGGTGATAATGACGTCCAGGAGTGAAATAATCACTTTTAATATGACAGTTTCGAGTAAAATATGCTGTTGTAATTCAACATCACAAAATAAGCAAGCAAAATCTATTCTCAGAATAAGCAAAGTAAGCGCTATCAATTAATTTAGATAAAATTGCTTGTCAAGGGGTGTCTTACGAAATATAATATTTCTGCTTAAGTTTAGGAATCTCAAATTTAAGTTGCATTTTGCTTAGAAATCCGTGAAAAGTATTTAGCTATTGTTCTATAATGTGGTTGTAAAATTTTAACACGGAATAATTGAAATAATTTCAAACAGCTTAGCCAAGTAATTAACCTATAGGCCTCAGTGCTCCTAAGAAATTTGCATCCATTCAGTAGACCTAGTAAAAATGGCTAATTATAAACCTTTATTGATCCATTACCTCTTCAGCAGTGATATCCACCTCAGAAATTGAAATTTCAGAATACCATTTAAGACCGGTAGGTAGAGACTACTCATTTAGTTCTTATTACTGGTGTTGAGGCAAGTGGGAAGAAATATGGCCTTTTTCATTTTGGCCTGAGATATTGTTAGATTTCCAACCATCAGGTGAAAGTTTCATGAACTTCCTCCGTTTCAGTATAATTCTACAGATGTGTTGGCACTAATGGTTTGTAGTCGGCCTCCACTTCATACTTTATTTAGATATATCCACTATCGGAATGAAATTTATTATGTCAGTTCGTTTCAATAAAACGGTCAAGAACAAGCTTCAATTTAACCGTACATCATCAGCTGCCATCTGTCGCAGAAGACAAGGGCTTGAGAACTAGCTAACAGCTGGTTGCGCGATCAACCGATTTTGTTTTCTTTGATGAATCTAAAAACCTAAACATTTAATATTATGGTCGAACAAAAACAGTGGTAACTAGCCTATTGTAGTAATTAATATAGACAAACTCGTATGAATATTATGAGACTTGCTTTGCTAGTTTCATAAACAATCTCCTGTCTTAATAAATGGCATTGTACGTTGCATAATGTACTATTTTTTATCAACTCTTTTAACATTGTATTGAGAGAAGAATGAAGAAGTGCAACTCGTGTCGTTTCGTAGGTCATCTTTAGTAAATAAAACAAATACCTCAATGAAAGCACAAAATAACATATACGGTCATGTGTTACAATACGGTAGTGGATTCCAAAGCTAATTCGCACTTTCACCTCTCTTTTTATCTTGATTGCTCATCCAGGAGGGCAAGTTCCGATTCTACCTGTTTGCTTCGGTGGATTCACCCTTTGACAATTGTGCACAGCATCTGGTCTCGACGTGGCGTTGGTGGCCTGCATTCGATGCACCGCTTACAATAGCCTAGTCATTACATTCGGGATTTGTAGGAACCTCTGTGCGATATCGATTTTTGTTTCATTACCATGTTTAAAAGTGGGTCAAACTTCACGAATATTGGATTGGTATAAGACCAAGAACCTGCATGTAAAACATGGAAACCCATATTTTATTCTGAGATCAAAATTAGTTTACTAAACTCCAGTTCTATATTTGTGTTGAAGTTCCGTACAGAAAAGTAATTAGTACAGACTAGATTTCTAAGCAAAAATGCATATTTATTTTCAGACTCTTACCTAATCATAAGAAGAAATATTATGTTTCGTAAGACACTCCTTGACAAGCAATTCCAACTTTATATGATAATCCTTATTTTGCTTCTTCCGAGAGAAAAACGATTTTGCTTGCTTACTTTATGATTTGGACTAAAATAGCATATTTCACTGAAAACTGTGGCATTAAAAGTGCTTATTTCATTCCTAGACGACATTATCATCGGTTTCCTTTCTTTTGTCGTGAAAAATCCGGGTTGTAAATCACTGTCAGATTTCTACAAAACTTTTTGGTGAAGAAACAGAAATTGAAAAGGAATTCATCGAAAATTGACTGTGTTGCTCTTCACATGCGTATGTGGCGTCGAAAGTACATTTGCATTTTACAAATTGTTCTTCATTGATAGACGTAGGAGTTTCACTCAAGATAATCTGTGGATGGTCATCCTTACATACCGAAACAGCCGTATATATATATATATAAGATCTCTACGAATTTAATAATTTATTTGATATTCGTGTAAATTGTGTTTTTCTTATTTGGCGCTTATTTTTTTCTATTTTCCTGCATAAATCCTTGTTTGTTTTACTGTTTTGTTTTTCCTATAAATCCGGACCCTATTAATTAGATATTACTTTCACGTTGTTGTTTAACTACATCAAAGCGTATGTCTCGATAAAACTAATACCGAATTGGATTTAGGCTATGAATTCATGGACCACAGATTGTCTCTGTTGTACATTATATGAGAATATTATAGGAGAAAAAAATCCTCTGACATTGGGGTTTGAAGCCAGGACCTTTGGCTATCCGTGCCACTGCTCTACCAATTGAGCTAAGCCAGAGTCCACTTCACAGCACCAGATGGAATCTCTCTCCTATGATTGATTGCCCTTAATGGCCTACCTCACAAACAGACAAGTTGCGTCATATGAAGTACTGTGAGGCACACTAACTAGTGAATTTTGTGACCGGATCCCAGTGTCAGAGGAATTTTTCTTCTATAATATTCCCTAACACAGAATTGTTTATGGCCTTCTTCGATTTCAATATTGAATTTTCAATCTCTCTTTTCCTTATACATTTTCATTGCTATTCTCTACTAAGATATTAGTCACTCCATTTTATCTACATTTCAAAAAAAACTATGTGTGAATAATTGTAAGACCTATAAGGCAAAGTATATGACTCAACCTTTACGGAAATTTCTTACTAAAAATAACGTGCTGAACTAACGTTTAACTAAATTGCTCAAGAATTCGCCTATACGACTTTCTGAATAACTCTGCTACTACCAAAGTGGTAAAGCGATAACGTTACTTAATATGTTTAACACTTTAAATATTTTCATATATCACGTATTTTATTCTCTTTGGAAAGTATTGATATTGTGAAATAAAAACGCAGTTACAAATCTTTTTATCTATTAAATAAAATCTATCTTTATTTCTCACTTCCTGGCAGTACGGCCTTCTATCCTTTACTACAGTTTTGAGGTGAAAATATATCTAATTTCTCAACCTTAGGGTACAAAAAGCTAGCCTATGTGAGTGTAACGCATCACATTTTTTATTTATTTTTTTATTTACATAGGTCTATTTACCGATGTTAAATATGTCTACTGATGGGGCAGGCATAGACTGTAAGCAACAATCTATTTCATAACAGATACATTTCAATTTTATAGTCGCTTTTTCTGGCCAGTATTTCTAGTAGTAAACCATGGAAAATAGCCAAATATGCACTGTGGTTTCTTTAAGAGAAACTTGAAGAGTTTGTCGTGATGCAGGCCTGATAACAACCGACATGCGTTGAAAACTTTATATGTGGTATATTTCTAAAATGTATTATGAACTTACAACAGAGGGAATATGTACTGAGGGTGGTGGTTTCTAACCTTCAACCGTGCTCATTGCTATTAAGAAACATATTTCTTTTTCTTTTCAAAAAGTGTATTTTTTACACAACCTATAAACTCTGACGTTCTTCCAAAACGAAGAAGTGAGAATTCGTAAGAAATTTTCTGTCATTGATTCTCTGCTTTTGTATGGAAAATTACTCTAATTTGGTCTGAAAGCTGTGCAATCTCAAAGGTGAATAGTATAGGATCTCTGTTTGAGACACGTTATTATCAACATGATTTATCTGAAGATTCAAAACTTGTCACCAGTATCGCGGAGCGCTGCAAACGGGAATTATATAAAAAGGAAATCTGGTCCCAACAGACCACCAAGCTTCTGACAGCCCTAGTTTGGCATCCTGGATCGTCCTTTGTTAAGCTTGAACTGCACTACCTCTGACAGTTTGGTGCGAACATGTCGGCAATGCTAAAAGCGATTCACCAGTGAAGGTTTTTATGTCATCTTTCAATACTATAGAGATTATTGATTATAAACTGAACTCTGACCTTTTGACAATCAAAATATATCTCTCTTACTTTAACCTCACTTCTCATCTTTCAGTTATTTCTCTTTCTCTATATCTTGCTGATTCCATATCCTGTATCTCTGATCTCATACAGTATTATCTTTTTTTTTTTTTTGGCTTTCCGTTTATACACTTCTAATTTCCTTTCTTTAGGTCTTACTTTCTTCATTTCTGATTTATCTCTTTTCTTTTCCTACCAATCATCATATTTCGCTTTTCCTCTTTCATACTTTTCCTTTCTTTTCTTTTTAATTTTCCGTTTTCTCTGTCTGTTTATCTCTTTAATTTATGTCCATTTATGTATCTTTGCTCCTTATCTTCATATTCCTACCTATCCATTTCTCCTCCTCTCCCTTTCTTCGTATTATCACTCTCTTTCTCTCACTTTGTTTTGTGAGATTTTATCTTTATTGTTTCAAATATATTTCGTTTGAATTTCTGTAATTATTACTTTGCAAAACTATGCACTTATTGGGCTTACATAAGCCAAATAATCATTGGCATTTAGTATTTTAACTTAGTGCTTAATTGTCGTACCGATTTTTTCCCCAGGCAGCTAAATAATTAAAGCTGGCGGCTAAACGCAACCAAGGTCTTCAGAATTTGAACTTTTGTCTTTCAATTGCTAATACAACTGTAAAAATTGTGAGGAAAGTAACAACTGACTAACAGACTATCATCTTTCTTGATCGAACGGAATTCAGCTTGCATTCTGTATTAAGCTAAAAAAGGGAACTCAAACTTACTGCATTTCAAAATTTGGACTATGATCGTTCTTAGTCACCATCCTTTATTGTATTCACTCGCTCAGAGAAGGTTCCAAATACAATTTACAAGTAGAGAACATTAAAGAATTAATTAACAAATTAAATTGGTCACACTTTTTCACACTAGACTCCAACAGTATTACTCGGCACTCGATAATTCGGGGACGGGAGTATCAAACAATTTTTTTTAGCAAGAAATGAGATAAATATTTGTTGTGATTTATAGTTTTATATAATTTTTGTTTCATATAAGAGTAACTATATCTGTATTAACATCTTTATTAAGATTTTTAAGTTGTTTGTTATATTTGAGGCCAATAAAGAAATTTTTGACTGCCTGTGTATTCTTGTGGTTATCGTCGCTATCTACGGATCCGCAGGCCCAGATTCGATTCAAGTCCTAAACACGAGTTTTGCTCATATAGGGGCATGTTTGGTTTTATTTGTTTTTACTTGTATTAAATTTGTAATAATAATAATAATGTAATGTAATGTAAGTAATGTTAATAATGTTAATAAATGTTAAATGTTAAAATAAAAAGTAGTCCTCGGATTTAAAAAATGAGAACAGAAATTGATCGTTCCCTTCTTAAATTATCAAGAATTTTTCAAATTCAGTCATTTTTATTTGTACTGAACATATTTGAAGCTCCTTAATTTGAAAGTATAATGTCTTAGTGACAATTTTTTCAGATATTAATTACTTTATTATTAATTACGACACATAAAGAAAAATGAAAAGTTTTGGGACTTCCTTTACTTATGAGCTTTTTTTACTCTCCAATACAAAATTACAGCAGAATAAATTATATTATGTTACATGTACTACAATCAACAGTTCTTTTTTTAAATTTTATCTGGCACAATGGAAAACCGTCAAAGCAGTGCGGGAACAAAGCTAATTGTATGGGGGTAGAGGTTTCATGTG
Source organism: Ectobius pallidus (assembly GCA_964059195.1). Lineage (NCBI taxonomy): Eukaryota > Metazoa > Arthropoda > Insecta > Blattodea > Ectobiidae > Ectobius > Ectobius pallidus. Next base: position 99,368,481 of record CAXKWD010000007.1, read on the forward strand.
GGTTAACATAAAATAAGCACATATACGCTATGTGTTTTAATTATCAGTATGAATTACATTTTAATATTCTGGTACGGGTATCAAGACATAGATAAATATGCAACTAGTTATAGTTTTGGTCCAGACTATATACCAGAGGAGTTAAAAATGCATTAATTAATTTACAACTATATTATCAAATAACGTACAAATAATGCAAACTATCATTTGTATATTTCTTACCAGTCATAATTATTTTTTATTCCAATGTAATCTCTTTAATTATCAGAATTGAAATATTTCGATTGCCTCAAGTTAAATTATCAAATTTCAGTTCAGTAACTTGCAAACAAATTACTAATGTATACAAGTGTAAGTAATATTAAAGGAGGATTTACTGTATTAATAACGATAACGGTAGTAATGATACTCGAAATCATAAAAAAGACATATCTTGTCAGTGACGTACGTTACAAAGAACTCGATTCAGCATAGAAGTTAGTCAAAGTTAGTTATAGTTTTGGTCCAGACTATATACCAGAGGAGTTAAAAATGCATTAATTAATTTACAACTACAGGTCCCATCGAACGCAAGACTGTGTCCTTGATTTCGAAGTCCACATTACCGGATGACATAAAGAAAAGCGTGAAGTCGCATGGTGCAGTACCCCCTAGACTCTATGGTCTGCCTAAAGTTCACAAGACCGAGGTACCTCTACGACCCATAGTCAGCGCCATAGGTTCTCCAACGTACCGGCTGGCTAAACACCTATCCAGCTTATTAAAGCCGCTAGTGGGCAGTTGCCAACATCACGTCAAGAATTCCATGGAATTCATAAACACCATCAAGGACATCAGAATCAACGACGGAGATCTACTCGTCAGCTTCGATGTGGTCTCCTTATTTACAAGAGTGCCAATCGAAGACTCACTACAGCTGCTGACACCACACTTTAGCCCAGACATAATCCAGCTCTTCTGGCATACATTGACTTCGACCTATTTTCTCTATCAGAACAATTACTACGAGCAGACAGACGGAGTGGCTATGGGGTCGCCGCTATCACCGGCTATCGCAAACCTGTACATGGAACACTTTGAACACCAGGCTCTGGATACAGCACCTTTACAACCAGCTCATTTCTACAGATACGTTGATGATACGCTCATCATTTGGCCCCATGGACATGAAACACTACCGGACTTCCTGAATCACCTCAATAGCATACATCCTAACATCACCTTCACCATGGAAATGGAAAAAGATGGCTGTCTTCCGTTTCTGGACATTTTAATCCAGAGGAAACCGGATGGAACTCTAGGACATAGAGTCTACAGGAAACCTACACACACCGATCTCTACCTTAACGGCAACAGTCACCACCACCCAGCCCAACGCAGGAGTGTTCTTCATACACTTACCAACAGAGCTCTCGCCATCTCAGACACAGACAGCCTACCCGGGGAAATAAATCATCTTAAGAAGACCTTCAAACAGAATGGGTACCGGGACGCTGAAATCCGACTGGCCCTGAAAAGGACCGGTTCTCAGGAAACCACCGACCAAAGAGAAAAGACTAGAACTGCCTACCTGCCATACTTTGGAAACCTGTCCAGGAAGCTAGAAAGGATTCTAATGAAACACCAGATCCGTACAGTGTCCATGCCACCCCCCAAAATTAAGAACCTCCTACGACCAGTGAAAGACAACATGGGACTCAGAACTCCGGGTGTTTATCGCATCCCGTGTGAATGCGGTAAAGCCTACATCGGACAGACTTCGCGCACAATTGAACAGCGCTGCAAAGAACACGAGAGATGCATTAGACTCTTCTACCCGGACAAATCAGCAGTTGCAGACCACACCATTAATTCTGGACCGGGCCATAGGATAGAATTTAAAAACACAACAGTACTTGCCAAGACAACACGCTATTGGGACCAGATCATCAGAGAGGCAATTGAAATTAGACTGGAAGACACAAACTTCAACAGGGATGAAGGTTTCACCATCAACCAGGCCTGGAACAAATGCATTCAGGACCTGAAAGGTAAAAGGAACATTTTGGCCCGGAAAAGGACCGAAAACAGAACAGCTGCTCCCTGATTGGTCGACTCCGCCCAACTCGGGTTGGTATATATTTCCCCTACATGTCAAAACTCGACACTTCAGATTCCCTGAGGATGGAGGCAGCGTCAGCCTCGGAAACGTTGGACCACAACAAACTTCTCACCTGGCTGCAAACCCGAGAAGATTTTCTACATAAGATTCGCCAGGAAAGCCTCAAATCTTACAGTTAGTCAAAATGTTCGTTTCAGATGACCTTCTCGTCCTTGATGTTTATTCCAAGAGAAGCTGTGAGTTATACATTTTAGGTAGCCTATTACATACTGAACATGAGAGTTATGAACTATAATACCTCTAAAATTAGCTTAAAATGTTCTTCAATTTTAAAAGGGACACAATGAGGAGTATTTAATTCTTCAAGTCTTTGAATAATCCTGATTCCATATTGTATAATTTTTATTTGTGAAAGCACATCGTCAGATACCGTAATTGAACTGTTATTAAATTAATAATTTAATACACTCCCATGTATTACTATTGTTATTATTATTAATATTATTTTTAAGACGAACCTTTTGATTATTCTCAGACACTTTTTCAAAATCAATTATATCATTCTTACTATTAGTGAAATACAGTAGAGTCCTGCTAATCCGAACCCCGCTCGTCCGGACATCCGGTTAATTTGTACGGGCTTTAAATTTGAATTTTAATGACAATTATGTTTTATTTTGTTAATCCTAGAACTAAAATTAAGTTGTATGAAAAGTTATATTTATGAAAAAGGGATGGATCTTTATAGTTTTACCCACCTAAACTTTGTTTTACGGCATTTTAAGGCAAATTGCGTTTAATCCGGACCTCAGAACTTGAGACTTTTAAGTACGTCCGACCTTCTGAAGGTTTTTTAGGGGTAAAAATTACAAAAGTTGAACTTATTCGAATTTTCCCGTTGGTTAGAGGCTAAAAGCTATATATGTGCCAAATTTCAAGTTTTTAGCTTATCTGGAAGTGGGCAAACATTAATGTTAGTGGGTCAGTGAGTCAGTCAGTCAATTGGCCATATGGCTTTAATTTATATTATATGGACATTAATTGAATAGACTATTGTATATTTTGTATTTAAAATGTAATTTAGTAAGCTTATGTAAGCTTATCTAAAAAATTTTTTTATAAATATATGTAACATACTTCATTGTATCATGTGCAGGGTTATAGAAATAAAACTAACTAACCAATTAAGAAATTATAAAAAGCCCACCTGTAGGCCTACTGTTACATTTATTATTGTTGGTCATTTTTCTCTAAAATACCCCAATTGACTTTTCTGACCGAGTTGCTTCACGAAATCAGTTTTAACAATGATAGGCCTACGAAACAGTATTAATGCTATGCCTTCCTAGTGGTGTTAGGTTCTTTATATTGATACCCGTATTAAATACTAAAAAGGCTAAACCCAAAAGATACATACATGGCAGAGCATGTACAGCAAATAAAGAGTACAGTTTATGGTATGGCTCTGGGTGGACCCCGTGTCGTTAAACTTTCATGTGGTATACGTGTTTTAGCTTCATGGATTTGTACTTCGAGACCCAGGCATTTGCTCGGATCTTCATTCTATACCCACAGCCCCTGGGAAAAATGTATTCCCTAACCCAGCTAAACAGCAAATAAATAGGTAATAGCTAAATTGTTGTCAAGTCAGAGAGGTTACAGAAGTGTTGACAAAACGACTGGAACTGCGTCTTTAAACAAGTATTTTAAGAAGTTTAAAAACATTAAAATGTGTGGAAATCACGAAAAGTTACAAGAAATCTGTCATAGCTTAACAATGCACCCAACATACATTACCATTAACTAAAATCCAACTGACAAGAAGACGCCACGCTCTGAGTAGACTTAAATGAAAGTACCAGTACCTCTTAAAGTACTTTCAGTTACGTAGATATTTCACCCGATCTTGGTTGGTTGATATATGTTTATTTAACGTCGGGGATGTACTGCAACTTAGGCCTGTGACCGTCACCGGTGTGCCGGAATTTTGTCCCGCAGGAGTTCTTTTACATGCCAGTAAATCTACTGACGTGAGCCTGTTCCATTTATGCACACATAATGCCATCGACCTGGGCCTGGATCGTACCCGCAACCTTGGACACAGAAAGCTAGCGCGATACTGTCTGCGCCACCCATCACCCGAACTTGAATTCGAAAAATAAATTGTATAGGTCAAACCCTCATACATTAGAAAAACTTAAAAGTCAATATCACAAGAGAAATTAACTCTATCTCGAAAGCTGAACTTATGCGCGTAAAGGAAAATTTCCTAAAAAGGTGCCATTGTTGTTTGGATGCAAGAGAAGGACATTTCCAACATCTCTTGTGATGAGGTACGTGGTTATATTCATTGTAATTTTAACTGTGATTATGAAAACCTGAATCACTACACCGTTAGCGGCTTTATTTGCGTAGATATTTCACCCGATCGCTCGGGAGTTAAAGCTGTGGCCGCGACGCAGAAACCCGCATGATTGGCCAACTCGTACGTGAAACACACTGTATAAAAAATTCACATAATACTAATCAAAAATGTATGGAGTTTGATTCCTCCCCGCCTTAACCACGAGCCGCCGAAGCACGTTATACTACGTTGCAACATTAATAATTTCTTTAGAACGGAATTTCAAAAATTATGAACATATTTTTTTGCAAATGAAATGTTACTGGTGCCCTAAACCATATATTACGTTAAACTACTCTGAGTGTACTTTCATTTCATGGAAGTTCAATTATGCTGGTAATATACAGTATGCAGAATGTGTCTCTTTATGAATTCACCAGCTAGGATAGTCAAAGCTGACACTGTTAACACGTCATTAACAGGCTTTAAAACTTAGTGCCCGATCGAATATGTTAACAGCAACCGTACTGTACAGACTTTGCTCGGCGTATGCCCTAGCTACCATATGCTAGTTCACGTGATAGTAAACAAACCGCAATACAGATATAGGAAGACCACAAAATAACTTCTCATTATGTAAACCCACATTACAAGCATGCAAAACAACACTTTCTCCTATTTGTGTATAATAGTCCCTCCCAAATGTTTCAATATATGTTTGCGTTTTAGAACACTTTACTTTCGGCATGCCGAACACGTATTATAAATTTAAACACGCACAATGACAAGGTACACTGTTGACCAATTTGAGAGGCACCGTACTACGAGAGCATTCACTTCTCGGTATTACTATCAATGACTGTCTTATCAGCCTACGCAATCACCCTCCACCCCCTATACTCAGGTTGTTGGTAACCGGAATCAACTCCCTCTGTGGGTTCGGGCACTAAGTTTTAAAGCCTGGTCATTAAACAAATACACAACCTTCATTTCCCCCATGCCACTGAATCGAGTCTTAGAACTTATTTCTCTTTGCTTCCGGTGGGTGGACTTGATAGCAGCTCGTGCAAAAGTTTAGTAGAATGGCGAAATGAGCATTCTTAGCACGCGTTCACCACGAAATGGAATTCCTGTTCATGATACCACCACCGAACACGTTTAGTCAGTCACCAGTGGTTATCCTTGGTTAGGAAGTGAAATCTGTCATTGAATTTACATTTATATTAAGAAATGCTATTAATTCTTCACTAGAGATGAAACATCATTTCAGAACGCTTTCCAGATATGGAATATTATCTCAATGACGAGAAGAAATGATTTAAGGGGGGGGGGACATACAGCTTTCAGTGAAATTCATTATTTTTCTCTCAGCAATGAATTGATCTGTAACCTTGTAACATGGTATGTTCTTTATTGACTATCTCTACAATTGCATACTATTTTCAGAATCAATTAAACTGCTACAGTAATGGGTAATTAACATTTCTAAATGGAAGCTATGTTTCATGCACTAAAATGCCGTTTCCGTGATAATTTCCACAAATGGCAATATTTTTAGTTATTCTTTTTTCTATATATTTATAAACATCATATGAACAACATCATCTACAATCTGGAATATCTGCATTAAAAGTATTTAAAAAATCATTTCTTTTAGATTTTCTTTTTCATAAAATCTGATAACTTTCTTTACTTTAAGTTTGGCAAATACATTTTTCTCAGTTCACATTCTGATAGAGAACAAGAGGTCATATTGCAAAGACCACGCATTAATGAGTGGATGGCTTGTAACTACCCTTCAGATTTTTTTTCGGAAAAAATGTCTCAAATAAAATTTTTAGCTCTTAGTATAAGCACCCCATCTGTAATTTTTTTTTTCAATTGTAAGAACTGTTTCGAGAAAATCGCAAAAAACGAAATTTTCTCCATGTAAAGTCCCCTTAAAAAGAGAAAGTCGTCGCCAATCTTCATGTCACATCCCCAAAATGTACCTAACCCAAATACAAAATTTTCATTTACTACGATTTTTCATTACAAAAGGCCGCATTGGAAAGAGCGCGTATTCAAAGTTGGTGGCTTATAACTACCCATCAGATTATTGTTTCGATAAAATGTTTCACATAAAAGTTTTAGCCCTTAGTATAAGCAAGCCATGTGCAAAATTTAAAGAAAATCAGTAGAGTCGTTTTAGAGAAAATCCCTAAAAACGAAAATTCCTTCATGTAAAGTCCCTTTAAAAATAAGAGGAACTTGTCGCCAATCTTCATGTCACATCTTCAGAAGGTACCTGACCCAAATACAAAATTTTGTTTTCATACGATTTTCCGTTCTGGAACTAGGCTGTTCACACACACACACAGACATGTTAACGAAAATAGTATTTTTGGATTCAGGATACCTCAAAACGTATATTTATGTTAAAAACTCAACTCCGAATTTGGGGGTCGAAAACAATAGGCTACTTCCTCTACCTATTAATAGTACCTATGGTAGTAGGGCAGATGAAGTAATAAATAAATGCAAGAAATAAATTATTTATTTTCAATTCTTCCTGTAACACTTACAGGCTGCCTTACGACAAAGAGTACCAAACACTGAAATATAGAATAATAATTAACAAATATAAACTTAAATTAATGAACCCTACTATGTAACATAATAATGTTTCACTTGAATACACATGTAAGCAAACACAAGCAAAATAAATTAAATATATGGTCCATATGCATGGTTTCGAAATATGGCCAAAGATCCTTTCAATGCTGCCAAAGCAATGTCTTCCAGAATGTGTTCAGGAAGGCTAAATTTTTGGCAGACTGTGGCCATTATATGAGGGATGGTTCCTCGGGCCCCTATCATTAAACCCATCACACTGATAGATGTAAGGTTGTATTTCTGTTTGTAAAAATTTACAGTGGGTTCATAAATCATAACTATATGTATAGTCATCGTTTTAAATGTTTTCTATGCAGTCCGCCTCGGATTTATATATTGTATGAGAAATTAAGAATCGCCCATAGAAGAATAAAATTTGCCCAAATTTGTTTAAGACTGATTATGTTACAGATAAATTAATGTTCTTTTAGAATAATGTATTATGTAAATACTGATTTTCGTAACAAACTTAATAGCGTAAGTAGTAACGTATTCATTGTGTTCGATTTTGAAAAATAAATAAAAATAAATAAAAAACAAAACAAATTAAGGAAAGATGAAAATACAGTATAACTAATAGGTATTTTCAAACAATTTTTCAATGTATTCTTTTACGAGTGTCTGGAAGAAAAACTTCTATATTCTTTTCCATGCGATAATGTTGCATTTGATACTCTTCTGAAAATAGCTAAATTAATCGAATGTTGAACACTATAATGGCATAGGCCTAATATAGAAATCCGTAATGATTTAAGCGAGATAGATGCGAATGGTCTACTTATTAAATTAGAGTGGCGTTTTAATATCCTACAGGTACACAGGACGCTCTTATTACTGAATCCACAGGTGTTTCATAAGCCTATTTCGTTCAACCGGTTACATAATATTATCTCGTTCTATGGACAGTGGAAAACTAAAAATAAAGCTTCAACTTAAATTGCATACATGACATCAGCAAGTCACATAAAACCATTAACTTTATACGTATATCAGGTAATCGTACATCCAGCATCTCAATTAGAACATCACTATTAAATAAGTTCATCTCTGCACACACAAAAACTCCAAACCTAAAAATTGATCTGTGTTAAAAGTTTAATTACAAAGCGGTGAAAACGATAACTGTTATACATCCATCGCAGAACCATCGTGTACACAGAAAGTAATTACTCTCTTACACAGGGGAAATGCGTGTGCAGTGTTGAATAGCAGTTCAGAACAAATCAGGGAAGGTTATGTGTATATGTCTACGTAAAGGTTACCTGGCTAACATTAAATTATCTCCAAGCGTATAAATTGAAGGGGATATAACTGTACCCCAGAGCCAAAGGAACGTAACTCCAAATTTCATATTTTTTTGTTTTTTTCATTTTCTTTACTAACATCTTGACCTCTATAGAACCAATTAATATTAAATCCATAACTTCATTAGAAACCAAGATATTGAGAGCCAAATAGTAGCAACTCCATTCCCCTTTATTGCTCATAATTTTGTTTTTCGCTCCTCCTGTAAAATTTAGTTTTTGGCAGTTACGTTCGTTTGGCTCTGAGGTACAGATAATATATTATAAGGATTTTCAGTCTTGGATATTACCATTATTCGAGGAGCCTTGAGTGAAAGGTGTCTTCTTTTTTTTACATTTTCGTAAATAAGTTATACAAACAATCGAGTTTATTGCATTTATTTGTGTTTCCCATGCCTGACGTTGCCGAATGGAAAAAACACTCCTTACTGTTCAATTAAACAAAGAAAGGGTTTTACTGTTAGAAGAACTTAAGAAACTATCACAATATCACTCTGTCTCGGAAGCTGAACTTATGCGAGTAAAACAAAATTTTCTTAAAAGTGTTGTGCGGATGAAAGTGGAGGAAATTTCTAACGTCTCTTGTGATGAGGTATATGGTAACTGATTGCGAGAACCTGAATTATTACACCGATAGTGGCTTTATTTGCAAAGATATTTTACCCGATCTCTCGGGAGTTAGAGCTGTGGCCGCGGCGAAGCAGAAACCTGCATGATTGGCCAACTCTTACGTGAAACACACTGTAGAAGCTAAAGTTTTTATTTGAAACATTTTTCCCAATAAATTCTCCGAAGGGTAGACATAAGTCACTCACTCCATACACAAAACTTATGTTTTATGTCTTGCCACGCGAAAATATGACTTTGATGAAGCTGAGCCAACTGGATGTGCACTTCTGAAATACAGCTCTGAATCTGTATATAAAGGGCAGCGGAACATATATTTCACATTCTATTTTTAAAAATACAGTTTTACCGTAGCTTGAGTGACAAACAGGTGAATGATATCGGGCAAGTGAACTAGATTATTGAATCAGAGAAGTAGATCTCTTACATCTCGGATATTATAAATAAACCGTACCTTGTGTGTATTTTATAGTGCTAAACACTTCGTAATTTTAGGTTTTTTTTCATATAAATTGTTGACTCGACCTTCAAAAAATGTCAAACCTGGTATGTGGTCCTCATGGTGCAATAATTTGGAGAACCCTGCCAATACAATGAACTGACTATTATTTTCATTATATATATATATATATATATATATATATATTCTTTATAAAACTCTGAATCAAATATTATCAAGTTTCAACTTAAATTGCCCTTGCAGAAATACTGTAACGTAATCTCTGGAGTAAAGTAGGCATTATTAGTTTGTAGGCGTCTTTGCCATAGTGAAAAAGCAGTTTCGAAATTATAATATGTAAACAAAGTTTTTACAATAGTTTTTATAATAGCTTACCGGTACCTTTTGACTTATTTTTGGAAGTGGTTTTAACATACGGATATATCAATAGAGGGCTTTAACTATTTTAATATATCTAGAATTTGAATATTACGTCAATATTGAGAGAGTAATATTCTATTAATTGTTTTACATAATTTATAATTATATTGGCTAATCTATAATGGATTTTATAAGTAAGTAACTACCAAGGGTTACCAATTGAGAGACGCTGGAAATCTAGACCTAAACTGTGCTTTTAATGAAAATCAATAGCAGAGGAAGGATTTCCGATACAGAAAACAGAGGTTTACCAGCTCACCCATTTCTGTCTGAAAGTTATCTCTTTTAGATTAGACTTGTAGTAGATATTGATGAGTGGCAAACATTTGTTATATTTTTCTCAATGAATTAGAACATTCACAAAGATACCAGTACCAGACGCCCAGTAATTTTAAAATGTCGAAAAATATAGTACAGTAGGCTTCATTTCTCTTCCTACTTTTTGAGGGAGGGAAAATATGTTTATCAAAAATAGCTATTTTTCTGGCATTTAGATCTCTCCCTTCACTATATTTTCCAAGATTTCTTTTTTTCTATACTATCTTTACTATATTACACTATATCGAGTCTTTCATCAGATGCTATAACTAAATACATGGACCCACAACATGTCTATGCATGCGAGCGCAACTGTAGAAACAATGGGTATGTATTGCCTTAATACCAAAGCAGAAATAAAAGAAAAAAAAATGTGGTCAGTGTTTGGTTAAGGAGAAGTGATATAATAGATTATCAGCAGACCACGGATCTCTAGAATAAAACCTATTCATCTCCTGATATCCTAGTTGGAGATAAAATGGTAGTTACGCTTTTAATTATTAACGACACTACGTAGAAACTGTTAGCATTGAAAACAGTATAATTTTAAATTAGCGCCTCTTTTTGCCTATTTTTATCTTTTCAATCCTTAAAATTGCCTATTTCGTTTATCAGCTTACCAGTCTGCTCATAAAGTGATTTACTTGTTCAATGGCATTAGATAATTCCTAAGCAAGCTAAAGGAATATTATACTGTATACACATATATATTTTTTATGGAACCCGGAGGTTCATTGCCACGCTTACATGAGCCCACCATTCAATTCTATTCTGTGCTAACTCCATCCACCCATCCATCGCAAATCCTACTTCCCTTAAATCTAACTTAATATTGTCCTCCTACCTACGTCTTGGTCTTCCAAGTGGTTTCTTCCCTTTGGGTCTCCCAGTAAATATTTGAGATATGTCTCTCCTCCCTCATGCGCGCTACATGTTCAGCCCATTTCATCCTCCGTGATTTAATTTTACAATAAATTTCTTGGACTTTCCCCTGACTTTCCGTGACCAGAAACTTACATTTCCGTGCCCACAAGAATCAATGTTTTCAAAGTTCTTTGTAAACAATCAAACAGACAAAAAACAAAATAAAAAATCCACCCTCCTCCATCCTTATATTATTATTATTGAATTCCCAAAAATACAGAACCCTATTTTACCAGATGGCATATTAGGGTTATAGATTAAACATCCTTATAACAAAAATAAAAAAGTATTGGAAATAAAATTGCTTACACAGTCTGGGTTAGAGCAGACTAGAGCGAGAAACTTGCCCCTCACATTTCGCTCACTGGGGCTAGTTATTTTCCCTGACTAGTCTAATTTTTTTTTAACAAATTTCCCTGACATTTTTCCTTAACTTCACAAGATTCGCTGACTTTCCCTGACCAGTTTCAATTTCCCTGACTTTCACCGACTTCCCAGTATGAGTACAACTTATTTATTGTATTCGGTGAAGAGTACAAGTTAGGAAGCTCGTTATTATGCAGTTTTCTCCAGTCCCTTTTTTTATCATTCTTACATCCAAATATTTTCTTAAGCACACTTTTTCTAACACATTCAGATTATGTTCTTCTCGATTATGTTTTAGTTGCGTAACTATCAATTCCAAGATATTTCTTTAAGTAGAAGAGCTTTAGTATTCAATTTTAAATTATAGTTTTAGGAAAACAAAAATCCACAATCTACTAACAATATACTTCAGAACCTCACCTAGACGTCGAATCACCCAATACGGTACCTTTTAACTGCTTGGCGCTGTCAACAATAAACAAACATTTCCCTATATAGGTTTGTTCTAAACATGACCAAAACAGAAACGTTGTCTCCACAAGCATCAAGAAGGAAAAGAAATTCTTCTCATAGAGTGTGTCAAAGCACGTAGGCTGGATAAAAATTAATGGCAACGCATCTATAAAATCACAGTATATTAAGTTATACAGCCAGTGTAAAATAATTATCAATCTACTTTTTTCAAATTACAGGTGTTCGAATCGCTTTTGTCAACATATTGGTTACATATCCAGCATACTACAGAGAAAATTGGAGCCTCTATCATTAAGAATTCCTTCACAGTAACAAGAAGAAAACGAGCTGGCCCCACCAATCGCCTTGAAATGACCCTGCTGGTTAAAAAATCAAGGTGCCTTAAATTATCTTTGCCTCACAATAATCTGCAATACCATAATAAAAGTTTCAAGATTGGTAAACGTTTTTACTCGTAATGATGAATGCTCGAATGTAACGCATGTTTGAACCTCTGCCAGATGGAAAAGAACAAGTGACAAAGCTTTAACTCATCTTGCTCTTTTTCTGCATGAAAATACAAATTCCTCAAAAGCCTCTGTAAATCAAGAATCCTTCCAGACGGTATTGTTAACAGTCAGTTATCAGTTAAAGGTTACAACTTCTAGAAGTCATATTAGGGCGGCTGATGGGGCATCCCCAATTTCTTCTGGTTACTGTGAAGGCATTCGTAGTGATAGAGGGCTCCAATATGCTCTGAAGTATGCTGAATATCCTACCAACATCAGAAAAAGTTATTCGAATATTCTGTAATTTACCCTGATTTTATAGATGTGTTGCCAATATTTTTTTTTTATCCAGCCTATATAAATTAAGTTCAGTTCAGAATTTCAAACAAGCAGTTAACTAGGAAATTACATCAATTCTGTTAATATTATGTCACTTTTCATACAGATGAGCACGAGTTGTGATCTTCCTCCTAGATGCCATAGTGAAGGTTTGAACCAATCTCAAATGTCAGCAACAACAACAACAACAACAACAGGAATATAACGACTAATTCCCATCATCCCCTGTTATATCATAAATCAATTACTTATTTGCGGTCTGCGGAGTTTCCATATGGACTAGCTAGTCTAAATTAAGTTATTTAATTATACTTCTAGAGTTAAAATGGAGAGACGACGAGATATTTCGTATATGGATACATTAACTGATCAGCACGAAGTAATTACAAATTATCGGCTCTATTTCAGTTCTGTGATATTAACCAGTTTATTTGTTTATTGGGTATATGAAATGTAGCTGTGTAGTAGATTAACCAGGCAGCAGTGACCGCAGTTTTTGAACAGCTGGATATTACTATTGTTAAACAGACTCTGACCGGGGGCTTCATATCGATACAGCCACAGTTGCACAAACCGCATTGAGGATGCAGTTAACACATATACACGAATGAATCAGGGTTAACACACCCACCCATGTAATTCTCATACCTCTCACCAAATTTGCAATATGCTCACATAACACTCTCTATCTGTGTGGGTAAAAAGTCGAAAAAACAAGGGCGACAAAAAATATAACGGTGCCGAAGTCTTCCCATTTGTTTTGCATGCATTTTATAAGCATCATTTAATACCTGGATACATTCAATGTATCAAACACAAAGAATCATTCTCTACATACTGTTAAACCTAAACCACTATACTAGAATTGGGTTGAAGAACTTCGTTTTGAATTATTTCACTCTAAGGCACAAAAAGAAAACATTTTTGTTCCAACAAACTATAGGCCTAATACGTTTATTACATGTGACGTAACGTTATCCTTATGATATAAACCACGATACAGATTTTCATTATAACACTGGTGTGCTATCGACTAGTATCGAGTACGGACAGATCTTGAAATCTTGAGGGCAGCAAATGAAACTGAGTACCGCTATTTAAAATAAAACCAAGTATCATTTCAATGACTCAAAATGACTACTTATTGCTTTTATATTATTAAACATCGAAAGGCATTGTCTATATCAGATGTTGTATATTTTTATTCTGTATCTTAGAGTTGAGAGAGGTGTCCCTCAGAAATTGTAAATAAATAATGTACTAAATTTAATTAATTTCGTGAGTTTTTAATGTGCGTTGTTTGACTTAGGCCTAAATATCAAGAGAGCCCTGCGGCCTGCATGCCTTGCAGCCTGCCATCTATCGGAAAAGAAGAAAACTACTAAAAGCTGTTGGCCGAGAGTAGTTTGATTCATGAATTACGAAGTACTTTAAAAACACAAATTCCGTGCCAGATATAAGCATATGTGTAGTTTGGGAAATATCTTCAAATATCACACAAATTGTCTATACAGATTATATAGTTTCAAAATGCGGAAATGATCAATTATTATATAAAAATTATTTAATGAGATTCCGCTAGTAGCCTAACAAGGCAGCTCCTTCCCTCTATAGCACACCCGCGCTGTCATTTGTTCCCAGCAAAGGGGGCTACTCAAGCGAGCTCAACAAGTGCCCGCCGTTGTTTACTTATGGAACAAAACAATCACGTTTTCACCTACTTACAGTTCATATGAGCAGCTAACTTTTTTCATGTGTCCATCTGTATTAAAGACCTATCTATGTGCAAAATTTAATGGTAGATTTCGACATGACAACCCTTGCGGTTCCCTTTTTAGTAACCATTTACACAATTTGTCATAATTATCCTTGTATTAGGGTAAACTTTTGTTAATTTGGACACCATAACCTACAATTGTAGGGAGTTTGTAATAATAAGCAAGTATTCGTTAATAAATATTTTGGGAACTTTAATATAAAAATGACAAATTATTATCATATATTTATATGAAATAAGAAATACTATTCTATATAAGGTCTATTATATATATTTATATATATATATACTTCACATATACTGCAATATACATAAATACTTTTTATAGTCTATGTTTATAAGAAATTAGAAATGGAATTATTGCATACATGGTAAAACATACCACCTGAAATATAAATATATTTTTATTTCAGGCGGTCCAAATTTAACATATAAATTACTGCAAACATGGTAAAAATGTGTAATCAATATACCGCCTGAAATATAAATATATTTTTATTTCAGGCGGTCCAAATTTAACATATAAATGTATTCCAGGCGGTATGTTGATTACATATTTTTACCACGTATGCAGTAATTCCATTACTAATTTCTTATAAACGTAGTCTACAAAGAGTATTTATGTATGTTGCAGTATATGTGAAGTGTACTTATAAGTTACATGTAAATATGTTTATATGTGTTATAAATATGTTTGAGGATATAAAGCGATTATATTGTTCGATTCAGCCATCACTCACTTCCAATTTTAAAGGGTTGTATGTATACACAAAAGATACTTCCAATGCATTATACAAAGTACGTAATATCTTTGAGACCGTGCTTTAGAAACAATCATTTTTAAAGCAATATCGGAGGGAAGACAAAGAGTGGAAATGAGTCTAGAGAGAGCAGCAGCATAATGCACCGCCATCCCCTTTTAAATTAAATCTTTTTCTACTACAAACAAAACTGATGAGCAATAAAGTATCCAAAGTAAAAGGAGAAGCATCAGTCAAGCTGAAGGAAAGCAATTTCCGTAAGAATCTTCTAGAAACGCACCTCGTATTCTGTCACATGGTTTTAGATGAATCTTGAACTTTCATACCATCGGTTCAACAGATATATCATAGAATATAATGTATATACATAATATTTTCAGCTAATATCTCAATTAATATAATTAAATTGATATAAATAATCATCGTGCAAAACATAGCATGCAATACTCGTGCCGTAAGCGCATAACGGATCTCGGAAATATCTCGGAAATTGAAAAAACTCGGCGCAAGCACCTCGTTTTTTCAAACTCTTTTCTCTATCCGTATGCTCCGCTTACGGCACTTGTATCGCAATATACGTTAATGGTTCACCTCCATTTACCTTTATTCTTTGAAATTTTAGATTTGTCCAAATCCTTCTTCTGACATTCCCATCATCGAAACTAAAATCTTATTCCTGGTCTTATGCCATCAAGTATGTTATTAAAAACTTTTTTCACACATTATTTAGTCATGTATCTTAAGTTTCGTCTTATTATTTATTATAAATGCAGACTTGAGACCTCCAAACATTGTTCTGAGAACCATACTTTCAAATGCTGTTTGTTATCTGTGACCATATATTCTTGAAGAAGGTATATGTTTCATCACCATCAACTATAATGGGTCTTATTAAAGTTTACTTCTTTTTAAAAAATACTTTACTGTATTTTGAATTATTGATAAAGTTTTCAATATGCTGCTTCACCAGTTTCTTATAATGGCGGACCTGATTGCTTGCATCATTTTTGCGACAGAAATGTATTTCCTACCTTTGCAATTTGATAAGATATTATTATGGTAGTCTCGGGTTAGTTAGTCCTGATGTTTCACCAAAGACTGTGATGGGCACCCTCGGTGACGCAGTTTTCTAGCCGCTCTCCCGTGCTCAACTGTCCGGAACATTTAAAGAATTAAATTCCGGTCGTGAAAGCGTAAGTAATTATTTTTTTATGATATTCTTACATTACTGCGACAACCATACAACAACACCAGCGAAACAAATAATTAAAGCTCATAAGTAGTCATGGGACAAATAATTGACTCACATATCCCAGTATACCACCAGGCGTTCTCAATGTGAGATACCAACCCAGTGGAGACTAACAAACTCGTAAATGCTTTAAGACCCGGGCTTCATAGTAAACCACTAGTAGTCGCAGGGGAATGATAATTCTTTTACACTGGCTGTGTGTAGGCTAAGATGGAAAGGTTTAATGTTGTACCGGCACGCAGCCATGGTAGCGCAATTGGTTAGAGCAGCGGCACGAAGAGCCGAAGATCCTGGTTCAAATCCCGGCTATGGCATTGATATGTTCAGCCTGACTTCACCTTTACATCTTAGCCTACACGCGGCTAGTGTGAAAGAATTATCATTCCACTGACATCATGCTATGGTGAGATATAGCTACTCGGAAGTAGTATTTTTTTTAATTAATAATAATATTAAGTTTATTACAAATTAAAAAATACAAATTGATACAAAATTATTACAAATACAAATAATATACACACAATTTGTACAATTTGAAAAGAGTATTATTTGCCCCGCATGAGCATAGCTCGTGCTCGGGGTCAGTTCAGTCATACTAAAATTAAATTTTGAAAATTATATAAAAAAACATACATATTATAGTTTTAGGTAAAAAATAAGAATAAAAATAAATAAGATTGCTTATATGAAATAAATGCATGAACAAAGATACGAAAAAATAAATTACAGTAACATAACAGAGTTACAAACAAAATACCCAATGTTAAAAATTAAAAATTTACAGTTGAGAATGACTAACATAAAAAAGTGGTAAAAGTACAATTACAAGTTAGATTTAATCAAATCGAGTACTCTTTTTTTAAACAATTTATTGTTTAGTGGCATCATATTAGGGTTTCTTCTAGTAAAATTGTTGTACAGCCTTGGTCCGAAATTTATACTATGCCTTAGACCTACTTCTGTAGCACACTTTGGTTCGAAAAGAGGACAAGAGATATTATACCTCCTTGTATTATAGTAGTGATTTCGTGTTATGAACTTTTCATTCTTTAAAACAGTTCTTTAAAACAGAAGGTACCCGAAAATGTTTTGAAAATGTAATGAAATGAGTGTTTTTGTTCTCGTCATTACTGAAATCTCATTTCATTTTAGTTTAAAGTAATCTATTGGTTTCTTGGGCCCGTCACAGAATTCTGGGCTTCTACATTAAATGCCAATTTATGACAAAATAATTAATAAAACATATTCTTTTCTCCTTGATTGTTTTGCCACACGCCACTTCTCATTTTAATCTTGCATTACAATATCTTTACTGCAACATGGTTCTTGTCTCGCCGTTTTGATGAATTTTCGGCAGATGTGTCCGTCGCTCTTATAGCCTACTTGGATTATCCACATTTCCACTTTTACTAACTTCACCCACGTTAGTTATGCTCTTATTACCCAGTATGCTATGACAACCGATTAAGGTCATCTCCAATTGATTTCACAATTGAATACGATCTACACGGAAACACCAGCTTAAATATTATATTATAAGAGTATTCTTTTCGTTTAAACAAGCTTTTTCGTGTAATTTCTTAAATCCGAGTTTTTATGGTTCGGGGTAATCTCGGTCCCCTCCACTTCGAATTACCGAAACTCCACTGTACCTAGGTATATTATTCTAGCTAACGCCAATAGGATACATGCTGATTGCTGATATAACCGTTTTTCATGTGAAAGGTGCATTTCTGTTCCTGAAAGTAGGGACAAAACTCTTGAATCACTCTGTATATCAGATAAATGTGTTAAACAAAATGTTAAAATACGGAATCAAAGTGTCAATGCACTATCCCAGACTTCATCAGACTTCAACATTATTTTCTTCTCAGTTATCACTAAAGCCCGAAGGTTGCTCTATCAGAAGAGGAAATATGCAAGTAAATTTATTCTAAAATTTGTAAAATATGATCCAATATGCTGTGTCATTTAAGTAGCTTTAATACTTTAAGTTCTCTTGTTAGCAGAATTACATTATAAATTAAACAAAATAGTAAAGTTGTAAAAATTACAATACAAAACTCCTTTAAAAGCAAGGTAAATACAACAGGTTTTAGTAAATTGAAAACTAACGAAGTGAAACGTCGTTTTAATATTAGGCCTACACAATCAGTTCCGAAAACATTAGGGAATAGGAAAACATTAAACGATTTGGACGGAACTCGCTATACCTTTTTTTTTAAGGGGGAGGTTGAAATCGGTTATTCCGGGCGGCGTTTTCTAATCGCGAAATGCTTCCCAAAGCCGGATATTTAGCTGTTTATTTATTGTTATTAATCTTTTAGATTATGAATGATTCGCGTGTTGATGATGCAGAAACACCAGAAACTGCCATCCAGAAGTTTACCAAGCTAAATAAAGTGCGTTACGGAAAGTATTTTAATTCAACTATTTTAATAAATATATGTTTTAATTGTTTTGCTCTTAAATTTTTATTTATTTTATTTAATTATCGCGGGTGAAGCCGCGGGCAGCTGATAGTATTTTAATATCAGTCAGATATGCTTTATGGCAAAATTATCAAAATATGAAACAATGTGAAAAATGAAACCATCAATTGTCTGTTATTTCTTTCCTGTCTTGTACACATTTAAAAATAACGTGTGATATTAAAAATTTGATCTCCCATAAATTGGGGGCCTAGTTTCCACATGGGCTACCGCGTTATTCATCTTCCGCAGTTTATTTGGAGAATATAGTTAATTATGAGATCCTATTTCTCCCTTTTTAGTTTAGAGAGTAGCAGGAATTGATCGCCCACTGACAGACACTTTCCTTTCGCCCGTCATTGGAAGCGTGCTTTGTATTGCCTTCCTTTGCTCAATCTGTCTGAACTCACAGCGATATCCTTTCTTCGAAGTGCCGGCTGCTTGTGGACAATGCACTCTATTTCCTCACACAAAACACTTGCCTTTACTACATCTCTTGTTGAAAAAAAGTGTTTCTCTTGGGAAAAGTCTTGAGAAATACCTTAGTAGAATGCAGCAAAATAAATAAAACATAACTGCATTGATAAAATAGGAGGGCTAAAACAAGAGGCGTCGATTTATTAGGGTCATATCTCTTCCTGTTTAAACGCTCTCACAAACAGAAAGCTATGCTATGCTATGCTACGCCATGCAACACGAAATGGATGCTAATCTAAGCCCGGCTCAGCCGCTGCGCGAGAACGACATTGCCCACTGGGCATGTATTATGTATGTACAGTATGTATGCATGTAATTTTTTAATCATATATTATTATTAATATTTTATTTATTTTAATCAGGTTATACAATGTCCTAGACATCTTCCTGAACCCATTTCAGGAGTTTATCATTTTTCTCCATAATTCTCGATCTGTTCATGATTCGTCTTCTATTCTCCTTTCCTTTAGTGTTTGATTGATGCCTTGTCTCCATGTCAATTTGGGCCTGCCCCTCTTTCTTCGTCCTTTCGGAGTCCACTCATATATCTTCTTCGGTAGTCTATCGTCTGTCATTCTTTTCATGTGCCCATACCATCTTAGTTGTGCTGTTTTTACAGTCTCTACCAGCGATCCTTGTACCTTCATTTTTCCTCTAATGATATTGTTCCTAATCTTGTCCCTCCTGGACATTCTTGCAGACCGTCGCCAAAAGTCCATTTCTGTGGAGTGTAGTTTAGCTATTGTATTTGATTTCAAATGCCAAGTTTCTACTCCATACATAACTGTGCTCTTAATGATTGTATTGTATATGTTTGTTTTTGTTTCTCTGGTAATGTCTTTATCCCACAAGACACTGTTTAATTTTGAAATTGCTGATCTTCCTTTGTTGATTCGTCCATTTATATCGTCTTCATGGTTTCCATTCTTTGTTATTTTTATTCCTAAATATCTATAGGTTTGTTCGCAAAGCAAATCCCTAACTGTCAGGGACCACGGCGCATGCGCACATTGTCGGTCTCGCTGCGCAAGGTATGCGCATAATGTAATATATTAGCATATTGAAAATGTGCGCATGCGTCGCGGTACATGACAGTACATGATTTAGCTTTGCGAACAGACCTTATATTCATTGCAATGTCTGATTGTACCACTCCCGTTTAACAAGATGAGGTCCTTTGAGTCTGTTCCTAGTGCCATATAGTTTGTTTTCTTCAAATTGATGTTCAGGCCCCATTCCTTATACTCTTCTATAAGTTTTCTTGTCATATACTCCAGGTCTTCATAATCCTCTGCGATTACCAATTGATCGTCAGCAAATAATAGTGAGTATATATTATCTTCTGTTAGTAACAATTCCATTTGTGAGCATTTCCTTTTCCAGGTCATTAGTGCCCTATGAAGATATATTTTGAATAATGTTGCTGATAGTGGGCATCCTTGTCTTAGCCCTTTTGTGACATAAAATCCAGGTGAGATCCTATTTTGTATTTTGATTTTTGTATACGATTTGTCATACAAATTTTGTATCGCCTGAATCATTTTATTATTAAGTTTGAAATATTCTAACGATTCCCACAGTTTAGTCCATGGTACACTATCATAGGCTTTTTCTAGGTCAACAAACAATAAATGTAATGGTTGTCCAAAAGCTTCTGTTTTCTCAATAAGTTGTCTTATACTGAAAATATGATCAATGGTTGATCTCCCTGCTCTAAATCCTGCTTGTTCTTCTGTTTCTATTAATGCATATTCGTGTTCTAATAAGTACTTTAACACTCGTCCATAAATACGATTAAAAATGCTTGTTACTGTGATCCCTCGATAATGTTTGCATTCATTTTTGTTTCCCTTCTTATGTATGGTTGATAGCAGTCCTATTTTCCAGTCTTTTGGAGTTGGTTCTCCACTTAGGCATGTTTCAAATATTTGTTTTAGTAGCTCCAAAAGTTTTGGGGTACCATGTTTTATGAGTTCTGCCGATATTCCATCTTCACCACATGCTTTGTTATTTTTTAAGGATCTAATTATAGTTTCTATATCCATTTGATCTATTTTTATATTATCTGGTGTGTCTGCATTTTCATTCTCTAAAATATCTAAATATTCCCCTCTCTGTTCAATTAAGAGTTCTTTAAAATATGTCTCCTATTTTTCCATATTTTTCCATAATTTTTCCAATTATTAATATTAATTATATTATTAATGCATCAAAAGATTACCCGAATGAGCTTGAGTACGGGTTCAGTTCAGTTATTTATTACAAAATTATTACACAATTAAATACAAATACATAAAACAAAATATAACTCTAAGTTAAAATCAATACCTAGAAAACAATAAAAAATTATTGTATGGGTATTTGTATTAAGTAAAAATTACAGAAGAGTCCACTAGTTCTGATACTTTCCAATATCCCAGTAGACATCTCAATACATAATATCACAAAATTTGAGGAGTATTATTGGCAAAGAAGCTGAATGCTGAGAACTATAGCCTAGTTTTAGTCCAGTTATAGTAATAAAAACATTACCGGCTTCTCTGTTCCATTCATTTGTTCCTGCCCCTTCCATCTAGAGTTCAAATTTGCTGCTTAGGAGACTACAAAACTCTGCCTCACAATAACTTTCACTTAACTTATTATCTCGGTTATTTCTCACGGTAAACTTCACTTTTATTTTTAACAGCGGTTCCCCTAAAACGAATGGGCACTATAATAAATTAAAAGCTTGTAATTTATTTTTACTCCTTAATTCAATCCCTGCAGTTACCCCACCCCCTTACTCATATGATCTTCTTTTTAAATTTGTTTTGACCATGGTCCTACAGGAATAGCAAAACTGAAAGGCCTTCTGTCACTAGGTGATTGCACTTAACTTCAACTTAATTGTTTACTAAACGTAGCTCCTTCCCATCTTTGGCTGTCCAGCTGAAAATATTGACGTCATTTAATAATGGTTTCGTAAATTAACATTCAAATTAAAGCTTCCTTTGTAACATGTGGTTGGAGTTGGTTACAATTTACAAAAGCATATTATAGTATAACATTTACATTGTTATTATTATTATTATTATTATTATTATTATTATTATTATTATTGAATATACAGTTTAATGAACCCTATTTTACCCGAAGGTACATTAGGGTTATAGGTTTAACAATTTTAATATGTAATTTACATATTTATCTATTTGGCTATGACATACCATTCCGTTCTATAACTAGCAGTGCTGAGCATTACCCCCAATCATCCTGGTAATTTTAAACTATAATCGATTATGCACATAAGAAAGAAAATAATAAAATTATTTAGAACAGCATTTTCTTAGAAATATATGAAATAATGATTTAGCGTAAGGAAGTTTACAATAATCTAGATGTCCTTTTAAAATATGTTTTTCTCTTTCAAACACTGGACAGTTAAATAAAAGATGTTCGACAGTTTGTTGTTCGCCACATATATACAAGTATCCATTTTCTCTTATCACTTTAAACCTTTCGAAATAGGAGCCAAAATTCCCATGTCCAGACAGAAATTGGGTCACTATAAAGTCAGATTTAACAACACTTCTTAGACGTACTTCACCCGTTGGAATTTACATTGTTATTAATGTGTCTAAATTGAAAATAAATTACTTCCGCAACAATCTGCAATACCACAAGGAAGTTCAGCAGCCTATTTTAAAAAAGAAAATTAGGTTGTGCTTATAAGTATTATTTTCAATACAATTGCATATCCAGTCTGATAGATGCTAGGAAAAACAACTGATATGCATGGGCGAAGAAAGCTTCGTGGAGCTACGGCTATGAAAATCGCCTTCTCGGTGATCCGTGAAATGTAGCTCAGCTTACCATAGCTGTTTACGTGCCATCCTGTATAAATTGCATTGAAGCTACTTCTTATCATATCATAACATAACATAGCTGATAGCTGGGTTCAAGTCCCAGTGTCGGAGGAATTTTTCTCCTATAATATTCTCATAACATAGCTGTTTATGTGTAGTAAATAGACTTCGGATTTTAGGAAAAATCCTATTGTAATCCTTGAAAGATATATACATGATTTTATAAGACCTAAAACAGCCTATTTTGATGTTAGAGCCTAATATTGGTTTTTTTCGTGGCTTTCCTCTTTAAATTCCATATAAGTTTTCTATTTTCTTTTTTACACTTTGTTATAAATTATACAATTTATTTTCAGTTCATATTGTTTTTTTGGTACGGTCTGTATAGTAAATGCCATACTAGATGGTATGTCTAAAGAGCAGCTATGTGTTGTCTTCATGAAAACAATTTCATGAACTTTCCATGGAAATTAAATATTTTGGTTCAAACTAAGTTATACAGTAACAAAAGAAAGTGCAGTTTTTTTAATGACTACGAGAGGAATGAATAATCTAGCGGACCTTGGTTCTGTATAACGGTAAAACCAAAAACACTAGGGTGGGAGCTCAGCTCAGTTTCTTTATTCTGTGGCTGTGTTGACTTAATTATATAAAGTGATATGCTCAAAATAAAGGTACTTTATCATGAAGTCAACTATGGAGAAGAATTGGAAGAACTTAACAAACGTTTATATGCCTATTACTTAGGCCTAATGAACTTTGTATTCTAAAATGCAATAATGCTGTATATGAAATTCCGATGTAAAATTGTGTACTACATATTTGTGAAAGTAATATGGGTTCCAATTTTAGGTTTATGTATGTGCATGTTGCTTGATCACGAACGTTAATGAGTGCGCATATTAATAAATACAGGCTTAATTCTGTATTATAAGAGAGATATTTAAGAAAACTGGCAACTGAAGTGGAATTAACGATTTTGCAATAGAGTCCACTTTTTAGTTTCTTAGAATCCATTTATAAAAATTTAGAGCTCATTTTGGGCACCTAACATCGCATTTTAGCAACCTAAAAGTCCAAAGTCTAGTAACCTTAATAATAATAATACCAAATTAAACAGTACTTGCTCAAGTATGAATTTGGACCGGTGACTACTGCTTTCACCTCTGATCAAACAAGCGAATCAGAAGATCTGCAGTGTTCTGTTCCCACGTTAAAGCCGGTAGTTGCGGGATTTCATATGTAGTTGTGCCGACAAAACTACATATGAAATCCGGCGCGTTGGTCCCGGCTGCTATAATAACTTTAGTAGCTGACAACTTAAATAGTGTGATCTAATCTTTCTTCTAGAAGTTCGGCTGGCAACCATTTTTATCATCAGATATGATTCATAGTTTATCACGTATAAGTGGTAAATTAAATAGACCCTAGGCCCACAAAAGGATGAAGAGTTTCAGAAAATGTCGGTAACTGAACGACAAACATTTCTTCAAATTTTTCTAAAGTGTTGTGGGAAAATTATGTCTATTTTTCAGGAGTTTAAATAACGTTAAGATAACATGTAATTTCATGCAAGAGTTAAATATTAAACATTGTCGTAATTTCGTAATATGTTAACAAGCATAGGCCTACCTTTTTAAATGCGTCATGCTTTTGGCCCTCTGCTTGCGTCCTGCTTTGTTTCATTCGAGAGGTCTGAAACAAATTTAAAATTTAAATCTTAGATAATAGTGAAACTTAACTGATTTTATCATGTTTAGTTATCCATGCTATGAAAACACCAATGCAATAAAGATAATAATAATAATGTTTTATTTTGCCTGGCCTCTCAACTTATGAGATTTTTATCTGTGGAGGGAAGTATGTGATTATAGAACACTTCGGTTCATAGAAGAAGACATGAAGTATATAAAAGTATAATATTAAATGCTTTTATTTACGATGAAAGAGAATTTAAAGCCGGTTGTCGACCAGGAGCTAAGCTAGGTTAGCTTAGCTTAGCTCACATACTGTGAAGGATTTCATACGTAGTTGTGCCGGATTTCATATGTAGTTGTGCCGACAAAACCACACATGACATCCGGCACAACTATATATGAAATCCCTCACTGTAAGTGAGCGTGTCATATGTGGTTTTGTCGGCACAACTACATATGAAATCCCGCACTGTACGTGAGCTAAGCTAAACTAACTTAGCTTAGCTCTTGGTCGACAACCGGCAAATACTTTTCCTTGAGCAACAAACAATTTTCCATGAAACAGACAACTAAGTCCAAAATTAATTTTTTAAAAAAATAAAAAATAAATGGCGACTTTTTGTAGAATAGGAGGAGGATATGGAATACTACAGCTATCTCCCGACAAGGTTTACAAAAATCACATGTTGCATCCAGCGCAGTACTCACACTGCATTAACGTTGAAACTTTCCGAGCTAACAACCCGTTATCTATCGGGTATAGATCCGTACGTTTCGTCTGAATCTGCGTTAATCATCAGCGAGAGAGCGGTCAGTATTGTGACTTCGCCGAGGAAATTCCGACCTATATCGCATCGCTTATGAAGAATAAACGCAGATACAGACGAAACAACCGGATCAATATCCGATAGACCACGAGTTGATAGCGCGGAAAGTTTCAGCTGGATTGAAACAGGTCATGAAAGCTTGCATCGTTTTATTGGACTTGAGTTTAACAGTTCTAATGAATCATTTTATTGGAGGAACTACTAGATGTTGAATATTTGTCTTTTTGGCTGGGACTTCCTCTTGCCTAATCGGTAAAACGTTTGTGTTCCTTTAATGTAATTTCGACCTCAACATCCTGGAACCCCAAGGGTTTTCATGGCTTGTATAGGGATCAGTGTACTTTACGTTCGATAATTAAACATTTAGGAACAAATTTTCTTTAATAATAATTATCATTCACATTTTGAAAGATTTTTCAGAGTTAAAAGAACATAACTCTGAGGGGTCACTCAGGCCTCATGTCCATGTTAAATCAGAATAAAAACAGGTAAACTGATGTAACAGAGTGCCAGGATGATTTTTGTTTGTAATTATGGTATGCAAAAAATTAGTTATTTTTGTAGTCGATTTCCGAGTTAAGCTCCAGATCGATTCATTAATCAGGGCTTACGGAAGAACAAAGGTCTAGTTTGTGATAAGCATATGTAAAGGAATATGTGGGTAGTGGTACTTGTCAAAGCTACCTGTATTGTAATTTCCAAACCCGTATATGAACACTGTAAAGTAATATATTTTCATGAGAACTGATTAGCATTTGATGAATTGTAATATATTACCATAAAATAGGCACTAAATTGGGCACTACTCCGGTACCGGTCAACCGATTTTGTCCAATACCAAAAGACTTCTTCCCATGGATGTTATAAATTCGAATACCAAATTTCATGAAAATCCGATAAAGCATATTTGAGTTATCACGCTTAAAGACTCAGACAGACAGACATTTTCTCGCCCCCCTCCCACAATCTCATAAAGTATCATTCTAGCACTTAATAATCACGACCGTGGTCGAGGAATATATTTATTTATTACACCATACAGATATCTGGTACGTGTGTGTGGCTTCTGTAAGTCTGTAGGCCTAATAAGAGCAAATGGGTCATTCTTCCGATTGTGGGGAATTTCGTGTCCCAACCTTGCCAGTCTCGTAAATTAGAAATTTCCTCCCTTTTTACTATTTACTCTTATGTAATCATCATTTATCTAGTTAAAATATAAAGACGTATATTTTTATTATGACATATTGTGGTATTTAATAGCGTGAAATGTTGACAGGAACTATAAATTACCCGTGAAATCAATGTCCCAACTCGAAATACTGGATGTACGAAAGCTAAGAAATTGACCGAGAAGTCTTCTAAAAAATTGTAAATACAGGAACTGCAGAAGGTATTCTTAATATCATTGATGATATTACCATAATTATTTTATTCTTATTTATAGTGTGTTATTTATTTTTATTTAAGTGCTTAACTGAGTGTCCCTGCATTACGGCAGTCAACACCGTAACGCACGTAGAAATTAAATTTTCACCAACTATGCTATGGCGGCTTTACTTACGGTCATAAGTTAATTGGGAAGAACAATGGCAACAATGTGGCAACCACAAAAATATTCCTTGTTTGATTGTAGGAAGCATAAGAGCAAAAAACCAGATTTTTCAGGAAAGTACCTTAATTGTATGTCAACACCGTAACGTAGAAAAAAGTGTGATTTTGTGATTTTTATAAATATTTTTAGTCTAGCAAAGAATTTTTGGCTGTACTTGAAGATAAAGTATGTGATGAATCGTCGTTTTATTTCAGTCTTAACTTCGAAAACTTATGAACAAAAAAATTGTCCACCTCCGTAACGGTCAACTCCGTCACGAAGAAATTTGTTACGGTGTTGAAAACTGTTACAGTGGTGACTTTATTGGCTTGCATATGTTTAATTTAATTTTAATTTAGCTTATTAATTGTATTTACCTCATTATGTGAATGCATTATCGAAAACAACTCCACATCTTGAAATGAATGTCCACACCATAACACAAGTGTCCACACCGTAACGCAGTCTCCACCCCGTATCAATAAGTAAAATGGCAATAGTTAGCACTAATTTTTAAATGTTTTTTCTTAACGAGGAGGTATTTATGCACTCTATTCCTAATCTGCTTAGGATATGAAAATAAATATTTTACATTAAAAAGTCTGACCATAGTAACAACCATAGTAACAAAATTTAGCATTAAAAATCTCGATTCTATATTCTGTACTAAATGTTTTGATTTTTTTGTCCTTTATAGTAAATATTTGAGATAAAATTGATTCTAGGTGAATCGCAAGCCAATGACCTATAGAAACAATAAATAAAAATGCTTTAATATTTCAAATTGTTAATATTAGGACCGCAAAACGCTGCGTTACGGAGTTGACTAATATTTGCACCTACTGATATTAAAAAAATTATATCTAAGTTAGTTATTAACATTGAGCTCGGCCAGTTCACTGGGAATAGGTTAACATCATAATAAACGGGATGTCATCAATAAAACACAGTTTTCTGACAATTGTAATTCCAGCTTAACAGTGGATGAAAATTCCCACAATCGTGAGAATGACCCAAATGTTTTTCGATCTGTTCGCCTGTGCGCGATGCTTAGCAAATCTACTATATGCAGAGATCTGAAATTGTTAACATAAATAGACTGAAGGGTGTTCGAATGCACCTCGAAACCGGATTTTTAATTTTCGCTTTCGTTCGCGAGTTATGAGCAAAAACTGGCAGAATCTGTATGTGTGTTACTTTTAGGTACCGGTACCGAAGCATCAGTTTTCGCTAACTGTATTGTTTTTTAATGATTTAAGTGTAAGTGTTAATAAATATAATGTTTTAATTAGTTTACTGTTAAATTAATTATTGAACATTTACCGATTGAGTTGATAAACACGGGCGAAGCTGTGGGTACCTGCTAGTGTGATTTAAAGAAGGTCCATGTGTCATCACGGCTAACTTAACTGCAACTAGCAGAGGGACTATAATTCGCGCATCAGTGAGAGCAATATCCGCATGAATTACTTCAGTGAATAGACCCGCCTGACACCTGTCACATTAGTAGCAATGTTGCATCTGACCCGTTGGTAGCGCTTGATAAATGTTTACCAAGCTATGGTATGCAATTATATTGCGTGAAATTCCATTCCTACCGACCAATTTTTTACAATTAGTGTTGATCCCGTTTAAGTACGTAAATATTAATGTATACTGAATTCGATAGAGCAGACATTCAGCATAAAGAATGAAATTACGCAGAGTTAAAAGTCGAAAGTTGGATTATTGTCTTGAATAAATGAGGGGTCTATTAACAAATCCGGCAATCTCCATTCTAAAAAGAAAGTGGAAACTTCCAATGAAAGTTTAATACGTTCCTTTTACCTATTAAGTGTATGTGTTTCAAATACAACTTCCCACATATGGGAGGAACTCAGATTTGCTATATATGCACTAAATATGTAATAGAATATGCATTAAATTTCCATTAAAAGTTAGCATCTCTATCATTTCTCAGAACGGAGTTTGCCAGGTTTGCTACTAGATCCCCTCAAATGTGAAATACAGTAATATGAAGGAATTGTTTCCAATTTTCCATTTTTTTTTTTCACATTTTTAATGAAGACGCGAGCCTATTGAGCATAATATGCTCGTGATCACGGGCAGTTCAGAAATGAACATAAATACATTAAATAGAAATATCAATTATTTTAAATGAAAGTACGTACATTAACTTATAGTAATAATAGAAAGGACATTTTTAAAATAAATAAACACTAAAAATAAATGTTTATACAGAAGGCCTACAATAAACTTAATCCTTAGCTGGAGTGGCGGAAAATTGTTGCACTCAATGTTTTGCGGAGTCCTTGGAACCCAAAATAAGAATAGCTGGGTTTTCAATGGTATAAGAAAAACTTATTTATCTGTGGTTGTATCCTTGTATAATTAATTTAAAACATGTAAAGAAACATACTTAATATTTATAACCAACTGAATTACATACCAAAGCTAAACAAGATCTAAAACAAAAAATTACCCAAGTTTTTAACAAAAAATGAACAGTATTGCTTTGATTATTGTGCGCAAAATCTAATAAATAGCTATGCAGCTTTAAATCTGCAAATGTAAACCGTTTAGGTTCAATTAAAGGATTTCTTTGGTTTCGGCTTGTATCGTATATATGGGGATGTGGATGAGGTATAAACCTTGAATTTCTATTAATGTATCTTAATTATATATTTATGAATTCGACAATATGTAGCCTACGTTAAATTCGAAAAAAGAGGTATAAACCTTGAATTTCTATTAATGAATCTTAATTATTTATTTATGAATTCGACAATATGTACGTTAAATTCGAAAAAAATAATTCAAACGGATAGCCATGAGGTTAAGATGACAAATTTTAATGATACATTTTTAATCAAAACTGGTGGAGAAAGAATAGTTTTCGGAGCTCTAATTACGCCACACATAACCACGAACTGTATTGAAGGTATGTAGATAATTATTTTTAGAATTGAGAGGATAGCAAATTTTAAAATTTATATATTGTTCTGCATCCTGTTAATCAAAAACGTAATTTGTTTGTCCCATCTTAAATGTTGATCTATTATAATACCTGAACATTTGACTTTAACGGACTCATTTTTCATACACGAAGGTATATCACCGTATCTGTTAAAAAATGTCGTAATGATGAATGAACTACTTCAATTTCTAATACTTCAGGGAAGCGTCTCACAGGGTGCGCTTAAGATTTTCACTGCTACGGCAAGCCTACAGTGCAATTTTGACAAGAAGGTGAAAATCTGACATTTTCTGCTTTAGTATTTTTATATTCCCACACGAAAAAGAAAGCAGAGGTTCCCAAGCAATATCAGGGGAATTCTATTTCGTGAAAAATTAATAATATATATATATATACTAAACTAAACTCCGTGGCGCTACATCCCTGGAGGGACTTGGCCGACCACCCGACCGCTGCGTCATCTCCCGTAGGCAGATGGCAGGATTGGGGGGCATGTGGTCAGCATACCGACACCCACGGCCGTTAATGGTGGTTTTCTTGACCGGAGCCGCTACTTCTCTATCAAGTAGCTCCTCAATTTTGAATCACGAGGCTGAGTGCACCCCTACCAGACCTCCCTACCTCAGAAAAATCCGAGGAGGTACCGGGAATCGAACCCGGGCCGACGGATCTGTAGTCAGCAACGCTAACCACAAGACCACGCCGGCGGACTATATATATATATATATATATATATATATATATATATATATATATATATTCTCGTTTTCCCACATTAAATAATGCTAAACCTGATGTAATTTTTCATCTCAATGCAAATTCCAAGCCCAGAAACGAGTAGAAAAGGTAGATAATTCTAAACATCCCTTTCCCTCTGTAAACGGAATAGTTCAAAATTATGTAATAAGCTTTTTTAACATAAATTTAAAAAGAATATTCTTAAATGGTCACAGAAATATATCTTTAAAAATAAAACTAGAATAGAAAAAATATATTTAATATGAGTCTCTTCTATTATGTATAAACATAAAAATTGCCTACCAGTATAAGTAAAAATGTTATCAAAATATAAACAATAAATCAATAAATATCAATCTTCTCTCCAGAAGAAATCTATTATCTGAGACCTACGTCTTCTTAGCGATGAGTTTATTTTCTACGAAAAATACTGTCAGGGTATACACATTACATTATTACGAAACATTATTTGTACCAGTGCAATAATATATAAAGTTAATATTGCAATAGGTTATGTTTACAAAACTGAAAAGAACGATAATGTATTATTCCCCATGAATACTGTTAACAGGATGTTCATATGTATACAGCAGGCCTATAGAAGGCAATCTTTAGTTTGAAACTTTGTTCACAGTCCTGTTAAGGTATGGATGAGACGTCTTGCATTGCGAACTTTTGAGACAGTCACCTGATCCATAGATAATAAGATGCGTTACCTCATTACCTAAAGTAACTTGGATCGCATTTCTGTTCGAAAACTTCTTATACCTTCGGAAGCCAGTTGGCTTTCAAACTTTGATTGGATTAGTGGAGATCTGCTGCCATTGCCTCCACGGAATCTAATGGTGCGATCACTCATACCAGCTTAAGTACAAGCAGAACCAACAACAAAGTCTGCCTCTCACATTGTAATTTATGAATGACGAAGTTGATAACAGTAATTTATTTCTCACGTAATATGCATACATCAATCAGTTTTTTAAGCTGGCTGGTTGGTCGAGTACCGGCCTTAATTGGCTAAGTAAAATATTCTAGCGTTCCTCCCCTCATTTATGAAAAAAAATTGTGGTCAGCAAAGTATAGTTAAATATTAGAGATACATACTTACGTAGGTATCGTAATTAAACGCTATATATATACATATATATATACATATATATACATATATATACTCTCACACACATCCGCTGTATATCTGTATTTGATATATAAGGTAGGCCTATTTAATTTTTCTGAAATCCCAAAGTCCTAATATAAAAAAATCCTCTGAAAGATTTATTAGTGAGTTTATAAAACTCTGGGGTTGAAGAACAAATCTTTATGTGAAATAATAATAAAAACTGGGTGGGTGAGTCGGTAGCACGCCTGCCTTCCACTCCGGCGGCCCGGGTTCGATTCCCGGCCGGGTCGGGGATTTTTCAGTAGTGAAAGATCCCCTCCCCGGGTTCAGGACTGGGTGTTAGGTTAAGTCTTAGGTTAAGATAATGCACATTGTGCGCGATTCCTAAATTATTATTATTATTTAATCTTAATAAAAGCATTCATGGTCTTAAAAAGTATTTTATCAACATTGGATTGGAATGGTAATTTTTTGTACAATATGAACTAACATGAAATTCATTACAAACTTCAAAATGTTTTATGTGATAAGATATTGAAGTTTTTTTTCCATCCGTGAATGTTTTTTTCTAATGTTTTCTTGTTGTAATTATCTGTTTGGTTTTAAGCTTATTCAAATCGATTTGTATAATATCTAAAGATAATTATTAGGAGCCCTGAAGAAGTAGTAATTTTAAAATTTAGTATAAAAATGGTTGCACGGCTAGTTAAAATCACAAGTTTTATAGAGATAATTGAGCCTGTACTTCCCTAATTAAATTTAAATTTAAATTACTATACGACGTGACATGATTGTAACCACATAGCCTAAAGTAATAACCATGAAAGATAATATTTTTTTAAAAATCATGTTCACGCGCAGATCAAAAATGCACGGAAAGTAACAAACTGCCAGATTATATTAGGCAAATTCAGTATTGTGCAACTAGTTTTAAAATAAATTTCTACGAATTTCTGAAACAAAAAACAAATCATTTTGTTATTTACAATGTTAAGAAGTTAAAGGTATTGGTTTTTCTATTTTTTTAATGAATCGGTGATTGCATAAAGGGGATAAGTCAAGAAAAACGCGAAAATGTGTTATGAGTGCTATGGCTCTATCTAGACCTATTCGCACACTTCCAGAGAAATGAGATAAGTCCGTTCATTCTCAACGCATATAGGCGTCAGGAACCAGTAGTGTACATACAGTCAAGACATCTAGCAATACATTGTAAAAAACCGAACAAATGATTCTGTGTAATGACTATCTATTTCTAATTAATATATTATTGTACTCTCTTATGTGTCATTATTGTGTGTTAGTTTTCAAGTGGACTTTTATTTCAAAATAATACAAATTAATTATCAACGTAGAGTCATTTCTGTAGAGCAGCAATGGTTAAATTACAAAAAAGCAATAATGTATATGGTGGAAGGAATTATAAGTATACAATATACATTTAATAAATGCAATTTAGTTTGTTTTCAAATGTTAAGTATTCAAAAATTGTAATTTCTTTAAATTTATTTTTAACAATTCATTGCAAAATAAATGGTGCAAATTATGTTGCACAAACTTTCTCGCATATACGTGTTAAAGGCTAGCACAGAAAAAAGTAAATTATAGAGACAATTAAATTGTTTATTTATTACATTTTCATAAAACTAATAAGTATCTAGAACGGAAAGCATCAGGTTCGATCTTCATGTTCAATGCTTCTATCGTGAAATAATAATAATAATAATAATAATAATAATAACAATAACAACAACAACAATAAAAATAACTTGGGGTTTGCATGGTTTCCTCAGTCTCAAAGGCAAAAAATGCAGGATACAATGAGATATTGCAAAAAAAAAAAAAAAAAAAAAAAAGGATAAGAACTGTTTCTATAAAAAAAAAGTTATTATTATGAACGCCCCACTGTTGGAAAAGAAAACAGTTTAATACTAATTGGGTAACTCAAAAGTAAGATCTTATGACTGATGAAAGATGGTCTTTCTGAAATGACTGATTCAAATCGCACATAAATTCATTTGCAAAATTCCAGAATTCCTAGTGAATATGCACTGAGATATCGTCTAGGCTAAGTTAATAAGAAAATGGGATTTTCATACCCCTTTATTTAAAATTGGAACGCCGTAGCGTAGTGGTTGAGGCGCTGCGCTACAAACCGGAAGGTCGCGGGTTCGATTCCCGATGAGGTCGTTGAGATTTTTCAATTGGCCTAATCCTTCTGGTGGCACTATGGTCCGGGGTCGACTCAGTCTCTAACAGAAGTGAGTACCAGAAGCAAACCTGGAGGTAAAGGCGGCCGTTGCGTAAGGCTGACATTCTTACCACCTTCACGTGACGAATGTCCAAAATCTGGGAGCTTCAACCTCCTGGAACCCTCTGGGCCTCCATGGCCTGTATAGGGATCACTTTATTTAAAATTATTTATAATCCTACTTAATTTGAAACACTTAACGAAAGCGTATTGGATGATGGTTATTATTCCCGAGTAGAGGGAATGAAAATAAGATAAAATGACGGCAGAATAAGCCGCAGGCGTCCCTTTCCACAGGTGGAACATGAATGCTGTTCAACGAGGGCAACCCCCATTGCTGCTGGCTCATTGAAAATGACAATATCAGAGAGGACGCCACCCATTGTTCTTCTAATTGCTCTAGCTGTTCTAGTAACGAGCTGCGACCATTATGCTATTGTTTGTGTTATACAGGACCAAGGCTTTTACCGGCATTATCATCCGATGGAAGCTTGCGCCAGGGGTTAAAACAGTAGCGAACTAAGCAATTCCAAATTTCTCATTCTGTTGTAGCCTCAACAGGGACCACGCTTAATCTTTATTTATTATACTTATTATTGGAATGATAATTTTTTGCATAATATGAACTAACATGAAACATGGCGGAGTTAAGGCCATAAGATCTTCTCTACCACTCAGCCAAGGGGAAATGCATGAAATACAATAACTATAAAACCTAATTATAATAGAGAAAACATTTGACCTAAAATGTCAAGAAATAGGAAACTAAATAATACATGAATTTAAAATAAAATAATACAATTTTGACTATATGCCTAAGTGTTTAAAAATGCTAAAATACTTACTTTTTAGCATCACTCTTAAGCAGCTAGTGTTCCTATATTCCAATTTGATTATAGTACGCTTGAACTGTGATATTATGTGGCATCTCCTGAGATAGCTAGGCAATGAGTTCCAGAAGCGAATAGCTGTTAATCTAAAGGAATGCGAATAATTAAGGGCCGTATTTTTTTGGTAAAATAAAATAGCTGATTTCGGTGCTAACTTCCATCTATTTCGTGGGTAGGCTATTTCGCGAAATAAAATATTTTATACAATTATCATCATGGGGATGCTACGGCATTCTACACGCTGTTTTCTTTTTTATAACCATATATGAGGTTATAATGTTCTTTAAAACCTATAGAATTCATATATAAACTCAGTTTGTCGCTAAAATATTATGCCTAATGAAAGAAAACTCTTGAACAAGTGAGCTTTCATATAAACTAAAATTTAATTTATACTCATAAAATTGTCAGCTACTGTGGAAAAAACGAAATCCGTTGAATCTGCAATCTAACATAGACATTCCAAACTCGACACAGAGCTAGCAGAAAAGGAGTGTGATCAATGAATAGCCTACAATCCTCCGTGATCACAAGTATCGATAACACGAAATAGCAGAAAAGGAAGCATTCTTTAATAAATGAAGGGAAAAATCGCAATAAAAATAATTTGATTTTGTATAAACTTTTTTAAAACATTTCTCAATTTGCCTAAGGAATGGGCCTATTTCGGGCTTATTTAGATATTTCGCACAATCGAACAAAATTCGCGATATTTCGTGGATTCAATTTGATTAGGCTAATATTGGTATTTTACCCATGTACAAAGCTAAGGAAAGCTGTTTGTAAAATTTCGAGCTTCAAGATGTTCAAGATCTTAGCGCTGTTACCAAAAAATATTGTCCTTGCGAAAAATGTGAAGTTCTGAACAGAGGCATGGATAATAAGGGATCAAGCTGAGAGTGTGTGCCCGAAACAGTGGAAATATCTTCGTTCGCGCAGGCGTACGCATTGGAGACGTTAGTGACGGAGTTATGTGCTCGTATTTACGCCTCTTATATATATATATATATAATAAATCTGTACCATAAATACATATAAATAGGACTTATAAAAATATAGAAGTTGCCTCAAGAGGGACCACATATAAATAAGACATAAAATATAGGAGCATATATTGTAGCTTCAATAGAGACCACAAATAGGCCTAATAAGC
This sequence comes from Ectobius pallidus, assembly GCA_964059195.1. NCBI lineage: Eukaryota > Metazoa > Arthropoda > Insecta > Blattodea > Ectobiidae > Ectobius > Ectobius pallidus. Next base: position 99,405,128 of record CAXKWD010000007.1, read on the forward strand.
CGTATGAAGATATAAGAGACGATTTAAGAGTCTCCCTATGATTGCGAGAAAAGTAGAATCAGCCGACTGATTAACGAATATCATATTACGCACGTTTTAAATGCCACGATGTTAAAAATTGAGGAGCGGAAAGCATTATCACATAATTGTTATCATACAATCTATTCCAACGTATAGTTTAATTTTAATTCAGCTGTATTTATACTCCTTTCATCTTCGAGGCCATATAAGGAGTTCGGTCTGTACAGTAGGCCGTGAAACTATTGATTGTCAATTATTTATTGTTAGTGTATTTTAGGGAGTAAATTTCAACTGATATTACTTCAAATGAATGTGAAATTGGATGAAATAGCCAGGATGATTCATGGTATGTTAATATCCAATTCGGCATTTGCATTTACGACTGAGGAAACCATGAAAAACCCATGTCAAATTGACCGGCCACAGGATTTGAACTCGGGACCTGACTCGGCCACCTTAGTTCATATAGACCTATAAGGAGTCAGTGTCAACTTTTACGCATGAATTCAATGGAGCTGATACAAGTTTGGACCGCCGGCGTGGTCTTGTGGTTAGCGTCGCTGACTACAGATCCGTCGACCCGGGTTCGATCCCAGATAACCTCGGATTTTTCTGAAGTAGGGAGGTCTGGTAGGGATGCACTCAGCCTCGTGATTCAAATTGATAGAGAAGTAGCGGCTCCGGTAATGGAAACCACCATTAACGTCAGTGGGTGTCGGCAAGCTCACCACATGCCCCCAATCCTGCCATCTGCCTATGGTAGATGACGCAGCGGTCGGGTGGTAGGCCTTGTCCCTTCAGGGATGTAGCGCCACATAGTTTTTTATGCTGTTTGATTCTATTGCAACGCTTCTCTAGAATCGGACCACTGCCTTCGTTTAACGTACACATGATATGCTAAAGGGTTTACCAAGAAGGCGTTAAAATATCAGGCGCGCATTATTTATATTTTCCAAGCAAACAAATGCAACAGTACAGAGTACGGTGGGCGAGATGTAGTCTTGGAGTCACCAGTATGTTTCCTTTACAATACGTATTTTTTTAGTTTATTTTCCATATCACGAATGTTTGTTCTTACTATAATGTATTTCTACAATTTTGAATTTCCCTCCACTACTGGTGTCAACGCTAGGAGGCAGTGAGCTCCCAAGTCCTCCTAGCATTGAAGCTGAATATTCCCAGATGCTTGGGTAGTCTGTTCCACTAAAATTAGCTAAGGATCCACTAAGGATGGCAAGCAGCTGTTTTCTCGCTTATCCCACGTCCGCTAGGTGACGAGAACAGACTACCCACGAAGCCGTCCCTCTTGTTCAGCAGCTCACACTGTCAGCTCGGAGAAAGAGGTGGGCACGTTAGATCTTCCACCGTCTGATGGTCTGACGCCGCCAAATTCGAATGTGTTAAATTCAGAAAAACACGGATTCCACAACCCCGATTAAGAATTCTGTCGCACTGGGAACACTAAGCGACTTCCTCTACCTCGATAATTAAAAATACTATTTTCTCGTCTCTTATTCCATTTCCGGGGAACTCTCACGCGGTTTTCCCTGCCCTAATTATTATTATTATTATTATTATTATTATTATTATTATTATTATTATCATCATCATTATTATTATCATTATTATTGTTATTATTATTATTTTTACTGCCTCTGCCCGTACCATAGAGGAAAAATGCTATTTTTGGAAACATGTCTGTGTGTCAGTGTGTCTGTGAAAAGTCTGTGAACAAGCTAGCTCCAAAACGGAAAATCGTATGAAATCAAAATTTCGTATTTGGGTAAGGTACCTTCTGAAGATGTGAGCCGAAGATTGGCGATAAGTTTCCCTTATTTTTAAGGGGACTTTACATGAAGAAATTTTCGTTTTTCGCTATTTTCTCAAAAACGGCTCTAACGATTTTCTTTAAAATTTGCACATGTGTTCCTTTTACTGAGAGCTAAAACTTATATTTGAAACTTTTTTTCGACAAAATTCTCTGAAGGGTAGTTACAAGCCACCCACTGTTCACCCACTATTTGTAGAAAGTTTGTCTTGCGTGATGAAGAACTGAATATGCGCTCTTTCATGACCTTTTATTCTATAAGAATGTGAAGTGATAAAAATGTATTGTTGGCCATGCATAGAGTAAAGAAGTATCTGAAGGAAATATTCGATAAATTTCGGAAATTATTCTTTACGGCGGAAAGTTCAATAAACGTCTGCAGTCACTTGTTCTTTTTTTAAGTTTGTTATATAGCCTGTGCTTTTAGTCGCATCGTTGTAAGAAGAGGTATTTATAGGATAATTAGCGTAAAATTGTGTCTTGCGATTCTGTACAAGGATATGTGAATTATTTGGGCAGAGGAAGTTATGTGACTTTCACATCAGATTTTTTTGTGCTATTTTCTCTCGTCACACAACTCACACAACGTTCGACGAGACGAGAGAAATAAGCAAAAAATAATTAGGGTAGAGAAAATCGCGTGAGAATTCCCAGAGATGGATTAAGAGACGTGCAGTTTAGATAGGCCTACTAATAATTTTAAAAAATATTTTAAGTTTGCTGTATGAAATGGTATTTGCAGCACACCCTCGTTTTGAGCCACGAGCCGCTATTGGGTGAATTCCATTATTAACATAAGCATGTGGCATTTTTTTTCTCTTCACCTAATTTTCCGGCCACGAGCCGCCACTGCTATCACACAGGCGGGACTTGAACCCACAGTCTCCTTCACCGCGGCTCCAAAGCAGCATGCCTTAGCTACCACGGCTAAGGAAACCGCCAGTTACACTTCAAACCCCGTATGGGTTCTTTAAAGTTATTTTAAATACCAAATAAACCCCATCATTTTTTGCAATTTACAAATTAACAACGTCTCCGATACTAACGCCCTTGTGAAGAATTGGCAAATCTGCTAAATTCGTTGTAGATTTAAATGAACCTGAGAAACTCAACCATGATTCTTCTTTCACTGCTGGAAGTGTATGAGTCCTGTTTTAGTAGCCTATTTCGGGATTTCTTGGATCTAGAGAAAGAAAATGAACATCTCTACTATCATAAATTTGCATAAATTGTAACTGTTTGTTCTAAATGCAATACTTTCTTTTTCGTCAATGGCAGCTACAAATTTAAAACAAGCACCTCTCGATACAGAAGAATAACCTTCACCTGTCGATTCATTCTCATCTCTAACCAACGCTCTTGAGTTTCCCCTTTCACGTTACTACAAGCTACAAGCAACTCTTCATCCCTAACCTCTCATTGTTATTATGGACGTTGGCGTCGCTCCAAAATCAGCTCCACTATACCCTGACCTAGCCTCCTATCACAACCTCTTTCCTCGGCTTTAAATCGCACTCTTGTGCTTTTCAATATTTACACTCTGTCCTAACTAAAAGCAAACTCAAGTTGCCTTTTCTTTGGTTTTGCCACATCTATGTTTATTTGTACAGAAAGATTATTAGATTTTTTCAAAAAATCTTTTCAACTTAGAAATAATACATACAAGAGAAGTACAAGATTGAACCGTTTTACTTTTATCAATAGGGGATAAATCTAAAGGCAATAAAGAATATTATGAGAATCATTCTTCATAAAATTATCGTTTACCTTCATATGCTTTTAAATAAAGAATATAATGAATTATTCTTCATAAAACGATCCTCTACCTTCATAACCTGAAAGTATAATATTAAACAATAATACTTCTCTAAAAGCTATTTTTATTGATCTTTACTAAAAAATACCTGTTCTTTCTAGCTTTAAGGTTAATTCCTGGCTAGGGAAGGGAATGGTTTTAAAGCAGTTACCAGGCTTAAAAACAGTATGAAAATAAAGTGTAGTTCCCTGTATTGTTCACACCAAATTTTCCGAATCACGGCACTCTGATATGCAGGGATAACGTTAAATTGTAACTGTGGTTGTGTATATTAGATTCCACTTTCTGGGTGAATAATCAGAACTTTTCACCTCATCTTGAATACCAGACTGATGTTCATTCTACATATTTCTACAAGTCACACATTTTCAAGATGGAAATTTGTTAAAACAACCATTTATATTTTGATAAATTTCCTATACTTTTTTTTTACGAAAGATACTGCAGAAACCCTTTAAGTGTAATTCTAATAACTCACCTTATAACATGTTCAGGTCGATCCTGCCAAAAGTTACTTCAATAAAAAAAAGATTAACATGTACTGTCACGTATTTAAAGTCTTCAAATGTGACATGTGAGCGGGACCTGGGGAGGAAGTAAATTCGGGGCCTGTAATGTAAGTGAGAATTTTATGTCCAGCATGAATAAATTAATTTGCGTCAACTTTGACTTTTTCATACCAACGATACTGAGATCCTACCGGATATAAAAAAAGACAAGGGGACAGGATCTTTGGTCATATTTCAAAACCAATGCGTATGGACCAAATATTTAACTTCTATGCGTGAGTTGCTTAAGTGTGAAAGTGCAATTTTATTCTGTTATAGGCCTACTTATGTATAGACTGTGTTACAGGAAGAAATAAAATAAATAAAATTATAAATAAAATAATAATACTGTAACACAATCTACTTCAAAATTTGAAGACTGTCCAATGTAATACAGTACGTACCGGTATCTGGTGTGTACAATAAACCTATCGCGTCCTCTCAAATGGTGTCAAATCCACTCTAGTTAGAACAGAATATAAGGTTCATATAGACTATATTCGTAGTTCGCTATTACATTTCTTGATAAAAAGAAAACAGATAATTTGAATAGTAAGTTAACTAAAATGAGCAGTTTCACTAGAAGGCCTATAAAGTATTTAATTACGTAAAATATTTCTAACAAATTGATTAAATATAGGCTACTTTCGGTCCTATAATTCCCTATTTCTCTATTGCAAAATTCAGTCAGCGTTTCTAAGAAAAAAGATAAATTTGGTAGTTGTTACAGATTTAAAAGAAATTACATTCAAGCGTCAACACTTATCTAACAAATTTAAACTAAATTAGATCCTAGTTTTATTTGTCAAGAGAACTAAAACATTTCTTTATAATGCCTTGAAGATATGGAGGGAAAGAACATAAATTGATATGTCAGAAACAGGAGTAAGATTTGGAAACCACTCCCGCCGACTGCAAATTGAACATTGCTCTTGTTGATGATGGTACACCGACACTCCACCTTTCCCTCATGTACTACAACGATATTCCATTATACATTATTCATTTGATAGAACATCTAACATCTTCTCAAGCCCTCCATTCTTCCCATTTTGTTTACTGGCTCCTTCCCAGAGAGTTTCCATCATTCCTTTAGTCTAGAGCACTGCTATACGGGGCATAGTTTAAAACGCCTTCACTTTGTAACTTGTAAAGCATTATTTTTATGAGATTGGTATGAAATGTACTAAATATTTAGGCTACTCTATACGTAGATAGTGCTATGTCAAACTATTTAGCCCGTATCTATTTTATTTTATAGTTTAATGGAACGGTCCATAATTGTTTACAAGTCTAGATACGAGACATGTCGCACAGTCAATACCTCACAAGAGTTATGTTAACATTACAATAAGACCTACCTGTAAAATTTACTTAAAGTGGTATAAAATTATTTTTCGCATATTAATCAACACCAGTGCTGGGCTAATCAAAGAATAAGACAAATTTTAGCTTAGGTGCATTTGAATATCCTTAATGTGAATTTTGAGGGTCCTGCGCAATAAATTATTGAAAATCTCTTTATGTTGCAAAACAATATTATTTTCTTAGTAGATATTTAAAAATACAATTCCAGCCATTTCCAGAGTATTTTCGAAAGGGAATTCGCGTAGACTATCTCCCAGGTTATTAATCTAATTACACAAAGAGCTAAAACTTTTATTTGAAAAAATGTCCACAATAAATAATATGAAGAATAACTAGTTAGGCTCCAAAGTCACTCACTTTGCCCACAAACTTTGAATAAGACTGTGACTACTATTGCAATACAACCCTGGCACTATACAATAATGTATCAACGACAGAAGAAGTTTAATAATTGTTTTAACAATATGTTTACAACATTGTGAATTACTTCGATTGATAAACTGATTTAAAAGACGAAGGAACTGGCAACTTAAGAAGCCTACAGAATATAGAAAGTACTATTTTAAGTTGCAACTATTACTTGCCTCTATACTAGAGGCCCGAACAATATTTCCATTTGTTGCTTTCTCACTATTTGCTGGTGCTGGGCACATAATGTAGTAGAGGGCTATTCCTTCTCTTTTTATACAAGTGCAGAATTAACATGCACTAAGAGGCTTTAGTTCTTGAATTATTTAATCCGGAGTATTATCTGTCTTTTCCAGATCCATTTTTTAGTTTGTAAATGAAAACGATTCCCACAGAAAGGAAACAGTGAGAACAGTGATATCCAGATTTCTTTTCTGTAAATTACTACTTAATAAAATTTATTTCTCAAATATAGGCCTAATTAGAGCGCTAACTTCACTAGGGCCATATTTCCTAAGAACATTATTCTATTACAAATAACTATTTTGGATGTGAATGTGCCATACTAGTTTTATAGACTTCCAGCTACTTTTCGACAAGAAAGGTTTAAGACTTTTCTTGTCCATGTCATATCCAGCTTCTATGTGTTTCTTTTGTTATATAGATTAATTTACTAATATAACAATATCCTAAAATGATTCAGTCTACGGCGGTCTGTGCAAAATACAGAAATTTATCTGGGGCTTTCATTGCTTCAGTACAAGTCTACTATCTTCCTTGGTCAAAGAAAGCTGTATACTTCTTTATGTTAGATGCCAGTGTTAGATTAAAACTCGCTTTCACGAACCATTTCCTCCAGACCATAGCAATACTCTTTATCTAACTAAGTGCTGGAATGGCAGAAATGCCGTTGGAAAACTACTGAGAGCGCAAACCTTCAATTATTGTAAAAGAAAGAAATTGTAAGTAGTAGCAGAATGTTTCTGGTTGAAAAATTGTCTAACCTTCTGCTGACGAGGGTAAAGCATCGTCTGAAATTAACCACCGGGCAGACGTGTAATTTAGATAAGCGACATGGTCAACTGCCTGCTTAGAGATAATCACATTTATGTCGCTTGCACCTTTTAAGACAGAAATTTTATACACACACGGAACACATAAAAGACCCTAAATAGGAATGGTAATTTACTCTGTTTTTATTCCACCTTAAAGTGACTACATAGGTCTATCGTTAGTGCGCAGTCAGTTGGCTCACATATCAACCTCGTGCAAAACAGGCCATAATAGAATATTTGTAAGTATAGGCCTAATATCACCAATAAAACAGATTACGTCAGATTATAAAATACTTACTGAATTAAATATAACAACATTGCTAGAGAAATTTTCGAGAAAATTGTGAGAAACTTAATTCTTTTCCTGCATAGTGATATTAAGAATAACAAAAAGTCGTCAAGATTTTTGTGTCACATCATTGAAAGAGGCTTAACTAAGATATAAAATTTCGTTCTCTCCCAACTATGCTGTTCAAAGCTAGATAACCACAAAAAAACAAGTTTCTGACAATGTTGTTTTTGGACTCAAGGGACCCCAAAACAGATCTCGAAAACTTGATATTGAGTTTTAGAGTCACAATAATTTCTCCCCAATCGTACGGATTCAGAATCTAAATTTCGTATTTACTCGGTATTCTTGCTTTATTAAGGGATGGCAGAAGCGATTATTTTTCAAATTTGGTAAAAAAAAATGTTATTTTCTATTCTAGTGTAAAAAATTAAACAATAGCATATTCTAAAGCAGTGGTTCCCAACCCACAGAAGTCTGCGGACCACTAAAACTGAAATTTAATCATTTACGGACCACCCCCACCCCCACTATATCCTTTACAAGTTGTAACCCTTCCTCAGCGCCTTCCTCATAACCAAAATTCAAAGATGATTAAGATTTTTATTATTACTATTAATTAGTGTATAGCACAACTTAATTAAAATCATTTAATAAATAAAAATAACTTTTTTATAATGTAGGCCTATAGCAACTGCTGATTGATACTGGGGTAAAACTCAAACACTAAAAACAATTTTGGGGGTGGATATGGATGGAGGGTTAAAGGTAAAAATGAAAGGGGCAGTTTCCCCAGGGTGCAATGTACCTTTAATCGGGTCTGGCAATGAGAATCATTACAAGAAGCAAAAAAAGAAAAGTCCCTGACCTATAAATTGTTCATGTTGACTGGCAAGTGGCGTTGTGGAGAATTAATACACAGCTCTTTATCCAGCTAAAATTAGAAAGTCAAGAGCTGCAGGCTAGCTTTATCGTATCTCGATCTTCATCTGGCTTCTTGTTTAAAACTAACTGAGCTAAGCAGACTACTGTAGAAACATTTTACGTAAGTGAATTGCTGTTCTGGGCTACTAAGTTAAAAACAAGAAACAAACTAAAGCAGGTCTACATATACCCGGACGGACAGAGAATGAAATCATGCAATGACAAATATTGCAGTGATTTCACCGATACACCAAGTATATTTTTAACTATAACATCACTGTAAATTGAACATGTTCAATGTACTAACTTGGCAAGTATCTTCCATAACTTCTATTAGGAGTAAACGTTGCTGATTTCTCAGAAGACATTAATTTTAGGTTATTAATTTTTATATGTTTATACTATAACTTATTATGTCATCTCTAAAAATATTGGAATCTTGCCAAAGAGCTAATATTAGAAGATATGTTGTTTTGACATGGATGATACGTTCTTTGCTTTTTCAAATGATATCAATTTTAGGGCACATGTTTGTAGGACTTACTTTCTTTCTCTTGTTTTAATGCATACTATCTACTTTCTAAATTTTCGAACATTTTTCCCGAGCATTCTATATATATATATATATATATATATATAATATAATATATACAGAATATTATATATATATATATAATATTCTGTGCTAACACCATCCAGCCATCCATCGCAAATCCTACTTCCCTTAAATAAATTTTAACATTCTCCTCCCACCTCATCAGTCAATATTCGGGTCTCCCAGTCAATATTTTTAAGATAAGTGTTTCCTCCCCCATGCACGCAATATGCCCAGCCCATTTCATCCTCCTTGATTTAATTAACCTTAATACATTTAGTGAAGAGTACAGGTTATGAAGCTTGGTCATTATGCAGTTCTCTCCAGTCCCCGTTTTCATCTCTTTTAAGTACGAATATTTTTCTAAGCATTCTGTTTTCAAATACTCTCAGATTATGTTCTTCCCGAAGAATAAGAGACTATGTCTCACACCCATATAATACAACCGGCAGGATAATAAATAGTCTTATAAATTTCTATTTTTAGATTTCTATACAGAATACGAGAAGATAAAAGTTTCTGAAGGGCATAATAACAAGCATTTCCTTATTTCAATTGACACTTAATTTCTGCATTAATTTTGTTTGTATCTGTAATATTATTACTCCCAGATATTTGAATTTCTTCTTGTTCAAATGCTTTATCTGCTATTCTAATATTATATATGCCAAACTAAATAAATGTATATGCATGTACACAACAATGTTCGGTAAACTTAACTACAGCAAAAACAAAAACAAAATCTCATTTCTGTAAAATGCAATTTATATGCAGTTTTGTGGTATTTTGGACTTTATCAAAGGAGTGGTGCAATTTTTACACTGTACGTATACGCAGGATATATGATGTGCAATAACGAAGTTTTAAATGTATAAAAACATGTTAGCCACGTTTGAGCCGATACAGGGAAAAATCATTTCTATCTTCTTTTCATCTATGTGACATTATCTGTGGTGTTTGTCGATTGTAAAACCCGGCGTTACGCGTCAGTGGCGATTTGTAATCTCGAAACAGATAGAGAGGATCATAAGCATGTTTCCGTATGACAGGGGAATGGGTATTGTATCGCATATTGAGTTTTCTACATTTCAGTGTTCAAACGCATCCGTTTTAACCTCTCTTTTGCTTCCAACTTTGTAATGACATAGTGTAGCCTACAATGTCTCTCTGGCAGCGGTGTTATGTTTTGGGAATCACAGAATAACGCATCAGTAGAAAAATGTTATCTGACCTGTAAAGACAATGCTATATTCTCGAACTAAATGCATATATTTGTCAGTAAGCAAATTAAAGCTCATAAGAAAAAATAAAAAAAGAAGACATAAAGTCCCATATAATCATAGCTTCATGAGTATGCCAGATGTAAATTGTGAAATGGGAATCTTAAATTTGAATAATCATCTGTTAAAAGAACATGACTACTTGAGTAAAAATTAGATAATCAACATAATCAACGACGCTTCCAAATAAATAGCATATATACATCCATCTTCTATTGGTAAATTATGAACTTTATAAATAGGTTTCAGCAATAATCATCAGGACACTGGTATAATGGAGAACCCAATTTTACAATTCTTCCTGAGCAAAGTTAAACAGAAGATAAACGGTGTATACTTAGATATACTCTCTACTACACCATTGAGCATAATAGAAGAAAGTATATGGGTTAGAAATTTGCGAAATGCATGAGAGAGATCGAGGACGACTTTCGGTCTTTGAAATGGATTTTTGGAGTTGAGGCTCAGGCCTATCCCGATTAGACCATGTAAAAAAATGTTCTTTTGAAAACAAAACTCTTATGTTACGGCCACCTTAATAGAATGGGAAAGATGAGAAATTAAGTTGGATTTTGGAATAGATTTTTAAATTTATTTATTAACTTATTGAGTGCCAGAAAGGTATCTTCTAAGATCGAATGATGGACAGGAAAAATGTCCGTCTATCGTGCTGTCCGTTGTTCGTGTGTCTGTACGCGCGACAACTCGAATACGCTTTATCGGATTTTCATGAAACTTAGTATACGCACTTATAACGTCCATAGGACGAACGCTATTGATCTTGGACCAAATTGGTTGACTGGTACAGGAGTAACGCCCAACTAACGGTTTAAAAATAGCAAATCATTACTATACTACAAAGCCGCGTGGTTAATAATAATAATACAATAATAATAATACACTAATAATAATAATAATAATACACTAATAATAATCATGTTTATTAGCCAATGTTCATCCAATGACATAACTGTTTGCCCACTTCCAAATTAACCAGAAATTTGAACTTTATCATAGCATATAACTGATGGAAATATTCCAAAACGATCCTACCTTTATCTTTTACTCCGAAAACATTCAAAATGGCGGGCGCATTCTTAAGGCTTGTGTAGGCCTTCTTGGAGGCTTATAATAGCTAAAAGGTAAGTCGTATCGAAAAACCTATTGCTCAGCAATAACGGATTTTGAGAGATCTACAAGTTTGGTCCATTGACTTTTATCTGCATCAGTTATACCTTAGACTGAGTTAGATTTTTTATTTTAAGTAAATGTTGTATATTTTCCTCGCATTACGCAATTTTTTGACACATTTAACGGACAGACAGAATCGTAAAATTGGGCAGGAATATTGACACAATCAACTGCCATAAGCGTGCAAAATTTGTTGTTTCTAGCTTCCATATAAGTATGGAAAAATTGACTGGATAGCCGTGACGTTATTTACATCTACGACAGCCTAACCACCCACTTATTAAAATTGATGTTTCCTCACTTCCAGATTAGCTAGAAACTTTGAATTTGGCAAACTTATAGCATTCAGTCTATACCCGTTAGGAAAATTACAAAAACTTCAAAACTTTAATTTTTACCCTCTAAATAAACTTTGAAAAGTTTTGACTGCTTATTTGTACGGCTTCAGATGTTTTGACAAAAATAAAGGAGGAATTTGTTGTAAATTCGTTCTGTTAACGTTCTAGTTATCCCATTCATTCCTTCACATATGCTTATCAAGCTTTCTCAAGAAACCGTGGTCTAAAATGTAATAGTTTAATAAATATTGCCTATTAACTCCATCCTGGCACTTTGTCATATCAGTTTACCTGATTTTATTTAATTGTATATTTCATGCTTTCATATTAACCCTTTCCTCTATATTTATTATGGACCCCAACATGTAGTAATACATTATGTAAACTGACTTTATTTGACTGCGATATTTACAATAATATCCTACATTTCAAACAAACAAGTGGAACCAAAAAATATATGTTCAAAAATGTAAAAAAAGAAATATTTTAGTTCATTAAACGTAACAAAAATCGTTACATCTTTTCATCTATGAGTGCATATTAAATTACTGTTAGATTTTTTTAATAAGGGCCGGAGTCAACAAGATGTGCAATGACCATCAAAAACTGACAGACCGAGAGTGTTAAGACCATTTTGTGACGACAACTATGATGAAATTATTAGGGAATATTTTGAAGCAGAATGACTGTATGTCTCATTTGTAAGAGAAAAAGTTGTGAGTTAAGCTATTGCATTTTTTAAGACAATAAAATATCACGGTGTAATGTAATTAATATATACAGCAGTTGGAAGTGTTGTGAGGTAAAACTTTTCTGTAGGCCTATTTAGCTTTAACGAATATCAACATATCTTCGAAATCGAGCATTTTATTCTATTTGTGGTGCAGTGACTCAAGTAGCCTATACGTTCTGAAAAAAAAAAACACAAATGAGAATAATACTTCGTTAGTTCGTTAGAAGTCAGTTTGCTTGCATAATCATTAACCTTCATATCTTATAAGTTTTTCAGTGTTAAAAGCCCCTTAACTCAGCGTGGTCATTTATACCAATAACATGTCCATATTAATTTATCAGAATGATCATGGCCATGGTTAAGGGTTAAGTTTGTTGTGGTAAAATAATCTCACCGAGCGAGATGGCCGAGTTGGTAACGTATTGGACTTGCATTTGGGAAGTCCCAGTTTCAAATACCGAGACCAGTAATTTGACAATTCTTTTTCATGATTTCCCCAGTCGTAAAGGCAAATGCCGAATTGGATATTTACTTACCATGACTCATCCTCACTTTATCCTGTATCATATTCATTGAATTTAATATCAAATGGAATTTACTGACGCCATAATAGTTGACTAGTTACATGGCATACTATTCTACCCGTATATCCCACTTAAGAACGATCCTGTTCAAAACAAAGAGGCGTGGCTGTCATAGTCCGCACGTGAGAACACATGACATCACCGTGATATTGGTAGTTTCTTTATTCTCAGTACAACTCACCGCAGGGTCGTCGTGAACAATGAATCCTTTGTTTTGTTTGCTAATTGATATACTATAATGATGACGATGCCAGTGAGAGTTTGTTATTTCACGTGTAAATGTTAATATTATTGTTGCATGAACTTACGAACACTAGCAAGCCACACCCTGGTAATGGCGCATGCTAATGATATTAATCAATCACGTTTTGTCACATGATGCGAATTTTCCGCGAACTCTCTGTGAGTTCTCCTCCCCTTTGTTTTGAACAGGATCAAACTTGAGTGGGATCAATTATAATATAGACACAGAACTCGAACTCCTGATGTGGTCCCGATGCTCAAAGGAGTATAAATAAAGCTGGGTTTAAAAACTTACCATTTTTCTACTCAAGGACTTTTAATATATTTATCTAAGAATTTAACGAACATTTACTAGCTAATTTTACAGGTCTCTACACATTGGGTACTGAAGTCGAATATTTGATGCTGCCAATGAAACAATATTGTTCAAATTAACATTTTTCAAAGCTCTTCTCTATAATCCCAAGTGACGTAACTCGCCATAATACACTGCCATGTTTACTCGCGGCCATTAAACAATTTGCATGAATAATTTCGTTAGACACATATGCAGTTATCAATTCAAACCAGACAGTTCGCCAATGGAAAAGTAATATTTGCGTAACTATCATAACTCTCCGTAAGTTGTGTCACAAAACTGTCAACATTGAAACCATTGGAACCCACCATGCGCAGCGGTGACCTCTGTACAAAATAGATAGACAGGGCTTTATTCCTTCGGGATGAGATGCTATTCAACTCTCGTGCACTATGGCATTCATCCCTTGTCATCCGTAGTAGAGTGATGGATTACCCTGCAGCCTGCACATTAATAATAATTCCCTCAAAATGTGGAATATTTTCTGATAGTTGTTTATCCAAGATCTAGGGCAAAGGGGTATTATTACAATTTTATTATTAGTTTTATTAACTTTATTATTATTATTATTGTCATTATTATTGTCATTATTATTATCATTATTATTATTATGGTTAGGCCTATATGAAAGTTTACTTAGCAAAATCTAAATAATATTGCTCAAAGCTGTATCACGTAAAAGAAAAGCATCGTGGTGTGAATATACAATATAGTGTATTGTGTATTTGTGATGGCACACAAATTAACGGTTACATCGCAAATGATACAACATTGTTAAATTAGCTAAGTTGCTACCGTAATAATTAAACCATATTATCTATATTAATAAAAATAAATTTACAAAAGGGTTGTTGCCGCATCACTTGAGAACGGCTGGACCGATTTGACTGAATTTTGTTTTGTTGTGTTCGTAATTGTCAGGAAAAGGTTTGTATGAAAGAAAATCTTTGGAAAATCCACGGGAAAAGTCGGAAAAGTGAAATGAGGCACAGTTAGAGAATTCTGCTGTCAATTGTTTATATAACAAAATAAAAGTGTGACAAAAGAAGTGACATAGGTTGAGAGTTTTGTTTACATAAAAAAAGAAGTGCGAGTCTTGCAACCTAGCCATTAAAATGTGTAAAAAGAAACAGAAGTGCGACATTATGAATATTGTGTTAACAGTGGTGTGTTAAAAAGATTATTTTGGTGTCTTGGAAAAATGCCGCCAATAAGACGTCTTAATGTCGGTCGGCGTACGCGCAAAGCAAGAGAAATGCATGATAGTCGAGTCAATGAGACTGATGAAGAACATAGACAGCGTTTGGAGGCAAAACGAATAAGAATTTCTCAAGCGCGATCAATTATGACTCCGGAACAACGGATACAGTGGAGTTCGACTCGCTCAGTTGGAGATAACGTAGACAATAATTTGGAACGTATACAAAACAGACGGCCAAATGTAACAATTCGACATGAACGTTTGGCGTTCAGATACGATCCATCAATCGATTACGCCGCGGATGTAACTGTGGATTTCGGAACCATGAGCACCGTTTGCACTGCCTTCTAGACTAGACTGTATTACTCGTGTAATTCTCGAGACGGCGGTGACAGTTTGTCAACATTGCAATGCTTTGAGGTTTCGACATGAACCGCCAGGATTATGTTGTGCAAGCGGGAAGGTCAAATTACCACAATTGACACTGCCACCAGAGCCACTAGCATCATTGCTTTCTGGCCAAGTACCTCAATCGAAGCATTTTTGCAGAATATACAAAAATACAACAGTTGCTTCCAAATGACATCCTTTGGAGCAAATATAACTGAAGAACAAGGCTTTAGCCCAACTTTTAAGGTAAATTCATTTTCGACTGCAACACACATCACATCTTCTATTATATAAAAATGAATGTATGTGTGTGTGTCTGTCCTTTATGCATTACTACACCATTCATCCGATCGCCATGAAACTTTGGGAAGTTGTTGAGTGCATTCCCGGGAAAGTTTCTGGCATACTACATTTTTAATTTTATCCTTCGTTTGCGAGTTATGAGTGAAAACGGGAATGAGACGTGCATTTCTTGCGCTTTTGAAGCATCATTTTTTAGTAATACATTTCAGTTGTCAAATCAATTGCAGAAGGCTTTGTCTATTTTTGTCATACCTTGGAAATAATATCATCGCGATCGCTATGGAAGGCAATGGATATCTCATGTTATTGTAAACATTTATTTAGTTTACAGAAAATTCCGGGGAAGTTGCTTAGTTCGGAGTCCTGGCTACAACATTTTTATATGTAATCAATTAAAATCTCTTATGTAGGGTCGTTAAATCTGCCTGAAATGTAACGGAATTATAAGTCTGGACAAATGAATATAGAAATCACGGCCTCAGTAGGCTTATTCCATTCATCTCTTCTCTATATATATAAAAGGCTTTGTCCTGACTGACAGGAATCAACGTACAGCCTAAACTATAACAGGTAGAGACTTGGAATTTTGACAGTACCTTCGTTTCATAATGTAGGTGCTCACTAAGAAAGGATTTTGAAAAATTCTGATTTTAAATGCCAAAAATCAAATGTTTTTGAGAATACTTAATCCCTTCTTAGACAGAATTATCGAATCCGAATCACATTTGACATTAAAACATATTGTTGCCAGTGGGATTCAGATGGGTTTGGAATTAAATTAAATGGAAGTTTGACAATTACAGTTGGCTTTGTCTATTTTTGTCATACCTTGGAAATGAAACTTTCCCGATCGCTTGAATGTTGTAAGCCCTAAATATGGTAAAACATTGTATTATTTGGACGAAACTCACTATACAGGGGTTTTCTGGGCCAAGGACCTCGAATCTGAGGTCGCTTTTACCAGGCGACTCTATCTAATCGTGGTATGTAGTCCACGTGATTTAGGTGTTAATAAATATAATGATTTGTGCTCTTAATTTTTTATTTTTGAAATAATTATCGCGGGCGAAGCCGCGGGCACATGCTAGTCATCTATATAAATAAAAATCATCTATATAAATAAAAACTAATGTACTTTGTCTGTCCGTCTGTCTGTCTGTCAAATACATTTACGCACTTTTTTTTTATCGTGAGTTTAATCGATTTCAATGTTCATTATCTTTCGAATACTGAACTTTTCCATTTATTTTCTAATCGTGAAATTCACTTCAAAGCCGGATTTATAGCTGTTTCATTAATTAGGCCTATCAATAGTTTAGTTTACACCTATGAATGTATCGCGTGCAAAGTGCTAATAAATAAAATATTTTAATTATTTTGCTCTTAATAAAATTGTTAATATTTCGATTAATTATCGTGGGCGAAGCCGTGAGGATCTGCTATAAGCTGTAATAAGCTATAGCCTATCTAGCGTTTTCTGAGGGAATAGATTGTGTGTGATAAGTCGTTCTTCCACATTTCAAATTCTAAATACCTATATAAAGACCTTAAAGACCTAGAGTTTGAAAATCGAAAGTCCTTCATAAGTTATTTTCGCATTTACAAAATACAAAACCCGAGCGACGCCGGGCCTTTTAAGCTAGTATTATATAATTATGGTATGATACTATGAATGAAACATTATTTTATAGACGTGCACTTTTTCAAATGTTGTGAATAATAATAATAATAATAATAATAATAATAATAATATATTTATGCAAAAAAAAGTGGACATCCCATGTCCAAAATGCAATATTATTTTCCAAGAATCCATATAAAAGACAGCAGTGAAACGTTTTGCCGAAGTAGCCAGAAGTATGATAAATATGACAGAAAAATCAACATTTTGGACTTGTCTGGTTACTGCAATCAATCCTTCTTATTATCGTCCCACATATGTTGCCACAAGGTAACTTATGTGGAACTAGCTTAAAAGGCCCGGCGTCGCCCGGGTTTTGTATTTTGTAATTCCAAATTAACTTATGAAGGACTTTCGATTTTCAAATTCTAGGGCTTTATGTAGGTATTTAGAATTTGAAATGAAGAAGAACGACTTATCACACTCAAACTATTCCCTCATAAAACGCTTGATATAGCTTTTTATGGCTCATAGAGGATGTAGAATTTTGCATCCCATCGCTTCTACACACCAAGCCTGGTAGGAGTTGAAATAAGAAGAAACAGAAATTCCGGTAACATAAAATTGTATTGTCTTTGCGGAACATTTTTATTTATCACTCTCGTGTTACCACACAACCGTTTTGGGGATAAAATTAAAAAGAAATTCAATATCACTTTCATACTTCCCTCCCCAAAAACCTGGGATATAATAATATACATATTACCATACCTCGTATGGTATTCTCTATGTCCAGGGCAGAGAAAGTTATGTGACTGCATCACATTGTGCATTATTTTTGTGGATTTCATTCTTCAATATTTATTTTCAGCAATGAATTATATCGATAGCTTCTCTAATTTGTCAAAGTCCCGTATCATTTATTTCCAAACCTACCTGTGACCACTGTCAACAATACATTGTTGCCATGTGAAATGTACAGGGAATGAGATTTGGATTTGATAATTCTGTGTAAAAAGGTATTAAGTATCCTCGAAAACTATTATTTTTGGAATTAAAATCAATTTTTTTTTTTTCAAAATCCTTTCTTAGTGTGCACTTAAATTATGAAAACGAAGGTACTGTCAGAATTCCAAGTTTCTATCTATTATAGTTTAGGCTCTACGTTGATTCTCAGTCAATCAGTCAGTCAGTCATTAAGTCAGGACAAAGCCTCTTATATATATTGAGATTATGCAAAGCTATTGAAATGATATCATTAGCAATATTATTATTGTTACCAATATATTAAATGTCATATTCTCTTAAGCATGAGTAATAACTAATGAGCTTTACTGAGGCTAGAAAATGAGTTCTTGTTTTATTATTTTTTTCTCCATAAAAAGCATTTTGTATCACTTTGAAAACTCAGCATGTTCGTGTACATTATGCCGCTTTTGTTATTTCATTGAAGTGTCGGAACATGTATTTCCCACAATTTTTATTTTATTTTGATAACAAAAGACAGCAGACCCTCGTGACAGGATATTGTACTAAACGAAATGCGAGAGGCAGCTCACACCCTCCCTTTTGTCCTGAGGGTGAGTGGTTTTTCTCTAAAAAGCTGGCAAACTACCAATTGCTAATGGACCTCGCACTTGCATCATCTTTCGAATCATCTGCAGTTCTTAATGGTTGATGTACTTCCTTTTCTTCTTCTGCAGCGCACATTGTAGGTTGTGTAGTACGTCACGAAAAAATAAGAAAATGTATTGGCTGTTTTTTTTTTCAAATCGTGGATCATTTACATCTGTACATATTTTTCGCATTTAAATTTTGTCAGTTATTACTGATCGCGAAGGACATAGTCGGAGAGTGTTCGAAAACAGGGTGCTTAGGAAAATATTTGAGCCCAAGAGGGATGAAAATGGGGACTGGATAAAATTGCATAACGACGAGCTTCATGATCTGGACGCTTCACCGGATGTAGTAAGGGTAATTAAATCGCGAATGATGAAATGGGCTGGACATGTTGCACGCATGGGGAGGAAAGACATATCTCAAAAGTATTGACTGGGAGACCCGAAGGAAAAAGACCACGCGGAAGACCTAGACGTAGGTGGGAGGACGATCTTAAATGGATTTAAGGGAAGTAGGATTTGCTAGGGATGACTGGATGGAGTTAGCACAGAATAGGGTTGAATGGCGGACTCAGGTAAGCGCGGCAATGAACCTTCGGGTTCCATAAAATAGATAATATTCCTTTAGCTTGCTGAGGAATTGTCTAGTGCCATTGAGTAAGTAAGTAATGTAAATAAAGTGACCTGAAAGTATTATAGCAATCGTTATTCATGTTGCTAATGATGATTACAATAATGAAATTTTAAATTAATTATAAAAAATAAAGACCTAAATTGGTTAGAAAATTACTTTTTTGGTTTGATTTTGGACAGATTCATAATAGATTCGCAGTTGGCAAGTAAAGTTGAATGCCGGTACTTAGGTATAAGTTTTATCTTATAAGTTTTACATAATAGATTATAGAAATTTAAGTATATGGAGTTCTAAAAGAAAGCTGTAAGACTGGTTGCTTAGGTATCCTTTTTACTCTATTGACGAGTATCTGAGTTTTAATGCAGTTAATATACTTTGATTTTATGTGAATTGTTAATATAAGGGATTTATTATAATGTACTGACAATGTCTATAGCAGTAACAAGCTGCTCTTTGACAATAAACTATTATTATTATTATTATTATTATTATTATTATTATTATTATAATCATCATTATTACTTCGAATCCTTGCCCCAAGCTCGGTGTGTAAACCAGGCCTTGATATACGAGACAAGCACGACTAGTCGGCGTTTTCCCTAACTTAGGTTAAATCAGGACCTCATTCTTAAGCAGGACTTTGTCCCTGACCTTGCACTGTTTAATAATGTATTAGTCATTAAATAATTTAACGCCGTAACATATTTTGTTGAAAAAACACGCCATAATTGAGAGTTAACGCCTTAGAGAAATAGTCAATGGCCTGCTGTTCATGAATGTCAGTTTAGAAGCACCTTTTTGTCCCCTACTTTGCCTTATTTTTAGCACCTTTTCCTTCCCTTTTCAATAATTATGAAAATTGAACCTAAAATCCTAAACCTATTAACAATATTCGGTACTTTCCAGCTTATAACGGTCCAGCACTGTTCCATTTTAATATGGACTGGGTTTCAGAGCAGTCGTTACAGAAGTTCCATTTGTTTCAGTTCACAAACCCACAGAATGGCTCATAATGAAAGTGACCTCAGATCTGACCTCCAGTTAATGGTAACTGGTAACGATTTTCCATCACAAAAATCAGACTGCTTTTGTTGAGTAATCTAAAGCGTATAGTGCTTTCTCTTACCGCTCAAATGACGCTACTTCCGCAATTCCGCAGGAACAGCATGACGTCAATGCAAACATTTCAAGAAGAGAGCGCCCCTGTCGAGTCTCACGCTGCAAAAATAATGATCTATCATCTTGTCCATTGTATCCCAGAAATACCTCTTAATTATTTCAAGATATGGTACATAAACTATAAGCAGTCTAACGATATCTACCAGCCCGAAAATTATTTCTATTCAACCTGTCATTATAATATTCAAGCTGGTCTATCAATTTCAGTGTTGGATATTAGGCAACGAGAACTGTAAATTATACTTAATAATATATCATATAAATTTAAATGTTTAGTTAATCCTATTCAGACTAGTTACCAATTATAAATGTGTAGATATTCAGGACAACCAAAGTTGCAATATCATATCAATTTCAATACTTAGATATGAAGGACAATCAGAGCTGTAAATTTCAGTTCTTAGATCTTCAGGACAATTTGTAAATAATGCTTCTTATCAGTTTCAATAGGCCTATTGAGATATTCAGGGCAACCAAGATGTAAATTGTTTCATGTTTCCAAATTATGTTCATTTTTTAAATAATGCTGATTATTAAACATGTGCCCAGTTATTTTTTACATTCTACATTATTTTGGAAAACAATACAAAAATGACACTTAGATATGTTATGGAAATTATGTCCTTCAGTAAAATTTTCACACACACACACACACTCCGTAAACAATTACATGGTGCCGTTGTAGATTCCCTTTCTAGTATTACTATAGGCTATATATAGGCTTATATATGACTGAATTGCTCGACTATTTATCAGTATTTTCAAAAGTTCTTGTCAATGCCTATGATAAATGTAATGAAA
Organism: Ectobius pallidus; assembly: GCA_964059195.1. Classification (NCBI taxonomy): domain Eukaryota; kingdom Metazoa; phylum Arthropoda; class Insecta; order Blattodea; family Ectobiidae; genus Ectobius; species Ectobius pallidus. Next base: position 99,426,455 of record CAXKWD010000007.1, read on the forward strand.
CTGTCGACGAAAAATAAATATTGTTTTAATTAATGAAATTATGAAGTAAACTTTATATGAAATCTAATATTCTTTACGAGCAAGTAAGTGACCTTAAAAATTTCTGAAAATTTAATTTATTAACAGTCGACATGGAGACAGTGGTGTAGGTCCGCCCCGGTTGTCATCTCTGAGGGGGTGATGAAATGGCAAATATATGTTTTAAATAAACAAATGGCTCAGGACACTTTAAAAATTATAATGATGTTATTTAAAACAAGTTTTAAAACTTTCAAGACAACATAATACCATTTTTTAAATTCAGTCAACAAACGCAACGAAACATGGCCGAACTCAATATTGTGTATGGTCGAGAGGGGCGGGGTGTTTCTTTCCGTCGATGTCTGTCTACAGCTTTTACTCGCGATCAACACAGGAAGTCTTGTGTCGGTATAATGATGCCAGTGCCTATTACACTGTGACCCATCATTAGTTGTTATATTCTTGTATTGTTCTAGTTTTAAAGTCCACTGTTGTCTATCTAATCTCTGTGGGCACTTTGCTCCACTGTATTTAGTCGTACTGCGTTATTAGTATAACTAATGGCAGCGCTATGCTCCACCCTAAAATTCTGTACCCACTTTTCAGGTTATATATACGTCCTGAAAATTATTAGTTTTTAGTTATAATTCGTTTTTTTTTTTCTTTATTCATAACTCTAGTGTTACAACGAAGTTCTTTTTTTTTCAAATGTTAGAAAACAATGGCGGCCATGCCCTTGGAGATTTTATGCTGTAGGAAAAATTGAATGCCTAGACAAAAATCTCCTAATAAAAGTTGATTGTATATGTCACCTCTATACACCAGTAAAATATTTCGGTGTTATTCATTAGCACTCTGTATTTCCATCGTGAATAATGAAGTCATGAAACCACAATGTTGGTACATGTAGAGAAAGGAAACATACTGTATAAAACCCCCTCAAAAAATTCCTACAATATTTTAAATTAAGCTAAGTCACGTTAATAAATGATTATTAAGCATTGAAATACAAATGCTATTCATATCCCAATTAGAGATTCATTTTCTCAAAGCTGTTCTCATGAACTCCACTATACGAAGGGAAGCGCCGTACAGGAGCGAACACTTCTCCGACACCGGTGTACTGCATGCGGTATCCAGGCTACACAAAGGCGCTAGTCCATAAACTTGCATGGGGAGGTAAACATCTCACATTTGGATTCCAACTCGGAACGTTGTGATGGTCCCCTATTTCTCACTCTTAAGTATGTCATGGAGGGCCTTGCGTCCACTGGAGGTTAAGGATTCCTGAGTTTTAGACAATCGTCCCATGAAATATTATAACTAGGGGGCGGATTTCTATGACATGTCATATTTTTCCACGTTGCATTATTTCAGGTTTCCGACTGATTTAAACCCGATTCCAAGCATCCTGGTGACAATGAAACAGCTTTTATTGTGCATATAACTGTATATTTAGGAAATTATCAAGGTAATTTTTTTTTGCAAATTTGTGTGCATATTAAAGAAATTTTGAAGTTTCATATCATATTCTGCAGATTTTGCATTAAAATGATACTTTTTTAGAATTTACAGATATTTTAAATAATTAACACTATATTTTAATAAAATGTATTGTAATGAAACTTTAAAAATTATACACAATGTGCAAGTGGTAAAGTCATATTTTAAATTTTATTGGTCATATTTTAATGTTTTTAGGTCATAAATGCATGCATATATCCTATTTTTTAGGTCATAGAACCCCCCTATTTAATACTTATTACAGCAGTAGGTAGTGGAGTTTGCGTCTATGAATATCCCATCTCCTTTCCTGAGTTCTATAGCCCTATAACAGTGGTCTTCAACCTTTTATTAATTAAGGGCCAAATTATTGTCATGGAGGACTTGGAGGGCCGCATTGATTAAGCGTGTATATACATATACATAAATACATATATATATGTATGTGTGTGAATTTTGTCTCAGGTTAAAATAATTTACATGAATTTGTTATAACATTTTATATTTGTTGATAACTGTATTAAACATCAATATTGAAAACAATATAGGTCTACTTGACATATATTTAAACATGTTATAAAACTCAAAATTAAACTGAAAACATCAAATTTGTGACTTTTGTAGTTTAGTGAGAAATTTGACATTGTTTATCTTTTACTAATCTGTCAACATTAGCTTTTATGTCAGATGTGGCAATTCGAAGAGAGTTCTCTAAATGAGTGTCAGAGATACGGTTTCTCAGTTTCGATTTCACGTTCTTCATTCTTGAAAATAGCTGCTCACAGATGTAAGTGCTGCCAAAAAGAGATGCTGTGGCCAGAGCATGAGATCTGATTGCTGGAAATCGATCACCTTCAACATACAATGAGTAAAACTCCAGAAGTCCAAAGTTTTTTAATTTCTCCTGTAAATCGCTATTGCACTGAAAGTCAATAAGTTCCATTTGTATATTTTCGGAATAGTCTTCCACATTAACACTGAAAGGAGCACAAAAAAGCTTCATCATAGTTTTATTTTGCTTGAAGTCTAAAAACCTGTTGCTAAAATCTTGCTGTAACATGGAGAGTGCTTCGCTGTACTTTTCTTTGTTTTGAACTTCACATTGTGACAGTGTTGGAAAATGTGTGAAGTCGCCTTGTTGTACTTGATTCTTCCACAAACTAAGTTTCCTCTCAAACGCCTCAACTTGATCAAAGAGATTGTGTATGATAGCATTCTTCCCTTGTAGCCTAATATTCAAGTCATTGAGATGTATTGAAATATCAGTTAGGTACCCAAAATCAGCCATCCAACTGGGATCTTTGAAGTAGTGAACTGCCTTCCCTTTACTCTCCATGAACATGCAGATTTCTTCTTTCAAATCAAAAACCCTTTTTAAAAACTTTCCTCGACTGAGCCAACGAATCTCTGTGTAATAAATTACATCACCATACTCTGCATTCATCTCACTAAGGAAGGTTTGGAATTCCCTGTGGTTCAGTCCTTGTGATCTGATAAAATTCACGATTTTAGTCACATCTTTAATGACATCTTTGAAACAAACACTTTTTGCACACAAATTTTCTTGATGGATAATGCAATGATATTGTATGAACTTTTCATTTTCACTTGCATCTTTTCTAATCAGAGCTACAACACCTTCATTTTTTCCCGTCATTGCTGGGGCCCCATCAGTTACAACACCGCTCAAGTTATCCAGATTTAGGCCAAACCGGTTTAAAGTTGAAGTCAAAGCCTTGTAAATATCAGTGCCTTTAGTAGTGCCCTTCATTGGAAATAGTGCTGCCATTTCCTCGGTAATAGAGAAATTTTGATCGATTCCTCTAATAAAAATGGCTAACTGAGCTGTATCTGTAACATCAGTGCTTTCATCAAGTGCTACTGAATAAAAAACAAACTTTGAAGCACGGTCTTTAAGTGAGATTTCAATATCCTGAGATAGCTCCTCAATTCTTCTGGCAACTGTGACCCCAGATAAACTAACCTTTGAAAACAAATGTTTTTGTGTTGGGCATAGGATTTCAGCTGCCAATTCCATACACTGCTTTACAAACTCACCATCTGTGAATGGCTTTGATTGCTTAGCAATTTGTTCAGAAATGATATAGCTAACTTTAACACTTGATTCACTTTCGGCGTTTTGCCGAGTAAACGTAAATTGTTGATTCTCAAGTTTTTTCCTTAAATCTCGCACCTTATCCAATGTAAACTGACCTTGTACTGCGTCCATCTTGGAAGCGTGCTTTGTGTCATAATGCCGCTTTAAATTGTACTCTTTCATTACGGAGACAGACTCATTACAAACCAAACAAACTGGTTTGTTTTTTATATTTACAAAAAAGTATAGATCAATCCACTTTTCTTGAAACACTCGGCACTCATCGGTAATCTTCCGTTTCTTACTACACGAAGCCATTATTCACTAAACTTAAACTAACATTCACTTGCGGGCAGACAATAGAAATAGGTGAAACAGAAACAATGACACTGGCGTGGGTTGCGATGCTACGAGTGACCTTGAGCATCAGGGTTGCCACTTAACGAATTCCCTACTACGGCCGAAGCAATTGGCCAACTTCAGTGCTGCAATGTTTTCCTATTTGTTTGGAAACAAAATCATTCGGCGGGCCACAAAAATATACACGGCGGGACGCAAGCGGCCCGCGGGCCGCGGGTTGAAGACCACTGCCCTATAAGGCCCACTCGATCCAAAATGTGTACGGAGCAAAAGTAAACAACCTAGTGTGAAAGTACAAAGCACAGTTCACAAGAGTTCGTTCATAAGTTCCTTCATTAGTCCTTCATAAGTTAATTTCCAATTACAAAATAAAAAACCCGGGCGACGCCGGGCCTTTTAAGCTAGTATAATATATAAAAGTGTAGATCAATGCCGGTAGTTCTTTCTTTCCGACTGAGTTTTACAATCTAAAACATAGCATGTTGAAAGTGGTGTCGTTCTACCCATTTCTTCAGCAGAAATCTCTCGGCATTGAAAACGCCGAAACCGCGAAGAGCTCAGGAAAGGTGGCTTTTGAATCGTAAGTTGAAAAGTTGCGTTTCAATTCGGGGGGTGACAAATTTTCCGCACCGGGCACCACATGAGCTTGCTACGCCACTGCAGTGAGACTGAATATGGGCATAGGCATTGATTTGCCTGAAAGGAATATATGAGAGCGAAGGAGAAGTGTACTGTTCAAGAGTGCGAACAGAGAATTGGAGCTGTCATCAATCACCAAAAGAACAGCTTGGCATCTCAGCACTCCCCAGGCACAGAGCATGAATACATTACATTGCAAAACTTTGCAACGAAAACAAGAAGGAAATCACAGGAGAGAAAACAAAAAGCTGACAGAAAGAAGTCAATACACGCCTACTTACAACACATACGGTTTCCAATATTAAACAAATAGTTCTGCACAAAGTGAATACTATATGTTCACAAGGTCAAAAACCTAATATTAGAGTTCAATTTTGCGCTAAATTACGTACAAATTACGATGTAAAGTCACGTATGCGCAAAGCGCAAACTAATTATTTCACTACTTCGTTGCACACTTACACAGGACTTACTTACTTGCTCAATGACAATAGACAATTCCTAAGCAAGCTAAAAGAACAATATCTATTTTATGGAAACCGGAGGTTCATTACCGCGCTTAGCTGAGCCCGCCATTCAATCCTATTCTGTGCCAACTCTATCCAACCATCCTTCGCAAATTTTACTTCCCTTAAATCTATTCTGATATTGTCCCCCCACCTTCGTCTAGTTCTTCCAAGTGGTCTTTTCCCTTCGGTCTCCCAGTCAATATTTTTAGATATGTTTACCTCCCTCATGCGTGCAACATGTCCAGCCCATTTCATCCTCCGTGATTTAATTACCCTTATTAGATTCGGTGAAGAGTACAGGTTATGAAGCTCGTTGTACGTTACTACTCTTAATTATTTCCACTGAATTAGAAATTTCTCACTACCGGTACATTAAAGCTCTTCAACTGCACTTTGAGGAGGCGCTGATGTGGCCGTTTTGGAATTAGGAGTAAAGATAACAAATGAGACACAGTGCTCAGATCAGACGAAATGAAACAAAACAATTAATTCCATGGGTAAATGTAGGAAAGCAATGAATTTTCATTTCCCACAAACTTCATTACACATTTTATTATAAGTGACACATTAGGTTAGCCTAGGTCAGTTGGAATTCGAACCTTGTTCTGCCTATGCTCTGGCAAGTGATACGTTCGTAATACAATTCAATTCAATTTTCAATTACAATTTACAATGTTAGACATTATTATTAATATTATTATAATTATAAGTTATTATTATTATTATTATTATTATTATTATTATTATTATTATTATTATTATTATTATCCTATAAGACACCACCCGAATGAGCACTTGCTCGTGGTCGGGGCAGCCCAGAAATGGAAAAAATACATTAAACAAAAATACAAACTATCCTAAATAAAAGTGCAATCAATAAACACCCATCCAATAAACACCGTTAATACAAAGGAAATTTTTAAAAGAAGAAACATAAAAAATAAATCTTTGTATAGTAGTCTTGATTATTATTAAAATGTGTAATCATTCAGATTAATTAATTCAGGTGGTTACATTTTTTTTATTTAGAAAGGTACAGGATAAGGTTAAGGTTTAAGGCTTATGTTTTGTGATACTGAGATAAATTAGTAGAAAAGGAGCTGACTAATTTTTAACACTAAGGTTTCCCATGTGTTTAATTTAAGCGAAAAAGTACACAAACAGGAAATTGTTCGTACTTTTATATAGTCGTAATTGCCGATTTGACGGATAAGCGGGTAATGAAGTGTGTCCAGGGTATTTTAAGTGCTGTACGAAAGCTGCTGAAAATATAACAAGCCGTGAAGAGTATCCTTCATATGCTGGCAACTGTTTTGACATTGTAACCTAGAGTATTTTAATACTCTTGGTCATGACGTTGCTTTGTAGATCACAGTAATGATTCCGTTACATTAAATTTGCAATGACAAAGGCACACGCATAGAGGACTGTGAATAGCATGGCTATTTCAGACCAATGTCACTCATCGCAACTAGTGAAGCTAACAGCACCGTGCATGACATATCCTTACGACAAGCAATTAAACGAACCATGTTTCAAAGTATAAGTATATTTTCATTTACCGTATTTTACGGACCATAAGACGCACTTTTTTACCTTGAAACAATAACCTTGAAAGTTGGGTGCGTCTAATGGTCCGAAGTATACTAAAAAATAAAATTATGATAAATATTGCTGGAATACCATAGTCATAAACAAGGTGTTGTAAACGATAAGACGGTTACAAATTTTGGCACAGACTGTACATCACAATCGTAAAATAAGGGTAGCTGGAAGCCACATATAGGCCTACAATGCAAAAAGGAATTTTGGGTTCTTTTATACGAAAGGAGTTGTCTCCGCCGGATGGCTTAAATTAAGGAAGGGACCTTTAAACAGCCTTGTACCGTTACACTTACCGTTTGTTGAACTGAGGGTTAGGGGTATAAAAATATTTTCAAAGGATAAAGTATTATAAGAAATCAGTTCAGTTAAAATTTATGCGATGCCACCTGTACAGAAGAGATTATTGTACAACGCAGGTTTTAAGTTAGAAGTTTGATACTAAGCACTGAAAGTGATTTACACTGATTCCATTGTACAAGATTATTATTCCCTTTAAAAAAATTCGTTTATAATCACATTAAATTTATTTTCCTTTTAATTCCCATCCTAAAATCAAGGTGCGTCTTATGGTCCGGAGCGTCTTATAGTCCGTAAAATACGGTACTTGTGATCTGAGTTTAAGTATTCCTTTTAACACTAACTTTCAGTTTTACACTTATTTTTAACAGTCTATGTCTTTCAGTAACAGGGCAAAATACATGATTGCATAATTACTCGTATTTTATTGCTCAAGCTCAACGGTACAACACGCCATGATTTTTAATACTTTGGGGATTATTAGATAAATGACGCTGTTACAACTACCTACCGCATGAAGTGAAGGGTTCGAACATCTGATTGTTGGAAATCGAATAAAGGAAAACGAGCAAACAAACAAAAATGTGCCTCAGCCAGAATACTTTCGAGATAAGCAATCTTACGAGTAAACACAACCTAAACTTGATTGTATTGTGTAGCCTTTCCAAGGCCTAGGAAGAAATCTGTCTGCGAAATATCTGCTGCTTATACTGGTACGTTTACTGAATTTGAAAGATGATGTCAGCATTTGTGTCTGTCTAGATTTTATGATTGCCTTTATATGGATACACACACACGTGCATTTCAAGACCCAGCTGGCGAAATCGTATTCTTTTTTGTATGATACATCCAGAAGTTCAAGACGTAAACTCTCATAGGAAAAAGAAACATTACAGGGTCAGAATCCCTAACGTGTCGTTTTGCATTCTCAGTGCAGTGATATGCTCTAGCTCCATTTTCCAACGATCTCTGCAGTCATTTCGGATTCCCTAGATTCGGATTTAGTTTTCAAGAATTAAAAAATATTGCTCTTGGGGTATACAGATACAACAATTGTTTTTGTTCATTTATTTGCCTTTTTTATTATTCATACTTTCATCACGGACTTTTGAGACAGTAGAACGAGCAGATTTGTCCGCCCTAGAACCGGTCCGAATATAAACATGTCTCATTCTAGCACATTGCCGATAGAGTCAGCGAAAAGGGGAAAGAGAGGGAGAAGGAACAGAGAGTGCGCGAGAAAGTGTGCCAGAAAAAAAGGAAAGTGAAAGAGAGATACATAGATGAACAATTAGACGAAAAGGAAGGGGAGGGATGAAGAGAAAAGGATCACTAAACAATTTTTCTTTACTCTATACAGGGTGTTAATAAATAACACCGAAATATTTTACCGGTATATAGAGGGGACTTAGACAAGCAACTTTTATTAGAAGATTTTTTATCTATGACGTAAAATGTGTATACTACAGGGCATTAAAGTAATTACAATTTGGTGCTCATAACTCAATAATGTAGCGAAATAGAGATAAAATATTCATTAAATTGACTTCATGCCTTCCTAGTGATCGTAAAAACGTGACTCTTAATCATTCATCAACCGCTATATCATAATTTAGTGTTTCCTTAATCTGCAAAACTTACAGACTAATCACATGACTGGTCGCCACTGCATTAGTATTTTTTTTTATTCATAACTACTGACTGCAGTGTTAACAACGAAGTTCCTTTGTTTTGCATTTTTTCTAATGTTAGAAGTCAGTGGCGGCCATCCCCTTGGAGATTTTATGCAATAACAGGAAAAATTGAATCCATAGAGCAAAATCTCCTAATAAAAGTTGCTTGTCTATGTCTCCTCTATACACAGGTAAAATATTTCGGTGTTATTCATTAACACCCTGTATATCGTGCCTGCAGATATATCTTGAATGCATTGTTAACAGACTTCCTCACGAATACGATAAAATGCTATAAAAAATCAGCGGTTTAATCTAATAAAATATGACGTTCAAAAATATTATCAGGTTGGGTTAGCTATCGTGTCACATAGTACAAAACCAAAGTGGTATTCGTGTTTCTATAGAACGATGAATTAGACACGCGAACTTCATTAGAAAAAAATAATGTAGGCCTTAATTTTGTAGCTGGTCGATATTAACGGATTTTTGTCACAAGACTTCCATTTCTTACGGCACATAACTCAAACAAATCAAAACGTAAGAGTTTGTTGTACCCTATATACAGAAAAATAACATCATGTATATAATCTTACCATTAAGTGTGAATTAATAATTACGCCAGTTGAACGTTTCTGTTCTACATATTCATAAGTAAATGAAAGCAATATGCAGATCATAAAATTATACGCCTTAAAAATAAATTAACGTTTGTTTTAGTAAATTCGCATTTTTTAAGTAGTGTAAGGTAAGCCTATGTACAGAACCTATAAATTTACATAGCATCTTATTTGTTTTTAATAATATAAGTTAGTGATCTTTTTATGAGTCCTCGAGGGTAATGTTGATAGTTGATTCTCTTAGTCATAATATTCCCATTAGTGTATAATGTTGAAGTTGTTTTTACAGCAGCAAGTGCCTACTGTTCAACGCAGAATCTTTTATGTAGGCTACTTATTGCTGAGTGTTTTTATGACTAAGTTCTCTTGCAGCTAGAAAACACTCATGTGAAATTGTTAAAATTATCAGCAATGTTGTTTTTTAAGTGCGCACCTCTTTCGTAGAGCAATTTCCTTTAATTCCGAAAGAAGCCAGTGTATGAAATGTTGGCTTCAGCAGAGAATAGGGGTAAATTTCCAGAACATAACTTTTATTCCATTTTCGCTCCATTCCATCTAAAACTTATTTTTGTTCCCTTTTTTACAGTTCCTCTTGATATTTTTCACCATGCATTTCATACAAAAGTATCATGGTATCCCGGCATCCAAGATTCTTTTTTTGAATTACATAAACTTTCAAATAAACTATCCTCGACTTAAAGTGAACGTGCTTGCTTTCAGTAAACAAAACGAACACAGTATACATCCAATAATAATTAAATGATTGGCCAGAACAAGGGTGTAACCCTAATTTTTGTGTGTTTCGAGTGATTTGTCACTAGGGATTTTTTACTTGTCCATAGACTAAGCAAGGTGTGAGTTAGCTATATGCAGAAAAAATGTAACCTACAGGAAACTAACAAATCTGAGTCCTACCGAATATAAGTAATTTTTTTGTTCAGATGAGGTGTAAACAGACAAATAAATTATTTCGTATTAACTTAAACTACATTCTAAAAAGTAACGTAATAATAATAAAACAAATGCTTCTTAAACCAACTTTGATTTATAGTGCTCTCGTTTTCATAGTCTCCAGTCGGCGAGTCAAACGTCGGAATTTCCTTTTACGGTCTACCGGATTATACTGTTGTTGAGGATAAATAGTAAATTGCACTCTCAAATCCAGCTCGTGGCAGGTCTTGTTGTCATGTTAATACAATAACAATAGTAATATAATACAAAATTGTAACGTTTCTTCGATTCTCGTTTCCGACTGAGACATTACAACACTTCAACACGCGGCTATTAACGAGTGTGTCCTTCTTGAATTGAAGAAACAACACTTCAAAGACAGCATCGCTGGGGACGATGATAGCGAGAAGACTAAACCAACACGCATTTGTTAATACAACTAGGCTATCATTTTGGCCATTAGAAATATGAATAGAATAATCAGTAGTCCCCTTTAAAAATATGTTAAAGAATTGAAATGTTTAATGTTTTGAGGTAGAATAGCTTTATGATTTTCCCTTTCTCTCTCTGATGTTGGTAGCATGTAACCCACTTGAGTATAGGGCTATAGGCCTATCGGGGTGAAGGGATATATACGAAGGGGAGTCCGAAAATAAGTTTCCCCTCTATTTTCCCAGAGGAAATCGAACAGCAATGGGGGAAACAAGACACCGGTTAAACGCGAAAGACACCCATACACCCTCGCAATGGCAATGACTTTCTGTTTCGGATTGTGACGGGGTATGAAACATGGGTCCACCATTTCACGCCCGAATCGAAGGCCTCATCTATGGAGTGGAAACATCCGTCATCAATAGGGCCCTGATTTATTGGTGAAATAAAATGGGTGATTTCGGCGTTAACTTCCTTGTATTTCGGTGGGTATTTCGTGAAATAAATTACTTTAAACTACATTGGGAACATTGCGATGATAAAATTTGCTTTTATTTACATTAACTAACACCCCCCTCATTTCTATATTCTTCTGCCCTTGTATGAACTGAAGCAAATTTCGATTTAGACATGATTAGAGTTAATGTTCAAATATAATTACGAGAAATATTATCGTAATTTCTACTAAACACCATCAGATAGCCATTTGCAAACAGAAGTGAAAACCATACTACTGTGGATAAAAGACGAAATCTGTTGAATAAAGGAAACAAACATTCTACACTCTTCTGCTGTAATAGATCATAGGCATCGCTAACTTGGCAAAGAGATAGCAGGAAAGGAGAGTACTCAACATACAAACCAGGTCACTGACAGTCTTTGCGTAAATTGAGCAATCTTTGTAATCGATAACAAATATCGATATATCGGTAAATCTTCGACAGCCACAGAAACAGCAGAAAAAAGCATGCTGCTAAGAAATAAAAAATACAGTACACCAAAACACAATATTGTGATTTTAAGGCACATTTTCGTGCTCATTTCTCACTTTACGGACAGAAGGGGCATATTTCGCGCTTATAGACACATTTCGCGGAATCGAGTAAATTTCGCGATATTTCGTGGATTCAATTTGGTTTATATTGGTATTTTAAGCATATAAAAGCTAAATATACCTAAGGGAGGTTGTTTTATAAAATTTCGCGCTTATCGTTGTTACCAAAAAATACGGCCCCTAGTCATCAACCGTCCGAAAGAAGTTCAAAACAACGCCCTCTGCAGGTAAAGTGCTCCTCACAGTGTTCTGGGACAGCTAAGGGGTTTTGTTGCTGGACTTTTTGGAGGATGGAACCATCAATGCTACACACCCTGTCACACCCTGTCGAAATTGAAGGAGGCGATTCGGAAAAAGCGGCCTGGCCTTCTCCAATCTTGCGTTCTGTTATTGGATGACAATTTGCGAGACCACACACAGCGACGGCAACGCAATAATACCACATTACAACCCTTGGTTGGGAGCACAGAGCCCTGATTTTTTCCTGGAGGCCTTTTTTTTTTAAGCTTATAAAGCGTTATGACAAATGTCTCAACGCACGTGGTAATTATGTGGAAAAATAAAGGTACGTCTTATCTATAATATCTCATATTTTTTGTCTTTCATCCACACCTCTGTATACAGAGGTGTGTGTGTGTGTATATATATATATATATATATATACACACACACACACATATATGTGTGTGGCATTACGTTTATTGTTTCTGATGTAATTTGGCTTGAAGGTTCCGCAGAACTGCAACAGCGCACTGCCAGATATCCTTGTATCGTGGCGATGACCTCTGTCATGCGTAAATTTAATTTGCAAGAAAACCGCCATCTTTATCGAAAAACTGAAGGAAGATTAATTCCTTCTTCTTCCTACTGCTCATATGAAAAAAGAAATGATAATAGTTATCGAACAAAGCACAGATACAGATATGGTTGATTTTTAAAGTACTAGCTTCAAAAATAATAACTGAAAATTCTGGTTACTTCTGTCGAAGGAGAATGCTGTCAAAATCTGCGCAGCCTTCTCCTTCAACCTTAGGATATAGAGACAGCCTATGTCACCCTTTTTAATTGAATGGATTAATTACATAGAAGAAGGGGAAAAAAGCATTTTCGAACAACACCGTCCTGTCTTTTTACCTATGAAAGTTGGCCCTTAAATCCTCAACACTTTATATCAGTACTTAGGCGCAGACTGTATTTATCCTCACGATTAGTTCTGTTGTGTTAGAGACCGAGTCAACCTCAGGATCAGAACGATTTTTTTTTTTTTTTACTTTTTTCCTTGTTTTAGGTTTTCCCTTGTTTTTATGTTCTTTCCTCGTTTTCTTTATGACACACAAACACCCATGCCCGAGGCGGGACTTGAACCCACAGCTTTCTTACCCACGGCTAAGGAGACCGGCTATATCAAGAAGATTAGATATTTGAAAGAAGTAGTTCACTGATCTCATAAATGAAGGAAAATAACTCAATGCCCAACCAAAAATGGGGAACCCTCACTTTCTTTGGCATTTTAGTAGAGAGTGGGTTTTTAACTCGGCTTCTGCCAAGGTCAAAACGTGGAATATGAAATGGCCGATAGCATGTTTAAAAAATCCTTCGTGTCAATGTTTAGCTCAGTGGGGTTAGTACTTTTTTCATAAAAGTTTTCCCTCTTACGACTGGGAAAGTCGATATATCATTAGAGGAAGGAAAAAAAGCTTAACTTCTTGACCTTCCATTACACAAAACGTTAATTCAGTCGCAACAGACCAAGAAAAGGATATGTGAGTCACTATGATTGGTGGCACCTACCACTCTTGCAATTACAGATGACCTAGAAACTTTAATCACGCACAAAGACGATCAAGTGGTGATTTTTTTAAAGATTTCAAAAGACTTTTACGAACAGCCTATAACCTGGGTAAGTATAAATATCTTTATAACTTCTATTCACATTATTATGATAATATTTCGTGCATAAAGCCATCTAAATCCCAAATAAATTATACGTTATGCTGTGCCAACAAGTTACAGAAGTCAATAGTAGCAGGTCAAGGTGCGACCTTAATTGCATGTAGGTGGTAACTATCGGTTTATTGGTTGATTTACGGTTCAACGACTTTGTGAGGCACATAGGCTTATTCAGTACTAGCAGATGCCCGCGTTTATTGAGTAAAATAGCAAGATAATTAAAACACCGACATTTACTAACAATGATATCGTCATTACAATGTTATTATTAGACTTAATAACACATGATTAAAAAGACTAAAACAAACCGTATGCTTCCATATGAACAGATAGATTCCAAATGAAACGATTAAAACGAACCATAGATTTATGAATCTTACCGTTACACGCAACTCTTTCATAAACAATTAAAAAGTTTCATAAAACTCCGGCTTCGAGATGAATCACGAGAGAGTGCACCACCCGGGAAAAAAGACCTGATTCGAATTCCCTGGCCCAAAAATTCCCGCATGGTGAGTCTCGTCTAAATCGATCAATGTTTTCCCATTTTGGTCTTCTAGCCACCTAAGTAAAAAAAAAAATACCATATCCAGCCCCACCTCCTTAGCATTACAGTTTTAATTTTTACTCAACGAAACAACGTTTATAATGTGTCCCTAGGTGCAAGGATTATAATTAGGCCCGAAATTATTCACATATAAGAATACATCCTGTAAATCGTTTACCATAAAATACGTAATTCATTATAATAACATAACACCAGATGGCCATCTTATCTGAGTGAACAGATTGACCTTGCGTTGACCTCGTGGGAGATATAATATGACATATTTTCGAAATGCGTGAATTCGGTATGCCCTACAAAACTAATATCACTGTTCATAACCTAATCTGATCTAACCTAATCTAACCTACTGCCACTAAAATAGAATCTACCTGCCACTACTTACCTTAATGCAAGGAGGACAGTTGGTCATCCTGCTTCGCTCAGAACCATAATATGGCTGGCGTGTTTTATGCATAGTAAAAATGCTTGAAATGGGTAAAAATACAAAATAAAGCTCTAAAAACTACTAATTTCACCCCTTAATCAATTCCTTGGACAAAAGTAAGTACATTAAATGAGGTTTCCAGATTCAGGAAGGAAAATTGCAATGCTAAGGAGATAGTGCTCTACCCCACTGCATGTCGTAACATTATATACAAATGAATCAAGCACAGCGAGCTAACAAAATCGAAGTCGACACAATTGGATGCATTATGTTGAAAAAACTAAAAAATATATATCAACGAAGCTCTTTTTTCCCAATTACTATGGTAACATAGCAAGGTACCTATTATTAATTTCACTTTTGAAAAGTATTAGCGCAATTTGGTGCTTCGAAAGCGCTAACACTCATGTTTCTGCCAGTTTTTCGCTCATAACTCGCGAAAAAGACTGAAATTAAAAATCCCCCTGCTGCATTCTGACCCTCTTCAATCCAAACATATTCAAAATTTCAAATTTCTGCGTGGCTTAAACTGGGAATGTACGCCGGCAGACAGACAAACACTTTCTCTTCTTATATTAACAACTTAGTTGTTACACTCTTCATGTTCAATAGCGTGTCAAACACTAAGCATGTACAAACTAATGAACGAGTCAATCATCCCCAGAATCAGTATCATACCACCATGATCGCCATTTGTTCAATAAAGCTAGAATGGCGTACATTATTCATCTATATCGATACGTTATTAAAATTATTCCCCAAAAAGATGTTTAAACGTAGTTAGTCGTGGGACATCCAGAAGAAAACAGATTGCCCACGCCTATTGATGTGATGATACATGTATAAAAATATATATTTAATCATGAAATCAACAGTAGGAATACAAATATCACGTTTACATGCAAGATTGAAATCAATTTGAATCCGATCCCAACTCAATACGTTTCCTGTTTACATGGGAAGTTCAGGGAGTGTAAACAGTCGCCGTGTTTATTCCTCCATTAAAAAATGTGTGTTAAGTCTTAATTACTAGTCACCATATACAAAGAGCATTTAATTCAGGAATATCCCAAATCAGAAATTAATGTTATAGTCTATGTAAGTTCTTGATTAAATAATGGATCAGTTGACAAAACAAAATTACAAACGGACGTGCATTTCACCTGTTTAGGGGCAGCTGAAGCTTAAAGCAAGTATGTTCTGGGACTCCAAGAAATTATACGTCGTTAATAATAATAATAATAATAATAATAATAATAATAATAATAATAATAATAATAGTAATAATAATAATAATAATAGTAATAATAATAATAATAATAATAATAATAATAATAATAAAACGTTTGTATTTTACTTGCCATCACGAGCGGGATGTGAAATACGTTATACAGGAATAATAGAAATTTTATACCAACGAACCCGACCAAATGTGAAATTAACGTTTGTAAAAAAAACCGCCAGGAGACGATTCGCAAACCGCTCAAAACGGCGTTCCAATCTGCGAACGGTTCGGCTCGCGGTTGTATACGCATCTTAATTGTACGCCTCACACACAAGCTCTTTACCACACTCCTGGGAGCGTACGGGCAATATCTGGGGAAAGAGCTAGCAGGCAATCACACGCGGTGAAAAAATTGCTGTTTCTCAAGGGCTGTGGTGGGAAGCGCAGTTACGTCTTGCACTCAAGCACTGTGACTGGTCTATTCCCGATGGGGCGACTGTTGCCTAGCCTTGCCTTGCCGAGGCTTCCCAAGCTAATCAAGCAATAAGCAATAATGTTGTCCATTACTTGTCCACACGTCAAATTTAGACTACCGATTACCAACTTCACATTGTAGATTGTAGAGCTTTACTGGTGAACGTTCAATAACCCTACCGGGACTTGCCAAGGTCAAAAGGAAGCATAAGCATACTTTTCCAGCCCCAAAGTATTTGCGACCCCATGAGTTACGATTACGATAAAGTATCAAGTCAAGGGCCAATATTGAAAAATTAAACACTGATATTATTGCTAGAGGGTGGAGAACCAGGCCACCCATGAGGAAAACTTCGTTACAGTATCGGAACTGCATTCCAGCAAATCGTACAATCGGATTTCTGATCCCGCATAATGTTAAAGTAGGCCTATGCTCAGTTATGGTTCAACTAAATAGTTTGACTTCCCAATAGTTTCATAGGAAATACTACCATTAAATATTAGTTTGGTGTAATTACTGTGGAATGTATTTTTAGTTTACTTATTTGCATACGACTTTTTTTCTGTCTCCACCCTCTCTAACCACACTTTCCGGCCGGTGATATTTGGAGGGTTTACTTTATTTTGACTTTGTAGCAAGAAAATATTACTCACCAGAAGTATAATAGAATTTTGGGTTGTCTGAACGGCTGCATGAACTTGATATAGCAATGTTTTTACCACACACACACGCAAAATCACTACAAAACATCACACGATACTTCACACTCCGCACTTGCAAAAACTATGGTATGGACCTACCAGGGATGCCAATTAATAACATGTAATCACACAACAACTTTTCTCAAATTTCCCTCTAGCATGAAAGAAGAAAAATTCGATACATAATAGCCTATTTAACTTTAAGAATATTAAAAAAAAAAAATATTTTAGTAGCATTTCACCTGTTTATGGGCATCTGAAGCTTAAAGAAAGTATCTTCAGGGACTCCAAGAAATAATATGTTAATAATAATAATAATAATAATAATAATAATAATAATAGAAATAATAAAAAACGTATTTAAGATCCCATCCCGAGCGGTATGTGAAATATGTTATACAGGAGCAATAGGAAATCAGGGCAATATACAGGTTTGGGGGTTAAAAAAGTCATTTTTCAATATATTACAAAAAAAATTGAATATTTATGTTAGTGGAAGAATTTAGGAGATACTATTTTCGGAGTTAAAATAAATGTATAAGAGCATTATTTACTTGCACTTAGTAATTAGTACTTCAATCTGCATTAGGCACGTTTAGCACTTGTATCCCTAAGTTTTATTTTTCAAAATGTTTTAACAATAACTCCACAAGCTTTTAAAACACTGTAGTGAAATTTTGCATGCAACTGTCTTTCATACTTTCTTCATGCGACCTGTCGGGAGAGGGATTATCTTTGGATCACATACATACTTTTTTGACCAGACAAGGACATGGAGGGCCTCCCCGGATGAGTGATCAGCCCAATGCCGGGGCCACCTCCGAGACAACACGAACACATAGAACGAGCACACCATTCACACACACATTCACTCCAAACAAGGCGAGGATGGGATGAAGATGATAATGACGGCCAGATGATATCCGGAGACCACAAGGGCCTAAAGTTACCCGACATTTGCCTTAAAGGTGAGGAAAAACCTCACCTAGGTAACTTGTCCCGACCAGGAATCGAACCCGGGCCCGCTGCGTGAGAGGATTGAACGCATCCCCTGAGCCACAGCGGTGGAGTCTTTCATACTTGTGAAAAATAGTAGGCCTACCTGTTGTTATTGCCTAGACATCTATCGTTTACTAAAAAAAATATATATATATATATTAAAATTTGAGCTTTTAAATAGAAAGTGATATTTAAAATATTTTTTAAATATTTAAATGAAAGTAGGCATTTTTGTTTAAACGACACTTAGCAATAGGTTATTTAAAAAAGAATCATTAAAATATTTGTGGAAATTATCTTTAAAATACCTAATTTGTGCACAAGAAACAACTTGTCACAACTACCAATTCCAGTATTGATAACAGTTACAACAAATTTGTAAATAGTAGAAGTAGTGAATATTCAGCATGCCAAATTAGAAGTTGAAAACACATTTGGTTATTGAAGAAAAAAGTTTACATGCAATTTTAGTACTGAAACCTGTAGGCTATATCCCCTCCCCCGTAGACTATAATATGTCCTGCAAATCCAGAATGAGACATTGAAATCTAATAATGCAACATGCAAATTCACACTAAGCAGTCATGCAAACACTTGTGTAACATGCAGTTTTTTCATCTCTCTAACAAGTAAAACTATTATTAAAAATCCATTCAAAAAAGGTTTTTCTATACAGTAGATATGCAACTAAAGAGTACTGGAAGTTCTTAAAACTTGTAATTTGCACTGGCTCTTACAAGACCAACACAGTTTTGTCTGTTTGGAATATATTCTAGCCACTAAAATAGAATCTACCTGACACTACTTACCTTTATGGAAGGACAGTTGATCAGCCTGCTTCGCTCAGAACCATAATATGCGTGTTTTATGCGTAATAAAAATGAAATGGAAATGATTGAAATGGGTAAAAATACAAGATGAACTTCTAAAAACTATTAATTTCACCCCTTAATGAATTTCTTCAACAAAATGAAATCTCCAGTTCCAGGTAGGAAAATTGCAATGCTAAGGAGATAGTGCTCTACCCCTAGTCTTTTACTGTTTTCATGCCTCTGGGTAAAGCTGGTTTCTTATTTTGTTAGGGATCTTGACATTCACAATATGGTTTGCTTAATTCCTAGTGTCATTCAATCACATCCTGTTTAAGTAAGGAGCTTTACTAAATAGCATTTAAAGTGATTACAATTCCATTAATAGTAATTTGAAAGTGTTGTTTTGAAAGTCACCTTACTCAGTAGAGGTTGGCTTAACCTAAGATTACCTGGGTAAAGCTAGAAATGTACCATATTTTACAGACAATAAGACGCTCAGGACCATAAGACGCACCTTGATTTTAGGATGGACATTTAAAGGAAAAGAAATTTAATATGATTCTAAACTAAACATTTTAAAGGAGATAATATAAGCCTACTTCACTGCATAAATAAATTATAACCTTGTACAATGGAATCAGCATAAATCACTTCTAACTTAAAACCTGCGTTATACAGGTGGCAACGCGTAAATTTTAACAATTGGCCTATCAGTATAGTATTTACATCATTTTTTCTTTGTTCTGCTGGGTGAATAAATGACTTCCAAGTGTTGTATGATCTACCAGAATCATGCTCTGTCCTTTTTTCCTTTCATTTTGGTTGTCACTGTGTGACTCCGATACTTTTTGTGTTTTATTTGTCTTTTACAGGTTTCATATTTTGTTTTGATCTTGATCAAATGTGGTGAAAGAAATGACATGTAAAAATATTCCGACACAACTAGGGACTGTGTTTTTTGGTAACAGCGTTAAGCATGACATTTTACTAAGCAGCTCTCCTCCGCTGTATTTAGCTTTGTATATGCATAAAATAGCACTATCAGGCAAATTGAATCTATGAAATATCACAAAATTTGTTCTATTGTGCAAAAGGTCTAAATAAGCATGAAATGCACCTCTTCTATATGAGCCCCTTAAAGCCCAAGTGGTGTAACTCACATTACTGCTGTTCTGAGATATTGAAGGTTTTGTCTGTCACCAAGTACAGTGGAACCTCGTTAGCATGTTCCTCATTACTACGTTTTCCCGCATAGTACGTCGGTTTTTGGAAGTCCCGGTCCCAATCTTAATAATTGCATGTTTAAATGTTTCTTAACACGTTTTGGTTTAACGCTTAGTACGTTCGTATTTGGCTCGCCAACCACACTTTGTCAAACATAAGCTTTGAACGCGCATCCGATTGTGTGATCTCTATGTCAGAATTCTTGTACTCTCTGGTGTCCAAGTCTCAATCTTTGCTCTATGGGACCAATCGTCAGCCATTTTGAACCATTGCAGTTTGCTTCTCATTGGCCATTTGACTTGGCGCCGATTTTGCCGAGTCAGCTGTTAGGCCGCCATTTTATATCATGATAATTTTGAAGTAGTGAAATATATTTTAAATTTCTTACGGTTCGTGTGGTGAGGAGAAGAAAATATTAAAATGTTTTAAGAAATGTATGCCAAAAAAGCAGATCGTGCTTCTCACATCGGTATTGGATCGCATTTCATTAGTAAATTGTGGCTGTGAACATGACCGTGTACACGACTGTTTACAGAACTGGCACGTGTGGAATTTTGCACAATTACAATATTTCGTGTTTGGTAATAGATTGTGGAGTGCAACTTGTTTCATGTGTGATTTTCAGAATAAAATAAATGCTTTCTTTGTGAATTTCGTCTTGATTTATCATTAAATATGGCTCCCATACATTCCATCAATTTTTGAAAGTTTTTTTTTCCAGATAAAATTGTTAGGCCTATGTATTCGTTTACATAATATAAATCTCTCGTAACAAATGGCTTGGCATTGAAGCACCTGTGTATCACTGTGGGTATTTCAGAGCCATTAGGATGCACTTTTGGGTGGTTCTGAGCAACTTAGAAAACATAGGCCTATCTACATATCCCCTACGATTTTTTTATTTTATTTTCAGTAGTACGTTTTCCCGTTTAAGACGTCTATTTTTTCAGTCCCTAGAAAAACGTCTTAACGAGGTTCCACTGTACATGGCTTTATGGACAGCATAAAATTGTTCTCCTATCTACAGGGTTGCTATGCAAGTTATGACTTACACCATTTGCGCTATTAATAGAAGAACACTTTCTGAATAGGATCCTGATCATAACTAAAAAAAATCCAAAACTGGAGTTACACCACTTGGGCTTAAGGGGCTCATATGTAAAGTGCATAAAAATTTGATTCAAAGTCATAATATTTTTTTTATTTTTTATTTTTTCCTTCATTTCTTATAGCATGCTTTTTTTCTGCTGTTCCTATGGCTGCTGAGAAGTTACTGATACATGTGATCGATTATTATCATTAAATTTGTACTTAAATCATGCAAAAATTTAAAGTTATGACCATTCATAAGAGAGCAGAAGAATGCAGAAAAAAGGATTTTATGTATTAGATGGCACAATAGATATTTTTATGTAAATACTGCAAATATTTTATTTCATGAAATATAAGGAAGTTAAGACCAAAATCTGCTATTTTATTTTACCCAAAAATACAGTCCCTAGACATAACAAAAAAGTTTTTAAATTGCCCTTTATTTTACACAAACAACATTAAATGAAAACACATATTTTTCTTACACATTAGGAATAATTTTGTACCACAAAATCAGAGTAATAATATTAGTCATTTCTTCTTCTTCTTCCATTTCTCTATTTTTTCAGTAAATGATATTTTGACAGATTTCAAGTGTTCTTATTGTGAGACCAGCAAGCCACAATGCATCTACTCAATTTAAATTATCCAATTAAATCCTACTTATGTGAAACTGGCTCTTAAATATTTGCGATGTGTCTGCCGCCATGGTGTGGTTGGCAGTATGCCTTTCTTCCACCCCGCCAGCAAGAGGTAGGAGTGGGTTTTTAATCTGACCCTGAGGGCTGGAATTAGAGGTGCTTCTAATAACTAGTCTGTGCACCGAATATACCTGGGTTCAATCCCAAATCTCTCTGCAGTGCATATAAGTGGAGGCTTACATCACTGTTGATAGTGGTTCGTTTGTTGGATGGGGACGTTAACTTGGCGGTCCCCTTGGTGTAAATGAAAAGAGTACCAGTACGCTAATGCCAACATCGGGCTTCCCCTCCACCCTTCCTTACCTTATCATCGCTCATACCCTACCTACACACAACACTATACAACACCTTTACAAATACTCATCTCTTCACACCTTAAACTGCCAGTTACACATCATCGTGTAATGTGGCTCACTCAAGTGGTGCATGACTGGAAAGTGGGCCACACCATTGCCCATCTATCCACCTCAGGGAATATGGACATGGAAACTATGTGGAAAAATAAATTAAAGTGTATAGTTTCAAAGTATTCTAAAAGAATTATAATAACTTCAGTCACATTTCTTTTTAAATAAATGGAAGTTACTTTATGAATCACCCTTGTATTTGCAATGTATAAAAATGTGTCTATACATAAATTCTTGGGTCTCCTCACTGGGTGCTGGAAGCTCAAGAGCTGGCTTAGTTATTCTTCCTTGCATGTTTTTAAATATATATCACAACTATCCTGTTGTTTAGTATCACCACCTTGGATGAACCATAGCAGGGATTAAATTGGGTGGTTAAACCCTTCCCATTCGAAAAATTATAATTTTGGATAGTAACAAAAAATGATAAAGAATTATCGATAATAATACGACAAATTATAAAGCCAACTCCCACAAAATTGTGTCAAAAAATATAGAAATGTAGACTAAATATGCCTTCATTCTACATTTATGAGAAAAATAAATTTGAATCCAAAATTAAAATCTACTACAATGTTAAAAGTATGGCAGTCCTTTCAATTACTCTAGATGTACTCTATCAGTCACGTACAAAATTTGAGCATAATTAATTAGGAGAATTGTACAACAGATAGCTTACAACATTACAATCTTGATTTCTTTCTACCGTATCTATACAGTAGAACGTCATTATCCAAATTACATTTCAATTTTTTTAATTACTTATTTTTAGGTTTAATAAATCCTTGTGATTACAATTAAAGGACTATCATAAAACATTTACATCATTATGGTTCAAACTGTTGAGAGTCAGCATAAGTTATGACATTTATGTCTGTATACTTACAATGTTTACATTCTGCTGTACCACTTTACATGTCTTAAGAGTTCTGCATAATGCAATAGGAATTTTAAACGTTTTAACAAAGTAAAGCATCAGTCTGTTTTTTGAGAAAGTAACAGGTGTAGTTGAGATCGGTTTAGAAACAAAGTTCGGAAGAGCTACACGAAAAAACTGGTGATTATTTCCATTAAAGTATGTAACTGTACTTTTATTAATTTCTATTAATATACTTTCTTGCAATGTGTTATTTTGTATGTATATATACGATAATCAAAATAAACTGAAAATCCAAATCACCTTGAGTCCAAATTTGTACTGATAACTGACGTTCCACTGTAATGTAACTCACATCTAAATAATAATTTTGTCACTTTTTCATTTTTTATTCTCTGTTTTACCATGTGCATAGGGTTTTTTCCCATGAATGTACATAACATGTTTTATGAATTTAATCCTGCAGTCAAATCTTTTCAAACAATACCTACACTTATGACTCAGCTTAGCCTGCAACTTGGAATTTCTATGACTACGTATGGAATATTTCTTACTTATCTTACCTGTGGTACAGGACTTTGTGTGCAAAATCTTATGTTTATTAAAAAAGAACAGTTTGGAAAAACGTTTCTTGCATTGTTTGCAGATATAAATACCAATGTCCCCTTCATGTGAGATTTGTTGCTTTTTATGTGTGAGTGTGTGCTGTTTTAGCTTATCAATTTCATCAAAAGTTTGAGAACAATACTCGCATTTATGTTTGGTTTTATCTGCAACATGACTCTGAAGCTGAGAGGATACAGATGTAATTTTTAAGGAAGTCTTCTTTCCTTTCTGCACAGAAGCTTGTTTAGATTTTCCTTTTGCTTTCCTTTTTGGTCTAGGTGCTTCAGTACTATCACTTGAATTGCTGAAAGAAAAACTGAAATTAGTAAGCAAATAACAGAAGGCGAAAATATTTTTGAGAAATACAGAGCATAAAAACAACAGAAATAAGAACATAACCACAAAAAATAAAAAAATCTTTCTTTTAGCTTGTAAACTTAGTTAAACTATTTGACTTTTTTACTTGACACTCATTACTGCCATTAGGCAATGTTTTACGATGACTTTTGTGATCAAGCTGTCAAACAATCAAAATATTTTATTTATTTCAGATCAGCATTTTGAAACATGTTCATTACAGTAATGTGAATCACAAAATCATAAACTTTTTATAGTGTTTTTTGTTTGACCATTACATTACATAATATAATGCCGAAATGCATCCCCAGAAGTAATTAGGCCTACAAGGAGGAAGAAAATAGGCCTACAAGGAGGAAGGAGCAGCATTTTTTTACTCTTCAAACTTTTATTGTACTGCCAAAATTTAAACCCACTGAGATAGACAGAGTTTGGTTCATAGCGCCAAACTGAATCTCTCATACGATTCATTACTCTTAATCGTCGACCACACTGAAGAACATTTTAAGACATATACAATATCGTGAGGCACATTAATTTTGTGATTTTGTGACAAGATTTCCATTGTTACTTATAGCGACATTTAAAATGTAGACATGTATTCATGAAACCACAGAATACTGTCTCTGTTGAACACTACAGTCAGTAGAGCATTGGCATAGAAAGCTGAAGGCCATGGGTGCGAATCCCAGTGTCACAAGAATTTTTCTCCTAAAATATTCTCATGTAATGTTCAACAGAAACAATATCCTGTGGTTTCATGAACATTTCTACATATCTACAATGAGTCCCACGCAAGAGTTGACCAATGACGCAGGTTTCTGTGTTGCGGCTGGCACAGCTCCAACTCCTGAGAGACCGGGTGAAATATCTACGCTAATAAAGCCGCGATCGGTGTAATAATTCAGGTTCTCACATTTACCGTTAAAATTACAATAAAAATAACCACGTACCTCATCACAAGAGATGTTGGAAATGTTTTCCTTTTGCATACGCACAACACTGGCACCTTTTTTAGGGAATTTTCTTTCACGCGCGTAAGTTCAGTTTCCAAGATAGAGTTAATTTCTCTTGTGATACTGGCTTTAAGTTCTTCTAACAATAGCCTATGTGACTATTATTTATGGGGGAACTTGAAAAATAAAGTGTAGAGGTAAATTCCCCACACATTAGAACATTAGAAGAGAAATTAACTCTATCTTGGAAGCTGAACTTATGCACGTGAAAGAAAATTCCATAAAAAGGTGCCAGTATTGTGCGTATGCAAGAGGAAAACATTTCCAACATCTCTTGTGATGAGGTACTTTGTTATTTTCATTTTAATTTTAACTGTATTTCTGAGAACCTGAATCATTACACCGATCGCGGCTTTATTAGCATAGATATTTCACCCGATTGCCCGGGAGTTGGAGCCGTGCCCGCTGCGATGCAGAAACCCGCGTCAATGGCTAACTCTTGCGTGGGACTCACTGTACATATGGAAACATAACTACCAGTACATCTTAAATGTTACTGTATAATAACAGTGAAAACCCAATCAGAAAGTCACTCAATTAGAGTGCCTCACAATACTGTATATGATGTAAAATGTCTTTCAATGAGGTTGACCATTAAGGGTAATATCATAGGAGAAAGATTCGATTTGGCACTCTGAATCTAACTCTGGCTAGCTCAGTTGATAGAACATCAGCATGGAAAGCTAAAGCCCTGACACTTGAAATCTGAACTTAAGATATAGAAATTCACTTTGCAAACATTTGTACTAACATCTGGTAAAATGATACATACTAAAGATACTGCTAATAGCTTAACTTGGACATCTTATTAAAAATGCTGCCAGAAACTAAACTGAGAACTTTAAGTGGTCTGATGGTCCAACATCTCAATTTCGAATAGGCAGATAAGACAGAGAAACACAAAGGAAAGGTAAGACAGAACGCATTAGCACTAACCGAACAAAGATCAGATATGTAACTCCTCAGATATTTAGATACAACAATTCTACAAGAAAAATTTATAATTCCAAAGATTGTTAACTAACTCCGTGGCACTAACATCCCAGAAGAGACAAGGCCTACCACCCGACCACTGCGTCATCTACCATAGGCAGAAGGCAGGATTGGAGGGCATGTGGTCAGCATGCCTACACCCACAGCCGTTAACGGTGGTTTTCATGACCGGAACCGCTACTTCTCTATCAAGTAGCTCCTCAATTTGAATCACGAGGCTGAGTGCACCCCTACCAGACCTCCCTACCTCAGAAAAATCCGAGGAGGTACTGGGGATCGAACCCAGGCCGACGGATCTGTAGTCAGCGATGCTAACCATAAGACCACACCAGCGGTCAAAGATTGTTAACACTAAATAATAAAATATACAAAAGTATTAACACATCAATTTTAAAATAATATTCGTGGTTTTCAAAATTTGATGTAAAATGCAGGAAAATGTTAAAGCAAGGTTCTGTTAAATCAGGGTTCTCCTCTATTATCTATATATATAAAAATGAATGTATGTGTGTGTGTGTCCTTTATGCATTGCTACACCATTCATCCGATCGCCATGAAACTATGGGAAGTTGTTGGGTGCATTCCAGGGAAGGTTTCTGTCATACTACATTTTTAATTTTAGTCTTCGTTCGCGAGTTATGAGTGAAAAACGGCAAGAAAACGTGTATTTTTTACGCTTTCGAAGCATCGGTTTTCAGTTATTCATTTCAGTTGTCAAATCAATTGCAGAAGGCTTTGTCTATTTTTGTCATACTTTGGAAACAATAGCATCGCGATCGCTTTGGAAGGCAATGGATATCTCATGTTATTATAAACGCCAGAGAAGTTAATGATAAGGTGATGATAAGGTAATATTAAATATTTATTTAACGTGGAATATGCTTCTTATGAAAGATGGTTTACAGAAAATTCCGGGGAAGTTGCTTAGTTCGGGGTTCAGGCTACAACATTTCTATATGTAATCATAAGTAAAATCTCTTATGTAGGGTCGTTAAATCTGCCTGAAATGTAACGGAATTATAAGTCTGGACAAATGAATATAGAAACTATGGCCTCAGTAGGCTTATTCCATTCTTCATCTATATAAATAAAAACGAATATATGTATGTCTGTCAAATACATTTACACACATTTCTTTCTTCGTGAGTTTAATCGATTTCAATTCTCATAACCTTCTGAGATTGCAGCAACGCTCGACGGGTAATCTATATAGATCTTCTATATAGCCTACATAAAAATGAATGTATGTGTGTCTGTCCTTTATGCATTACTATGCCATTCATCCGATCACCATGAAACTTTGGGAAGTTGTTGAATACATTCCCGCAAAGGCATGCTTCATTTTTAATTTTAGCTTTCGTTCGCGAGTTATGAGTGAAAACGGGATTGAGACGTACATTTCTTGCGCTTTCGAAACATCAGTTTTCAATTGTCAAATCAATTGCAGATGACTTTGCCTACTTTCGTCATACCTTGGAAATAAAATCATCGCGATCGTTCGAATTTTGTAAGCCCACCATGGCCGAATCATTTGTTTATAATGTAGAGGCACGCAGACAGATGAAATTTCCACCCTAGACGGAAGAAGAATAGTGAATATAGCCCTAAATGGACAAAGATTATGCAGGGTTTTTTTAGGCCAGGGAACTCGAATCTGAGGTTATTTTTCCCATGCTGCGCTTTCTAATCGTGGAATTCACTTCAAAGCCGGATTTACAGTTGTTTCATTAATTAGGCCTATCAATCGTTAGACCTATGAATGTTTCGTGTGCAAAGTGTTAGTAAATATAATAGTTTAATTATTTTGCTCTTAATTTATAATCTTCCTATTAATTATTGTGGGCGAAGCCGCGGGGATCTGCTATAAGCTATAATAAGCTGTAGCTTATCTAGCGTTTTCTGAGGAAATAGTTTGTGTGTGATAAGTCGTTCTTCCCCATTTCAAATTCTAAATACCTATATAAAGACCTTAAAGACCTCGAGTTTGAAAATCGAAAGTCCTTCATAAGTTATTTTCGCATTTACAAAATACAAAACCCGTGCGACGCCGGGCCTTTTAAGCTAGTCCTATTATAAATTACACTGGCCTTCAGTTTATAATTTGCCATTTTATCTAATCCATACATTACTCTGTCACCTGCTGTGTCAAGTATGCAGGTAGTTTTTCAGCTGTTGGTGATCTCGTATACCTTGTATTAATCAGTATGACAAAGCTGTTAACTTGTTCGGTTAGCGTAAATCACTTTATAGAATAAAACATTTTAAATACAGTGTCTTGAAGAACTGAATTCCAAAATATACACTTTAATTTCTTTTCTTTTCAAGATAAAATTAATGGGTTCCCAATCTCATGTAGACTATCTAGACAAGATTAATTCTTAATTTTCAATACTGACCTTGAATCATGGACTGTGTGTTCAAGAATTTCCTCATCTCTATCAGAAAATTCCTCTTGTTTCAGTTCTCTCTTCAGTGATGGAGAACTCAAGTCTTGAAAGTGTTCCTCGAAAGTAAGATCATCTGGTAATTCTTGCTTTATTTGTATACTTGATAAGGGATCATCTGGCAAAATAAGTTCGTTATCAGCATTTTCACCACTGGAATCCACCTACAGACAAAAAGAAGAGAAAAATCAGTAACTAATCATAGATTTCAACACAAAGGCATGTTATATTATGAAGATATCACATCTGATATCTTACAATTGATACATTTACACTGGTATCACAAGAATTAGCCAACCAGCACTGAATTTTAGAAGCTGAATTGGAAAAGCAAAAAATCAATAAAATTTTTATTTACTATATTTTAAAATGTAATGATATTAAAATTATAACACATAAATCAGCAGCAATACTTATTGATTTAAAATTACTGGCAACATAATTCACTGTATTTTAAATTCATATGCATTACACTATTTGCTTCATTTGGAATTTAACTTGGAGGAAAATATTACGAGGTCTGTTAGATAAGTATCCGACCTTATTTTTTTTCTCGGAAACCTGACGGATTTGAATCAAGCCTGCTTGCATGAGCCGACTTTGAACCTTCGTGCGCATGTGTGAATTTTTTCCCGCCTGTAGATAGCATTTGTTGCTGGCAAGCACCATTTGAGCGAGGTAGTGTATAGTGCTCTCGTCGTTGCAAGGAAAATAACGATTGTGACGACTGGAATTTGGTTTCCGGGTCGTACCCGTACACCAGGACTCGTCACCACTCATTAAGGTGTTCATAAAGTCGGGGTCACTGTTTTTGGACTCAAGCATGTCATGTGAGACTTCAACACGAAGTTGCTTTTGCTCCGCCATCAGCAGCATCAGCATTGAATTTGGCCGCCACTCTCTTCATGGCCAAATCTTCGGTCATAGTTAAATGGGCCGAAAAAGTGATGATGCCCACCTCTTCCGCAATTTATCGGATACTCACACGACAGTCCCGCATCACCACAGCGTTTACTTTGGCAATGACCTGGTCATTTCGGCGTGTTGATGGGCGACCGGAGCGTGGCTCGCTCACCACCGATGTTCGGCCGTCTTTAAACCGGTTGTACCACTCCTTAATCTGTGTGATGACCATAACATCATCGCCGAAAGCCGTCTGAATTTTCCGAATGGTTTCCACCTGGCTGTTGCCCAGTTTCAGACAAATAGCGCTGCTCCAGTCATTCCGTTATTTTCCTTGCAACGACGAGAGCACTATACACTACCTCACTCAAATGCTGCTTGCCACCAACAGACGCTATCCACAGGCGGGAAAAAATTCACACATGCGCACGAATGTTCAAGGTCAGCTCATGCAAGCAGGCTTGATTCAAATCCGTCAGGTTTCCGAGAAAAAAAATAAGGTCGGATACTTATCTAACAGACCTCGTATATTCCGAAACATCATTCAATCCATGCTCTATGGAGCAGCAGGCCTCCCATGGGAAGTTTCATTACCAAAGAGAAATTTGGTTACATTTTATTTTTTTAAACAAAACCATTTCAAACTTCACTTTTACCTACCAGTATTTTAATAGCAAAACATGTTTTGCGGACGCCGCCGTGAGTCCTAGCGCATACCGGGTGCAGGACTGGGTGTGTGTGTGTGTGTCCTTAGGTTTAAGTAGGTAGGGAACTGGTGCATAACGAATTCGCTGAGAATACTTGCGAACCTGAGGAATACCTTTTTTTAATTCGCTGAGAATGCTCGTAAACCTGAGGAATATCTTTTATTAGTCCACATCAACAGTTACTATCAACAAGACCATCGTTGGGAGTTTCTTCTGGTGTAGTTTAATGCTCTTTGTGATTAAATTTACCTCTTGAGATATTTCAAAATTCATTGTTCTATTTCCGAACAGTCTTATAAAAATCGTTTCCAACACTTCCAAATCTTTATTTGCTTTGTGATTTTAACAATTTGGCCTCCTTACAAATTTCATGATTACTGTTTCATGTGCTTTTTTGACCTTACGTTTAGATTTATTTTTGTTTTACCTATGTTTGTCTTAATGCGTTCTTTATCTGATAGATTCCCTTTACACTGATCATCATCCTGTTCATCCTCACTGTATCAATTGTTTGCTTCTGGAATTCCATCCTTCGCAAAGGCAGAGGCTGTCAAAGACTTCAAAGAGAAAGCAATCAATTAATATGATATAATATAATATAATTTAGTTGTTCTATTTATCTCATCTTAGTAACCTACATTTTCACTGCTCCTTTTTTTTTTAGTAACTTGGAACGCTTACCTCAAATCTAGTGCAACTATCAGTTTTTATTTTTAGTATTTTAGAGAGATGAACAAAGTGTAATTTTTAGTGATTTCTTTCCGTAATAAGAGACTTTTAAACTGTAATCTCTAATGTTTTAGTGTATTTTAGCAATTAACCTTAAATTAATATATTAGCAATGTGATATAAATTTTGGAGTATTTTTATCTTTACATAGATCTAAGTCATTCAAATTTTTGTATTTAGATCTATGTATTCTGTAGTCTAATAATTGTAACATTTTTTTAACTGATAGATTGGAAGAGAAGGCCAAATGGCCTTAGCTCTGCCAGGATCAATAAATCGAATGAATAAATAAAAATTCCTAATTTTATTCATTTAGTTGATTTTTGCTAAGTTTTTAAGCTGTATTTGTTATTTGAAGCTACAGTTATATCTAAAAAATTGCACACACACTAAAATCATAAGACAGTGGATAAAAACAGCACATACATAACCGCTACGTTTCGACCGGCACCAGCCGATCTTCCTCAGGCACTGGTAAGAAGGTTTGCTGGGTCACATGAAGAAACTCCCTCTACGTCTGCGTCATCAACAGAGAGGGGGGGTTGCGCAGTTTCACCCGGAATGCGCACAGATGCAGATGGTTTCATGTCAGGACGAAACATAGAGTAACGTTTAAATCTAGAGATCCAATCCATGGGAATCATGAACTCAGATTCCGGAACTTCACCAACCTGACAATTAATTTTTAGGCCAACGTTATTATGAACCATTCTGCGAATAACACCAATCCATTCCTCACCCAAATCGCCCTCGTAGTTATTAACACAATTACCATGATTCATCGCAATGTGAACGGCTTCACAAATCTTCCTCTTGATAAGGTCATTCTCAACTTTTACAACCTCTAGGTCTTTGATATTATGTTTTAACGTAACCATATGTTGACTTAACCCCGTGTTTGTTTTCGAATTACGAATGTCTCTATTGTGCTCTTGGAGCCTAACCTTGAAAGACCTGCCAGTTTCACCAATATAGATCCCGTTACAGTCATCACTGCGCAACCCCCCCTCTCTGTTGATGACGCAGACGTAGAGGGAGTTTCTTCATGTGACCCAGCAAACCTTCTTACCAGTGCCTGAGGAAGATCGGCTGGTGCCGGTCGAAACGTAGCGGTTATGTATGTGCTGTTTTTATCCACTGTCTTATGATTTTAGTGTGTGTGCAATTTTTTAAATAAGTGACACAGTTGGAAAGCTTGGACTTCATGTGTTTTAATATACAGTTATATCGTATTCTTTTTAAAAAATTTAAATTTTTATGTGGTCCAAAGGTGCTCCATGAATTTTTTTCTATTTCTCCAGTGAAAGAGTTGTTATATTGTTTTTAACAGCTCTTCTTTTATTTTTTTTTTATTTTATTTTAATAGCAAGTGATGATATGAACTAATGTTCACGAAACACGTTTTGATATTAAAGAACGTAAATAGTGAAATCTGAAGTGTTTTGTCAACTTAATTTTGTTTAAAAAGTATAGTATACTGCTTCGCCATAGAAAATTCCACTGGTTAGGCTCATCAAATCGATGGTCCTCTCAGAGAAAATTTAGGTAATATTACGATCTAAATGGACTAGGGATTTTTATTCAGAGGCTCCAAATTCTGCTTGCTTTTCTTTAACTTCGCGTGTATGTATGGAATGAATTTTCTTGACATTTATAGTTTCATAATGGGACATTTGTTATTTAAATAACATTCCTTCTTCTTTCCCTAGGTTCAAAGGAAAAACAACAACACAAAACACAAGAATATGAATGTAACAGATTGTAATCATGGATAATGGGCTTCCTACTGGATGAGTAGAATTGTTTTCAAGGTATAAGCATCTTGCTCTACTGTCATCTTCTGGGAGAAGTGAGCTTGTTGGGAAAAGGTCTGTGTTGTATAGAAAAGAAGAAGTCTGGATGGGAATCCAATAAGAATGCCAAGAAGAGGAACAGACAGCGCTGATTGGTTGGGAATGAAAAATTAAATTTGAATAGTAGTAATGTCCTTTTCACGACAAATGCCCTATTTGGAAATGAAACTAATACTGGCTGCCAGAACGCACAGTGTGTACCGCAGAGGAAAGATGAAATTAACACCGCAAATGCATTAGGCTATATTATCCCAACAAGTATGCAGATACCCAGTTCTGTGTCAACACCAGGCACAAAATCTAATTCAAACAAAGATCCTGGGGAGACAGAGATACTACTAGGGGCATATTGTAGCAGGGGCCTTGGAAACTCAC
Source organism: Ectobius pallidus (assembly GCA_964059195.1). Taxonomy (NCBI): domain Eukaryota; kingdom Metazoa; phylum Arthropoda; class Insecta; order Blattodea; family Ectobiidae; genus Ectobius; species Ectobius pallidus. The sequence continues at coordinate 99,459,655 of CAXKWD010000007.1, forward strand.
ATCTAAGAGTGAAACTTCAATAGGGATGGCGATCTACAGCTTAGCCATGCTGGGCAGCCAGTATTGGCTTCTTCCACCTCTAAATAGGCTCTGACAGTGAAAAGGACCATTTGAGGGGTCTATTAGCAAACCTGGCAATCTCCATTCTGAGAAATGATAGAGAAGCTAACTTCTAATGAAAGTTTAATACATTTATGGCCGGTTTCTATAAACTCGCGAATTACCTATGGGTAAATTATCCCATGAACAGAATTTACAAAAGGAAAACTCTTACGAACAGAAATAATTTAAAGATAACGATCACACACAGTTTTGGCGAGTTTCTAGATAAAAGTCCACTGGGTAAATATGAAAATGAGAGAAAAAATGTTTCTATAAACTAGGGTTAGATCTTTCCAAGGGTAAATCTTTGGGTTAATTTATCCTTTCATGGATGGCTGGATAAAATTTAACCTCTCGTAGGATAAATATGGCGGACGTGCACGGATTGCAGTACCTGTAAAATACAGTTTTAGAAGTGCTGAGATGATCTGTAATGTTGACTTTGTTTCTCCGTAATAGGATGGACTTATCAGAATTTATATACATATTTCTTATTGAAATTTTCATGTACCGTACATTGTCGCTAATGACTGTATTTGCCGGTATTTGGTAGCACTGAGTGTGCAAACATTGCAAACTAGAGTCGTACTTCTCATTTTTCCTTCCTCTTACGCATTAGATCTCGACAGTAGTAGTATTTATATGAAGATAATGTTCTTCCGAACTAATTAGTATGATATATATTGCAAAACCATGTCTTGACTTGCAGTAGTGGAATCACAGGCTGAAACAATTACGTCTCCGTTATTCAAGATGTGTTCTCAGTGTTCACCGTAGCTCATTGTCAGCGTGCTGGATTACGGTTCAAAAGGTCCACTGTTCGATCCCCGGCATGGTAGTATATATTACTTTTTATTTCCTCATTATACCATTAGTGCTCTGGTGGGTGATTCTGGAACTAAGTTGTCCATTGGATAATTTACCCATAGGTATTTCGCGAGTTTATAGAAACCGGGCATTAGTATTACATATTTAGTGAATATGTTGTAAATTTGATTTCGTCTTTTATGTGGGAACTCACATTTGCAACACGTACCCTAATATGTGATAGGAAACGCATTAAACTTTCATTAGAAGTTAGCACTCCTATCTTTTTTTTCAGAATGGAGATTGCCGGGTTTGCTAATAGACCCCTCATTTAGACATTGTATTACTTATACTCATTTAATTTTCCCTTCCCAACTTATCAGAGCTCTCTGTATATCTGTTCCACCTACTGACTTTCCTATTGCCCCCCCCCCCCCACCACCACCATACTTCATCTAGCCTTTTTGAGTCATTCCATGTCAAATCGAACACTTCCAAAAATGTACATTTTAGTATTTTCTCCAAAAAAGTTTTAATGTAACCCTAAATGAAATTAAATAACCTTTTTTTTTTTAATCTGAGAAGATTATTTAGCAATTTATTAAATATTACTTTTTCCATAAATTCACATGCAATATTAACTGTTATACAGAAGATTATTTGAATAAAAGAGAGTTTATGTTTGTGACATTATGAAGTAGAAAAGTTTCAGATTTACACACTATTTTTGAGGCTATGTCAAAGGATAAAATAGGCCCCTTTTAGGGGGCAGTATTTTTAAAATGTGTTTTTACTTAGCAAAAGCATACTAAAAAAAAGATCATAATCTTGTAATACTGTGCATAGAATTACTTAGGTTTTAGAATGGAGTTCTAATAAGAAGTGATTTTATAAATAAATTATTGATAGTGTTTTGAGGTAAGTCACTCTGATCAAGTGAGAAGATGGTTGCCAGTCTGTACGCACATGACTCTGTACATGATGCAACACAAACACTACTGCTAGATGACTGGACAACGTGGTGTCATTTAATGTCTCAAAAATTATTTAGCTTTCCATTCTGAACTTTTCTACACTATATGAACATCTTCAAGCTACTTTCGATGTTTTTTTAAACTTTAATTTTAAAGTAGAATGCTAGCATCGATATGATATTTGAAACTTTCATTGCTCTGTGAAATTATCAAGTATTTAACAAATTATTTTTTGTTTTACAAATTAATGAAGTATGTATTTCAACCTTCAAAATGAGCCTAAGATCACAGTTCTCTCACAACTGATACCGAAAATATTCATGATTATGTAGAACGGTGCATGAATTGTTCACAATGCACAGTGGTCCAAAACGCGAATCTAGCGGGACAAAACTCATTTTGGTCACCCTTGTAAAATTAAGCAACAACAGTCTTAGAATACTGAAAACATATCCCTTTATCAGGAATGAAGCTTTAAATAAGGGTACTTTGATTTATGACAGCATGACACATCCCCAAAGTTGAATGAAGGTTTGCCGATTTTGCATCAGGCATCAGACGGTTTATTTCTCAGTAAGGTTTGTTAGTGGCTGCAAGCAAGTGTGAACTAGTGGAGGAATTTATTAATACTGGATAATTTAATCCAAGGTATGTGGAACTTTTTGGTATAACAAGTATACATATATACATATTTGTATGTCCATAATATTAGTTTGTATTCTTTAAAGATAAAAAAGTTAATTTATTTTTTCCCAAAAACTTTAAATTGACTTATAAAAAATATATACCCGAATAGCACTTTGAAAATTCAAACAGATCATAGATAAATTCATGGGCTATAAGTTGCTTTGAACCGCAAAGTGCGCAAGTTGCGCCTTTTTCTGAAAAATCTATTTCTTTCCAAGAATCCAATAAATAAATTTGCTTCTTGCAGAATATGTTTATTAGTAAAATATGGGATTTCGATCAGTAAGCTGCACTGAATCAATAGAACCAGCAATAAATAATACCTAAAGGTTAGTAAGATTTTTATTGAGTAATTTTAAATAAATAAAAGTACTCAATTAATTTTAACAAATTAAAAATATTCCAAAAATATGTAATTAGTTAATTTTCATAAAACTTATGAAAATATTCTACAGTCTTTTCAGATATACTTTATTTTCATATTTTAGGGAAAACAAGGGATCCAAAAAAGTAGAATGTCACACACTTGAAGTAAATAACGGGTTATGATCCACATGGAATTATTCAAATTATTCAGGAAGAACAAATTCACTACGCAAGATTTGTGTAATTACGTGAAAGAAAATTTTAAATTGCGGGACTGCAGTACTGTTGCCTTAAATGAAATTTAAAAAGTGCTATTATTGTTTAAATCTGATTTCCGGAAACGCTGGAAACAATGTGGTAGAACCTTTATAGATTTGTGGTTAAATATACAAAATGGTTAAATTCTGAACTGTATTCCCGGAAAGTGTTATGAAACTTAATTCACTGAATGCTTTATCTTCATCAAATGTTGGAAGACCGAGAAAATTATTGTCTGAAGGTAGTATTCTTAATCTACTGCTCATCTCTTCAGATCCTTTGATATCAAATATATGCCCCTTGCCCCAGAAGAAGAAATACAGTCTACCCTTGGATGTTCGACAGCTCTTAAAAGAACCACATCTAATCAAAAGCCACAGAAATGGTGAACAGAAGAAAATTTCATCACCTCTAGAAGAAGTTGATGATGATGATTATGATGAGAAGAAGAAGAAGATGATGATGAAGGTAGTGATGAAGCAGTGGCGAAGCGTGACCGCTGAAGTAAGGGAAGCTCCAATTTATTTTTATCTTGTATAAATTCTGAAGAAGGCATAGTGACTAGGGTGCTTTGGCATAAGCCTCCGAAACACGATAAACAATTAAGCCTAAATTAAGGCAAGTAGCCGAAAGATAATTAATTATATGAGTGTACATAAATAATGAGTGACTAAATTAAACATGAATTTTCAACAATAGAATTCAACAACTCTCCTATTTGTTCTGCTACTGTAATTCCATCTTGTAGGCGCCAATGTAGGAAATCTTTTCTTTATCTCGCTGTCTAGTGCTGCCATTCGCTTTGTAGATTTAGAAAAGAAAATTCCGAACCCTGAGAGTGTGACAAAAAATATTTTGCACTGCTTTATGAAGCTCACTGCTTGCACGTCAAAACTAAATTGAGTCTATGTGCATAGCAATGCACAAATATGGCTTGGGGACACTTTTCTCTGACTTTGGTCTGGAGACCATTGTGCTCACCTGACATTACTGCCGCTCCGTCATATGTCTGAGATACTAATTTTTTATCGCAGTCATACTCCTTTAAAACATGAAATACATGATTTACTAGGGAATTTGCAGTTCTATCGTCACTGACATCTCTGAAACCCAGAAATCTTTCCTCAATACTTCCGGCTTTTGTTACATACCGCAGTATAACGGATAATTGTGCTTTTGTTGCAATATCTGTACCATCATCCATAATAATTCCAACAAAATTAGCATCAGATATTTCCTTCTTTATTTCTTCTGTCATGAAATGGGCAACAGACAGAATAATGTCATTCTGTATGTCACTGGACAGCCCAGAAAAAACAGTTGAATTTGACAGATGATGAAACAGCTCTACATCAAAATCTCAAAATTCCTTTAACAGTTCAACGTAGTTTCCTCTGTTCAAAGAACTTTCGGATTCGTCATGACCTCGAAAAGCAAGCTCTTGCTTTCCCAAAAAAACACACTACCTTTATCATTTGAGAAAGTATTCTTCTGTTCTTTTTAACATCCTCATTATGTTTGTATATTGACAGCAGGAATTGTTGACTTAAACACGATTCAATACGTGTTTTCCCGAACTGTGTAAACTGTTTTAGGCACATTATATGGTTTTGTGTGACCTGATGCCTTTTTACAGATTTGTGCAAATTATGTAAGTCATCAAAACCACTATGATTCCAAGCACTTCTTTCCTGCGAAAATAACAAGAATGGCCAACAGAATAATTTTCGTAGTCTATGGCATCCACATAACCACGGAACAGTGTCATACAAGTTTTCGTTGAAATGACGCATAAACTCCTTAACCCCTTTACTCTGCATACCGATGTCATTATTAAGCAGTTTCTTCGGTTTGCCACTCTTGATAATAGACAGTTTCTCCTCATAAGGGAATGAGCTAAACCTAATTTTCAAAAGCCTTTCAATTTCACAGTCACACGTAGGCCCTTCTTGCACTAGATTGCCGGTAGTGTGACTGCAAGCATCGGGACTAGCCATGGTCTCTGGACGTTCCAAAATCTCACGGAGCTGGCATTCGCCCCTACACTTCTTAACCCTAGAAGCGGACAAGTTAGTTATGAACTACATTCATCTTCGCTGATGATTAAAACTAACAAGATAAGCCCATTTCTATATTCTAAATACTAGTTCATACAAGATAAGATAATCCTTTACTTAAAAATATACTTACAGTTCCTTTTTTGATGGTAAACTAAATAAAAACGATCTCTTTTCTCTATAAACACAATTTTCTGCGAATGACAAAATATGACAGAGCTTACCGAGAAATACCGAGTGTTTCCGATCAGCCGGCTAACGTTGGCCTGCCCACCTGCTTTTACCCCACCACTCTACTCAGTAAATAATGCGGACAGTCATTCTGTCACTCATCTCCGTGCAGCGTTACCGTTAACATCCAGTTTCAGTCTTGATTTTAAAACTTCGAATGGTTCTGTATGAACATATAGATACATTTAAATCCAGGACGATTTAAATAATAATATTTCTCTTGGAAATTTAGGGGAAGCGGCGCTTCCAGCGCTTCATCGGACGCTTCGCCACTGTGATGAAGGTTATGAAGAAAATTGCGAAGAAAAAGATGATGATGATGATGATTACGATTAAAATTTTGAAAACAGAACTGTAATCTTATAACATGGTATCATAACACATTGTATTCTTATGTATATATGTATGTAGGCCTATGTGTGTATGTGTGTTTTTATCTAAAGTAGATGATTTTTTTTCTTTACCACCGTTTTCTACAAACAAATACATTAGCATTGTTCCCTAATCCGCAAACAGTTTCTTTGTGCTGTAACTGCAATAGGGCAAATGTTTGCTGGAACTGAGGAAGTAAAGATCTGTCTGCGTACAGCTTATTGGGTTTCTGTCCATCGATTGACATCATAAATTAGTATGTACAAATGTGGTACATTCTATGTTCTGTTTATGTGTATATGTATATTCAAGATGCAAATAATTCTGTCCCGTTAGATTCTCCAGACGTACAAAATAAAGAAGAAAATAATGATGATGACTAGAATTTTGAAAAGAGAACTTAAACTGCATGAACATTATATTATGTACATATGTGCGCGTTTACTTATGTAATGTATGTATGCTTGTATGTATGTGTGTTTCATGTATTTATATAGGCGTGTAATGTGTGCGTGTATATGTATAGGTATAAATGTACATTAATATATTTTTACATAAAATGTATATGTTTAAGTGCGTTTCTTTGAATTGTATGTGTATATTACATGTAAGGGTATAGTTTCAAAACATAATATAATTTTGTCCCGCTAGATTCGCGTTTTGAACCACTGTGCAATGGTGCAAAATTTCAGAAAATATTTACCAACCTAATGAAAACAGAGAGTACTAAAAAGACAAGTATATCATTTTTTCCTTCACACAACATGTAAATCAGATATGAATTAAATTGGACAGACAAGAGTCAATTCTTTTTCTGAAATTTGTCTGATTTGAAATGGAATGACTCTTCATCTTTTCTGTTCAACACAGACTTTTCCCAATTAGCTCATTTCTGCCAGAAGATGGCAGCAGAGCAAGCTGCTGCAAGCTCAGAAAGATTCGCATATTCACCCGGTTAAAAGCCAAAGGAACCGTTATCCATTCTCAACACCAGGAAAGCCCCAGGCACAGAGTGTAATCTTAATTTAAACACAACTTACCACATTCACAACTGTCATGGGCATAGGTGCTCTTCTTTTTGTTCCACTTTTGCGCTGAACCTTATTCTTCTTACCCTTAGCCTATTTAAAAGAAAAAAGAATTCTTATTCAGAATGAAAATCTGATATATGTAATTTTTGGTCAAGCAAGCAAATCTACTCCTAAACAAATTTATCGTGTAACTTCAGAATTTTAAAGGAGACATATTTATTCATCACTTAAAGAATTTCAATATTAGATTCTTTATAAGCCTTGTCAATCCTGGTGACATCTTGTTGACAAGTTTTCTTGGGAAGTCTTGAAAGGAAAGAATATATGCAAGCAGCTTAAAAAAACAGATTTAAAAAATATAATTGATAATAGTACTGTGCAGTTACACAGTTTAATCTGTTCAAGAAATTCAGAGTTCTTCCCCTTCTTCTAGGACAGGACTACAGTAATGTTTTTCTAATGCTAAAATGGAATCTGACAACATTGTGAACAATAATTCTGTCCATGATTCTTTAATCGTCTATAGCAGCAGTTCTCTAACTTTTTTGTCCTGGGACCCACCTTCACGTAGAAATTTTTTTCGCGACCCACTACTACATAACGATAACCAATATAAGCTATATAAAATACAGCACATGTTTTTCACATGTCTTTCAATAGTTTTATTGTGTTCAAATGCCCTGCTGCGAGAACACAATTGAAATAAAAATGGTAAAGGTTATTTCAATAAAGAACATTGTCTAACTAGTACATTTTATTTTTAAAAAATTAATGAGATTTGTGAAGCTGTTGTTTTTTATTTACAAGAGATTCGATATCAGGATTAAAATTTGTTAGTTTTAACTTTAAATCACTTTCCACAAAAAGTTTATTCCTGTACTTGTTTCTTAATTAAACACTATTTCCTTATATTGAAAACAAGTTTAATTTTTCCCGCCCTTTTTGCAACCCACCGAAATTGCTCCCGCGACCTACCAGTGGGTCACGACCCATAGTTTGGGAACCACTGGTCTATAGAATATCAATATTCACAAGAAAAAGGTTCATTTTAAGGATTGTGATCGTACATGTCCAGCACACAGAGGTTAAATAGTCATTTATATAATAAAAAAATCTCACAAAAGCCTCTTCAAGCCTTTTAGATAAGTATCATCCACAAAATATGATTCAACACGAACATCCATATGACAAGTACACCTTAACAAGACATACAAACTTGATAAAATAGGTGATTTAATAACGTATTGTGGAACGTGAGATCCTAAGAATAGGTTTTATCAATAAATCATGATTAAACATATCCTGTTAACAGAGGAAAACAAGCCATTTATACATTAAAATGTGAAACACTATATCTATTGCTAAAGAATATTACAAAGGCGCTCTAAACACTTCAAACAAACTGATTATAAGTAATCAAAGAAAAGGCAAAAGTTATGATTATTCTGTGCGAATCACCCAAGTAGCATGTACTGAGTGTCGTATTGGGTAACTCACAAATTTCCTAGCAAATGCTTCTGCCGCTCAGCCTTTATGCATACAGATTTGAAGCAGATGCTATGTGGCTGAGTTCTAAGAGCTTCTTGTCACATCGACATAGTGAGTGGGAAGTCCATCTGGTTTCTATGCATACGACTGCAAGTAGAATCTTGAACTTTGTGAGTAAGAAGCAGATACTCTTTTTTTATGCATCAGCCAATATTTAACTAGGAGACTATCATCTTTCTTGGCTGAACAGAATCATATTTCCAATCTGTGTGTATTGAGCTACAAAATGGCATTCAAACTCATTGCATAACAAACATGAACTTTGATCGTTCTTAGTATCACCCTTCAACTGTTACAGGTTTTGTTTCTCAGGACTAAAACACTAACAAAGAAACATTCAAATGAAACAAAAAAAAATTATGAAGGTTTCATTTTCATTGTTAAACTGGAAGTATTCAAGGGCCTGAGTGAGGAAAAAATAATTATCTCGGTACAAAACATCAGGGTTTTATTGTATATTTTTTCTTAATGCTGAATTTTGTAAGAAATTATTTTATAGGTCTACAGATTATGAACAGAATAAGTTGAGGTATACTTACGGGTTGATTTTCTTTGATGCTTGTTGCAGTGTTGGTACCATAACCATTATGTGTTTTCTTCTGAAAATAAGCATACAAGTCTCAAACTCATGACAACTTAACCATTTATATATATGTATATATATATATATATAGTATAGTATAGTATATATATATATGTACAGTATATATATACAAACAGTATCTTAAAACATTGTACATAATCAAAAGGGGTGGTTCTGTGTAGTGTATGCTTTCTAGGATAAACCTAGAATGAATTCCTGCTTATCGCCAAAAGGCATCTCTCCATCCAAATGGACACTGGGGTATTGTCCCAAAGGAGAGAAAATTAAAAAGCTCACATCACCATCGAGTTATGTCCACAATAGCATCTTCTTTTCAGAAAGCTAAATTGGAAATCTATGGAGAGGTGTATTGTATCTCGAGATAAATATTTTCTCTTGTCCAACCATTAGGTAACAACTACAAAACTGCTATTATGGTGAAGAGTGCAGCAAAATGTAACATGGATAGTAGAACCATGAGCAAGGTCTGAGTTTGATTTCTTATATCAGTGTAAATACGAGTATGGATTAAGGTTAAGCATGAACTTTAGACCTTTGTTCTTTGTTCTCTGCTCTGCTTGATCTGCCCTGAATTGATCTGACCGGCGTAGGCCAGTAATATAATTTTACCATCATAGGCTCGTAAAGTTGCCAGTGGACGCAGTTCCAACTATGGCTCCTAGATGTCTCTACAGTGTCTCCCAATGTAAGTTCAATTTTACATGTTAAGGGTGTTATTGTTTATTGTCTGTTAAATAGTAAATTTTGTCATTTAGAAATCTTGAAATTAAGAAATAAATGTAATAATAATAACTTTTTATATTTTTTATGGCTGGACGCAAACACATGGAGTTTGTATTACTACACCATAGCTTAGTCCCCTAGACTATGTGTGCTAGTTGAAAGAAATGACTTCCAATTAGTTTCTTGTATGACTGTTTCTTTTAACAAGGCATAATAAGTTTTGTTGCAGAAAATATAAGAATTATGCATAATTTCAATTGATGTAAATATACTTAGTTTAATTAACCAACATTATTATATTGAACCAATCAATGCTTGCAGTCTATTGAGAGTAATAGACTGCAAGCAACTATTTTTTTAAACAGTAACAAAATATTTCATTGTTTTTACTTTCCTTTAGGAGTCCATTAACCAATACTTAGGGGCCGTATTTTATGGTAACAACGATAAGTGCGAAATTTTATAAAACAAGCTCCCTTAGCTATATTTAGCTTTTATATGTTTAAAATACCAAGATGAGCCAAATTGAATCCACGAAATATCGCGAAATTTTCTCGATTCCGCGAAATGTGTCTATAAGCGCGAAATATGTCCCTTTTGTCCGTAAAGTGAGAAATGAACACGAAAATGTACCTTAAAATCACAATATTGAGGTTTGGTGTATTGTATTTTGTATTTCTTAGCAGCATGCTTTTTTTCTGCTGTTTCTGTGGCTGTCGAAGATTTACCAATATATCGATATTTGTGATCGATTACTAAGTTTGCAGAATTTACGCAAAGATTGTCTGTGACCTGGTTTGTACTGTTGAGTACACTCCTTTCCTGCTGTATTCAACAGATTTCGTCTTTTATCCACAATGGTATGTTTGGCACTTCTATTTGCAAATGGTGTTTAGTAGAAATTACGATAGTATTTCTCGTCACTATATTTGAATATTAACTCTAATCATGTCTAAATCGAGTCCGCCGGCGTGGTCTTGTGGTTAGCGTTGCTGACTACAGATCCGTCGGCCCGGGTTCGATTCCCGGTACCTCCTCGGATTTTTCTGAGGTAGGGAGGTGAGCCAATCCATAGTGACGGGTGTGACATTTGGACAGATTTCATTACACTTATTTCTTTCTACCTCTGAACCATATTGCAGGAATGTCATCAAAGTTTTTTGTGTTAACATACCAACCCATTGGAAGTAGAAAATATGATCTAATGTTTTTTTCAAGGCTGTATGCTTGAGCTGGAAAATATATTGGGCATGTGACGGGTGTGACCATAATTGGACAAAGGTTTTTTCTCATGTAGGTTTAATTGAAATTTCTGTGAATTGATTAGCTTCACTATATTTCTTTTATTTTTTCAAGTAAGAGGACTGATCAACATACTGAAATGCATAATTAGATTTTACAAAAATATTTACATAGTTATTGAAAATTTACTTTATCAGTGTGACGGGTGTGACGTGACGGGTGTGACACGTCGGATGGGACAACATCAACTTATAACCGAGACTTAAATTAAACTAAACTCCGTCCCTGGAGGGACTTGGCCTACCACCCGACTGCTGCATCATCTACCATAGGCAGATGGTAGGATTGGGGGCATGTGGTCAGCATGCCGACACCCACGGCCATTAATGGTGGTTTTCATGACCGGAGACGCTACTTCTCTATCAAGTAGCTCCTCAATTTGAATCACGAGGCTGAATGTACCCCTACCAGACCTCCCTACCTCAGAAAAATTCGAGGTGGTACCGGGGATCGAACCCGGGCCGATGGATCTGTAATCTGCAACGCTAACCACACTTTGCACCTTCTGCCTCTGTACCATTTTGGATGAATTTCATGAAAATTTTTTGTGATAATCCTGGGGAATCCCAGCACAAAAAAGAATTCCCTTGTTAGTCTTTTTTCCACTCTGTCCATATTTTTAATAGGCTTGTGTAAAGTTGTGAAGTGAAATGTTCCTCCGGTACTAGTTAGGCAGTTTTCGTTGTCCTCTACTCTAAAATCCTGGACTACTTCACAAACTTTTACTGAATTGATGTGGATCTGGTTATTCTTGTCACCAGGACATTTTTGTTGTCTCTCATACAAAAATAATATTGTGTAGCTATATTTAGATTGGCTGATTGTTTTTCTATCTGTTCTCCTTCATTTGTTTCCATGTAGGCCTACTCATTTCATCGGCTGTTAGAGATATTGTCTGTCTGAATTTCTTAGCAGTTCTAAGAGACACAGTTACCAGTAAAGAAATCAGGCACAAAATTAATTAGGCTATCACTCTCACTTCTTTATTGGGGTACAATGTCATGCTGCTGGTTGAGGCACTGTGCTACAAACCTGAGGGGCACAGGTTCAATTCCTGATGAGGTTTTTGAGATTTTTCAATTGGCCTAATTCTTCTGCTGGCACTATGGCCCTGAGGTCAACTCATCTTCTAACAGAAATGGGTACTAGAAGCAATTCTGGGGTAAAGGCAGCCAGTGCATAAGACTGACAACCTTACCACCTTCATGTGCTAAAAGTCTAAAATTGTTGGAGGTTGAATGTTTGAATCCTAAAAGCCTTCATGGCCTCTATAGGGATCACTAGATCTTTACCCCACTTCTTTACCACCATTAAAACATTTGTGACATTTCCACCGGTCATCCGTGTCATCCATAGCCAAAGTTGGTAGATCGTAGTTTCTTTGTCTTGCAAACTACGAAGTTCTGTTCTGTACCACGGAAGTCCAAGAAGTCCAAGAGCCATTTAAAAGATAGTAATAATGAAAACATATGATTTATTCAACATCTGCATGAAATAATCACTATACAAAAACCGCAAAAGGCATTTTCCATAAGTGTCACACCCGTCACACAACATATGTCACACCCGTCACGCAACATGTGTCACACCCGTCACATCAAAATTAAGCCAAAATAGTAGGCATTTCAAAATTATATTTTAGGTGTGTCTTCTGTATTGAAATATCTTAACTTTTACCAAGTTTCCATTTTATACCATGATTACTTGGCTTTCTACCCAAACTATTACATGTTTTTTGTGACGGGTGTGACAAGGGTACCTTGAAAATTGATTTGATGAATATCTTCACTGAAACTCATCTTAAAAATTTGTTTTATGATGACAAAATCTTCACTTATTAGTGCTTTTGTGGGTGAAATTAAAAATTGCAGCAAATCTACTGATTCCATGAGTGTAATGCAGTACTAGCCAACATGTTAAATTATAAATTTCAGTCAACGAAAAAAATACACATTTCAGCAGTTGTTATTATATAGATACCTTTAATTTAATAGAATTGTGAATCTATTTTCAAATTCTACAGTCTTTTACCTTTACTTTGATATATAACATGTCTATGTCACATAAAAAAAAGATGTAACCACCTTTGTCCACTTTCACATGGATTGGCTCAGGTCTGGTAGGGGTGCACTCAGCCTCGTGATTCAAAATTGAGGAGCTACTTGATAGAGAAGTAGCGGCTCCGGTCAAGAAAACCACCATTAACGGCCGTGGGTGTCGGTATGCTGACCACATGCCCCCCAATCCTGCCATCTGTCTACGGGAGATGACGCAGCGGTCGGGTGGTCGGCCAAGTCCCTCCAGGGATGTAGCGCCACGGAGTTTAGTTTAGTATGTCTAAATCGAAAGTTATTTCAGTTCATACAAGGACAGAAGAATATAGAAATGAGGGGGGGGGTGTTAGTTCGTGTAAATAAAGAAGCAATGTTTATCACTGTGCAATATTCCCAATGTAGTATAAAGTAATTTATTTCACGAAATACCCACCGAAATAGAAGGAAGTTTACACCGAAATCAGTCATTTTATTTCACCAATAAATCAGGGCCCTACCAATACTCTATACTCAGTTCCGGGTTATGAGTATTTTTGTAAGTCTATACTGATCTGTGGTGAACACCACATAGCAAAACATCTAATGCCTGTCTGTTCAAGTCTTTTCATTTTACACTAGCCATCACTGTATGTCAACATTGTAAACTTCATAAATCAAAAGCTGCAGCTTAACTGTGGGTGAAACATGTTTTATTACTTAAAAGAGAAAGTAATGTAATGCCACCCCCTCGAACTGGTCATCCTGTTAACTGGAAACAGTATTAACTTACCACAGCACAATACAGTTGAATTAGAAATGAAACCCTTAAAAACGATATTTTGAATGACGTACAGTACTTGGAAATATAGCCGCAAAGAGGAAAATATGATAACATAAACCGAATCTTTGACCACAATAAACAGGATTTTTTCAATGCATCAACTGACAAACCTCCGGGAGATATAATATGCTACATTTTTGAAACCTACAAACAGTATATTGTACATTATTCAAAAATGCAAGGGCACTTGGCTACGGCTACCGCCTCCGATTCACGCACTTAACTATGTCGTTAGTGTTATGCATTATTTAGCTATATGTAGAGGTGGATACAAGGCAGTTACGACAATATACAAGAACAGTGGGTACAAGGCACTTGTGACAATAAACAAGGACAGTTGGTACTCCACTCTGCTCACATCACACAGTCTGTGCAAATGTGAATATCGAATTGGCGGAGCTTAAGGGGGCTTACATTTGGATTTCGCCAATTATTCAATGGATAGATATAAGTTATATCTATTTACACTGACATTGTTATAAAGAAATGAATCAATCAAGGCTGCCTAACAATATCAATAAGCGAGCGACAATTTGATATGTTATGTTTAGTATATTGTGGGCCATGCAATAATATTGTAACATGTTTTACCCATTATAAAATTAATATTGTGTTTGTATGCTGTCAAATGGACAAAAAATAAGATCCTATGTAAAGTACTAGCCGGATAGAATTTCTGGAAATGAAAGCATGCTCTTTAATAAGTAATTTCACCTATTATGTCTCCTTACGGAAAATGATACACTTGAACTTGTCCTGTTTACCTTAGTTACTGATAAAAATGCTTGTGGGAACTCGGCTGTCCACGAGCCAATCAAAATGCCTTGGGTCTTCAGAAAATGCAGATTACATTATAATAGATGTGACCATTAATTAGTCATTATTCCAGTACTGGTCAACCGATTTCGTCCAAAATCAATGGGCTTCTTCCCATGGACGTTATAAACGAGTAGGCCTATACCAAGTTTCATGAAAATCCGATAAGCATATTTTAGTTATCATGCATACAAACAGACAGACAGACATTTTCCTATCCACCACACAATCTCAGAAAGTACTATTCTGGCACTTAATAAATGTTACTATAACGAGACAAATTAAGAAACAAGTTGCGCAGTAGCACAAGCAGAAGGGAGGTTGGTGCAGCACCCTCTTTTCCCTGCTTAGCTAGGACATGGCACCAACAAAGTCTTGCAGTCGGGCATATTCGCTCGTCGATCGAGTGCTCGGTCTATTTCTTGGAGTAGAGGGGGAGGAGTGGAAGTAGAGTGGAAACAGAGCCAAAGGAATGGTCGATGAGCAGCTCAAACATTCACATGCTTGTAATTTAACTTGTCGCACCATAAAAGTATACCCTTGGTGTTTTCCCATGAGTGATTAAAAAAACTCCATTGCTTGAAGAATGTAATACAATTTTATCAACTAAACGAGCGTTATGATCCAGTTTTCCTTAATTTATTTAAAGTTTTCAATCATTAAACTTATTTAAATTTAATAGGCTTAATTATAATTCTCAAAGCATTCCTTATCAAATATTTTCTATTTTCATAACATGTAGCAATGGTGGTTAACAATTGCCTAAACTAGTATTTTCCTCATACATTCTCAAAGAGAAATCCACACTTAAATATTTCAAAAAATCATTATATACTCACAGTATTCTGCAGCAATTTCCTCTTCTCCCGAACCAAGAGTTCTTTTAATTCTGAAATCAATATCTCACAAACAACACGGATAGCACAGCGAAGAAGCTCTGCATGCATTGGAGGCATGATGGATTTTTATCATTCAGGTTTTCTCTGAAATATAAAAGTATATTTTATTGAGTTAGGCTACAGTTCATAAATGAATTAAATTACGCCTGTTGGAGGACTGTATGGGAAAAGATAGAAACAGGACACAGAAGATCATAGGAGAAAAATTCCTCAGACATTGAGATGACCTTCAGCTTTCCGTGCTGATACTCTACCAACTGAGTTAGCCAAAGTTCAACTCATGATGCCAGATGGAATCTGGAATGGGGAAAGATTCTATCTATCACCATGAGTAGAATTCTGGTTAGCTCAGTTAGTAGAGCAACAGCACAGAAAGCTAAAGGTTCGAATCTCTGTGTTGGAAAAATATTTTTCCTAAAATCTTCTTGAGGCAGAAGACTAAAAAAAAAATAGCCTTTTGTTTGGGAGAAGGATGGAATTTCCTCTCTATAATAGAGGTGCACAAAAGATCAAGAAATGAAATTCACAGACATAATTTTAGTACACTGTAGGTTACAATTACTGTACCGGTATATATCTTCCATCCAGTCAGCAATGTATGGTGTGTTGGTCAAGAGTGAGAAACTAAAGACTAAAAGATGAACACCTCTTTAATGTAGTTTCTAATTTTTGTGCTAGTAGCCAGTGCTGTACATGGACAAACCTGGCGGCCGCTGGGGCCTCAGGCTTTAAGGAGGGCTCAAAATATTGAAAATTAATATTTATAAATAAATAATGAGAATATTTTATCAGTATTCCTCAATATGAACATTTCTTATGAGAATTTTTATCAAATTACCAGTGAATGCACCTGGAGATTATTTTCAAAGTTTCTAATTAAAAAGATGAGTTACAAAAAGTGCACAAATAACCATTAATATTATGGCCAGTGAGGGCCAGGGAGGTTCAGTTTCCCAGTTTAGACCAGGGACAGGGTTTCCTGCAGAGCCCTGAGATGGGTGAGGGAAGGGAAATAATTTTCATGGTGAGGGTCCAGGGGTGTCAGTTCACAATGTGAACTATATTACATAGGTGAAGCTCCAGTAGAAGCGTAGGAGTCTAGAAACTATCTTAGTGTTGACCAGGGGGCAGTGTTGACCATAGCCTAAGAAAGAACCATTCCAAAACTCCCATCTATGTAAAGCTGTGATAAGGAATAAGCAACCAAGATCACCACCTCAGTGAGTATTGGTAATGGTTTTAAATAGGGCCTAAAGGTTTCAGGTTAAAAATCTCTCCAACTCTCTTACAATGTTCTGATAGGCTGACATCATATATAATTTCTGCAAATCCTAAAGAACATTACAACCTAAAATTAGGCTTTTTTCCCTACTTTGCATAAAGTCCAAAATATAGTCATCTACACCATTCCTATACTTCTACAAACATCTCTCCATTTGAGTGAAATTCTTATAAATTTGCTTAAGAGAATGACATTTTCCTCACACATTGTACAAAGTACCAAAATCTCATATGAGTACAACCCTATAGTGTCACATTGCAACCTACAAAAAGCACTGTTAGATCTATACAGTAATATCCTATATCTACAATGCCCAACCTCTTCTCTTAGGACTTAAAAGTGCTAATGACATCACATTACCTCACCCCTTCATTTTGTGCATGACAGTGCATGATGGCATTTTCCCTTCACTCACCTATCAGTGATGGTTGATAGCAGCAGCAGGAATATGTTATGTTTGGTTATCTTGGAACATGCCATGCAATCAGTGGTCACATCATCCATAGAACAAAGGAGGTGGGGTAAATCGATACTGTGATGTCATAAGAGAAGAGATTCCAGGTTATCACTGTGCTATTATGGTACTTGCACCTTTATCACTTCTCTTCCTAAGCATGGACAATAATCGTGAAATTCCACCCTTCCCAGTATCTCCCAGACAGCAAGAAACATAAATGATTCCAAAACATCAAATTTAATTCCCTTCATCTGAACACGTTATCAGAGTAACTTTCTCGCCTAACTCCAACCTCAACTTCACCAGACTTCCCGCACTTTTGTAGAACGCTTAGGCCTATATTCATGTTAGAAACTTTGCTCATAACACCAATTACAGTATGCTTTTGTTAGTCCCTTTCTTTCTATTTCTATTGCTATTCATTATGTTTTCATGGCTTATTCAGATCGATGAGAGTACGCTGATCATATTCAGTACACTCATGTAAATGGGGATAAAATCCAAACTTAAAGTAAATTCACATTATTATGCATCAATCATTTCATACATGTAGCATATCATGCATAAGTATTGTTTACTGGTTATCTTATGAGAGATGGATCATATTGTATTGTAGCGTAGTCCATTCATTCATATATGTTCTGGATCCCTACTGCAGGATGATGCAATAATCATGATTCAATATGTATTGGTTTCATATAAATTCAGATACAGTCAAACCTGCCAACACAGTCACCTTCAATGAGCAGTCACCTCAATAAATGACCATTTTTCTGTGGAACGGATTAATTTTCCCACACAGCCTGTGTTAATATCCCCTCCCTTTAATGAACACCTCACACCGTGGTCAGCAGCCACACAAATTTCAGAAAATGACCTGGATTAAAAGGCTAGTCATAACCAAAATAAATATGCTTTTCACCTCTGAAGCCGTTACACAGGCATGTCAGTGGTTTTTGGAAGTCACTAGTCCATTTGTCCGTTAAGGCAAGTGCAATTCGGCAGTTTAAAGACTGTCATGGGTGGGGTGCTTTTCTTTTGCATTTACTGATATAGCCTATTCAGTCACACTGCATTTGGTCAGTGAATGTGTAAGGAAGCCATTTAAGTGAGAAAAGAATTTCTGCAAGGAAACTTGCTGATGTTTTCAAATGCACCAAATAAAAAGAAAAAAGGAGTTGAAGTACAGAGAAGCGAACAATTTCATTTACGAATCATTTAAGTGCTAAGAAACTGCCAAATAGTGGACCAATGAAACAGAAAAAGCACAAAAGACAGTGAAAGAATTAATTATTCCTCTGTCCATATAGACAAAGAGTATGTAAAGTAAATAGCCAACAGTATTACGAACAGTGTGTTGATTTCGTTTATTATTTGTTACTTTGTAGGTCCTGCTGTATCTAATCATTTGATGAACAAGACCTCTTCACCAAATTCGAAAATTTCATAGCCTTAATTTAGTGGTCACCTGTAGCCTACTAATGGCCACTTTTTGGGAGAACTACTGATATCTGCTTTAGGCTGGTATGACTGCAGTTTCAACAACAAACAAAAGAAATATAATAACATTTTAATACGGAAAAGACCGTTTGACAGAGTACATCATGACATTCTCTTATCAAAGTTAAATGCAAATGGTACAGTGAGTCCATTTTATGAGGAAACCTCGCATCACTGCCGCATTGCCGCGCTAGCATTGTACACAGCATACAAGCGGTTAGTTGCTTTGGTGTCATGTAGTGAGACGCTTGTCTATTGTTGTGTGTTACGTAAGAAAATAATCGAAAATGTATACGGTTGAACAGCGAATTTATTTGGTGGAATGTTACTTATTGAGAAATAAGCGAATTTATTTGGTGGAATGTTACTTATTGAGAAATAACCATAGAAGGCGCGTTCGGAGATTTTCTCGTAAATATCCTGACTGTACCATCCGTACAAAATGGTGAGTAATAAGCCTCTACATGTAGGCCTATTTTGATAATAAGTTGGTTGAGTTATTCTATTTTGTAATGTTTCTAAAGTCTTGATTTGCCGATTTGCCAGTAGTAACGGAACACGGTCCCGGCCGGTGCAAGCGCAACAGCGGGGAAAGTGTGAGCAGGGGCAACGCTGTTAAAAAGTTTCCACATAAAATGGATTCCCTGTATAAGTGGAAAGCTTTTGGATCTAATGAAATCTTATTTAAGTAATAGAAAACAATGCACTGAAGTAGTTTCTGGTCATATAATAAATAGAAAAAGGTCTAAAATAAGAAATACAAATTTTATGGTACCACAGGGCTCTATTTTGGGTCCTTTTCTTTTCATAATATATGTAAACAACTTTCCATGCAACCTATGTAGATATGTATGTAGATGACACTTCAGCATTATGTTGGGCAAAAGATTTGAACAAATTGAGTGAGCAAGTCAGCAAATTTTTAGAAGAGGCAAAATATTTTGAAGGGGTTAATTTAATGCTAAATATTGATAAAACAGAACTGATGTCTTTCAGCATACCAGGTAATTCAAAGGTAAATTTTATCCACTGTACTAAAGTTTTAATAACAGTTTTTAATCAATTTATAGAACTGATGTGTTTTAGCCCAAATAGGTTTGGGCAGCATCTAGAGGTACAGAATAATGGTATTAGTATTACGAATACAGCAATTTGTAAATTTGTAGGTCTGCATATTGATGAACATTTAAGTTGGGGACACCATACTGACCAGTTATGTAAAATGATGTTGTCAAATGTATTTTTGCTTAGAAGAATTGCTTATTACCTGAATTCGGTTTCATTAAAGGCTGTATATTTTGGCTTAGTTCATTCACTTCTATCTTATGGTATAGTATTGTGGGGAGGAACGCACGCAACCTATTTAAGAAGGGTCTTCATATTACAAAAGCGATCTTTAAAGATACTTGCTAAACAAGCCGCAAGAACTTCATGGAAGGGAATATTTGTTCAATATAATATATTAACTGTATATGCTATCTATATATTTCAAACCATCCTGCTTGTTGTAAATGACGATACATTGACTTCCACAAATGCTAATGAGCACCATTACAACACAAGACATAATCTGGACTACCATATTACCAGAAAAAGATTAAATTTCACTAGTCAAAGCACCTATGTCATAGGAGTTCGTTTCTACAACTTGCTTCCAAAAAAATTAAAGGAGCTCAAAGGGAACTGTTTTAAAGTTTCATTAAAAGCTTGGCTTATAAAACTTTGTCCATACAGTACTCACTAGATGACATAAAACACCCAGCTGAAAATCAATAAACAACATGGTGATCAGATTTACCGTTTTTGTTTTCAGTCTGAACTTTATTAGACGTGGCTACTTTCTAACTTGACCGCCGGCGTGGTCTTGTGGTTAGCATCGCTGACTATAGATCCGTCGGCTCGGGTTCGATCCCCGATACCTTCTCGGATTTTTCTGAGGTAAAGAGGTCTGGTAGGGGTGCACTCAGCCTCGTGATTCAAATTGAGGAGCTACTTGATAGAGAAGTAGCGGCTCTGGTCATGGAAACCATCATTAACGGCCGTGGGTGTTGGCATGCTGACCACATGCTCCCAATCCTGCCATCTGCCTATGGTAGATGACGCAGCGGTCGGGTGGTAGGCCTTGTCCCTTCTGGGATGTTAGCGCCACGGAGTTAGTTTTTTTACTTTCTAACTTCATAATAGGTCCTGCTGGAACTAAAGTGAATGAACCTTATCTTTTATATATTCTGTATTTTATTTTCTATGTAACATTAATTGTATGGTATGTATTATTTTATAAACATTGACACTGTTCATGTATGTTTTGTACATATTATGAACAATACAGCATTTCATTCATTTAATAAGGCCTTTTTTTTATTATTATTATTTATTATTATTATCCAAGTTTTAACCTTATTTTACCCGAAGGTATATTAAGGTTATAGCTATTAACAATCACTTAACATATCAAATATTAAAGTAATATATGTACAAGAGTATTGAGTAATGAGATGGCTAACAATTTAACATGAGATGACTAACACTATTTGGTTAAAGTCTAGTTTTAACAAATATATAAATTTAGAAATAGTGTATGAAATGGTTAACAACATACGCTAATAGTTAACTTAGTTGCTGATACAGTATCTGATATACATTTCTAACTATAGAACTTAACTACTGGTGCAATTTTATCTTTGGAAATATTGTATTTAAAAATGATATAAAGTATTTATATGATTTACGGTTTACTAAAACATCTGTGAGTGGCCTTCATTATACAATTAAAGGCTAAACCATGGAATTACGAAATGTCAGATGAATATTGCATGACTATGTGAATGAATCCACTGAATCCCATGAGTAATCAACCAGTAGGCTACTTTATGGCTTGGGTACAGGCTAATTTACTGAATTTAGATCAAGTGTCCACTTCTTCACTCTTTTAGTTAATTTGGATATTTTCTATGCCTTAGGAACAAGCTGAGTTGATGCAGGTTTGAAAGAACATTACAACCTCAAAACGTATTTTGAACTTTTCCTGGTACTGGTAATAGGCCTACAGAACAGTTTTTTCCTAAAGC
This sequence comes from Ectobius pallidus, assembly GCA_964059195.1. Taxonomy (NCBI): domain Eukaryota; kingdom Metazoa; phylum Arthropoda; class Insecta; order Blattodea; family Ectobiidae; genus Ectobius; species Ectobius pallidus. The sequence goes on from CAXKWD010000007.1 coordinate 99,481,613, forward strand.
TACGTACTGTAGGCTACGTAGGTTACCGATACCATGCACACATTGTCATTCTTTTTCACTAAAATGACAATGTCCACATGTGTTGTGGCATATGACAGTTACATGATACAGTGATACCTCGAGATATGAGTATAATTCGTTCCGTAACCTTGCTCGTATGTCAAAGCAATTTTTCCCATTGAAATTAATTGAAATGCCATTAATCCGTACCAGCCCCAAAAATGCTACCCCCAATTGTTTTTGAATAAGAAAAATGTATTTATAAAAGACAAATATTGTATAAAAACATAATAAAAGAGAATGTAAAGCAAAAAAAACTGGTTTTATAAAGTGTACATACATACTCGTATTTGTTACACTTTCTTCGGACCCATGGTTATAAAAAGAAATGGATAAAGTGTGTAAATGCACAAAAAGCGCAAAGCCCTAGAAAAACTTAGCAAAGATACTTCGACAGCGAGGTAAACAAGCACACTGGGGGAATACATGGGATAATGTGCGAGGCGCAGGCGCAGAAAACTGGTGGGCTGTGTGCAGCGTCGCAGCTGGCCGTTCCTCGTATCTCAAATGTCGCTTGTATTTCAAAACAAAACTTTGCTCGCTCGACAGCTCGTATCTCAAATAACTCATATGTTAGGGCACTCGTATCTCGAGGTACCACTGTATTTAGAAAAAGTTCAGGTTCACTATAGGCCAGCTGATACTTTGGTTTCTGCAAGAGTTGTTTCGTGTGGTTACGTGGTCTGTAGGTTGTTCAACATTCGCATTGGCTACTGATGACCTGTCATCTCATTGTTCCTTCTTGCATGATGCTGTCAACAGCATTATTCATCTACATTTACACGCTTTACACTTCCATGCAAAGAAGTCCAATGGCTGGGAAGTTTTTAATTCCAGACAACTATGAAAGGTTGGTTACGTTTACCCCAGCTAGGCCTAATGAAGATGTTGTACTCTGGTGGTATTGTTGACAGTAGCAACAGCAACTGCCAACTCAAGATTAGTGCTATCATTGTCAGGATGCCTCTGTTTAAATGCCACGTGACCCTGCCCATCACTCGCTGCCTGCAGCGCGCGCCCATGACCAGACCAGAAATTATGTGAGTAAGCATCATTTCAAATAACTATTTTAGGTCACTTTGTGTTAACATGATTTTACCGGCATTTAATGCCATTCTACCAAAAAAAAAAAAAAAAAAAAATTAAATCAGAATCTTCTTTGACACTCTACACAATCACTGATCAATAATGTAAGTTAGCACGGGTTATGCAACCTGTAGATTATTTTACAATATTCTGATTGCCTTGCTATGATCATTCGACTTATTTCTATTGCATCACACAATGTAGGAAGCACAAGTGCAAGGTTAGTGACAGGTAGCACGATGTTTGTGACATGTACCAATGTTTGTGACAGGTTAGGTAAGGTTAGGTTAGTTTAGTAACAGGTAGTTCTAGAGGCAACACCATAACCACCATCAACATCATCAGATTGCCTAGACTGTTCCACAATGAGATTGATTATGTTCACCATTCCCCATGACATGACCACCTACTGTAAGTTAACCAGTACAAATTACATCATTTTGAGTATATAAGTGCTCGCTTCTTAACGCACCACAATTTTTCTCCCATTTTGCAAGAACAAACTGAATTTATATACGAATTCTATAGGTTCTATAGGTTTTATTTGTCTCATGTTTTGGGCTCAACACTATAGTAAAGAAAGTTAAAGACTTCATGATCAATAGATTCTATCATGTGATGGAATGGCTTAACTCCAAACATCTAGATAAATACCCTTCATTTATAATAGGTGTAGGCTACCCTCACATCTGTTTAAAGAAATATATATGTCAGACTTCTGGCCTTAATAACATATTTGTGTCTAAGTTTTTTTGTAAAGAAAAAATCACTTAGGACTAGTAAGTTAATTTGAACTCCAACAGCAAGAATCAACCAAACATGACGTAGTTGGCACAGTGAGCTCCAGAAAAGTGGTTGAGGTTAACTCTAATCCTAGAGCTGACAATCCACAATAATCTGTACTATAAGCTTGAACCACATTTAATATCTTATCAGTTAATGCTCAGTCTCTGTGCAATAAAATAAATGATGTGGAATTACTACTCCTAAATAACATAGGCCTACCTATATTTTGTGTCGAACTAACAAAATGAGGGGTGGAGTAGCCATCTATATCAAAGTAGGTCTTATGTATCAAGTTATTGAGAATGACGAATTCTGTATGGAAAATGACCTGGAAGTTGAATGTATTAAGGTGAGTCTTATGCCCACTCTGGATGTGATAATAGTTTCCCTTTATGAGTGCCAAATGGCGATCAGAAAGTATTCCTGGAAGGTATTCATAGACTTATCATTAACTTAACTCGGAATGACATGCCGATAATTACTTGTGGAGACGCTGTCAATATTAGACTGAAGAAAAGCTTTCCAATTCTTTTTCTTGATGTTCTTCAGTCTTTAAATTGTTACTAGGCTAAATATTAAGCCCACAAGACGTGATGCGTGTATTGACGTCTTTTCAGACTTTGGTTTGTTGACTAAGATGACTTTTCAGACTCACAATGACAAAACTCAAATCCATCCTTTTCAGTCTCAATAACCATGAGAATGTATTAAACTTTTAGGAATATATTTAGATCCTACGCTTAACTGGGGTGCCCACATAAACAATGTCTGTAATAGGCTCTCGAAAGTGATATATTTAGGCCTACTTCGTAATTTAGATAAATAAGACAGATATATAAGCATTCATGAGCCACAGATTATTGTCTCTGTTGGACACTACATGAGAATATTATAGGAGAAAAATTCCTCCGGCACTGGGACTTGAACCCAGGACCTTTGGCTATTCGCGCCAATGCTCTACCAACTGAGCTAAGCCGGAGCTCAAGTCACAGCGCCAGATGGAACTTCTCTCCTATGACAGATTGCCCTAATGGTCTACCTCACAGACAGACAAGTTATGTCATATGCAGTACTGTGAGGCACACTAAGTAGTGATTTTTGTGACCGGGCCCCCACTGTTATTGTACAGTTAACATTCAAGACAGATATATAAGCATTCATGAGCCACAGATTATTGTCTCTGTTGGACACTACATGAGAATATTATAGGAGAAAAATTCCTCCGGCACTGGGACTTGAACCCAGGACCTTTGGCTATTCGCGCCAATGCTCTACCAACTGAGCTAAGCCGGAGCTCAAGTCACAGCGCCAGATGGAACTTCTCTCCTATGACTGATTGCCCTAATGGTCTACCTCACAGACAGACAAGTTATGTCATATGCAGTACTGTGAGGCACACTAAGTAGTGATTTTTGTGACCGGGCCCCCACTGTTATTGTACAGTTAACATTCAAGACAGATATATAAGCATTCATGAGCCACAGATTATTGTCTCTGTTGGACACTACATGAGAATATTATAGGAGAAAAATTCCTCCGGCACTGGGACTTGAACCCAGGACCTTTGGCTATTCGCGCCAATGCTCTACCAACTGAGCTAAGCCGGAGCTCAAGTCACAGCGCCAGATGGAACTTCTCTCCTATGACAGATTGCCCTAATGGTCTACCTCACAGACAGACAAGTTATGTCATATGCAGTACTGTGAGGCACACTAAGTAGTGATTTTTGTGACCGGGCCCCCACTGTTATTGTACAGTTAACATTCAAGACAGATATATAAGCATTCATGAGCCACAGATTATTGTCTCTGTTGGACACTACATGAGAATATTATAGGAGAAAAATTCCTCCGGCACTGGGACTTGAACCCAGGACCTTTGGCTATTCGCGCCAATGCTCTACCAACTGAGCTAAGCCGGAGCTCAAGTCACAGCGCCAGATGGAACTTCTCTCCTATGACTGATTGCCCTAATGGTCTACCTCACAGACAGACAAGTTATGTCATATGCAGTACTGTGAGGCACACTAAGTAGTGATTTTTGTGACCGGGCCCCCACTGTTATTGTACAGTTAACATTCAAGACAGATATATAAGCATTCATGAGCCACAGATTATTGTCTCTGTTGGACACTACATGAGAATATTATAGGAGAAAAATTCCTCCGGCACTGGGACTTGAACCCAGGACCTTTGGCTATTCGCGCCAATGCTCTACCAACTGAGCTAAGCCGGAGCTCAAGTCACAGCGCCAGATGGAACTTCTCTCCTATGACAGATTGCCCTAATGGTCTACCTCACAGACAGACAAGTTATGTCATATGCAGTACTGTGAGGCACACTAAGTAGTGATTTTTGTGACCGGGCCCCCACTGTTATTGTACAGTTAACATTCAAGACAGATATATAAGCATTCATGAGCCACAGATTATTGTCTCTGTTGGACACTACATGAGAATATTATAGGAGAAAAATTCCTCCGGCACTGGGACTTGAACCCAGGACCTTTGGCTATTCGCGCCAATGCTCTACCAACTGAGCTAAGCCGGAGCTCAAGTCACAGCGCCAGATGGAACTTCTCTCCTATGACTGATTGCCCTAATGGTCTACCTCACAGACAGACAAGTTATGTCATATGCAGTACTGTGAGGCACACTAAGTAGTGATTTTTGTGACCGGGCCCCCACTGTTATTGTACAGTTAACATTCAAGACAGATATATAAGCATTCATGAGCCACAGATTATTGTCTCTGTTGGACACTACATGAGAATATTATAGGAGAAAAATTCCTCCGGCACTGGGACTTGAACCCAGGACCTTTGGCTATTCGCGCCAATGCTCTACCAACTGAGCTAAGCCGGAGCTCAAGTCACAGCGCCAGATGGAACTTCTCTCCTATGACTGATTGCCCTAATGGTCTACCTCACAGACAGACAAGTTATGTCATATGCAGTACTGTGAGGCACACTAAGTAGTGATTTTTGTGACCGGGCCCCCACTGTTATTGTACAGTTAACATTCAAGACAGATATATAAGCATTCATGAGCCACAGATTATTGTCTCTGTTGGACACTACATGAGAATATTATAGGAGAAAAATTCCTCCGGCACTGGGACTTGAACCCAGGACCTTTGGCTATTCGCGCCAATGCTCTACCAACTGAGCTAAGCCGGAGCTCAAGTCACAGCGCCAGATGGAACTTCTCTCCTATGACTGATTGCCCTAATGGTCTACCTCACAGACAGACAAGTTATGTCATATGCAGTACTGTGAGGCACACTAAGTAGTGATTTTTGTGACCGGGCCCCCACTGTTATTGTACAGTTAACATTCAAGACAGATATATAAGCATTCATGAGCCACAGATTATTGTCTCTGTTGGACACTACATGAGAATATTATAGGAGAAAAATTCCTCCGGCACTGGGACTTGAACCCAGGACCTTTGGCTATTCGCGCCAATGCTCTACCAACTGAGCTAAGCCGGAGCTCAAGTCACAGCGCCAGATGGAACTTCTCTCCTATGACTGATTGCCCTAATGGTCTACCTCACAGACAGACAAGTTATGTCATATGCAGTACTGTGAGGCACACTAAGTAGTGATTTTTGTGACCGGGCCCCCACTGTTATTGTACAGTTAACATTCAAGACAGATATATAAGCATTCATGAGCCACAGATTATTGTCTCTGTTGGACACTACATGAGAATATTATAGGAGAAAAATTCCTCCGGCACTGGGACTTGAACCCAGGACCTTTGGCTATTCGCGCCAATGCTCTACCAACTGAGCTAAGCCGGAGCTCAAGTCACAGCGCCAGATGGAACTTCTCTCCTATGACTGATTGCCCTAATGGTTTACCTCACAGACAGACAAGTTATGTCATATGCAGTACTGTGAGGCACACTAAGTAGTGATTTTTGTGACCGGGCCCCCACTGTTATTGTACAATTAACATTCAAGACAGATATATAAGCATTCATGAGCCACAGATTATTGTCTCTGTTGGACACTACATGAGAATATTATAGGAGAAAAATTCCTCCGGCACTGGGACTTGAACCCAGGACCTTTGGCTATTCGCGCCAATGCTCTACCAACTGAGCTAAGCCGGAGCTCAAGTCACAGCGCCAGATGGAACTTCTCTCCTATGACTGATTGCCCTAATGGTCTACCTCACAGACAGACAAGTTATGTCATATGCAGTACTGTGAGGCACACTAAGTAGTGATTTTTGTGACCGGGCCCCCACTGTTATTGTACAGTTAACATTCAAGATAGATATATAAGCATTCATGAGCCACAGATTATTGTCTCTGTTGGACACTACATGAGAATATTATAGGAGAAAAATTCCTCCGGCACTGGGACTTGAACCCAGGACCTTTGGCTATTCGCGCCAATGCTCTACCAACTGAGCTAAGCCGGAGCTCAAGTCACAGCGCATATGACATAACTTGTATGTCTGTGAGGTAGACCATTAGGGCAATCAGTCATAGGAGAGAAGTTCCATCTGGCGCTGTGACTTGTGCTCCGGCTTAGCTCAGTTGGTAGAGCATTGGCGCGAATAGCCAAAGGTCCTGGGTTCAAGTCCCAGTGCCGGAGGAATTTTTCTCCTATAATATTCTCATGTAGTGTCCAACAGAGACAATAATCTGTGGCTCATGAATGCTTATATATCTGTCTTGAATGTTAACTGTACAATAACAGTGGGGGCCCGGTCACAAAAATCACTACTTAGTGTGCCTCACAGTACTGCATATGACATAACTTGTCTGTCTGTGAGGTAGACCATTAGGGCAATCAGTCATAGGAGAGAAGTTCCATCTGGCGCTGTGACTTGAGCTCCGGCTTAGCTCAGTTGGTAGAGCATTGGCGCGAATAGCCAAAGGTCCTGGGTTCAAGTCCCAGTGCCGGAGGAATTTTTCTCCTATAATATTCTCTTAGATAAATAAGTTATATCCCGAGAACATATCTACAGATGGCTTACTTTGCATTTTTCAGTAGCATTATAAGCTATGATATTGTACTCTGGGGTTGTGGTCATGATATGCCTAGGAAGTTATTGCAACAAAAGAAAGCTATTATTAGAATTATAACTTTCTCTACTTTTAGAGCTCACTGCAAACCTTTATTTATCCGTGAAAAAATCTTGACTGTGCATGATTTGTATAGCTACTTAACTGTCTCGAATAAGTGAAAGTAAATCTGACAACTATTCCTTTAAGATGTGATACTCATTCACATTCCACCAGATAGATGATCATAATTGACATAAGTGCTAGGCTTCCAAAAGTCAGGAATTCTATTCACATGTTGGTCTGAAAATGTTTAATAGACTTCCTCCTGAAGTACATATTGTGAACTTGAAAACATTTAAATCTAAACTTTATAACTGAATAATAGATGGGCCTAATTTCTTTTATACAGCTATGGCCAGCGTACTCTAAGCATAATGAAACGAATTGATTGAAATGGGTAAAAATAAAGATAAAGATAAAGTTATAAATAAGACTGCGGTTTCACCTCTTAATAAATTCCTGAAACAAAAGTAAGTACATTTAATCAAGTATTCAGTTCCAAAAAGCAAAATTGCAATGCTAAGTAGACAGTGCTCATAATCTAGATGAATTTTTAACCTCCCCAATATTGTCTCCAGCGTGCAGTGTGTCAAAGAATCCCTTAACATCATATTTGGCAGTTTTCCGTAAGAAAATAAAGAAAAAAGACCAAAATACCGGATATCAGGTATATGGGTGATTCTTCAAATACGGGAAAATTTGTGTTCCAGAGTGATATTTCCCTTCAAATTCAACTTTTAAAAAAAATGAAAAGTTTGTTTCTACTACTTCCATACTACAACTATCACTTTGAAATGTCACTACTTTAAATTCTGATATTCCAAAATCAAATTTAATTCAATGAAATGTCATCCACATGCCCTGTCCCAAACCTCGGTTTTGTATATTCTAATGCATTTTTTCACAAAACAAAATGTTATTTCCTTTTCAACTTTTTTCCTGTCAATGAGTATGAATGTGTGAAGAATATTAACCCCTAAAAAATAAAATGAAATAAAATTGTCACCCCACCTAATGAACATAAAGAATGTCCCAAGGGTTTTTGGTCATCCACATGGCTGAAAAGAATGGAATTTTTTCTGCAGAAATGAGAAATTTGTATAACTGGCAACAGTGTTAGAAAGCCAACAGGGCAGCTTGTGGTTGAATTGTAAGGTTGAATTTTGCTTGCTTACAAACAGTTTGGGATTAACAAAGGACTTTGCATCATTTTCAAGGAAAGCGTTTTTATTCCCAGTCATTAACATGGATTCTAGAAAGTAGGCAGAAAGTGAATATTAACTAATTTTGATTATGCACTACGATAAACCTTCCAATTCAAAGTACTTGACTGAAGTTGAGCTTACAGAGGTTTAGGAATGGCTTGCTGAGACCACTTAAACTCCTTTTTTGTCATCCACATGCCTGATTTTTGTGTCATCCACATGTCTCATGAAGGGGTATGTGGATGACTCTGAAGTCATGTAGATGATAAATGTAGGATACTATTGTGTTTGCGGTGTCTGTGACCTGTACTTAAGATCTTAAAACTGATTAAATGAATTTCTGCTTGATTCCGCCCTCCCCCAAAACCATAAAAACACAGTCTCGTTAAAATTACATTAATTCCGGAGTATGCACACAAATTTGCAAATTTGGTGCAAAATCAACTGAAGTATGCTGAGAAAAATATGAAATCACATAAAGAAAAGGAGATTGTTGCCAAAGTTAGTCATTAATGTGGCCTTCTACCATCCACATGTACAGTGATATTAATGAGACGTGGCAGTCCAAGCATGGATGCTCAGTAGATGCAGACGAGTCCAATAAACATTCGTACTGCATGGAGGGGTGTATGGGTTAGTTGTGTCGTTGCTTTCAGTGCGGTAACATCGTATAATGCAGTGAAGAAACAAGAGACCTTGTTACATTCACTTCTCTCTCTCGCAAGAGCAGTACAACATTCTTACCCCTCCCCATGATTCCCCCTACATGCGTCTCCTCTCTCACGCGCATCTGACTGCCGCCTCTCTTTAATACTACTGTACACGGATGTCATTCACATGGCTTTAAAAAAATAAAGAAATCAAAATAAACAAAAATATAAACATTTAAGCTCTGCTGGTGTCATATTATAATCAAGTAACCCCTGAAGTATTTTAGTAATTTTTTTGAGATTTTTTAAGCAAAGCAAAAAATTTGGATTTTACACACTCCAAATTTTCCCATATTTGAAGAATCACCCATTTTGTAACTTATTACAGTCTCAATCTGACCAAGGGAATTAACCAAATATAAGGTGCAGCGTCGCATGAGATATATCTTGCCCTACGGCCCTAACCCACCCCCAGCGAAGCACTTTCTTTTATACCACGATCTAGCGAATTCTTCGAGGATAAGCAGGCTGACAAACCGTTGGGTACAAGGCAAACCTGTGGGTACTCTCGAATTTTTAATATTTGGTACAAGGGGCACTCTCGAATTTTTAATATTAGGTACAAGGGCCACTCTCGCAGTTTTAATGTTTGGTACAAGTGCCACTCTTGCATTTTTATAATAATAATAATGGTTAGATTGCGCACAATGTGCATTGGAGTATAAGTATATCACTGGTTTATTAGTTCACTTACTGAGCACGTTCTCGCGGGGCACTCTATCATATGATATCTATCACACCAGTTACCACACATTTTGCACTCACAGTCTCCTCCAGGATCATGATACCTTTGCGTTACACAGATCTTACACAGATAATCCTCGCGGGTGACTTTAATTGCCCTATAGATAAAAGGAGCGGAAAATCAGAATCTGTTATAGATGACATACAAGGAGAGGGGTTGACACTCGCGAACAAGCGAGATGAGATAACGTACCTCTGCCACAATGGTAGTAGTGCGATAGACTTGGTGTTCACTGCCGGGTTCACAAAAGAGACACAAAAACCACTGCTTGAAACAGACGGGCCCCTGTTGAAAAAACACATACCTATGTTAACTGAGCTATCCTGGGATGATGGCACACAGTATAGAGAAGAACAGCAGGGCCAGAATAAGAATAATATACTCCCGAAAAAGCTTGAAGAGAATAAGTTGAAAGAAACAGTCCAAAAACTGGAGTATGCTAAGTGCGCTGCACAAGATGGGAACATCTCCGAAGCATCAGATGGAATCGAAATGTGGATGAAGAATTCTACTCCAACAATAAGGAAGAAGAAAGAGAAAGCATGGTTCAACAGGGAATGCTTCGAAAAGAGACAACAGGTCCTACAAGTGCTACATCGAGCCAAACGGGAGAGGATAATAAAAGGAGGGAATACAAGGATCTCCTAAATCTGAAAAGAAAGATGTACCTGGAGGAGCAACATAACAAACTGATTAACGAAATTGAGAAAGACCCCTATAAAGCACTAAGACCAAGACAACCGAGGTTCTCGACAGGTATACCCATACAACTATGCGAGGAACACATGCGGCAAGTACTATGTCAAAAAGAGACAAGATCGAGCAAGAGAAATACCGACGAAGTTACAATCCCGAGCCCCCCATTCACTGAACACGAAATCAGAAGGGCCATACTAGCGGGGAAAAGCAATAGGGCTCCCGGACCGGACGGCATAAGAAATGAACACCTGAAGCAACTAACAGACTATACGATCCCTATGTGGAAAATTCTATTCAATAAGTGCCTAGATACTGGGAATATACCAACAGGATGGAGAAGAGCAACAGTGAAGCGGCTGTACAAAGGTAAAGGGGCCACAAACGACCCAAACTCGTACAGGGGGATTGCCCTAGAGGGAGTAGGCCTAAAGCTCCTCACAAGACTAATCATGGCGAGACTAATGAAAGAAATAGATCCACTCTTACCAAACGCTCAATTTGGTTTCAGACCTGGACGGTCCACAATAATGGTGATAGAAAATTTGTTGGGGGACATGTCACAATCCCTGGACAAAAAGGCTGGGAAACTCTATGTTATATTTATAGATTACAGTAAAGCCTTTGATCTCGTCAATCGGAAGATCTTAATTGACAAATTGGAGGCACTAATCGGAAAGACATCGATAACCAGGCTAATTTTGAACATCATGGCGGAAAACTATGTGCAGCTAGACGACGGAGTCGGAAAGTCAACTTGGATCAGTCAATCGAATGGGGTTCTACAAGGTGACCCGATGAGTCCACTGTTATTCAACGTCCTCACACATGACATCGAATCAAGTATCAGTACCGCTACAGAGGCCAGGTTGTACATGTATCCGATGACATGGCACTGGCAGCAGAAAACATAACAGATCTCCAAACAGTGATGGACAAATCTGACTGAATGGGCCGAAACTAATGAAATGAAAATCAATGAACAAAAGACGGATCTTGTAGTCTTCAGGAAAGGAGGAAAGTTGTCTAAGAGTGAAAAAGTCATTCTCGCATTTTTAATATTTGGTATGGTCGGGAGTGTCGGCGACAATATACAAGGATATTATAGGAGAAAAATTCCTCCGACACTGGGATTTGAACCCAGGACCTTTGGCTATTCGCGCCAATGCTCTACCAACTGAGCTAAGCCGGAGTTCAATTCACAGCGCCGGAAGGAACCTCTCTCCTATGACTAATTGCCCTAATGGTCTACCTCATAGACAGACAAGTTATGTCATATGAAGTACTGTGAGGCACACTAATTAGTGATTTTTGTGACCAGGCTCCCACTGTTATTGTACAGTTGACATTCAAGATAGATATATAAGTTTTCATGAACCACAGATTATTGTCTCTGTTGGACATTACATGAGAATATTATAGGAGAAAAATTCCTCCGACACTGGGACTTGAACCCAGGACCTTTGGCTATTCGCGCCAATGCTCTACCAACTGAGCTAAGCCGGAGTTCAATTCACAGCGCCGGAAGGAACCTCTCTCCTATGACTGATTGCCCTAATGGTCTACCTCACAGACAGACAAGTTATGTCATATGAAGTACTGTGAGGCACACTAATTAGTGATTTTTGTGACCGGGCTCCCACTGTTATTGTACAGTTGACATTCAAGATAGATATATATAAGTTTTCATGAACCACAGATTATTGTCTCTGTTGGACATTACATGAGAAAATTATAGGAGAAAAATTCCTCCGACACTGGGACTTGAACCCAGGACCTTTGGCTATTCGCGCCAATGCTCTACCAACTGAGCTAAGCCGGAGTTCAATTCACAGCGCCGGAAGGAACCTCTCTCCTATGACTGATTGCCCTAATGGTCTACCTCACAGACAGACAAGTTATGTCATATGAAGTGCTGTGAGGCACACTAATTAGTGATTTTTGTGACCGGGCTCCCACTGTTATTGTACAGTTGACATTCAAGATAGATATATAAGTTTTCATGAACCACAGATTATTGTCTCTGTTGGACATTACATGAGAATATTATAGGAGAAAAATTCCTCCGACACTGGGACTTGAACCCAGGACCTTTGGCTATTCGCGCCAATGCTCTACCAACTGAGCTAAGCCGGAGTTCAATTCACAGCGCCGGAAGGAACCTCTCTCCTATGACTGATTGCCCTAATGGTCTACCTCACAGACAGACAAGTTATGTCATATGAAGTACTGTGAGGCACACTAATTAGTGATTTTTGTGACCGGGCTCCCACTGTTATTGTACAGTTGACATTCAAGATAGATATATAAGTTTTCATGAACCACAGATTATTGTCTCTGTTGGACATTACATGAGAGGAATTTTTCTCCTATAATATTCTCATGTAATGTCCAACAGAGACAATAATCTGTGGTTCATGAAAACTTATATATCTATACAAGGATAGTTTGTGCGCCATGCTTCGCTGAGAAACAAAATGTGAATATCGAGTGGGCGGAGCTTAAACTGCACCTTATATTTGTATTTAGCCTGACCAAGTTTGGGGTAGGCCTAGGTTTGGCCACCCTTAAAAAAAATAAAAATAAAAATAATAATAATAATAATAATAATAATAAAATAATAATAATAATAATAATAATAATAATAATAATAATAATAATAAAAATATGGCAAATTAACAAGCAATCAGCCATATAATCCACTGTACCGGAACAAATTACCAAATCACCCAGCAAGGCTAAAACCAAATATAAGGTGCCAAATAGGCTCCGCCCACTCGATATTCGCATTTTGTTTCTCAGCGAACAGGGTGACCAAACTATCCTTGTATATTGTCGCCGACACTCCCGACCATACCAAATATTAAAAATGCGAGTTTGCCCCTTGTACCAAATATTAAAACTGCGAGAGTGGCCCTTGTACCTAATATAAAAATTCGAGAGTGCCCCTTATACCAAATATTAAAATTTCGAGAGTACCCACAGGTTTGCCTTGTACCCAACGGTTTGTCAGCCTGTTTATCCTCGAAGAATTCGCTAGATCGTGGTATAAAAGGAAGTGCACAGCGGGACAGCGGGACATAGAAACCCTGATTTTAAACGCCGTAACACCATTCATGCCTAGCAAGAGGAAAGCAAAACCTTGGTTTGACCATATCTGTTACAGAAAGAGAAAGGACGCCTTGGAAGCTCTACATAAAGCTCAAAGTGTCGCCTCAGTAGAGAACTTTACAGAATACTCACAAAAAAGGAGGATATACAAAGAAACGCTTAAGGAGGCAAAAGTCCAACACATGAAAAGGATGGAAGAGAGATTGATTGAAACGGCAGAAAATGACCCTTTCAAAATTCTCAAACCAAGGCAGCCCAAATTTTCTCGTCAACTTCCAATGGAAGTATGGGAGAGACACTTCGTCAATATTCTACAAGCAAAAGAAACTAGACCACAAGGAGTGTCCAATGAGGCCACTCAAGTACACATTGAACCGTTCACTATGGAAGAAATAGAACAAGTGGTACGACAAGGAAAGGACCGGAAAGCTGGAGGGCCAGACCAGCTATTCAACGAACACATTAAGGACAGCTGGTCCATACTTAAAGAGCCAATAACGGCATTACTTAATGGATGCCTCTCACAAGGAAGTATCCCAGACAGATGGCGACAATCAACATTAAAAGTGCTCTACAAAGGAAAGGGAGATGCTGGTAACCCTAACTCATACCGAGGAATAGCACTAGAAAGTAATCTACTGAAGATATTAACGAAATTAGTAACAAATCGCCTTACAAAATTAGTAGAACACAACATCCCCGAAGAGCAGTTTGGATTTAGAGCAGGGAGATCCACCATTCAAGCCATTAAATGCCTGAAAGACAATATCGAAGACGCCCTCAAGATGCCGAAGGGAAAGCTCTACGCCATCTTTATAGATTTCTCTAAGGCATTCGACTCAATCAGCAGGAGTATAATTCTAGACAAGTTAAAAACCATGATTGGGGAACATCCCATCCTAGGATTGCTGAAAAGCATTTTGTCCGAGAATTACATTAAGATTTGTGATAATATCACCACGTCAAGCCCAATCCTACAGACCGTGGGTGTATTACAAGGCGATCCGATTAGCCCTCTGCTATTTAACGTAGCAACTCATGATGTCGTCCAAGTAATCAGTAAGGATCGTGTAAAAACCTACATGTATGCTGATGACATAGTGCTAGTTTCACAACACCTAGACAGCCTACAGGAAGCATTCAATGCATTATCAGTATGGTCAAAACAAAATGACCTAAACCTGAATGAGGATAAAACTGTAACGATGATCTTCAGGAGAGGAGGAAGGTTATCAGCTCGGGAAGGGATTATGTGCAACGGCAGAAAACTAAACATAGTAAATAAGTTCAGATACCTGGGGATGACTTTCCAGTCTCGCGGAAACGTTTTCTCCGCTCATGTAAAAGAAAGAGCTACAGCGGCAACAATAGCAATAAGTGACATTACACAAATCAACCAGATATCCTTAAAAACAGCAATGAAGTTATTCAAGCTAAAAGTAACCCCGGTAGTAACATATGGACTTGAAATAATTTGGGAGCATTTGAGCAAAAGAGATCTAAACTGCATCGAGAAAGTTAAGGCAATCTTCTTGAAAAGAGTTCTAAGTGTTTCCAAGTTCACGCTATCAAGACTGGTCTACGAGATGGCGAGAGAGCCGTTTTTCATAGAGGACCTGAGGCATCAGCTGCTGCTCCCCGCCACAGACAGCTACAAAGAATTACTACAGGATCTAAGACACAAGAAACAAGAAATATGGAGTGAATTCTACGTGACGGACGCTATGACATCAAGCAAATGGTCAGAACCCAGCTTCGATTTAAGACACGCCATCACTAGATACGCAGTGCATGGCTTTCATTACAAAGTGTGCTCCAAAAAGAAATTCCATGAACCCAGCACGGACTGTACTTGTGAATGGTGTGGACAGAAATGTGAACGATATCATGCCCTTGAATGTAAAAAGAGGAACATCTCGCTAACAAGGCTAAGCACGGAGTAACTCAAACACTCATGCACATTGTGCGAACTTCATATTATTATTATAAAAGGAAGTGCTTCACTGGTTTTATGCCTCATGCGACGATGCACCTTATATTTGGTTTTTCCCAACAGCAATACTTACCAAACACGTTTTTAATACGATGTTCAACCGACTGACTCAACTATACTCCGATCAGTCGCCAAAGGCGCAATTTTAAGCCATCCGAACAACTGAAGTACTCAATTCTGTCTGTGCCTCCGTCGCATTATCCAATAGTAGACACCAAGTTTGTGTTCTGTGGTAGACACTGGTCAGTTGTTTATTCAAAATATTCACTGAAAATGAAAAATAGTAAATACCAAATACCATTAACACTCCACTAGCCGCACGGCCGCCTTGATACAGCCACAGAACTACAGCTAACCTAACGTTAATACGATCCACCACACCTACTCCATCAGCTACAGCTACACATAAGAAGGATTATTGTGACTTAAGTCTTACCAAATACTATATTATACTTGCTAACACCAAACCCAAAGCTGGGGCATTGCATCCTAAGAAGAATAATTATTTATCCTATTGTAAGCATATTAATATGAATCCAGGAAAGAAGATAGTTTCTTGCGGGGAATGTGGCAAATCATTCACACAGGAGGAAATTCTGTATCAACACATGTTGACTCACAATGGAGAAGTAGTATATTCTTGTAGTGTTTGTTCCAAGTCATTTATACAGAAGGAACATTTAGAAAGCCACGTATTAGTTCATTCGGTATCACAAGCATGTATGTGCAGCACTTGTGGTAGATCTTTTTTCACTAAAGATGATCTGAGAAAGCATGTACGAGTTCATGATGGGCAATCACTTTTTTTTTGTAACGACTGTGGTAAAACGTTTACTATGAAAACCTCCTTAAATAGACATATCCTCCTCGTTCATACTGTAGAAAAATCAAAATCGTTGGAGAACCAAGACATGTTTTCCTGTTATGTATGTACCAAATCTTTTGTAAAAGAAAAACACTTGAATAGTCACCTTCTCGTTCATGAAAAACAAGAAGCCAACAAAAGAGAACCATCTAATGATGCCATGTCAGATAGTATTGTCTGCGAAACATGTGGAATGAGTATTGCCAGGGTAAACATGAAGAGACACATTCAAATTCATTCAGGCTATAAGCCATTTGTTTGCGAAGTATGTGGCAAGAGTTTTCACCGAGATGAACACCGTAAATTACATTTAGTGTCACATGCAGAAAAGACATTCATGTGTAGTGCGTGTGGAAATAAATTTGCATCAAAAATGCGTTTAGATAAGCATGTATTAAAAATGCACATAATAGGGAAAAAACCCAAAAATGTATAAATTGCCTGAATAAAGGTACTGTTTATGATGTTTTAATTTTAAAAGCATGAAAACGACCAAATTTGATGTTATATTATCCTTTAGGTCCCCTATTGATTCCATTTATAAGCACCTTGTATTTGTATGAAGGTTCTAAATGTAAATAAAATCGTGAAGTAGACAAAAAATTAATCTAAAATGGTGCTGAGAACTGCTATTAAATCATGAATCTTCCATGCAATGGTCGATGTTCTAAACCGGGCAATTGGTCACGTGGTAATGGGTGTAGATATAGGCCTAGATGTAGATAGCCTATCTCTTTCTGTAGATCCTTTGAAAAGTTCCATCGCAACTCCAACTGACAGTCTATTTAACATTGATATCTCGTTCATTGCTCTTACTGCCGCTGCTACTCTTTCAATTTAATGTTTCTTGGAAGCTTATTGTAAATCTGTATTGCAGAATAATAAGCAGAGCCAATCCATGTGAAAGTGGACAAAAGTGGTTACATCTTTTTTTTTACATGACATAGACATGTTATACAGTGAGTCCATTTTATGAGGAAACCTCGCATCACTGCCGCAGTGCAGTGTATTACCGAAGCTGAATTACAGAAAGTGGCAAATAATTTGTTTAAACGATGTGAGGCATGTCTAACTGCTGACGGGGGTCATTTTCAACAGTATCTCAAATAAACGGTGAGTAATAAGCCTCTACGTGTAGGCCTATGTTAGGTTAAAGTCTTGATTTGCCGGTAGTAACGGAACACGGTCCCCGCCGTTGCAAGCACAACAGCGGGGAAAGTGTGAGCAGAGGCAACGCTGTTAAAAGGTTTCCGCATAAAATGGATTCCCTGTATATCAAAGTAAAGGGAAAAGACTTTATAATTTGAAAATAGATTCACAATTCTATTAAAGTAAAGGTATCTATATAATAATAACTGCTGAAATGTGTATTTTTTTCGTTGACTGAAATATTTATAATATAACATGTTGGCTAGTAGTGCATTATACTCATGGAATCAGTAGATTTGCTGCAATTTTTAATTTCACCCACAAAAGCACAATTAAGTGAAGACTTTGTCATCATAAAACAAATTTTTAAGATGAGTTTAAGTGAAGATATTCATCAAATCAATTTTCAAGGTATCCTTGTCACACCCGTCACTAAAAACATGTAAATAGTTTGGGTAGAAAGCCAAGTAATCATATAAAACGGAAACTTGGTAAAAGATAGGATATTTCAATACAGAAGACACACCTAAAATATAATTTTGAAATTCCTACTATTTTGGCTTAATTTTGATGTGACGGGTGTGACACATGTTGTGTGACGGGTGTGACATTTATGGAAAATACCTTTTGCAGCTTTTGTATAGTGATTATTTCATGCAGATGTTGAATAAATCATATGTTTTCATTAATACTATCTTTTAAATGGCTCTTTGACTTCCGTGGTAGAGAACAGAACTTCTTTGCAAGACAAAGAAACTACAATCTACCAGCTTTGGCTATGGATGACATAGGTGACCGGTGGAAATGTCACAAATGTTTTAATATTGGTAGGTGACCGGTGGAAATGTCACAAATGTTTTAATAGTGGTAAAGAAGTGAGGTAAAGATCTAGTAATCCCTATAGAGGCCATGAAGGCTTTTAGGGTTCAAACGTTCAACCTCCAACATTTTTAGACTTTTAGCACATGAAGGTGGTAAGGTTGTCAGTCTTATGCACTGGCTACCTTTACCCCAGAATTGCTTCTGGTACCCATTTCTGTTAGAAATCGACCTCAGGGCCATAGTGCCAGCAGGAGGATTAGGCCAATTGAAAACCTCATCAGGAATTGAACCTGTGCCCTTCTGGTTTGTAGCACAGTGCCTCAACCAGCAGCACGACATTGTACCCCAATAAAGAAGTGATAAGTGATAGCCTAATTAATTTTGTGCCTGATTTCTGTACTGGTAACTGTGTATCTTAGAACTGCTAAGAAATTCAGACAGACAATACCTCTAACAGCTGATGAAATGAGTAGGCCTACATGGAAACAAATGAATTACAGATAGAAAAACAATCAGCCAATCTCAATATAGCTACACAATATTATTTTTGTATGAGAGACCACAAAAATGTCCTGGTGACAAGAATAACCAGATCCACCTCAATTCAGTAAAAGTTTGTGAAGCGCTCAGGCTCCCAAGTACAGCCTGTGCATTTAGAAGTGAGCACTGGCATGCGCCGCAGAGATAGGACGGGACGGAAGGGAAGTGTGTTGCTATATGAATCACGTGATGACTGATACCACTGCGCATTGTGTTTACAGTGCTCACTTCTAAATGCATGGACAGTAGTCCAGGATTTTAGAGTTGTGGACAACGAAAACTGCCTAACTAGTACCGGAAGAACATTTCACTTCACAACTTTACACAAGCCTGTTAAAAATATGGACAAAGTGGAAAAAAGACCAGGGCCGTGACCAGGGGGGCGCCGTGGCAACGGCAGAAATAAAACAACAAAATTTGAAATAATATGTTAGATGTACATAACGTATTTTTTAAAGTTAAGAAAACTGAATTTTGAATATTACGTTGTTTGTATTTATTGAACAAATAAATATTTGACACCAATAACTTTATATTTTCTAAGTTACCCCAAAATAAATATTTGCTCAAAATTGAACAGCTGGATTTGCTTGTATACTGTTAATAATAATAACCCAATAATAATGCGTGTTTAACCCCATTATGTTTATATGTATTTGATAGTGTCACGTCGCTCGCTGTGTGTTTCTGTTTGAATCCTTACAGATAGGTGGAATGTCGGATGGGTGCACGAGGGATTAAGTTTTTTTTTGGGGGGGGGGGGCGCCTGACGAAATCTTGCCCCGGGCGCCAAAAAATCACGCGACGGCCCTGAAAAAGACTAACAAGGGAATTCTTTTTTATGCTGAGATCATGTGTTGGGATACCCCAGGATTGGTAAGTTATTATCACAAAAAATTTTCATGAAATTCATGCAAAATGGTACAGAGGCAGAAGGTGCTGTCTGAATGTCACTATGGATTGGCTGTTATTAAGAAGGTAGCACCACAGTATAAGTATTAATACAGTAAAGAAACTGTGTGTTAAAAGTCCTATGACAACATGTTAACTGGACGACACTAGCGCTCCATGCGGAGATTGAGTAAAGCTACATTCTCATCATATGAAATGGCTTGGGAAAATACATAAACACATCGCAAAATATGTTATGTTAAAAGAGAAAAATACAGAAAATTTTTATTTAATGCAAATCTAATTTTAAATTTAAGAAATAATAAAACAGATAATGTATTATATTCTAGTTAAGAAGAGGTAAACAATACCTAAATAGGCTACTGTTAAGGACTGTACCTACGCCTAGTATTTTTCCTTTAAAATCATTGCCCTTTAATATAATTTATAATTCAAATTATGATAATAAATAGCCTACATATTAATTACGTAAATTATATTATAGGTCTGTCACGTTGTTCATCCTGCACGTCATTGTTGACAGTGTATTTTGATTCTTTGCCTTATATGGCAATATACGACTTCAATTTATCGTAAGTCTATGTAGCGTCAATTACTGCAGGATGGACTTCATTAAACAAAACAAAAAATTCAGGAGCATTTGGAATTGAAGACACCGTCGGTACAGCAGTTTTAATTAACGAGTTTTTATAGGAATTCATAAACTGTCTGTTTTCAGCGTGTGTCAAGCATAGACGGTAATTTTCACTAAAATATTTTACATATTTTGTTACTAGGTTTTCTTGTCGACCATTAATGACCTATTTTATACACAGAATAAAATATAAAAATATTACATTAAAGTAACTTGAAACATAACCACACCGGAATCACGAGTAAGCCAGTAGACCTACAATAAATATTACTTATTTTCGTTCTTACCTTTCTGGATGTTTCAAGAAAGTGAAGAAATGCAATTCATGATTTTGTCTTTTATTATTACTGAAATTTACAGCAGAATAATAAGGTCCTTTCGAATATAGCGTGTTCTAATAAATACAACACTCCTATTTATTTACATACTTCCCGGAGTAGTTTCTGTAGTCTTACTATATGGCCGCTACGATCGCTAGTAAATGCGCGCGCATGCTCGGCTGGCAGAAAAACGGGCTGAGTTTCTGTACTGTATTAATACTTATACTGTGGTAGCACCACCATTTCCAATCAACAGCAAAGGCCAATTTCAGTTTCTGTAGCTATGCGTGAAGACAAACTGTTCTGTTCACTATCACTAGATTATGCCAATGTAATTTTACTACCTATGAATGTTCCTAATACTTGTGATTTAAAGTGTATATTGATTTTTACAGTTATTGATATATTATAATTGCCAATTACTATAATTTCATGTCATAGTAATACAAACGTAAATGACTTTCCAATTAAGATCTAGTTTTAAGTATCGGTTATAAGTTGATGTTGTCACATCCGACATGTCACACCTGTCACGTCACACATAAGTAAATTTTCAATAACTATATACTGTAATTATTTTTGTAAGATCTAATTATGCATTTCAGTATGTTTAAATTAGTCCTCTTCCTTGAAAAAATAAAACAAATATAGTGAAGCTAATCAATTCACAGAATTTTCAATTAAACCTACATAAGAAAAAACCTTTGTCCAATCATGGTCACACCCGTCACATGCACAATATATTTTCCAGCTCAAGTATACAGCCTTGAAAAAAACATTAGATCATATTTTGTACTTCCAATGGGTTGGTATGTTAACACAAAAAACTTTTATGACATTCCTGGAATATGGTTCAGAGGTAGAAAGAAATAAGTTAAGTGTAATGAAATCTGTCCAAATGTTACACCCGTCACTATGGATTGACTCAGCGCCCTTTTGAAAGAGTTTTAATGAATTAGCTGGTAGGCCTATATGTAAATCATATTTCTAGTTGTACGTCCATATACACTGAAATTAGTTTGAAATTTATCAATATTATCTACCATATAGACCCAACACATTACCGAGTATATATATTCCCTGTGAGAGTGAGGACTTTTAGTTTACAAGATTCTTTTTTTCTTTCCACATATTCTTAGTCTATTGCATGTTTTTGTAATCTAAATATTTTCTTCCTATGGGAAGAGTTGCCCCATAACATGATTCCATATCTCATTACAGAGTGAAAATATGCAAAATATACCATGAGTAATGCATCCTGTTGTAATATATCATTCAAAATTCTTAAAGCGAAACACGCTGAACTCAGTTTTAGACTTATCATTGTGTCTTCCAGTCAAGATTTTGGTCAATTTGTAGGCCTAAGAATTTTATGTTGCTAATTTCTTCTATGATTTGTGTTTGGTAATTAATTATAAGGCTTGAGATACATCTATGTTTTGTTCTAAATTGATAATTCAATACTGGAAACCTAACAGTACAAAACTGGTTTTGGTGGCTTAGTAACTGTTGAGGCTGAGGCATCTACCAGATAGAAAACTTCATATCTTGGATTTCTCTCCTTTGCCCCAAACCCCCCCTTTCTGCTTTCCCCCCGAGGATTTCAAGAATGGTAACTTCATATCAGCCCCTGATCCCTTTCCTGTTTTTCTTTATTGGGGTTCCCTCCCGGATCCCACTTCCAAGATTCCAGCAGATCCCCTTCACCAGGAGCTTTGAATACGGTAGGCCTACTTATTATAAACAGTAATGGGCACCCATTTCATAACTACGGGTGGGACATTCTAGCACATACATGGGCATTTACTGGTTCGCGAACCACTTGTGGTTCTTGACCTTCCCGCATAACACACAAGATGGCATTTGATTTGATTTGTTAAGTTTTTGAACCACATCAAAATGTGGCATCAACATACATAAATTAAGAGAGAGAATGAAAATGGACAATAGAATTATGTCGAATAGCAGTATAGTGTATAAATTTAGAAAACAACATCAATATTAACTTCAAAAAACTCACTAATAGAATAAAATAGATTATTCGCAAGCCAGTCTCTCAGAACAGTCCTAAACCTGTTTAATTTAATTGAATGTGCAGTTTTGGGTAAACTATTGAACAACTTTCGAACTATGTGTAAGTTGACAAAAGTTTGCGGGTTGCGTGTCAATGGATAGGGGTTTGCCCATGTCTGTTCTAGCATATTATAAAAACTATTTTTGTTTATTACGTATCATAAATAATGAACAAGAACTGATTCTGCACATTCTGTAAAATTTACTATGTCTTCTCCTCCATACTACATGGAAAGCATTATTTAAAATTGATTTGAAATATTTGTAAATATGTTTTTCAAACTCTATTATGGGTGGGACATAATTTGACCATGATTTTAGATTTTACTGTTTCCAGATTGTCGGAACATTTATTTAACTCATCAATAATAATTTAATAAAACTAGCACCATTACGGGTGGGACAAAAAGTCACTGTTTGTTATTTTACATAGTAGCTAACCACACACACTTTTTGAAGTTAATCTTATACCAAATTGTACCTTAAGGTGTATACTTTGTCAAATCAAAATGGACATAGCTGATTACTCTCGACTACTTAGTATTAAAGGGTGTTAAAATAATGCTATAAATGTCAAGCAAGTTACCGGTAATTGCAACACAATAAATAAGTAAATCGACAGATTTTATGCATGAAACAACTTCAAATAAACTTAATTCCTTAATTTTCAGTGAATTTGAGGATTTAAACTTTTATTTGACCACCCAATTACACTAGTTTTGTAACATCTCTCTTTAAGGAAAAATTATGAAATGGCTGTGGGAGGAACCTAATCACATAACTAAATGGAGAGCATACGTATAAAGAACTATTGGCAGCACTGGATAAGCCTTTGCGGGAATGGCCAAAGAGATGCAAGATCATCGGCCAGCCAATGTGAGTGTTGGTGTTGAATCTATGGGTCACTTAACTGCTCTGAACAACTCGTGTGGAATTACAGTAGAGTGCTATACTAAACCCGACATTATGGTTTATGCAAGCTCTGAAATTAAGATTAAATCAAAATGTAAACACAGTGGCATCTCCTCAATATGATCATATGAACATGTGAACCCCCTAATAATTCTCATCTTACCTAATTTTGTCAGTATTATTGATTAAATAATTATTGTATGCTTTACCATCTAACCGTACAGAAAAATATGTGTATTCTATTCCCTTTTATGGGATTCCCACTAAGTTCTGCAATTTGCATACCTAAAGTTAGCAGGAGCGATGCACCTAGCATGGATGAAAGGATCACATGTCATTTGTGACCACCACATTAAGAGGGCAGCATCGGTCAACGCATCTGATTTTTTCCTCCTTCAACTCAAGACAGCAACATCGGTCAACACAGAGCTCTGTGGTACTACAGTTCTCAAAATGTGTTTTTCTTACCACCCCTCCACCTTACCCAACTTGCGAGCTGCAAGAGGGAACTGGTTTTATTACCCATCCATCTTCCCTTGCTAAATTTTGTGATCTCCAGGTTTGCGGTGTTGTCTTATTGTCACAGCTCATAGTGAAACATTGATTTGCTGTTTATTTCCTCTGCATTTTGTCTTTTATGTCACAATTACTTTTCGGGGCCCGGGTGCTGGGGTTACAGCCCTGGCTGCCCCTCCCTCTCGTCGCGCCTGCTGCAGGTATTTAAAGGCCATATGCAGCTTTACATTTCAGCATTACTGAATTAATGTGTTTCTAAATAAACTGATGTGGGAATAAAAGTAATGGAGATTTTGCCTTGTAACTTATCACTGCTTTATAAATCTAGATGTTCTCACTTCTTAAATCATTAAGGTGGTGTGTAGTAGGCCTATGTCAAAAGAATAAAATTAGGCAGAATACTACATGTTAATGTCCTGATTTCCAAGTGAATTTATGGAAGGTCAGACTTGTATTATACAATTAGAATAATATAATAATAACAATAATTTTTTTGGAGGTCATGGTCATCCTATAAATAAAGACATAATTTTTATATATACATATATATATATATAAGGAGCGTCGATTCAAAACGCGTTTAGTCCACAAATAATGATTCTTCAGGAATGACAGAAAACTGTTTGTGGCCAAACTATCAAACGAATTTGCAATATTTTTTTCTGATCAAAAGTAATTAATATATAGTTAAATGTATTGGATGCGTCAAATCATTCTTTTCATTTACATCTTTTATTGACAGTTAAAGTTTCAAAAGTAATGGACCTAACGCGTTTCGACCCAACACTATAATAATAATCATGTAAAAAGATGAAAGTTAGTATTTTATTTAAGAATTACAATCACATCTGATTGCACTAACACAAAGTGAACTATTGCCGAAGTACCAAATTGTCAAAACTTAAACAATTACTGATTTTTAAGCATGTTAAATCATGGAATATCCATGCTTTTCCATGCTTCACTTCTTTTATTATTGACCGCTAATGACCTCTTTTTTGGCGTCTGTTGGATACCGCTTTCATTAGAAGAACACCTGCAAAAAAATAGATGTCGTAAAGTTCAACGCACCACCTGTTTGGCACGTGATCGCGTCTAAAATGTGGACTCAACGTAATTTGCACCGAACCAACTTCTGGACTGAACACGTTTTGCATCGAACCCCATACTTCAGGCTCAATTTTAACGGGGAAAGGTTGCGATTTGAAAAAAAAACGTTATGTAGTATCATGCGGAACACCTCAGAGAATGCGAATCCGCAAAAAACTACATTACGATCGGAGGTGGACTTAACGCGTTTTGAACCGACACTCCTCATATAAGCTATACAGCGCAATTTTCATTTTATAGGGAGGTCCAATGAACTATGAACTGGCTGCATGGTGTTTTTCCAGTTTGTGATGGCAGCGCACATTGTCATCTGCGGATATTGTAAAGTTGTGGTGATGCAACCAGACAACAATTTCCTTAACTATGTTTAAAGGCTTTACTTACCAACATTATGAAAGGAGATGCTGAAACTGGCAACAGTCGTCCATACGTTTTTGTTACGTCTTTAAGAAACCATCCATCACTCACCACAGTTCACGTTTCGAAATGCTGGCAATTTCCTGGCATAAACACATACAAATCATACATAAATACATGCTGTACAATAGTAAACATTACTGAACCATATTTGTGACTAAAAACGGGATACAATAATAAATAACTCTTAACAAACTGCACTACACCAAATTATGGTCTTATAGAATACGAAATGTTATAATACAAATAAAACTCGCAAACAAAGAAGGAAGTTATAAGTACCCAAGAATAGATTCTGAATGTTTTATGCAAGTATTTCTACTTTAATTTCACAGACACGACATTTTTAAGAAACAACATATTGATTACAATAGCTGATGAATTAGTACAACACAACTAAGGTACTGTACTTGCTAAATAAAAAATATGTATTATGTAAAAAATACATACCGTATAAAAATACCTGTTTATTGTTAGTTTTAAAATGAAGTAGACAAAGTGTAGAGGTTCACGTAACATTGTCTATATGCCACTGAAGATGTTTTTCATAACATGTCTTTTGGGTGAATGATGATCCACACATTTCACAAAGGAAAGGGCGTTCTCCAGTATGGATACGTCGATGCTCATCACGATTGGCCTTCTGTGAAAACCTTTTATTGCAGATCTCACAAGCAAATGGACGTTCACCTGTATGAACGCGGATATGTCTGTCCAACATGCCTTTAGTAATAAAGGCCTTGTAACAATAATCACAATGATATGAACGATCGCCTGTGTGAATTCTAAGGTGAACAGTAAGACTTCCTTTCTCATTGAAGGACTTACTACATGTACTACAAGCAAAAGGTTTCTCCCCAGTATGAATCCGGAAATGACGTTCAAGATGACATTTATTTTTAAAAGTTTTTAAACATACAACACATGGATGTCGCACAACAGGTTTGGCAGGTACCGAAGAACGAGGGGGCTGTTTTTGTGGTTTCTCACTCTCTGGGATGTGACTGCGTAGATGTTTGTCATAATAAGCTCTCTGAGAAAATGATTTACCACACGTGAAACAGAGAAAGGGCCTAACGCCTGTATGTATGCGCCGATGTTCTTCTAATGTACTCTTCTGTTTAAAAGATTTCTTACAAATATCGCAAGGAAATGGGCGGTCACCAGTATGAACACGCAAATGTTCATCTCGAGTAACTTTCTGTGTAAAACATTTATTACATGTTTCGCACTTAAAAGGTTTGTCGCCAGTATGTATACGAATATGTCTTTTAAGCAAACTATTATCCATGAATGATTTCTTACAAATATTGCATGGATATGGTCGGTCACCAGTATGAGTGCGAAGATGAACTGTAAGACCTTTCCTCTGAGAGAAGGATTTTTTACATATGTCACAAATGAAAGGTTTCTCCCCTGTGTGAACGCGTATGTGCCTACTCAGCTGACTGGAACGTTTGAATGGCTTCTTGCACACATCACATATATGTTTAAAATCATGTTCTTCATTCTTAATATCTTCCTTTCGCTTTCCTGTTATAGCTTCTGCATCATTGCAATGATTTTCAGATTTTAAAACTTTATTATGAACTTTTCGATGTGTCACAAGTTTATCCTTCACTTTGAATGATTTGTTACATATTTCACACGTAAAAAGGCCTGAAGCATTATGCGTCTGAATATGTCTAACAAGACTGTTTCGACTATTGAATGTCTTGTTACATGTATGACATGTGTATTTAATCTCCTGTAATTTACTATCATCATCATCATCATCATCATCAGCTTCGTCTTCATTATGAAAGTTATCAACATTTTGATCTTCTACTTCTGTTTCTGGTGAAGGAGGAGATATTTTACAATCTACATTTCCACCTTTAATGTTATTTACTGCAGATAAACATTCATTCTTTGTTTCATTCACTGAACGATTATCAGCAGTTGCACATGTAGTGGGAGTTGAATTTGTCTCAGGAATTTCTTCAAAATTCTGAAAAAAAAGCACTTATTAACAATAATACAAAAATGTATTAAAAATGTATTAAAAATGTATCTTGACTTCTGGTAAATATACTGCAGATGGGGAAATAAAACTTTCAACAAGATGTAAGTAGAGTTCCACCAATCCGGACTTGATGGGACCAGACCCTGTCTGGATCACCAAAAGTCTGGGTCAAACGGAAGTTGCCTTTAAATGCACATGCTGTACTGTAATAAGAATTTTAGAAGGTAAAACTGTAAAAATCAATGTTTTGTATAAATACTGTATTTATTCTAATATAATGCACCTTCGAATTTAATGTGACCCCGATTTTGAAACTTGAAATCATAAAAAAAAGTGTGCATGGAACGCCAAGTGACAGAAGTGAAACTCGTTTTAATTTTTGGATTTCTTCAATTTTGGATTGTTGGACTTTTTAATATTGGGTTTTTGAACTTTTTAAATTTTGGATTATTTATTTTTATCTTTTAATTTTTTAATTTTGGAATTTAGGATTTTTTTAATTTTGGATTTTTTAAATTTTAGATCTTTGAATTTTTTATTTGTTGGATTTTTTAATTTTCGAGTTTTTAATTTTGGATTTTATTTTAAATTTTGGTTTTTGGATTTTTTATTATTTAAAATTTGGATTTTTTAAAATTTTGATCTTTTTTTATTTTTAAAATTTTAGATATTTGGATTTGTTTAATTTCAGATTTTTTATTTTAAATTTTGGATTTTTTTACTTTTTAATTTTGGATCTATGATTTTTTTAATTTTGGAATTTTGGATTTTTTAATGTTGGATTTTTTAAACTTTGGATCTTTAATTTTTTTTATTTATTGGATTTTTTATTTTTAAATTTTGATTTTTAGATATTTTAAATTTTGGATTTTTTAATTTCGAATTTTTATATTTTTTATATTTTGGATAAGCCTAATCATTGAGTTGATTGTTTTCTGTGCAGTCCGTTACGTCACACCATACTAATTTCGAGCGTAACACTAATTTTGTGATGATTTTGAGCATTACACTAATTTCGTGATGATTTTGAGTGTTACACAAGCTCTCGATTTACCCCTACCGCGGCTAAAGAAGTTTCACTTCAAAAAAATATTTGTTGGCAAATGCAATGCGCATCAATAGTAGGATAGGTATTTTATTTGGAATTTTGTCATAGTATTAAGGGAATAATGAACCACCATGTAAACATTTGAAAATACCATTAAATTTAACTGCCAGTTTTAGGCCTACAAGTATATTCACTGATGTGTTCATCGCTGGAATCCTTAATTTTGTTTAAATTTTACACATGGAGTGCTTATACTAACAGCTAAGAGCAGCATCATAAGATATCCTTCTCTTCTTGCCCTCCATTTCATGACTACTAACTAGTATTTTTATACGCTCTATGTAATGCTAGTAATAGGCCAACGATAAAATTAATTTAGTCGACAATTACGGCAATGCATTGTTATGCAGATAAAAGTTATCGAAAAAAGGTGCGCGTTATATTCGAGTAAATACAGTACAATTTTTCCTACATATAAATCTTAGTTTTAATAATGCTGTAAAAGTAGACCAAAATTTTTAATCTACAACTGATGTATAGGGGCCGTATCTTTTGGTAACAACGATAAGCGCGAAATTTTATAAAACAACCTCCCTTAGCTATATTTAGCTTTTATATGCTTAAAATAGCAATATGGACCAAATTGAATCCACGAAATATCACGAAGTTTACTCGATTCCGCGAAATATGCCTCTTCTGTCTATAAAGTGAGAAATGAGCACTAAAATGTGCCTTAAAATCACAATATTGTGTTTTGGTGTACTGTATTTTTTATTTCTTAGCAACATGCTTTTTTCTGCTGTTTCTGTGGCTGTCGAAGATTTACCGATATATCGGTGATCGATAGGGGCCGTATTTTTTGGTAACAACGATAAGCGCGAAATTTTATAAAACAACCTTCCTTAGCTATATTTAGCTTTTATATGCTTAAAGTACCAATATGAACCAAATTGAATTCACGAAATATTGCGAAATTTACTCGGTTCCGCGAAATTTACTCGGTTCCGCGAAATGTGTCCAAAAGCGCGAAATATGCCCCTTCTGTCCGTAAATTGAGGAATGAGCACGAAAATGTGCCTTAAAATCACAATATTGTGTTTTGGTGTAATGTATTTTTTATTTCATAGCATTTCTGCTGTTTCTATGGCATTCGAAGATTTACCGATATATCGATATTTGTGATATTTCTCATCATTATATTTGAACATTAACTCTAATCATGCCTAACTCGAAAGTTACTTCAGTTCATACAAGGCAGAAGAATATAGAAATGGGGGGAGGAGGCATTAGTTCATGTAAATAAAGAAGCAAAGTTTGTCATTGCGCAATGTTTCCAATGTAGTATAAGTAATTTATTTCACGAAATACCCACCGAAGTAGAAGGAAGTTAACACCAAAATCAGCCATTTTATTTCACCAATAAATCAGGGCCCTAGTGATCGATTATAAAGATTGCAGAATTTACGCAAAGATTGTCTGTGATCTGGTTTGTACTGGTGAGTACACTCCTTTCCTGCAATCTCTTTGCCAAGTTAGCGAAGCCTATGATCGATTACAGCAGAAGAGTGTTTGGTACTTGTATTCAACAGATTTAGTCTTTTATCCACAGTGGTATGGTTGGTACTTCTGTTGGCAAATGGCTATCTATTAGGCTCACATGAACAGCCTAGTGGTACATGACTCCTGTCAAAACTGATATGGATCTTAATCAGTGATGGGAAGTAATTGAGTAAAAGTAATCAGATTACAGTAACAATTCCTTTTTTGGTCCCATTTACTTGTAATCAATACTTTTTAAAAAATGTAATTTCTACTTGTAATTTACTTCTGGAAATAAAATTGTAATTGTTACAATTTAGTAGTCGTTAGTATTAGTATCATTCTCGCTTGCTATATTGTCATCATTACTGTTTTTGCAACTAATATCCAAATTAGAGTTAATATTAACAAAAAGTTACTCAATGTTTCCGAAAATATTCTCATTGATGTGTTTTTTTGTTGTTTGTTCATTAATAATTTGGGCTTGTGTCCAAAACAAATCAAAAACAAGGAATTTTTAGGTACTGCCATTTTGTAAAGTAATTGTACATGTATTTGTAATTTTACTGATTACTTTTTGAAAAAGTAATTTGTAATTGTAATTAAGTAAAATGTGTCTCAGGTAATTGTGATTCAGCCCAATTACTTTCTTTTTGTACTTTTCCCATCACTGATCTTAATGTCACTGACAATATACGCCTATCTCTTAGGATGCTAGGGAGTGCACGACAGTCCATGAGGTGTTGCTGTGAAGTATGTCATGATCATGAGGGTTGACATTTTGAACAATTACTTTAAACAGCGTGTAATTTGGGTTGTACAAAGGTAGTTAAGTTAGAAATGAAAGCAATGCAATTACTCGGTACTGAGCCACTGGAGACCATGGGTTCCTTATACGAAAATCAGCCAGAAAACATCACTGAACAACTTGTGAAAGTTTGTCGGTAGAGTTCTGATTAACCCGGTACATATATAATGGCTTACCTGTAATGTATTATCCATTGGAGACAAAACTGTGTTTATTTCTGAGTGCTTGTTGTAATCTTGTGTGATGCATGAAGACAGAAGTTGAAATTCTGCATGTTCTTTTGTCGTCTCACCAATGAATGCCTAAAACAAAATACATGTTGGTTATTCTAGTATATACATAGTAGGACCCAGATATAACAGTCTCGATTTAATAGCCTATTTTTTCATATCTCACATCAAATTTTGAAAATTCCAAATATTATCACACAATTAATGCATTAATATTTTGTATTTAAAATTATTCCCTGTACAGTAGAATGCAGATTTAACGGAACCTTAAATCAATATTTTCCTGCATTTAATATAAAATTTTCAAAACCCCAAATATTATCAGATATAACTGTTGTGTAATATAGAACCCCCATTTAATTATAAAAATCTTTAGAATTACAAATTTTTATAATAAAAATAATGTATAGGAATAATACTGTCAGCACTGTAACTTTTAATACATCGCAGTCTAACTACAGAATGTGTTTGCTACTCTCTTCTATTCTCCAACACCACTTTTTTAGCATGGCACTGCTCAATCATTGTTGGGTGCTTGAAGTGAGAACCACAGTTATGAACCTTGGCTAATTCGCAGGTGCGCGGGCAAAGAGAGTTAAGTCCACCATCCTAAAAAATTGAGATATGTCCATAGAGTTATAGATAAAAATGTTCTCTACAATTGTGTTAAGTCCAGTAAGTCATATTCAAAATTGTACGGTAGTTATGGATGTGTGCCTCATGGGTTTATCCATCCCTAAAGCTATGTTGGGCTGGTATAGTGTGTTAAGTCACTCTAATTCTGAGTAACAAGAAAGTGGACTTAACTCTCTTTGCCCGTGCACCCCAGAATTAGTTTGCAAATTATTGTAGCTTAAAAACTGGTTACACATTGTTTTGTGTTTCAAAAGGTACTTTAAACTTTTAGTGAAGACTACAGAGAAGAAAACACTTTCCTAAGTGAAAAAGTGCATACTATACATGAAACAGAAAAAAAAGATCCAGTAGGTGAATATTGGATATGAAAAGAACCCTATACCACAGCTCAGAAAATACCATAACATTTCATTCATTGATTGCAATTATAGTTTTTAAATAAAGCAGGATTCAGTATAGAAAATAAATGTTTATTACTTAAAAATAGCAAAACCTCCATTTAGTATAAGTCCCTATATTACGTTAAAAAATTATGTACCCCAAGTACAAGTTTGAAACATCTGACACATGGCCAGGCTCAAAGAGTGCCATGATCTGTGATGTTAAACCAGTCTAAATAGTAATTTTTTTAGTGTGTGGGTGTAAAGTAGCTATGGTTACAATTATTCAATGGAAGTTAAGTAAAAAAATTAGAGTTCTACTTCTTCGCATGTCCATTCCATGGATTATCCTGTAAGTCTAGATTACATAATAATAATAATAATAATAATAATAATAATAATAATAATAATAATAATAATAAAAACTAAAACTAAACTCCGTAGCGCTACATCCCTGGAGGGACTTGGCCTACCACCCGACCGCTGCGTCATCTCCCGTAGGCAGATGGCAGGATTGGGGGGCATGTGGTCAGCATGCCGTCACCCACGGCCGTTATTGGTGGTTTTCTTGACCGGAATAATAATAATAATAATAATAATAATAATAATAATAATAATAATAATAATAATAATAATAATAATAATAGTAATAATAATAATAATAATAATAATAATAATAATAATAGTGATGATGATGATGACAATGGCGATGGTGACGATTAAAGCCCGGATTTTCATGCACTATCAAACTTAAAAACATGCATGCATTGATGCACTATCGTATCTCCAAATATGCACAATGAAGGGCAAAACATGCACTATCAAAAATACGCACTGTACTGCAATATATTTCAATTTCTCTTAAAACAATATACGACTTTTTAAACTCGTGCGTTTATCAGTTTAGGACATTCTTGAACACAGAAAAGGATCTTTCAACTTCACAAGAAGTAACATACTTACGGGAAGAAATTTGACTGAGGGTGATATCGAATTCCATGTCTTTTACATTTTTTCCACATAATACATCTTTCCTGTTTTCACAAGTTTAAGATCAGGATTTGAACTAAGTACCTTCTTAAGATTTTCCCTACTTAACTGTCACACCCATTTCTCCACAACACGATTCTAAAGATAATTATTCAACGTCTTCAACAATGGCTAGTGACTGACAAATTCAAGCAGAGAACATTCTGTTATAGCAGTTTTCTTTCAATGGAAGGTGGTAGGGGTAAGCGAGTCAGCATTTTCTTTTGTAGCCTGATGTATTATATTACTGTTTATTTAGGGTAAACAGTAGTTTGCACTCTCAAATTCATGCAGGTGGCAGACTGTTGCCAAGTCAATCAAATAACAATGGTAATACAATAGGCTACAACATTTTTTTACGTTTCTTTGAAAAGCCGAGATTTTAGGGAGGCACATTCATAATATGCACAGTTATGCATGGTAACTTGATATTATGCACTAAAACCAGATAATGAGGGTTTGTATGTATTAAAAACGTCTGAATATGCTATATTAAACCAAAAAAATCCAAAACATGCATTATGCATGAATTTTGCCATAAAAAGGCCGAAATATGCAAACATGCACGGAAAAAATATGGTTATTTGGAATCCATAAGTCATGTAATGAGTAACTACAAAGTTTGAGAAGTGTAACCGAAGTATATAAAAACATGCATTTGCATGGAAATCCGGGCTCTAGTGATGATGGTGGTGGTGGTGGTGATGATGGTGGTGATGATGATGGTGATGGTGATGAAGATGATGACGACAATTGAGGCCCTTAGAATAGCAGAGGCGTATGCGCCAAAGTTCGTTTTTTTGTTTTTTCTTGCAACATATAGTACGATTTATACTCTTTCATGTCTGCTTAGTGTGAATGGTTGATACGCCTTGGATACGAACGAAATTTCCATTTGAATATAACATGATTTTCAACCTTACGTGCTCCAGCTAAATCTCGAGAATAGCAAAGGCGTATGAGCCAGCCTTCCGCACCGCGCCGGCCGGTCGCTTTGCTAAGACATGAACAGTATGGAGCAACAAATGTATCATTACTTAACAGGGGTGCTGTTTGTTTTATATCCTTCAACCCTCATAATTTCCTTAGCAATTTTAATGGATTTTTCTTGTTATTAGTTTTCGTCTGGATTTGAATCTTTCCTGTATGGTGGTATCTGTTTAAAAGTGTAGCTTTTCATTCAGTCTTTTGCTTTAAAAGATAGTGATAACACGCATTCTCGGTGTCTTGCAGTGCTCGCAGTAATTTTTATATACTGAGTTTTAAAATTAGTGTTTTAACCATATCAATGACAGAAATAAAATTCGTAGTTTAGATTTTTCACTTTATTAAGCACAAACAATGAGTGATACAGAGAGTGACTCTACTTCTCATCATGTAAGTCGTCCTAGAAAACGCAGCATTCAGAAAGACAAATGGAAAACAAATGTAGCCAGGAAGAAGAGAAATACAGGTGAAGAATATGTCAGTGTAAAAACAAAAAATGTTGTCATCAGGAAAGAAGTAGGGCCTCCGTGTCGGTGTGGTTGTTTTGAGAAAGTGGGTCGAGATAAAATTGACGAAATATTTAGAGAATTTTGGGAAATAGGGGATTACAACCTACAGAACAGCTATTTAAATAAACTTATGACAAGTGTGGATGTGAAAAGATCGCGTGTAACTGATAGGCCTTCTCGCAGATTGCGCACAGTAGTTTATAAAGTTATTCATGAAAATAATTAATACAATGTTTGCGCAGTAGCTTTTCGGAACATGCATGGATTGAGTGAAAAAAGACTGCGTACTGTTCGTGACAAAGTTAGAGGAACAGGGACCATCGATAAAGATAATCGTGGCCATCAAGAACAGACTAGAAAAGTGCCTGATTCAGACAGAGAAAAAGTAATCGCACCCTGCTTTAACCAGTCATTATAGCAGAGCTAAAAGTCCACACAGGAAATACTTGGCCTCTGATTTAAATATCTCCAAAATGTACGAAGCTTATTGTGACTGGATTGTTGAAAATCATGCTGAAGATCGCCCAGTTTCTGAATCATTCTACCGCCACATTTTCAACTCTGAATTTAATCTTGGATTTTCACCTCCGAAGTCTGATACTTGTAACTATTGTGACAAAACACAACGACAACTGGAGACGATGAGAGAAGAAACAGATTCTGAAGAGATAAAAAAATTAAAACAAGAAATGACTTTGCATGAATGTAGAGCCAAGATCAGTTAATAAATTTATATATTTCCATTTTGTAAGAAAACAGTTTCGGGTATAACACGCAAAAAGCATGCTTTACACTTAAAAGCGTTGTATGTAAAATTAGTGTTAAAAAGTCTAGAATATCTGTAAACTCACAATTATCATCACAATTTACAGTAGTAATGCCTGATGGCTCACTTTTTAATACTGTACAATATTTTTATCGAACATATTAATGTGTAAGTAGATGTTTTTCAGTGTGATACTAGCTTTTGGCGCATACGCCTCTGTGTAATAATTTGCGAAACTTTAATCGCGTTTTTCTCAGAAGTAGCGTTTGGCGCATACGCCTATGCTATTCTAAGGGCCTCAATTATGATAATGACGATGACGATGACAATGATGATGATGACGATGACATCAAAATCAGGATATTATTTGGTGCAAGTAACATTTCATCTTCACAAATATACTATCTTACAGCTTGCTATGAATAATGTAACTGAGATGTTCCTATAACCAACAAAGATGACCCAGTAATGTAAAGACAAC
Organism: Ectobius pallidus; assembly: GCA_964059195.1. Taxonomy (NCBI): domain Eukaryota; kingdom Metazoa; phylum Arthropoda; class Insecta; order Blattodea; family Ectobiidae; genus Ectobius; species Ectobius pallidus. Next base: position 99,517,778 of record CAXKWD010000007.1, read on the forward strand.
AAGGGGTGACAAAATACTACAAGTTTTGTACTTTTCACTGATCAAAGAACATGCTTTATTACTGTTATGTATACTGAGTACACTAAACACAAATCAACTCTGAACATATGATGTGTCAATAAATGTTACACAACGTTCAGCGTTGACGAGTCAGCAATGTGCAGCTGTCTCTGTCTAACAGACAGAAGGGGTGACAAATCAGCAATGTTCAACTTTCTCTATCTAATAGGCAAACAGGGGATTAGACAGAGGGGAGATGCACACCTACTCATAGCACGGAACAAACATTCACTGTCTTAACGTATTTCATTTTTTATTTTTATTTTAATAAGCAGTTATCTCCCCAATAGAAGTCGTACAGATGAGGTTTGGACAGTCAGCTTCCAAATAAATGCAGCGTTTTAATGGTGATATCAGGAAAGAGCTATATTCAATAGATGAGTGGGCAAAGAAATAAATGATGTACATCTCCTTAGTAAGCCGGCATGTTCCGTTAACTGTAAAACACCATAAAAACCTCATTCACTTGTCCCTCATCACGTGACTCTGTTTGCTCCGCCTCATTTTCAGAGTTGTTCTGTGTTTTCTCTAGTATGCAAATGGACGAAATAATGTATGAAATGAGAGAGCAAATTGAATGTATTCACTAGTGAAAATTAGAAAATTGGCTCTTTTGTCACTTTGGATGTTAATCTTCCACTCTCATAAAAATCTAAAAATGTACAATTTGAACCATCATGCACAGAAGTTATTCTATTATTTATTCACATCAAATCATCTTACTTTTGGTGCTGCATTACTCAAATCTGTAAGTACTGAAGGGCTCTCCTCCTGTCTCTTATTGAATTCCTCAACAGCGCAAGAAGCCAACTGAACTAAATCAGCACATCCATTTCCCAATTTCATTGAATTCTGGACCTGCAAAAAAATATTTTATTGGCTATCATTTTAATCAATCTATGGATATGAGAAAACTGTATGTTACAATTATTAATCAATATAAAATTCTGTTAACATTCTACATAAACAACTCAAAATGGGGAAAATGTTTATTGGCTTGATAGATTGGATGGCAAGTGTAGAAAATTAATAAAATACTATCTATATAATAAGAGGATGTGTTTGTCTGTTTGTGCACGATGCCCACACTTTTTGATGTTATGCAGAGATATGAAATTTTTAACATAGGTGGACTGAAGGGGGTCCAAAAGCACCTCAAAGCCGGATTTTAAAATTTGCTTGTGAGCATGTGAGCAAGGTTCAAATCAAACACTTTGACAAGGGGGGGGAAATTAAATGTGGGTCCAAAATTATCCATGTTATTACTCTAACCAGAACATCCAGTCATTGTAAAAGACATACCCAAAAGACTATCAAGGAACACCAATCACCACTGCACTCATTGTCATCACAAACCATATTATTGCCAGCAAAAAAAAACCAACATTGTCGTGCTTCTGTTACATCAAACATGTCAAATGCTTGTTACTGCACATTGTGCTGGTGTACAGTTACGTTCAAAATAACATTATGAAGAAACGTAAGTTAATGTTTCCATTAAATGCATTGGAATTTTAAACTGAAGTTTATGCAATGTAGAAAAAAATCCCTGGAAAGGAAGGAATATTTTTATTTGACGAGCTAGGGAAAATTTTTTGACAAGAGGGGGAAATCTCGAACCTTGCATGTGAGAACCCTTTACTCTAATCATGCAAACAGTTCTTTCTCCCAAAATAAACTTGTTCTCTATTTATTCCTATCTGTTTTCATATTGAGCCAAGATTTCTACTTTTAATTTTTTTTACTAGTTGTCTAGAATAATTTTGTAATTTCCTGAATTGCTGCACTTTTTTTTTTCTTCTTTCTTCTAATTTTCAAAACTATTGAATTTACTAATGAAAGCAAGAGTAAGTGCTTCTGAAATAAATGTTTTAAGTGCTTTTGTAAAATGTTTTAAGTGCAACTGCACAAAAGTTTCAAAGGACTGACGATGGCATAGCCTATGCCAAAATGCATACCCAGAAGTAAATAAGCCTACAAAGAAGAAGGATAGTGTTTCTTTAATACTGTAGAAATCTTTAATAATTTAATAACACAACTTAATTGTAATTTTATTATATTGACTTTGGATTTTTAGTACAAGATTTTTAACTACTGACCATATATATTTAACATCTTATTTATGTAAGATAACACTTTGCAGACGGTATAGGCATAATCCATGTCAATTCAAGCAGGGGCTTACCTTCATAGTCTCAGATGTTAATGAATTTAATATATGTTAAAATTCAAGATAAAGTAAGAAACCCATTTTCTTTGTTTTGCCCAAAAAAATTCCTGGGCCGAGATACAGGCCACCAAAGATGGCGTCTCAGATGCCATTTCTCAAGTGTGATTTTCGGAAAAACTTTAAAGTGCTCTATTTCTGGAACGGTTCAAGATATTTTGTTGTTTCTTTTTTTATTTGAAAGATAATAATGTTCTGCTTCAAACATAGGCGTAACCAGGCCGACCATATGGGGGGGGTTATAACATCCGCGGGGTCTGGGGGGTATGGAATACCCCCCAGGAAGAGGGCGGTCTGGGGGTCCTCCCCCGGAAAATTTTAAAAATTAAGATGCACAACAACGAGTTTTAAGCTTCCGGGGTCCTCCCCCGGAAAATTTTAAAAATTAAGACGCAAAATAACGAGTTTTAAGCTTCCGGGGGTCCTTCCTCGGAAAATTTTAAAAATTAAGATGCAAAACAACGAGTTTTAAGCTTCCGGGGGTCCCCCCCCCCGGAAAATTTTAAAAATTAAGACGCAAAATAACGAGTTTTAAGCTTCCGGGGGTCCTTCCTCGGAAAATTTTAAAAATTAAGATGCAAAATAACGAGTTTTAAGCTTCCGGGGATCCTCCCTCGGAAAATTTTAAAAATTAAGAAGCAAAATAACGAGTTTTAAGCTTCCGGGGGTCCTTCCCCGGAAAATTTTAAAAATTAAGATGCAAAATAACGAGTTTTAAGCTTCCGGGGGTCCTCCCTCGGAAAATTTTAAAAATTAAGACGCAAAATAACGAGTTTTAAGCTTCCCACGCTTTATACTTGTATTAAGTAATTTATGGGCAGACTTAACAAAATTATACAATTTTCCTTTTTTTATTCAATGGGGGGGGGTTCAAACCCCCAAAACCCCCCCCTCGGTACGCCTATGGCTTCAAATGATATCCTAAGTTTGGAAATGCATGTACAGGGTGTTTTGTTTTAGCCTTTTGAATTTTTTTGTGATAAATCAAAAATATGTTTTTTCTCAAAAATGCCAATCCCAAAAATTCTGATTTTTTTACTGTTGATCAGAACCAAACAGTACTACATTTCCTGAAAAGGAGATCTTAAGATTGTAAATTACAATACATTTTAATATTACTACCTTCTATGGAAATGAAGTTCAATTGAACTACAAAGTACCTCACCTGTGAAACTCCATCTTCATTATGTTGCTTTGTTACCTGGTCACCGAATACACAAGAGGATAACTTCTTTGCCTCAGAGAGAACGTCTGCAGGTACCAAGGGTTCCTATAATAAACATCAATTAATTTTACATATATTTTTTTTTAAATTGAAAATATGAATAAATAAAACTGAAAGTAAATTCAGTCAATACATGGTTAAAGCATAATATCTGCTTTACAAAACAAACAAACTTTTCCTACTTACTTGTTTACTGGATTTTACACCAGTGAGGAATAAAGGATCTTTACTATGTTGATGTTGAGGATCCTGTTGCTTTTGTTGTAGTGGTAGGTTCTGCTGTTGCAATTGTTGTAATTCAATCTTATCTTTGTTTATTTCAGAACATCCCATTTTTAGGTCTTTGATATTTGTTTTTGGCAGCTGGTCATTGGCTTTTGAACCCTGTACAAACAAAAAATAATACACTCACCTTTTGCAATTAATATGAAAATTAGATTCTTGCTCACTCTGAATGGTAACTGATTGCAAATTTTAATTAATTGTTACATGTTTATTTTATAGATGCAATAAGGTTGCTGTAATTATAATGCATTAATTAATATAAGGAATATAATCTGTAAAGATAAATCTGTCCTGGGCTGAAACAAACTCAGCTTTGTAGCTTGATACACTGAGACCAAAAACATACCCAATGTTATTTCCAATATTCCTCCAGACTGCTTTTATAATATTACAAGCATTTTGGTCTTCACTTGCTCTGACATACAGGGTGTTAATGAATAACACCGAAATATTTTACCTGTGTATTGAGGGGACATAGACAATGAACTTTTATTAGGAGATTTTTGCTCTGACATAAAATGTGTATGCTACAGGGCATTAAAATCATTACAATTTGGTACTCATAAGTAGGGCCCAGATTTTTATGTGCTAAAAAATTTAAAAACATTAATTTTTTATGTGCTAAAAATGTTTAAAATATGTGCTAAAATTTTAAAAATATGTGCTAAAACTAAACAAATATTTTTCTGAAAAAGAAACAAAAACACCAGAATGTGTACTGAAACTCACCAATTGCAGCTAAACATCATATGTAAAACGCTGACTGGAGTTGCAGTGCGCAACAAATGTCATCTCCAGATTATGGATCACAAATCCTTGCCTATTATCCGAGAATTACATTGAGATAAGGAACGTTCTACATCACACAATGTTAACCTTGCATATTTGAAGAGGTGTACTGTAAATCACTAACACACACACGATCAAGTTCACTTATGTTTTGACCTTCCAAAACTTGAGCAACTGCAGAGGGTTTGGTAGCCACCATTTTTCTCAAACATACCTTTAAATTATGTTCTTAGAACTTCTATTTTCGAACCTGGGATAGTGTTAAGTTGCCTTTCAACATATTGTACTTCTTTAACTGAACTACGCAATGTTGAGATTGGGCTCTGTTCTTCCCCAATAAGCAAGTGCAAGTAAATCACTCTCACCTCATTGCAAGTGAAGCATTTGTGTTGAATTCATTCGAGATACAAATTTTTGTTGTAAAATGTTAAAAGAGAATGAGGAAAAGTACTAAATATTTATTTATGGAGAATATATCGAAAATATTTATTCATATAACTTTTTTTTTGTAAAACATGTATTTTTTTGTAAAATAAAATTTAGAATTTGCGGTTTTCGGACCTTGATATGAGCATCAGAAAAAAAAAAATACATAAAAAATCCGGAAAAGTACTAAAATATGTAAGTTATTTATGGAGAAAATATCGAAAATATTTATTCACATAACTTTTTTTGTAAAATATGCAGTGCTTTAGTTGGGCCGGTACGCACCGGTACTGCGTACCGGTATAAAATTATTTTCCTTCTACCATACCGGGAAAAAGATGTGCTCCGGTACGTCGTACTGGCAGTACAAGAACGATATTGTCCTAAAATACTTATTAAATGTCCAATTCAATAAGAGAGTGTATTTGTTAATAATGACAAACACTATTAAATTCGCAGTAGATATGCGTTCTAATGTTCACCTTCGTGCGCATTTCTACAATAATTACTTTTTCCTTAGATTATGTTGGCTATCCTGATAAGGTGCTCGGTTTTCTAAAACTCTTTTGTACGAGGCGATATGGAAAATTTTGAAGTAAGGTGAGTACCCCCATAAAATATTTTCCAACTAAAGCACTGAAAATATGTGCTTTTATGTGAAATAAAATTTGGAATTTGCGTTTGCCGGACCTCGATTTGGATATAAAACTTTGTTTTAGGAATTTACGCATCAGGAAAAAAAATATGTTTTTACATACAAATCCGGGCCCTACTCATAAGTCAATAATTAAGAGAAATATGGTTAAAATTTTCATTAAATTGACTTCATGCCTTCTTAGTCATTGATAAAAACCTGATTCTTGATCATACAGCTATATCATAATTTAGTGTTTCCATAGTCTACAAAATGTACAGACTGATCACATGACTGGTCGCCACTGCATTAGTTCTCTTTTCATAACTACAGTATTAGCAACGAAGTTCCTTTGTTTTGCAGTTTTTTTCAAATGTTAGAAGTCAGTGGCGGCCATGCCCTGGGAGATTTTATGCTATAACAGGAAAAATTCAATCCATAGAGCAAAAATCTCCTAATAAAAGTTGTTTGTCTGTGTCCCCTCTATAGTAGTAGTAGTCCTTCGAGTCTGGGTTTAGACTCCTGGTGATCCTTATTTGGATTTACTAGGCAATTAAAATTAATACAGGAGTGGTTTGCCATTGCCTTCTCCCGTGCTTAGTGGACGTTTGTGCGTTCCCTGTTCTTGGTTCTCACTTCTGTCAATTTCCGCCATTCTTTCCTATCCTTTACAATGTGGGTAATGGCTTCCCAACTTAAATTGACGGTTTTCTTCACATCATCTATCCAGCGTGTTCGAGGTTTTCCTTGTTTCCTAGATCCTTCGACAAGTCCAATCATGATGTCGTGTTCCAATGATCCTTGATTTCTCATGACATGCCCAAAGTACTGAAGCTTCCTTTTAACTACCATGGTTTCCAGCGACCTTGTGGGTTTTATGTCTTCCAGGACCGACTTGTTCGTCCTTTTCTCTGTCCAAGAAATTCCCTCTATACACAGGTAAAATATTTCAGTGTTATTCGTTAACACCCTGTATAAACCAATCATATACAATGTTGACAAACTCTACTTCAGCAGCCAGGCTGTGCTGCCATGCAGGGAAATTCAGATCTCAGATTCTTTCTTGCAGTAAGAATATTTTTTTTTTGCTTTTGCAGGAATTATCCCAAAAACGTTATACCATAACACTTAATTGAGTGTAAATATGCAAAATATAAAAATTTCAATAAGTTAATGCTAAATTGAGAAAATCTATTGCAAAGCAAGCTGAGCTTATTTAAGAAATTGTGTGTTGGTTATGATGCTTTCAATTTAAGGTAGCCTACTGCCTAGCATATATGTAAACCAAGAAAATCAGTGCAATTTATCTGAGTAATATATAGAAACCAACTTGTAAATGGTGTCATGATTGACTACTAGCAGTGAAGTTTAATAAGAATGTGTTATCAAAATTTAGAGTTAGGGTAGGTCTATTTGTTAAAAACCACATATTTCTTCAAATACTTTACTTGTTCGGACAGCCAAGTGATGTATTGAGTGGCTCGCTATTAGTACACTTGTTATCATCAGCAAAGAGGACAGGTTTACAATGATTGTTTAAATTTAGTACAAGGTCAGTCATGTAATTTAGAAAGAGAAATGGACCAAGAAGTGAACCTTGTGGGACTCCATGCTTCATAATTTCCCATTTAGAGATAGCTACTGTTTGAAATATTTCATTAGTAATATCAACCCTTAGCTTCCTATTAAATAGACAGGATTTGAACCAATCTGCTGATGAAATCCTAAGCAAGCTAAAGGAATATTATCTAGTTTATGGAACCTGGAGGTTCATTACCAGGATTAAAAAATTAAAAAATCCAAAACTAAAAATCCAAAATTCCATAATTAAAAAATTCAAAGATCCAAAATTACAACGTCCAAAAATCCAAAATTTAAAAAAATTAAAATTAAAAAATCGAGATATCCAAAAATTAAAAATAAAAAAAATAAAATCCAAAATTTAAAAAATAAAAAATCAAAAATCCGAAATAAAAAAATCTAAAAATCTAAAATAAAAAAATCGAAAATACAAAATTAAAAAATTTAAAAAAATAAAAAAATTCAAAGAATCAAAATTTAAAAATTTAAAAAATCCAAATTCTAAATTTAAAAATTTAAAGATCCAAAATTTAAAAATCCAAAAATCTAAAAATTAAAAATCCAAATAATCAGAATTAAAAAATAAATAAAAAATTCAAAAAATTATAAAATTACAATTTAAAAAACCAAAAATCCACAATTTAAAAAATCCAAAAAATAAAAAATTTAACGATCCAAATTTAAAATGTCCAAAATTAAACATTATCAAACCAACAAATACAACATATAACATGCATATATTCACATTATCCTTTTAGACATTTGTGGGGGTAAAAAGAAAAAGAAAGAAAGAAGAAAAACAACATTGGAGCATCCATGCGAAACTGCATACTGCAAGATGGGGCCTTTGTCTATTGGAGCAATTCAGTTGTCTACTACTTCTTTTTTTTTTTTTTAATATTTTTTACCTGTACAGAAACCTGAAAATACACCTTGCATTTTATAAAATTCAATACTATAGTCTGAGATGCCATACGTTTGGTTTTCAAAGCTTTTAATTTGAGTACTCTGAAAGGAACACCACATACAGGTTTTGCTAGAAAGTAGAGACAAGGAAAGGAATCTTAGTTTATCTTATTTACACAATAATATGTGACTCACCTGAGATATCTCAGCAAGCGACTTTCTGTTTCTCTGCTCATTTATATGCACCAACAAATGCCTATTAAGTTTACTCCTTACAGCAAAAGATTTCTTACACATGTGGCACGAAAAAGGGTGATCACCAACATGAAGGCGAAGATGTTTATCGTAATATGCTCTCTGAGAAAATGCTTTACCACACATTGCACAAAGGAATGGACGTTCACCAGTATGTATACGACGATGTTCATCACGATTAGCTTTTTGTGTAAACGACTTATTACATATATCACATACGAATGGGCGATCTCCGGTATGAATGCGAAGATGTCTATCAAGCATACCCTTTGCTATAAAGGATTTGTAGCATATATTACATGGGTATGGACGATCTCCTGTATGTATACGCTTATGTACTGTCAGACTACCCTTCTCATTGAATGTACTATTACATACTTGGCAAACAAAAGGACGTTCGCCAGTATGAATTCGGACATGCCTATTTAAATGACACTTATTTCGAAATCCCTTTTTACAAACAGTACAGATAAAAGGCTTTGTAACTGGCAGATTGTTCGATTTTGCTGCTGGACTTTTGCCAGTGTGTAGTTGTAGGTGTTTCTCATAACATGCTTTCTGGGTGAACGATTTACCACATAACTCACATAAATACGGACGTTCACCTGTATGAATTCGACGATGTTCATCGCGATTAGCTCTCTGAGCAAAAGACTTCTGGCATATGCCACATGGAAATGGGCGGTCACCGGTATGTATACGTATATGCTCATCTCGCGTCACTTTTTGCGTAAACGATTTGCCACAAGTACTGCATGAATATGGACGCACGCCGGAATGGATAAGAAGGTGTCTTTTAAGACCACTTCTGCCCATGAACGATTTGTTACATTCGGTACACGGATATGGCCTGTCTCCCGTATGAACACGGAGATGTAATGTAAGTTTACTTTTTTCAATGAAACACTTTTTACAAATATCACATATAAACGGGCGTTCTCCAGTATGTATTCGTTTGTGTCTTTCAAGCTGGCTAGGTAGATTGAACGATTTTTTGCAAACGCTGCAAGAATATTTCAAGGTACTTGGTTCTAATTTACTCTTTGATACAACAGTAGTCATCTTGATCTTACTACTACTTCTTTTATTAACAATATCTCTTGTAATAGGCAGTTCTTCTGTTTTTTCGACCTTCCAATTCTTTAAGTTAAGAGTACGGTACGGTACCAAAACTTGCTTTATTTTCTGTCATGCTGATTATAAAGTAGTGCACCTATACCTAAAGTGTATGCAATGTACCGATAATCAAACCAAGTTCAAGATCTCTTCAGACGCACATTATGAACGCTAATAAGGGCAACACTGTTTATTTGTTTCATATTTCTTACATATTGTAATAAAGTAAACTATTCGAACAACGATACATGGATCATATAAAGGCAAACAAAAATAACAAGTAGTTTTTATAATAGAGTGTACTTTTTTAGTTCCTGGGCTTCCTCGATGTACAAAAGCGGGAAATAATTAAATTTTGAAGCTCTGAATCGATACAATTCAACACCTTTTAGACTTAAAGTGGTTTGTTCACGTACTTTTAAACGATACTTTAACCATTTAACTTTTTAAAAGACATAATCTAGTAAATTAGTACATGAGACATTAGTACCAACATTAGTAGTGTCTTTGACTGACATTAGTAGTGCTTTGGAGCAGTGGCGTACAAATGGGGGCGGTCCGCCCCAGACTCCGCTTTGAACATGGCCCCAAAATTTGATTTATTTGTTTTACTATAACAGTGACGAGTCGTCGTGACGAGTTGTTTGAAATAGTTGTCTATTAAACAACATTATATTTTAAACAATGAATTAACTAAAAAAGCAAGTTAGAAACAACCACATCGGAAATGCCATATGCCCACTGTAATAATAATATAAACCCCGACGAGCAAGAGAAGAGAGGGCACGGTGCAGGCGAACAGGATGAGCTAAATTTTACCCACCCTCCTTTCTAACCACACAACAATGCAACGGCGTTGAGCGGCGTTCCGCCATATACAAAAAAATGTAGGCCTACGAGAATCTTAGAAAAATATATAGTAAAAGAAAAATACAAAGAAATAGTGCTTGGTACCAGTTTGATAGTTGGTTAGTTCGAATTAATGTAAGTTTTCTTATTTGTTGTGCTTCATACTTGAAATAACCTATAAGAAATTTGTGTTAGGCCTACCATCGTTAAAAAAAAATACGCAATTAAACTAGTGGATGGGGAAAATATGAAGGCTAGAGAGCGGGAAATTGAACGTATATCTGGTTCCATTTCGAAATTTGCCCAAAAGATACCTTATCTATGATCCTATACATCCCCGGTGATAGAGTGTGGGGCATTAGGGCCTTCAACTGGAGGTTACTGCTACCGATGCGAATTTTGTTACGCTTGTTTCCCGCAAGAGGACAGAGGGATAGGTGGTAAGCCCATCGCCTCCCAGACCCCTCAGGAAATGAAGGTATTGAGAATATAAGCAAAGAAGGTATTACTTGGACGTGAAATGGCCGATACATTTTGTCCGGAGGCTCTAATTTAGTTCTTTTACGTGCCGTAAATTTTCGACACAGGCCCCTCCCCAGCTCAAAGTCCCTCCCGGAGGACTCCATGCCCAGGAGTTTTACGCCCTGAAAAATCCATCGACTGCGGCCGGGTTTAATCCCGAGACCTTCGGATCCAGAGGCAGGCACGTTACCTCTATACCGCCGCCGCCAACAAAAGAAACCTAAGGTTTTATTTTTGTAATACGTTTGCGTTCTCGTTTTTCTTATATAGCTAAGGTTAGGAGCAATTGAAGCCCGTATTCATAAAATAGTATTGCGAAATCACAACTATTTAGTTGACATACCTCTAAATACCATGGCTGAAGGAATTGCATACTAATGTGGATTTCCTTCGTCCATAAGGAACTAGTACCGGTACCGGTACTCTAAGCAAACATGTGGTAAAACGTAAAGTTGCCTAACGCTTAATAAAACATGTGAATCCCCCAAAAAAAAACGATAGAGGTAATTCGTTATTAAATAATTCAGAAATATTTCACACAAATATACTGAATAAGCTGGCTTATTATCGTATATTTCCGTGGACTGTGTGAATGATATAAATAGTGAATACTGGATAGGCCCCCATATTGATTAGCACCCCAGGGCCCCATCGCTGTTGGTACGTCACTGCCTTGGAGCTAACATCCAGCATCAAGTTTACAAAGAGCCATCAGAAACACATCTGGAGGAATATGCCCAGAAAAGGAAGAACCATACGTAATGTGATGGAAGCAAAGGAAAGCTATCAAGATAACCAGGAGATCCAGCTAAACGAAGATCAGAACAAAACCCATACAAGGCCTTGGATCAAAGACAACCAAAGTGTTCAAGAAGCATCCCAATGGGCGTATGGGAACAACATGCGTAAGGTGGTGCAAAGCAGAGAAACATGCCCTGATCAGAGCACAAATTTGGACATCCCAGAAGGCCTGGAATTATTCACAGTTGAAGAAGTTGTAGAAAACATTAAAGACTCGAGAAAACGTGTGAACTGGACTCGATTTATAATGAGCATCTCAAGGTATGATAAGATAAGATTTATTTAGCCCAGCTGAACATGTAGGCATACATGTTAGGGGACGCGTCAGGACATAGTACCTATGCTTTAAGAGGAAATAACGTAACGAGTAATTTTAACGAATGTCCTTGTCAAGGCAACATCCCCAGTGGTTGGAGGAAAGCCACAATCAAAATTATGTATAAAGGGAAAAGAGACACAGGGGACTCGAACTCCTATAGAGGCATTGCTTTGGAATGTACGCTTTTCATTAGTACTCGTTTTCAAATTAGTGTCTTTGATTAGCATTGTAGAAAAGTTGCATAGGATTGTTTTTGTTCGGCCATTATTAAATTTATAAGTTTTGAGTTTTTAAAATGCCTTGTAATTCATCAAACAAACGACTCGGTTAATCTCTGCGATCATCTATAGTGTTCATATTTAGCGATAGGTGACGACGTGCAAGGAATTCAAGGCTCCAGAATCACATTAAAACACACGAAATGGACTCAATGTAGTATAATAGTAAAACTAGCACGAATAGAATTGATTTTATTTTAAATGGAGGTTGGTTATTGTACAGTTTAAATTGCTGCTTTCAAGGCTTGAACACTGTTCCACGTACGATATTAATTTATACTAACATAGGGTTGCCACCTTTTCGTAAGGCTAAGGAGGGACACTTATCAAATTTATGCATATCGCCGATCTTCATACCTAAATTTGTACATGAAACAATTTATTAATAAGAGAAAGATGGTATATATTCGTTACAAAGCCAAAACTGAATAGGTTATGTAACAATAACACGAACATTAGAAACGAAAAGGCTAGCAAAATAATTAAAAACATATATAATGCGTCCCTCTTAGGCATAATTCGGGACGTTGAAAATGTTCTTAAAATGCGAGATATCCCGCCAAATTCGGGACAGGTGGCAACGCTATTACTAACAACAGTATTATGATGAAATACTGTATCATAATGGATATCAAAATAGTTTAAAACCTAGAAATCCGGGCCTCTGCCGCGGTGATCTAAAGTAGCTTGCCCGCCTCTGGATCCGAAGGTCGCAGGATCAAACCTGGCCGGGGTCCTTCGGGAGGGACTTTAAGCAGGGGGGGGGGGGGGCTTGTCGTAGATTTACGGCACGTAAAAGAACTCCAAGACTAAATTAAAGCCTCTGGGCAAAATTCCCCGACCCTTTCACGTCCAAGTACCGGTAATACTTTAGTTTCCGGAGGGGGATTGTGAGGAAATGAAGTATGAACTTATCACCTGTCACTCTCGAGAAATAAACGTAACAAAATTCACCTAGGTAACAGAAACCTCCACTTGGAGGCCCTACACTCGAACACTAGGGACAAAAGGAAAAACAGAACAGAATCCGGGCCCTCTGATGACAAAGAAGAAACTTCATACGAGAGCAGAAAGTATCAAAGAAAATGTTGAGTATAAGAATGTATGACAGGTTACTGTAAAGGTTATTGTAAGATAGGTTTTAAATTGTTTAAGCCTATAGCATTCTTATTACTCATTAGTTGTTGCGTAAGATCACTGAAATATTTAGGCATATTGGTTCTGTTGCTACTCTGCTGTCATATCTGTTTGCACTTCACCACTTGGCGCGGTTGCAGTAAGTTCTGCTGAAAAGACCTAACAAAATTAGCGGTATCAGCAGAACAGAGCTATTTTTTCTTCCTGAACTGGGGAAACGCGTATGAGGAGAAGGGCATTCAAAAGTGGAAGTTGAATTCAGAGAGGCGAGCCATCTTTTCCTCCTGCCAGTCATGACAGCCGTAGCAGTATATCTTAGTCAGCGCGATGTGACTCCCTTGGAGACTGGTGTACGAATGAAACATCATTCCTTCAAATGACAATATTTCGATAGGTGACTCGTCCAGACTACTGCGCATCTTTCTGAGCAGGTTCAGGTACTGTATTTAAGATCTGGATGTGTTATACTTTACTGCAGAAGAACAAAAAATGAATGGGCTAAGAGCAACGAGATATTCTCACTACATTAGCTCTGTATTTACTTCTAATGGAAAACCCATGTTCCTTTATTTGGACGGTCAAGCTCTAGCGTGATTAAATGCACGGACACATTAACGTGAACTAATGTAACACACAATCAGTGCAATATAACAATCAATAGTCCACACCCATAGCTCAGATGGTAATGAGTTTAATAAATTTAAAATTAGAGCATACAATAAGACGTGTGTTCTAATATGGCTATGTCCAACCTCCGATTAAAGTTTTCTGCCAAAGTCGGTAGAACTGCCTTTAAGGCATAAGGTCTTGCTTTCTGTTCCGAAGTTCGCAGGTTCGATATCGACCCAAGTCAATGACATTATTATGTGTGCGTAAATGCGACAGTTCCATGTCAGTCCTACTCTGAGTAGTCCTATTCTAGTTTATTCAGCAGGATAAAGTTAATTCGTTTCCACGTTAATTAGGTTTGATTAAAGTACATTTACCTAATTAACATTTTTAAAAGCGTTATCCTCATAACTCAGAGAGATTTTAAGGTGAACCTATCCAGATAAAATATTGCTTATTGGTCTAACACTCGTAGTTTATTTTTAACTCTGCAAAAAAAAATATTAAAAAAAAAAATATTTAAAAGGCTAACACCTCAGATACTTCAAAGACTTCATTCATTTTATTCACATTGAATTCAGGCATAAATGCAATTTATAATCGCTTTGTAATATTGATATCTGAGGAGATTAACATTTAACCGGCACATCAGTGTTCTAAGAACGGCCTCTTCTTTGTTACGATAACTCGGGCGAATCCAGAATTTGAAGGAGGACGAAGTAAAGGAAAGTTTGTAATTAGGCTACTGGGGATGTGTGGAGGGTGTGGGATATCCCAAAATATAGGGGATCCATGGGTCCTCCCGAATTTTCTTTTTAATAATTAGGTATAAAATAATGAGTTTTGTGTCCTCTGGGTGATTCCTCCAATAAAACTCTTCTTTCCCAGAGTTTTAGTTTTGTTGAGAAATTTTTTTTCGGTTTTATATATTGCATAAGAATTAAAAGAAATTATCAAACATCTAACTTTTTACCTTTAACTTTAAATAAGTGCTAGTCTGCAATAGTTCACAAAAAATCAATGAATCATTTATAATAAGAATTATAGATAAGCAACTCAATAATTGCTGTCTTGTTGCTTGTCACGGCTAGTCTATGCATTTGATACAAGGCGTCTAATAATACTGTTCAACCTTACAACCTTACAACCTTACAATCCCCAGGTTGAAATAGGGCGAGTATATGAATGTTTTATTATTGTATTAAATTTGAATATAATTTTATTAGGTAATTATTTCCGACGAATACTAAATAAGTCGAATCAACGTAAAATAAGAACCGGGGGAACGCGGTCCCTACGCCTCCCCCCCCCCCCCGTTGGATCCGCCACTGCACATAATTACACTTTTAATAAATCTAAAATTAGTTTAAAAATGTTGGGCACATCAAATTACAAAGTGGTTGATCCACTGATTGCTGAGAAGAAAAAGATTGAACTTCATTTATTTGTTAGTGCTGATACCGGTGGTAGCCTACCTGTAGACCTATATATCATCTTAAAAATAGGAAGTAACAGCGCTTTACAGGATTTCGAAGGTCCTTAGAGTTTTTGAGTTCTCGCAATCGGAACATGAAAGCGGTAAGATTGTCAGCTCTATGCACCGGTCCATTGACTATCGGAATAAGCTGGTACTCCCTCTCAAACCATGAACCTGTCAGAACGGGTAGACCATGTAAGAAATTATCAGCGACTTCCTCAGGTATTGGTTTCGTGGCTCTCCGGCTCGTAGTTCAGTGCCTCAGCTTCTTATGTCTTGCTGCAGATCTTTTTGCCTTTAGATGGATTCAACCCGCAAATTTCTGATTTATAGCGCAGCGTCTTAGCTTCTTATGTAATTCTGCAAGAGCTTTTCGCTTTTAGCAGGATTTGAACCCGCAAATTTCTTATCGCAGCGCCTTAGCTTCTTATGGATTGCTGCAGATCTTTTCGCCTTTAGCCGGATTTGAACCCGCAAATTTCTTATCGCAGCGCCTTAGCTTCTTATGGATTGCTGCAGATCTTTTCACCTTTAGCCGGATTTGAACACGCAAATTTCTTACTTATAGCGCAGCGACTTAGCTTCTTATGTAATGCTGCAGAGTTTTTCGCCCTTAGCCGGATTTGAACCCGGGAATTTCTGACTTGGAGCGTAATAGGCTACCCCTCCTACTTCTGCCCTGGTGCAGATTTTTCGCCGAATTTCGCCGCATTTCTATCAGCAAAACTTGGATTCAGAAGGGGAGTCTAATTACTGTGAATGAGTTAAGGAAATTAGTAAGGAATTCTGTGATAGGAATACAATTAGGTGGTTTGTTTAACAAGAATTCCCAGTATGAATAGCATTCTTTGTATGTTTTATCATTGCCACTTGACACTTCATCATGAATACTGTGACCCCAGGCTGCTAGGTCAAAGTGTATTAGTAATTTTCGAACAAAGATGAATCGTTAAATTCTGGAAGATGATGTAATTGGTAGTGGAATCCTAATACCTCGGTAAACGTTGAATGAAGTTATTTAATACATCAATTACCCACAGAGTAAAACCGGAAGGTCGCGGGTTCGATTCCCGATGAGGTCGTTGGAGTTTTTTTCAATTGGCCTAATCCTTCTGGTGCCACTATGACCCTGGGGTCGACTCAGCCTCCAACAGAAATGAGTACCAGGAGCAATCCTGGGGGTAAAGGCGGCCGGTGCGTCAGGCTGACAATCTTACCACCTTCACGTGCCGAATCCAAAATATGGGAGCATCAACCTCCTCGAACCCTCTGGGCCTCCATGGCCTGTATAGGGATCATTTTACTTTACTTTACCCACAGAGTAGATTTATGAGACTGTCAACCCTAACCTAAAGCTAAATATTTTTCTGTCGCGTAACATGTCTTTTTTTTTCGGAAGGAAAGGCATCGATTGATTTCATGTCGAACTACGGAAATTACTACAGAAAATTCTTGGATATTCATTAAATGTTTTATGAGATGATATCTGTTTATTTTATTAAGACTTGTCACTCATGACATCTTAAATGTGCCTTTTGGAAATTTTTCTAATGGGGTAATATGGTTGTCATACAACACGGCCCAAAGGGGAGCCAGGGAATTTCAGAGTTTTCTCCATTTGCGGAAATATATTTACCCTTTGCTTTAAAATATAAATTTAGCCTATATTAAATTGAAGTAGGTCCACAAGAATTCTCGCTCTCGAGATGCATCTAAGCTTTAATTATTTACTCAATGGCAACAGACAATTCCTCAGCAAGCTAAAGAAATATTATCTATTTTATGAAACCCGAAGGTTCATTGCCGCGCTTACCTGAGCCCGCCATTCAACCCTATTCTGTGCAAACTTCATCCAATCATCCCTCGCAAATCTTACTTCCCTTAAATCTATCCTAACATTGTCCTTCCACCTACGTCTAGGTCTTCCAGATGGTCTTTTCCCTTCGGGTCTTATATAAACTTAAATAAATAAACTCTACCATGTGTGAGGAGGAGGCATCAGAATTTGTAATCCACCTTGTTGCTGCTGAAACTAGTGGAATAACATTTTTTTAAAGTTAGACCGTGAATTGTCAGTTTTTGTTTAAATAAGCCTACATACATGTGGTGTTCTGATTTCTTTGCGTTTCTATGTAGTTTAAATTCGAAGAAAATAGCTGTCAATTGGATGCGTGATATAACGAATACCTGTGACTAACACGAAGCGTGTAATAAATTGCCCTTGATGTACCAGATTGTAGATACGCATTAGTAGCAGACTTCAACACGCAAACTGCACACTTTCTCCATTATGAAAAAATGTTTCATAAGAGATTCTGGTATACTTCAATTGTTACAGTTGTAGTTGATTTCTGTAGCAGGGGAAACAAATTCTCTGTTATTTGCGAACAAAAAACAGTTAAGAATGGGGTATTTAGGATCCAAAATACAGCGCAATAACTCCAAGTCTTTCAAGGAGTACATTAAAGACTGCTTACTGAGATCATCGATAAATGGAATTCGACATTTTGCGTCATCTAACCTCCATCCATTAGAAATGTAAGAGAAATAGGATTCAAATCACCCTGATGGTATTTGAAGAAAAAATGTTTGTGGGGGGCGGTATACTAACATTGCGGTAATGTGTTGAATTTTCTTGAGTAGATTATACGTAGGGGTATTTTATAATGCTTCTTTCTGTAGCTGTATTTTTGTATTTTGCTATTATGGTAATAATACTGCATTATATTGTACTGATGTACTTGAACTGTATGGTAAAGCACCTTGCGGTGATGAATTAAATACGGGTTCCTGTGGGAACAGTATTTTTATGTGCGAGTGCAGTTCAAAATTACAGGTCATATGGTCACATTGGATTATCTTTCACATTTTCTTAAAACAACCGCTTATTAAGAAATAAAATGGAAAACATGTGTTTATAGAAGTGTGTGTGTGATGTTTAAGAAGAATGACTTTGATGCAAGTTTTGTTTTCTGAAAAATACTCATTATAAAGATATTTTACTTATTTGTCCATAACATTTAACAAAACGTTTATAGATCCATAGCAATTAAACAAGCTTGAAAAAATTAGCAATGTAAAAGGATGGATGCTGTTTAAGGTTTACTAAACAAATTTTTGTTAGGTGGAATAAAGCATACGCCTGAGAGTTATTTCTTCAACGGAAAATTTGAATAGCATT
Source organism: Ectobius pallidus (assembly GCA_964059195.1). Taxonomy (NCBI): domain Eukaryota; kingdom Metazoa; phylum Arthropoda; class Insecta; order Blattodea; family Ectobiidae; genus Ectobius; species Ectobius pallidus. The sequence continues at coordinate 99,536,455 of CAXKWD010000007.1, forward strand.
TAGTGGGGAGATTATCAAAGAAATGCCATTGTGGAAACTAAAAAATCGCATCGAAAGGAGCATTTTAACTGTTGATAAATGAATATAGTGCAATTTCAACGTGCTTTTCCTCGTGGTCTGAAGACTAAGTGTGCAAAATGTCATCGATATCTGAATAAAACTGTAGATTTGTATAAAAGATAGACACACAACTCTTCTTTATATAAAATATAACAATTTTAAGTATCTATGGCAGTTTATTAAAATCTCGTAGTAGGCCTACATGTGCAACGAGCCTATACTAGCATTTATTTAAACACGACTATATTTTTTATGAAACTGACTTTGCTCGTTTCAGAAAAAAACATACTCATACTCACATGAGTCTCTTAATTACCTTTAAGTTTTGGGTTTTTAGAATACCTCGTAATTGATTAAGCAAACGACTCTCGAATAACTGCTCCTAGTAGTTCTCATTTCCGACAGATGACAGGCTAAAACGCAAGCAGGCCTCAGGGCGTCTCTTTACGATTTAACGACAAACACTCAAACAACGCCCAACAAAACACGGGAAATAAACTCAATCGAATATAATATTAAAATTAATACGAAGATAATTCATTTTATTTTAAATAAATATTGTTTATTCATTTGCTGCTCTCGAGGTTTGAAGATCGTTCCGTGTTCGAGAATAATCGATACCACACCTGTGTTATAATGAAAATTTGTATCGTAATGGATATCATTATGATGCCGTTACATCACTCGTAATAATCGTATTATAGTATGGTCGGATAAAAAATATGTGAAGTTCTCTTCTACTAACTTCACCTTTAAATTTAGTTCGAAGAAATCGTTGGATAATAATTTTAATTTACATTATTGGCAGACATTTTCAATGCCTATGTGCCGCCATTGGATCTTAGTGCAGTTATTATAATAATTATTCTATGTACTAAAATGAATTGTTTTATTTAAAGCTTCGTATGGTTTGTGATAATGCTGCTTGCAATGCTAGGATGTGCAAGTGTAATCCTGTACAACTGGGATCATTATGTAGCAGATCCAATTGTGGAATCTCAAGAAAAGGATTATAGAGAGTGGGAATTTGAAATTCCATCTATGACAATGTGTTATGATGATAAAGTTGATGATTACAAAGCAAAACAGTACATTAAAAGGTAAGTCAGTATATAAACCCTAAGATTTAATATTCTATAAAACATCAATGAATGCTATTATTATTACAACTTTTGCTATTATTAATATTACTACAACTTTTGCTATCATCATCATTATTATTATTACTAATATAATATCATCGTTTTTATTATTATTATTATTACAACTTTTCTTCTTCTTCTTCTTCTTCTTCTTCTTCTTCTTATTATTATTATTATTATTATTATTAGAACTTTTGCTATTATTATTATTATTATTATTATTATTAGATCAGCACATTTCGATGCAGTTATTTGACATTTAATCATAGGAAACACAAAGATAGGTCCGGGTATTATTGATAATATATTAACAAAGTTCCTCGTTAATTTATTTTGAGAGAATCCGGACCTCGAGTTTATTTATTATGACTATTTCGCCATTACTCACAGAATTAGGCAAGCCATTAATCATTAAGACCACGAAAAGGAATAAAACACATAGCTATTTGTATCACTGTAAGCGAAATAGCCTACGGCGATAAAATCTATATATTATAAGCAGAGTTAGAATTTTTTAACGCAATTTCCATATGGAAAAAGGAAGGAAACAGGTGCTAAAAGCAAGGCAAAATAAGCGCAGAAAGGTGCTACAAAATTTGTTTTGTAACAAACTTATATTAGCGAACAGAAGTAGTGACTAATTTCAATGAAATTAAAGAGAAAAATGGAATATACAATAATTTCCATTGTTGCAGGTTACTGGTACCGGTAAAATTAAAACGAGAAACTAGAACACACGCATAATTATTTTAAAATGTTGCAGATATACCTTCAATCCCGTGTTTTCTGAAAGCAGACAGACTCACTAGTCCCAAGTTTATTGAAAGTTTATGAAAAATGCAATGAAAGTTACTTAACATTTTAGATATTGGAATAAAACCAAATAATTGTATAGTAAAAAATCAATGAAACTCAAAAGTCACGGGCCATAAACAAAAATGAGCTTAAGAAGTTTATTAAAAAGCTGCATTTAATACGAAAAGGGGAATGGGGATTTGGGCACGGTTGAGAGAAAAAGGGATAAAGAACCCAAAAAGGGGATAATGTGCTACAAAATTGCCTCCATTTTCATCTAGAGACAAGGTGTCACTATGTAGTTTCTTTTTGCCCTACAAAAAAATCCTAACCCTGATTATAACACATCGATAGTCCCCATCGGCGATAGCCGAGCTTCGTGCAACTTTTCATAATCTGTCTTTATTAGTAGTTTAACTTGGTATCATAACATCGTGTTATTAATATTGTATTTATTATTATTCGAGATTTAAAATGCTTCACCAAACACAAATAATTGTACATTATTTTCATATCTCCTTTTCGCTCATAGGGTATGTATTTGATCAAAGATGCTACAGGTATGAATAAGTTTTAGAGTTCAGTCTTTTGAATTTACATTAAAAAAATTCCCTTTAGGCAGGCCTACAGGCTGAGGTAGATTTCGAAGTGCTAAATCTCGCCTTATATGAGAGCTATCGAGAAACCAGTTATTGATTTGTAGAGTACTCATCAAGAGCTTTCCAACGATATCCCATAAGACGTGGTTTCAAAAATTTCGAATTTCCATCCCCCCACCAACCACCACTCGTACCCCCAAAACCCCCGAATCGTTAGTGTCACTGCGAACACTATAGGGAGTACTGTAATTTATTCAAAGTTTCCCTCTATACTTCATAGGGGCCGAGATATAATTTTTTCAAAATTTCAACCCCTTCCCCCGACCCTCCTCTTAGGCCAATTTTGTTCATTAACGAAATTGTCCGAACTATTGAGCCTAGAAATAACATAATAAAATTTGGTTCAAATATCTTTAAAATCACGGCCGCTAGCGTGTAAGTATATATATCACAATTTTTTTTTTTTTTTTTTTTTAACGGGCGGTGGTTTTGTATTTAGGGAGGCATGAAACGTAAAGATATGAAAGAATTTTTCGAAAGTCATGACATGGTATCGATCGCACGTAAGTGCGACAAAATGAAAATGTTATAAATATAACGGTAAAATTATGACGATAGATACTTGCGATTGGTTGAAATTCTATATATTCTTATACTCAATTGGTCACTCAGGAATGAGCTGCTAAATACTGTAGTATATCAATTAAGCTTAATCACACGTCTTCTTACGCAACACATCTGTCAACCCTAAGCATTTCAATGCATGATCTAATATTGCTAACTTATACCAATAATATTAATTTAATTCTAAAGTTACATAAAAATATTTTCATAAGACTGTTGTATCGAGTGTATTTGTTCTAGTAAATATTCTGACAAAACGCTCTAACTTCTGTTTCAGCCGTTGGGGTGATGTAAACTCTACAATGGAAGCATACTACATGAAGTTTATTCACGCAGTCCTTAATATGAACTACAAAACACTTTCGAACTTCACAGATTTTGCTAATGATTCTAATTTAGCGAACGTCAATATGCTAGAAATAGTAAAAAAGGTAAATTTAATTGTACTGTTCCCTTAACTCTATCTAAAAAAAATATGAGGTGGTCAGAGCAGAATTCTTATAAGGAATAATCCTGAAATGAATGCACAATATAGACATTTTTATGTGCGCTAAGTCTGGTAAAATTAGTCAAAATGTAGCCTTAAATGTCATGTAATAGAGGTTGAAACATTTGAGGGGTGGTTTCCCAAAATTATTTTTGCTTAAATTTCTTCCTGGTTCTATTGGTTCTGTGTGTATACACTGGTAAAATTGGTCAAAGATTTATACAATTGGGCTTGAAACATTTAACAGGTGATTTATTCCAAAATTAATTTTGCTTAAAATTTTCTCCTGGTTTAATAGGTTCTGTGTATAAAGTCTGACATAAATTGGTCAAATAATGTAAATTTAAATTTAGATCACATAATAGGGGTTCAAATATTTAAGGGATGATTTGTTCCAAAATTTTTCTCCTGATTTTATAGGTTCTGTGTGTATAGTCTCGTAAAAGTAAGTAAAAGAATCGAGATATAAACGAAGGCCATATGATAAGGGTTGAAACATTTAAGGGGTGGTTCCTTCCAAAATTAATTTTGAATAAATTTTTTCTTGGTTCTATAGAGTCTGTGTGTAAAATTTGGTAAAAATCGTTCAAATAATTTAGATTTTTAGGCTTTTTTTTTCAACTTTCTAATGCCCTCTTCATAGAAAGTTGCTGCCAGCGTATTGAGAAGGGTCTTCACGGCATTTTGAAGTGTATGAAATTCTTCGTTGTTGTGGAAGGGCTGTCCTCCCAGATCTTTCTTCAGCTGGCGAAAAAGATGAAAGTCACGCGGCACCTGAACGAATTTTTTTAATCCATCGTGATAGGGGATGAAACGAGGATTCGTTACGACAATCCAGAATCAAAAGAACAATCCAAACAATGGATGCACACAAATTTTCCAAACAAACCCAAGATCTCACTTCCACCCCAACAAAGAATTTCAAAACACTTCAAAATGCCGTGAAGACCTTTCTCAATACACCGGCGGCAAGCTTCGATGAAGAGGGCATTGGAAAGATGGTACCACGCTACGACAAATGTCTCGATTGGAGCGCGACTATGCATAGAAATAGCTAGAAGGGGTACCTAAATGTTCCAAATAAAACAGTATTGATTTTCACTATGGTTTTCATTTTATGCCCCATCGGAGGTTGAAAAAAATAGCCCTCGTATAGTAGAGGTTGAGAATTTCATAATTTTTCGAATGTTATTGTCAAATAGAATTTTCGCCTTGTTCTACAGGGGACATGACGTAAAATTTCGTAGACATTGGTCAAACATCGGCATTGAAAAAACTGGTACCACGTTATAATATTACTCATGAGGGTTGAAAATAAGGGTAGGGGTGGTTTGTTTGAATCTTAATGCTGTCTTGTCAATTGTGTGATGATGATGATGATGATGATGATGATGATAATGATGATGATGATGATGACAAATGTAGGTAAAGGTATTGTAGAATATATGCACAAAATTAACACTGCCTATATCATAAACAAGGAATTTTGTGAAATACGACACAATAAATTATTTCAAGATATAATTAAGTTACATATAAATTATTGTCTTTACATGCTAAACATATCATTTTTCAGTTTCAAAAACCAGTTCAACACAAACTAATAAAATATATCACATCTTACTACATCAAAATACTACTGCAAACTGAAATCTGATTTTGTTACTGCAATACACATACACGAGGGTTGTCCAGAATTTAATGAACGATTTGTCACAACTAGGGGGCGGATTTCTATCACCTAAAAAATAGGATATATGGATGCATTTATGACCTAAAAAAACATTAAAATATGACCAATAACATTTAAAATATGACTTTACCACTTACACATTATGTATATTTTTTGAAGTTTCATTACAATTCATTTTATTAAAATATGTTAATTATTTAAAATATCTGTAAGTATCAGTATAATACAAAATTTACAAAATATGTTATGAAACGTCAAAATTTCTTTAATATGCACACAAATATGCCAAAAATATGACCAAAATATGCATATTCATACTAAATATGCTACAATAGTTGAAAATTTTCTAAATATGCAGTTATATGCACAATAAAAGCCGTTCCATTTTCACCAGGATGCTTGGAATCGGGTTTAAATTAGTCTGAGACCTGAAATAATGCAAAGGGGAAAAATATGACATGTCATAGAAATCCGCCCCCTAGTCATAACTAAATAATGGTGAAAGATATCAACACAAAACTTTATAAAGATACATTACCATACTAGGCCTATATTTCTCAACGTAATCGCCAATGCTGTCAAGGCATTTATTGTAACGTGGTACCAGTTTTTCGATGCCGATGTTATACTCTTCTACTGCCAAAGACCTGAATGAGGATATCACTGCCGCTTTGAGGTCTTCATCGGTTGGGAACTCTTTTCCACCCAAAAAGTCCTTTAGTTTCGGAAATAAGTGGAAATTGTTGGGTGACAGGTCAGAGCTGTAAGGAGGATGGACCAAAAATATCCCACTTAAAACTTAGAAGTTGTCCCTGTATTTTGAGCAGCCGAATGAGGCTAAGCGTTGCATGAATCAAAAACACCTTTTCTGACAACTTCCCATGCCTCTTGGTTTGGATAGCGCGTCTACTGTCCACACCAAATGTCTTGAGAGAAAAATATGCGGATCGATAACGAAGGTATGAGACTTCAGTTTGAATGCGATATCTAGGGGGCGGATTTCTATGACATGTCATATTTTTCCCCTTTGCATTAATTCAGGTTTCCGACTAATTTAAACCCGATTCCAAACATCCTGATGAAAATGGAACGGCTTTTATTGTGCTTATAACTTCATATTTAGGAAACTTTCGATTATTGTAGCATATTTAGTATGAATATGCATATTTAGGTCATATTTTTTGCATATTTGTGTGCATATTAAAGAAATTTTGAAGTTTCGTATCATATTTTGTAAATTTTGTATTATAATGAACTTCTTGAGAATTTACGGATATTTAAAATAATTAACACTATATTTTAATAAAATGAATTATAATGAAACTTTAAAAAATATTCACAATGTGTAAGTGGTAAAGTCATATTTTAAATTTTATTGGTCATATTTTAATAGTTTTTAGGTCATAAATGCATGCATATATCCTATTTTTTAGGTCATAGAAATCCGCCCTCTACTCATATCCTATTGGGTAGCGGCCATTCTTGTTCAGACATACGTCCTGCAACCCTAAGCCCAGTTCACAGGTCGACAGTTTCCTTATAATTGGCAAATGTCTTAAGACAAAAGTAATTTTGAAAATATTGTGTGCATGTGTGTTAAATGTTACCATAATTAATTTCGAAAACAGCACTTTAGTGTTATTTATTTCTATCAATTTCAACGTGAGTTTTGCTAGCTAGTGAACCGTGCTTTTCTCCCATTACAATCACTGTTTACTTCATTTCTCAAGACATCTGAAACGGAGAGTAGTAGTTGAAAAGTTGCACAATAGGCCTCTGCGTTTATTCTTTTTCTTCTTGGCAGAAACTCCAGGCTCAAGTCTTTGGCGGTAGAAGAGTTTAACTTCGGCATTAAAAAGCGTTACAATAAATGCCTTGACAGCAATAGCGAATACGTTGAGAAATAGAGTAAGGTACTGTATCATTGTAATAAAGTTTTGTGTTGATATCTTTCGTTGTTATTTTGTTATGCCAAATCGTTCTTTACCTTCTGGACGACTCTCGTACCTTATATATCGGAGTAGCCGAGTCAATATTGCCAGTCGCTGCTGCCAGTTTTCTTGGTAGATCATATAACCATGAACATGTTACCAAATTATAGTAAAATGTCTGCGGAAAGTATATGTGGAGAATAAGAAGCCTATGTGAACTTTAAAATTTGTTTCTTTATATTTAAAGAGGCGTGGGGTCAAAAAAGATCCCAGATACCAAGCGAAGGTTAATATATAGGCCTATATATGAAAGCAGTATCATTTTCCGGTCTTTAGGAATACGGTGCATAGCCGAAAGGTTTACGCGGAGGATTTTATGAGAACATTGAGCTAAAGGTATTATTTCTATATAATAAGCTAGGTAGGCCTTACTAAGTACTTTGTTTTATTTCAGGTTTATTTCGAACGTAATTTCAACGCAATTGGTAGTAGTAAAGACAATTTACTAGGGCATATTTCCACTTCAAATGAAATGGGATTCTGCGTAAATGTTGCTTCGATAATTGAGCAGAAATTCACAAATGAGTAAGTAAGCACATTGTATTCAAATATAAGCATGTTTGTCTAAGAGAAAATGATTATGCGATATCCCCTCAATTAAACAGTGCCACTGTGACTCATATATTATCCTATTCTTATGTTTTGGTGTGACCTTAAGTTTTAGCCAGATTGAAATAAAACGGGCATTCATTATTTGCAATGTATTTTCATTAATTTTTTGGCAGTTATCTAGCGTGTCTTTCTGTAGCCATATTTTCCCAAGTAGTCGGCATATGCATGGGGTATGAACACAACTAAAAGTAGGCCTACGACGTAAGCGTTAAAAAACGCGGGTCATGTAATTTACTTCCTATTTGAACTATTTCTTGGAAATTATTGTATAAATTATCTAATTATGACGGAGGTGTTGAAAGTGATTTTCTAAGCTATTGTGCTTGCCTTGAAACTGGACACACTTAGGCCTAACTAAAACCTGAACAGAAATTACAGATTCAATTTTCAGTTTCATGTCTCAATTTATTTCTGCGATATAAATTGATTTAATTTATTTATCTAAGTTAAAATTAAAATCTATCTCCTCCGACAAATATTTAGATATGAAATTCATTTTTTTATATTACGTTCTTTGATGCTTTCTAGTTACTTTGCAAAATTACTGGCTGATTTTTTTATCTTATATATTTTTATATTAAAAATATATTTTACATAGTAAAATTTAAAATAAATGACGCATGATGATCTAAATACTAAAAAAGGAATAACTAAAGCCTGCACAAACAGTCTAATTAGTAATTTTGTTGCATGCATTGTGAAGTACATTGTGAAAAAATACAGAGCATTGTTTATATTTTTATGGGAGAAGATAGATTTTTAATTTGACTAATCATGAAAATTGATACAGAGAAAACGAGCTAAATAAATTTGCATGCATTGCAAACGGTACTTTAAATATGGCGTCAGCAACCCCTTTCTATGCGCCCAATTGTTATAAAATTAAAAAAAAAAACACTTTAGGGTATGCTGTGTTTTTTATGTTAAAAATCTAAAAATATCATCTTTATATAAAGTTGCTTAAACAACACTTTTTCCATGCCTTAACTGAATTATATTCATTTGCTAGGGCTACTGCCACACTTAACATAGGCTACATTTCGTATAGGCATAAAAATAGTGTAATGATCAAAAGAAACGATTACGTTGCTCTTAATTTTTAATTTCTGAATAAATTATTGCGGGCGCCTGTATGTCTGTCTGTGCACGATGCCCGGCGAAACGACGCAGAAATATGAAATTTTAAGCATAGATGGACTGAAGGGTGGCCAAATGCACCTCGAAACTGGATTTTTAGTTTTTGCTTTCCTTTGCGAGTTATGAGTGAAAAACTGTCAAAAAACTTAATATTTGGCGCTAATATTTTTCAAGGAAGGACTCTTAAAATAGTTTATTAAGAAGCTCTGTAAGAAAGAATTCATCACCAGGACAGGACAAACACTTCCTCTTATTTTATAGAGGAAGTCTGTACGCGATGCCAAGCGAAATCAGAGATTTGACATTTTATACATAGATGGACTGAAGGGTGGCCGAATGTGCCTCGAAGCCAGATTTTCGCTTTCGTTCGCGAGTTAGGAGTGGAAAACTGGCAGAAAACGTGACTTTTTTTTTCGCTATCGATGCATCAGTATTGAACGTAGCCTATTGCATCGATATCAATATATATATATATATATATATATATATATATATATATATATACATATATACATATACGTATACGTATATGTACATATATATACATATATACATATATATACAGTATATATCGAAACACTTCCTCTTATTGATGCATAGATATACATCGAAAATCACTTTCATACTGAGGTCATATCTGAGGCTGTTTTCTCATGCTGCGCTTTCTAATCGTGGAATGCGCTCCAAAGCCGGATTTTTAGCTCTTTCATTAATTTATTAATCGTTTAGTTTAGACCTATGAATGTTTCGCATGCAAGTGTTAATAAATATAATGTTTTAATTATTATTTTCCTCTTAATTTTTAATTAATTATCGTCTGTCTGTCTGCCTGTCTGTGCGCGATGCCGAGCGAAATCTACTGCACGCAGAAATATTAAAGTTAAGCACAGATTGACTGAAGGGTGGCAAAATGCACCTCGAAACCGGATATTTAATTTTCGCTTTCGTTCGCGAGATATGAGCGAAAAACTGTCCAAAAACGTGATATTTGGCGCTAATATTTTTTTCACGAAGGACTCTTAAAATAGTTTATAACGAAGCTCTGTAAGAAAGAATTCATCACTAGGACAGGTCAATGGTATATGTTACATTTGGAAGTGATATAGCTCTTTTTACAGGACAAATTAGTTTGTTAATAAAAATGTTTTAAATATTTTGCTGTTAAATAAAGTTTAAAAAAATAGCTGTATTTATTTATTTATTTATTTGCATTTTATTGTCGTTAAGCCTAAATGGCAATAGACGTCTAAATAAAACAGAAACAAACAAATTAGAACAATACAATAATAACAGTGATATCAAATAGAACTAATATGAGCGGCCAAAGACGCGGGAACATACTAGTATTAATAAGATAAAGTCGTCGCCAATCTTCGTATCACATCCTCAAAAGATACCTAACCCAAACATAAAATATTTTTATAAATTTTTAATTATCAAGCTAGGCTGTCCACAGGCCCATAGACATGTTTTTTAAAATAGCACTTTGGATTCAGGGTACATCAAAACATGTAGGCTATTTATGTTAAAACCTCGACAACAAATTTCGGTACCCATCGTACGGTCAGAGGAAATAATAGGCTAATAATAATAATAAAAAAAAACACGATGGGACCTTCGGGAGGGTCAAATGCAGCAAAAAAGGGCCAAAGAGGCCTAAAAAAATGTCGATGGGAGACCAAATCGGAGGCCAGACAGGACCTAAGATAGCCCGAAGTAGGTCCGAAGGCAGATCATCACGAAGTTCTACGCTACGATATGTATGTAGCATACTAAAAATGTGCTTAGTGGCTTAGACTACTGTTGTTCTGACCCCTGAATCTGTAGTTGCAAGTATTTCTGAGACAACTCGACGAAAAAGTCCAAATGGACAGAAACGAATGTATGAACGAACTTATTTTAATAATAATACTAAAATCAGGTAAACTGATGTAACGAAGTACAGAATGTTTTTGTTTAATCAGTGATAATTGCAATAATTATGATATGCAGAAAATAAGTTATTACTTCCTCTGCCCGTACCATAGGTACTATAGGTAGAGGAAGTATTGTTTTCGACCCCAAAATTCGAAGTTGAGTTTTTAGCATATATACACGTTTCAAGGCCCCCTGAATCCAAAAATACTATTTTTGGAAACATGTCTGTGTGTCTGTGTGTCTGTGTGTCTGTGTGTCTGTGTGGAAAATATCTGTGAACAAGCTAGCTCCAAAACGGAAAATCGTATGAAAACAAAATTTCGTATTTGGGTCAGGTACCTTCTGAAGATGTGAGGATAAGATTGGCGACTATTTTCTCTTATTTTTAAGGGGACTTTGCATGAAGAAATTTTCGTTTTTCGCGATTTTCTCGAAAACGGCTCTAACGATTTTCTTTAAATTTTGCACATAGGTTGCTTATACTAAGAGCTAAAACTTTTATTTGAAAAATTTTTTCGAGAAAATTCTCTGAGGGTAGTTACAAGCCACCCACTGTTCACCCACTGTTTGTAGAAAGTTTGTCTTACGTGATGAACAACTGAATTCGCGCTCTTTCACGGCCTCTTATTTTATATAAGAATGTGAAGTGAGAAAGATGTATTGTTGGCCATGCATAGAGTAAAGATGTATCTGAGGGAAATATTCGATAAATTTCGGAAATTATATTTTACGGCAGAAAGTTCAATAAACGTCTGCAGTCATTTGGTTTTTTTTTTAAGTTTGTTATATAGACTGCGCTTTTAGTCGCATCATTGAAAGAAGAGGTATTTATAGGATAATTAGCGTAAAATTGTGTCTTGCGATTCTGTACAAGGATATGTGAATACTGCTAACTTTTATTTGGGCAGAGGAAGTTATGTGACTTTCACATCAGATTTTTTTTGTAATCTATCTCAGAGTTAAGCTCCAGATCGATTGATTAAGCAGGGCTTACGGAAGAACAAAGGTCTAAAGTTTGATATTTAACCTTAATTCAAACTCGCATACACTGATATAGGAAATTATTAAAATATGACATTTCACAAAATACACTAGCAAAGAACTCCGCTTAATGTAGGCCTACGTAGGCCTAATTATTTCACAGTAATATACCTTCTGAATATAACAGTATTCATGTAGTATACTCATTTCAACTTTATCAACGAAACAAACGTCTGACTATTATAGTTTGATACACCGCCGTCTCGAGAACTAGGCCTACATTGCCTGTCCTATACGGCTAATTTTGCGAACGCGGCGACATTAGAGATGACAGCACCTACCGCACCTTCTGTACATTACCGTACTTTGCTTGTATGCGTGTGCTGGGTCAAAATAAGCATTAAACGCACACAAATACTTGTATTATTTGTTTAGATCATAATATTATTCCAGTATATGACACTTACCTTGAAATGGAATTTTGGAGCAATAATAATTAAAATAAATACAAATTAATTAGACGTATTGATAGTAAATTTTATAATTATTATTTTACTAAATTTTATTCATAGCAATTGAGTACCTAGAATAATACATTATTACCTTCTAGCAAGAACACAACATAGAACAGCACTATAATCAACAATGTCATAGCAGAAAACGCGAAGCAATCTGGGCGCGGACTGTGTCGCCTCCACTGGAGAAACTAGGCAATTGAGCAATACGCTGAACTCCATGTAAAAATAAAGCATAGGACAGGCAGTGTAATTTTCGAGACTGCGGTGGTTTGATATAATATGTGAAGGCATAATATGTCATGGCTAACTGTATTGCAACTTCCAAAGCCGTATATGAACATTTTACAACAATATGTTGTCATGATAACTGATTTGCATTTGACACATTCTTATAGTTCCCGCACGATATCTGTGCCGATTGCCTAAGTCATTGCATTACGTTTTCGTGGGGACTGTAGCGTCGATTGGCCTGCTAACTATCTCTCTCGCACAACAGTACCTCCCTTTCTATCTGTAAAGGCCAAGCTACCTCTCTCTCTCGCACAATAGCACGTCTCTCTCTAAAGAGTAACGGTCTCATCGGCACAGATTTCGTGCGAGATCTTTACTAATATATTACTACAAAATAGGTACGGTACCGGTCAACCGATTTGCTCCAATATCAATAGACTTCTTTCCATGGATGTTATAAATGCGTATACTAAGTTTCATGAAATTCCGGTAAAGCGTATTTGAGTTATCGCGCGTACGGACACACGGACGGACGGACAGACATTTTCCCGTCCCCCACCACTATCTTATAAACAGGCTTTAAAACTTAGTGTCCGAATCCACAGAGGGAGCTGATTCCGGTTACCAACAACCTGAGTATAGGGGGTGGAGGGTGATTGCGTAGGCTGATAAGACAGTCATTGATAGTAGTACTGAGAAGTGAATGAACTCATAGTACGGTGCCTCTCAAATTGGTCAACAGTGTACCTTGTCATTGTGCGTGTTTAAATTTATAATACGTGTTCGGCATGCCGAAAGTAAAGTGTTCTATAACGCAAACATATATTGAAACATTTGGGAGGGACTATTATACACAAACAGGAGAAAGTATCGTTTTGCATGTTTGTAATGTGAGTTTAGATAATGAGAAGTTATTTTGTGGTCTTCCTATATCTGTATTCCGGTTTGTTTACTATCACGTGAACTAGCATATGGTAGCTAGGGCATACGCCGAGCAAAGTCTGTACAGTACGGTTGCTGTTAACATATTCGATCGGGCACTAGGTTTTAAAGCCTGCTTATAAAGTACCATTCTGGCACTTAATAAGTAAATAATAATCATCATCATCCCCATAATAATAACCATGTCGATTTAATGTTATCGTCGTTTTGTGAAAATTGTGTAGAATACATAGTTATTAGGGCTGAAAATCGATTAAAATGTTTAATCGAGTTAACGCTTGACTTTAATCGATTAATCGACTGATTAATCGACAAACAAGTCAGAATTTTAAACGAAACCAAAGTGTACATTTAATATTGTTTTACACGTTTAATAACTACTACACTACAGATAATCAGAAGAAATCCTGATTTAATGAATACCATTATTAGTTAACTAATGAAAAAATATATACAAAACTTACATTTCCGGTTACTTTTTCAGCCAAGACTTGAGACACACGAGTTTGTTGACATTTGAATGTTCAATACACGATCGTAGCTTGTTTACAATAATACCGGCAGCACTAAAAACTCTCTCACTCGGCACTGAGAAAGGAGTTTGGTCATTTGACCCATTTCTCGAAAAAAGTTTTTCAGAATTCGACTAAACCGATTAATCGGAAAATGTAATTGATCGATGATTAAATATTTATTGTAATATTTATTGTAACTCTTAGTTTACTGAGACTCTAATTTGAAATACTTTTTTAGGAATACCTCTTCAGTAACACCTTATAAACCAGTTATGTGCAGCTTTATCAAAGATTTATGCTTCACGAGTATGGATCCTCCGAGAGACTGTCAGGTTAGTACTGTATTTAGAAAAATTATTCAACATAAAGACAAACAGCTTTTAAAGGAAATAGGTTTGTTCGCAAAGCAAATCCGTGACCGCTTGAGAATTTCTTGTACTGCGCATGTCCAGTCTGTAACTTACCCGTGATTTGCACTTTGCGAACGGTTACAAGAATTTGGAATCGATAGTTTCTGCGTTTAATCGATATGATATGCAAATAAAATATATATTTCCCTTTGACATGTGTTAATGCAATATACATCGACAATATAATCTATATTTTGGGAAACTTTTAATTATCTTCCATTATTCATACATATAAGTAGCCTATGTTTATAAATCTGGCGCAATGTTATAGGAGGGAGGAGTCAGGCGCGTGAAAATAGGTTACTGCGCATGTCTCTGATAACAATTCATGCTAGAGCCTGCAAACTTTTCTTATAGTACAGAAACTGTCCGTGAGAGCTTTGCGAACAGAAGATTGAAATCAGAATCACGGATTCTCGCTTTGCGAACGCGTGTGGAGAAAGAGCGCATGCGCGAACGATAAGTTCCTGGTTTCTGACTGCTTTGCGAACAAACCTATAGACTCATAAGTATGGTGATATTACGATTATAAGAAAGAATATAACTAATAAAAAATAATACA
Source organism: Ectobius pallidus (assembly GCA_964059195.1). Classification (NCBI taxonomy): domain Eukaryota; kingdom Metazoa; phylum Arthropoda; class Insecta; order Blattodea; family Ectobiidae; genus Ectobius; species Ectobius pallidus. The sequence continues at coordinate 99,551,671 of CAXKWD010000007.1, forward strand.
TTTTTCTTCAGTTCACAGTTCATTCAGCTTACGAAATTCCCGACGCCCTGGCTAAAACCATTCCTGCTCAGATAGGGTCAACGGGGGTAGGAGTAACAGTTAAATTGCAAAATGTAATGATGGTAGCATCACCTAGAATTAAACAATTGTCGCCCAAAAGTCGGCGTTGTAGGTTCATGGGTGAGGGTGGAGACTACAATCTACCAGCATATTCTTATAACTTGTGTCGGATGGTATGCAGAAGAAAGCTCGCAATTAAATTATGTGGTTGTTTGCCGCCATTCTATGAACGCTTTAACGATACAGGTAAGTATAAAACATTAGTATGTAATGTTGAGAACCGATTAAGATATATAGGTTAAAGGCAAACAATTTCGAGGTCCTGAATGCTTTATTAGCCTATTCTCAATGACGACAAAATTTTGTGATCAGATCACCGTGGGATATAATTTATATTTAATGCGGTAAAGTCCCATCTACGGGGACCATTTTTTAGAACCTAGATTCTCTTCATAAAACAGTTATATCACACGAATTTTGTTATAGATAGATGTGTGGAGAGGAGATGTTGTCTTGGCGAATGATTTGGTCCAACCCCCCACCCTAATTGAAACACTTTCTTTTTATATCAAGATCTAGTGAAAACTCCCTTCTTCTGCACCATTTTTCTGTCCTCGTCTTCCTGATTGGACGTTGGAGGTGTGACGTCATATCGCTAAACAAGATGATTGTGGATGAACAGTGTGACAAACCTACAAAGGTACAAGCCACGAGCTGCTCTAAGAAATGGTGGTTGTGCTATTCAGTATATTGCTCCTTAACTAACATAAACGTTCCTAACCTAACAAAACATCGAAGGTATTCAGTATATTGCTCCTTAACAAAACATCGGAGGTATTCAGTATATTGCTCCTTAACTAACATAAACGTTCCTAACCTAACAGTTGGTAACCGTGTATAGCTCATAAACAAAAAACATCACACAGTCCGTGGAAATGTGAATATCGCGTGAATTGATCCCCGTAATTGGGACTATGCCTTTAAGGCTTTTGGTGCAAGTTAAACTGTTTATTTTATAAATTTTGCTAACTTTCCTATGCATCTTGTGAAGTGTTACTCATATAGTAAAAGCAGTAGAATGTTACCTATTTTATGAACCATAAGACGCACTTTTTTACCTTGAAAGCAGAGCCTTAAAAGTTGGATGCGTCTAATAGTCCAAAGTGCACTAAAAAAATTAAAATTATGGTAAATATTGCCGGAGTACCATAGTTAGGCCTATACACAAGGTGTTGTAAACGGTAAGTCACAAATTTTAGCACAGACTGTACAATCGCAACAATCGTAAAATGAGGGTAGTTGGAAGCCAGGTATACAGTGCGAAAAGAAAGGAATGTTGAGTTCTTTTATACAAATGGAGTTGTCTCCGCCTGAAGGGCATATCCTCTAAACAGCCGTGTCCCATTCCCATTACACTCACCGTATGCTGAACTGAGGGTGAGAGGTTGTAAAATTACTTTCAGTCATTCATGAGAAATCAGTTCAGTTGTTAAAATTTATGCGATGCCACCTGTACAGAAAAGATTTTCGTACAATGCAGATATCGTTGTTTATGCAATGAAGTATATTAGCCCTTTAAAATGTTTCGTTTAGAATCGCATTACATTTCTTTTCCTTTAAATCTCCATCCTAAAATTAAGGTGCGTCTTTTGGTCCGGAGCATCTTATGGTCCGTAAAATACGGTACTTGCTTACTCAATGGCAATATACAATTCCTACGCAAGCTAAATGAATATTATCTCTTATGGAATCCGGAGGTCCATTGCCGCACTTACCTGTGCCCGCCATTCAACCCTATTCTGTGTTAAGTCTATCCAACCATCCCTCGGCCTCGCAAATCCTACTTCCCTCAAATTTATTCTAACATTGAGCCCTCTCTATACCCACCCATCAACCCAAACTTTATCCTTCCATTCATTCATAGGCGTAACCAGGCCGACCATATGGGGGGGGGGTTATAACATCCGCGGGGTCTGGGGGGTATGGAATACCCCCATGGAGGGGGGGCCCGGGGTCCCTCCCCCGGAAAATTTTAAAAATCAAGATGCAAAATAACGAGTTTTAAGCTTCCCACGCTTTATACTTGTATTAAGTAATTTATGGGCAGACTTTAAAAAATTGTACAATTTTCCTTTTTTTAATCAATGGGAAGGGGTTCAAACCCCCAAAACCCCCCCTCGGTACACTTATGCATTCATTCATGTTACCCATTAAAAAATGTAACCAACTGTGAGAACTCTATAAAACCCTTTAAGAGTGAACTCATTAACAATTTATAATTTAATCATATGGCCTAAATCATAGGCGTAACCAGGCCGACCATATGGTGGGTTATAACATCCGCGGGGTCTGGGGGGTATGGAATACCCCCAGGGAGAGGGGGGTCCGGGGGCCCTCCCCCGGAAAATTTTAAAAATTAAGATGCAAAATAACGAGTTTTAAGCTTCCGGGGTTCCTCCCCCGGAAATTTAAAAAAAATTAAGACGCAAAATAACGAGTTTTAAGCTTCCCACGCTTTATACTTGTATTAAGTAATTTATGAGCAGACTTTAAAAAATTGTACAGTTTTCCTTTTTTTTAATCAATGGGGGGGGGGGGGGTTCAAACCCCCAAACCCCCCCCTCGGTACGCCTATGGCCTAAATAACTAACACTTTTTATATTTTAGGTAAAATATGTAACATCACAGGACTTGTTTGTTTATCAAATTGGTCAAAACAGATCGTGGAATTAAGAAACCAAGCTGATAAAAGGATTGACTGCCACTGCTTGGGCACATGCGAAAGATTATCTTTCATCACTGTCGAGGAAACGAGAACCATTGGGTGAGTAACTTTAATATTGGGTTAACTAGTAATAAGGAGATGTCGTAAACAGTAACCAATAAATGAATAAAAATTGCACAGATTATTCGACAGAAATAATTAGCTGTACATACAAATCAGTTCTGATAACTATAGAATTCTGGTGAAGCGTAAGCTGAGCTAACTTTGAGACGAACAGCTTGAGGAAAGAAATATCCTAATGGAACGGTTATGAGTGATCGTACCACATTCCGTGCGGAGAAAAAACAAAAACAAACAAACAAACCAAAAAATAACAAACAAACAAAAAACAAAAAAACACACTTTTTACCTGCTATTTATTCAGACTCTTAATCGGAAGGAGGAGAATCATTGCTATCCCTGCCATCACTGCTATCGTTTACATTTATAGTAATTATTTGGCCCATCACATCCTCGAAACACGTGTTTATCTTGAGAACAGTGGCGGCTCGTAGCTAAAATTAGTGGGGGTGCTACTCCAGAAAATTTTTAGAATTTGTTTTAAAATTATGTAAAAGGAAACATACAAATATAAAAACAAAATTTATTCTTAAACTTGATAAAACCCTAAAAGAAGAAAATAAAAAAAATTACTTACTTTAATCTAAATTGTTACAGTGCAAGCTTGATCTATTCGTTTAAAAATGAAATCCATTCTTTATAAATTTCATGTTTGCCGAAGAAGGAAGATTATTTTCGACAGTATTTGCCTCCTTATACCCTCTAATAATAACACACAACACACTGTGACACTGATATTAAAATTATATTTATATCTTTCCAATGATAGACTATATTTGGAGTGCCTTATAGGATTTAAGTAAGATTTGTGTGTAAAGCATTAAAAAATAATTAAAAACATATGTACAGATTAAAATTAAATATATCACAAATTACACATAGGTCTATGCTGTAAAACACTAAAATGTATATGTGAAATGAATTTCCCTATTTTTGGGAGTCTTCGCACCATACACATGATGATAGTGTCCAAATCTTCATAGGCGTAAAGTGCTCCTCTCTTGATTGTTATACGAAGTTCTTGCAGGATTCACTAGTTGATACTATGTAAATGCCCAGTGTGTTGCGGTGTTGTTTTTTATATTGAAAATGCATTTCGGCGCAAATATTGCTACGCCATCATCAATTCCTTGTTTAGAAGAGCCGGAACTTGTAGCGAATGACTATGACTTCCAAACCATATATGTCTAGATTGGGTGAAAGGGCATACAGTAGAGCCTCGGTAATTCGAGCCCCGGTATTTCGAGATTCCGTGTAATTCGAGCTGGTCTTAAGAAAATTAAAATTTTCCATAAAATTAGAGTAAAATCCCGTTTTAAATGGTGTCCGCATGTAAGTTTTACGCACTTCCGAATGTGTTACATTTTGAGCTTTCTTTCAATTTTTTCATGTAAAAAATGCAGTAAAACTGTCCCACTTAGGGTTTTCGTTCATAATATACAGAAATAACCTTGGCTTCAGACTGCTAATGCATTTCTATTACAGATTGACAGAAACCGTTATGTTCGATCTTTCTTTGTCGGGACCTCAGAAAAGAATACTTTATTGTTAATTATTGTGCCCATTAAACATTTATTTATGATTTACCCATTGATTTAGTGATATTTCCGTATAATCCGAGTTTTTTGTAATTCGAGGTAGCCTCAGCCCCAATTAGCTCGAATTATCGGGGTTCTACTGTATTGGAAACGAAGCAACGAGAGAGCAGATGAGCTAGCCAAGGAAGCCGCAAACCTACCCAGGTGTAATGAGTATATGAAATGCCCTATCTCGTATGTTAAGAAAAAATTTAAGGAAGACATGCTAAATAAGTGGAACATACAGTGAACTAATAGTTCTAATGCACAATGGACAAGGGCAGTGTTCTTTTCCGACAATCAAAGACAGAGTGGACTCCAGGAATTACGAACCGACTTTTATAATGGCTCAATTTATGACCGAGCATGCAAAATTCAAACCATATTTTAAGCGCTTCAAAATTGGTAATCTAAATGATACTTCTTGCTCCTGTCTTCACCAAAATCAAACAGTTAACCACCTGTTATTTGACTGCCCAGTGATCGAACGCCAGAGACGCAACTTAGAAATCCACTTTGATTTCTGCAACATAACATTCCAACCACCTCTAACACAGATGTTCAAAAAAACAGTGCTGCTTCACAGAGTTTCAGAAATTTGTCAGTTATATTTTTAAGTGCTTGTAGTGATAAGTTATACAGACTCACGGTTAAAATATTTCACAATTCCGGGGTGCGCAGGCAAAGAGAGTTAAGTCCACTTTCTTGTTACTGAGAATTAGAGTGACTTAACACACTATACCAGCCCAACATAGCTTTAGAGATGGATAAACCCATGAGGCACACATCCATAACTACCGTACAATTTTGAATATGATTTCCTGGACTTAACACAAATGTAGAGAACATTTTTATCTATAACTCTATGGACATATCTCAATTTTTTAGGATGGTGGACTTAACTCTCTTTTCCCGCGCACCCGCGAATTATTCCCTATATTGATTTGCAATAATAATTAGTATGCATTAAACTATAGCCCTAGCATACATTGTACAGTAGGGCTCTCTCTCGTTGGAGAAACAACAACAATATAAGACAATGACTATATTGCTGAAAGTAAAACTTATCAAATATTAATATTAATAACACTTGTCCAAACGTACATTAATTTTTAGCGTAGTGATACGCAACATTTTTAAATAACCCAATCTACATAATAACCTCGTTCATTTTATTTCTCAAAGGCATGACACGATCTTGTTCATAATAACTATACGTCTTGCTTTACTCATAGAAATGTACGGGCCAACTTGACAAATTTTAAGGGCATATAAGTATAAAAATATATGTTGATGTGGAGCAATGAACATCTTATACGGCTCATGCTATACGAAGGAAAATTGGGTGGAGCTTTAACGGGACCCGCCTGTGCGAGTAGCAAATGATAGGGAGACAACGTTGCCCAGTTCAGATAACTCCGCGCCTAATGCCGGTTGTCGATCAAGAGCTAAGCTAAGTTAGTTTGGCTTAGCTTACATCCCCTACATACAGGGATTTCTTATGTAGTTGTGCCGACAAAACTACATATGAAATCCGGCACAACTATACATGAAATCCCTTACTGTATGTGAGCTAAGCTAAGCTATGCCTCACTAAGCTAACCTAACTGCAGCTAAGCTAAGCCAAAGTTTGACGCCCACCAAAAACTAATTGAATGCTAATCAGCTGTTCGTGATTTGTTGAGTTGGACGGACGCTACAACGAAAATGATCAGTACTGGGGGAGAAGGCAAATGTCTTGTGGAGGGGGAAACCTAGCTTAGCTTACCCAGCGTAGGACTATGTGCACAGCTAACCCAGTTCACATAGCTCACTTAGTTTCCTTAGCTTAGCTTTGTTTAGTTTGCGGTCGGCACAACTAGTACATATAAAATCCCGCGCAGCTATGTGAGCTAAGATAAGCTAACTTAGCAGAGATTGAGATGCCCCAAGTACCTGGCGGCTGTGTCCCCTGATACAGCCTACCCGACTTTTTTTTATTTAATTGAAATTATTTCATATAAGATTAATATTTTGTCATAGTTAATGATCGGGCACTTAACCTGTGATAATGGTTATAATGAATTAAGAGATTCATCTGCTTATCTAAAAAAGTATTAAAAAATAAAATATATAGGCTAATGGTCATTTTTGTTTTCAGGCGTCTCAGAAGTGATCGCTCACCGTATTCTACTATCACTGCATTTGTTTCTGAATTCAGCAGAACTCGCTTTCGCAAAGATGTTTTATTTACATTTGTAGACCTCTTGGGTAAGTGGTTTGTACCTAATTTCATAACTTTTATACAGAATTAACTAATAGTCCAATCACCAGGTACTTTTACCTGGAAAAAGGTGCGAATTTAATGATTTTTTTAATATGTTGTATGTGCGTATTCTGTGGTGTAGAATCCAAGTTTTCCAATTCAAGAACACTGTGCGAACTTCAGTGCAGCCGAAAAACCTCGACATTTTTGGGTTTTTTCAGTGTTTTCCTTATAACTCCTAAACAACGCGTTTTAGCCTAAAACACTTTCTAAAAAACGTTAAAGATCATTTAATTTCCTACCGTTTTCACTATTTAAACGTTTTTGAAACCAAATACTTACCGAGATATGGCTCTTCACAGTTTTGAATTTTTTTCAATCGATTTTTTTTAATCTTTTAAAAATTAAAAAAAAAACTGCAAAAAATGCAGGATTTTCCCTAGTAACTTTTATCTTTCAACATTTCTATATGAATAACGTTCAATAACCTACACAATAGAAAACCCACCCTTGTGAGATGTTCATTTCAGAATCAAGAACACAATTATCGATGTATAGGCTAAAAATATATAAATGGTTTGAACTTTTCTCGGTGAATGTAAAAGTTCTTCACGGGCTAACGGCCGAGTCGAGGTTTAAAAAAAAACTCCGAGCTTTCGGACTCCATCTCTGAGTCCGTCGTCTGGGAAACTGGTAGAGAAGGCGGAAGGGCCTGTATATATAGTTGGTGAGTTCCAGCCAAAGGCCACGTCAGAAAAGATTTCGGGATCGGAATCGGAATCGAATTGAGAATATCTGCAACGTACTTTTGATACGTGGCTCCTTCCTCTTTTATGCCCACTACTATGTAGTAGGCAATGGGTACCTAGGCAAAGCCCATTTGCCCCATAATTTTGAGTATGATTTGGAGGTGGTGTCATAGCAGTAAAGTAGGGGTGGCTAGCATGTTCCATTCTATTGTTGTTGCCGAAAAGACAGTCTATTGTAATTTTGTATATCCAATTTCTTACTCTAAAATGTTATCTTACGCGGTCAAAGGGTCCTTTTATTTAACAATTTTGAAATTTGGGGAGGTGTTATTTTGTTCAAAAATCGCCTAGTCCAAGGAGAAGGCGGACGCCACGGGGAACACAGGACAGGTCTCTTCTTTAAGATGTATGCTTTAAATGTTTGTATCATATCACTGTATAAATTAATGCATAGCATAGAGTCCCAGACGCTAACCTAAGCATAATCCGACCTGCTCATCTGTTTGATACGATGTTATGTACATGTGTAACCTTGTAGTAATTTATCAACTGCTAACTTGTCAAAACACTGTTAAACCTCCATGCATATCAGACTCGGCTCTTTAAACATTAAATAACCATTCAATATGCCTTATGTGTTTAATTTAATAATCTTTGTGTATAATATGCATTACCTATTTTTATGTACGCTGCTTTTATTAATCCGATGTTTCATCACCGTTCTGAATAACGTTGCGAACGTTCGTCTTGACTTTATGTATAATTAGAAATCATATTACATTCCTGACGTTCGCTCCTATTACAACTGTGAAAATACAAAATGGCTTCCAGCGTGACTTCCATTACTGGCTGACCACCCGAGAAAAGTTCACTCAGGTTTTTCGCCAGGAAAACCTCCGATCTTACAAATTCCAATGAAGCCGCACAATATGCCTTCTTTTTGTAGTTTAAGGCGTCGTAATCCCACAGGTTTTGACCGTAAATAAATCCAGGAATCTCACAACGCCCACAATGTCCTTATTTCATTTTACAAAATGTGAACTAATCAACATGTGTATTACTTCAAAACTCGCTACATTTCGCGAAAAGTTGGACTCAGCCGAAACTGCGCAGTGTCGTAACTCGGTGTCGCCAGTACATCTAGCGCATGCGCATTCAAGTATAAAACAGTTGCGAAACTTAATTACGATACCTATTTTCGTCGTGTAAACCATCCTTAAAATCTTTGATCCTCAACCTCCTGGAACCCTAAGGGCTTCCACGGCTTGTATAGGGAACACTTTAACTATACATACTGGCATATTTTGTATATTTTAGAGAATAAAACATTCCTTGTTTGTTTACTTCTTCTAACATGACTGAATTATACCTTTCAGTCTCCTTCGGAGGAACAGCTGGGTTGTTTCTAGGCTGCAGCCTCCTAAGCATGGTGGAGGTGGTATATTTCTTAACCCTTCGATTAATCTTCTACTTATGGCAACGTTACAAAGACTCCAAAGCTCCTGAACCAAGACGCAGAAGAGTTATTACCATCAACAGAGAAAGGAATGTCATGTGGTAGACCATTCCCAATGTACAGCCTGTTCATTTAGACATGAGCACTTGCATGCGCCGCAGACATAGGGCGGGACGGAAGGGGAGTGTATTGCTAGTATGAATCACGTGATGATTGATTCCACTGCGCATTGTGTTTACGTCACGGACAGTATAATAAATGCTCACGTCTAAATGCACGGACAGTATAATAAAGTGAAAGTGTGTTCGTGTGTGTGTGTGTTCTTCATTAAATATTTTAAGCGTCTGACGTGTATCTTCATTAAACGCTTGTACGCTAGCAGTTACAGTGAAATTTAGGACCACAGAGGAAAGCATCCTGTACAGAGTGCGGCATTTTAGTTTAGTCATTTCGCTTCATACTGCCCAGCCATTATAGTTCATCTTCATTCGGCACTTACACATTTCGTCCACCTTTACTTGTCCGCAGAAATTCGCCCATTTTCAATGTTGTCCATTAATGTCGAGCGTCCACAAATATTATTTTTCCACTTAGTTTCGCCCACATGTTGTCAATTTCCTCTATGTTCTATTTAAAATGTTGTCCACATATTACTTTTAGAAAATTACCAACTAAAGGCATACTTATAATTAAAAGTAAACAATCTTATCATTGGTAGTCCCATTAGAGATTAAGATGTTTATAGATAGATTCGTGAGTTCGAAAAAGTGAACGAATTTATCTGATGAAACTTGTAATCTCGAATGGGATTTATTCAGACTATACCAAGAATAAAATGTTTCAGATTGAATAAATTATAATTACTTTGTAACTTTTTTTAAAAAATCAAGTCATGATTGTGTCATTTGTCAGATCCCGATATATAGTAAAAGAAAGAGCAATACAGATGTGACGTATTAATTACTGCATATTGATACCTTGACGTGTCCAGTTTCGAACTGACATTTTATCAGACAAGATTGCCTACTTGTGACCCTTGCAAGCATATTATAAGATACAAGATCGTGATTGGCCGATATCCGTGGTCGATATGCGTTGTACGAATGGAATAGTCGTTATTGGTTTCAATGGTAATGAATGCAAGTGCTAGAGCATAGGTGAGCAACTGAGGGGAAACGTTTTAGTCCCCCATCCTCCTGTGACATAAGAAACCTGTTCTTCATGTTCAGTGTCACGTCGAAACTGCTTTATGCTGACGTCAAGGGCGACGGTAGTGGGAGAAATTCCCCTACCTCACAGTGACACGATGTGCCACAGATGCGCACCCATGTGCTAGAGGAATAAAAATTATATAGTATGATTTCAAGGACATTATTTATGTCTTTCTCTGAGTTTTACCTCCCCATGTAAAGCCTTCTGTTTTGTAATTAAATTAAAGCTAACTATCGATGTCTGTTCAAGTAAAATACAGGGCGCGCCAATAAAATGTACCTAATTTTAAATGCACAAAAGTTCGAGACATAAATCAATTGTAAAAATACAGTAATGAAGAACAAAGATGGGAGAATCATCTGTTAAGAACAACATGTTCAATATGTCCACCTGCATGGCCCATACAACGATTCAAACGAAACCCAAAATTGTGTATCACTCTAGCACACATTTCCATCGGAATTGCATGAATAAATTCTTCGATTCTTCTCTTGAGCTGACAGATTGTGTTCGGGTGTCATGTATACACATTTGGTGGTATAAATAAGACCAAGCCGCGGCTCAAAACTCACTAATTCATAGCAGCTGCTTGGTTTGGTATAAATAAAACGCGGCTTCCTCAGCGACCTGCCTAGCCGTTGCTCAACGACCTTGACAGCTTAGCCACTGCTTGGGATTTGGTATAAATAAAACTAAGCCGCGGCTCTCTGTTGGTATTATCGCCTCGCTCAATTCGTTGACAGTTAACATCAAAGAAGTCGCCGCCGCTTGGAGTAGATGCCACACTGCACAGTGTTAGTAAACAGAGCGGGAAGATGTAGATGCAGCAAAACACTTACGTGGCAATGACATTGAGCAATGAGAGAATTGGCAACACGAATTCAGTCAGCGGTTTCTTTTGAGAAAACCTTTTACAGTCAGAACAAACATTGTAATATGAGACCAAAGCGAGCCGCCCGTCAACGTTTTGCGCGAGGCGATAATAGCAGCGGCTTGCTTTTTTCTGAGGCACCTCATTTGCGGACTCAGCTTGCTCAAGTGAAGTTTTTAATCGTATTGGCGGGGTTCACGGGGGTGATTTTTTAACCAATATGAGTAATTTATAAGGAACGTATGGATTATGATGTGCACAGATGTAAAGAACCGGTTGTACAATAAAATTGTAAAACATGTGTAACTTAACTTTGTTACTTTTCTTTATAATAATAATAATAATAATCACGAAATAATACATCATTATAGGTCTCACACATTCTCATATTTTACTGTTATCAATATGAACTAAAATATTTCAAACGTGATTAATTCTTTTAACACTATTTCTAATTGTAATACTGTAAACTAAATAACTTCAAATCTATTATGTAGCAAGTAGATTCAAAACGAACGTATTTTATGAATTAATTATGGAAAATAATTAAATATTAATAAAAGAACTACATAGGCCTATATATGTAGACCTACCTTCTTTACTAATAGCAAAACATATTGAAATAAAAATGGAAACTCCATCCTCTTACAAAACTTTTTTTGATGTGGGACAAAATAAGCTGATCTGAACAAATCTCACACCCTTAAAAGCTTATCCGGGTTTGTTTGTCTTGCTATCAATTTGACTATGCCCCCTCTTCAAACAAACATAAATATTTGGAGGGAATGAAAGAAACGGGGCCAGCTTTTAGACACTTCAGTGGTACAGTCTGCACAAGAGCAAACTATTAAAATTGCTAAGATTATAAAATATCCTAATTATTTACCTAATAGGTACTAAGTAGACTTGTGATTTTAGGGCAATTGCCTACTCTGTTAAGTATTATTTAAAATTTTAAACTATAATACGTTTCTATGACGGTACAAGTAAGCAAAATATCCAAATTAGTATAAAATGTTAACTTTCGTTTATTAAAATTAAGTAAAATCATATCTGTCTACTGATCTAGTTAAATGCTTAATTCATTAATTTACAAACCTAAACATGATTTTTAGTGCCCTAAAATCAAGGTTTTCTAATAAAACATGAATACTAGAGAATACTGTAGGATAAAAAATCCTCTGACACTGGGGCTTGAACCCAGGACTTTTTAATACTAGGCCTAGAGATGTAACAACTACGGGGACATGTTCTCACTCTCTTGTCTCTTTCCTTTCTCCCAAAGTAGCTTTTCTTTCTTTAAATTCAATACTTTTATACATAATATACTGAACTTTAAATTTTAAATCGGTACACAAACAGTCAAGTGGCATGTTTGTTTACTCAGCTGCCATGTGCCGGGCGGTATGGGATGCAGGTGTCCAAGCACTTGCTACCAGTTGCCTGAGCCGCGGCTTGGCAAGGAGGGGAAGTTTTTATTTATATGAAAGAGACAGCGGGTGCTTAATTCTCAACCTTCTCATAAGCAACGGCTTGGTAGCAGTGGCTTGGTTTTATTTATACGACCGATTGTCTTTTGTGTAGCCCCACAAGAGGAAATCTGCGAATTATCTTTGGTGTTGGAACTTCTCGAACATGGAAGTCATTGCGGAATCTCCACTGTGTCTCTACTATACATTTTGTTTCTAAATAAAATTTGACTATTATAATTCTCTCTGTCGTAGTGGAAACCATTATGGAATTTTCTCCCAGGCTTGCACAACAATGTGTAGAAAAAACAGAAAGATATATGCAAAATACACATCAGGTGATCATGCATACAGCACTAGAAGAAATAATAATCTACTTCTATCAGAACCCAAATGTCTCACATCAGCAGGATTAAACCATAGCATTAATTTTGGTCCCCGCTTCTATAACTCTATGATCAGTAGATACCCCATCTCGCAGTTTACCCCAATTTTAAATTTAATAAGTATGTAAAACATTTTTTGTGATTTTATTAGCTTTAAGTCATTTATTTTTATTATTATTTATTGTATGTATTTGTGTTTAATATTTTTGTCTCCTTTTTATAAATTTGTCTTTTCTTTTTTAGCTCTGTTTAACATTTTTCACCTCTTTTATAAGTGTGTCATTCTTTCTCACTTTGTTTTATGTTTCTCCTCTTTCTCCACTCTGATGTTCTGAATCTACACCCGAGCACGAGCAGTTTGCTCATTCGGGTGTATTTCTAAATAATATTTGGTTCTTTCCTTTCTGTTTCTTTTCTTAAAAAGTATTGTAGCCTTTTAATTTGAAATTTGTAAATTTTTTTTCGTTTATTTGTGTATTTTTGTATTTGTATTTGTATTAGTACATAAGTTTGTAAATGTAATTTAAATAAATAAATTAAATAAATAAAAAATAAAATAAAATATATTACCAACTTCATGAAATATTAAACGAGAAAAACAGGTACATTTTATTGGCGCGCGCTGTATTATGCTGTCTTACACACAAAAAAAAAGGTTTGCACCAAATTTCCTAAAATAGGCTTACTAACTTCTGCGCCACTAGCCGCCGCTCTGAGATGCCATTGGATGTGGGGTGTGACCTAGCAGAAACGAGAGCGAACATTTTATTAAAATAAAGCTAACGGTGCCTGTTCATGTAAGGCCAGGGGCGGATCCACGGGGGGGGGGGGGAAATGGGGGAAATTCCCCCCCCCCCCAAAAAATTTGTAACATTAAGCACAAATTATTGAAAATTTATTAGAACATAACCCAAATACTTAAATTAAAGCAACGACATTCATTATTTTGAAATACCTTTGTAAGAAAATGCTGAAATGTTCAGTTTGTTTGTACTGGGAATAATTAATTTTTATGAGTAAAAACTTCCCTCTCTACTTTAGTCCCCCCCCCCAAAATGTCTCTCTGGATCCGCCACTGTGTAAGGCATTGTGCTGTTTAATGAAAATAAAGCTAACTAACTATGCCTGCAAATCCTTTCGTTTTATTTTTTTTAAATGCTACTTTTCCAGATTTCCAGAGTGCATTGGTTATAACCAGGGCCCGGATTCTAACGACATGTCATCTTTTTATTGGTGCTGCATAGACATTGCCAACTTGTAGATAAATCCTAATCATGGCCTCTAGATTATAGAAATACATTTTTATTTGGTCATTTTTTGACAGTTTATGCAATTTTATATTTTTAGGGCATTTATTTCATTTTTAGGTCGTTATTTTGTCATTTTCGTGTCATTCGCTTCCTTATTTAGTCATTTTCATGCATTTACATTGAGTGTATTAACTATTTTTTCGTCGCTAGCGGTTCTCTCTTTGAAGTGTTGTTTGTTTAATGCAAGAAGGAAAAGTGTTGTTATTTCTCAATCGGAAATTAGAATCAAAGAAACGCCAAAATGTAGTATTCTATTATTAATATTGATATTAGATTGAGTCTGCCTTCTGCTTGGATTTGAGAGTACAAACTACTGTTTACCCTCAATAAACAATAATATAATCCGGCAGACCGCAAAAGCAAATGCCGAAGTTTGACTCACCAGTGCCTCAGTGTCAGTATATATTTCCGTGAGAAAAGAACATTCACACCATTACAGTTATTTACAGTTTTTACAATTATGTAAAAATAAGCCTAAAACTTTGTGTGTACAATAATAATTTTTTATAGATAAAATATCAGTTTTAGGTCATTTTTTATAATTATTAAGTCATTTTCTTTAAAATTTAGGGTCATTTTATAGGTCATTTTTCAAACAATGTTAGGTCATCAGAATCCGGGCCCTGGTTATAACTATAGCTAGAGTTATGTAGTTTCGTTTGGAAGATATATATTTTTTAAATCTTATTTTAAGTCTACTGTATTAAAAACTTACAAGGTAGACCATTTTGACAATGAAATAAAATCAGGTAAAATAATATAACAAAGTGCCAGTATGCTTTTTTAATCAGTTATAATTGCAGTTATGACATACAGAAAATAAGTTGTTTTTTTAATAGATCTCCGAGTTAAACTCCAGAGCGATTCATTAAGCAGGGCTTACGGAAGAACAAAGGTCTGAAACGTTAATTCATATTGGTATACACAGATATTCTTAAAATATGTCAACATTTAAAAAAATGCATTGACAATGAAATAGTACAGAATGCCAATAAGAAGAGGATAGTTCCACCCTTAGCTTTAAAATATAAATTTAGCCATCTTAAATTAAAGTAGTCCGCAAGAATTCTCGCTCTCGAGATTCATCTAAGCTTTAATTACTTACTTACTTACTTACTTAATGGCAATAGATAATTCCTCAGCAAGCTAAAGGAAATTATCTATTATATGGAACCCGAAGGTTACCTGATCCTGCCATTCAATCCTATTCTGTGATAACTCCGTCTAATCATCCATCACAAATCCTATTTCCCTTAAATCTATCCTAACATTGTCCTCCACCTACCTTTAGGTCTTCCAGGTGGTATTTTCCCTTGGGATCTTATATAAGTTAAACTTAAATAAATAATGTGTGAGGCGGAGGCATCAGAATTTGTAATCCAGCTGGTTGCTGCTGGAACTGGTGGAATGACATAATTTTTTCTTTCTTTCTTTCGAATGAGACCATGAATTGTCAGTTTTTGTTTAAATAAGCTTACATACATGTGGTGTTCTGATTCCTTTGCGTTTCTATGCAGTTTCAGTTCGAAGAAAATAGTTGGCAATTGGATGCATGATATAACGGATTTATACCTGTGACTAACACGAAGCTTGTAATAAATTGCCCTTAATGTACCAGATTGTAGATACGCGTTAGTAGCAGACTGCAACACGCAAACTGCATACATTGCATACACTGCAAGTATTTTCATGACAGTCTCTGGTATACTTCAATTGTTGCAGTTGCTGTTCATTTCTGTAGCAGGGGAAACAAATTCTTTGTTATTTGAGAACATGAAACAGTTTAGAATGGGATATTTAGGATCCAAAAAACCACGCAATAACTCCAAGTCTTTCAAGGAGTACTTTAAAGACTGTTTACTGAGATCATCGATAAATGGAATTCGACATTTTGCTTCATCTAACCTTCATCCATTAGAAATGTAAGAGAAATAGGATTCAAATCACACTGATGGTATTTGAAGAAAAAATGTTTGTGGGGGCGGTATACCAACATTGCGGTAATGTGTTGAATTTTCTTGAGTTAATTATGCGTAGGGGTATTTTATGATGCTTCTTTCTGTAGCTGTATTTTTGTATTTTGCTATTATGGTAATACTTTATTGTATTGTACTGATGTACTTGAAATGCATAGCAAAGCACTTTGCGTTGGTAACAAATTAAAAACGTGCTCCTAGAAACAGTAGTTTTATGTACAAGTACAGTTCACAATTACAAGTCACATGGTCACATTGGATTATCTTTCACATTTCTTAAAACAATCGCTTATTAAGAAATACAATGGAAAACATGTGTTTATAGAAGTGTCTGATGTTTAAGAAGAATGATTTTAACGCAAATTTTGTTTTCTGAGAAATGCTCATTATGAAGATATTTTGCTTATTTTTCCAAAAACAAATTCGAAATGAAAATCTTTATAGACCCATTAAAAAAATTATTAATGAAAATGGATGGATGTTGTTTAAGGTTTTTTTAAACAAATTTTTGATAGGTAGAATAGGTAAAGTATTCGCCTAAAAGTTATTTCTTCACTAGAAAGTTAGAATAGCATTTAGTGGGGAGATTATTATCAAAGAAATGCCAATGTGATAGCTTAAAACTCGCATCGAAAGGAGCATTTTAACTGTTGATAAATGACTATAATGAAATTAACGTGCTTTTCCTCGTGCTTTGAAGGCTAAGTGTGCAGAATGCCATCGAGATCTGAATAAAACTGTAGATCTGTATAAAAGACAGACACACAACTGTTCTATATATACAGGGTGTTTCACGAAGTTTTACCGCCAGTAACAGAGCATGTTCCTGACGTTATTTGGAACAACTTTTCCTAATAAAAGTTTTACCTATCTCGAATAATTACGGATTAATGTAGATATTTATGAACGTCTCGGTGTGAACAGAGCTCAACGTACGTAGAGTAGGATTACTTCCACAAAGTCTCTGGCCTTGAAGACTAACCCAGCCAGCGAGCTTCTCGTTACGTCTTGCGCGGATTCGCTGCGCGTAAGATCAGTGAGCTACTGTTGAGCACAGAGTTAAGATCATGCAGCATTTCGCCAGTCGTAGAAAATACTATAATAGTTGAGTGGAGGGATAATGCCGCAGCGAGAGAGACAGACAACACGTCGAGTGGGATAGGAGAGCTGAGCCAATCAGGGTGCAGCTACCTCCCCTAGGCAGGAACTCTACGAACGGTGAGACTCGCTCCTAAGGTATATACGTAAAAACCCAGAGACTTTGTGGAAGTAATCCTACTCTACGCTGCAACAATAATAAAGAACAGTCCTAATAAATTACGGAACGCGACACGCGCCATTCATACCCGCGCGTCAAAGTGCTTGGACGTAGAGGGAGGCATCTTTGAAAGTCTGATGGCAAACTGAGATAAAGGGTGAAATGTATGTTAAGTATGTGAATTAAACCCATTTTGTTTGTTATTTTCAATTTCTGTGCGGATTTATTGCCGAATTTATTGCTTTTTTGTCACGAATATTGAAATTTCAAACGCTTATAACAACGTAACTACAAGTTTGATAACATTTTTGTATTTACATTTTTTGTTCCAAATATCCTCAAGAATGCACTCAGAGAGTGGCGGTAAAACTTCGTGAAACACCCTGTATATATACATACACACACAATATTACAATTTTAATTATTGATGGCAGTTTATTAAATAGTATGTCTACATATGCAACGAGCCTATACTAGCATTTATTAAGACACGAGTTATGATATTAGCTTTGCTCGTTTCATAAAAAACACACTCATACTCACATGAGTCTCTTAATAACCATTATAGACAAGTGGCATACCACTGTTTTTGTTCAACCATAATTAAATATTTAAGTTCTGGGTTTTTAGAATGCCTCGTAATTGACCAAGTAAACTACTCTCGGGCAACTGCTCCTTGTAGTCCTCCTCATTTCCGACAGATGGCAGGTTATAAGGCATGCAGGCCGCAGGGCTTCTCTTGACGATTTGACGTCAAATACTCAAACAATGCCCAACAAAACACAGGAAATAAACTCAATTGAGTATAATATTAAAATTAATACGAACAGAATTGGTTGTTCATTCATTTGCTGCTCTCAGAGTTTGAAGATCGTTCCTTGTTCGAGGATAATCGATTCTACATCTGTGTCATAATGGAAATTTATATCTTAATGGATATCATTACGAGCCGTTACATCACACGTAATAAGCGTATTATAGTAAAGTTGAACAAAAATTGGAAGTTCTCTATTTCACCTTTAAATTTAGATCGAAGAAATCGTTGGGTAATAATAATTTGAATTTACATTATTAGTAGACATTTTCATTGCCTATGTGCCGCCACAGAGTTTAATCCATCACTGGATCTTACTACAGATATTGTAATTATTCTATGTAGCCTACTGAAATGAATTGTTTTATTTCAAGATTCGTGTGGTTTGTGATAATGCTGCTTGCGATGCTAGGATGTGCTAGTGTAATCCTCTACAACTGGGATCATTATGTAGCAAATCCAATTGTGGAATCTCTAGAAAAGGATTATAGAGAGTGGGAATTTGAAATTCCATCTGTGACAATCTGTTATGATGATAAAGTTGATAAAGTCAAAGCAAAACAGTACATAACAAGGTAAGTCAGTATAAGACCTAAGATTTAATCATCTATAAAAGATCAATGAATGTTGTTGTTGTTATTATTATTATTATTATTACAACTTTTTCTATGGTTAGTATTATTGACCTCCTTGTAAGAAGAGATCCACCAATTTCGATGCAGTTATTTGACAATTTATCAGAGGAGACATAAAGATAGGTCCGGATATTATTGATAACATATTAACGAAGTTGCTCGTGAATTTATTTTGAGAGAATCCGGACCTCGAGTTTATTTATTATGACTATCTAGCGAATACTCACAGAATTAGGCAAGTCATTAATCATTAAGATCACAAAAAGGAATAAAACACATAGGTATTTGTGTCATTGTAAACGAAATAGCTTATGGCAGCGTTTCTCAACCTATGGTCCGCGGACCACTGGTGGTCCGCGAAGATGGTGCAGGTGGTCCGCAGACATAATTAATTTTAAAAATATCATAAAGCAAGTGGGAAGTAAAAAAGTAAAAAATTTTCACATAAAATGGACACTAGATGTCAACGTTTTTAAAATCTTCGAAAATACAGGTCATATTGCAAGTTTACTTACTTTTGCAGTTACGAACCACAGTGTGAAACCCTGATGCACTGACGTCTATGGTTCCCTCTTTCTTTCAAAACCCTAAAAAATAAGACTTTGTCGGAATTTGTTATCAGATGCGCCATGCAGTTTTCAACAACCTATCTTTGTGAGAAGGGATTTTCATCGCTCGTTTAACAAAAAACAAAATACAGAAACCGACTTAATCAATCAGCTGATCATCGACTAAATTTGACTAATATTGAGCCAAATATCCAGGAACTCAACCGTCTCATTAAAAGTGAGCAATAACATAATTCCTAATTATATTATCAAATTGTTAATACATATTAAAGTCTGTTCAAAATATAATTTTACTGTCAATAGTTTAATTCCAATTCAATAACTGTGTTTCCGTCGAATTAAAAAAATGTATTTCGTTATAACGACCTATAATTAATACCCCAAATATTAAGAATATAGGCCTACATATAGCTTACTTTTAAAAGTCTGATGTAAAATTAGGGGTCCGTAAAATTGTTTAGACATTTTAGAGGTCCTCGGGTTCAAAAAGGTTGAGAAACGCTGGCTTATGGCGATAAAATCTGTAGGCAAAAGGTTATAATTTTTTATGCAATTTCCATATGGAAAAAGAAAGGGAACAGGTGCTAACAGCATGGCAAAATAGGCGCAAAAAGATGCTACTAAATTCGTTATGTTCGTTATGTTCACGAACAGCAGGCTAGTGACTAATTTCAATGAAATTAACAAGAAAAATAGAATATATAAATAATAATTTCCACTGTTGCAGGTATGCAGGTCACTGGTACCGGTAAAATGAAAAAGAGAGAATAGAACACACATAATTATTTTAAAATGTTGCAGATATGCCTTCAGTTCCGCGTTTTCTGAAAACAGACAGACTCACTAGTCCCACGTTCATTGCAAGTTTATGAAAAATTCATTGAAAGTTACTTAACATCTTAGGTTAGGTTAGGTTAGATTATGTTAGGTTGGTAAAAAAAATCATGAAACTCAAAAGTCATAGGCCATAAACGAAAAAGAGCTTAAGAATTTTATTTTAAAATGTGCAATTTTATACAAAAAAGGGGAAATGGTGAATGTGGGCACGGTTGAGAAAAAAGGATAAAGGGCCAAAAAAGGGGCAAATGTGCTACAAAATTGCCTCTATTCTCATCTAGGGACAAGGTCGCAAGAAATAACGAAAGGATTCAATAGACAATGTTACACTGGAGCACTCTTCTTGGGTACCCCCAAAGCTTCTGACTCGGTATTCCACTGTGGTTTAATATATAAACTCATTCCTCATCTTCCAGATGCTCTTACAAAACTCATAGCCAAGTATCTTCAACAAAGAACTTTTCAAATATGCATCGATGGAAAATACTCTTTAGTCCGTGCTGTCAAGGGTGGAGTAGCCCAAGGATCTGTGCTCGGTCCAATTCTTTATTGCATCTATACCTCAGACTTTCC
This sequence comes from Ectobius pallidus, assembly GCA_964059195.1. NCBI lineage: Eukaryota > Metazoa > Arthropoda > Insecta > Blattodea > Ectobiidae > Ectobius > Ectobius pallidus. Next base: position 99,572,513 of record CAXKWD010000007.1, read on the forward strand.
TTTGGTATCAGACACAAAAGTCTCTCAATTCGCTGACGATACAGTTATATATTGTACCAAATATGTTCCAATTTAAGCAGTTGCAGAAATTCAAACTCAAATCGGCTTGAATGAACGATGGTTACTTCTGTGGAGAATACAAGCAAATGCCGACAAAGGTCAAGCAGTCATTTTCAGCAAGTGCTCCAAACAACCAGACAAGAAGCTTGAACTGTTTGGAAAAGAGATCAATTTTGTTGATCAAGTTCGCTATCTTGGAGTTATTCTAGATAGAAGATTGTTATGGACAACAGGGCTACATCTAGAATAGTTCATATATACTCTGAATTGAAATCTCCAGTGCTCAGCCTAAAACAGAAGGTGAATTTATATATTCTATTAATCCGTCCTATTATAACCTATGATTATCCTGCCTGGATTTATGCACCTAAGACGACAATTATACCTCTACAAATTATACAAAACAAAGTTCTTCGGATAATTCATGCAAGCGATTGGAGCACAAGAAATTCTCAAATTCATGAAGACCTCGAAGTTCAGTATCTGTGTCCTCATCTTCTAAAATCTTTGGAAAAACTTTATAATAAGATCAAAAACCATGAAAACCCTTTCATATCAGCTATTGGACAATGTGACCCTAGAAACTACCCAATATACAGAACCTCGAAGTCAGTGCTACAGAACTTTTAACTCAGATGAAGAACAGAAAGTGATTCTACAAGCTATTTAGTTGCCCGTTATTTTGATTGCGGTGACTAAGTCTTTTCAAGTCTTTTTACTACGACTGACAGACACTTAGCTCATGGTCAGAAAACCTACTGGTTTTGAAACTACCTCTTGTATCGACGTAGCCTATTTGAGGGGGGGGGGAGCTTCCTCTTGCTCGATTTCTTGAAACCAATAGATTTTGACAATATGAAATGAATTCATTTTAGTATGATATTAAAATTAACACGAGCAGAACTGATTTTATTTTAAATAAAGGCTATTTACTATGCAGTTTTCAGGTGATACTCTCAATCTCTCAAGATCGTTCCGAGTTCGATAATAATCGATACCACACCGATATCATAATGGAAAGCTATATCGTTATGGATATCATTAAGATGCCGTCACATCACACTTAATAAGCGAATTATAGAGTGGTCGAACAAAAACCATTAATAATCATACTTAATCTTGAGTGGGGTTTATTAAAACAAATCCATGAATAAATTGTAACGGATTATAAACATAACAATTACTTTCTTACTCTGTTGTTTTTAAATAAAATCAATATTCTGTCACCAGTGAGATCACGTCGATGAGTCGAGTGAATACCCGATTCTAACCAATGCTGCGATACCAGTAGCGCATATGAGAAACAGTAAGTTATCATCAGAAAAAAAATAATGCACACAAACTGGCTTGCACCGAATCGAAATAGTGTTTATAATCAATGCACATTTATATTACTTAAATTTCCAAACAAGTTCTTTTGTATAAAATAATGTGTTTTATTCTGTTTATTGGCAATATGTGACGTATTAATCACTGCATATTGAAAGCTTATGTTTCTATGTTTCTAAGGCTTTATCAGATGAAATCATCCTTGTGTTTCTAGCAAGAGGATTAAGATAAACGACCGTGATTGGTCGATCTCCGAGACATTGCTAAACGTTGTTGGTCAATATCAAATAAGCGTTTTGTGAATGGAATGGTCCATGAAAATCCTAACTATTCTATTTTATGATACTAATTAATTATTCTTTATGTCTGTAGATCCTAACAACACATAAAAACATAAAGGAACAGAATAATGAATTCTAAGTTATTTTCAAAACTCTTTACAAAGAGAAAATGTAGGCATACTACTTTTAGACTTATAAGTATAACAATTACGCTTAATCACAATTCTTACGTAACACATCTGTCAACCCTAAGCATTTCAGTGCATGATCTAATATTGCTAACTTCTACCAATAATATTAATTTAATTCTAAACTTACATAAAACTATTTTCATGAGACTGTTGTATCGAGTGTATTTGTTCTGGTAAATATTCTGACAAAACGCTCTAACTTCTGTTTCAGCCGCTGGGGTGATGTAAACTCTACAATGGAAGCATACTACATGAAGTTTATTCACGCAGTCCTTAATATGAACTACAAAACACTTTCGAACTTCACAGATTTTGCTAATGATTCTAATTTAGCGAACGTCAATATGCTTGAAATAGTAAAAAAGGTAAATTTAATTGTACTGTTCCGTTAATTCTCTCTAAAAAAAAGATGATGTGGTCAAAGCTGAATTCTCATAAGGAATAATCCTGAAGTGTATGTACAATATAGACATTTTAAGGGCGCTAAATGTGGTATAATTTCTCAAAGAAAGTCTTAAATATCTTTTTTTATAGGGGTTGAAACATTTAAGGGGTGGTTTCCCAACATTAGTTTTGCTTAAATTGTTTCTGGTTCTATTGGCTCTGTGTATAAAGACTCGTAAAAATTGGTAAAATAATGTAGATTTAAATAAAGTTCATGTAATAGAGGTTGAAATATTTAAGAGGTGGTTTCTTCCAAAATTAATTTTACTTAAAAATTTTCTGCTGGTTCTATAGGTTCTGTGTGTAAAGTCTGACATAAATTTGTCAAATTATGTAAATTTAAATATAGATCACATAATAGGGGTTCAAACATTTAAGGAATGGTTTTCTCTCCTGGTTCTAGAGATTCTATGTGTCAAGTCTATAAAAAATTTAAAAAAATTGGTCAAAGAATGTAGATATAAATAAAGGTTATATGATAGGGGTTGAAACATTTAAGGGATTGTTTCTTCCAAAATTAATTTTGCATAAAAATTGCCTTGGTTCTATAGATTCTTTGTGTAAGATTTGGTAAAACTCGTTCAAAGAATATAGAGAATATTGAGAAATTAATAATCTTTCGAATATTATTGTCTAGCAGAATTTTCGCCTTGTTCTACAGGGAAAATGACGTAAAATTTCGTAGACATTGGTCAAAGAATATAGATTTCAATATAGAAAATATTACTCATGAGGGTTGAAAATAAAGATAGGGGTGATTTGTTTGCATCGTAATGTTGTCTTGTCAATTGTGTGAAGATGATGATGATGATGATGAAGATGATAAACAGGGCCCGGATTCTGATTACCTAAAATTGTTTGAAAAATTACCTATAAGATGACCCAAAATTTAAAAAAAAATGACTTAATTATAAAAAATTACCTAAAACTGATATTTTGTTTATAAAAATTATTATTGAACACACAAGTTTTAGAGTAATTTTTACATAATTGTAAAAACTGTAAACAACTGTAATGGTGTGAATGTTCTTTTCTCACGGAAATTTATACTGGCACTGAAGCACTGGCGAGTCAAACTTAGGCATTTTTTTTTTTTTTGGTCTGCCGGATTATATTATTGTTTATTGAGGGTAAACGGTAGTTTGTACTCTCAAATCCAAGCAGGTGCCAAGTCAATCTAATAAAAATAGTAATATAATACAACATTTTGGCGATTCTTTCTCATTTCCGACTGAGACATGACAACACTTTTCCTTCTTGCATTAAACAAACAACACTTCAAAGAGAGAACCGCTAGCGACGGAAAAAGTTAATACACTCAATGTAAATGCATGAAAATGACTAAATAAGGAAGCAAATGACACGAAAATGACAAAATAATGATGTAAAATTGAAATAAATGCCCTAAAAATATAAAATTGCATAAAATGACAAAAAATTACCTAATAAAAATGTATTTCTATAATCTAGAGGCCAAGATTAGGATTTATCTACAAGTTGGCAATGTCTATGCAGCATCAATAAAAAGATGACATGCCATTAGAATCCGGGCCCTGATGATAAATATAGGTAAAGGTAATGTAGAATATATGCACAAAATTAATAATGCCTGTATCATAATGCATTTTGTGAAATACAACACAATTTTTTCAAGATATAATTAAGTTATTTATAAATTATTGTCTTTACATCCTATAAATATTATGTTTTAGTTTGTGTAGTTCCAAAAGCCAGTTCAACACAAACGAATAAAATTTATCACATCTTGCTACATAAAATTACTATTGCTAACTGACATCTGAATTTGTTACTGCAATACGCATATACGAGGGTCGTTCACAAAGTAGGCCTAAAGGGTGATTTGGCATAATTAAATAATAACGAAAGATATCAACACACAACTTTATTTACAAAGATACAGTATCTTACTCTATTTTTCAACGTAATCGCCATTGATGTCAAGGCATTTATTGTAACGTGGTACCGGTTTTTCAATGCCGATCTTATACTCTTTTACCGCCAAAGATCTTAGCCAGGATGTCACTGCCGCTGTGAGGTCTTCTTCGGTTGGGAACGCTTTTCCACCCAAGTAGTCCATTAGTTTCGGAAACAAGTGAAAATCGCTGGATGCCAGGCCAGGGCTGTAAGGAGGATGTCCAAAAAAACTTCCCACTTAAAACGTTGAAGTTGTGAAGACTGTGAGGAGGACACAGCCTACCACGCGCTGTACACCTGCCCACGCCATAGGGAAGCCAGGCGCGAACTGATACGCATCGCCACGGCGGAAGGAGTACAATGGGCGCCGGAGCTGAGCTACTGGACCGGGAGAACGACCCACGAGGCCTTCAAGACTTTTGCTCGACGTGTCATCGAAGAGAGAAGAAATTCAGAAGAAGACTAACTCTGATTCCATAGTGAACTTAAACATTTTAATTGTCTTCTCTTTAACTCGCTCACGATTTCACTCTTTTGTATATATTAATTCTGTATAAGACTTTGACTTCTTGATTGCCATGTTACTGTGTTGTAAACATTCACCCTTCAGCAATTCATCATTCACCTCATTATCCTCTAAGTATGTACAGACGGTCATTTTATTGTGTTGTAAATATTCACCCTCCGCTAATTCATCACTCACCTCATCATCATCTTCTATATGTATACTGATTCCTCCCAGTTGATGTAATTTTTGTGTGTTATAAATATTCGCCCTGCATTAACTCATCATTCACCTCATCGTCATCTTCTACATATGTACTGACTGCTTCTGATTTATTGCCATTGTACTATGATGTAAATATTCACCCTTCGCTAATTCATCACTCACATCATCATCATCTACACTTACACCGAAGCCTTGAAACCAAGATAGCAAATTGTATGTAAATATTAGTCTATATATTATCTGTATTCTCCCCAGTAGTGTAGCCTCCGGCTGTGGGACTCTGGGTCAACTATGGTCAAATAAATAAAATAATAAAAATGTAGCTTTATAAATAAAGAATTGTATTGATATCATTCGTTATTATTGAATTATGCCAAATCATTTTTTACTTTCTGGACGACCCTCGTGTATGTCGGTGTAGCCCAGTCAATATTGCCAGTCGCTACTGCCAGTTTTCTTGGTAGATCATATAAATGAATATGTTAACAAATCCGGGGTGCGCGGGCAAAGAGAGTTAAGTCCACTTTCTTGTTACTGAGAATTAGAGTGACTTAACTCACTATACCAGCCCAACTTAGCTTTAGAGATGGATAAACCCATGAGGCACACATCCTTAACAACCTTACAATTTTGAATATGACTTACTGGACTTAACACAAATGTAGAGAACATTTTTATCTATAACTCTATGGACATATCTCAATTTTTTAGGATGTTGGACTTAACTCTCTTTGCCCGCGGACCCCGAAAATTATAGTAAAATGTCTGTAGAAAGCTTATGTGGAGAATGAGAAGCATATGTAAACTTTAAAAATTGTTTCTTTATATTTAAAGAGATGTGGGGTCAAAGAAGATCCCAGATACCAAGCGAGGGTTGATATGATATATATATATATGTGTGTGTGTGTGTGTGTGTGCGTGTGTGTGTGTGTGTGCGTGCGTGCGTGTGTGTGTGTGTGTGTGTGTGTGAAAGCTGTATCATTTGCAGTTTCTGAGTAATAAATTAAGAAAAGTGTTACTGGACTTTAGGGATATGATGTAAAGCCGAAATGTTTCCGCGAAGGATTTTATGAGAAGGCAGAGCTTGTAGTAGGGCCTATCATTTGTACATAATAAGCTAGTTAGCCTTACAAGGTACCTTATTCTTTATTTCAGGTTTATTTCACTTCTAGTGAACCAGGAATTGGTATTGATAGAGACCATCCACTAGATATACTTCACACGTCAAATGAAATGGGATTCTGCATAAATATTGCTTCAATAATTGAGCGGAAATTCACAAATGAGTAAGTAAGCACATTGTATATAAATATAAGCATGTTTGTGCCACTGTGACTCATATATTACCCTATCCTTATGTTTTAGTGTAACAATACACTAGCCTACTCTTAAGCTTTAGGGAGTACTAAATACAGTGAATTTTTTTTTTTTTTTTTGCTTGCAATGTATTTTCATTAATTTTTCAGTATTCATCTATAATAGTGTGTCTTCCTATATTTTTCTCAACAATCGGAATATGAAAGTACGAACACAACTACAAGTAGGCCTACGACATAAGCGTTAAAAAACGAGGGCCATATGAACCTTAATTGTTTATGTTAGGCCTACATTCTTTGAGGCTCAAAAAGGGATGGGCCTAACTAAGGCCTACACAAACAGTCTGATTAGTAATTTTGTTGCAGAGAGTGTGAAGTGTATTGTAGAAAAGTCAGAGCAGTGTCTATATTTTTATTGGAGAAGATTGATTTTGAATTTGACTAATCATGAAAATTGATAGGCTACTGAGAAAACGAGCTAGTTAAATTTGCATGCGCTGCACACGGTACTTTAAAAATGGGGTTAGCAACCCCTTTCCATGCGCCCAATTGTCATAGAATTTTACAGAATCACATTTTAGGGCATGCTGTGTTTTTAAAATATATATACATATATATATTGTTAAAATAAATATATATATATATATACAAAGTAGCTTAACAACACGTCTGTCATCCCTTAATTCAATTATATTTATTTGCAGGGCTATATAGGCTACATTGGCCTATTGGCTAATTTCGTATTGGCATAAAAATATTGTGTAAGAAAAACGATATCCTGAGTATTCATGAATGCATATAGTTAATTCTTTCTACTTGATAAGTTTCCTCATAATGATGTTGGCTCAAGAGGTAGTTGTTCACTGCTCAGTAACAATGACATTATTTTAATATAGGTGTTTTTTTTATTGATAGTTATCTTCTAATTCAGTGAAAACTAATTTTATTCTCCAAGTCTAAATGGAAAAAAGATGAGGATTATTATTTTGGTAAAAAAAATCTTTCGAAAGAAATAATGTGTGTAAATTATTTTAGTAATAGACATACGACATTAGTCAAGGAAATAGTCTGAAATTTAATGTAAAGAGTTGTAACAATTTCTATAGCAGTATTGTATATGCGACTGCCTGCATGGTCTCCTGGTTAACATCGCTGGCTACGAATCATCAGGCCCGGGTTCGATCCCCGGTACCTCCTCGGATTTTTCTAATGTAGAGAAGTCTGGAACGGGATGCACTCAGCCTCGTGATACAAACTGAGGAGCTACTTGATTGAGAAGTAGCGGCTCCGTCACGAGAACCATCATTAAAGGACGTAGGTTTTGGCATGCTGATCACATGTCCCCCAATCCTGCCATATGCCTGCGGTAGATGACGCAGCGGTCGGATGGTAGGCCTCGTCCACCCAGGGATGTAGCGCCATGGATTTTTTCTTACGTATGCAGTATTATATTGTCACCCGTGTGGAGGAGAATGAGTCACCTAGGACATCGTATAATTCTGTGAATTCTGTAAATATGTATTCAAAAAAAGAAATGATGTGAAACATAACTTTCTCTATCCAAATAAATGTTTTGGTTCTGATAAGATAAATCCAGGTAATACATAATATACCATACAGTATGGTAATATATTATGCATATTATGGAATTATTATAGGGTTAAAACAAAATCGTTTCAGTAGTTTCCGAGAAAATCGCGAAAAACTAAATTTTCTTCATGTAAAGTGTCAATAAAATCTGCCCCTTAGGGCAAGATAATGGTAACAAACATAATGCCAATCTGTGTTTTATTTAATAAGAGAAAGTTGTCGCCAGTCTTCATGGCACATCAGCGAAAGATACCTAACCAAAACTTGAAATGTTTTTAATAGATTTTTCATTATCAAGCTAGGCGTTTCACAGGCACACAGACATGTTTCTGGATTCAGGGTACCTCTACCTATATTACCCATGGTACGGGCAGAGGAAGTAAAAATGTAAACACGACGGCAATGGTCACTATGGAAAACACAAGAGAAATACACATTGATGTAATTAGATTAAACAAAGAATGTACCATATTCCAAGCAGAACTAAATGGTATAAAAATGGCAATAGATTGGATAGACCATCACAACAAGACTAGTAGAGTAGGATTACTTCCACAAAGTCTTTGGGTTTTTACGTATATACCTTAGGAGCGAGTCTCACCGTTCCTAGAGTTCCTGCCTAAGGGAGGTAGCTGCACCCTGATTGGCTCAGCTCTCCTATCCCACTCCACGTGTTGTCTGTCTCTCTCGCTGCGGCATTATCCCTCCACTCAACTATTATAGTATTTTCTACTACTGGCGACCAAAATATTAATAGGCTACCCACTATTTTCCATAGACTTTCTTTACAACTCTGGCCAAACTATATGCTCACACAGTTTCTAACAAATCACGGAAATTTCAGATCTTACCTTCATAAAATTAACAAAGCTCCTTCACCACTATGCGACTGTCCTGAAAAAGCAGTACTAACAGCAATTCACCTCCTCATAGACTGTTCCTTATTCTCCAAAGCAAGACCTGCAGTACTTCGAAGGCTACCATTGCATCAGGTGCTTCAATATCATATCAACACAGTCAGCGTTACCAGCTTCCTGAAGACCATCTTTGATTAATTCAAAGAATGACAACAGTTAAAAAAATTATTTGTTGTAAATAATTAATAAATATCCCGTGGTATACCCTAAGGGTGAAACACGGGTTGTATTACTTATGTAAATAAAAAAAAATAAAAATAAACGGGAGGGTCAAATGCTGCAAAAAAGGTCCAAAGAGTTCTAAAACAGGTCGATGGGAGACCAAATCGGAGGCCAGACTGGACCTAAGATAGCCCGAAGTAGGTCCGCCCACAGATCACGAAATTCTACGCTAAGATATGACCATGCAGGTATTACGATATGGAGAAAATAAGATTATTTTAAAATGATTTCCCAGTTAAGCTCCAGATTGATTCATTAAGTAGGGCTTACGGAAGAACAAAGGTCTAGTTTTTTTAATCAGATTAAAATCGTCCAGCATCAGCAGAATTATGCCGATTTTTGATATCTTGACAATCGCACACTCACATAAAAATTAAAGAAAAAAAAGTCAAATTAACCGGCTATGGGATTTGTACCAGGAACCTCCAGAATGTGAGTCCAAGACGTTACCATCTCGGCCACCTCGCTCAGTTTAACAGTCTAGTTTGATAAGCATATGTGAAGGAATAGTGTTATTTGTCATAGCTAACTGTACTGCAATTTCCAAAGCCGTATATGAACAGTGTAAAACAATATGTTGTCATGATAACTGATTTCCATTTGTTAAATTCTTACTAATATATGCCCTAAATTGGGCATTTCTCCGGTACCGGTCAACCGATTAGGTCCAAATTCCATAGGCTTCTTGTTGGTATCCATGCTTGAGTTACGTAAACCAACAAATGAACATCTAATATTGTTTATGTTGTGTTTATTCTGTAACTATGTATGTATGGTGCTGCCACCACCAGTCCTTGTTGGTGAGTTAGTAGTTTGGAATGCTATTATAAATGAAGCTGCCATTTATATCAATTCTTCCACTGTGTTTAATATTTAGCATAACAACAGGTTATGGGCCCAGGTGCGCAGTGTTCGAGTGAATTGAGGAGACGTAATACAATATAGTGGAAAGTGTGGAGAATCTAGTAAACTATCATATTGTGTAACAGTGCAGCGACGAATTTTGCAACGGTCAAAATGGCGGAGATGGAAGAGAAAACCTTCTATATTCCAAAGCTAACAAGAAATAACTATGTGGCGTGGATGGCGCGCGTGAAATCTGAAATGTTGATTAAAGAGTGTTGGGAAGCAATCACGGGTTATAACGATGTTGATGGAGCTCATCTAAATCAAGCAGAAACCCGTCGGCGCGAGAAAGCCAACCTCATGGCGCTATCTCTTATTATGAGATCAGTTAGTGATGATCTCATTAACGACATAGTTGATTTCAACAAGGCGAGTGAAGCATGGACCAAACTCGAAACTATTTGCCACCAGAACACTCAGTATGGTGCTATGATGAAGTTACGAGAATTGGCGACCATGGTAAAGGGTGATATGACCATTCAAGAGTATAGCAATACAATGATGAATATGAATCGACTGTTGAGAAAGAATGATTTGGAGATATCTGATAAACAGTTGGCTCATTTGTGTTTGTCTGGCCTTCCCCCAGAATATGAAATAACAGTGAAGACTTTGGTGACTCAGCCGGATAAGATGGACATGTCCTACATAAAGCAAGTGTTACTGGAACAAGAGGAAGAAATGAGAAAACAAAGCCTATCATCACATCAAGCATTAAAGACAACTTGGAAACCGCCGAGCACTAAAGGTAAAAAATATACCGATGGAAGGAATTCTACCAATCAGAATAACAGTACATCTCAACGGAAGCAGTACAAAGGGAGATACTTTTGCTATGCATGTGGTGGTGAAGGACACATTGCGAAAAAATTGCCCCAAGACTCAGGAACTAGAAGAGAAGGAAAAAGGGAGTAGTGAACCCAAGAAAGCTTCTGCTTCAGTTACTACAAGGGAGCATGTGGTATTGCATGCGAAGAAGTATTCTCAATGCAAACACGATGTATGGATATTAGACGGTGGTGCTTCTGACCACATGACAAATAGAAGAGATATTTTCAAGAATTTTAGAGAATGCTCAGGTACTGTTGAAGTCTGTGATGGGAGACCGCTGAAAATAAGTGGCTTGGGATCAGTTGTAATTCCTATGTCAGATGAATGTGGAGGAAAGAATGTAGAGCTTCAGGATGTGCTCTATGTGCCTGAATTACATGATAATTTGATTTCTCAAGGTCAGATAGAGGAGAAAGGTCTTGAGTTCAGATCGAAGAATGGTTTGAATAAGTTATTAAAGGGAGAAAAATTAATCTTTCAAGCACATCGAATTGGAAGGTTATATTTTGTCACTACTGTTGGAGATGTATCAATAAAAGAGTTAAATGAGGAATATCTAAAGAACGTTAACATGAGAAAAGCTGCAAGAGTTTCTCAGATGACGTGGCATAAGAGACTAGGCCACCCTAACCTGCAAACTATGGGAAGAGTTGAAGCCCTCACAACGTCAGCTATAGCGAAGAAAAGTGATGCCCTACAAGAATTCAAGAAATATAAAGAGAGAAATGAAGTTTTGCTTGGGATAAAAGGCTACCGCCTGCAGGATGAGAAGCCAACTCTAATGGATATAATCCAGTTCCCTACAGGAGAGGTGCTGAACCCCAGTGCCACAGGAGATGTGCTGGACCCCAGTGCCACAGGAGAGGTGCTGGACCCCGGTGCCACAGGAGAGAAGCTGGAGCTCGGTGCCACAGGAGAGAAGCTGGAGCTCGGTGCCACTGGAGAGAAGCTGGAGCTCGGTGCCACTGGAGAGGTGCTGGATCCCGGTCCCACAGAAGAGAAGCTGGACTCTGGTGCCGCAGGAGAGGTGCTAGACCCCGGTGACACAGGTGAGGTACAGGACTCTTGTTCTATGAGAGAAGTGCCCTACAATGATGCCACTTCAGAGGAGAGACTTAGGAGTTCAAAACGCTTGAAGCAACCTAGAAGGATGTGTAATCTGTCGTGTTGCAATTATTGCTGCAAGGTAAGGGATGGTGTAATTTATGTTTTGGAGCCACCCAGGACCCCAGAAGAGATCATGTGTAGAGAGGATAGAGACACCTGGTTGAAAGCAATGGAGGTGGAGATGAAGAACCATGAAAGGAACCAGACTTGGATTTTAGTGAAGAAGTCAAAGTTTGGAAATATTGTAGTGTCATTTGTGATTTATTGAATTTGTTGATTTCCGAGGAGAGGTGTTGGTATCCATGCTTGAGTTACGTAAACCAACAAATGAACATCTAATATTGTTTATGTTGTGTTTATTCTGTAACTATGTATGTATGGTGCTGCCACCACCAGTCCTTGTTGGTGAGTTAGTAGTTTGGAATGCTATTATAAATGAAGCTGCCATTTATATCAATTCTTCCACTGTGTTTAATATTTAGCATAACAACACTTCTTCCCATGGACGTCTAAATGCGTTTACCACGTTTCATGCAAACTCGATTAAGTACGGTATATTTCAGCTATAGCGCCTTTCTAATATATTACCATAAAAATAGGCACTAAATTGGGCATTACTCCGGTACCGGTCAACCGATTTGATCCAATATCAATAGGCTTCTTCCCATGGACGTTATAAATATGTACACCAAGTTTCATGAAAATCTGATAAAGCGTATTTGAGTTATCGCGCGTACAGACACACGGACACACAGATTGACTGACAGACGGACAGACAGACAGACAGACGGACAGACAGACAGACAGACGGACAGACATTTTCCCGTCCCCACACATAAGTTAATCTCATCAAGTACCATATTGACACTTAATAATTACCATAATAATGTCGATTTAATGCCAGTTATGTATATACATAGCTATTAGTTATGTACTCTAGAAAAAGGAAACTATTGTAACCATTAATTTACTGAAACTCTAATTTAAATTACACTTTTTTTTAGGAATACTTCTTCCGTAACACCTTATAAACCGGTTATGTGCAGCTTTATCAAAGATTTATGCTCCACGGGTATAAATCTTGAGAAAGACTCTAAGGTTAGTGCAGATTTTAGAAAATTATTCAGCATAAAGACAAAAAGCTTTAGAAGGAACTGGCACATAAGTGTGGTGATTATATTATGATTATAAGAAATAATATAACTAACAAAAAATAATACATTTTTCTTCAGTTCACAGTTCATTCAGCGTACGAAATGCCAGACGCTCTAGCTAGAATCATTTCTGCTGAGATAGGGTCAAATGGGTTACTTGTGGAAATTCATTTGCAAAATGTAATGATGGTAGCATCACCTAGCATAAAAAAGCTATCGCCTAAAAGGCGGCGGTGTAGATTCATGGATGAGGGTGGAGATTATAATTTGCCAGCATATTCTTATAACTTGTGTCGGATGGTATGCAGAAGAAAGCTCGCAATTAAATTATGTGGTTGTTCGCCGCCATTCTATGAACGCTTTAATGCTACAGGTAAGATTATGTATGCAAGTGTATATCATGTTGAGAACCGACTGAGATAAATAGGTTAAAGGCAGACAATTTCGAGGTCCTGAATGCTTTATTCTTTATTATGCTTATTCTCAGTGTCCACAATATTTTGTGATTAGATCACCGAGGGAAATAATTTATATTTAAAGCTTTTGGTGCAAGTTAAACTGTTTATTTTATAAATTTTGCTAACTTTGATGCTATGCATCTTGTGAAGTGTAACACATACAGTAAAAACAGTAGAATGTTTACTTACCTACTCAAGGACAATAGACAATTCCTAAGCAATCTAAATGAATACTGTATTATCTCTTATGGAACCCGGAGGTCTATTGCCGCGCTTACCATTCAACCATTCAACCCTATTCTGTGCTAAATCCATCCAGCCATCCCTTACAAATCCTACTTCCGTTAAATCTATCCTAATATTATCCTCCCACTTACGTCTTTTCCCTTCGGGTCTGCCAGTCAATATTTTTTAGATATCTTTCCTCCCCATGGGCGCAACATGTCCAGCCCATTTTATCCTCCGTGATTTAATTACTCTTACTACATCCGGTGAAGAGTACATGTCATGAAGCTCGTCGTTAAGCAAATTTTCTTCAGTCCCCAAATATTTTTCTAAGCACATTGTTTTCGAACACTCTCAGATTGTGTACTTCCTGAAGAAAACTCCAAGTAGACAAAAATTAGACAGACAGACCTCAGTAAACTTGTTTTGTGCATTAGGACAATTATCTGGCCAAACATGGGGACACAAGTACACGAATTATAAACGTCTGTACAATGCTGTTTTTGCGGCTCTTATAACGTATTCGTATACAGCCCATGGGATGAAACCGAGCACTACTATAACTTATGGGCAATAGTCCAAGTAGCCGGGTTGCTGCGGGAACCTCTTGTGGTGGACCAACAAAAAGAAGTATGAAAATGAATTAAAATCGTTGTTTGCTCATGGCGAGCTACGTGTTGTGAAATGCTTTTTTCTTAATATGTTCATCTATTTTGCTCACGTAACATTTTCTCAATGAGCAGATTTATTAGCAGTGCGTTGGCATAAACGCTCTTTCACAACCTTACCTATCCATTTAGATACTAACCTATCAACCTACGTAGCTTACCCTATCTAATTTACGATATTTATTTATTCAACTCACCTTCCCACGTGCCTATCTGTCTTACTATTTTAATCACTATCTGCTTCTCTGTCGGTCCATCAATCGAGCTATCCATTCTTCCATTCAATCATCAGTCCCCAATCTATTCATCCGCCAGTCCACCTACTGTATCAATCAATCCATCCGTAAATCCACTTCGTCAGGCCGTTGCCCATCCATCCTTTCCTATCTCCGTTAACAATTCCTCCCAACCCATTTCTCCCCATCTCTTCCCTGTATCCATAGATCCACCAAACCGTCTATCCTTCCACCCATCAACCCAACCTTTATCCTTCCATTCATTCATGTGTTACCCAATCAAAACGCATCCATCAACCATTAAAAAATACTCTATAAAACTCTATAAGAGTGGACTTCTTAGACGTATCTAATTTAGGCATATGGCCTAAATAGCTAACATTTCTTTTTTTTATTTTAGGTAAAATGTGTAACATCGCAGGACTTGTTTGTTTGTCAAATTGGACAAAACAGATCATTGAATTAATAAACGAAGGTGGTAAAAGGATTGACTGTGACTGCTTGGGCACATGCGAAAGATTATCTTTCTTCACTATTGGTGAAGAAAGAGTACTAAGGTAACTAGTAATAGGAGCTGTCTGAAGTAAACAGTAATCAATAAATGAATAAAAATTGCACAGATGATTCGACAGAAATAATTAGCTGTACATACAATCCAGTTCTGATTACTGTAGAAGTTCTGGTGAAGCGTAAGCTGGGATAACTTTGAGACAAACAGCTTGAGATAAGAAATATCCGAATGGAACGGTTATGAGTGATTGTACTACATTCCGTGAAAAAAAATACCTGCTATTTATTATGACTATCGCTGTCATCAGTGATATCGTTTATATTTACATCCTCGAAACACAAGTGTATCTTGAGAACTGTGCTTCTTTGCTGGTCGTAGCAGTGAGTCCGCTTGTTGACTGTACTTCCATCTTCCTCACGAGACACGGCAGACTCCACAGAAACCGGGTCACATTAAATCGCACACGGTCAGCGGTTACCTTTAAAAAAAATACTTTAAATGCGCACAGAAAATGTATCTGGGAACATTTAAAATGCGCACAGGTTACATTTCTTGGAACCCTTAAAATGAGCACAGGACAAATTAAATTGTTAATATTGCTGAGTGTAACACAGCGAAACATTGTAATATTAATATTGCTGAAAGTAAAACTTTCTTTCTTTCTTTGTCGTAGTTTTACCTCTCCCATTTAGGATTTAAGCGACCCAAGTCGCCCAGGCCTTACAGGGCCGCGACCTGTCGGGAGAGGGATTATCTTTGGATCAGATAGGCTACATACTTTTTTGACCAGACAAGGACATGGAGGGCCTCCCCGGCTGAGTGATCAGCCCAATGCCGGGGCCACCTCCGATACAACACGAACACATAGGACGATACACACCATTCACACACACACACACCCACTCAGAACAAGGCGAGGATGGGGATGAAGATGATAATGACGGCCAGATGATATCCGGGGACCACAAGGGCCTAAAGTTGCCTGACATTTGTCTCACAGGTGAGGGAAACCCCCGGAAAAAACCTCACCTAGGTAACTTGTCCCGACCAGGAATCGAACCAGGGCCCGCTGCGTGAGCCACAGCGCACAGTGGTCCAGGATTCAAATCTAGAGGGAAAAAATTATTTCTCGCACAAAAGTAACTTTTTTTATTTGTTTCATTGTTTTTCTTCTGTAAAGTTGATATATAAATTATATTAAGCCATAAAACAAAATTATAATATAAATTGCGAATTTAAAAATAATTTTTAAAATTTTAAATGTACAAAATAGCAAAGAGTTTTCATTACATTTTACAACAAGAGGTAAATACCTATAAATATGTATCTTCGTCCTCTACGTCACCTGCATCATCACTTTCTTCTGTGTCTGCTTCATCAGCATCATCATCATCATCATCACTATCACCGCCTTCTTCTTCTTCTTCTTCTTCTTTTTCCCCTTCATCCCCTACTTTCTGCTGTTATTCTTCTTGCTGCTCATCATTCTCCCTACTCGACTTGCTTACTGGCACTTTTGGTTCTTGAAGTAGCTCGCATACTTATTGTGATAAGGGTCCACTATTGTTCTGTCTAAACGAGGAAGAATGAGAGATTATGGGATCAGAACTGACAAGAGACAAATTCAAGATGTCTTTCATATTTTCCTTTCGTGAAAATTTACCGGAATGTCCTTCGCGAAGTTTTCTTAAGAGCTTATGCCTTGCTTCTTGCGCTACTTTAGAAAGCATACCAATTGGTAAAATGCTTGATTCAATAACCCGTGCACCATGAATTAGGACTTTCTGAACACTGCAGGCATATAATACCACGGGTACAGACTCCGATAGAGTTTTGTTATGTCTGTAGCATATTTATCAAATTTGTCAATACTGACTTGAAAACCACTGGAAATTACGAGCAAAATTACTGAGAATCGATTAATTAGTTCTTCCTCGATCGCGGTGAAGGTAGCAGACAATTGTGGATTTCTGAAAAAGCGTCGAGCCCCATTTCCATAGCTAGAATTTCCACTTTGGCTTGACGACTATCAAACCCATTTTCTTGCAGAATAATTGTTCTACAGTTACTTCCTTCCTTTCATTTACTTTTTTATTCCTTTCCTTTAACTTGCCATTTCTTTACATCTAGTCGGTATGAATTGTGAAGCAGACATTCAAAGAATTCTTTTTACTTTTTTCCTGCGCTTTTCAAAATTTGACCTAAAAGTAGCCATAGTTGCTTCTAATAATTTAGATAAATCATTGGGATGCTCCTTTAATCCAAACTTATCAAATACATAATTGCACAGTGAGTTTGTAGAACCTATCGTCTGATACGGTAATTTATAAAGTTCCATACATGTCACCACTGGCTGTGTTTGCCGGTTACCCCCTGAGATACAAACGCGATTTGTAAAAAAACGGATCATTTGCGACAAACTATTCTTTTTGTATTTAAATCCAACCCTTTTCTTTACATCTTGACATATATTCAATAGTGCCATCTCTAACGTATTTTTTTAAAACCCTTCTACAATACTAGAAAATAAAAAAATTCCCCTACCTAGACACATCCATAGAAATATGACATCAGTAATTTATTATGTAGTATTATTTCAATAAATATTATATAAATCGCAAGTCCATACATTTAGATGTGAATTCCATTTGACAGAACAACAAAATAACACTTCACAACTCACACAATGACTTAACGCTTCTGACGTCGCGCAACTTGTTGTAAGACTGATGCCTCTACTCCTTACCAACCCACAACTTTGAAGAGCTGCAGTTGCATATCCCTTTACAGCAGAGTTGATAAAGGCTGAGTTTAGTGAAGGGGGGTTATCTGGGATGAAGATCCAGCAAAAATAAAAAGTTTTACAACAAGTAAGAATTTTTTGTTTTTTCCCTCTAGATTTCAATTCTGGACCACTGTGCCAGCGGTGGACTGAAAGTAAAACTTGACCAAAAATAACATTAATATTAATAACACCTGTCAAAACGTACATTAATTTTGAGCGTAGTGATAAGCAAAATTTTTAAATAACCTAATCTACTTAATAAACCTAGTTCATTTTATCTCTCAAAGGCATGACGCGATCTTGTTCATACTAAATAGATATGTTGCTTTTTAATTTACTCATAGAACTGTACGTGCCAACTTGACCATTTTTAAACGCATATAAGTATAAAAATATATGTGAATGGAAAGACTAGCAGGAATCTTTGTTCTCTCTGACGCAGTGCGCAGTTTAAAGCAGCCCCCCATATAGACTGTGTGCGCAATTCAAGGGTCACTGGATGGTCATCATAATCATTTTCCTGACCGCTGTGCGCACTTAGCTATGCCTCTCAGAAACAGCTACAGCAGTTTGAACTGAACTATGGCTATTAGTAACCTGCATAAACAGGTTTATAATAGGTCTTTTCCTAAAGGTAAGTCACGTACTGTCATTTACCACGACCTTGGGCACATTGTGAGAAAAATGACAATAATATGCAATAACTTAATGAACTGTTTCAAGATTGGTTAAATAATTTTACTCATTATTTATGATTGAGATGTAACGCATGGGAAAGATAAGTGGATGTATTGGTCTTTCTCCACATTCCAGAGGAGTTCAGCTGAGTCCAACACAATATTTGGTCTGAAATATGCTGGATATTCAACAAACATCCAACAAATGCGATTTAAATTTCCTGAAATTCACCTTGATTTTATAGATGTGTTGCCACTATTAAACGGGGTCTGGACTTTTGCGTCCCAAAACCACTGTACTAGGACTTTTGCGTCCATAGATCCTCAGATCCAATGACCAGTTTGCGTCCCAGGTCTCTCTAGAGCAACGGCCAAAATGCGTCCCATGGAATACAGGTAAAATTAATCATTGGGACCATGCAGTTCGTTTAGCAGGGTGCTCCGCGATGACGCGAACTGCTACACACCCCAAAAAATTTTAATCCTTGCATTACTGTCAATATTAAATAAAACTGAAGCGGAGAATGAAGTTACTCTTTGTCTTTTGGCTACCAGTTTACTTTCTTGTGGTTGGTAGGAACTTAAACGTTACTGTTCGCACATATTCCAGTCTGCTGAGTGCTTCAGTTCTATATTCAACCGTTTTTTCTACCAAGAAGGCCTCTTTTTCATTTTCCTTGGCATTGACAACGGTTGTTGAGCGTCGGCAGTTATGCAGTTGGCAGTTCGGTTAGGAATAGTGATATTAGTGTTAATTGCCATGATGTATACAGCCCTGTTTCTGGAACACGTGATCCATGCGCAGCTGCAGCTCACTGCCAGTGGTAATTCTTGCCTTCCAACAGCTATTTTCTGTTCACCGACTGTTATTTATAGATTTAAAAAGTAACGTCATTTATTTTAATTTTCCCAGTGTTCCGGATATTTCCCACAAAAATTAAATCGCTATCTGGTGTTTATCTACATATATAAAAATGAATGTATGTGTGTGTGTGTCTTTTATGCATTACTACACCACTCATCCGATCGCCATGAAACTTTGGGAAGTTGTTGGGTACATTCCCGGGAAGGTTTCTGCCATACTACATTTTTAATTTTAGCCTTCGTTCGCGAGTTATGAGTGAAAAACGGCAAGAAAACGTGCATTTTTTACGCTTTCGAAGCATCAGTTTTGAGTTATTCATTTCAGTTGTCAAATCAATTGCAGAAGGCTTTGCCTATTATTGTCATACCTTGGAAATAATATCGTCGCGATCGCTATGGAAGACAATGGATATCTCAGGTTATTATAAAAGCTATAGATGTTGATAAGGTAATGTTAAACATATTTTATTTGACATGGAATATAGTTTACAGAAAATTCCGGGGAAGTTGCTTAGTTCGGGGTCCTGGCTACAACGTTTTTATATGTAATTGTAATTAAAATATCTTATGTAGGGTCGTTAAATCTGCCTGAAATGTAACGGAATTATAAGTCTGGACAAATGAATATAGAAATCACGGCCTCAGTAGGCTTATTCCATTCTTCACCTATATAAATAAAAACTAATGTACTATGTCTGTCTGTCAAATACATTTACGCACTTTTTTTATCGTGAGTTTAATCGATTTCAATTCTCATAATCTTTCGAATACTGCATTTTCCATTTATTTTCTAATCGTGAAATTCACTTCAAAGCCGGATTTATAGCTGTTTCATTAATTAGGCCTATCAAATGTTTAGTTTACACCTATGAATGTTTCGCGTGCAAAGTGTTAATAAATATAATACTTGAATTATTTTGCTCTTAATTGTTAATCTTTCAATTAATCATCTTGGGAGAAGCCGTGGGGATCTGCTATAAGCTATAATAAGCTATAGCCTATCTAGCGTTTTCTGAGGGAATAGTTTGTGTGTGATAAGTCGTTCTTCCCCATTTCAAATTCTTAATACCTATATAAAGACCTTAAAGACTTAGAGTTTGAAAATCGAAAGTCCTTCATAAGTTATTTTCGCATTAACAAAATACAAAGCCCGAGCGACGCCGGGCCTTTTAAGCTAGTGGTTTATAAAGAATACAACAAGCTAAAAATCGTTGATTTTCAACTTTTTTATATGAATCAACATAGTGCGTATCATCGAAACCATCCCCAAAATTAAATAGAAAGAAGTTCGTATTTTTGTTTTTTAAAAGAACCTTCATGATAGGTAGTGTGGAACACGTACAAAGACATGGAGGACTCCCATGTGTCATACCGGCAAGTCGCAGGGCTACCCATCAAGTCACATAGGCCTAAACTTTCATTAAAAATGATTCGTTAGGAATAGGTCTTTGGGATTTTCCATTTGACCTAAATCCTCCTAGTGGCTCTAAGGCCCGGGGTAGACTCATGCCCGAGTGCATCATTCTCCGGTTTTCTCAGCTGTTTCGTAACCGGGGTAAAAGTAATATTGTGGTATTCTAAGAAAACTTGCGCCATTGCTACAATACCGTGGTTTCCAAATGCTCGAATATATCGCGGTTACTCTGCTACGAATACATTCCCATTGATAATTTTTGTGTTGGTTTCTTCCAGGGCCGCTAGTTTCTCTCTCTCTCTCTCTCTCTCTCTCTCTCTCTCTCTCTCTCTCTCTGCACGTCTGCCAGTCTTGGTGGCTCGCGTAGGCTATTGGTTTTCCATATTTCATTTATTTGTTGCCATATTGTTCAATAATAAATGTTCATAAGTATAAAATAGAACATTATGTTGCGTATATATGTCGTCTGATTCAAACTTGGAATTCAAGCCCCATAGATACTGTACCAATCCTGAAAATGAGTTGGTTACGCCTACTGTTTTTTGAGGTGAGAAAGGAAGGTCATTTCAATCGTTGTTACAGCATAGTATTTGCAAAGATATGTACCATTGCTCATTCTTCAAATAGCCTTCAAATAACCTGTCTCTCATTATTCATTATATTCAATTAGCTTTTGGCCTAGATATCGAAAATATGATACATTCCGCTGATCTCCATCTTGGAAAGAAAACAGTGGTTTTCTCACTTTACAGCTCCTTCACGGCCGGTTAGCATCTTACCGCGGTAAAAATCGAAACCGAGCACGGTGCAATGAAAGTATGACTTTACCGGGGTAAACTAAGCAACTTTACCGCGGTATTCTGAATACCGAGGTTGGTGCATTCGGCCATTAGTCTCCAACAAAAATGAGTACCCGTAACAATCGATAGTCGGTACAATGCGAGGATAAAGGCAACCGGTGCGCAAGGCTGATCTTATTACCTTCATGTGATAACATTTCTAAGAAATCCAGATTTCTTAAACTCCTGACCACCTGGACCTCTGTAGCCTGTATAGGGAACATCTTACGTTAACTACTTTCGAGGATGTTTGTAAATGGTTCACTGATGCCCTAATTTTTAATTGCAGGTTTGTTAATAGCATTTTAATCCCAAATAATTAAGGAGACATACAGGATTTCATAGTGCGCTAGATTTAGGCAGCACTCACAAGACGTTTCGTGTACCTTTCGGCTACGTCCCGTGATACAGCCTACCCGACTTTTATTTAATTGAAATTATTTCAGATGAAATTAATATTTTGTCGTGGTACTGGAACTTATCCTATGATAATGGTTATAATGAATTAAGAGAAGCATATGTTCATCTAAAAAATGTATTTAAAAAATTATATATAGGCTAAAGGTAATTATTTTTTCAGGAATAAAAAAAGAGATGGCACGCCGATTAGTACAATTACTGCAATTGTTGCTGAATTCAGCAGAACTCGCTTTCGTAAAGATATTTTATTTACATTTGAAGATCTCTTGGGTAAGTAGTTTCTACCTAAGTGCATAACTCTTATACATAATAACTAACAGCTAAGTGTGTAGCACTTAAATTCCACATAGAAGGCAATTACCTTTGGGGCCCCATGGGTTTCATCATGAAACCTATTATATTTTTTTCCCCCCTTCTGTCCTACTGGTTTCTAAGCTAAACCACTGCTTCTACTGCACAGTTAGTACTACAAGTATAGATCCATCCATTCATCTATCAATCCATCCATTCAACCATTCATCCATCATGCAAACATTCATCCATCATGCAATCATTCATCCATTCATCCATACTACAATCCATCCATTCATCAGTCCAACCATCCATCCATTTATCCATTCATTCATCATGCAATCATTCATTCATCCATCCATCCATCCATCCATCCATACTTACAACAATCCATCCATTCATCCATCCATCAATCCACTCTTCCAATCATCCATTTATCCATCCGTTCAACCATGCATCCATCAATTCATTCATGGATGGAAGAAGGGATGGATGGATGATGGTTGGGTAAATTGATGGATGAATGAATGAATGAATGAATGAATAAGTGGATTGATGGATGGATGATTGGATGGATGAATGGATTGATTAATTGATGGAATGATCAATGGATAGATGGATGTATAGCTGGATAAATGGATTGATGTATGCATGGCTGGATAAATGGATGGGTGGATTGATAGATGGATGGATGAATGGATTTATTGATTGATGGATTGATGGATATGGATGGATAAATGAATGGATGGATTGATTGACGGATGGATTGATTGATGGATAAATTGATGGATGAATGGATGGATGGATGAATGAATGGATTTATGAATGGATGGAAGGATGGATGAATGGATTTATGAATGGGTTAATGGTTGAACGGATCGATGGTTGAATGGATCGATGTTTGAATGGTTCGATGGTTGAATAGATTGATGGTTGAATGGATCGATGGTTGGATGGATCGATGGTCGAATGGATGGATGAATTGACGGTTGGTCGGTTGGATGAATGGATGGATGGATGGATGGATGGATGGATGGATGGATGGATGGATGGATGGATGGATGGATGGATGGATGGATGGATGGATGGATGGATGGATTGATTGATTGATTTATTTATTGATTTATTGATTGATGGATGAATGGATGGATTTATGAATGGATGGAAGGATGGATGAGTGGATTTATGAACTGATGGATTTATGAAGGGATATATGAATGGGTTGATGGTTGAATGGGTCGATGGTTGACTGGATCGATGGTTGAATGGATCGATGGTTGAATGGATGGAGGATTGATTGATTTGTGAATGAATGAATTGATGGATGAATGGATTGATAGTTGGATGGATGAATTGACGGTTGGATGGATGGATGGATGGATGGATGGATGGATGGATTGATTGATTTATGGTTGGGTAGATGGATTGATGGATTTATGGTTAGATAGATGTATGGAAGAACGGATTGATGGTTTGTTGAATGGATGGATGGATAAACAGATCAATGGATATATTAATTTTTGTGCATACTTTAGCACTGTTCAGCATGCAAAATCGGAGGACTTTTTTTTTCACGCACACACTTAAAATGAATTATACCAATGAATGGTGTTTCATACCAAATTATATTTAGTATTTTTTGTGGCAAATGACAATGTTGAAGACTAAGTCTTTTAGAATATAGTATTTTGTATGAAACACTTCAGTAAACTTACTTGCCTGTCTGATGCTACCTGACTCGACACTTCAGTTCCCTTTAAAATAGAGGCAGCTTGGGCCTTCGAAACGTCAGGAACAATTAACTTCCATTCCTGGCTGACCACCCGAGAAAAGTTCACTCAGCTCTTTTGCCAGGAAAACCTCCGATCTTACAAATTCCAATACTGGTGCACAATTTCCCTTATTTTTGTAGTTTAAGGCGTCGAAATCCCACAAGTTTTGACCGCATATAAATCCAGGAATCTCACAACGCCCACAATGTCCTTATTTCATTTTAGAAAATATGAACCATTAAACATGTGTATTACGATGAGTTAAACTCAGCCGAAACTGCGCTTGTGTAATAATTCAGTGTCCCTAGTACATCTAGAGCAGCGGCCACCAACTCGTTGGACAATGAGTACAGCAGTAAGAGCAAGCTTACCCTTTGCACACTAGAATCATTTAGTGTGCACACACCGCGTGGTGTACTGCCTCTCTGGAGTTCAGTGGCTTGCATGCTCATTAGGCTTTTGAAATCCACAAATCATATTGGAATATAAACAGACTGTTGTATAAATGTGTGTTATTACATTATTATTTTATTATCATTTAGGCTACTTATGTTTTCTACAAATAGAAGAACATTCGTGAAATCTTGATGTTTGTAACAATGCAAATAATGTACAATATATTCCTAGCAAAATAATACACACAAAATAATTCTGTCGTTTTGAACATAGTTGAAAAGTCCCTGATTTTATTCAATTTTATGATAACTAAATTATAATGCCACAAGTTCTGTGAAATGAAAACAAAATCTAGACTCATTCCTTTAAATGACACATTTCCACATTTAGTTATATTTCAAATAAAATTCAGAGAAATTATAATTTCCATGTAATACAGCAGTATTAAAGAACAGCTCAAATAAAGCATTTCACACCACAAAATCACTCCCTAGTGGAAGCTAGTTTTCTTGATTTTGCTGTCTCTTTTTGATGCACTAGTTTTTCAACATGGGATCAATGTTTGTGCAGCGGCCAGTCTAAGTACACATTTTAAGTTTTCATCTGACAGTTAACTTCTGCTGCGGGTTTTGTTTATTTTCATCAGTGAAAAAAAAAACTGTTCGCATATGTACGTAGATTTGCACATAGACAAAAAAAACTAGCAGCATGTCTATGCAGTCGGGGAAATACAGTTCGGGGAAACGTCACTCAAACTTCTATATTGGTATATATATTACCATAAATGTAGGGGTTGAAGGCGTTCTACACCCGACATAATGCTTGGAAGTAGGCGAAAGAGATGGAACCCCGTCTCAGACTGACGTAACGTGGTGCTCAGGAGTCGCACGGTGCAAGCCTGTTTGCACGCGCACAAAATACAGCGAGTTGGAGACCACTGATCTAGAGCATGGACATTCAAGTATAAAGGTTCATTTACACTCAGCAGTGACGTGGCCGTGGAGTGACAGGCAAGTGCATCTACCGGCGAGCCTGAAAACATTCTTCTATGCAATTGAGTGGTGTTGTTCACACTCCCCCGGCGCTTGGCCGTGGCAGTTCAGTCAGTGTTCCCGCAGTCGCAATACAGTGAAACTCGGGTAGTTCAATTTACAATCAGCAGTGACGTGACTGTTGCGTGACAGGCAAGCCTGAAAATATTCTTCTAGAAAATCGAGTGGGGTTGTTCTGCCGCTGTGCAGAAGTACGAGCTTAAAATGCTCATGGAAGAAGAGCCAAATGCAGGACCATATGCAGTTTCTCATTACTCTGCTGCTACTCCAACATATTCTGGACAGCCTTCTCCTTCAGGAAGCTACAATGAGTGTGTTGTAGTGAATGAAAATCAAGATTTGCTGGTCAAATGCAACCGGCAACCTATTCAGTGCAACGGTATTTTGAGAATTTCGGTCAGGAATAAATACCTATCAAAATTAATTACAAATACTTTTTTACTCATATATGAGTTTTCGAAGTGAAACTTCTTTTTTTAACTATGAAAATGTTTTTCTTGCAATGTTATTAAAATAATAACTTATGTTACCCAGTATTTGTAAATTAACACTTTAAGTTTAAATAAATTTTGTAATAGTTTAGTTTAAGTTTAAAAAAATTATTTAATAGAATAATTTGAAAATCTTTCTAAACGTAGTTTAAGTAGAAATATATGTTTTTTTTTTTTTTTTCAAAACAAAAGATCAAATTTTATACTGTGCGCCTTTGAAAATGTTTGTAAACTTTATTTTGAGTTGATTTCTTTTTTTAATTCAAAGTTTACAGTCTACTGTATATTCTAATCTACCATACATACCTCAAACAAACTTCAAGCCGTTCCCTCGGAGAAATTGCTTTTCTCCATTTTGTGTCCTGCTTTTTCAGGTTGACTTCCAGTTTGCTCAACAGAATGTTAAATGCATTTTCTGACATTCTGAAGTATTCTTGAAACTTTGCTCCATCGTCCATCAATTCTTTATAAAGAGTGGTAAATTCCCCTTCTGTTCTTCTCTTTTTCCAGGCCTCATGAACCCACTTCCGTTTTCTCTCTTGTTCCTTCTCCTCTTCATCCCAAAAAAGAGTAATCATTCATAAATCAGCTTCTGAGAATTTCGCCATTTTCCGTGGCATTTGTTACTATAGTAAACACTGACTGATGTCGTTCATGCCACGTTATAGTGTGAATAGAAATCACTGCGGGATCACGGGCGGTGGGAATACGTGCCGTCACGTCACGTTCACCCCACTGCTGTGTGTAAATGGACCTTAAAGCAGTTGTACAACTTAGTTACGTAACCTAATTTCGACGTGGTAAACTAGCCTTAAAATCGTTGGTCCTCAACCTCCTGGAACCCTAGGGCTTCCACGGCCTGTGTAGGGAAAACTTTAATTATACATATTGTATATTTCAGCGAATAAAAATTCCTTGTTTGTTTACTTCTTGTAACATGGTTGAATTATACCTTTCAGTCTCCTTCGGAGGAACAGCTGGGTTGTTTCTAGGCTGCAGCATCCTAAGCATGGTGGAGGTGGTATATTTCTTAACCCTTCGATTAATCGTCTACTTATGGCAACGTTACAAAGACTCCAAAGCTCCTGAACCAAGACGCACAAGAGTTATTACCATCAACAGAGAAAGGAATGTCATGTGGTAGACCATTCCCAATGTATAATTAAGTGAAAGTGTGAGTGTGTGTGTGTGTGTTCTTCATTAAATATTTTACGCGTCTGGCATGTATCTTCATTAAACGCTTGTATTAGCAGTTACAGTGAAGTTTTGGACCTCTGAGGAAAGCACCCTCTACAGAGTGCGGCATTCCAATTTAGTTATTTCACTTCATATTGCACAGTCATTAATAGTCCATCTTCATTCGGCACTTACACACCCTGTAGCGAAAAACCTTTGTAACGGCAAGGGTGTACATATTACGACACAAGAATAAATTACATTACATTCGACACTTACACATTTCGTCCACCTATTATTGTCCACAGAAGTTCGCCCATTTTCAATTTTGTCCATTAATATAGAGAGTCCACAAATATTATTTTATGATCTAGCCCAGCGTTTCTCAACCTATGGTCCGCGGACCACTGGTGGTCCGCGAAGAAGGTGAAGTTGGTCCGCAGACATAATTTAAAAATATCATAAAGCAAGTGGAAAGAAAAAAAGTAATTTTTTTCACATATTTCGTTATAATGCCCTATAAGTAATACCCCAAATATTAAGAATATAGGCCTTCTTTTAAAAGTGGGACGTAAAATTAGGGGTCCGTACAATTTTTTAGACATTTTAGAGGTCCTCGGGTTCAAAAAGGTTGAGAAACGCTGATCTAGCCTATTTAAAATGTTGTCCACATATTACTTTTCGAAAATTATCAACTAAAGGCATACTTATAATTAATCGTAAACGATCTTATCATAGGTAGTCCCATTAGTGATTACGAGTTTATAAATAGATTCGAGAGTCCGAAGAATGAACGAATTTATCTGATGAAACTTGTAATCTTGAATGGGATTTATTAAGACTATTCCAAGAATAAAATGTTTTAGATTGAATAAATTATAATTACTTTCTTATTTCTTTAAAATCAAATCATCATTGTGCCAGTTGTCAGATCCCGTCATACTAAAAGAATGAACAATGTATTAAGGAATGTGTTACCAGATACTAACCAATGCTAACAACATCGCGTATGAGAAATAGTTAACCTAATTCAGATAAACTAAAATCAGAACAGAATAAAAACAAACAAACCGGCTTGCACAGAGTCGAAATTGTGTTTCTAATCAAGTGTGTCAATTTCCAAGTACGTTATGTCATATATCAAATAATATGACTTTATCCTGTTTACTGGTAGCAATACAGATGTGACGCATTAATTACTGACATTTTATCAGATAAGATTGCCAACTTGTGACCCTTGCAAGAATAATATAGAATACAATATCGTGATTGGCCGATATCCGTGGCATTGCTAAATATTTTTTATAAATATCAAACAAGCGTTGTATGAATGGAATAGTCATTTTTTGTTTAAATGGTAATGAATTTAAGTACTTGAGGAATAAAAATTATATAGCCTGATTTTCAGGACATTATTTATGTCTTTCTCTGAGTTTTACCTCCCCATGTACAGCCTTGAGTTTTGTAATTAAATTAAAGCAAACTACGATGTCTGTTCATGTAAAGCTTTGTCCTGTTTAATGAAAATAAAGCTAACTAATTATACCTGCAAATACGTTCATTTTTTTTTTTCAAAATGGTATATTTTACAACGTGCAGTGTAACAATTGAAAAGATTTCCAGAGTGCTTTGGTTATAACTAGGGCCCGGATGTTTATGACATGTCATATTTTTTCCCTTTGTGATGTTACCATAGCAAATATAATTTAAACATGATATCATCTAATGTGATTAGAATTATGCAATTTTCATTGGTCATATAATGTCATATTTTAGCTTTTTCAGTATTTTTTTGTCATTTTTCCGTTATGTTTCATGTTATGGTCATATTTTCAATCATTTTTCATTTTTTTCATGCTTTTTTTATTTTTATTTATTCCATTTTCATTTATTTGCTTACAGCCGTCTCAGAGATGGGATTTGAACACCCCTGAATTGTTGTTGGAACTTCTCAGTATTTTCTTTCTAAAAATACTTTCACAAAATATTCGTTGGCCTACGTATATTTCTGAGAATTAGGAGAAAGAGAGAGATGCTTAAAAGGGACAGATGCAAAGAAAGCGAACGGAGATATTAGGATGGCTATTGTCAGTTTTCATAGCAAAGTCAACTAACTGCTTCTGTAAATAACTTGAGCAGGTAGAAGTTCTTCTTGGGGGTGCCAAGGGGAAGGGGTGATAGGAAGGAACAACCATCCCTCAGTTATTGAAAAGATTTCGCTGCATGGTGTGCTTCATCGCAATCTCAATACTCTTGGTTTATCATGCCTAAAACTAAGGGTCCGATAAGTAAAAAACAGAGCATTTGTACGAGAGTTTGGAGATAAGCATTTCAGTACAGATGGCACAATTCTGTTCTGTAAGCTGTGCGAAGTTAAGGTAGAATCTAAAAAGCGATTTAATGTGCAACAGCACTGCAGTACGGCAAAACACAAAAACAATTTGACTCGAAATGTTGCATCAGAGAACCGCCAACAGCTCATATTTGAGAAGATTTCGTCATCGTCCACCACAAGCAAAATGTCTGATTTTAACAAGGATTTATGTACAACTAGCTTAAAAGGCCCGGCGTCGCTCGGGTTTTGTATTTTGTAAATGCGAAAATAACTTATGAAGGACTTTCGATTTTCAAACTCGAGGTCTTTAAGGTCTTTATATAGGTATTTAGAATTTGAAATGGGGAAGAACGACTTATCACACACAAACTATTTCCTCAGAAAACGCTAGATAAGCTACAGCTTATTATAGCTTATAGCAGATCCCCGCGGCTTCGCCCACAATAATTAATAGGAAGATTATAAATTAAGAGCAAAATAATTAAACTATTATATTTACTAACACTTTGCACACGAAACATTCATAGGTCTAAATTAAACGATTGATAGGCCTAATTAATGAAACAACTGTAAATCCGGCTTTGAAGTGAATTCCACGATTAGAAAGCGCAGCATGGGAAAAATAACCTCAGATTCGAGTTCCCTGGCCTAAAAAAAAACCTGCATAATGTTTGTCCATTTAGGGCTATATTCACTATTCTTCTTCCGTCTAGGGTGAAAATTTCATCTGTCTGCGTGCCTTGACATTATAAACAAATGATTCGGCCATGGTGGGCTTACAAAATTCGAACGATCGCGATGCTTTTATTTCCAAGGTATGACGAAAGTAGGCAAAGTCATCTGCAATTGATTTGACAACTGAAAACTGATGTTTCGAAAGCGCAAGAAATGTACGTCTCAATCCCGTTTTCACTCATAACTCGCGAACGAAAGCTAAAATTAAAAATGTAGCATGCCTTTGCGGGAATGTATTCAACAACTTCCCAAAGTTTCATGGTGATCGGATGAATGGCATAGTCATGCATAAAGGACAGACACACACATACATTCATTTTTATGTAGGCTATATAGAAGATCTATATAGATTACCCGTCGAGCGTTGCTGCAATCTCAGAAGATCATGAGAATTGAAATCGATTAAACTCACGATGAAAAAAATGTGTGTAAATGTATTTGATAGACAGACATATATTTGTTTTTATTTATATAGATGAAGAATGGAATAAGCCTACTGAGGCCATAGTTTCTATATTCATTTGTCCAGACTTATAATTCCGTTACATTTCAGGCAGATTTAACGACCCTACATAAGAGATTTTACTTATGATTACATATAGAAATGTTGTAGCCTGGACCCCGAACTAAGCAACTTCCCCGGAATTTTCTGTAAACCATCTTTCGTAAGAAGCATATTCCACGTTAAATAAATATTTAATATTACCTTATCATCACCTTATCATTAACTTCTCTGGCGTTTATAATAACATGAGATATCCATTGCCTTCCAAAGCGATCGCGATGCTATTGTTTTTAAGTATGACAAAAATAGACAAAGCCTTCTGCAATTGATTTGACAACTGAAATGAATAACTGATGCTTCGAAAGCGTAAAAAATGCACGTTTTCTTGCCGTTTTTCACTCATAACTCGCGAACGAAGGCTAAAATTAAAAATGTAGTGTGACAGAAACCTTCCCGGGAATGTACCCAACAACTTCCCAAAGTTTCATGGCGATCGGATGAATGGTGTAGTAATGCATAAAGGACACACACACACACACACACACACACATACATTCATTTATATATATAGATGATGATGTCTGCTAATATACCGCTGGAGAAAGTTAATAATCAGCGCTTCAGCAATTTTCTGCAGAAATACACTAATCAGCACATTCCTAATGCAACAACACTTCGCAAGAACTACGTGACTACTTGTTACGAAGATGTTTTAAATAGGATACGATCTTGCGTCGCTGATAAGATCTGGGTTTCTATGGATGAAACCAGCGACGCTGAAGGAAGGTACGTAGCAAACGTTGTTGTTGGGGTTTTAAGGGAAGACCGACCAGGTGAAAAATGTCTCATTTCTTGTGAAGCATTGGAGAGGACTAACCACTCAACTATTGCTGTTACCTTCGACAACGCATTAAATCTGTTGTGGCCTGAGGGAGTGAAGAGAGAAAATGTTCTTCTTCTAGTAACTGGTGCAGCTCCCTACATGGTGAAAGCTGGCAAAGGTCTGCAGCTTCTCTATCCTAAATTGATACATGTAACATGCATTGCACATGCACTACGTAGGGTTGCAGAAGAAATTCGAGGAAATTATTCTGATGTGGACAAGTTAATTGCAACAGTAAAAAAGATCTTCATCAAAGCTCCACTTCGAGTGCAGAAATTCAAGGAAATTGCCTCTTCTGTTCCTTTGCCTCCCCAGCCCATCCTCACACGTTGGGGAACGTGGCTTAATGCTGCAAACTACTACTGTACCAACTACAATGTTATCGAAGATGTTGTCAATGAGTTCAACAAAGGCGAAGCTTCCTCCATCAAAACTGCAAAGACGCTATTTTCAAATTCTACACTGACCGGGGACCTCCTTTTATTAAGTCAAATTTCAGTATAATATCAACAACAATCACACAATTAGAAGAAACTGGTGTTAAACTCTGTGATGCTCTTCACCTTGTGACAAATGTGGAAAGTGAGTTAACGGCTGCACGTGGTAAAGTTGGTGAATGTGTTAAAGCAAAACTACAGCGTGTGCTAGGTCGGAACGAAGGGTACTCTACACTTTGCAAGATTGGCGACATTCTAAGTGGTAAGCCAGTGACATTCCACGAAGGTGAGCCTCAATTCAACAGTAATGATTTTACTTATTTCAAATATGCCCCAATAACATCCTGCGACGTTGAGCGGTTTTTCTCCCGATATAAGTCAATGCTGAGTGAAAATAGAAGATCGTTTTTATTTGAAAACTGTAGGGATCCGGTTCGTGAGGAACAAAATGTGGGGAACTCAGTAGGATTAAAGTATAATATAGGTGTTTTCGGAGGACCAGGCATATGCCAATTAAATAATAATCGAAGGGAGACAATGGACTGTAGGTTGCTGGGACAGAGATTTTAACCTGGGTAATTTGCAATGGTATATATTCAAGAAGCCTGAATTCTGAACTAATGGATACAGCACTTATACACAATAATAATAAAAGAATGAATACAGTTAATGTTCTTGTAGAAAACTATTCTCCCGCCTCTTGGCGAAGGTAACGCTAGACACAGCCTGTACACAGCACGAGGCTTCTAGGTTAGACCAATGTAAATTCTTGTAACTAACATTAAAATACAAGATTATTTCCTGGATTTCACACGTAAAGCTGCCTACACTCTAGGAGCCTGATATACGCGGAGTTACAGATGAGGAA
The DNA here is from genome assembly GCA_964059195.1 of Ectobius pallidus. NCBI lineage: Eukaryota > Metazoa > Arthropoda > Insecta > Blattodea > Ectobiidae > Ectobius > Ectobius pallidus. The sequence goes on from CAXKWD010000007.1 coordinate 99,605,564, forward strand.
TTGATATATATAGCGAAAAGGTCCACACAATTAGGAACGCTTGTGACGCGTGTCTATATACCGTGACGTCTCGATCTGAACTAACTTAACACTGGCGTGGTATGGCACGCTGCAGGTACACACCTGCACAGGATATGAGTAATTCACGCGCCAATTAATTGGCGGAGGCGCCAAACTAACACAGAGGCTAATTTAAAACACTAAAACTATAGGCTCTTGATCTAACATAACTCCCGCCTAAAATCGACAGATTTTACATAACACATTGCGGATAGATCAAGATTTACTAATAGATTTACACTTATTGAATAGGCAAGGGACACACTTTTACAATTGGTCGCTTGTATTCACCATTAGACGTACGCACTGTCACAACACGCACTAAACCGTCGTCACCAGGATGCACTGATGAGATGATTCCCAGCTTCCACTGGAGCGGTGGAGAATTATCTTCTTTCAGGAGCACAAGATTACCAATCTGAATGTTTTCGCTGGACGCAGACCACTTCTGTCTCTGCTGCAGTGAATGTAGGTAGTCAGCTGACCAACGTTGCCATATGTGATGTATGTATGTTTGTAGCTGATGCCATTTAGCAACATGAGAGACATTCTCTGCCATAGGAGGAGAAGGTAGGGCTGTGAGTTTTTCTCCAATGAGAAAGTGTCCAGGAGATAGATAGGATGAGTCGCTAGGATCATCACTTAGGCGTAGGAGAGGTCGAGAGTTTAGACAGGCCTCAATCTGGGTGAGAACTGTAGAAAGCTGCTCATATGTAAACACTTGGCTACCCATCACTCGTCGTAAATGAAATTTCATGGATTTAACAGCAGCCTCGTGCAGTCCTCCAAAATGTGGGGAGGAAGCAGGGATAAAATGCCATGTGAATTCATTAGAGGAGGCGTAGTCTTGGAGAACTTGTTGATGGGTACTAGACTGAAGCAAAAGACGCAGCTCGCGAAGCTTGTTGTTAGCACCAACAAAGTTCGTCCCATTATCACTAAATATTTCCTTGCAAAGTCCTCTACGAGATGTGAATCTGCGCAGGGCGGCGATGAAGGCATCAGAAGTAAGGTCGGAAACCAGCTCGATGTGAACTGCTTTCGTAGCCAAGCATACGAAGATAGCAATGTATGCTTTGACCTGAGTTTTGCTGCGGGGGGATCCGTATCTTATGAAGAATGGTCCAGCATAGTCAACCGCAGAACGTAGAAATGCTCTAGCAGGGGTCACCCTGTAGCTAGGTAGGCTGCCCATCAGCTGGTGTGCACCTTTGGCTTTCAACTTAAAACAAGTTAGACATCTATGTAGCGTAGACTTCACAACTCTACGTACACTTGGAATCCAATATCGTTCTCGCAGAGAAGATATGAGCAGTTGATGTGATGCATGAAGCAGTCGCAGATGCTCGGATTCAATTATCAATCTAGTGAGGTGGTGACCTGGAGGGAGGATAAGCTGATGTCGTGCATCATGTGGTAACTCAGCGTTCTCCAGACGTCCACCCACTCGGAGCAGGCCATCCTTGTCCACAAAAGGCACCAAGGAGAGGAGCGAACTCTTGTTATTCACTTGCATCTTACTCTGAAGATCGGACAGTTCATGTGAATAGGCTGCTTGCTGAGCTATTCTTATGCAAAGTAACAAAGCTTGTTGTAACTCTTCAACTGTGAGAGGGCCGTGACGTTTAACTTGGCTTCTACAGTTGTTTATAAAGCGTAGCATATATGAAGTAACTCTTTGTAAACGCGCTAGCTTGGAAAAGCGTAGCATAAAATCTTCTTCAGCATGTGTGACTAGACAGACTGTGTCACGCTGCTCACCAATGTCCTGCAGCTCAAATTGCTGAGGCTGTTTGGGCCATGATTCAATAGGCTGTGAAACTGATTGTTGTCTGGACTCACCCAATGAAGTTTTATGCTGTTTCATTGGCAGACGTACTGTAGAACTACCATCGTCATTGTGAGTGGTATTCTCTGCATAATGCTGTTCACACCGTTTCTCTTCTGGAGTTAACATCTGTTGTGGAAAGTCTTCGAGGTCCCAAAACCGTCGCAGTTGCTTGTCCACATTGTCCGTAGAGATGAAGAAGTTGTGCTGGGGACCAGTATCTAGATTGCCTTTCACAGAGGACTTAGGAATGGTTCCCGACAATATCCAACCTAGTTCCGTACTAATCAATGCAGGAAAACCAGGATTGGTCAGGATCTTACCATGGAAAAGCTCGAAGAATAGTGCTCCTCCAATCAGCAAATCAATTTCAGAAGGAATATTAAATTTAGGATCGGCTAATGGAATTTCAGAGGGTATGTTCCATGAGGATGGATCAATTCGGACAGCGGGTAGCTTCCCTGTTATGCGAGGAAGGATTAGGCAATCTAGATTCCTTCGATAGTTGTAAACCATAGATCTCACATTTATGTTTACACTATGACTAGCATTCGATGAAGTACCATTTATACCCTTGACAGGCGTATCAGCTGTCCTTGTAGGAAGTTGCAGACGCCTCGCTAGATCTGCAGACACGAAACTGGCCTGGCTAGCAGAGTCTAGAAGGGCCTTACACTGTATGTAGTTACCATGCTTGTCTTGCACTTCGACTCTTGCAGTCGCAAGTAAGACGTGAAGCACTGGCTTTATTTTCACTGAACAATAACTTGCAGGAGCCTCAGTCCTGTTGTTATTCACTGTATCACTGCTTTCACTCGAGTGCGAAACCGTTCTCCTGTGATCACTGTTGTGTAACATCTTGCTATGAAGTTTACCACAGTTACAGAAGGAAGATGCGTTGCACTGATTTACTCGATGAGTATTAGCAAAACAGTTGAAACATAGATTTTTACTCTTCACAACTTTCCATCGCTGTTCAACACTCAGCTGACGGAATTGTTTACATTTAAACAGGTTATGGCCGCCTTGACACTGAGGGCATAACTGTTCAGTTGTCGACACATATGACTGACGACTATTATTATGTTGATTTCTAGACTCACGACGTTCACTTCTAGGTTTTGATGGGCTGGTCCTGTTGCAGGAATTATTCGACAGCACCTCTAGAGAATGAGACTTAGCTTCTAGAAATAACACAAGTTCACCTAATGGAGTAAATGTTTGAGAATCGATTCTAGATTCCCATTCACGCTGCACGCTTTCAGGAAGGTGCTCCAACAACAATTGCATTAGAATGACTTCATGAAGTGGCACTTCTAATTCTAAAGCTTCAATGGCATGCAAGTTGTTCTGGAATTGATTCAACAAATTTCTCAAGTCTGCAACTGTCTCTTGTCTCGCTACAGGTAGGGACAACAGATGCTTAATATGGGATATGGCAATTAAACGCTTATTGTTATATCTTGCACACAATAGGTCCCAGGCCACTTGGAAGTTCTCACTCGTGACTGGCAAACTTTGCAATAATGTTTTAGCTTCGCCCCTTAGCGAACCAATGAGATAGTGGAATTTTTGAATAGGTGACAAACTGCTATTATTCACAATCAAACTCGAAAAAGTGTCAAAATAATGTTTGAATTTAGTTACATCACTGTCAAACACTGGAATTTGAATAGTAGGTAGTTTTATCCCATTACTTGCCTGCGATGCACTGGAGTTCACTGATTGTCGTGTGCCACTGTTATTTGAATTGACACTGACTGACGTAGGCTCACGAGCATGCATCAACTCACTTAACCTAGCTTTTAGATTAATGTACACTGTTGATACTTCGTCTGCATATTGTATGTGGCTATCAAGTTCTGTATCAACTTCTACCATGGATTCAATCTGCGTCTGCACTGCCTCAAACTTTTCAATTTCATTTAACAGTTTCTTATAATGCGCTTTAATCACAAATATACTAGCATCTTCAGGCACGTCGTTGAGAAAGTTCTGTGTCAATGTAAACTTTCTTTTACATACACCTCGACGTCGGATTAAAGCCTTAATTTCTGCTTCCATGTTGAACAATTCACTTTGCAATGGAAGAGATTAGACAGTCAGCTGCACTGGGGGTGGTCGGAGAGGCGGTAGTCTTCCTCTCGCGTGTGATTGAAGGCGGGTACCATTTAACACGTGGAGCGGCAGCCAGCTGGTGCGCGCGAAGATAAGCAGTTCAGGAAAATCACTAGAGCCGAGCGAAGCCCGAAGCTGACACGAACTCCACACGAACGGCACCTTCGGGTGGTCGCGCGAAACTGGACCTTATTAACAAGCTGACTCCTTGTAATTTCGTCATACACGAAAATCAGCTACAAGTCGCACTCTTCTTCCTTAATTCAGAAATCATTGCAAATATTCTCAGATCCGCCCGTGAGGAACCAAAATGTAGGGATCCGGTTCGTGAGGAACAAAATGTGGGGAACTCAGTAGGATTAAAGTATAATATAGGTGTTTTCGGAGGACCAGGCATATGCCAATTAAATAATAATCGAAGGGAGACAATGGACTGTAGGTTGCTGGGACAGAGATTTTAACCTGGGTAATTTGCAATGGTATATATTCAAGAAGCCTGAATTCTGAACTAATGGATACAGCACTTATACACAATAATAATAAAAGAATGAATACAGTTAATGTTCTTGTAGAAAACTATTCTCCCGCCTCTTGGCGAAGGTAACGCTAGACACAGCCTGTACACAGCACGAGGCTTCTAGGTTAGACCAATGTAAATTCTTGTAACTAACATTAAAATACAAGATTATTTCCTGGATTTCACACGTAAAGCTGCCTACACTCTAGGAGCCTGATATACGCGGAGTTACAGATGAGGAATTGATATATATAGCGAAAAGGTCCACACAATTAGGAACGCTTGTGACGCGTGTCTATATACCGTGACGTCTCGATCTGAACTAACTTAACACTGGCGTGGTATGGCACGCTGCAGGTACACACCTGCACAGGATATGAGTAATTCACGCGCCAATTAATTGGCGGAGGCGCCAAACTAACACAGAGGCTAATTTAAAACACTAAAACTATAGGCTCTTGATCTAACAAAAACTTTAAAATGCATGTGATCTGTTATTGCAATTCTTTGTGACCGTCCATCATAATGAAACATTTCTTTTCATTTTGTGTAGTGTCGAGTGTGTCTTATTGTTTGTTTAAATAAATTCAAAATTTTATTAATAAAGATTAATATTATTATTTATTAATGTGTTCTCATAAAATTTTAATTGAAAAAACCGACAACATTAAAAAAAAATGTCTCTAGGTCATATTATTAGTCATATTTCGCCATTTTTTAGGTCATAAAGGCTTGCATATTTCTAAAATTTTTAGGTCATAAACATCCGGGCTCTAGTTATAACTCTAGGGTTATGTAGTTTCGTTTTGAAAATATTTTTTACATTTTGTTTTAAGTCTAGTGTACCAAAAAAATTAGAGAGTAGGCTATTTTGACAATCAAATATAAAACAATGTTGGAAACAACAAAATAATGCACTAGACAAATCAATTACACAATACACTCTAGAACGTCTTACAATAATTACAACTGAAAGAAAGTTAACAAAATTACATTTCTTTATGAAATGATGACTCCATGCTATAAATTTTGCAAATAATCCTATAAAGACTGTTTTGGTTTGAAACAGATCTACGTCAAATTCATTACATTAATTATTGTACCAAATGAACAGCCTTTAAAAGTGGAGAATTCCTCTAATAATTGGTATGTGCATAATTTATATAAAATGTTCTATTATGCCTACATTTTATATGAGGAGCATACTTAATTTGATATTAAATACATAGTTCACCAGCATAGGTTAAATTATTTAAAAAAATTAAATCATTAACTTTGCGCCTAACAACCTCTGAATCAATGTTGAAACATAGAGTAGGGAATATTGTTATATTTTCAAGAATAATATCCAAAACTTTAAAAAAATAATTCTAAAAATAGTTTTGGATAGATTCTAATAGATTTATATGTTTCATCTGATGAAAATTCCCCACAACACTGCAGTATTCTAACCTAGACCGAACTATAGACAAAAATAATATTTTTAAAACAACATTATTTTTAATACGGTATACATAAAAAATGTAGCAAAATATGTAACAAAGTATTTAAAATCATAAACAAGTATGTAATATCACATACTTAATACCATTTGTCTATGATGATGACAAGACAATCATGCATCACATTTTTCAGTATAGTGAACAACTATATATTTCTCTGGGGTCATTGACGGCTGTCTGGTACTCGAATTCATGTGGGGAAACAGGTAAATTGGCACAAGTAAAACACGGTTCGAACTGAAGCAGAGATGGCTGGGAAGAGTTGGATTGGGATCGAGCTGTTGGCGAAAGGCAAAAATCGATGGCCCTTTCCTTCCCCGGGGAGCGATTACTATTATTTTATTACTAGTACTATTGACGGCTGTCAGAAAAAATTATCTTGTATGACCATATGCCATATTGAACACTATTTGAATATGTCCATTTGAATATCATATCGTTAGAAAACTTTCTTTTTTTTTTGGCATAAAAAACTTCATTCACAAGCTTCTTAGTTTCCTCTATGCGGGGGTCGTCACTAGTAATAGCTTTCTTTCCTGATTCCTTGCTTCCCATGGCTCCTCCAGATCGCATAAAATCTCATTCCAAAGTTCATCAAGCTGACAACATGAACTCTATTCCTAACCAGGCCAATCTTTTCTCTTTTGAATATAATGTAGTGAGATATAATATATAGCCTACGTGAAAACATCTCAGTAATTGCGTGCTAGCGTCTCTAGTGAGGTCCAAAAAGCTTAGAGGAATATTTGGACACAGCTTCTTCCACATAAACATCTAAACCATGTTTTTATTTGGAAGAAAAGTAAAGTCGTTGGCTTCGTGTCTTATATTTTAAAGGCAACCTAAAAATTCCAAAAGAGGAACACTAGAGAACCGATCACTTCACTAAATGTTTTTCTTCCTCTTCCTGGACCATACCCTCATCACTAAGGCCTTGGGAGAATGAACTCATTATAGAACCATTCTAGCTATAAAATGCACATGGGAAAAGTGTTCGATGCATTCTTTTCGCCCAAATTAATTTAAATAAAAAATTTCACACGCATTATAAATATTTTTTCCTAAATACTGTCAACCTGTTATTTAGGGACTATTACATAATTTAATGTGAGATTTTGTAATAGTTCATGAGAATTTAAATCACGTGCCATCAAATTAAAGATTCCACTACGGATCAGAGAACAAAGCGATAATGTTCGCTCCACACAAATACCCAATTCTTTCCTAGAGGTCGATGTTTCTTGTAGTTTTGTTTATATCAACATCGTACAGTAACTGTAAGTGCTGGGGCGTTTACAATTTATCTACCGAAGTTTCATGAATGATTTACTCATTCACGTCACTTTTAAGATATTTTTTACTCACACAGTACTGTATGCTATATCCGGTTAGCCGGCATTGTTCAAACAATTCTGAAGATATTGGGCCTATACATTATATTATTGCACAAATTCACCTTCGGTGAGATCTTAGGTAACATTAGGTCCACTGGCCAAATAGAAACTCAAATTTTTGTTACCTTCCGTAATAATTATATGGATCTAATTAATCTAGTAGAAAATAAATATCTATGAAACTTAAATTTGCATGGTTCGTTGAAACTACGCATAGGCCTAAGTGGCTAAAAACTAAAACAATATTTTTGGGAAGAACATTATGAAGTGTTTTCTGTAAATCCACGTCGAAACTATATGATCTTTATGGTTCTGATATTTTTATTTAGGCTACATTTATTTTTATAGATGAGATACCGAGGGAGTTGGCGGGGACGGTAGCGTCGCGGACTCGCGTTCGAGAGGTGACGGGTTCAAACCCCGCCGCCGCCCAATCTGTGTGGGGTTTTCTTCACTGGCATAGGCGAAAGCCGGATTTGATATAACATACCCTTGACTTTAGAACAGATAAAATCGAGGACAGGCCAGAAAAACCTAGAGGTTGAATGGCCTCTACACTAATAATGAATGAATAAATTAGATGGACACATTTACATGTTGCAACTTATAAACCACAATTATCCACCAGCGTAGTTATCCGATGCAAAGAAGAACGTGCATACGGCATCTGTTCAGTTATATGTATGTAGGCCTACTTCACATTATTCGAATTCGTTTACAACAACAGCTATTCGTCACTGGAATTCATTGCCTAGCCATCTCAGGAGCTGCCATACGACTTCACAGTTCAAGCGCCATTTAATAAATTTAGTATACAGTAACATTTAGGAATTGATGCTAATTACTAATATATTTAAATTTTCATTATATTTTGTAATAACTAAGAATGTATTTGTTTAGACTTTCATCTTTTTTTTTTATTTCTTTTTTTTTAGTCATTTGTATTATATATTCATATTATTCAAGTACTTATGTTCGAATTTTTTCTTTGTATTTAATGTACGTTTCTTCTATTCATGTATATCAGTTCTTTTTTAATTTATTATTAATCATTATTACTATTATTATTATCATTATGTATTTCATGTTTTTGCCCTGGCTAACCCTCGACTAACCCTCGAAAACTATTACTCGGAGTGAAAGGGCCGAGAAATGTTGTCCAGAAGCTCGAATTTAGGCTTGGAACTCTTTAACGTGCCGTAAATTTACGACTTAGGCCATCCAACTTAAAGTCCCTCCCGGGGGATCCGTGCCCAGGATGTTTACGTCCTGAAAAATCCATCGGCCGTTGCAGAGTTTGAACCCACGATCTTCGTGTCTAGAGGCGGGCACGCTACCTCTACACGACGGAGGCTGTCTGCTAATATTTATAAAAGCAAATGTGAAAGGTGACTGGAGAAAAAGTCCTAGAAACGTGGAGAAATGAAGAACAGATGATAGCAATAGCCGTAGTGATCTATTCAATTACTATTATTATCATACATTAGGCCTATTATTATTATTATTATTACATTATTATCATTAATTATTCAATAATAACATAAAAATAAAGATAATAGGTCTTGGCAATAATAATATAATATAATATAATATAATAATACATTATGTGAAAATTAACTGGAGAAAAAGTCCTAGAAACGTGGAGAAATGTAGAACAGATGATAGCAATAACGGCAGTTATCTATTCAATTACTATTATGATCATATATTATTATTAATAATAATATTAATATTATTATTACACTATTATTATAATTAATTGTTCGACATTAATAACAGAAAAAGAAAGATAATAATTAATAGATGTTGGCGATAATGATAATAATATTAATAATAACAATAATAATGATAATAATAATATAATGTAAATTTCTGTAATTACATCAACAATAATTGTAATAGAGATATTATAAGTCCCTGTATGAATCAGCTAATTTTGGGAACACATGGTTTGTGAGAAGTGTAAAAGAAGCAGAAAAGGTTATCACTTCGCACAATAACGCTAATGTTTGTAGTGTAACATTGATGTAAACAAAAACATACAATAGCTCCATTTATAATACAGAGAGATCGATTATTCTTCAGTTATTACAATCATCCATTGTCATCCTAGCATCTTATGGCAATTCTCCAGAAGAGTAGCCAATGAGAGTTTAAACCCTGTACCATAACAAAACTCAAATCATTACAGTTTCCGATGGTCTGGAATCATTCTCAACATCACTACCACTTCAGTAGCATACCAGCTGGGGATCTGAAACATCCGAAGATGGGTCTCCTTTTTGACTCCTTCTACATGGAGTTACTTGTAGTAATCGGAGCCGTATTCGCATGGCTCTACTACTACTTCACAGCTCAGTTCGATTACTGGAAAGAAAAGGGAGTGCCTTATGTGAAACCCGTTCCTTTCTTTGGGAATCTTCTCGAAATGGCAATTCATCGGAAAACTCAAGCTGAGGGTTTCAGGGATCTTTACAAGAAGTTGGAGGGTAATATGTTCGGCGGATTGTTCCAGACCAGGATTCCTTTGATCATGTTCAGAGATCCGGAACTGATTCAACACGTTCTAGTCAAAGATTTTTCTCACTTCCATGATCGTGGGATGCCTCACGATGTCGAAAGAGATCCTATAAGTGCCAATCTTGTTATTCTTGAAGGAAAAGCTTGGAAGAATCTTCGCTTGACGTTGAATCCTGCATTTAACTCCAGTAAGATGAGAATTTTGTTTCACCTTGTAAACGAATGTGCTGAAGATCTTTGCCGATACTTAGATCCTTATGCTCAGAAAGGAGACGCTGTTGATCTGAGAGACATCCTTGCCAGGTATGCTACTGACAATATTAGCTCGTGTGCATTTGGAGTTAAAAGTAACTCTTTAAGGAACCCACATTCTAAATTCAGAGAAATGGGTGAAAAAATCATCGCTCCCGGATCCTGGACAAACATGCACCGTTTGTTCCGTTACACTTCACCAAATTTATTGAAATACTTCAATATCAAGAGTTTCTCAGATGAAATCACGGATTTCTTTGTCAATGTCGTTAAAGAGACTCTTGATTACCGTGAAAAGAATAGCATAGAACGCAAAGATTTCCTTAACTTACTCATACAACTAAAGAAGAAGATTGATATTAATCAGTTTGATGAAATAGAGGACAGGAACTTTGTGGACGACCTAGAAAAACTTGTAGAAGAGGAAGACGAAGAAGAAGAAAGGAAAAATCTAGAGGCAAAGAAAACAGTTATTAATGGAATCGAACAGAAGACGAATGGTTTGAATGGACATACAACAAATAATAAAATAGCTAATGGTGATACTCAACAAGAAAACGGTCAACCTCCAACATCAGACCGAAAGAAATGGCTCGATACAGTAGGTGAGTACAATCAATGAATTAAATTTAAAATGGATACCATTCTTGTATCATAAATAGGTTTAGTTCTTTGATATTTTGAAATTCTAATATTTTTACTAGAGTATGTTCCATGCATTCATAGTATGTTATAAAATAATTATATATAGGTCTATACAAGGGCCGGCTCGTCCATATAGGCGAACTAGGCAGCCGCCTAGGGCTGGAAATTTTAGAAAAATTTAGGAGTGGCGACATTTAGATTTTTTAAGCCGAAATTTCCAACGCGACACTAATTTTTAAACAAAATTTTAGAGTAAGAGTAAAAAGGACAGCAAATTATAGAACTAAATTAAGTATTTTTTTTATTTAATCTCCATACTATCAAGATACCGTCTTCGTAAATACAAGCATTTCTCAAATTAGGTAAATTCAATTATATTTAACCACTTACAAATACCAGGGTAGAGAACATAAAATTTCATGTTTAAACGAATGGTAAAAAATGGAATGATTGAGGGGACAATTTAAGGGGCGCCGAAATTATTTCTTGCCTAGGACTCCAAAATACATAGAGCCGATCCTGCACATACACGCAGTTTTTACTTTTAAAATCAGAAATACAGTTTGAAAAAAAAAATTAAAAAAATAAAAAAAAAAATAATAATAATAAACCTTTTGCTGGAACTGACATATAACTTAATTATATGCATGACTAAAAAAAATTAAAATCAGAGATTAAAAATTAATAGCATAATGTTTTAGTAAAAAGTTAAGACTTTTGTTCATTTATGGAAAAATCTATTGCATAAAAATTTTCCCCATCGATTTTAATTTTAATACCCACTGATGAATTTGTTGATGAATGCCTTATTATCAGAGTATAAATTTAGATAAATTTAGTCTGAATGGGTTAAAAGTTCTTGGATTGCTTTACTTTATTTTTTGGTATACATAATTAATGTCATCCTCAGTACACAAGTGCTCCTGATGTCTAAAGTTCACGAAAATTCTGTCATATAAAAATTTGAAAAATGTTTTTACTCTCTTGGCAGAATATAGTCAGGGTTGTTAGATGTATGGTAAACATCATACGCATGCCATAATTTAATGCTCTGTATGATGTATCATCCTAATTGGAGGATCATACAAAAAAGTATGAGCAATTCTATTTATGAGTTAACTATTTACAGAATAGAGAAACGATCCTCAAAATCGGCTGTTCTCTATTTACAATAATTTGACCATCTGTAACAAGTAATGGAACCACCTACTCAACAATGCCATTCCCTACTATTTCAATTGACTACTTGCATGTAAGAACATCTTTTCATGAAGTGAGATGGTTGGTTAATATTAGCGAGTTCTGTGGGCATTAAATTCATTAATAAATTACTCAATCTATTAAACGTATCACTTATGCCGTTCTATAGATGTACAATGTAGTCAAACAAATTCATGAGCTTACAAACAAACAAAAATGTGATTACTCTAAGGTTCTATACCTTAAATTCCCTTCTGTGTACAAAACCTGTCATACGCTAATGTGCTAATTTGTGTTGTTTAAGTAGTTCTGCTACTTAACTTAGTAGTTAAGTAGTTCTGCTACTTAACTTAGTAGTTAAGTAGTAGTGCTAGTTCATTAAGTAGTTCTAATGAAGAGGTATGCGGTGGTTTCATTTACAAGAAAAAGAAATTGGAAATTGTGGAGTTACCAAAAATTAAAAAAAAATCCCAACAAAGACTTTAAAAATATCGCATTGTTTGAGAGGAAGATCCAGAATTTCGTATTAGATTGCAAAGGACTGAAAAAATCAGGCATGTATGATTTAAAAACAAAAATAGTTAGGTGCATGATAATTTACCGGAAGTATGGTATTTCTCAGGTATGTTGTAGGCTATGAGCTATTTGTAGTGACCTTCTAACACCCCTGGATAAAGTAGAATAAAGGAATACATACACCTTCAAGGCTGAATACCATTATGTTTCACTTTCTTTATGTTTTAAGTTTTTACAATCAAGTTACATTTTTATGTAATTTATGCAAATGATTTTGATGAAACTTATATACTACGGCCTACATATAAACTACATATTTACGAAGAAATGAGATTTAAAGAGATGTTTTCCACCTTATACCCTCAAAAAAAAAATATATATATATAACCTACAAAACCTTCAAATGATTCTGAGATTGCTTCGAAAATTACAATATTTACCCTCAAAAGGAAAAATGAAATTTATCAACATACATATTTACATCAAAATGCCCCAAATTTTCACTCTATGTAGTAGCCTTCTTTATGGAAGTCACGATTGTAAAAGTGAGTCCCCCCCAAATATATTTTTTACAACTAAAGAACTGACTTTATCTTAAAATATTTATCCAAGCATATAAAATTGCCATCCATGGATTCCAGCAACTCTAATCAAATTTTTCTTATTGATTTCAAACTTATAACCACTTGGGTTATCAAGTTATCAAAATCAAGTTGAGTTATCAAAATTAAATTCATCTCTCAAAGGATTAACAATGTGTTATTTCTCTTGCAGTGTTTGATGAGAACATGATAGCAGCACAGGTGTGTGTTTTCTTCCTGGGAGGATTTGAAACAGCTGCCACTAGTATGAGTTTCTGCCTCTATGAACTGTCCCTCAACCAAGACGTGCAGAGACGTCTTCGAGAAGAAATTGACCATGTGCTCAAAGAACACAAGGGAAAATTCACATATAATGCTCTGGAACAGATGGAGTATCTTGACCATGTTGTATCTGGTAAGTTTCCTCCTACCTCAAGCATAGAGTGTTCCACGTTAAGACGACTTCTTCCCATACTATTGCTTTGCTAGAAAAGGACATAATAGCATTGCTGTCTAATCCCTGACCACTCAGAAATACTACTGTTTTAGATTAATGATGGTTAGTAAAAGAATGTAATTATGCACTGACGCCAACTGTGGTGCTTTAGCCCACCCAGTAATTTCCCATGTAAGTTAATTATTTATTGCTAATATAGTACTAAAAACACTGTTTTATTGTTCAATTGCTGTAAAGCTAAATCTGGCTATTATTCTACCTATCTCCTCTTATCCCAGTTCACTCTTGATCGTTTGAAATCGTTCCTCAATTCATTAAATTGTTACATCTTATCAATGCAGTTTCCACAGCCACTATCGAATGACGTTTTTACACTTTTAAAAGACTAAAAACATTTTTGCATTCAGAAAAAGCTTAGTGACATTGCAGTTCTAATTAGAATATACCGGTACATCAGAAAAGCATGGAAAAGTTATATTTAGAATTTAGTTGGTGCTTGTGATTAATAAAAATCACAGAGTATTTAGTGAACAATCTAGTCTCGTGATATGACAAGAATTTTGAGTTCAAGGCAATTGGTGCCTGGTTAAAAAGAAGAAAGAGCATACCGAACATTTGGAAATAATGAATTATGAAAGGCTGGTTAAATCAGTAAGGTGCAATAAACCAGAGGGATGAAGGAGCTTAGGTCATCCACAAAAGATACAGTGCTATTAGACAGAATAAGTAGAAGAAAATTATAATGCCTGTGACGAATTTACTGGGAGAACTTGAGTCAGGAGAAACATATTTTGCAACACGTCAAGCTACATATTGGAGGGTCCATGTGTGGTTTTATTTTATTTTATTAGTTAGGTCTATCTAAACCTCAGAGTTAAAAAATAAGTTTTTGAGCCCATCCAATGTTTTTCGAAAGGTAGTGTCACTGTAATTATGTGTAAACTTTGTTAGTCAACTGTCCCTGCTTTAACTTAAAACATGTATTATTTGAAATTTTTATTTTTATCATTATTCTTCATTTGAATTTCTTATAGAATCCTCACGATGCCTAATTTCTACATTTTCTGGAGGCCTATACATTTCTTGATTTAGCTCTGATCACAGGAAGCAGTTTAATAAAACAAGGAAAAAATAAAAGAAGATAAGGGATAAAGATTTGTGAAGCTCGTCATTCTTTTTATGGTTCCACCACATGTCCAGGTTTTTGTTGACAAAAATCACCACGACACCTGCGTGGATACATGCTTCATGGTACAAGACTGTACATGAATTGATTTTTTGAACAAACCTATTACAAACTACTTGCTTATTAGATAGAAAAGTAGCAAAACTCATACATTAGCTTGCAAAATGAAAAAGCAGCAGCAAAAAAATTACTTCCTCCGCCCTTACCATAGGTACTATTAATAGGTAGAGGAAGTATTGAGTTCAACTCCCAAATTCAAAGTTGAGTTTTAACATAAATACAGGTTCCTGAATCCAAAAATAATATTTTCAGAAACATGTCTGTGTGTGTGTGTGCCTAGCTGAAGAATGGAAAATCATATCAAAACAATTTTTTTTTTTTTTTTTTTTTTTTTTTGTTAGGTACTTTCTGAGGATGTGAGAAGAAGATTGGCGATGACTTTCTCTTATTTTTAAGGGGACTTTACATCAAGAAAATTTTGGGTTTTGCGATTTTCTCAAACACGGCTTTAACAATTTTCTTTACATTTTGTGCATGGGGTGCTTATACTACGAGTTAAAACATTTATGAGAAACTTTTTTTTTTTAAATTCTCTGAAAGCCACCCACTGTTTGTAGAAACTCAGTCTTGCCTGGTGAACAATAAAGCTTCGCATCAGGTTGAAACAATTGAATACACACTCTTTTCATTATGGCCTCTTATTTTATTGTATGTAAGAATGTGAAGTGAAAAGTAGTGCATTAATCGATTTTATTTGAGTTATGTATCCTTCAGGGATGCGATACAATGTGGAAATGGCATTCTCTTCATTTTAACTACCCATTTACATGAAGAGAATGTCATATATTATACTACGAGGCAAACTTTTATTTGGACAGAAGAAGTTAAGTGAGTTTTTAATCAAATTTCTTTTTCTTCATCTTTTTCAGAAACACTGAGGATGTATCCATCACTGCCAAATCTCATCCGAACAGTCACAAAACCATACAAAATACCAGGAACAAATGTTCTTCTGGAAAAAGGCACCCCAGTTATTATTCCGATCTATGCCATACATAGAGATCCTCTGTATTTCTCAGATCCAGACAGATTTGATCCAGAGCGCTTCACCGAGTACAACAAGGAGAAGAGACCCCAGTACACATATTTGCCCTTTGGAGAAGGACCACGCATTTGTATAGGTCAGTATCCCCTTTGCATGACAATATGAAAATATCAATTAGATAATATAACTTAGGTTGTTTAAAAATAAAAACCTTTCTGGCTAGTCATACACTGTGTCCACAGAAACACTCCGTAATTATAAGCAGGTATAGCATCGGTGTCAGTTGCTTGATTTAGAAACAGAAATTAGAAAGAGAAACCTAAATATTTTAGTAACTATCACAAAGACAATGAATGCGTGCTCCGTCAAGGCCAAATTCCCACCCATACCCTATGCATTCCAACAAATCTAAAGGGATGAACTCTACGGTGGCAGAGATACAAATCTTGAGCGCTTGCAGATTTTGAAGTAGTGGTGGTATGTAAACAAGATGCTTTATGTGACCCTATAAGGCATACACGGTTTTCACCATCTGATATGCACAAATAAGGAATATCATGAACCAACAACAGAATGCAAATGTGAATTAGGCAGAATCTGCAAACAATATCATATAGAGTGGTGTAACAAGCGAGCACGCTCAATAAGTGACTACGCAAAACAAAAGTATTAGAAATGTACGTTTGTGTGCGTTCCAGTTATTATTATTATTATTATTATTATAATGCATCCATCCATCCAAGCATCTATTCTCTACAAAATCTCTATACCACTTCAGAACGGTTTTGTCACTGGATGTCTTGTGTTAAAAATTCCATCTGAGCATAATAATAAGAGTTCAGCGTGCTTTCAGAGAACTGTGGTACTCCAGTATACACCAATTACATTCCTGCAGGTTTGCACATAACCTCTAAATGTTGCAGAATTCACACAGATTTGAAAATTTAACATTCACACCATTTAACACAATTTGCTTCTATCCAACAATGCCACAATGATAAGTGAAAAAGCATCTCTTTTTGCTTCTTGTGCTCCCATCTATTGTTGTTTCAATCAACAGTATCAATTACACATCCCCTGAAATTCTTTGAGTTTCTCTTTTTAATGACACCAGTTTTGTGTAAATCAAGCAATTGACAAGCGATGTATACCTGTTTATAATCATGGAGTTTTTCTGTGAACACCTTGTATGTTATAAACTAAAGAACATTCTTATATGTTCTGAGAAGCTTTTATGCTTTTGAAATTACATAGTACACACAGCATATGTATTCAATTATGGTATTACTTTAGAAATATTTGTATGTCATGAGTAGGGTTCAGATGTTTATTACCTAAAAAAGTGGAAAATATGACTGCAAATATGCCCTTAAAATGACTAAATATGACCCAACAATCCTAAATATGCCCTAATAAAATAACTTATTTTCAAGAAATAAATGTTCCAATTTAAAACGTTTAAAGACACTAAATTCTTGCATCACATGATTTCAATCAGATAACTTTTTTTACAATCTTACAGGTGATTTACAGTTTTACTTGTAATTAATTTATATTTTTAAAGAATTTTCTCCTGTTTGCTCGCTTCATCAGCTCCAAATACTCGTAATATTTTGTAGATCTTGCGTGTCCCTATAAAATTTTAAAATTAAGTTACCTACTAATTTGACATAAACATTAAATTAATGGAATAAATTTCAAAATCAACTCGACCATGTAGTACACATACTGTATAATTGTGCTCTTTTACCGAATTTTAACTGAAATATGACAATAAATTATAAATAGGCCTATGGCTAAAATATGACAAAGACTACAAAAACGACCAAAATATGACTTTATATGCAAAATAAAAACGGTCTGATTAGGATAACAAATGTGCAATTCGTGTTTAATTTTTGTTTGTGGCGAGAACGGAGGTCAGGATAAAAATATGACTTTTCATAAACATCCGAACCCTAGTCATTAGTAATGAGAAAATATCTAGTATAACATTTCCTAGGAACTATGTAAATTTTCTTATGGCAAGACAAAGTCAATTCGGTTGATTATCTGATCAAATAATTATTTTCCCAGAATGTGAAGTGAGAAAGGTGCATTGCCCATGCTTGGGGTAAAGCAAGTTACGAGTGCATTACATCAGATTTTATTTGGGTTGCAGATCCTTTGGCGATGTGATACTATACTATACTATATCATGGTCGAACATAAAAATTTATATTAGCTATTCCTTTTAAAATAATAAGAGTTGGAATTAGTTCCGGTTAAACCGAAAGTCCAAAATATTCAGTAATACCATTTTTTACTTTTCAGTTTTCAGTACATAATGGTTTCAGATCACTGAACTGAATGCTTCAAAAGTTATTTAGATGGTGCAGGATTTCAACTAACCACATATGTTGAAATATAATATAGAACTTTAATTGATTAGGTGATCTTATTGTTTTCAGGTTTGCGGTTTGGTCTAATGCAGGTCAAAATGGGATTGGCTTTGCTAGTCCATCGTTATCAGTTTGATCTGTGTGAGAAATCACAAGTACCTTTGATTATGGATCCAAAGAAATTCGTCATGAATACTGTTGGAGGACTATGGCTGAAAATGACCCCAAGGAAAGTGAAATAAGTTTCACTGACATAACTTAACCCTACAGACCTGATAGTCTCCTACATACCATTAACTGTAAAACTGTTCTTTTTTAGGCCTTTACAAGTTTGATCCTTTCAACTAAGGAAAATCATGTTGTTTGCTTATTCATCAATGCAACTTTATTATAAAACATTAGACTGTATTTTATTAACTTATACAGTGATTCCATGCTGTATTAATATGTTTTTATGTTAACTAATTACTTTTGTAATGTATCTCAATTTAAGTACAATAAATTTAATATTATGAACAAAACTGTGTACAATGTATAGGCTACAAGACTTTGCAGTTGTATTTTATGATAGAAACCCATCAGCGGAGCAGTGGTCACTCGTGTATAGGCACTGTGGAACTGCAGCACCCCGTATTTCAACTTATCGATACTATTGATAACATTTAATATAATTAGTCCTCTTTTCTTTAATTCTTTCTTTAAACTAATTGTGCAACATATAATCTTTAAGCTTTAATGTCTGTAGCCAACCCCCCAGTTTATTAAAAAGACAAATGAAAATCTTTGCATGGAGCTGTGCGCTTCACAGTTCCAGCGGCGTGGTGTGTGATTGTTGTGTGCATGCAGACATAGGAAGGTGTGGCATGCCAGCCGCGAGGGAGAGAGAGCACTGTTGCTTCCACAGTGCCGACCCTGACATTCTGGTGGAAGGTAGTTTTTGCTCTGCATGTGTTGTACTTAAAAACTATGTACCATATTAGAACAAGAAGAATGGATTTCATTTTTAAATGAATAGATCAAGCTTAAAGTTAACAATTTAGATTAAAGGAAGTAAAAGATTTTGATTTTTTTCTTTTAGGGTTTTATCAAGTTTCTGAATAAATTTTGTTTTTATATTTGTATGATTCCTTTTACACAATTTTAAAACAAAGGCTAAATATTTTCTGGAGCAGCACTCCCACTAATTTTAGCTAAGAGCCACCACTGCAGAGGAGATTAATTTGTCTTAATATTTTACATTCAGATTTACAGAAAATGCTAATTTTGAACAGAATTTCTACCAGACATGAGAACAATTAGGAATATTCTTTTGTTGGCTTCAGCAACTGTATATCGATAATAATCACAATAAGGATATTAATATAAAATCTTGATTTTGAATCAGAAAAGGAATATCAGTATAAATTTTATGGCCATTGCTTTGTTAATATCTGTAAGTTTAAATTGAATTCAGTATCTAGATCTGGGCAGAGCGTTTGATGTGACTGGAGAAATTAGTGCTTTTTATGTTAAAGATAAAATGTCCTAAAATGCTGGGTGTTCTTTACGTAAATCAATCATTGGTCAGCTGTGGTCAGCTCTCTGCACTGGATTGGCAGATACTGATGGGAGGATGATTTTATACACATAATCAGTGGCCGACGCAGGGGGGATTGGGAAGATACATCCTCCCCCCCCAAAAAAAAATTTGACAAAAAAAAGCTATAAGTGTGAATCAGTATGTCAAATTTTACATATTTTGAATAATTTTATATCTACGTGCGGAAGTATTTCAACTTGTGTTCTTCCTGCAATGTAATTGGCCAGTTTTATAAACTCATTATATACAGTATATGTAAGTGAATTTTTTTAGTATTCTTTCTACCTATTCAAATCCCCCCCCTCCCGAAAAAAAATTCTGCGTCCGCCAGCACAAAATGTCTTGGACAGTGCATATCAGACGACAACCTATTTTATATTTTGAGGCTAAACAAAGGGATTGTTCACCCTAATGAGCAAGTGTAACTGAGACGCCCTTGTGGGTGCAAAACTCAAACTGATGCAGAAATGATCAAGAAATGAATGACTTTTGCATATGAAATTAACTCATTCTTTGAGAACACCAAGTTGTTTTCATAAAACTGTAGTGGGAAAATAAATATGGCATCTTCACAGATGGATGAAAGGCTAACTTGCATTCAGTTTGCAGACAACACATAATAGCAAGAGTATCATTAACCTTGAAACAAATAATTAAGTATTAATTATGTCTGCAATAATGGCAGGCTAGTCCATAATTCCTCAAAAAACTAAGATAATGACCAATGTTAAAGAAGAACTGGTACAAATAAACGACGATCCTTTAGAGTAGGTCTACAATGTAAAAGACGGCATCATAAAACAATGATATTTAATAACTCCACAATGTAAACTTCCTATAAAATGTTAGGATTCGAAAATTGAAAATACAGCTTAAATAACAATGAAATGGTGCATAACATAGGCATAATGACTACACTCTTATGGCTTTTATGAATCATAGATGCTGGAAATACTTGAGTCTGGTATTTAGGTTATGAAAGATATGTTATCAACGCAGTTGCCTGGCAGGAATAAAATCGTCAGTATTGCAGTAAAGTGTGTTAAATACAAAAGTCCCTTATTTAAAATTAGAGTTCACTGAGCACTGGGAGTCAAAAATGCCAATAATCACGCTAAGAAAATGTTAGAAAAGTGGACTGTGTGGGCACTAACATGTAAAATTTCTTGAGATGCTCCCTCAAAAGAGGAAAATCACTTTTGAGTTAAGTCCTTCTTCGTTACAACAAAAGACATTGTTAATTGATGAACATGAACACTCTGTTTGTATTTTCAAAAATTAACTGGGAATGTTTTCAAACAAACTCATCAGAAGATATCAGCTGAGGATAAAGAAGATCCCTTCACAATAGGTTTGTTCCCAAAGCAAGTCCATGACTGCTTGAGAATTTGCTGTACTGCACTTGTCCAGTCTATAACCTATCAGTAGAAGAATTTGGAATAGATAGTTTTTGCGTGTAGTCGATATGATATGCGAATAGAATATGTATTATTTCCCTTTAGCATGTTATACATGCAATATACATTGCCAATATAAACTATATTTCGGGAAACTTTTAATTATCTTCCTTTATTCATACATATAAGTAGCCTAGGCTTATAAATCAGGTGCAAGGTTATTGGAGGGAGGAGTCAGGCATGTGAAAATACGTCACTGCACATGTCTCTGATAACAATTCATGGTAGAGCCCGCAAACTTTCCTTATAGCCTAGTACATAAACTGTCCGTAAGAACACACGGAACAGAAGATTGAAACTAGAATCACGAATTCTCGCTTTGGGAACGCGTGTGGAGAAAGAGCTCATGAGCGAACAAAGTGTTCATGGTTTCTGAGTGCTTTAGGAGCAAACCTAATATCTGTTCCAATTTGGTAAGATTTTACTTTCAATAATTAGCCTATATGAAGTTAAATGTTACAAAGTTTAATGTTTGTATGTATGTGTGTAATTTATTCATTTCAATTGGGTTACTACCCGGTGGCAGAGTTTCCTAATACTACAATACTACTATTAGGACTATAATATTTACACATGAACGAGTAACATACACATTAACGAGTAACATCACATGAACGATTAACATTTCATAAACAAGAACCATTATGTAAGAAGGTAGAATTACTTAATACAATTAAGTTATTCTTAAATTTCTTCAGGGAGGGGGGGTTTCCCTGAAAAGCTGCTACAGACAATTCATTCCATTCTTCAATGGTTCTGTTTACAAATGAAAACTTCCCTACATCTGTTCTATACCTTCTACCCTTGATTTTGAGGGAATGGTCGCCTCTTCCATAATACAATGCTTTTTCTAGTCTTTTCCCAATGTCCCCCCATGCCTTAGAACCATGACAAGCTTTGTATAATGTACATAACCTATATATCTTACACCTGTCTTGCAAGGGTTCCCATTTCATCTCCTCTCCCCAATATTTACCTCTTTTTATGAATTTTATTGCTCTTTTCTGAATTTTTTCTAGTAAATCTATTTTATTAATTCTATACGGATCCCAGCTTGCTATTGAATATTCCATTATTGGCCTTATAAGTATGTTCATAGTCTGTCTAATAAATAATTATTACATTAATAATAACAATATCACTTTTCTTGAGGATTAATAAAAATAAGAGAGTAGTAGGCCTACTTATGTTATGCAAGTTAAAAACACTTACCGCAGTGCCTGTCTACATCAAGAGCTCCTACTTCAGTCAGTCTCTCTGTATCATTAGTTTTGATACTTGTGGGATCTGGGAAGTATGCATATAAATATTGAGGGTGCTTGGCTCCTCCAGTAACTATTTCAGGGGTGCTAAAAATGCCCAGTTGGCGCCTACGACAGTCAGAAGTATTTAAAGGACATCCTCAACTGTGGTATGTTGAATCACTCTCTTTTAAATGCAGTACAACAGTTGTCTATCCCATGGAATTTGGAGAAAAGTCAGCAGCTCACTGGAAAAATTAAATGAAAATGTATTTGAAATTAACAAAAACTATATCATAATTAACCACATAATCTGAAAACACAAAAAATTTCATACTGTTTTTAGCAGTAGCTACCCATTCAAATATAAAATCAAAATACAGTGCATGCTGCTTATTGTGATCACTTTGGGATGTAGCTAATCTGATAAAATTAACCAATTGATAACAGTAGATGAAAGAATTAATTGAAGGTTATTTATTCATAGATAAGATAATACACTGCAAAAATAGAATTAGAAGCTATTTATTAATAAGTTAATATGTTACTGTGAAACAGTGCACTCATAATACAGTATTAGACTGCAAGCAACTATTTTTTTAACCAGTAACAAAGTTTTTAATTATATATGTTTTCGTTTTGGAGTCCATTAACCAATACTCCATACTCAGTTACGAGTTATGTTATTCTGGAAGTGTAGCGAAACATCTAACACCTGTCTTTTCAAGTCTTTTAATTTTACACTAGCCATCAATGCATGTCAGCACTGCTATCTTCACAAATTAGAAGTTGCAACATAGGCTTAACTGAGGGGTACAACATGTTTTACTGCTGAAAAGAGAAAGTTAGGTAATGCCACCCCTAGATCTGGTCATCCTGTGAGGTGGATACAGTACAGCTACTTCCATTACAACATAATACAGTTGAGTTAGAAACAAAGCCATAAAAACAAAAGTTTGAATGACATATGGTACTTGGAAATAAAGTCGTAAAAAAGAAAATGTATAACATAAGTCAAATCTTTGATCACAATAAACAGCACTTTTTCAGTGTATCAGCATTAATCCATACAGGACTTCACAAAAGTGATAACATTACCTGACTGATAATATTATCCGTGATTACATTAAGCGGCGTTGACTGTATAATGTTAAAAATATGTAAGTAAACTAAGGAAACATAACGAGTGTGTTTAGGCTTGCCAGAAGTTGATAATAAATAAGAGTTCTGAGAACTTTCAGTCGGGTAAGTGGATATGATAGGTCCAAACTTTCAGATGCTCTGCAGCCATCTACAGGGTGAAATGCTCTGCGAAGAAAATAGTAGCCATCTTCTCACTTCCACCCAGTAGATGCCTACAGAGCCAGTAGTAGCTGAAAGCTGATCTATCAACTGGGCTTTAGTAGGGCTTTAGTTGGGCTGTTACGTAATTGTCCGCAGAGGGTATCAGAAGTTTTGAAACATACAATATGTACTGCCTCTTGCAAGACCAACGCTGTTTTATTTGTTTGTTTGGATAAAATTCTACTCATTTACTGAACAAAAAGTAATCTCCTAATACCAAATGAAAGAGTGACACTAATACTGAAGTAAGAGATTTGTATTTTCTGCATGCTATAAAAGAATCAAAGGAAATATACATTCAAATGAAATAATTTAACCTACCGGACAGTAACGATTGTCAACAGCTTGTACTAAACAAACTTAAATGTTAAATATTATGTATAATTTTATACTGCTCAGCATAGAAATAAAACAGATTTACTCATCGTTTATAGTTAACCAGGTTCCTTGTACCTAGAATTTGGAAACTAGGTGTACAAAATAAAATAAATTTCTCAATGTATTTCTGATTTTGCTATAGATCCTAGATGTAACAATGTTAAAACAACTGTTCACATTTCACATTTGGGACAATTGGTTTTATGACTTGTCAGAAACTGTAAATAAAAAAATTACTGCAGAACAACATCCCTTTGAGCCTGTCTAGAAAATTTAAAAGAGGTGAATACTGGTAGTTTTAATTTTCTAACTAAGTGCTGCCTATCAAATCCACTTGCCCAACAGGAAACTCAAAAAAACTCTTGATTTATTATTATAATATACTGAATTTAAATTACTCAAAGAGAATTTATATTTTATATGCCAGAAAGCCATGTATAGGCTACTTACAGATTACTGGCAGATCAACAAAAACATCAGAATTTCTCCAACCAACTCCCTGATTATAACCCCAGGAAAACGTTCTACAGTATACATGGGCATTTACTGGTTCGTGAACCACTTGTGGTTCTTGACCTTCCCGCATAACACACAAGATGGCATTGCGGACATTCGGTGTACGTGGTGGATTATTCCCATGCATGAGTCATACTCTCTTTGCAAGCAGTGATGGGTCGCGACACAGTTCCGATTGGAAAGGCGTTATAGCACATTCTAAGCCTTTGTATAATGAAATAATTACACACGTAAAAGAATAATTAAAAATACAAATTTGTTTGTATTACTTTTTTCTTGTAGTGTACATTAGAAAGTGAAATTAGCGTTTCCCTAAGAATGAGCAACCGCCACTGCACTTATTGTCTGCTTGTGTCTCCATCTACCCGTTCTTTTCGAACTATGTGTAAGTTGACAAAAGTTTGTGGGTTGCATGTCAATGGATAGGGGTTTGCCCATGTCTGTTCTAAAGAGTGGGCCAGAATTCGCGATCAGGTATTTTATATATTAGTTTATGAAGTAATAAAATGCCTCAAGTAACATAAGATGTTGTTTACTGAATTGCCAATATTAAGGGATTGGCCTATAGGCCTATATTTGTCATTGTTAAACGTCTAACGTTTCAATACATGCATCATTATTTTCCATACGCAGTTGAATGTGCTGCCTTATCTGTCTGCTTGCCCACCTGAGCTATCCGAAATGATCATACTGAAGATATGGATGATCTCTCTTTTTAATTGTTCATCAGAATCCATCCAAATCCAAGGTTTTCTTTTAAACAGGACTACAGCCAATTGTGTCAGTTTGAAAGGGTAGCAATTCACATTGAAAACAATCACCTAATAAACCTTCGTGCTGGGGAAAAGGCTTGCTTGTAACTGAAACATAACAATGCTCTTGCTTTACTGGAAAAAGCAACAAAGTAACGCCACCAACTATGTATGAAGGGGGAAGCTAATTGAAACTAAGAAGGATAAAATCTTTTCTAGTAGAAAATGCCTTTTACACAATACATGAATTTAAAATTAAAAAAAATAGAAAAAAAAGTATAAAATACAGAGAGGACTAAATTATAAGATATGTAGGCTATATTCAGTAAATTATACCAATCTATTAATTTTTAATATAAGTTTATAACCTAGAAATTAAGTATATTTGTGTAACTAAAATTTATTTTGTTCGATTCATGTACTTGACAAAGCCTTGTAAACCTTTTACATTTAGCTAATAAATCTTGAAATCTTGAA
This sequence comes from Ectobius pallidus, assembly GCA_964059195.1. Lineage (NCBI taxonomy): Eukaryota > Metazoa > Arthropoda > Insecta > Blattodea > Ectobiidae > Ectobius > Ectobius pallidus. The sequence goes on from CAXKWD010000007.1 coordinate 99,631,510, forward strand.
AACAAAAAATCTCTCACAGCCTAGGAATAGTTTTTAATTAGTTATCGCTTTTGGAAAATGTGTTATTTAAACATTATCCAATCATGACTTTTGGCATATCTGTATATTATCAGCATGAGAAATAGTTCAAAGTAGCCTACATGAAATACATGTTGTCATTCAACTTTATCATTAATGTTTATGATTTGTAAAAAAGTGATTATAATAACAGTCTAACAATATATCACTGCAGTAGATGGACTAAGAAGAACCTGAAGTATCCAGCAGAACCACAGCTATAAGAAATGCAATGGTCTATGCAATAATAACGAAGATCTAGAAAAGGAAAAGAAGGAAGTTTTTAGAGTAGCAGAAATAAATGGGTAATGTGGTAGAAAAATTAACCACATATGGAAAAGTGTTGAAAAAGGAAGTGATAAAAAAAATGAAAAAAGGAAAGAAAACAATAGTATAGGTTACATAGGAGTACCATATGATCCCCACGTCAGCGAACGCATAGGAAAAGTTTTCCGGAAATACAGCATAGTACCAGCATATAAAACGGAAAAGACAATAGAACAAATATTTTCCCAGTATAAACATCTTGGTACGAACAAGGACAAAATGAATTTTCCCGGAGTATATTCGGTAAAATGTAGTGATTGTGAAGGAGTATATGTCAGGGAAACAGGGAGGGACTTTAAAACCAGAATACATGAGCATGAAAGGGATGTAAACAGTGGGAAATGCTCAACTGGACTCAGTCAGCATATGACGGAAAACAAGCATGGAATTGGTGAAGTAAACATTGTAAGAATCGAGGACGATTACGTAAAAAGAAAGGTATATGAGGCATGGTGCATAATCGGAAACCAGGGGGTATGTTTGAATAGGTATGATGGTGATATAGGGGATGAATGCCTGGATGTAATGAGGAGACTGAGAAGGGAAATTCCAGTGGTAAAAATTCCCCGGCCGTCTGCGGAATGCATACAGGAGGAAATGTTTGACATTCCAAAGGACTGGAAAAAAATATATTTTAGAAACAAGGTTTTTATCAATCGTTACCGTGACGATGATCAGTACTGTGTGAGAATTCACCTGAGGAAGACTCGAAGGCAGAGTTGAAACATAGTGGTAAAATTTTTTAACGTGTATCCACTGATTTTGTAATAATTTTAAACACATCTTTTTATTTAAGAAATAATTATTTGCAACAAAGCAGTCAGGAATTATAAATACTGCAGTTTATTTCAGCTTAATATAATCTTAAAGGCATATAATACAAAATAGCAGTCTCATACATTCATTTTCTCAATACTACAAATTTTAAGTGCAATAATATATTCAGTGCTTTCGTTGTTTATATAACAAAATAAATCATTCACTCAACATGTTTAAAATCACACTTTTACAGTATCACCTAATTGCAGAACTTTATCCTGAAAATTTAAAAACTTACAGAATACCATAAGAAATATTACTCTCCCATCCGTTTAGGATAAACATTTTTCTACCACATTTCTAACTATAAGTTTGAGACTACAGAGTAAAATAAAAAAAATCCTCCTTACTGAAAGTTCACAGACTTTTCTTTCAGAGTTGGCTATTAAAACATACCTGGATTAACCACGGTTTAAGCTTGATTTGTGTGTGTGTGTGTCTGATGTTTTGCTCAATACTATGGCTGATGTTTTCAAAATGACTGAAGCATAACCTAATATCCCAGAAGACAGCTGTTAACTGTTGACACTGTTTTGTTCGCCAGAAATAATAGAGTGGTAAAGAAATGATCTAATATTAATTAATATGGTACATTTTAAAATTTATGAGTCAGGCAAAGTATTTCTACAGGTAGAACTATGGGGAACGCCCTTATGATACTTCTTTCTGAAAAAGAATAATTAAAATAATTAAAAATGAAACCTCAAAGTAATCACATGGCTTCGAAGAATATTCACTCAAGGAATAGTCTAAGTTTTACTTCCAAAATGTAAGATTCACATACCGTAATTAATAACTTGTTGTCTATTAAAAATGGTAACCTCATTAACAGAAACAGCAAACACCCCAATGAGTGTTTGGTTCACATTACACCCCCTAAAGTAGAAAGGAGTGATTCAGAACACAGAGATTCAGATTCAGAAGACAAAATGAATCACTGAATCAGCACATTCAAGGATTGAGAAGACTTAAATATCAGAGGTTTCAACTCATTTCTTGAACTGAATCACAGCTTTCATAATTGATTCACAATGATATCAATTCGTTTTTTAATTGAATCACAATTCATTCATTCAGTACATTGATTCATTCATTATGGATGACCCGTTCAAGATTTGCCCATCTCTAGTGTCAGAACTGTTGTAAAGTAAGTAGTACTGTAGTTTCTATTCCATATTGTGAAATGAAGTTAAATTAATAATTAGATCTACGTTGCAAGAAAATGTGTCCTATTGTAAAGAACCTGGGTAAGGACACCTACTTTTTAATAAAGAATAAGGAAGAAGTCTGTATTTCTTTCCCCCCCCCCCCAACTCTGTTCATTAAGTTGGAACGCCATAATGATGGTTCTAGTTATGCCTATGAATATTTCCTACACCCTATAACCCATACCTATTTAATACTTCAGAATTTATTATCTATTTATTACCTACCTAGTCAAGACTATACAACAAACACTTCATAGATATATAATAGGATATTAGAATTTATTAGCCTATTATCTATCTAGACAAAAATGGACAACAGAAGCTGTTTAAGGAAATTAGAAGCCACTACCTAAGCATTTAACGTGGTACCTAATGGAGTTAAAGAGCAGTGTTATGGGTGTGAACTGATCAAGATTGTAGACAGTGTTGATGTTGGGCCGGAACGGTACTCCGGCAAAGTAAAAATCTACTCTTTATCGCTCTGGATGCACAGAGTAAAAAAGTACATATGAAATTGGCGTATATTTTGGCAACACTTTTTGAAGAAAGAGCCATTATTAGGGTCATGATCTTCCATTCTTGTCGCGATAGTTGCCTTGCCTGCGCGGTTGTCATAGATTCAATGCAAATGTGATAAAGTTGGCTGCATTGGCTGTCGTTATTGTAATATAATTTTTAAACGATTCATTTAAAAACGTAATTTGACTATAAAGTTTTATATCATAAAACAAAAAATACTACTACTTATAAATTTATGGGTTCCCCTTACAAAAACAATGTCCAACTTCAGCACTGATTATTATTATAGATGAACTGATAATTCCATTTGAACCTCTCTTGGTCAATAGAAAAGCTTAAAACTTTTAACTGTCCAAAGAGAATCGCACTACACTGATAATATTGCATGAAGATGTCACTTCAAAAATCTCAACAGCACTAGGCAGAATATGACTAGAAGTACTGGTAAATAGGTTCCAAATATATCTCTACCAAAAAATTATATCCTTGTCTCTTCATGGCTCTACTTCAATGATTTAGGCTGCTGGAAAATCTTTGAAGTACTGTATAAAGTTTCTAATATACCATTTTTATGTTACAGTATATAGCATGCAAAGTATTTTGTAGTTTTTAGATAAACTCATTGTGCATTATACAAACTTAATGCTGTAATACAAAAATATTATATATTTTCATGAAATATTTCATATCAATTTTGCTATCAAATTGATCATTCACTCATCCATCTCTCTAATCTATTCAATTCATTATCTGAATACTTTATCCAGATTCATGGGGCTTTACTTCTGAATTTTTTTTTTTAAGTACTGGACCATAATAATTATATTTACACTTATATTACAAGACAGCCTATTCTATACGTCTATCTATGTGATATATATTTACAGCTCACAGCATAATTAAAATAATAATAATAATAATAATAATACTAAGAAGTAAGAAGGATGGAAAGATACTATGAAAGTGACATATATATCTAGAATACAAGTTTAAAAACCATTCTTCCTCTTGGAAACAAATGTCTAAATTTGTTAAAATTTTAAACCATAAGGAATTCTTGCATTTTATCCCCTAATAAAGTAGTATTCTTCCTTGAAGCACGCACTCCAATATAAACGATTTCCTCTTCTAACACACTTTCACCATGTAATTAATTACAAAATCACCTTATTAGGCTGTAACATATTTATATGATCTTGGGAAAAATGCAATACAGACCTTTATTTTATGTAGAAGAATCTTAACCACTCTTCAATATTTTGTAATAAAATAGTTTATATTTTTTTCCTGCATCTTTCAAAAATTGTTTGCAACTGAGGTAAATAAAGTTACTTATAAGGCACACAAGCAATATACAGTACTGCTATGCTAAGAAGAAATAACTTTTTGAACCTCAAAATTGAGTAAATAGAGTTCAAAATTAAAAATCTCCCATTTTTTCTGCCTTTTGGACTAAATCCAAATTAACATTGTAAAATGGCAGAAAAATGTATTTATGACATCAGAAATTATTTTTTTTTACTGAAATAATACAATTAAAGAGGATTCTACCAGGTTAGAAAGCATTCACATTGCTTCATTTTAACTTTTTGTTTGTATGCATAAATGCTCTTAGTTTTTAGTTTGCTACTAGGGTGTTAAGCTGACTCAAATATAGTAATGTTACTTCTTACTAATATTATGAAAATACTTGTATTCCATAACTATATTACTGTAGAATATACACAATTAGCTGTATGATTAACTTATTACAGACTATAAATTGATTAAAAACTTTTATTAAAAGTTTAGTACAGTGGATAAAATTTTACCTAGTTCACCTGAGGAAGGTCTGGAGGTCAGGCTGAAACGTAGTGACTGTTCAAAGGTAAAATTTTATCCACTGTACTAAAGTTTTAATAACAGTTTTTCAATACAGATGTCAAGGGAGCAAAGACAATAACTCTAAAGAGTGGATTAAAGATAGCTGCCGGTCCGTGGTTAAAAGAAACGAATGAAGAAGAATCAAGAAGAGCAGAGGGAGACAACAGAAATAATACAGGAGGGATTGAATTACGAAACAGAGAAAGATCTACTGATAATGGGGCGAGAATGGCTCAAGTCAACAATTCACAGGCCTTGGACGACCCGTCGAGGGATGATCCATGGAGACCAGGAGACGGAGGGATTGTTACCAGATCCAGGAGGCGCTTGCAGTCCTTTAATGCGGATGTAAATCGATCTAAGCAGTAATTCAACACAATAAATACGAGTCCGGCTGTATTAACTGATAGCTAGTGATAGTGTACAATAAAGTAGTGAGAGCAAACCAGTGGCGAAAATAAATGAATCCGAGTTAAATGATATTCGATCACATATTTGTATTGTAAAGTTTGTTTATAAGTCAAGTTCATTATCACAAGCCCGGTTTTATTCACTAATTAGTGTTCCTTTTTATAACATCAATATCATTAGAACAGCGGCCCAATTCGTGGTACGATGCGAACTTTGAAGGGACTTACAAAGAGAGGTATTTTGATGAGTGTTAGAAAACTGTATTTTTTGTTTTTGTTTTGTTTTTTGTTTTTGTTTCTCTTATTGCCTAGTGTTTATTTCTCTTTTCTTTTAGCAGAGAGGGAAATCAGTTTATATGTATTCAGCAACACTATCTATATGTCTACACATTCCTCCAATTAAAAAAAGTGTTATTGTGTTTTCTAAGAGGTCTACTGGTAAAATGACAAGTGTCGAATCCAGTAGATTCTTTTGTAATTTTCTTGGTACAATAAATATATCATATCATATCATAATAACAGTTTTTAATCAATTTATAGTCATAACCGGTGGAAAGAGTTGGACCTGGGTTTTGAATTACCTGGTATGTTATTACAGACTAATGGAAATTATCACTAGGCCTATTTTATGAACTTTATGCTAACAAACAAAACAATTCACCAGTTTTAACTGGCAAATCACAACTTACACAAAATATGGCAATAACTTAAATTAAAAGTTGTCTCTAACATTATAATATTTTTTTGTTATCCAGGTTTTTTATTTTATTATTTATTTTTATAGCAATGTAATCAGCTCTTCTACGTTTTCCATTATTTTTACTAATGTCAGCAACATAGTAAAATCACTATGTAAATTTCATTCTCATATCACTGTTATGAAGTATAGTACATTGTAATATAACCATCTTGTATTATTGTTACTTATTATTATTATTATTATTATTATTACTTTTATTACTCTTATTATATTATCATCATCATTATTATCATCATCATCATCATCATAATTAAGTGCCAGAAATGGTATTTTCTAAGATTACATGGTGCATAGGAGAAATGTCTGTTCATCTGAGTGTCTGTATGCATGGTAACTCGAATACACTTTATCAGATTTTCATGAAACTTATTATATGCACTAATAACATCCATAGGAAGCACAATATTTATTTTGGACCAAATCAGTTGATTGGTATGGTACCAGAGTAACAGGCAATTAACGGTCATATGCTTTTTAAATAGCAAATTGTCACTAAACTGCAAAACCATGTGACAACTCACTGACTTAATTATTGGCCCACTTTCAGATGAGCCAGAGACTTGAAATTACTCATGCTTAAAGCTTATAGCTTCTAACCGATGGAAATATTTCAAAAAGTTCCGATTGCAATTTTCTTCCCCCGAAAAGCATTCAAAATGGCGGAATCTTGCACTTCGTTTTATCAGTTTACCTGATTTTATTATTATTAATGACATTATTATTATTAGCATTATTAACATTATTATTATTATTATTATTATTATTATTATTATTATTATTATTATTATTATTATTATTATTATTATTATTATTATTATTATTATTATTATTATTATTATTATTATTATTATTATTATTATTATTATTATTATTATTATTATTATTATTATTATTGTTATGACAGGAATTAATATAATACATTTTAAAGTTTATGTGCAGATGCTGCTTTCTTAAAACATAGTCATCCAATGTTTACTGCCTTCTGACAAATTTGGAGTAGAAATATTAAAAGAACATTATAATGCAATACATCAAAACAAATCCAATGATACCAAATATAACATATTTATCGTTTTCGTAGTTACTGCTTTCTTCCTTAGCATGGCAGAGTTGCAGGTGAGCAAATGAGCAACTATAATGAGCGAATGATACATAACTCTATAAATCACAGCAGGCTTACTAAAATTAAAGATCCAATACTCCCAACAAGTTATACATATTAATGTTGACTTTTTATAATAAAACATATATCCAGTCCTTCTATATCTCACACTCATATAGATATAATATTAGGCTACTTGCGGTTCTTTTTAAACAAATATCAATTACTTTAAAAGTATGCACTTAATGAAGCACCAAATTAAATTTTTAACTGCCGGCACACATTCAAGGTATATAATGAAGATCAGACCTACTTTTAAGAAATATGAAAATTTATAGGAAATTTATCAAAATGGATTTAAGGTAACCAGTAATGTGCCTTCAAGAACTAAAGTCTTTGACACTTTGTGTTCTTTTGTTTTTATTTATTGCATGTATATTAGGTTCAGCAACTTTAGCTGTCATCGGATATAAAATGCATATGCACATTGTCATTTTGTTTAAAAAGGTGTTAAAAACTGACAATGAGTGCATGTGTCAGGCATATAATGACAGTTTCTGAACGTTCCTGTAACTTTAGCTTGTTTGAGAACACCAATAAATGGGCATTCAAATATTTATCTGTAATTCTATTATTAATTAAGCTTATTATACAGCAAATGCAGCAAACAATATAAATGAAGCACAAGGCAAGAAAGAGCCCACAGATTCCTGGAAATTACTATTAGCCACATAAATTTTCAATGAGTAAATTTATTTTTTTAAATAAAACAGATATTAAATTTAATTTACTATATGAGTTGATTATTCACACTTTTATGCTTTTATGGTGCATTTCAAGGATCTTCCTCTTCATTTTCAAGTGCAATATCAACTCATTTTGTATCTGAAAATGAGGAAGAAGCTCGTTGAAACATGTCATACAAAATAATGGGAAGTTAAACATAAACTCACTGTGTAAGTTCTACAAAATCTTCATTAAAACAAGTATTAATGTATATAAATGTGAGGTAATGGATGTAGTTTATGGTCAAGTAATTTATTATCCTGCATTTTCCAACAAAATATTGCATCGCTTTCTTATTCTTCCGAAGCCTGTTTTACTCAAAGTGAACTAGGAGAATTTTTTTATAAAGTTATCAGTCTTTACATCTGATCTTCATTTTATACCATACTATTTTTCACGGTAGTAGCAGAACTAGCATGCTTACTGTTTTTCCCCAAAATAATTTTTTTATATTTTTAAATTTTTTTTTTTAATGTTATAAAATGTAACGTCACAAGAAGTACCTGTATTAATGCATTTAAAATGTCACATTGATTTTGGCACAAACATTTCGACCTGAACAACGTTTATAAGCATTTTGCCAATTAACACTTTAACAAGAAACAATCAAACGTGACAAGTATTTTCATTTTTGTATTTTGATATTTTGGCCCTGTGAGACCCATGCATATATAAATTATGATTAACATTCTTACAGTAACAATTTAGGCTAATAATCCACCGTAATATGGCTACATTAGTCCTACAACAGGAACAACAATATTAATATAACTGCTAAATTTATTTCAATTACTACTATGGAAATTTATGCAAAAAATTAATATATAGAACTGTGTATTTGTACTAGCTTGTTCGATATAATGAAATGAACAAAGCAGAATTATAGTGTTCATATTAAAGTTAAACTCATATTCTCAACCATGCAAATTCTCCAAATCATTCCATATTTTCACAGTAGTAGTGATTTAAATTAATACCATAGATACTGTACTCTTCTATTGCGTAAAAACAAAATGAAGTTGAAACAAGTGTTCCCATCCGACAGAATTATTAAATTTCAAGTTCTGACATTGAGTTCCTTAGTTGAGAAGATGAATTAATTCTAAAGAGAGATTTTGTTAACTTCAAACAGATAACCAGATGTTATTAAGTATTAATTATTTATTTTATAAAGTGATCTGCGAGACCAAAGTATTTAAATGGAACACCAAAGGAGCAGATAATGCCCTTCAGGCTTTAACAGAACTTTGAAGTTGAGAGGAAAGTAGGCCTACTGAAAGTGAGATAGCCTCAAGGTCAAAACTTGTGGAGGGTAAAAAGCAAAAGGAACATATGGTCCATGGAACACCACGACTACAGTTGAGGGTTAACTCCAGTACAATTCTTTTGTTCTACAAGTTTAGAAACAAAAAAACAACATTGAGGTTATGTAAGTATACAGTCTGGTTTGAGTACAAAATGTCATAGTTTAGTAATGATATTCATAGACAATTTATTATTCCTATATCTTCAATACTTCTACCTAGCATTCTCATTGACTGAGTGGCTACCTTGAAGACAAATTAATGTCTGAAGTTCTTTCAGTTCTTTATTGTTTAAGACAAATATTGGACCACCATTCACTTCTTATCAGCTAGTCTTTTGTTTCTAAAAAATAGCGGATAGCCATAGCAAATTGCTTTATTTAGTATAAGCACACAAGGAGAGAGGTTCCATCTGGTGCTGTGAAGTGAACTCTGGCTTAGCTCAGTTGGTAGAGCAGTGGCACAGATAGCCAAAGGTCCTGGGTTCAAATTCCAGTGTCAGAGGTATTTTTCTCCTATAATATTCTCATAAGCACACAAGTTTAATAGTAATCTGCTTTGAGATTTCTGTCCCTCTTATAAAGACATGGTTCCCTAAGAAGAATAGATTAATGTACCGGTAGGACTACAGTAAGCTATTATGACTTCTGTCCATAAAATTCAAAATTTTTGGCAAATCAATACCCACTTAGTTCACATTAGAATGAGTTTGTGAAACTCTACTGGACCTCCCAGACAGGAGGGAGTCTAAGCTATGTGTCATCTTGACTGTTATCCAGTGAAGATCTCAGATAATTATTTTAGCAATGACCATTCTAACAAAATGAGAAATAATTATGGGCAAAATTATTAAGGGTCAAATAAAAGGTTAGCCAATAAGATTAGCTGCCATAAGGTCAAATGCTCCAGCACCATGTCAAAAGTATTGGTACAAAATAGGATACAAAAGTCATAATTTAGTAACAATATTCGTAGATGACTTACTGTTCCTCTATCTTCAATACTTCTACCTAAAATTCTCAGAGACTGAGTGGCTAGCTTGTAATTTTCTGACCTACATGCCCAAACATGGCTTAAAGTGATGATTTTTCTAATTGTAAAATCTTACAGCAGGCTTTCTTTAGATAATTTATTTTCTTCATCATGATATACGAAAATGTTTCTGTCAGCATTTGGTAATTTGACTAGAAATAGAATTTCATGCTTCTTGAAAATCACATCATTTAATTGATCTACTAGGACTTCTTTCCAAGTTAGTCCTGTTTTCATGTAACTCTGTCCTTATTATTGTACTGCACTTATTTCCTTTATTAGCAATTACAGCAATGTAAATCTGATAATCAGTATTTAAATTTTGATAAATACTTTCATATTTTGCCACATAATCATGAATTTACAATTGCTACTATGGTCTCAGCATCCTTATTATATACATATTTTTTATGAAGTTCTTTTAAGAAATGCTAACCTTGTAACTGTTCAGTGTTTTTCTTTTTATTTTATCTTATGTTTTGTGCCATTGTAATGCTACAGTATCTGTGCAGGACTACCCAAAAATCCCCTCACTCTTTATATTTTCATAATTTCTTTTTTTACACATAATACTGTGTATAATAATATTCAGGTATCTTTGCATTTATTCATTCATTCCAGCTACTATTAAGGTTAAATAAATAAAAACGAAAATTATTAATCTAAGGTAAATTAATAGCAAAGTATTAGTATTGATAGCAGAACTCTGGAAATAAGAACTGTACTATCATTACAGGCAGTGTTATTAGAAAGAAGATAATAGGTAAATTCACCCAAATATATTTACCTGAATATAGACTCAGACTTTTTTCAAAATCTCTGAAAGCAACTGACTCAATTTGAAAGCAGACATGTAAATATAAAAATACATTTTTTTGTCAAACATTTGCAGTATACAAAGAATTGCCAAAGAGTATAGTATATGCAGATTAATATTAATGCTTAAATTATAATTGGCTATTAGTAACAACGGCTATGGATTTTTATAAACAAAATTATTTTTAAAGTTAATTTTAAATTCATACTTTTCATGAAAAAGTATGTTCATCAATCAATAACCATAATATTTCAAATAAAATTTCAAAAAAACAAACTAGGTGTGAAAAATATTAGGATTCATTCTCAGAAACTGAACAGACCTCTAATGTTTAAGTTCTATTTGTGTTGTTTTGTATTTGCTAAATACTTGATTTGAAAATATTTGAAAATAGGAAAATGAAAGAGTACAGGTGAAGAAAAATGTATTACTTTTAAAGACAAGTCAATTTTTGGAAGTTATTTAATATGTATTTTGGTCTTTATTTTGAAATCTTCCTACTGTCAGAAAAATGCTTAAAATACAGTATAATCTCAGCTGTTCTTCTGTTACTTTAACTGCCATAGTCCTATATCCACTTGCTAAAATTAAGACAGGAATGTACTTTTCACACAAAGTTAAGAGTTCTGAAGAATGGAATTCAGTAAAATCCATACTTCTGAAAATATTGCTTATCTCTTTTTTTTTTTTTTTTTAAATGTCTAGTATAGGAATAACCAACTCTGGCCTTCAAGAGTATCTACCAAGAAGAAAACCAACAGAACTCATCCCCTCCTATGTTTTGAGTATCAAAGAGGAAATAAACTTCAAACTAAGCTAATGGTATTCTGAATGATGACTTTAGACACAAGAAAACTCACACCATGGTTTAGGTGTCTGTGTCTAAGGTTGCCAACTCTTGAAAGTGGAAACAAGAGATAATAGTTATTTATGAAACAAGTAGTAAAAAGGGGATTTTATTTTGAGAATAGGTACAATATAAAAGCAATAAGTTAATATTTGTGAAATAATAATTTGAAATACGTATGCTGCAGCCATTTTTGGAGCCTTACAGCTGTTTGTGAACTGACCTTCCATCTGGTATGCACTTGCACAGACAGGATTTCAGTCTTATCTTGATGAAGGAATTTTGTATTGAATTACTTAGAGGAAAATTTTCTTCTGGGTGCAAGTTGAAATAGAGTTTTCAGCTTTGTACGCTGATTGCAAAACCACCTGCCTCCCCAAGATAGTGCCCAATTGAAGACTGAGGATGAGGGTTGGGAAAAGTGACTGTTTTCCAAAAACAATTAAACAAACTGCATGCACTTTCTACAGCTGCAATCAGGGCCGCCACATCTCGGGGTCGGGCCCAGGACCATGTACTGGTCGCGGACCCCTCACAGACTGCCAACCATCCTCATTCAGACAGTTGTCTCTTCCCTTCTCCATGGAGCTTCCTTCTCGTTACTCGTGTAACAGAAAATTTTATCAAACTTTTCCAGTTTTCCATAAAATTATATCACATCACCGGAGGGGCCTGGGTACAGGTCCCTTGGGTACAGTAGCACCCCCCATGTGGAGGCCATTGCTGCAATAATACACATCAGGAAGAGACTGGATTATTCACATTCTTGTCACAGATGACACCCTTTAACAGATGAAGTCAGTACTATTACCTCTAATTTTTAAATGATTATTTGCTTTTTCTTTTGAAAAATACAATTTGTAGAGTTTGTTCTCAACACATACAGTAAAATGATCAAGAGCAGCTAAGCTGAAAAGTACAAGCATATGCTTATGGGAATAACATCTATAGCTGATTCTGCTATTATTGCTATTCACATTTAAAAAAAAAAGGATTGCCACCTTTCAACAATGGACCCGCCACCTTCATATGGTTGGCAGCAGCCTGCCTTTCACCCCAGGGGCCTGGGTTTGATCCCTAGTAGGGACGGATTTTTAATCTGTTCAATCCCAGACCTCTCCGCAGTACATATGACATGCAGGCATATGTCACTGTTGATAGTGATTCGTCCGGCGGATGGGAATGTTAAGCCGGATAGTTCCCTTAGTGTCTTTTGACAAGAGTAGGCTAATGCTGGCACCAGGTTTCCCCTCCACACTTCCTCACCTGACCATCATCACTCATACACCACTACAAACATTCATTTCTTTACGTATTACACTTCTGCCAATTGCACATCACCATGTGGTGCAGAACTCGAAAATGGACCATACTATCACCACCTATCACCACCTATTCATCTCAGAGGACCCTAAATGCAGGAACAAGGTTGGCATTGGATGTACAAACATTTTCAACAATGGAATGAGTATCAATACCTTAGAAAGTCACCATATTAGAGCGACGTTTTCTCCATAGCTCCCAACATTTCTTCATTGATCAGGAGTTTGTATACAAAGTATTTGGTGTTGCTACTTCTAATAAGCCATTTCCACCAGGTATCAACTTGTGATTGGTCTAATGTATTTCCCAAATTACAATATGTACTCTAATCGTTGAATGATGAGATTTCAGGGTAATCCTGCACTTTTACCATAATTATGTAACAATATTAATATCTGATTAATCAGATAAGTAGGTTTCAAGTTGATGTTCTTGCAGTGAAGGTACAATTTCACTTATACCTAACGAAAATTTTCTTTTTCCTTGCTGGCTGTAAAGGAAAACAAACAGTTAGCTCAACATAAGGTAGAACTCAAGACAAAAACAAAGTAATATATTCCTAACTCACCGCTGTTGCAGAGCAGTGTTGGGAACAAAAATTATGTACAGCACAATTTAATGAAGTTCCACATGTTCTGCCTGCATCTATGGCAAGCTCATTAGTGACAAGTTTTCAGGTGAAGTTTATTCAGAGATGTCTCATTGACGACTGATTTAAAAGCTGTAGTTCAGTGCATATTTACAGCTGGCTAGCTACACAGACTCATACTGTACCTATAGCTTGTAGCTGATTGGCTGGGTAGTGGATCAGTTGGTTCTAGCTGGCTCTCTCTTTATATTGGTCCAGTATCATCTGGTTGGTCATTAGTGTGGCGTGTGGTAGTGATATCATATCTGTGGTTTTGTGTGTATCTATATATTCATTGCAATTGGGTTACTACCCGGTGGCAGCGTTTCCTAACACTACAATACTATTACTAAGACTATAATATTTACACATGAACGAGTAACATACACATTAACGAGTAACATCACATGAACGATTAACATTTCATAAACAAGAACCACTACATAGGAAGGTAGCATTACTTAATACACAAAGAAGACCTTAAGTTACTCTTAAATTTCTTCAGGCAGTTCATTCCATTCCTCAATGGTTCTATTTACAAATAAAAACTTCCCTACATCTGTTCTATACCTCCTGGATACCATGTCTTGTTCAATTTTCTGTTTGGATTGTAGGTGGGTATAATAATGGTTTGTGACCAAGATTGTAGTTTTATTGATGCAGATGATAATATGCTCCCTGCCACAATGATGATGCCTGTCATAGATGCAAGCAAAATGTACAGAACTTTATCCATAGATTCATAGCTCGGAAAGCTTCAACCATATGGAGACCGCCATGAAAGCCTACAACATTTTTTTTTTCTAAAAATTTCTTCATGTAGCATAAAAGGAGTTATACAATTGGTCACACCTATGAGGGAAATACTCATAGCTGCGCTCCAGGTCAACAAGCGGCCTTCTGAAGAAAATCATGCACTGTTTAGCATAATCCTCTTAATAGATGAGAGGTAGGCCTAATATTTAAAAAGTTAGCTAGAGAGAGGGCTGTACTCATAATGCATACCAGATCACAACAATCACTATTTGAAATACAATGTTAGTAAAACATTCATAGTTCATGATCAGGTTAAACTTTTAGTCGTTGGACCACAGTCCAACCTTACGAAAGCTACCGATAGGCTATTATATAGGCAACACTGGTCACAGTTATTCAATCGATGTGGTCTGAAGTCTGGTTTAGCCTATAGAATCAAGAAATATTAACAACCCACAGATAACTACAAAACTAGAACTACAAACAAGTTATAGATGTGCAAGTATACACTATGGTTAAGATCATAGAATCCATCAAAAAAAGATGCTTTCCAATTTAGAGAAAGGAGTAAAATATGTGTACTTAAATTATGATATAATAATTAAATTCTTCAACCCATTGCCATGCTATAGTTTCACCATTCAAACATTTTTAGTTTTATGGTTATGAAATCACCAACTTAAAGTTTGAAGGGTTTTCCACACTCTACTTCTCTATATCTCTGCCTCTTTGCATTCCCTCTTTCTTTAACTTTCTGCCCCTTAATTTATTTTAAATTTTCTCTTAGTTTTTCCTTCCCTCTCACTCTTTATTCCTCAATTTCTATAACTTTCCTTCCAATTCTCTAAAATGGACTTGCAAAACCTTAAACAAGTAGGCCTACTGTTAAATGAGTTCCTGAAGATGGTCATTACATCTGTAGAAAGTGCCTCAACAAGAAAATTTCAAATTACCAAAATAGTAATGAGGCCATACAGAATAAATAAATAATAATCCAATATCAAAACTTTTAAGGGAAAACTAAAAGATATTAGCTCCTGGATGGCCAGTTCCTTAGTATTAAAGATTACCGTACCTAGACTCAACATTTTAACTAAACAACTCCATACATAGTCTTAATCATAATTATCAGTTAATATAAGCACATATAAGACCACCAAGTTAAATTCCTGTATAATTAATATCATTTTCATTGTAATTATCTATAGTTGTCTTCATTTGTATTGTATTATTCATTTTGCTGTCCATTTCAACTATACTGTATCACAACTTTATTGTGCAACACTTGCAACACTTCAAGATGTGTCCCATATCATTATGTAATGATTCAGGACAAAATAAACCTAAACCTAAACCTAAACTACAACAAATGATCATAATTCAATTTTATTACTTAATGTGGACTTCAGTCTTGCTCAAAAGTATTCTTACCATAAGTATGGTGAACCCAGTCAGTCTTACTTAAAACTACCTTAAAAAAGTAACCGGTAAATATGTTCCTGAAGATGGTCATTAGATGTGTAGAAAGTGCCTCAACAAGATAATTTCAAATTACCAAAATAGTAATGAGTTCCGTCATAAGTTAATATATAAATAAATCGAACAAATGATCACAATTCAATTTAATTACTTGATGTAAACTTCAGTCTCGCTTAAAAGTATTCTTACCATAAGTATGCTGAACTCAATCTTGCTTAAAAGTATTCTTACCATAAGTATGCTGAACTCAGTCTTGCTTAAAAGTATTCTTACCATAAGTATGCTGAACTCAGTCTTGCTTAAAAGTATTCTTACCGTAAGTATGCTGAACTTAGTCTTGCTTAAAAGTATTCTTACCGTAAGTATGCTGAACCAACATGTTAAATCTTCAGAAACTCCTAACACTGCACCAGCATTATCGAATTCCCCACAGTAATTGGGTGCTGAGAACAGTGTGAGCAAAGAGCGATCTGCAAAGAACTGGTAACCATCTTCCACCACTTGATGGGCACGAACTATCAGAGAACAGTCATGCCTCTCCAGAAAACCACGAACAATGTCACTACCAAAAACATAGCTGACTCCACGGTCATTTTGGGCCCAACCGTGTACTCCCTGCAATATAAATAACACTGTAACTTATTGTTCTCTATGTTTTAGTCTAATATAGAATTAATTTTTAAAGACAGTTCATATAAAGGCCTACATGACTACTATTAAAACTAATAAAACTTTTTGAATATAATTTTTTTTTTTCAATAATAACCAATTCTTTCTGCGTTTATAGTTGCAATTTGGTTAATTTCTGTTAGTGGCTAAAGTGAGCCTTTAAAACACTCCCTAAAAGCCTTGCTTCATAAATCCACTCTCAACCCTTTCACTATTAATATGTTAATCACTATGTAAACTGGTGGTGCTGAATTAATTAACAAATTTCTTTTGCAACCATAAATGGACAAACAATTGCAAATAATTTGTCAATTTCCTCTGGGGGGAAAAAAAGAAAAACATACACACACAGCAAGAATTACTTGAAGTTTAGACTGATTTACACAACCCCAAGGTTGTCTGCATGTCTTCAAAACACAGCAGGGCTATACTGCATTTCAATGCTTGTGCAATACATCGCCTAAGACATTTAACTACAAATGGCAGAAAAAGCAGAGAACAGGGAACTGTGGTGTCAGAAATTAGGCAACAGATGACACTATAAGGCATAAGCTGACTCACTTCGAATCAATCTGAAGGATAATTTCTATCGTCTATTGGCATGCAAAGTGATGCATTGTATACACGCGTCAATAGATCTGCCAGTGATGCACGCTGACGCATATGTAAGGCTGTAGGGTTTAAAAGAATACTTTAGAAATTTGTATCATGAGTAACTATTATATGTGTATCCATCTCACCTCTAAAGGATCTCCCCATAGAAGATCACATACAAGGCCTGAGTCTGGAACATCAATAGGCCTTGGAATGGATCGGATCTGAAATAAATCAAAGGATTGTAATAGTACAAACATTTATACATAAAACCTGAAATTTAGTACAAATAAAATCTTTAAGGATATACAAATAAGAATAGATATTGCCTTTAGGAAAAACTGAAAACATGATAACTTTAAAACTCGGCAATGGTATTATTTTCATTTTTTCAAAAATGTTTACTGGTGAATTCTAGTGAGCACTTCTTGTAGATTATAATTCATATTTTCAGTAATTTATTGTCATTGGACAGTCAAGGGTGTGATGGACAAAACATTACCTAAACATTTAGATAACAGGATAAATTCACTCTATTTACAATAATAATAATAATCAGGGCCCGGTTTCTGATTACCTAAAATTGTTTGAAAAATGACCTATAAAATGACCCTAAATTTTATAGAAAATGACTTAATAATTATAAAAAAATGACTTCAGAACTTATATTCCCAAATATTGCAATGCAATCCCAATCGAGCTGTGTCTTAATGGCAACTTGCGTAGAGGCAAGCAGCTTCATTTATGTTTATAATAAATGATTTTCTTCTTCTTATAAAAAATTATTATTGTACACACAAAGTTATAGACTAGTTTGTACGGAACTGTAAAACCTGTAAATAACTGTAATGTTGTGAATGTTCTTTTCTCATGGAAATTTATACTGGCACTGAGGCACTGGCGAGCCAAACTTCAGAACTTCCTTTTGTGGTCTACCAGATTATATCGTTGTTTATTGAGGGTAAACAGTAGTTTGCACTCTCAAATTCAAGCAGGTGGCAGACTCTGGTACCAAGTCAATCTAGTAACAATAGTAATATAATACAACACTTTGGCGTTTCTTTGATTCTCATTTCCGACTGAGACATGACAACACTTAACGCCGAATTTTTCCTTCTTGCATTAAACAAACAACACTTCAAAGACAGCACTGCTAGCGTTTCTTTGATTCTCATTTCCAACTGAGACATGACAACCCTTAACGCCAAATTTTTCCTTCTTGCATTAAACAAACAACACTTCAAAGACAGCACTGCTAGCGACAGAAAAAAAGTTAATACACTCAATGTAAATACTTGAAAATTACTAAATAAGGAAGCAAATGACATGAAAATTACTAAATAAGGAAGACAAATAATGACAAAATAATGACCTAAAATTGAAATAAATGCCCTAAAAATATAAAATTGCATAAAATGACAAAAAATGACCTAATAAAAATGTATTTCTATAATCTAGAGGTCATGATTAGGATTTATCTACAAGTTGGCAATGTCTGTGCAGCATCAATAAAAAAATGACATGTCATTAGAATCAGGGCCCTGATAATAATAAAGTAGGTTTCACACTTTAATATCATATTTACTCATGTGTAAGCCCCATGTTTCCCTGAATTTTTTCTTAAAAATAGGAGTGGGGTCTATAAGTTACATGAAATTTAACAGGGTATAGTCAGCAATGTGGTGCACTGCTTCACTGAGAGACCCACACGGACAGCGAGTAAATGTTCTACTGCACTTCTGAGCCAGTTTGGCAGTTTAGTGTCCTATATAGGCAAGTAGAGTGCGAGAAGGGTGCTGGGTTCTTGGTTCTATTTTATGACTTGACAACAATGCATCTTGACCTTGGGATCACAGTCATAAATAATATTTTTTTTAGATACTAGTTTTAAAAAAATATAGTCCTATAAAATTTAACTTACAATATTTTTTTTCTTAAATAGAACTCACAGAGTGGAGCCTATACACGGACAGGGCTTATTAAGTAATGCATATGGCATCTAAATTATAAAACATTCAAATATATTTTTCAACACATTCAGTATTAAGTTATAGTATGCACAAAATTGGTACCATAATAAAAATAACTAAGTCATTATAACTTAGAAAATGGTTATATAAGACTAGATAAGATTCTTGAATTTATGTCCCAAGCTAGAAGGTGTCCAATGAAGAGAGATATTTTGGGAAACCAACATAATCTTGGTTTTTATATTGATAGAGAAATTCCTGTTGTGCCAACAATAAATCAATTATTAGATAAAAACAGGGTAGGCCTACTGTAGAACTTTAGAAACCAAACGGGCTTAATATCTCAATTAACTTTTCATCATTTCAACCAGTAGCATACATTCAAACACCATGCCATATCATCATGCTTAGAGATTTATACAGATATATACAGAGATTTATGTTCAATCGTTGCAACCATCTATGTCATATATAATGTCTCTGGTACATTAGATGAATCAGGATATAAACTCCCAAGATTTTTTAATCTCTGTGTCCTCCAAGTTTGAAATCAGAAAATCATAGCCGCTATATCATGTGTAGAAATAATTGAATAGATAATATTATTTTGGTTCTGCAAATTTTAATAACATAACCATAAAGATATAAGTAAATAATTCCTATTAGGCCTACATGAACTTTGATAATACTTTTTACATTACATACCTGGTTTAAGTCTGTCAGTTGTGGTGACAATCCACCATGCATGCAGAAAATTGTGCCTTCAATTAATGCAGCTAAAAAAGAAAGAAAAATATAATTCTTCTTATGACTCTGATTACTGGTACATAAAATAATAACATGATATCTTTCTTCCCAACTTCGTTCATTCGTTTTCTTTTCCTAGGACTTTCATTTATTCAGCAACCTTCAGGGAATCTCTCTTGTAGATTTACATTCAATAAGATCCCTGAAGATGGTTGAATAACCGAAAGACCTAGGAAAAGAAAACAAATAAAAGAAGTTGAGAAGAAAGGTACTGGTATGTTGTTGTTATTTTATTGATTGAGCTTAAAAGTCCATCCAGCATGATTTTAAACACTCTGATTACATAGTTATTCAAAGTATAATGGACACAAACACTACAAAATGTCACAAATGTCGAGGGATGTTTATTTCATTTAATATAATTTTAATATTTAATATATAATACAACCCCAAAGAGCTTGTTAGGTGAATGTTTTTGAATTAAGGAACCCATAATCTACTGCATCTCATTAGTTTAAACGGCCTTCTTTATTTCGTTTAATTACTTCTCACTGTTTCTGAAATTTATGTATCTACTAATTTCCTGTGAGTCTGTCTGTTCCTATTTCATGCAAAAACTATGTAACTGACAAAGCTGACATTAGGCCTATCCGTAAAGATAGGTGTTATATCTGGAAAGAACATAGGACTGTAGCCGTTTCAAAATATTCTGCCATTTAAATTATGGTACCATTTTAATGGTTTGCAGAAACAACCACATTAAGTTCCTTCCCAATATTAAAGTTTACTATTAGCTTCTGGTAAAGAACAATATTTAGCAATGCTATGACAATTGTCAAAATCTATTGTTCTTGGTTTTTGCACAAACAAAACAAAATATGAAAGAGAAGGAGTAGTAATCTTTCTACTAAGTCTACAAAAGCCACAGCCAGGTTGTTTACTTTTCACTCTACAAAGAACTAGTAATACATGCACAGGTAGGGGGAAAAAAGTGGACCAACTAAAATATCTAAGTTGCCGATATGAGCCACTGTGCATTGGCGCATGCCTTGCGGCATTCACAGGATAGCAGGGAATGTATTGAAATTTGTTCTAGTGTCGACTGCTGACTTGTCCATTTCAAAACCCATTAGAAAATAAGCTAGTAAAATTAATTTTCTGGGAATAATCAGTTAATTAAGTAGTTAAATATTGCGGCAATCGAAAAGTAGTGGGAAAACAATGTGAATTAAGGAAACAAAAAATTTCCTTCCTTGGCAGGATTCGAACCGGGAACGTGTTACTTACCAGAACGTGCTGTCATTGTGCTACGGAATCGATTAACAACCAACGTTCCTTGAGAGTCTGTTATGAAACAAGTGGTTGACAAGGAGACTATAGCCGATAAATTGCTTGAATTGAGAAATAATTTCACGTAATTTGCATTGCTTGTGAAAACAAACGTTTCCGTTACATCTCTTACAATTATTTATGTATCATGTATGTCCAACTACACAGGTCTAAGGAATACGCATGGACACTGGTTTGACCAAGGCTCTGAAATCAGCTACAAGAGTCGGTCCGCCTTTTTTTCCCCTACCTGTATATACATATACAGCTAGTAATATAATTATGTACATGAGCAAGGCTATTTTGTTATTTATAAAAGTAAAAATAACAGGACCCCTCCAAAATAAAATTCTGGTTGAACAGATATTTTCTAAAGAAATAATGTCTAAAGTTTGTAAAATAAAAAATGGGGTAGGAGAAAGTTATACTGTTGACAGTTTGCAACAAAAACAGTAATCCATTTGAACCTTATTGAAAGATATAAAGAAATGTATAGAATGAAGAAAGGGAAGAACTCTTTGAAGCTAAAGAGAAATAATACAAGTAAAAAAAGAGAAATGCATCTTGGCTGTTCAGAAACTTCCATCAAGTTTCCTCATGTTATTCAATGAGTAGTGTCTTACCAACAGGAAGGCAGTTGAACAAGTCCGTGAATGTCTTCCAAAGTTTTACACTATATCTTCTTTTACATTCATCATAAAAACCATATACCCTGTGAAATAAATGACTTATTTTAGAACATAATAACCAGGAGAAATTTGAAATGTAGTTATAGATGTAGATAGATTTATAGAAAGAATTTCTTGTTTTCTTAGTAGGATTGGTATTAGTTAATATTTATTTCAAGATAAAGAAGTTTCACATGTGTTTCATGTATAATATCTGGGGTATATCATAAAAAAACAACCATTTTCAAATTACAAAAGAAAATACCAAAAATTATGTTGAAAGTTTCAGTCCACACTCCTAATAGAGAAGTTTTCAAAAGTTGAAAATTTACCACTGCCCAGTATCTATATTTTAGAAACTGTATGTTTCGTACATAAGATTAAAGAATCTTTCACAAGAAACTCAGAATATCATACTCATAATATGAGAATAGTTAATCACCTTTATCTAAATAACCATAGGCTCACAAAATGCTTAAATAGTATAACACATCAAGAAATAAATATTTATAATAAGTTACCTAATGGGTTTAACAATGCTTTTAAAAATAAATTTAAAAAAAATCTTGTTATTTTATCAACCCTTTTCTGTCCAAGGATTTCTTGATATACAGATGATAGACTTATCAGCTTAGTTATGCTTATTATGCTTTTTGAAGGAGAGATTTCCTCTTAATCCTAATATAAGTATTTATATCTCAGTGTTAAAAGTTGTAACATATATTACTGTGAAATGTATTAGACTTAAGTGACGAAACCATGAATTTTGTAACAAAATTCTTCTGGTGAATGAATTGAAATTGAAATTGAAATTGAAAAATAAAATTTGATAATGATATGTAGGGGGCGGATTTCTATGACAAGTCATATTTTTCCTCTTTGCATTATTTCAGGTTTCAGACTAATTTAAACCCGATTCCAAGCATCCTGGTTAAAATGGAACGACTGCATATTTATGAAATTTTCAACTATTGTAACATATTTAGTATGAATATTCAAATTTAGGTCATATTTTGGCATATTTGTGTGCATATTAAAGAAATTTTGAAGTTTCATATCATATTTTGTAAATTTTGCATTATAATGATACTTTTTTGAGAATTTACAGATATTTTAAATAATTAACATTATGTTTTAATAAAAACGAATTGTAATGAAACTTTTAAAAAAATATACACAGTGTGTAAGTGCTAGTCATATTTAAAATTTTATTAGTCATATTTAAAATTTTATTGGTCATATTTTAATGTTTTTAGGTCATAAATGCATGCATATATCCTAGTTTTTAGGTCAAAGAAATCCACCCCCTACTGATATGCATACTTATATATGAGACTTTATGGTTTCCCTGTGATACTTATGTATGATCCAACCGGGCGAGTAAAATGATTGATTCCAAGGTTCGAGCAGTTTGTCCACTCCCACTTCTGGTAGAAGTATTAGAATTTTTAAATTTAAAGTTCTAACAAAAAAATTGAAACAAACTTGAAACAAAAAAGTTTCATAACAAGTAACCTTAATATTTTAGTAATCAAACCAAATTCATTACGTGGGGGGGAAAAAAAGAGTACAACAAAGGCCATAATAAAAAATAGATTTAAATACAATGCACCATTTACCCCCAATGGGCTTGCACAGACAGATAGACACCAGACTGACAGACATCATCCAAAAACACCTTATCGGCTTCTAGGCAGCATGAAACATGTTTTACCAATGTAATCTCCAATCAGATTTTTGTAATGATCACTATACCATATGTTATGTAAGCACAAGAAAGAAAAAGGAATGTCTACCTCAGATATTAAGAATGCTATTAAAAGATAGTAAGCCTACAATACCTGTTAATGCTAGCACATTCATGGTTGCCCCTGAGCAGGAAGAAATTGTTGGGGTACTTCATTTTGTAAGCCAATAGAAGACAAATTGTCTCCAAGGAGTTTTTGCCCCTGAAACAAATAATAATAATAACAATTAAAAAACAGTATGCCATATTATCATGAAAAACACTTTATACAAATGGAAATTACTTTTTAAATTAAAAATAAATCCTTTTTTCTTAGCTTTCTAGAATTCATTAAATCAGTGGTGGTAAACAACAAGCAAAATGAGCAGAATAGGAATTTTCACCCTTATTGACAACTAGCTGAAAAGGCCCGGCGTCGCCCGGGCTTTGTATTTTGTAATTTGAAATTAACTTATGGAGGACTTTCTATTTTGAAACTCTAGGTCCTTATAGCCTATAATATGTATGTAAAACTTGAAATGAAGAAAAAGATTTATCAAACTATTCCATCAGAAAACGCTAGATATAGCTTTTTATGGCTCATAGAGGATGTCGAATGCTGCATTCCGTTGCTTCTACACATCATGCCTGGGAGGGGTTGAAATAAGAAGAAACATAAATTACATAAGATTGTATTGACTTGACAGAAAATTTTATTTCTCATTCTCATGTTACAACCCTTTCGGGGCTGAAATAAAATAGAAATGCAGTATCACTTTCATACTTTCCTCCCCTAAAACCCGGGACATAATATACTGCGAGTATAGGACTCAAAATGTTCCATCCCATGCTTAGGGCCTATGATAAATCTCAACTAATACAAAGCCTACAGCTATGGATAACTGACTATTTACCGACTTCTGATATAGCATACTCACACACTTAAGTTGTACCTGCAATACGACCTCTTATTCTACATCAAAATGTGAAGTGAGAAAATATTTCTTATGTCTAGGGTAGAGAAAGTTGTGTGACTGCATCACACTTGGCTTTATTTTCGTGTAATTCATTTTTCAGTAATTATTTTCGCCAATATATTGCATCGATTCAATCATAATTCGTTCAAGTCCAGTTGCCAAGGCCCAATGTTATCAAAGTAAACAATACACGGTTGTCATGTGAACTGAACAGCATTTCATTGTTTTTCAGTATAATATTCTCAGAAATTATATAATTTTCAAGGGAAGGACTGATTTATTACAATTTTAATGTTGACCGCGTTACTTCCCGGGCTTAACTGGGTATGTGTGCAAAATTTTGTACAAATTGGTGAAGAAATGTGGATTTGTATAAGGAACAAACATACATACATACATACATACATACCCACAAACACACATTCGACTTTATATATTAGATTGTCTTGTGGGCTAATATCACATTACCCTAGGGGTTGTGTACCACTCTATAAAATTCAACCTTTACCAGTGGCGGACGCAGAATTTTTTTCGGGGGGGGGATTTGAATAGGTAGAAAGAATACTTAAAAAAATTATCTTACATATATAATTAGTTTATAAAACTGGCCACTTGTATAGATGAACGTGCATATATAGAGTGCATATATAGCCTTTCTTCAAATTTCGGGGGGGGGGATATATCCCCCCTATCCCCCCCCCCTGCGTCCGCCACTGACCTTTACTTATTTCACATGAATTCTTCTTGTACAATGGTATAATATTTCTACGAGATTTACAAAAGTAAGTAACATTTTTTAAATTGGAGATGTTTCATAGGCGAATAAGGAAAAGTTTCCTATTTTAGAACTTTTATTCCAGAAATTAAAATTTTTCACTTTCAGTTTTGAACATCATAATAAATTATAATTGAAGACTTAAAGTAAATAAGGATCTAAGGACCATTTCTAAACTTCCTAGGAAGATGAGATTTTCTTTCATTCGACACACTTAGCATATATACATTTAGCCATCTATGAACAGCTACCGAACAATAAAGGAATGAGTCTGCACTTTGATCTTTATATATGTTATATGTTATGTTATATATATATATATATATATATATATATATATATATATATATATATATATATATATATAATTCTATAAAAACTCTAATTCTATAAAAACTAAATTTTCACAAATATGGCACTTACATAATTTTTTACTTCAAGTCTTCAATTGCAAACGCAAAAAATAAATTGTTGGTATAACTTCGCCTTTCATTTCGTAACTATTTTCAGCCACCTCACTCTTCCGCTATTTTTGGTAAGCGGCTCCTTTGATGGACGAAGGATCGTGCACCCTGCCTCATGGGGCCATTCATAGCAGAATCCTCTCATATCCCTTACATTTAACCTAAATTAATCCACAACTGAAGAAAAATTCCGTGGCAAAGCCCTGGACCCTTTATTCAGTTGGCAACGACTACTCGCTAATAGACTGGATGGATTTCTTTTTACATTCCTGTAATATAAACGTGGGACTGTCGCATTGAGGAATACATAGGTGCCATCGATTTGAACACGAAAACTTGAGAAAAGAAAGTCAGTGTCCTTACCGACTGCTCCACCAGACAGACAAACAATATTTAAAGTGTCTCTTTGTAATGTATTGTGTAGTGCAGAGAAACAAGTGTTATTTGTGAATATATTACAATGTGCTCCGTTGTTATAGGTCTAATACACACAGTGTGATGATCAAACTGACAGCAATTAATCCTTAAAATCAGCCTGTCAGAAATAGGTTCCTCGGATCTTTCCCGAACTCCTAAGCTTTCTCTAGAGCAGGCATGTCAAACTCAAGTTTTGAGTTTGTCAAACTCAAACTAAGTGCCAACTCAACTTGATAGACTGAAATCCAAGGGCCTCATGCCAAAATGAAAATATAACGTTTCATTCTTCTAAAATTTGTAATATTTCGTATAATGCAACCACTCAACTTTTAAATTTTAACACCCTATAGAATAAAATCAGGTAAACTGAAGTAAAAATGTGCCAGAATGTTTTTGTTTAATCAGTTTATTGCAGTTATGATATGCAGAAAAAAGTTTTTTTCTTTTTAATAAATTGATTTCCGAGTTCAGCTCCACATTGATTCATTAAGCAGGTCTTACGGAAGAACAAAGGTCTAGTTCTTTTAAAAATCAGATTAAAATCGTCCAGCATCAGCATAACTATACAGATTTGTGATATCTTGACAATTGCACACTCACATAAAAATACAACAAAAAAGTCAAATTGGCCGGCTACGGGATTTGAACCAGGGGACTTCCAGAATGCGAATCCAAGACGTTACCATCTCTGCCACCTCGCTCAGTTTAACGGTTTAGTTTTATAAGCATATGTGAAGGAATATGTGGGTACTGTTATTTGTCAAAGCTAAATGTATTGCAACTTCCAAAGCTGTAGGCTATATGAACACTGTAAAGCAATATGTTGTCATGATAACTGATTTTCATTTGATAAATTCTTTCTAATAATAGGGGTTATATTACCTTAAAATAGCCACTAAATTGGGCTTTACTCCGGTATCGGTCAACCGATTTGGTCCAATATTAATAGGCTTCTTCCCATGGACGTTATAAATGCGAATACCAAGTTTTATGAAAATCCGATAAAGCGTATTTGAGTTATCGCGCGTACAGACACACGGACGGAAGGACGGTCAGACATTTTCCCGTCCCGCACACATTCTCATAAAGTACTATACTGGCACATAATAAAACACTACTCATTATTCTTGCCATTTGATGCTAGGTGAAATACAATCAATACATTTAAAACTCTGTAGTCTACAGTGAAAATGTGTGGATAACCAAAATAACACAACTTTAACGCAAAACTGATTACAACTTTTATTACATATTATTATTTAATATACAGTTTTATGAACCCTATTTTACCCGAAGGTACATTAGGGTTATAGTTTTAACAAATTTAATTTGTAATTTACATATTTATCTATCTCTATTTGGCTATGACATACCATTCCGTTCTATAACTAGCAGTGCTGAGCATTACACCCAATCACCCTAGTAATTTTAAACTATAATCGATTATGTACATAAGAAAAAATTATAAAATTGTCTATAACAGCATTTCCTTAGAAATATATGAAATAATGGTTTAGCGTAAGGAAGTTTATAATAATCTAAATGTCCTTTTAAAATGTGTCTTTCTCTTTCAAACACTGGAAAGTTAAATAAAAGATGTTCGACAGTTTGTTGTTCGCCATATATACACAAGTATCCATTTTCTCTTATCACTTTAAATCTTTCGAAATAGGAGCCGAAACTCCCATGTCCAGACAAAAATTTGGTCACTATAAAGTCAGATTTAACAACACTACCTTCTTAAACGTACTTCAACCGTTGGAAAGAAAGTATCCCTAGTAACGAATCCTTTTGTGGTACTGAGCCAGTATAACTTTTAAACCTACACTCATTTATTAATTAACCGCTTATGTTGGAAGCGTAATGACTTAAGTCAAAAGCAATACCGTGAATCTTGAAAATCCTGGTAGGTAAGAAAAATTTTTAAGCTGCCGTTTACTGGTTGTCCTTCCCATGGTCTGAGCTTTAATTTAAAAGCCTTAATATTATCAAACAACAAAATTACAAACTGATCTTTCCATTGTAATTTTAAATTTAAGCAATTTATATGTCATGCAATATCTACCATGAATGTCAAGTCTTCAAGCCAATTAGGCCTACCAATGTCAAGTAGTTATCGGGTGAAAATTTAATTTCTCGCAGGGGTCAAAAGTATTTTAAAACTTAAACACAATAAAACCAGGGGACTTCTTCATAGCATAGCAAGCCCTAAAATTCACTACCCATATCACTCATCAAAGTTGGAAACGGATGTTGATTCAGTCCCCAGGAACGAATAAAATTCAGTGTTTTCTTTATTTCAAAACGTGATCCATTTTTATTGCTTTGAGCATATTGTTTCCTGGTGAGAAATGCATTGCACAGGCACTGCACTTTGTAGGCCTACCAATATTTTAATTAAGTTGCAGTACATCTCCGTCGTTAAATAACCATATACCAACCAACCAATATTTTAATGAGAGACTTACTGTATTTTACGGACCATAACACGCACTTTTTTACCTTGAAAACAGAGACTTGAAAGTTGGGTGCGTCTAATGGTCCGAAGTAAACTAAAAAATTTAAATAGTGCTAAATATTGCCGGAATACCACAGTTATAAACAAGGTGTTTTAAACGATACGATAGTTACAAATTTCGGCACAGACAGTAATCAGTGCACTTGTCACAATCGTAAAATGAGGGTAGCAGGAAGCCAGGTATACAATGCGAAAAGAAAGAATGTTGAGTTCTTTTATACGAAAGGAGTTGTCTCAGCCAGGTGGTTTAAATGAAGGCAGTGACCTCTGAACAGTCTTGTCCCGTTACACTTACCGTATGCTGAATTGAGTGTTAGACGGTTTAAGAGTATTTTCAGTCTCTCATGAGAAATCAGTTTAGCTGTTACGAGATGCCACTTGTAAAGAAGAGATTTCCGTACAACGCAGGTTTTAAGCTAGAAGTGATTTATACTGATTCGATTGTTTAAGGTTATAATTTCCATCCTAAGAAATCAAATCAAGTTGCGTCTTATGGTCCGGAGGGTCTTATAGTCCGTAAAATATGGTAACTTCTGGCTGATACAAAATCAATTTTTAGCTAATTATAATTTACATTAAATATTTTGATATGTACATATTTATACATGTCACCTAAAACTTTAAGGGACCGCATTTCGTTGCTGGGGGGGGGGGGCTTGAGAGACCTGCTCTATAGAGTTGTTAAGGCGTTGGGCTTTTCACATGTCCCTCTGGGCTCTCTTAAAAAAATAAGCATAAGATTAGTCTAGGTTCCGAAACCTCCACTTGGAGGCAATATGCCCCCATCGGGGGGGGGGGGTTACATGATGTATTCGTTCATGCGTATCTTGCATGGCTGTGTGCAAAGCTGGTGAAGAAAGTCTGCTGAATTAACTTGACGTTAGTCATGACTCACGAGCGTGGATACTTTCATTAAATATTTAGAAGTCTTGGGAATGTTAACCGAGGTATTCTGCCGCTTTATGTAACTCGTAACGTATTACACAGTACTTTTTTTTCGCAGTGTTTCAATCAATATTGCATGAAGAACTGCAACGTTCCTTTTTTTTTTTTTAATTGGGAAAACTTTTATGCGACACAAAACAAACTAGAGCAAAACACGACGGAAAATCTGTAGTATCTTCATGACTGCATAAACAATGTATTTTATGTATTGGAGAACGACATATTATTAACAGCCACAACATTAATATCATACTACCATATCATCTTTTTAACTGCTACAGTCGTCCTTGTGACAGCGGAAGATAATTTTTAAGTCATTGAGGAAAATTTCCAAATTTATAGATTGTTTTATAAGCAATATTTGTAAAACAAAATAAAAATCTTCATATTTTAAGATTCATGTCGACTCTGTGTCAACTCTACCTAAGCCAAATTTCCTTGCTGACTGGGTCAAATCAGTTGAAAGAAATCCACACACTAAAGAAGATTAAATTCTGGGCCGGTCCAAACGAATTTCTTACACCGGGCAACTCAGGTATTGGCGCCTCCCCCAGTATATTTTTAACTTGTTGGGTTTCCTAAGCATTTAAACTTCAATCAAATAAGTTATTATTTAAGCGACTTATCCTGCGTTAAGACTTCCATCACAGTCTACGTTTGTATACGCGCGAGGGCAAATAACTGATGCAGTTCCCTGCAAACCTCAGCGGTAACTCTTTAATCAGCGAGATTCTACAGATAATATTCATAAGAAAAATACTGCGCGAAAAACGACTGATAATTTTACCAGTGAATTCTTTGAAGGATATCGGATTCTTGTAACACAACACTAAGATTATACATGTTAATAAACAAGAATGACTGTTCTATTTTCCCTGAAGGAAGAGATGATGCTGAATTTTATGTCTGAAAATCCATGCAATTAGGTCTATTCAGGTTTGTAGCCGCTAAGTTTGAGTCTCTTGGCAAACCTACAACGCACCCAACCACCAAGGAATGTTTTTCAGCTCATGTTCATAAGATCCTAGTACAACCAGGATTAAATTATTTCTTAATTAAATAAGACTTGTTTGTAACATGATATAGGCTATACCAAAAGAAAGATTTGCAGAACTGAGCAAACTTTAAAAATGTAATATCTAAAATGAGGTTAATGTTAAGCGAACACTTTTTGGCGTTATTTTTTAAACGTTATATGCTCGATAATATAAAAAGTTAAGTATGTTTTAACTTTTTCATTTGTTGTGCCCCCTTGAGTAAGCGTCCCGCGACATGGTCCGTCTGGCCCGCCCTTGGCAGACCTTGATAACATTATTATATATTCTCGAATACGGCTTCGTAAAAAAAAATGCATTATATCGAAGTCATAACCTAATTTTAAGCATAATAAATGGTAATATATATTTGGATGCAGCAATTGCCGAATGGCAAGCACACCTAAGAGTTGATTTTAAAATTGGCTCGACTATTTTAAATGCAATTTTATTTGCTGACGACCAGGTGGTGTTTGCAGATAGTGAAGAAAAACTACAACTAGCTTCATTTCAGCTCAGCAGAATAATGTCTGAATATAATTTTAAAATATCATCTGGCCTTTACTGGAAAATATCAGAAGCTATCCAAAATTATACTTAACAACGAAACGATAGAACAAGTTCGACACTTCAACTATTTAGGATGTGACATATCTTTTGATTATGACTTTGACTCAAACAAAAGGTCTGTAGTTTGTGGAATTATAAAACGCACATTAAAAAACAAAGCAAGGAAGGACACTATTTTAACATTTTATAAAAATTTAGTAATGCATGTTTTAACTTACGGATCGGATCATTGGGCCATGAATAGAAGCGACGAAAAAATTATAAAAACAGCTGAGATGAGATTTTTAAGATATGTTGCTGGTAGTTCGCTTAAAGATCACATCACAAACGAAAGTATAAGACAAACTCTGAATATGTCCGACATAAATAACAAAATACAGGAAAACAAACAAAACTGGTTGAATCATATACTCCGTATGCGAAAGGAGAGATTGGCAAAGCAAGCTCTTCGCTACCAGCCAAAAGGAAAAAGATATATATGAAGACCCAGGCGTCACTGGGAAGACTTCTTCTGAGACGAAACAGGTCAATCAGGCCTATGTTGATTGTTGATTGTTGATGATGATGATGATGATGACACATGGTACACAATATGGTACAAGAGTATCTTAACCCTTCAGTAGTCGAGCGGGTGACATCTGTCAGGGTATAGAAATAATAAATTCCTTCACTTGGTCTCAATGGTTGACAATTGTCCCCCATGCGACTAACAGCGTTACAATTTTATGCTTCATCTTCGGTCCTAGTTATTTTCTTAAATGCGAATTTGAGTAATTATTGAATCCAATACTACTATACGATTAAATATAACTTAGTATCCCGTTTGAGTGATGTTGAAATAATAATGAAAATAATGATAGGTGACAGCTATCCCCCACGTGACCAAATATGTACCAGAAATTCACGCGATTATTGGAGGACGACAGATTTCTAAGTAGATTGGGAGAAGTGGTCACATATTACTTGGAATAGAAGTGACTACAAATGAACTTCAAGAACAAACACAATAATGCAAAAAGAGGAACATGTTATGATTGTGGTACATCACGATACAAATGAATAGGAACTGGTGTGTTAGATGTAGGCCTAAGAAGTGACCTGCCCTGATCAATTATAAGACGTTTGTGTCAATTGTATGGACAATTCTAAGATGGCACCTATGTCAGAATATAATCAGTAGGTAAGTAGTACATAATCAGTTACTATGGCGTATGATTCACAAAACTCATATTATAGAAGTAGTCTAATGATTCAGTAAATGTTTACTATTCTAGTTATTTTATTAAATAAATAAATAAATTTCACATTTGAATTTGAGTAACTCTGAATCCAATACTATTGTGCAATTAAATATTGTTCCCTGTTTGGGGGCTGTTAAAATAATGAAAATAATGATGGGTGACAGCTGTCTCCCACGCGAAGAAACATGTAACTGAAATTTATGCGAGTACTGCAGGGTTAACCTTATGTTTTACATTGCATTGTAGATTTTCTTCGTATATGAATCATTTGTAGAAGAAAACGGCACGAATTTCCAATCACCGCATGAAAATGTACATTGTGAAGAATGATTTTTTTGTATCCATTCAATTGAAGGGGTCGACGAAAGATGGTGCCAACCCATTTTTTAAAAGTTGAGATTGTTGCACTATTTATATTTTTTTAGTCACCACTTATTCTAATATTTCTGAGCACAGGCTAATACCGTCAATAAGGCTTTTTAGCAACATGATATACAGGGTGTTAATGAATAACCGAAATATTTTACCTGTGGATAGACAAGCAACTAGGAGATTTTTGCTCTATGGATTCAATTTTTCTTGTTACTTCTTACTAACATTTGAAAAGGTCAAAACAAAGGAATTTCGTTGTTAACACTGGAGTAATCTCTATATATATAAAAGGCTTTGTCCTGACTGACTGAATGAATGACTGACTGACTGACTGACTGACTGACTGACTGACTGACTGACTGACTGACTGACTGACTGACTGACTGAATGACAGGAATCAACGTACAGCCTAAACTATAACAGGTAGAGACTTGGAATTTTGACAGTACCTTCGTTTCATAATGTAGGTGCTCACTAAGAAAGGATTTTGAAAAATTCTGATTCTAAATGCCAAAAATTAAATGTTTTTGAAAATACTTAATCCCTTTTTACATAGAATTATCAATTCCAAATCACAGAATATATTGTTGCCAAATGGTATATGATGGGCTTGGAAAAAACAATTGAAATGCACTTTTAACAAATAAGAGAAGTTATCAAAATAATTCATGTTATAAATACATATTACAGAATGAAATCCACTAAAATAATGGAATCACATAACTTTCTCTACCCTGGACATAGAGAAAACAAATCGAGGTATGGTAATGTGTATATTATTATATTATATCGCAGGCTTTTGGAGAGAAAAGTATGAAAGTGATAATGCTTTCTGTTTAATTTCATCCCCAAAACGACTTTATGGTAACATAAGAGTGGGAAATTTCCCGCCTCGATATTACAATTTTATGTTACAGGAATTTCTGTTTCTTCTTATTTAAACCTCTACCAGGCTTGCTGTGC
Organism: Ectobius pallidus; assembly: GCA_964059195.1. Lineage (NCBI taxonomy): Eukaryota > Metazoa > Arthropoda > Insecta > Blattodea > Ectobiidae > Ectobius > Ectobius pallidus. Next base: position 99,665,526 of record CAXKWD010000007.1, read on the forward strand.
ACTGTACAAGCGATGGGATGCAAAATTCTAGATCCTCTATGAGCCATAAAAAACTATATCAAGCGTTTTATGAGGGAATAGTTTGAGTGTAATAAGTCGTTCTTCCTATTTCAAATTATAAATGCCTATATAAGGACCTAGAATTTAAAATTGAAAATCCTTCATAAGTTAATTTCCAATTACAAAATACAAAACCCGGGCAACGCCGGGTCTTTTAACCTAGTGATTAAATAAACTATTGCAGTGGCGCCCAGTCATGTGATTAGTCTGTAAATTTTGCAGAATATGAAAACTCTAAATAATGATATAGCTGTTGATGAATGATTAAGAATCAGGTTTTTATCGATCACCAAGATGGCGTGAAGTCAATTTAATGAAAATTTTAACCCTATTTTGCTTCATTATTGACTTATGAGCACCAAATTGTAATGGCATGAATGCCTTGTAGCATACACATTTTACGTCATAGAGTAACAATCTCATTATAAAAATTGCTTGTCTATGTCCCCTCTATATACAGGTAAAATATTTCGGTGTTATTCATGAACACCCTGTATACTAAAAGAAAGGTAAAAATAAGATTTGAAGAGCTGAGCAAACATTAAAAATGTAATATCTAAAATGAGGTTTATATGGGTTAGCACTATCTTCCACCGACCCCTTCAATTTGCCCATGATTATATTTACAATGGTCTTACCACTACCAGTTTTGGTTAGGCCTATATTATGATGGTAGGAAACATTTAAACGCTGAATCCTAGTGCGCCTGCAATGCGATTATGCTATTCGTACAGCAATACTGTATGCCATCTCGTCCTCAATCAGATCAGCAGAGCAACCCAAAATTGTAATAAGCATTAAAGGCACAAAGGCAATTTAGACAAGTGGTTGGTATAGTCCAGTTATTCATTGCATGGCCAGGCGGCTTCCTTTCGTTAGGAGGAAAAGTTTGCCGACAGCTCAACCCATGTTCATTGTTTTTAGCTCACCAATCAGCTAGTTATTCCAGTCAATCAAAATCTAAGAATGTCCTGTGGCGATTTTGACAGCTACTCGTCTACTCCGCGTGGAGTGAAATGCGCGGTTGCAAGATCAAGTTGCAGTAAACAATAACACGTGTGAATTGAATAAAACGAAGGAAGAACTGAGGTCAGTGATAACAATGAGAGAATATTGCAACGTTGCTTTTGTTTTGGAAAGCGGAAGCCGAATACCGATTTAGTCGGATCAATTAACATAAAGAAACACCGAAACCTTTGAAGCCGACTGGCCATGCAATGAGTAACTGCACTATACCTTGAACTTTGTCCTGCTTGCCTAAGGAATTCATACATAAAACATTTCTAAACAACAACAACAAAAAACCCTTTAAAATCTTATTTATTGAGACGCCGACAACATTATTATATATATTATTACCTTCGACTATACATTATATAGTCGAAGGTAAAAGGAGCTCGTTTAACGGTCGATGATATTAATTAAAAGGAGAAAATTATGCCTTTAATTGGCATAAAGTTATAACCAGGGCCCGGATTCTAATGACATGTCATCTTTTTATTGATGCTGCATAGACATTGCCAACTTGTGGATAAATCCTAGTCATGGTCTCTAGATTATAGAAATGCATTTTTATTAGGTCATTTTTTGTCATTTTATGCTATTTTATATTTTTATGGCATTTATTTCTATGTTAGGTCATTATTTTGTCATTTTCTTGTCATTTGCTTCCTTATTTTGTCATTTTCATGTATTTACATTGAGTGTATTAACTTTTTTTCGTCGCTAGCGGTGCTGTCTTTGAAGTGTTGTTTGTTTAATGCAAGAAGGAAAAATTAGGTGTTACAGTGTTGACATGTCTCAGTCGGAAATGAGAATCAAAGAAAAGCCAAAATTTTGTATTATATTACTATAAGTTATTGGATTGACTTGGCACCAGAGTCTGCCATCTGCTTGGATTTGAGAGTACAAACTACTGTTTTCCCTCAATAAACAGCTATATAATCCGGCAGGCCACAAAAGGATGTGCCGAATTTCGACTCACCAGTGCCTCAGTGCCAGTACAAATTTCCGTGAGAGAAGAACATTCACAACATTACAGTTATTTACAGTTTTTACAATGATGTACAAACTAGTCTATAACTATGTGTGTACAACAATAATTTTTTATAAAGAAAATCTCAGTTTTTAGGTCATTTTTTTGTAATTATTAAGTCATTTTCTTTAAAATTTAGGGTCATTTTATAGCGTCATTTTTCAAACAATTTTAGGTAATCAGAATCCGGGCCCTGGTTATAACACTAGGGGTAACCAACTATGATTGCTACATATGGAAAATACTCTTTTAGTTCAAACATTTTAATCTAATTATTCAATAAACTCAGTTTGGTAAATATTTAAAATTTTAAAATACACTACGCCAATATGAAATGTCTCACGGTGATTGCAAAAATCGTCATACTTTGTGAGTGAAAAACATTGTCCTCAAGTTGCCAGCCCTTTACCAGAAAATCAATTACAGCTGTCTGTGCGCTCCAATATGGCTGGCTTCACAAGAAATCTAACATTTATTATTATTTCACAAGTTTTAGCGACTATCCAAAACAATAGTGTAAATTATCATACAGTGGTAAAATGATTTTATTTTGCTCGCCCTTACGCCGTTTCGCAAATATAAACTACTCGCAAAATAAAATCTCGTTTTTAACACTTGGATCATAAATAACTATTTAATGCAGTGTGCATCATAATTAATAGTGCAAACCGAAACGGTTGAAAGTACACGATAACAGAAGCAAAAACGTTCCAGCAAACAAGCCGTGTGCGAGATTTATTATTGCGAATGTGTGGTTATGAACCGCCACTGACACTCTGACACTGTGACTCGAACCCAGGACCTTCGGCTATCCGTGCCGCCGCTCTACCAACTTAGCTAGCCAGAGTTTACTTCATAGCGCTAGATGGAACCTCTCTCCCATGACTATTTGCCCTTAATGGTCTACCTCACTGACAGACAAGTTATGTCATATGCAGTACTGTGAGGCACACTAATTAGTGATATTTTTGACCGGGCTTCCACTGTTATTGTACAGTAAAATTCAAGATGGATATACGAGCAGAGAAAATAGTCTGTGGTTCATGAAAGCGTATATCCCAAGTTTATTTAGTTTTAAAATTGAGGTGAATATACTTGATAATGCTAGTAATCCCAGTATTCATATCACACATTATACAATTAGGGCAAAGCGCCATATTTGTATGGTTCAGACCGTAAAGTTTGGTAGGCCTAGGTGGCGCAGTCATCGTGCTGGCTTTCTGTGCCCAAAGTTGCGGGATCGATCCCGACTCGGGTCGAAGGCATTTATGTGTGCACAAATGTGACAGGCCCATGTCTGTAGATGCAGTGGGATTAAAAATAACTAGTACGGCACACCAGAAACGGTTACCGATCTAAGTTGTAGTAAATCCCCGTCGTTAAATAACCATAAAACCAACCAACAGTAAGGTTAGATAACCAGTAAGAGGTATTATTCCTCAGCAGGGGAGATTTATACGTCGGGATGTTACATTTAAAGAGCATTTAAATAAGTCAATTCACTTTGTTTTCTCGGCATATTATTGGACGCATTTTTGTCTTCTGTTTTAATATAGGTAGTTTAATATTGTATTATTATTCTATTTTTAGCATTTTGTATTATGTATGATATCTATTGTATTTGGTTTTTTTTAGATTCCTTTTAATGTATTTTGTATTTATCCTGGTTGAGTGGAAGATAAGGGCCTATGGCCTTAACTCTGCCAGGCAAAATAAAACATTATTATTATTATTATTATTATTATAAATAATACCATTTTTTGTAAAGTAAATATTAAACTATTTTATTGCGAAATAGAAAGTCGAGTCGTGTTTAGAAATAGTGAATTTTCAATACGGTATCACCTTAAAGCAAACAATTTGGTTCACTGAGGATTTCCAGTAATTAATGCTCCAAATGGCATACAAAGTGAATCTGTAATGGTGTTTTACATATGCCTATAGGATTGTTTTATTACTGTGCCTCTGTTTCCTAACTTTAAACCGAAAACAAAACAAGAAAAGACTCAGAGGGCACTTCACACCAGAGTTTTAATATCGCAAGGCAGACTGAATTTATGTTTCATAAGGACAGAAACGTTTTAAGCGATTCCGGGTGCTCAGCTAATTTGTTGCTAGTTGCGGAAGAGCTTCGCAAGAGTGATTCTACCAGTCTAGCTTTATATATCGTGAGCAAGGGCATTACTTATAACAGTGAAGCGTACAAAAGAGCAATAAAGCTGGTCGAGAGCAAGAGATATTAATAGCCTCATTAATCTTATCCAGCTCTCTCCTTAGTTTTCACAGTAAATTCACTGCCAATTGAGTTGACTTTCGACTCCTTCGACTTACAGAATGTGACACAGTATTATTTTAGTAGGTTCCTGCTTCACTTTTAAAATCGGTTTTCAAGAAAGGTTTTCTGGGTTCAATAGTGAATATAAATTCTATTAATTTGTTAATATATGATTTATTTGTTTATTTAAGAGGTCCTCGGTTAGCTCACTAGAGGTAACATAACTATACCACTGAATTTGGCTGCATTTTTTCAATATTGAGATATCTGATTTTAAATCGAATGGAGAGTCAATGGAGAGCTTATTTAAAGAATTAAATAAGAATATGGTTGAGCAACATAAAATCCATTGCAGCCATTATTTAATTATATAGACACTTATTATGGTTGTACTATATTGCATCAGCATTCAGCAAGCAAAGTGGCTGAGCTTCAATAGCTGAGCTTTAAAACGTGTGTGCAATATTGGCTCTATATTCTAGGCTAATCTCAATTTTAATAGCAATTTTCTAACCATATATCTAACAAGGTAAGAAGATACTAATTTCAATAAATGGAGTGTATTTCGTGATGCTTGTGATATTCGTTTGCTCTGTGTTAAGGGTAGTATAATTTATTTATTTCAACTTCTTTCTGGAAGTTCGCATTATTTATAGGTCTATTAACAACCCACGATGATTTTAAATGAATATCGCAACATTATGTATTAAGAATTAATGGGAAGCGAACTCACAACCTTCGGTATAGAAGGTGGACGCATTTCGCCAATGAACAAAGAAACAATTATGGCTGTAAGTTTGTTTCCACTTGGGAACCGCTCCATAGAACTTTATTTTCTAACAAACTAGAGTCGGTCCATCCTTTTTGCCACCGACTGTACAACCTAGAACATAAGTATGACAGGCACGAGCCGTAAGGTTTTGTTTAACTGTTCAGATAGTTAAATACAGAACATGGATGGGTGACTGCTGCCTTCACTTCTGACATTTCCTGATAAGTGAAGCTTACTGGAGTCTCACTGTGGTTTGGAATCTACGTATTATTGTAGGTTCCGGCTACTGCAACAAGAACTTCAGTGAGTGTTAACCCAAAATAGTGGGATCTTCTCTCTCTTATCTGGAGTCAGCTGACCACTAGGCCCAAAAACAATCGTTAAAAGCTCCTCACAAAATGCAAAGGTAATGTGGCGAAAAAAACAGGCCATATGTTTAATAAGAGGAACAATAAAAATGTTTAGTCAGTCGTTGATTTAAATACCACTTTTATTTTATTACGGTACCGGTACCTTTTGTTTGTTAACTTGTGCTTCTTATTTGTGTTCTCCATAAATGGGCAAAAATCGGAACTACTTATCTTAGTTTATATCATACACAGGAGTAAAAATTAATGTTACTGATTTTAAGTTTTTTCTTTTACAATATCATAACAACTATTAGAAATGCAATATCGTGAAATTTATTTGCGGTTTTGGTTTACATACTTACTCTATATATGCTGTAAAATGACAATGGATTTGGGCGTTATTTGCAACAAAACAAAAGTCTACATTTAAGGGGTGGGTACTTTATAAAGACAGGCTTTTGGTAAAACAAGATTAAAAATGTAACTATACCCATTCCAAAATAATTTCGACAAGACAATGCCTATTTTATTTCAAATATTTAATGGTAGTAAAGAAAGAAAAACAGATAATGTATTAGTCATTTCAGGAACAAATGTCAATTTTGTACCAAAATGAGGTCCTGATGGATTCACACTCCACATTGGTAAATAGGTCGTTTGCTTATGAAACCACCCAAGTCAGGTTGTAATATGTTTTGGGTTCCGGAAGTAATCATTATAATGTTTCCTTCAGAAACAACGTAAGTAAAAAATTGCAACAGCTTTTTCTCCTAAAAAAATGAATTGTTTACTTGTATATTGTATCTTAAATTGTCTATTCAGTTGTACAGCCATTTCATTAGTTCACTTTTAACTAACTTGCTCTTTTATTACAAAATAATTTAAAGAATAATTAACATTACAGTACACACTTCGATAAGTATTTTGTTTTAAAGGGCCTGAAAATGACCATTTTTCTCTTCTTTCATCTGTCACCCACTCAATACTCAGATAATAATGAGTGGAGAAATAACGAAGGCTGTGTGTTCAGGTCGAAGTATCTGTCACGTTGACTTCGTTATCATTTAAGTTTTGGTTACAAAAAGTTTTAAGTTCAAGGTTGTCACGTGCTTCGAAACAAAAGTCACTGCCTATTAACGTAACTTGGCATTAGAGAAGTATGATTTCTTTCTTGTTGATATAAAAAAAACTATGCAGTAGATTGCCATTAAGCTATCTTAATCTTAAGAATAACTAAGGAGTAAACGAGAATGAACTGTAACTACCGAACTGAGCTTTGATAATTGCATGTGATATGTACGTATTTCATTGCACATTTCTCCCGTGCGAATTCACGCTATGCAGTTTAAAATGAACACTATCGGACACTATCGTCACGCAACACTATCGGAGGTCAAATTATTCTTAAATGAGGTTCTCGTTGAGGGAAAAGCACAATTTTAAGAATAATTAAACATTTTTAAGTGATTATTATGTTTATTATGTTTGTGTGTATGAGTTATAGCCATAGCGTAGTGGTTGAGGCGCTGCGCTACAAACCGGAAGGTCGCGGGCTCGATTCTCGATGAGGTCGTTGAGATTTTTCAATTGGCCTAATCCTTTTCGTGGCACTATGGTCCTGGGGTCGACTCAGCCTCTAACAGAAATGAGTACCAGGAGCAATCCTGGGGGTGAAGGCGGCCGGTGCGTTAGTATGACAACCTTCATGTGCCGAATGTCCAAAATCTTGGAGCCTCAACCTCCTGGAACCCTCTGGGCCTCCATGGCCTGTATAGGGATCACTTTACCTAATGAGTTATATTATATTATACGAGTACATACAGTGAGTCCCACGCAAGAGTTGGCCAATGACGCGGGTTTTTGTGTGGCGGCGGGCACAGCTCAAACTCCCGAGCGATCGCAAATAAAGCCGCGATCGGTGTAATGATTCAGGTTCTTACATTTACAGTTAAAATTATGATGAAAATAACCACGTACATCACAAGATATGTTGGAAATATTCTCCTCTTGCATCCACACAATAATGGCACCTTTTTAGGAAATTTTCTTTCACACGCATCAGTTCAGCTTCCGTGATAGAGTTAATTGATCTTGTGATATTGTCTTTAAGTTCTTCTAACGTATGGGAAATTGATCTATACACTTTATTTTTCTAGTTTCCTCGTAAATAATATTCACAAGAACTTAAAGACAATATCACATAGGCCTATCACAAGAGAAATTAACTCTGTATCGGAAGCTGAACTTATGCGCGTGAAAGAAAATTTCCTAAAAAGGTGCCAGTATTGTGTGGATGCAAGAGGAGAACATTTCCAACATCTCTTGTGATGAGGTAGGTGGTTATTTTCATTGTAATTTTAACTGTAAATGTGAGAACTTGAATCATTACACCGATCGCGGGTTTATTTGCATAGATATTTCACTCGATCTCTCGGGAGTTGGAGTTGTGACCGCCGCGACGCAGAAACCCGCGTCATTGGCAAACTCTTGCGTAGTTTATTCTCCATTTACGCCTATCAGCAGGTCTTAATTTTATGACGGCTATGTCAAAAATTTCACCGGCCAGCATAGCATTTACAATACCGCAATTTGTCGTCAATAATTTCAACACCAACCTCTTTCAGTTGCAATTTTATTTTTATATTTTACTATACTTATTAAGCATTTATTAACATAATTCTTACAATTTAAATGTCTATACACCTATATAAAACACACCTAGTATACACAATAAATGCAACCGGGTAGGCTACAACAATTATAGCAATACACACAGGATAAATGTTAGTTAATGAAGCTATTACTAAGTTAAAATTTAAATTTATTAAACAGAAAATTATATTGATTAATATTATTATATTGCCTCCGAATGAGTATTCCTCGTGATCGGAAGTAGATGTTATTAACAACGAAAATTGGGAGAAGTGGACGTGCAAATAAATTACATAAAAACATAAAAAATTAAGAGCTTAGAATTAAAATTCTATAATATAAGTACTGGTACTAAAAATGGTGAAGTTAAAATTAGCATTGTTCAACAATGACAGTTACTACATTTTAGATTATTAATAATTAAGTCGTGAGTTACTAAATATCTTTCATTCTAATTTTAAATATTGGCATAGATTTATTTCCTACAACTGGATATTGTAAGAGAAAGTTGTATACTTTTTGCCATAATTGGAGCTATGTTTCAATGCGGCAGTCGTTGAACATCTTGATTCTGTAAAATGGAAGACAATTATATCCCTTCTGGTATTATGGTTATGCCTATAAGTAATAGAAATTAACTATATTTTTGTGAAAATACATTAATAAAGTATATTTTTATTTTTATTCCATCTTTAAAACGTTAAATTCATAAAAAATTAAGTTTAGCTGGACAATTAGAATTTCTGTTTTTGAAACTACCAAATCCTTCTTTTCCACAAGCGAAACGTACACTTCTGAATCTGTGGATCAGAATAGGTATGTGTATATATATATATATATATATATATATATATATATATATATATATATATATATATCTCCAGCTAATACGGTAATATGCCTACCATTCAAGTGTGGGCTCATCTCTACATCTGTGAAGGGCTAGTTGTTCGATATTTCGGTAAGTATCCGTGTAATTGCTCCTTTTCGATCAAGATGTGTTGAAGTAAATTAACCAAAAGTTCCAAAACATGATATTATTATTATTATTATTATTATTATTATTATTATTATTATTATTATTATTATTATTATCATTGTCATTGTTTATGTTTATTTAATATTATTTTACACTTTTTTATACCGTACTTTAAATTCTATTAAATGTTCTTACCACTTTTCTGACTATGAATGGTTCTGAAATAGGTAAACGTTTATAACTTAACAATATGATAATTTATCATCATGATTATTATGAATATTATTGTTATTATTCAATATTGACTTGGATCCACCGCCATGATGCTGTATTCATTCTCCTCACGCAGCCGGTCCGGATTCGATTCCCGGTCGGGATAACTTACCTAGGAAGTTTTCCCCAGGGTTTTCCTCATCTATGAGACGAAATTCGGCTAAATGTAGGCTCTTGTGGTCCAAGGAAAGCATCTGGGCATCATTATCATCTTCATCCCATCCGCGCCTTGTTCGGAATGAGTGTGTTTGCGACTGATGTGTCTTTTCCTATGTGTTCTTGTTCTCTCGGAGGTGGCCCCGGCATTGGGCTAATCACCCTATCGGGGAGGACCTCCATATCTTTTATGGTAAAAAGAAGTATGTATATGATCCATAGGTAATCCCTCTCCTGATAGATCGCAGCCCGGGCGGCATGGGCCGCATAAACGTCCCTACAATGGGAGAGGTTAAACTATTTTATTCAAAGAATGTACTAACTTATTTTATTCAAAGAGTATAAAATTGGAATAGGAACTTTGATTCGCTTTTCTTGTGATATTTAATTATCTCTCATTTATGTAATTTGTGTAATGTAATGTTAAGAATGACGTTGGCTATTACTACAAGTTGAATGACAAAATTATTAAAATTATTATTATTACTATTATTATTATTATTATTATTATTATTATTATTATTATTATTAAGAAAAAAAGAAGAAGAAATATTGACTAGGATGTTTGGGTATACGTATTGGATATAGTTTTATTTTATTCTAACTTCCTTGTTGGTACTTATTACACTTTAAAGTTACTTGCCCTTTCGCATGTGTTGACGCAGTGATATCATAAGGGAAATCTCTGTGTGAAGCAATAAAAGACTAAAATGGGCTGCTATTATTTCGCAGCTGTGCTATTCATTAAAGTAGACACAGAACGAACACAGGTCAAGATCACGGTACCGCTGGTAATAAGCAGTTACAAAGCTATATTATAGGAGCCACATGTGTTAGGTGGGTTGCCTAGCCACCAGGGCTGAATGGAAATGAAAATAATTTCGCAGCAAGCAAGCAACAGAAATGTTATGCATTATGCATCACCTTGCAGTAATTTTCCATGGCTCTTCTACGTTATATACAGATCGAAATACGTGACGTCATTCATGCGTTTCGTGATCTGAAGGAAAAATTTCTCAATGCTTTAATGCGGTTGATAAGTCTAATTTATCAATTTATTATTTTCAACGTCCTTATTTTTTTATTTTTTATTTATTATTACATTTCATTACTTACATTATTACACATTTAGTGCAAGTAAATACAAATAAAACCAACATTCCCCTGTATGAGCAAAGCTCGTGTTTACGGGGTATGGTAGATTAATGTAAATCTAATTAAATATCAATGCTCAAGTACACGGACCTCCTGTTAAGTATACTACAAACGAAAAATTATAAATGTATGAGTACAATGTATACAAAAATAATTTTGCAGCATTAACCAGTGGTCTATATAGAATTTACACCAAAAAAAAAAAAAATAGAATAAATTTGGTTGAAACATTGAAAGACCAAATCAAATTAAAGTAAAGTAAAGTGTTCCCTATTACAGGCCATGGAGGCCCAGAAGGTTCCAGGAGGTTGAAACGCCCAGATTTTAGACATTCGGCATGTGAAGGTGGTAAGGTTGTCAGCCTTACGCACCGGCCGCATTTCCGTTTAGGATTGCTCCTGGTACTCATTTCTGTTAGAGGCTGAGTCGACCCCCAGGGCCATAGTGCCACCAGAATGATTACGACGATTGAAAAACTCCAACGACCTCATCGGAGATCGAACCCGCGACCTTCCGGTTTGTAGTGCAGCGCCTCAACACCTACGCTACGGCGTACCCCCATTTGCATTAAAACCCTTTATTTATAGAAGTTCAAGGCAATTAATTGACTTAAAGTAATTTGCCTTTCTATATCTTCCGAGTTTAAGGCTATAGAACAGGACTTTCAATTTCATTAGGTCCAATTGTCTTCCCTCGAAAGGAAACCAAGTCCAGAGTTAATGTTTAGATTAAGATCCCACTGCCTAATGCAGAATGTTTCACATTCAATTTGTTCCTTCCTCCCACAGAGACATAATTTTAAAGTGCGTGAATCTCCAGTTATTGGAATATCTTTCTAGCCCTTCGGAAAATGGAATTCACACACGAGCTCTACTAAGGAAGAAAGATTGTAATTGTAATATAATTATGTAACAATAATGTTCTAATCGACTTCAAAGTGATTGCTTTGCTCATTTATTCACTCGAATGTTAAAGTGTACGTGAATATTATGTGTGGTAATGACATTGTGATTTAAGGCATTCTGAAGAAGATATAAAGGCTTGGAAGTATGATTAAAGTAATAAATAAGGATATGAAAATACTTTCAGTTTTTAGAAAATAATTTTAAAGCAACTGTTAGTTTCCAATTTTGCTCTTAGCTATATATTTAGGCTACAATTATCATATTACATTCTGACGATGTTGTCTGAATGTGTACAATCACGTCATGTACATTATAATTTATTTGTTAAATTGATTGTTTTCTATGACAATGCCAGCGGTAAGAAAACTTGAAAACACTAGTGCATAAACATTAAAATACATGCCTTTATGAGCTGATATTAATTTTCGCATAGCAAACACACATTTAGTATTAAGAGTACATAACAGCCAGTAGAAGCATATGCAATGTTTATTTCTTTCATTATACAAATATTAAGCGTAAAAAATGACAAACATACATAAATTAAACATCAACTATACCTTTCCCAACGCAATTCGCTGCAGGAAGCTTGGATTGGTATAGATAGTGACGCAGCTTTGCGACTGCAGTAAATGAGAAAATTTAAAAACGGAAAAATAAGTCTAGAAGAGGAAGGTTGTAGCTATCCTTCCAAGGAACTGGTCAATTGGTCAGAAGCCGGTTGAAAAAGCATCAGTTTCAATAGAGGACGTCGGGAAGCTTTCCCCCTCCAACATTCCCAACTTTCTTAAGAGTCGAAAACCTGAGTCACCAACTTATAACATCTCACCCGGGCAATTTCCAAGAATGTTTTATTAGGTTATCTGAAATAGTATCTAGACAACCCCTGGGATGTTATTAATCACTGCTTGCCTTTCAACTTTCGAATCGTTCTAAATGGTGCACAGCTCTCCCAACCTGGTTTTAGAAGTAAACTGACATTGGTTTCCATTCAGGAGCCAGGGGAGGGGCCGTAGGGGCCGCGTCCCCTCTTGGTTTTTCTTTTTCGCTAATTTGAGTTTTTTATTCGTCGAAAAATTCAAAATTAAATAAATACAAAACAAACAAAAATAAAAGTATTTATTTACTCGCCCTATTTCTGCAAGAGGATTGTAAAATCCAAGTTCAATAGTATTTATATTCTAGACGCCGGATGTCAAATGCATAGCCTAGATGCGACAACCCACAAGACAGCAGTTGTTCCGAGTTCCTTATTTTAAATTTTTATTATGATATAAATTATTTATTTATTTCATGTGAACTACTTGAGATATCACTTACTTGAAGTTAAACTTATAAAATGTGATATTTGCTTAATGATTTTAATTTTTATGTAATATGTAAAACCGACAAAGTTGTTAACAGAACTCTGAGCAAAAAGAGAGTTTGTTGAGAAATTTTGAGGAATCATCCATAGCACCTAAAATCTCATCATTTTGCACTTAATTTTAAACACTTCCGGACCCTTGTTTTTTCGGGGTTATTCTATGCCCCCACACCCTAATAATTGCAAAAAATCGTTTGTGTCAACCCCTCCCTCCAATATGTCCTGGATCCGCCCCATTTTCTTTTAATTAATTATGCAGTCCCATAATTTAATTTTCTTTTTAATATTTGTTTAATAACAAATGCACTTTTCAATTTTGTAAATTTGTATTTATGCAATAACTATTTATTTAACTGGTTTGTCCAATTATACAGTTTCTCGATTTTTATTTTTAGTACAAGCCGACTAGCATGTTGCTGATTGTCCTCGAGAACTGAAGCGTGTACTTTTATATCAAGTAGCTACTCAATTGCCTCACGAGACTGAGCGCATCCCGTTCCAGACATCTCAACCTTAGAAAAATCAGAGGAAATATCGGAGGGTCGAATCCAGGCCCTTTGTTCCATAGTAATCAATATTACTAGACAACCCAGAGGATCATTGGCTGATACTATTAGCATAAAAGTCACGATCAGGTATTTTGTACATTAGTTTATGAATTAATAAAATGCCACTATTGACGTAAAATAGTTACTTATATAGCAAGTGGTAAAAACGAGATTTTATTTTGCGAATAGATATGTTTACGAAACGAGCCCATGTGTAACATACACAATTTTTTAGGCAGCCGTTAATAATTGTAAAATAATATTTTTATTACGTACCGTGCAGCCATTTTGGGAGGTTTCCACCTGTCCTCCATCTAGTATGCACATGCGCAGAAAGATGTTATTAATTTTCTAGTACTTGGCTGCCAACATAAAGATTGGAGTGAACAACACTGTTCAGCAATCAAGTATGACTATTTTGCAACCACCGTGAGAGATTTGTATGTATGTATGTATTTATTCAATGCAGTTGGGTTATTACCCGGTGGCAGCGATTCCTAATACAATACTACAACTAAGACTATAAATATTAACACATTAACGAGTAACATATACATTTACAAGGAACATCACATGAACAAATAACATTTCACAAAAAAGAACCATTACATACGAAGGTAGACTAGCATTACTTAGTACACAAAGACCTTAAGTGATTCTTAAATTTCTTCAGGGAGGGGGGGTTTCCCTGAAAAGCTGCTACAGGCAATTCATTCCATTCCTCAATGGTTCTATTTACAAATGAAAACTTTCCTACATCTGTTCTGTACCTTCTACCCTTGATTTTGAGGGAATGGTCGCCTCTTCCATAATAACTTATTTAAAAAGGCGTAATGAATTTTAACCATTTTCGATTTTCGATAACCAAGACTGAATAATCATATGAGTTTATTTTTAAGTAAAATAGTATTTTCCATGTAACCGAAACCAGAGTTGGTGAAAATGAAGTAGGCTATCATAAAGATTTTATAGCTCTAGCAACTTTTATTTCGTGTGTCTTGTGTAATAGGCCTATGTTCTACTTTCAATTCAAACTGTCTAAAACTTTATTTATTAAACTTGCCAATATTAGATGATGAAAATATGAAAAAAAAGTTACTGTGGCCTAAGGGCGTCATTGCTAAAAGTTCTCAGAAGCAATGGTATGATTCCTGTTACATTGAAAAGTGACCGATACACAAGTAAAATCGAGTTTAGTGCTGCATTTTATAAACACCGCCTTTACGGGTGTCCATTCAATCACGCAAAGACTTTACACTATAACGGTGTTATTTTTTAGAGTGGATTTTTTGCGAAGTGAACTGCATAGCACGAAGCTTCTATTCACTACACTAGATGAGATGCAGATTGAATCGCTTCCCCATAACAGCTTTCTGTTGCAGCCTTTATTGCTGCGTCTCACAATTGTATTTTTCCCGTGTGCATTACAGTACTGCAATACTCTTTATTTAAACCTAAATCCCTCGAGCTCAGTAAGCCGTATCATTGCAAAGAATGTACCTATGGATCTAAATTATTAAAAGACGAAGTGTTGGTTTAGTTATTTTTGTATAAAAATGCTACTTTTGGATTTTAATGTAAAAAGAACCAGCTTAACCTAAGATATGGATCTGTAAAATGTTATGCCGTTAGGGCCGTGGAAAGGTGTTTGTGACGCCATAGCCTATTTAAATTACTGTACGCATTGAAGTACCAGTGCAAGCGAACTTTAATCGCTCGTTTTCTCAACTTTAATTTTCATGCTATTCAGTCAAATTTAAAATTCATCTTCTCCCATAAAATAGAGATACTAATCTGAAAATTTTTCACAATGGACAACAAAATGTGTACAACAAAATTACTAGTCAAACGTTTGTATGGGCTTTAGTTATTTTTGAAAGCATATTTAGAAATCTTTTTGCATTAGTTTTTTCAAACTTTTCATATTCCTATGTAAAATATTTTGTTTAGCAATATATGTGTATATACTGTATATGTATATATATATAATTTAAAAATCAATCAGTAATTTTGTAAAGCAAGTATCAAAGAATGTTAAATAAAAAATGCAGCTTCATATTTAACGTTTATAACACAAATAGTTTAGAAAATCACTCTCAACCAATCGTTCATCCCTTAATACTCAAGCTAATAACTTACCTCAAGATATGGAGGATAAAACTTTGCATGGCAACTGTGCATGAGTCACTTCATTGCCTGTTTTTGTGATATAATAATGTGAGTGCAAGGGATTCGCTCAATTCCACATCTTATTTTGTTGTGTTAGAAGATGTTCCATTTCGGCTGATCTCGCTCAGTGAATGTGTAGCATATCATTACAAAAGTAAATAATATTATTAATTTTTCCATCGATAGTAGAATAAATATTTCACTTTGTTTTTTAAATTTGACTAAGAGCGATTTATCTAAAATTATAATCCTGCACAAAATCTTTGAAGGAAAATCAATAATATTGAAAGTAGAAAACATTGGGCACAGCCGTATTTAGGTATGGGTCTTATAGGCTTGGGACCAGGACAACACATTTATTGGGCGACAAATATGAAAAAGGTCTATTAGGTTGAAAACACCTTTTTAGAATGCATGCATTTTCGGAATATTCGAAAGCGAAAGCTTCCAACTGGAAACGGAAATATTAGAAACAGTACTAAATTCTGTTCACCCAGACGCCTCCAATGGACCCATATCCCACTAATATCCCGTTGTTCTCTGACTCAATAGGAATAGAATTGTTTCGACAAGGAAGAATTGTAATAATGCATCCCTTACCTGTCAACATAGTCACCAAGGAACAAATAATTGGACTGAGGTGGGTAGCCCAGCTTGTCGAAGTGCCTCAGCAAGTCTTCATACTGGCCGTGGATGTCTCCTACTATGTTGACGGGAGCTTCCAATTCCAGTAACATTGGCTGCTCTAGGAAGATCTCTCTCGTCACTAGACAAAGTTGTCGCACCTGCCATTCTGCCAAATTCACCTGAAAAAAGGAAATAAAGGAAATCCACTTAAAATGGCAATCCTTCAAAGAATATTTTTTGCTGATTTGCTCTGAATAGTCATAAATTAATCGAAATAGTATTTCAATGTAAATATGAGAAATCTCATTGACACCTACTGGTTTAATAAATTAGCTGAAAATTTCAAATGAATGATGTACAGTTTAAAAAATGAGTTTGCTATTTATTGGAGCTAAGTATCAATGCCAATATCTCACTAAAGGGATTTTTTTTTTAACGCCTCCATTGATTTGCTATGTCTGCAATAAAGACGGTGCTGGTCCGAGAAAGGAATGTAAAAGTTAAAGTGGTCCAGGAGGGTTCCAGAATGTTGAGGCTCCCAGATTTCAAACATTCGACACGTGAAGGTGATAAGCAGGGCCCGGATTCTAATGACCTAAAATTGTTTGAAAAATGACCTATAAAAAGTCCCTAAATTTTAAAGAAAATGATTTAATAATTATAAAAAATGACCTACAAACTTATATTTAATTTATAAAAAATTATTATTGTACACAGAAAGTTATAGACTAGTTTGTACATAATTATTGTAAAAACTGTAAATAACTGGAATGTTATAAATGTTCTTTTCTCACGGAAATTTATACTGGCACTGAGGCACTGGCGAGTCAAAATTCGGCATTTCCTTTTGTGGTCTTGCCGGATTATATTGTTGTTTATTGAGGGTAAACAGTAGTTTGCATTCTCAAATCCAAGCAGGTGGCAGACCCTGGTGCCAGGTCAATCTAATAACAATAGTAATATAATACAAAATTTTGACGTTTCTTTGATTCTCATTTCCGACTGAGACATGTCAACACTTTAACGCAGAATTTTTCCTTCTTGCATTAAACAAAAACACTTCAAAGACTGCACCGCTAGCGACGAAAAAAAGTTAATACTCTTAATGTAAATACATGAAAATGACTAAATAAGGAAGCAAATGACACGAAAAAGACCAAATAATGACCTAAAACTGAAATAAATTCCCTAAAAATATAAAATTCCATAAAATGACAAAAAATGACCTAATAAAAATGTATTTCTATAATCTAGAGGCCATGACTAGGACTTATCTACAAGCTGGCAATGTCTATGCAGCATCAATAAAAAGATGAACTGTCATTGGAATCCGGGCCCTGGTGATAAGGTTGTCAGCCTTATGCACCGACAGTCTTTACCTCAGAATTGCTCCTTGTACTCATGTCTGTTAGAGGCTGATTGGATCCCAGTGCCGCCAGAAGGATTAGGCCAAGTGAAAAATCCCACCGACCTCAATGCGGAACGAACCCGCGACTTTCCGGTTTGTAACGCTTTGCCTCAACCAACTACCCCACGGCTGTAGACAAATGGTTCTAGATGAGCTAAATCCAGAAGTCCGAAATCCCAAATATGAAATATTGCAACTCCTACATTAGTTATTTTATAAAAATGTTACAAGTAATATAATTATCAAAAATATTCTTCGTTCAATTTTTATAATACAAAGAAGAGGATCTACCATAGATTTGGATTTAAACCTGGAGGTTGAATGTACTTCTGAATGGTAGGGCCTACATACCGGTTTCATTCGTCACTATAAAAACTCAGTACTCTAATTGAAAATCTTAACACGTACCGGCCATGAGGAAGATTGTGCGACATATTTTTCATCATTTATTATTTACTTATTTTATATAAGCGCTGAATCATAAGCAGCACACCATCCATTTTCAGATCTTACCTGTAAATAATATTATCTATTTTTCAGCAGTATTTAGGACAACAGATAAATCTTATACCCGTATATACCATGGAAGAGTATCTTAATAGCAGATTATTCTTGAAGTAGATATCAATTTCTGCATGGGACATTTTATTACTTTGAAGTAGTTAAACATTTTGGTGTCTCTAGCAAATAAGGATTTATAAAGAAATCTAGACAGATCAATAGGCAATACATTGCCAGTGTTCCTTTGATTGTGTTTTTTGTTTGGTCCGATCAAACTCAAGAGACCATGAAATAGTTTAACGCAAAAAAAAAACGTAGGTGATTTTTGTTTCACTTCAAGAGATAGCAAAGTGAAGTGCTGACGCTTTCAAGCCTGCATCTTGTGTAAGCTATTTAGCTCTTTTAAATCCTTTGAAATAGTTTTTCTGCGTTCCCCTGGGCAAAGAGCGTGCATGATCCAGGCAACTTATTTTACAAGTTTCATTGACGTAAATAATTACTTCTGTAGTAAACAACCTAATTAAGAACGTTCACAATATTAATAAAGGAAATTATTAATACTGAATATTCAGCAGGCAAGATGCTAGGATCAACTGATTTTATTTTTAACTTTTTTGCTTAGTTATTTAGAAATGTTCAAAATATCCTCCTTTCGCGTGTTTTTTTCTGATATTGTAAAACTATAATACATAAATAAAATAAAGTCTACTTTGGTTTACTTTTCGTTTCTTTTTCGAATTTTCTTGTTGAAAATTATCAAAATATGTTAGAATAGCGGTGGAAAAAGTTTGTTAACATAACTGTTGATTTAAAGAGGAGGAATTCCTTTCTGAAACTCATTTACTCAAAATCTTAAGTTGTGATTGAATTCCTATTTATTACGAGTAAGAATTTCATATTATAACATTAAGATCCAAGGGTTTACCAACATATAGTATATGGGAGATTTCCTCGCCAGCAAAAGTAAATGCCGAATTGAAATCTACTTATTGTCTAATCTTGTGTTCTGTCTGGTTGTTTATGCACATTTCGAAAACCCTAGGTCATAGCAACTAGCTCAGTTCAAGGCTGCTTTATTAAAGCACATGGTTTTATGGCCTAAAGTTAAAAGCCTTATATTACATTACATAATGACCGTACAAAGAGTAAAATTATAAATAACATATACAGAGTGTAAGATACTATGCAGATACAAGAGACAGTAGGTAACATTAAAGTGAATATAAAGTCTATTTTGGGTTTTGTGACTACGTTTGTGGTTTACGAGATGAATAAGTTGAAAGCTTGAGGAACTGCAACAGTGCACTGTCAGATAGCTTCTTCCAGCGTATAACATCAAATACACTACAACGGTACGAAGACACTCTTGTTTCGATGTTTACGTGGTCCACGTAAAAATAGTTGCATTTAATTTGCACGAAAATAATAAATTTTACTGAAAAACTGCCAAGGGAAAATTTATCCTTTATTCTTCCCCTGCTGATGTAAAAACAGAACAATAACGATAAAAAATATCGAGTAACGTACGGTTAAAGTTTAGGGGCAATTTTTTTC
The DNA here is from genome assembly GCA_964059195.1 of Ectobius pallidus. NCBI lineage: Eukaryota > Metazoa > Arthropoda > Insecta > Blattodea > Ectobiidae > Ectobius > Ectobius pallidus. Next base: position 99,685,311 of record CAXKWD010000007.1, read on the forward strand.
TGAGGAAAGTATAAACAATTCCTTTCGAATGTGATAGGACGACCCTCATCAGTCATCACTATGGGCTTTGAGGGAATGAACAATCTATAGAACCACTCATTTTAAAAGGTCTCGATGGAGTAGAATCTACTCAGCCCTAAAAACCTCACTTTTGTAAGAGATTCCTTAGTTTGCAAAGCAGAGCCTTCTTTTTCAAAACTTTTTTACCTCTTATGGTTTCCTATTCATTGACCATTTTAAACGCAAACAACATGCGTAAGTTCATGCCCTCATGATAATAGGAAATTCGATAAATTGAAAATATCATATGATTTATTTGGTTTGATAAGCCAAAATATTGCCCTACATATTAGCCCTAAACCATCTTGTTACAGGACCTCTCAGGTCCAGCAGACCTCGCGCGTCTTCTATTTCACAATTTGCCTTTTGACTTTAATCCCGATGCAAAAAATTAACTGTTTACAGGAACATAGCATTTTTAATTTAACACTGAATAATTTTCTGGATGTTCAATTTATATGAAAACCTTGTTATCGATAGAATTAAAAATCGCGATAAAACATTATTCGTAGACACAAAAACTAAACGAGGAAAGAATCGTGAAGTAACTTTTATATTAGACAAAACAAATTCGTTTGTGAAATAAATTACTAATTTTATTCTCTAAACCAGTGGTTTTCAAACTTGTCAGCACTGCGAACCCCCTTTCCAGAGATCCTTATTTTTTAGGGTCCCTTCGAAGTCGTCAAAAAAATGCGGATAGATTGGATTTTTTAGTTAATGTTAAGCCTATTTGGGTAGCGATATTTTTTCTATTATGTTTTACAAAACTCAATCATTTGATGTGTAGACTTGATGTGTATACACTTTGTATACATTATTTGCTAATTCCATGAGCATGATGGAACCTTCTTTTGCACATGAAATGCAGGAAAAGAAAAATTGTCCTATGCAGAACATTCATTCATGGAGCCCCCAAGAAAAAACTTTGAAGACCTCCGGGGTTCCGCGGATCATACCTTGAGAACCACTGCTCTAAACCAATAGTGACAATGAACAAAACCTTCATTGAATAGGAATGTAAGAGAGGCCTTTATCGAAAGAAAAGGATGGATAGTACACTTGTACTTTGGGTTTCATTTCAAGTGGCTGTTGTCTGTTGTAACGATCTGCAGAACAATGTGACTACTTTTTTGTGTTAAAGGCAGCGTTCTCTTGTCTTTCAGCTTGGCGTGTATGTGGGAGTTCTAATAGGAAGCTACATCCAGCTTGATTACTCCACTAATGAAGTGAAGTGCACGGAATGAGCAAACAAGAAGAGCAGCTTCCTAGCGTGTCTGCGCTAAATCGATAAGCAATATCGCGTTTTAAGAACAATGATGTCGCTCTTGATTAATTTCGCTGACTTTGATTACCTACCAAACCTAATTATAACTAAGCGACACGAAGAAAAGACTGGACTAAAAACTAAGTTGAGAACTGTTAGAAAATAGTTTGAAGTAGTATCTCAATTGAAAGATAATTGTATAGAATAGTAGTATATCAATCGGAAGATAATTGTATAGAAGTACTTTGCTTTCGCTATCTAAGGAGACCGATCTGGGAATTCATAAATTCTACATTTTTCATAAGATTTTCTTCTTTTTTACCTGAATGTGGAAGCATTTACCACAATAAACCCAAACATTTTCAGAGTTTTGATTTATTAGATTTAAAAAAAGAAAGTGTTTATTAATGGGTTTCAAGGCAACAGGTCCTCAAATTTCAAATTTTCGGGACCAAATTGCAGATTTGATGTCTAGATATTCCAAATCAAAAACTTACGGCTTCTATTTCTTTGTGAAATAATAGTTAAACATTATTTTACTTAATTTTGTTACGTTTAAATCATAAACAATATGATATTGAGGGTCATTCATGTTTTAATTAAAAATTCACATATTAAGTTTTAATTGCTGGTAGGCCTATGTCTAGGGACTTTGTTGAAAATTTTAAAATAACTAATTAATCATTTTTAGGAAAGGAGCAATTTGAATAGAGAAATATGCGGGGGGGGGGAAATGTTGAAAAAAATTAATTTATAAAATTGAGACACATTTTGCCTTTAAGATTGTCCAGCTCTTTCTATAGGCCTAAACAAGGAATTCGTTAGGGTAATAATATGGGGAAAATGGGAAATAAATTCCAGCGTTAATTAAAAATGACTGGATCTGTAATTTTAAATATATACTGAGAAAATAATTCGTGTTATAATAGATTAGCGACATACATTATTAGCACTTGAACAGAGCCCATAAACGTCACATCATGGACATTAAATGCACCTACGCCAAAATATATTGCATTCTTTGATTAGCCAAGAATTGGTCTTATCTGATATGCAAAAATAAATAAAATATAAAAGAAAATGAGTTTTTTTTCGAATTTCACAGATCGGCTCCCCGTAACTTCTCTTTCGTGGGAATAAACTAATTCCCGTATGGAATACGGGTCATTAATTTGGCCCTTAATGACACCAAAACGGCAGATATCACATTTAATTCAACTCAAATAAAACCTTGTTATGGAAGATCTGTTAAGTTTCTAGGTATTCACCTTGAAAATGTTGGGTTGGGTTTCACATTTCAGTAGTATATCTGAAGGGATTGTTTATTTTAAGGATTTTGAGCCACCTAAGGGGCAACCATTATATATATATAAAACAGGAAGCAACCAGTTTATATTGCAAAAGAGGGCAATAGGTATTAATTATGAGTGAAGTCTCTTTTAGAGCCACTGCAGACCCCTACTTATAAAACTAAAAATCCATACTGGAATATCAAAGACTAAAAGCATTACTCTTAACTGTCTTCTTTATATAATACAAAGATAAGGATATTCTGCGGTCTACAGTAACTCCACGAGAAATAGTTCACATAGCCTACATACGAACCCAAATGCAAATATAGCGAAACACAAAATAATTTTGATGTTACATTTACATTTATACAATAGACTTTCTTTGCCAGCATTCAAGGGGAAAGTTAGATCAACACTGATCAAAACCTTAAGTAGGCCTATATGATGAATGAGTATTTTAATAGCAGATTGTTGTAAAGTAGTATTAGCCTATATCAAATTCAGTATGTGCATTTCATTACCTTCACGTTTCTAGAAAATAATAGAACATTATTAAGGCAAGAGTTTGTTTGTGAAACGATGGCAGCTGATGGCGTGCGGTCTAGTTGAAGCTTCTCTTGGACGTTTTAATCTGAAACCAACGGACTTTAAAACGCGAAATGAACTCAATTTAGTATAATTTTAAAATTAACATGAACAGAACTGATTTTGCTGCTCTCAAGGCCTCAATATTGTTCCGTGTTCGATATTAATCGATACCACACCAGTGTTATAGTGAAAATCTGTACTTTAATGAATGTCATTACGATAATGTTACATCACATAATACCTATATTATAGTATGGCGTACAAAAGATTTATTTATCTATATTTAGAAAGACAAGGATTTTATCCGTTTATTGTCATTTTTAGAGAGTTTTTCAGTAATATGTATCGAAATCTGCTTAAACTCAATTAATTTTCCAAATCGCTTTATTGAGTTTATGTTTTCAAGTTCCTAAAGGAAGCCCATTTGAGGTATGACTTCTGAAATCCCACGCTGTTAGATGGAGTTCAACTCGGATACCTTAGACATCATCTAACAAACAAGTAGTCAAATCTGTGTTAAGTTAAACATAGGTTGTTTCTGCTCATATGATGATTCTACAGCGGTTGTATCTCACAGAAGATAGTGCAGAAGTAGAACATTGATCTGCCTCACCTGCTCAAAACATTTTACTTTCTCATAAAGGGTAGTTCCGTGTCCTTAGCACGAGCAGTAATTTAGTCCTGATTGATGGATTCGCACAACAGCGGCGGCCTTGACCTACAGTTAATCTCTTGGGCACATTCAAATGTGCTGTGTTATTCAAAACAGTTTTTACAACAAATGGATTCCACTTTCCTTTCTACCTTTCTATTGAAATGAAAAGTGCAAAACATATTGCACAAACTATCTCATATATACGTGTTAACATTTGTATTATTGAGGTATTTAGGGTATTTAGGTTGACGGAAGATATTTTAATCACTTACTTAATAACATAAATAATGCAAAAAGAACTTTTAGGAAACACAAAAAATTGTTGAAACGAAGTGAAGAAGAACTGAATATTTGAAATTGGAAATGTTGTTCTGAACATAACGAATATTTTTGTATGCAGAATAATATTTTTCATATAGATTATGACTCAATATTCATGTCTGAAGATGTTTGACAAAAGGGGTTTATCAAACTTGTGTACAAATTTAAGAAACGAATCATTTTGTTTTATGCAATGATTGAAAATTTAGTTAAAATAATAAAAATTTTATTTTAAAAGCCAGTGTTTAAAAGCTGGTTTCATATTTTTCCATGTAATGCAATAATATATCACACAAAGGATACTGTTATTCTAACAAATCCAAAATTCAGACGCCAAATTATTAATTTACTAAACACAGCTGAAACCCCCATCAAGCATAAAATCTAATTTTCCAGAAAAAATATCACAACAGAAATATAATTTTACTTGTGTTATTTTCTATAAAAAGGCATTTCTATCCCTATAGAACAGGAGTTAGGAAGAAAGTTCAAATTAAACCTTTACAGTACCTCTACCACCTCTCTCGGGTTGATTTTAGTGTGAATGATGGCAGGTATATTACATCGCACAATTAATCGTAAATTTCTTATTATTATGGATTAACATTTTTCGTGAAAGTTCGTGCAACATTTGCCACTAACTTTACTTAGACATGTCAGAATACTGACATAAATAAAAGTAAAAATGCATACAAAATTTGCAGTTATGTGACTACATTATAAAAGTTAAATGCAGTAATAATTTCCTTGTGCTATACACCGAAAGCCTATTGAACAGAAAATAAGCATTGTTCAAAAAAAGAAAACTTATGTCTATATCGTTTAGAATGTAATTTACAGCGTATCTAGTTTAGAGCAGGAAGTATATTAAAGTAAGAAAAGATAGAGAAAAGCGTAAGTAGGAATATATTATCTTGACTCTTGTAATCGGGAGAGGTCGCATTCAGTTGAGAAATGTTTAATGTCAAAATGAATTTTACTGTAAGAAAATGTGATGGATTTCCTGGAAATTATAGTTGGTGTGGTCACAATTCTTTCCTTCTTTCTGTCCTTGGTATTGACCGTACTACGCTCGACGGCTTAATGCATTAAAAATTCAGTTGGGGTACATTACCCCTTATTCTCTCCACCTCAATAAAATTTCCAGCACGTAAAGAGCAAAGGTCTGTGATCAATGAGAGCCGAGATCAGCTACTATGTCGCGTGACTTTAACACTTTGTATCCTTATTGTGGTATTCAAAATCTTATTCCTAAAGTTGGAGTGTGAAGTTCAGAATTCACCCTTCTATTAAAGTCTGCTTTCATCTTCAGAACAATAAAGAACAATAATGGATATTTAAAGCTTCTACGAACAAACACTTTATGTTCAAACAAAATTTTACTACTTAAAACAATGTCAGGAAGTGACTTATTGCATCTGGAGCAAGGTCACTCCGAACAACGTCAAGAGAAGTAGTGAAAACGTGCAGTCACAAACAAATGCAGTGCTTTTTGCAATAAATCTGGAGAATATCGCTTGTATACACACTGCCGGGGGAAAAAATCATAACACTTAGAATTTTCGGAGAACTGAACAAAAGTAAATGAAAAAAAAAAGTGTTTTTCATGCATGATATTCTCATAAAATTTTGTGTCACAGTTTATTACACGTTTCTTTAGAGAATAAGCATACTTTAAAAAAAAAATTAACAGTTAACTGGAAATGATTAGAAATAAACAGAAGTTCGCCAGTTTTATAGTGACCACCCACAAGTGTTCTCCGAGCTATAAGACATTATTGAGACCACAACATCTTCCATAGATGACGAGGCTAATTTACAACGCAATTCTAGAAAAGATCCTAAGTGTTACGCTTTTTGCCTGGCAGTAGACAGTTTATTTATTTCTCATAAAAGAATCCTTACATATAAACCACATTATTAACATTAACCAGCGCACAGGTCGATGTCGACCATACGTGCTCACTTCATACACTTAAATTATCATCCATAAAAATACCCAATTAGAAAAATTATATTCTATTATTTACATAACTACGAGTATCCACATCCCAAGCAAGTAAACATTTCATAGAAACACATAGACATTATTAAAACAAAACATAGCACTTAGATTTCCTTAATCCTCCAAATCGAGGCTTTCTCTCACACATCTAACTTTCTGCAGAAATTTACATATCCCATGCCAATAGTGCTCATCCAGCAATAAATTCAGACATGCCTCCCTACTTCTTTGCGAGTTTAAAAATTTGTCGGGTGCATAACTCTCCGGCGCTCTTTAACTCCACATCCCGACAAGATATGAACCCAGGTTTCATTTTCTCTGCACATTGGGCAGATTCTCATCCCTCTCTCATCCGAAATTCTCTTAGATTTCCATCTTCTCAAGCGTATCCAGGCCATTGCTGTTCTGTCTTCCGCACCCAGCCTTTCTATATATGATTCCCTTCCCCATGTAGTCTTTAATTCTGCTTGTAACACTAATGACCGTTTACCATTACAGTCAGCCTCGATGTTCTGCCTCTCTATATCAATTAGTCTCCCTTTTATCTTCTTCCAAATATTTTTTTCTATTCTCATTCCCTTTCTCCCATACCCGCCTCATCCCTATACCCTCTAAACCCCTTTTTATGGTGGACGCCCAGTTTGTAGTTTCTACATTTTCAATTTGTTCTTTGTAAGAAATAGATTTTAAAGATGTGTCTTCTGCCCTCAATAAATTTAACCGTGAAAGTGTGTATCAAGAGATGGCACAGCTGAACATTAATCGCTCAGAGACGTATGTGTATACGAGCATGGACACAATATCGTAAAACCCCAACAACCCCCAACAAGTTTTTTAACGTCTAATACACCCAACAACCCCTAAGAGATGTGCGTGTTTGAAGTTAGCTTTATTTATGAACGATAGGCCTAATTATACACCTCCAGACAAAAAAGGTTTTGCTCTTCGTCTTGAAAGGCATCATAAAATAAAAACCCCTACACATACGTCTTTTTTAATGACTAGACCTGGGATTTTAGGCTCTTAAAGAATACTTTTAGGCACTTAAAATAGGCTTTTAAAACAAGTAAATAGGCTTTTAAAAGAGAAAATAGGCACTTAAAATAAGCTTTAAAAACGTGTAAATAGACAGAAAATAGACTTTAAAATACTACAATAAGCTCTTAAACTGTAACGTGATTTTTTTACTGTAAAAACGTGGTATACCTCTTCTCAACAGAAATAATTGCAAAATTAAGACAGAATTTAAAATACATTGATTATTCAAAACAGTTTTGGATTAGACCTATATGAAAAATTGACACAGTATGCCCCTTCTTACTATATATACCAGCTACATGTTGTTTTTAGAAAATCCTCCCCCGTCAGTCAGCATTCCTTTGGCAACAATTGTTTGGGAAAATCAAGTTTCTGTGAAAATCCCACCCTCTGCTGTTCTGCTCTTCATTCAGAAATGTCCATTAAATTATTGTGTAAGTTACAGAAGTTGGATTTTATTTTAAATGTACAAAATACACATTTTAGGCACAAAATAGGCTCCCAAGGTCCAAATAGGCATTTTAGGGCACTATAAATCTCTATAAATATAAGTGATATATCACGAAATGCCAACATATTTAAAAAGTTCATGTTATTTCATAAGGAACAAAATAGGCATTTGCCTTAAAACCCCAGGTCTATTAATGACTTCCAAGGAACATTCATGCCAAATTGGTAAAAAATCGAACAGAGCGTTTGGTCCTGACTGCGTAACAAACACGTTTACAGATAAACAAACGAAATTCAAGGTACACTGTTCGAGTTACGTCACAGATATGTTAGAATGAACTTGAAAATTTTATGTTCGAGATTGTAGGTAGTCTCCAAAATATGTTTATATAATGCACCGATTGGTTAAAATCGTCGAAAGAAATTGAATATTATATGAAACGGAGCCATTAACACGGTCACCATATTGAAATGGAATAAAAAAAAAATCCTTACACAAACATTTTGAATTAGCCTATATTCATACCAAATTGGAAGGAAATCGAGTGACGTGTTTGGTCGTAACTACACATAAACTTACAAAACAGATGAAATGCCAAATGGTCGAGTTAAAACAGGACCTCACTTCTCTCCATCAATTATGTTTGGTATTTTTCTTTTTTTTTTACACAAAACGGGTGATTAGTCAAAAATGCCTCTAACTTCTCTAGTTCTAACTGGCAAAGACAAAACTTATTTTCCGCGAAATCGTTCTGTTACAGCTTAAAGTAAGAATAATCTTCCCATTTACCAAGTGATAAGTACCATACCATTACAGTTTTTATCACATTGGCCCGTCAGCTTGGTGGCCCATATCACGTGCGGAATAAAAAAGATTTTACGTCTGTAACTTTAGATGGACTTAAAACAGTACATTCCTTTTTCCACAGCTATAAAATAATCAAGTTGATAAATTTAACAATAATGAAAATGCATTTACATTTTAGAATTTTGTTGAAAAGGCATACAAGTAAGAAATAATTTCACGATAGCTCTTGACCTCTTACTAACCCCTCTCACTCACTTCGCTTTTCCTGCTATCTTACCTTGATCCTTTATACATTCACTCCCTACACCTAATCTTTCGAAGTTTCTCTCTTACTCTCACTCTCTCTCTTTCTCTCTCTCTTTCTCTTTCTCTCTCTTTCTCTCTCTCTATATTTCTCTCTCTCTTTTTCTTGTATAACATGTTTTCAGTTTCCCAACTTATTGAAAGCGTTCCAATACCGAAAGGTATGTTTACTAGTTGGGAGATAGAGGTTGTTTTTCTTCTACTGTTGTCGAAAAAGCAATGACCACTCCATTAATCTTTGTAAAAGTTCAAGTTATAATGGGTGGCTGTAGGATTGATTTTAGTTCGCTGATGCGTCTTTAAATATAAAACATTTCCCTATACCCTTCAAATCATTTGCAGAAAGAAATCACTTTAAGATATTTATTCTTTAAAATATTAAACATTGCAGTTGTAAACCCGAAATGTAGGATTATTTTTAATACAACATTTTTTTTTTTTATCCGCAATGGATAAAAAAATTAACTATCGCAGTAGAAAATATAGCTTTATGATATTTTGTTCTGCTACGTCTTCATCTTCTTCTAGGTGTGTTTATCTTCTTCAAAATGGTGTACTCCTTTTGACAATGTCCAGAAAAACTGGACCTAAGAAGAAGGGTATATAAAGTAGAGCTCCACAAATCATGATACATCCTGGCCTTACGTCATCTAGTACATCTTTCGCTTCAACTGTAGAAGGCAGGATTGAGATTTTTATTAGAAAACCATTCCCACGATCGTTAAAGGCGATCATCTCAACCAAGACAAACAGCTCCTTATTTGCCTAGATGAGACATGTCCTCTCAGGCCTAGATTAAAGAAATCAGGGTTCAGACTACAGTTTTCAGTTCATAGTTAGCAACGCTGACCACATATGACCACAGAAATTATATAAAGTAGGAATTACATGTCTTCTCACGAGAAATCTTTTATGGAAAATCCACAGCCGAATTAATGTATTTAATATATTCACTTTTAATTCCCCCGACCATAAAAGTGCTCATTTGGATGATGCTTTAATAAAAGAAAAATGAGAAAATTATAAACAAATCTTTCATATGTAGCATTTATTAAAGACAATAAACCAACTTTCTTTATTGTTTTACAATATACGTCTCTATACAGAAGAAGAAAGAGGACTTACAAGGGATTTATCAGAATGCTTAAACAATATTCGAACTGTGTGATACAAGAAATATTTGTTCCGCTCATCTACGCCTGAGCGTTGTTAATAGCGCAATGTATGCGGTAGGACTTGAACTCAAATCAATAAGAAATTGGCTTACCCAGGGCTGGTGTGGAATATAAAATATAAGGAGATTCAATGCCAACTTTAAATTAAAAAACACGAGAAGAAACTACAAGCATCGGAAAGTTTCAGTGCACTCGATTGTATGCTTCTCTATGTTTTCATGTGCCTCCATTTAACGCCAGAAGCATCCATACGCTTATCAATCCGCTCTGAAACTAAGCGAAATGTTCTTCCTGCACTAAACCGATTATAGGCCTATAGGCTATTTTACCATCAACTAACCTTTCTTTTTTCATTTTAACAATCTTCCTCTACATCAGAGGCTGCCAATTGACAAAGAATAGCATAACAATTAATAATTACAACAAAGAAATATTTAGTATACACTATAAATGTGTTATTGGGTTATCTCTAAAGAAGAAGAAATAAGAAATCTATTGTTTCGAATAGAGATGGTATCTGAGTATTCTTACAGAAAACTTTAAAGCCTGTAAGGCAATTTCTTTATAGAGCGATGTTGGAACTCCCAGATCTTGAAGTAGAGTGACACACTTTACAGGGATAGTGCCTCTTGCACCCACCATTATGCCTCGTACTTCAATGTCTTCTAAATTATATTTTTCCTTATAAAAGGGCACTGTTGGTTCATATATTTCCTGTTTCTCTAAGTGCACTTCATGAGGTTGGTCGATATGAGTCTCAAATCTTATAGTAGGATCCAAGATGTATCCTTTACTATCACCTGGTTTCATGGTTTATTAGGTAATAAACAATCATACTTTTGGTTTAAATGAGATTTTATCTAGCTATTTGGTTAATTGAAACGTTTAGTTTTATAAGAGTCTAAGTGCCAAAATCATGATTGTGTAGAAAACAAGAAACAGACCCACAGAAAGACGTGCCGGAGATAGACCCAGCGCTATTTCTTGGAATTTATTGCTACTAATGTGGCTTTCCCTGGACCTTGGATCCTTCTGTTATGCATTGGTCTGGGTACATAAATCCATTTAAAATTATCAGCTGAAAAATCACGGATTTTGGCACTTAGACCCTCATAAAACTAAACGCTTCAATTATTTTGTTAATTGGATAAGATATACTGGTTACTTGAGTATTTGTTCAGGAAACTAACTTTTACTTAGATAACCCCAACTCCACAGCACAGCCGCCTTGATTAATACTTTTTAAGTGAATTGCATTCGTTTAGAGATTTCTGCCCACCAAAAGTCTCCTGTTATGTTCTCTTTCTCTCTCTCTCCCTCTCTCTCTTGTTTGTCAATTTCCTTAACCGTTTGTCTTAACTTAGTTTTTATGTTTAAATCTCGAAATAGCATCGATGCAATGCAACATTTATACAATCTGACCTCCGTGAGTTTATTTCGAAGCCATGTATGAGTCAATATTATTTTATAATATTATTTTAGTATAATATTTTCATACTGGTCGGTATAATAGTAAATATATAAATTTATCCATAGGCTATTAATCACAGTTTAATGGTTCAAAATTTGGAGTCAAAACACTTCAAATGTCCCACGACTCGAGCAGAATCTTACTCCGAATATAAAGCAAGTAAAAGATTTGCAGCATTTGGTGAAAATGGATGGCGTTCTCCTCTCCTACAGTCAGATCCTTCTGTTCAAAGGAAATGAAGAATTTCATGGCAAGTCAGTGTGATTAATCAGAACCCCCGAAAAACTTAGGAATTTTTAGAAGTAATTATTAAGCTTCTCTCAACTTTTTCGTATATCCGTGGAGCAAATACATTTAATTCAGGTCGAAATAACTAGTTTCAAATAAAAATATTCATATAAGAATATTTTAGAAAAATATATAATCTGAATTGCTGAGCAACGTCAGGATTTTTATTGAAACCATAGAAACAAAACTCAAAGAAATTCAACGTAACTTTTAAAAAGTATTTTGATTAAATATTTTAAAATATAAAGACATAATTTTAAATAACTAATATGAATAATAAATACTAGCAATATAATATCCCCTGAATGACAAATATTTTTAACACAAAGCTAAATTGTTCATCTTTTATAATGAATAGTTCAGATGATAGATTCATTGCCATATACTGAAGAGTATGAGTCGTGATCTTTCTCCACTGAACTATTCAGATTGTGAACTGGTTTTAAATTAACTTTTTATGGTATGTTACAGATCTCTTGCTACCGAAACGGCGTCCCGGCGAAGGTCATGGGCCCTGATGATTTATGGAGGGGGTCCATGGCGAGAAAGGTCATGGGCCCTGAAGATTTATGGAGGGGGTCCATGGCGAGAGAGGCAAAGCGACGCTGGAGTAGGGAAGCCACGAATAACTTCAAAACTTGTGAGTTGCATCGCACTGGAGTCTTTATGTTCATCTTTTATAACGTAATAGTTCAGATGAGAGATTCATAGCCTTAGATTGAAGAGTATGGTGTCGTGATCTTTGTCCTGTGAACTATTCAGATTGTGAACTGGTTTTCATTTCATTTTTATATACGTTGCAGTTGCCGGCCGAAGAGACGAGGACTTCTTCAAGGCCTGTACCGAACCAGCGTCATTAATAATGAAACAAGCTACCAAGTAGCGCCGGCGAAAATTCCCGACCGAAGACGCAGAGTTCATCGATGTCAGTACCGAAACAGCGTCTCGACGGTGGTCATGGGCCCTGAAGCTTTACGGAGGGGCTCCATGACGAGAAAGGTCATGGGCCCTGAAGATTTATGGAAGGGTCCATGGCGAGAAATGTCGTGGGCCCTGAAGATTTATGTAGGGGGTCCATGGCGAGAGAGGCAAAGCGACGCTGGAGTAGGGAAGCCACGTATAACTTCAAAACTTGTGAGTTGCATCGCTCTGGAGTCTTTATGTTCATCTTTTATAACTGAATAGTTCAGATAACACACTCATGGCCATATACTGAAGAATATGATGTCAAGATCTTTCTCTCCTGAACTATTCAGTTTGTGAACTGGTTTGTATTTCATTTTTATTATAATATTATGTTGCAGATTACTTCCAATAGCCCAGTCAAATTAGATAAAAAAAGATGGTTTTGCTGCAAAAAATCATGTAGTTCCAAATGTTTCAGGAATGTGTAGTGGGAGGTCCCCTGTACAACGCGTAATGTTTTCCCGCCAATTTCAGGTGCCGCGGGGGGTGGGGGGGAGGCTCAAAGGTCCCTTTTTTCAGTTTTTGGCGCAAATCTCGAAAACAGTGCATCGTACAGAAAATGTTATGGTATTCAAAATTAAAGCTTATTAAATTCCCGACAAAACGGTATATTCATATTTATCTTTATATGTTACCGTCTCCGAGAATGAGCCGGCGAAAATGGAAAAACTTCAGAAAAATTTGTAGCGCCTCACGTTTTTCGTCGAACTCGCCCTTCCAATTCTTTAGTTTTCCATTTTACAAGAAACTTGTAAGAAAAGAAGTTGTAGAGAATTACATGTTCTTCAAGAATATACATATATTTGATGATTTATCTTCACGTAGTCAAACGTTAGACCGTTTTTAAATTTCGGGGTCAATTTCGAGATTCCGCTAGTAAACTGCCCATCATTTTATTTCCGTTTTCAAGTGCTTTAACTCTCTTTATCACTTTATGTATTGTTTATGTAAACATAAATGGTATTTATTACCCATATAACTAATATATATATATATATATATATATATATATATATGCATGTGAGCCTTTATACCAGTATGTATAAAATGTGGACTTTTATGTAGCCTACGTTATTTATTGTTTACGTAATCGACGTAGTATACATAGTTAGTGTACGACGGTTTTAAATAACATACTACTATTTCCAAATGTTGGTAAGACTGTGGTCTGATATGGCAATTGAAGTGACACTGATGCGTGACATGAAAAGTGAAGGTGGACTTACACGAGGGAGAGGCATGAGTGATTCTGTGTTGGCGAAATGGGTTGGAGGGGCACGCACAGCGACAGCTATATGTTCTTCATTAGAGCAGTTTGCCGGCGTCCATTCTGTGAGTGGAGATTTTTTAATTATTATTTTTTAAATTTTATTTGACCATAATTGACCCAGAGTCCCACAGCCGGAGGCTACACTACTGGGGAGAATACAGATAATACATAGACTAATATTTACATACAGTTTGCTATCTTGGTTTCAAGACTTTGGTATAAATGTAGATGATGATGATGTGAGTGATGAATTAGCGAAGGGTGAATATTTACAACATGGTACAATGGCAATAAATCATAAGCAATCAGTACATATGTAGAAGATGACGATGAGGTGAATGATGAGTTAATGCAGGGCGAATATTTACAACACACTAGAATTACATAAACTGGGAGGAATCAGTGTACATATAGAAGATGATGATGAGGTGAGTGATGAATTAGTGGAGGGTGAATATTAACAACACAGCATGTCGACTTTCGAGCATCACGAGTTAGCAGAAATGACCAAGACAGAAGGAAACTTGCTCAGTGGTTGGCTGATCACCCGCCATTTTCTGTACGCGATTCTTTGATGTCCCTTTCAACCGGAGTAATAGGAACCAATAACATCAACTGTTACCAAGCAATGGAAATCGGAACCCGTACAATGGAAACTTTTGTTGGAATGAACTTTGCAGAAATGAAGCAGTGTAAGAAGAACGCTATGAGCAACACTGTCAAACTGGACAACGGAGTGGTGGTGATCGAGCCTTTAATGATTTTCCAGAGGACCATAATTACCCAGAAAACTAAAGAGGATGTAGAGGAGCTGTTGAAGTGTGAGTTAGCCCCATACCCCATGACTCTTTTCGACGAAGGGATCATGAGGAAAACGAAAAAGTCAGCTCTCTACGATGCCTTTCCTTCAAGCAATAAAATGGTCAACTTGAAGAACAGTTTCACGGTAATCGATGGCGGCTTCCTCCTTCATAGAGTAAAGTGGAACAACAACACCAAGTTCGCCTCCATCTGCGATCAATATGTGTCTTACATGATCAACCGTTACGGCTACAACTCTGCTGTGGTTTTTGACAGTTATGAAGACACGAATTCCACGAAAAGAGCCGAACAACATCGAAGGGCATCAAGTAAAACATCAGTGAATATAGACTTTGATGAGAACATGGTGGCGACTGTCCAGCAGGAAAACTTCCTTTCCAACGAAAGGAACAAAACCAAGCTGATATGTATGTTAGCGCAGGCCTTGGGCGCAAAAGGTGTACAAGTCATCATAGACAAAGGAGACGCTGACTGCAGCATTGTTAGGTGTGGACTGGAAAATACCTCTCATTCAACTGTGGTGGTAGTTGGCGAAGACATAGACCTGCTCGTCTTGCTCGTGGCACTCACACCACGAGACACGAATGTGTTTTTTATGAAGCCTGGACGAGGCAACACAGAAGACAGGTTGTACTCCTCCCAACAACTTCAGGCCTTGCCATTCAGCCCATACATTCTGTTTATCCATTGCTTCACTGGATGCGATACCACTTCTGTGATTTATGGAAAAAGTAAAGCAGCCATACTTAAATGTTCCCAGCGGTTTCCTAACGAAACCAAAAACATCGCTGAAGTGTTTTACGACTCCACATCCACACCAGGAGATATTGCTGAAGCTGGGGAACAAATGTTCCTACTGATGTATCAGGCCCCACCCAACGAGCATGACCTCAATCATCACAGGTACATCAATTGCCACGGTGCTTGCACTAACAATGCTCCCGTTCAAGAGGACTTGGAAGAGTTGTACGATGAGGAATATGAGTATGAACAGCTTTAAATGTGTGACAGTATGGAAGGGTGAGCGGAAATTAGGTTGTGTAAGCCTCTTTTATTACTTTTGCATTATTAGCTATTATATATATATATGTTAGTTATATGGATAATAAATAACATTTATGTTCACATAAACAATAAATAACGTGATACAGAGAATTCAAGCACTTGAAAACGGAAATAAAATGATGAGCAGTTTACTAGCGGAATCTCGAAATCGACCCCAAAATTGTAAAACGGTCTAACTTTTGACTACGTGAAGATAAATTATCAAATATATGTATATTCTTGAAGAACATGTAATTATCTACAACTTCTTTTCTTA
Source organism: Ectobius pallidus (assembly GCA_964059195.1). Lineage (NCBI taxonomy): Eukaryota > Metazoa > Arthropoda > Insecta > Blattodea > Ectobiidae > Ectobius > Ectobius pallidus. Next base: position 99,701,411 of record CAXKWD010000007.1, read on the forward strand.
CAAGTTTCTTGTAAAATGGAAAACTAAAGAATTGGAAGGGCGAGTTCGACGAAAAACGTGAGGCGCTACAAATTTTTCTGAAGTTTTTCCATTTTCGCCGGCTCATTCTCGGAGACGGTAACATATAAAGATAAATATGAATATACCGTTTTGTCGGGAATTTAATAAGCTTTAATTTTGAATACCATAACATTTTCTGTACGATGCACTGTTTTCGAGATTTGCGCCAAAAACTGAAAAAAGGGACCTTTCACCCTCCCCCCCACCCCCAGCGGCACCTGAAATTGGCGGGAAAACATTAGGCGTTGTTCAGGGGACCTCCCACTACACATTCCTGAAACATTTGGAACTACATGATTTTATGCAGCAAAAAATCTAATTTGACTGGACTACAAAGACATTTCAACATTATGAGTACCGAAACGGCGTCCCGGCGAAGGTCATGGGCCCTGATGATTTATGGAGGGGGTCCATGGCGAGAAAGGTCATGGGCCCTGAAGATTTATGGAGGGGGTCCATGGCGAGAAAGGTCATGGGCCCTGAAGATTTATGGAGGGGGCCCATGGCGAGAAAGGTCATGGGTCCTGAAGATTTATGGAGGGGGTCCATGACGAGAAAGGTCATGGGCCCTGAAGATGAATGGAGGGGGTCCATGGCGAGAGAGGCAAAGCGACGCTGGAGTAGGGAAGCCCTGTTTAACTTCAATACTGGTGAGTTGCATTTCTCTGAAGTCTTTATGTTCATCTTTTATTATGAATGGTTCAGATGATAGATGCATTGCCATATACTGAAGAGTATGATGTCACGATCTTTCTCTACTGAACTAATCAGTTTGTGAATTGCTTTTAATTTCATTTTTATTATATTATGTTGCAGATCACTTCCAAAGACACTTCAACATTATAAGTATCGAAACGGCGTCCCGGCAAAGGTCATGGGCCCTGATGATTTATGGAGGGGGTCCATGGCGAGAAAGGTCATGGGCCCTGAAGATATACGGAGGGGGGTCCATGCCGAGAAAGTCAAAGTGACGCTGGAGTAGGGAAGCCCTGCATAACATCTATAGTGGTAAGTTGGATCGTTCTGAAGCCTTATGTTCGTCTTTTATAACTGAATAGTTCAGATGAGAGATTCATGGCCTTATGCTGAAGAGTATGGTGTCGTGATCTTTGTCCTGTGAACTATTCAGTTTGTGAACTGGTTTTTATTTCATTTTTATATACGTTGCAGTTGCCGGCCGAAGAGACGAGGACTTCTTCAAGGCCTGTACCAAACCAGCGTCCCGGCGTAGGACTGGTTTCGTCAATATTAATAATGAAACAAGCTACCAAGCATCATCGGCGAAAAGTCATCGGCGAAAAGTCATCGGCGAAAATACCCGACCGAAGACGCAGAGGTCATCGATGTCAGTACCGAAACAGCGTCTCGACGGTGGTCATGGGCCCTGAATTTTTATGGAGGGGGTCCATGACGAGAAAGGTCATTGGCCCTGAAGATTTATGGAGGGGGTCCATGGCGAGAGAGGCAAAGCGACGCTGCAATAGGGAAGCCACGTATGACTTCAGAACTTGTGAGTTGCATCGCTCTGGAGTCTTTATGTTCATCTTTTATAACTGAATAGTTCAGATAACACACTCATGGCCATATACTGAAGAGTATGATGTCACGATCTTTCTCCCCTGAACAATTCAGTTTGTGAACTGGTTTTTATTTCATTTTTATTATAATATTATGTTGCAGATCACTTCCAGAGACATTTCAACATTATGAGTACCGAAACGGCGTCCCGGCGAAGGTCATGGGCCCTGAAGATTTATGGAGGGGGTCCATGGCGAGAAATGTCGTGGGCCCTGAAGATTTATGTAGGGGGTCCATGGCGAGAGAGGCAAAGCGACGCTGGAGTAGGGAAGCCACGTATAACTTCAAAACTTGTGAGTTGCATCGCTCTGGAGCCTATGTTCCTATTTTATAACTGAATGCTTCAGATAAGAGACTCATGGCATTACGCTGAAGAGTATGGTGTCATGATCTTTCTCCACTGAACTCTTCAGATTGTGAACTGGTTTTAATTTCATTTTATTTATGTTGCAGTTCGCCACCGAAACTGTATTACTACAACATCCAGATTGGGAGGAAGCTATGGACTGATATTTATGTCATCTTGCTTCAAATAATGCGGCTGGTCTGGCGGACGTAATCAACACTGAGTTCGATCACCGAGGCCTAACCACTTACTTACTTACTCAATGGCAAAGGACAATTTCTAAGCAAGTTAAAGGAATATGATCTATTTTATGGAACCCGAAGTTTCATTTCCGTGCTTACATGAGCCCGCCATTCAACCCTATTCTGTGCTAATTCCATCCAACCATCCCTCTCAAATTCTATTTCTTTTAAATCAACCAATCAACCAGTTCTACTACCAAGAAGCACGTTGATACAATAAGGCTGTTATTTTCAAAATCATTCAAATCATGATTAGCAATATTGCTTCCAAGTTAAACAGCACATGCAACTTCGATTTTTCAGGGAGTATAAATAAAGCTGAATCATAATAATAAAAACTTAAATGCATATGTTTTTATTTCTTCTAATTTTATTTAAGATCAAGGTAAACGGAAGTGAAAGAAAACATTATTTTAGTCTATATACGAATATTATGTTAATTTCTTTTAACTAAATGATACCAATGTATATACCTGTAGCCTACCCATATCTTAAAATCTTCAAGTAAAAGTGATAGTTACCATTGAAGAGGATTAAATCCTATATTTGAATTAAACTTTAAAATTCTCAGAGAGAGAGAGAGAGGAGAGAGATTGAAGAGAGAGAGGAGAGAAGAGAGTTGGGAGAGAGAGTATAATTGTATTATCGGATCTCTGTGATGGCTGACTGGCGGCAAGCTTTATACTTGTGTTTAATGAACGCCTACTAGCCTTCCCCAGTGCCTAACTAAACAAGTTACATAGAAGAAACAAGAATTGAAAATTACTTGTGATTCAAGAGCAGTTTAAGTTCTAGTATTTTAAAATTGTAATGATACCAGTGATCAATGCCGGTCGTCGACCAAGAGCTAAGCTAAGTTAGTTTAGCTTAGCTTACACACAGTGCGGGATTTCATACGTAGTTGTGCCGACAAAACTACATATGAAATCCGGCACAACTATATGTGAAATCCCTCACTGTATGTGAGCTAAGCTATGCTAAGTTAGCTTAGCTCTTGGTCGACAACCGGCATAAAGCAATTTCACTCTTACTGAATGTAACTCTACAAACACGATTCCCTGAAGATGGTTCAAAATAATCGAAAGGCCTAGGAAAAAATAAAGAAGTTGAGAAGAAAGGTATTATGTAGTTATTTTACTAGAAATAAGCTATTGCACTTGATACCTAGGCCCATAATTTAATGGGGGGGGCTGTCGTTTTCAACACCGGGAAAGCCTCAAGACACACATAAGTTGCTTTTAGTCCAATGTCTTCTTAATATCATTGCGTTAGACATTTTTGGTAAACTAATTTCATAATACAGACTTAATTAACTATATGTCCATTGAATTCTTATCAGTTGTAAAACCATAAGATGTACGGTATTTGTTTATTTTTTATTCTGTCTCTGGTTGCCAGATTAAATTAATTATTAGTCCTATTATCATCATCATTATTATTATTATTATTATTATTATCATCATCATCATTTCCTTAGATTAGCTGGTGTTGGTATTAAATGCAAATTTTCTCTCCTCTGAAAAATCGCGAACAATATTCGTATAGTAGGCCTAGGCTATAACGATTGATAGTTTTCTGCATCGTTCTAAACAAACTTGAATGCAAAATTTTAATTTTATGTTGTAAGGGTGTGTTGAAATTACTATTGGAAGAATGTGAGTATCGTTTAACTTCCATATTAGTTCGATTTAGAATTTATGCTCTGCGTATTTCCGAATTTTCGTATTAATTATGTTAGTTATGTTGAGGCATTACGGCCAGCTATGCTATTTAAAAATATTTTTCTCTTCTTATCTAGCAATGTGATACCCAGTCTATTGCAGTGCAGTTGTCAGTAGAGCTTGGATGTTTATTCTTAAAAAAACAAGACATTATGGCCTTAAAAATAGCTAAACATGTCCCCAAAAAACCATTAGGAATAAATAAACACATATGATTCACACACGATGTCAACAGCATTTGAATATTAAATCATGATATTTTAACAGATTCATGGCATTGTTGATTATTATCTCATTATTGTTGACTGATTTACTGTACCACGAGCTTGCGAATCCAGTAAAACTAGGCCTATATATTACCAGGACGGTCATCAAAGAGCTTATAAGGTATTCACAACGGATCTCTTACAAGCAACCGAATTTTCAATATATTTCCTTAAAATAATTTTAATTTTTCCAATTCACTTTTATAACATGAAGAGTTGATGCGTTTGGAATTTGTTCGTCGTGTTCTATGAAGTTTTTAAAATTAATATTATTTATCTCTATATATATAAAAGGCTTTGTCCTGACTGACTGACTGACTGAATGACTGATTGACTGAATGACAGGAATCAACGTACAGCCTAAACTATAACAGGTAGAGACTTGGAATTTTGACAGTACCTTCGCTTCATAATGTAGGTGCTCACTAAGAAAGGATTTTGAAAAATTCTGATTCTAAATGCCAAAAATTAAATGTTTTTGAGAATACTTAACCCCTTTTTACATAGAATTATCCATTCCAAATCACAGAATATATTGTTGCCAAATTTTATATGATGGGCTTGGAAAAAACAATTGAAATGCACTTTTGACAAACAAGAGAAGTTATCAAAATAATTCATGTTATAAATAAATATTACAGAATGAAATCCACTAAAATAATGGAATCACATAACTTTCTCTACCCTGGACATAGAGAAAACAAAACGAGGTATGGTAATGTGTATATTATTATATTATATCGCAAGTTTTTGGAGAGAAAAGTATGAAAGTGATAATGCTTTCTGTTTAATTTCATCTCCAAAACGGCTTTATGGTAACATAAGAGTGGGAAATTTCCCGCCTCGATATTACAATTTAATGTTACAGGAATTTCTGTTTCTTCTTATTTAAACCTCTACCAGGCTTGCTGTGCACTGTACAAGCGATGGGATGCAAAATTCTAGATCCTCTATGAGTCATAAAAAATTATATCAAGCGTTTTCTGAGGGAATAGTTTGATGGCCGGTTCCACCGACATTCTTTAAATATACCCAAACGAAGACTTTAGTAACGCGCCATTGCTGTATAACGTCTGCGTTAAGTGGACACTGTTCCACCAACACTCTAGTCGTTGAAATAAACACCCGTTTTCAAACGAGCGTTAGAAGACAGGCAATCTTGGCATCCCTAGCTTCTCATACATTCACCGTCGCTACTGCCAACATACAACGTTAAACCTGAGAGCATACACTGCACACGACTAGAAATTTTCATACTGTATTTTCAAAATTATAAACAAATTGAGTGAGTATTCCTTCTTTTTATTTATCGAGATGCAAAAATCATATGTTATACTGTTTCCATGCCCGATTCCTTCGCCGTTCAAAGTAATTTTTCCATTGGCAACGTTGGCTGCTATGTTTCACAGTAGCTAGCAGAAAATAAACAGGAGTAGAACCCAATTATTATTAATATTAATGCTATTAATGCAGTATATTATACAATTTATGATGTTGCACTCGCACTATTAACCTATCATAACTTTATCATAATTTATTATATGCTAACCTGCAATCTTTTCGACTGCTATCGGTATCGAAAATGTGAATTTGGCCTAGGCTATACGCCTACTGCTGGTGTAATATTATTACAATATATTATACCACATCAAACAATTATTGAAAACTATTACAATGTGGTAAATGTACAGCGTAGCTCTTACCTTAATTTTATAGTCATAGAAGATACATAATGAACTTTTCCTGGAAAAACACGGGAATAATACACACACAACACACTAAAAAACGATTTGACTTTGGCCTAGTTTTTTTCTTTAATAACAAAGGACATTGTGCACTGTTATTTTATTGATAAGTAATCCAATAGAGATATTATAATAAATTTCACCTATCGTCAACCTACTAGTAATAATACAAGCTATAAACTGACAAATACACAGAGGCATTTTCAATGGCATGTAGGCGTAATTATGAGCGAAATACTTCAGGATACTGTTGAATGTTGAGCAACTGCGAAAAACATTTTATTTTGTAACCATTCTCCTGCTTCAACGTTACAGTGTCAACTAATCCTCTCCTCTGAGGGACTGGTTTGTTTTGTGGAATGTGATAAAATCCCCAGATCCTACTTTTGTGTTCAGGCTAGTGGCAGCAGGAGGGTCCCATTCTGTTACCTGACTGCTCTAACGTAGCAAAAGAAATAAATGAATCACTCCCTTGTATTCATGTTATTCTTCAGAAACTATAATTAATGCATTAATGTACTGGGTTTACTGTTTAATGCGGACAATACTGCAATATTGTAGCATGCAAGCAGGTTCAGCCATCTTGTTTTCAAACAAACGGGAGATTTAACGCAAGGAATTTCTGTCTTTAAGTTAACGCGAGTATTAACGGGCGTGAGGGAGTAACCAGGATCGGTGGAACATAAACATGACACAAGCAGGAGAAAACGACGCGTTTTAGCCGTAACGAAGGTCGGTGGAACTCGCCATGAGTGTAATAAGTCGTTCTTCCTATTTCAAATTATAAATGCCTATATAAGGACCTAGAATTTAAAATTGAAAATCCTTCATAAGCTAATTTCCAATTACAAAATACAAAACCCGGGCGACGCCGGGTCTTTTAAGCTAGTTTTAGATAAAAGTATTTTAATAACAATAGAAAATAAATGACAATAGTTCCATGGCCTACCTTACTGTATAGACACAGATCCCGAACTCCTGATACGACCTCGTAGCTAAAAGAAGTATAAATATTAGGTATATTGCTGCATAGGAACGAAAAAGAAAAATATTCACATTACAATATTGCCTAATGTAAATATCGGTAGTCTACATATCCATAGAATACAAAATATAATATCAACATTCAATGGCTAGTTGTTTGAAATCTTTTATTTACATTATTATTTATCCTACACTGACATCGTTATAAATAAACGAATCAATCAAGGCTGCTATCAACATCAATATCAATATCAAAGGTCTAATGTTTCATACTTAACCTTAATTCAAACTCGTATATACTGATATAAAACATTCATAAAATATGTTAACATTTCACAAAATCCACAGGCGATGAACTCCACTTAACGTATGTAGGCCTTGATGAACGAAGTAAACATCTGACTAGTTTGATAATCAATGTGTCATGGCTCACCATTGCAAATTCCAAGGCCGTAAAACAATGTTGTCAGAATAACAGATTCGCATTTGTTAAATTTGTTATAATATATTACCATAAAATAGGCACTATATTGAGCATTACTCCGATACCGGTCAACCGATTTTATCCAATATCAATATACGTATTCCCATGGACATTATAAATGCATATACCAAGTTTCATGAAAATCCGATAAAGCGTATTTGAATTGGGCCTTTCTAATATAATACTATTAAAATAGGCACTAAATGAGGAATTACTCCGGTACCAGTCAACCGATTTGGCCCAATATCAATAGGGTTCTTCCCATGAACATTATAAATGGGTATACCAAGTTTCATTAAATTCCGATTAAGCGTATTTGAGTTATCGTGCGTACAGACACACGGACGGACAGACATTTTCCCGTCCCCACACATAATCTCATAAAGTACCATACTGGCACTTAATAAATAACTAACTGTTTTTTTTTTATTTCTTTGGGAGAGTGAAGAGAGATTTTATGGGAGCAATGATCATTGTGGTACCATTAATATGTCTGAAGCTATCCAGGACGATCAGCTTCATGACACAGTTTGCTAGGATGGAAGTTCTCTACTGAAGGGGTCTGATTAGATTGCGCTGTGCTCTCACAACAAATTGCAAGTGATTCATTACTACTGGTCCACCGCCCGCTGAGAGATAACGGTGTTACCGAGAGAAGGGAATATCCTCCATAAACACTGTGACGTCATAATGGATAATGCAAAAGATACACCTTCCAAATCGAGGTACGGTATACTACCAATTTCAGGATACGAATTATAATGCTTTGATGTTAATCTTGTAAGATTCAGTTTCAAAAAAGGATACAGTGGCAGAATGGAGAAAGTAGCAGAACTTAAAATTCTCTTTTAGACCATCATACTGCTTTCGGTAGTAAATAAACTAAAGAAAAACTAGAGAAAGGTACGTAGTTAAAAACATATGTTACTGTACCGTTGAGGTCGATCAATAAAATAAAACAAAATGAATAATTTGACACGAATAACTCTACAACCTTTATTTTCAAGAACGTAAATTCTAACGCGTGGATAAAATTTATCAAATTCTAACATAAAGCATTACCCTATTAACTTTAATCTCTCTCTTTATATGACATTTTTCGGTGACATATATATTATTTTCAAATGTTTATAATTCTGTGAAACGGCCATTTATTTAAAGAAAGTGATACTGAGTAATCCAAAACTTTATTGCACTTATCTAATAAACAATTATAAAGAGTCGTTTATGTGCGTCAAATGGGCAGTCTAAAACAAGGTGGTTGACAGTCTGTTCATACCCACATAAACATCTATGGATATATATATATATATATATATATATATATATATATATATATATATATATATATATATATGTATACACACATACATATATACATATATACGTCATTAACAGTGAAAGGGTTAAATCTTATCTAAAACTAGCGTGTGTGTGCTCTAGCCTGCACAGGTATACCTTTCCGGTTTACCTGTGCAGGATTACCTGACAGGTATATCGTAACGTGTTGCCCGGCCTTAGGCTCAATAAAGCCAAGCAAGAGGGCCTAGGAATTAAAAATTAGGGTTTATATTTCATGCATAAAATTACATTTTATCACATAACATCCTACTCAAAATCAATAAATTAAGCCTGAGACCTAGTATTGCTAATACTACTAGGCCAAATATTGATTTAGTATCGCCGAAAAAATAGTGTGCAATATATTCGCGTCAAGTGCAAAAAGAATCTCGGAAATTTACTTTTAATATAACATATATATAATTTTTTTTTTTGCTAGAAAATTAATTCATTTTAACTTTACTTAGGCCTAATTGTAATCGCAAATGGACAACCACTAACATTTCCTAATTTTCGATAGGCAGTTTTCACTTTTTATCTGTTAAGCACAAGCTTACTATGCAGAAAATGTTCGCTCCACATCTATTGAAGTAAATTTTCGGCATAATTCTCGGCAAGATAACAATACGTATACTTCTCTAATCATTGCTTTGTCAATAGAACTTGTTCTGTCTCTTTTATATTTGCCAACGGCAGAAATAGTAAATACCATTTTTTATGCACAGAGGCGAGCGTGTAGGCTACAGTAGCCTACACCAGCCAACGCAAACAGTTTGAAGATATCTCCAAATGTAAATTACATCTGTTATTTTCACGTATTTCACGATAGCTTTATGCAGTGCAGTATGGAATCAGTATGCATTGCTTAGTTCATTATTCGTTATAGTCGTCCCGACAGTACGGATACCAAGCTATTTGATTATCATTAAATTTTAGGCTATATAAAATAGTATTATTACTTATAATAATCTATGAAATGAATAAATACTAATTAATATAATTAAATTAGAAACAAAACGCTATCTACCTAAAATTCTATGTCTACTTTTAAAATATCCTACCCTCTCCAACGTTTTTCCCTAACAGTACATCTATATTCGACTAAAAGACTAGATAATAATTGGACGATCACTACGAACAATAGATAACAAATTCTCCAAAGTGTTGATAAATTTCATGTTGTTTTTTTCTCCTACGAGGGATTTGTATGTCGTGTATAAAATATTTCCACCTATTCCCTCGTAATGTTTTTGTTAAAATATCAGCTCATAACTTTGTCAAATCTAAAATTTATACTTGTCAATATTATAAAACATAATTAAAAATTATAGCTGTCAAATTTATAAGACAATTTCCGTATTTTGTGGACAATATATTTCGGCTATTCAGCCATCTTCAGGTCCTTTTTCTTTCTCCAGGTGATCTTATTCTGTTCGATAATCCATTACAACTGATTAGGTGGTGTGTACATTACAAGGATCACCTGGAGAAAGAAAAAGGACCTGAAGATGGCTAAATAGCCTAAATATATTGTCCACAAAATACGGAAATTGTTTTATAAAATTGACAGCTATAATTTTTAATTATGTTTTATAATATTGAAAAGTATAAATTTTAGATTTGACAGAGCTATGAATTGATATTTTAACAAAAACATTTTATACAAGGGAATAGGTGGAACTATTTTATACACGACGTACTCCAAAGACTCAAAGACCTAAGAACATTTGTCTTTGTTTTAAAACAATTTGGAGTATAAAATACACAATCTTGAACACAAATCTAGTATAATATAAAATTACAACACAGTAATTTTAAAATAAGGGTGTGTGTGTGTGTGTGTGTGTGTGTGTGTGTGTGTGTGTGTGTGTGTGTGTGTGTGTGTGTGTGTGTGTGTGTGTGTGTGTGTGTGTGTGTGTGTGTGTGTGTGTGTGTGTGTGTGTGTGTGTGTGTGTGTGTGTGTGTGTGTGTGTGTGTGTGTGTGTGTGTGTGTGTGTGTGTGTGTGTGTGTGTGTGTGTGTGTGTGTGTGTGTGTGTGTGTGTGTGTGTGTGTGTGTGTGTGTGTGTGTGTGTGTGTGTGTGTGTGTGTGTGTGTGTGTGTGTGTGTGTGTGTGTGTGTGTGTGTGTGTGTGTGTGTGTGTGTGTGTGTGTGTGTGTGTGTGTGTGTGTGTGTGTGTGTGTGTGTGTGTGTGTGTGTGTGTGTGTGTGTGTGTGTGTGTGTGTGTGTGTGTGTGTGTGTGTGTGTGTGTGTGTGTGTGTGTGTGTGTGTGTGTGTGTGTGTGTGTGTGTGTGTGTGTGTGTGTGTGTGTGTGTGTGTGTGTGTGTGTGTGTGTGTGTGTGTGTGTGTGTGTGTGTGTGTGTGTGTGTGTGTGTGTGTGTGTGTGTGTGTGTGTGTGTGTGTGTGTGTGTGTGTGTGTGTGTGTGTGTGTGTGTGTGTGTGTGTGTGTGTGTGTGTGTGTGTGTGTGTGTGTGTGTGTGTGTGTGTGTGTGTGTGTGTGTGTGTGTGTGTGTGTGTGTGTGTGTGTGTGTGTGTGTGTGTGTGTGTGTGTGTGTGTGTGTGTGTGTGTGTGTGTGTGTGTGTGTGTGTGTGTGTGTGTGTGTGTGTGTGTGTGTGTGTGTGTGTGTGTGTGTGTGTGTGTGTGTGTGTGTGTGTGTGTGTGTGTGTGTGTGTGTGTGTGTGTGTGTGTGTGTGTGTGTGTGTGTGTGTGTGTGTGTGTGTGTGTGTGTGTGTGTGTGTGTGTGTGTGTGTGTGTGTGTGTGTGTGTGTGTGTGTGTGTGTGTGTGTGTGTGTGTGTGTGTGTGTGTGTGTGTGTGTGTGTGTGTGTGTGTGTGTGTGTGTGTGTGTGTGTGTGTGTGTGTGTGTGTGTGTGTGTGTGTGTGTGTGTGTGTGTGTGTGTGTGTGTGTGTGTGTGTGTGTGTGTGTGTGTGTGTGTGTGTGTGTGTGTGTGTGTGTGTGTGTGTGTGTGTGTGTGTGTGTGTGTGTGTGTGTGTGTGTGTGTGTGTGTGTGTGTGTGTGTGTGTGTGTGTGTGTGTGTGTGTGTGTGTGTGTGTGTGTGTGTGTGTGTGTGTGTGTGTGTGTGTGTGTGTGTGTGTGTGTGTGTGTGTGTGTGTGTGTGTGTGTGTGTGTGTGTGTGTGTGTGTGTGTGTGTGTACCGCTATATATTTTAAAATTATATTGATGATGTAATGATGGTTTTATTGAAAAACATCCTCCTGTAATCCCGGTGACCATACACATCCAGAATAAACATAATGTACAATTTTATTGTTTCATCTCCATTTTTAATAGAGAATATAATTGCATAGTAGAGGATGCCAAGTGTGAGTGGTAGACATTAATAAAATTATTGCTAGCAGCCAATTTCCGTTAAAAATAACAATTCTGCAAAGAGAAATGCTATGGCTTCAAATCCCTGGCTTAATCTCGGAGATCCCAGATCGAGTTACTTAATTGGTAATTTATGAGGCTTCACATGGAAAATTCATTAGAGAACTAAACGAAACTTCTCCTGTAAACTCGTAGGGTTGCATTAAAAAACTTTCTTGAATAAAATAGACAAATTAACTGGATGAAACATAAAATTAAGAGAAACTGCATTTAGATTCCTCAGTCAGTTCATACGTAAATCAAATTTTCCAAGCTATATGCAGCATAAACCAAAATATATTTCCCTAAGATTTATCTCCCCCTTAAAGGTACATTTGTCAGCCCACGCCACCCTGTCCTATCGCGACCTGTGAAGGGGACGGAGTTCCTATGGATCACATACATACCGATCACATACATATCACATTTTGGCCAGACAAGGACATGGGTTTCCTTCCCGGATGAGTGATCAGCCCAATGCCGGGGCCACCTCCAAGAAAACACGAACATGTAAGACGAGACACAGCATTCCACACACTCATTCCGAACAAGGCTCGGATTGGATGAAGATGATAATGATGGCCAGATGATATCTCAATTGTCTCACAGGTAAGGAATCACCACGGTAAATCCCCAACTAGGTAACTCCTCCCAACCAGGAATCGAACCCAGTCCTCTGTGTGAGTGGGGCGTATCCTCTGCATTTAGTGGACTTAACTCCTCTCTGAATAAACATTTTGTTATGTAATCATATAATATGTTTTATGGGGTAAACCGTAGCGTAGTGGTTGAGGCGCTGACCTACAAACCGGATGGTCGCGGGTTCGATCCCGATGAGGTCAATGGAGTTTTTCAATTGGCCTAGTCCTTCTGGTGGCACTATGGCTCTGGGGTCGACTCAGCCTCTAACAAAAATGAGTACCGGGAGCAATCCTGGGGGTAAAATTGGCCGGTGCGTAAGGCTGACACCCTTACCGCCTCCACGTGCCGAATGTACAAAATCTGGGAGCCTCAACCTCCTGGAACGCTCTGGGCCTCCATGGCCTGTATAGAGATTACTTTATTTTTACTTTTTATAAGATGTTTTACAGGAAAGTAATTTCACGACAGCAATGCAGGCATATTACAATGAATATATTAGAATTCAATTTAAACTGAGATTCATTACCTCCAATAGTGTTATTCTAGAGTTTTTAAAACAAAACAGCAGCTTTAATAGTTTTAAAATAAAACAAGAGCTTTAAATTCGACATTTAAACTTTGGGTGAGAGTGCTTTTGTAGTTGTGCGGAATATTATAGCGTCAAATAAGTACGCTGGTTTGTTCGTGTCTGACATTACTTCAGCCCCTCCCTCTTTGAGATAAGGGGCTGGTTGCTTAATAGCTGCTAATGCCCTAAAGAAATCGCCATAAGGCGTCTTTAACTTCTCAGGAGACGAAGATTAATAGCATAATAAATGTTGGCATATAAACTAGCTTCAAAATACCCACTTCTCTTCTAGTCATTTAGCATTCTTATACTTCTTATAAGCTACTGGATTGGTACAGGACTTACGTGATTTCTTCATAGCCTACATAAGTCAACTGCAGACCCACCTACTTTCTGGCAGATTTATTCGTACAACAGCTGTAATAATCTCTTCAGTAATTTTCATTTTCGAATAAGTTTTTATAACAAAATCTTCTTGGCTTCCGGGATATCTGCCGCGTCATATTTAAGAAGTCTGACAACGTTTCGACCATCTTGCAGTGGTCTTTATCAAGGCTACTGTTTCTACTTACGATTAGTCTCTGCTCGCGACCAATGCTCAAAGTTTGGTGATAACTCATTTCACTTATGATTTTCAGTTTGGTTCAACATGCTTCTTCAACTACAATGTGTTTATTCTCCGCTAAGTTACTTTTCTGTAATTTTATTTTATTCTCTGTATTTCGATTACGTTTTATAACCATTTAATTTAAATGTATTAATTAAATACCTTTCGGCTCGGTCTAAAGGCATAGGTAGATTTGAAACTCATATTTCTGTATGATAGAACAAAAAGGTAAGTCCATTTTAACCAAATGTCATTAAAATCATTTTCAGTTTAAGGATTTTTACAAATCTTACTAACAGCTTGTTTATGATTACTCTCCGAAGTTTTACCTTTCAATTTAGTCCTGCCTTTTTTACTACAGTACATTCCGTTGTTGCCAAATTGAATTCTTCTTTTGTAATTTTGAATTGAAATGAAATGATTAGCCTAAATGTCCCGTTAAGGGCAATGGCCTCCTCGAAGAGGGTAAGCTCGAATACACCTACATGTGGTGAGCTATTCCACATGAGGGATATTTGTGCTCTTGGGCTTTTATGCAATTCCTGGTCTTTGTCCACTTACATTAGTCTGGGTCATTGTGCACTTCATTGTAGTTTACGTCCTTACACTTGTTACGGTCCTATACACTTCGTAAGACTTCGGTCGCATATGCACTGGTTTCAGTCACTGTTCACTTGTCTTCTTAAGACTTTCCAGTCATTCCTATTTCTTGCTCTGGTTGACCACTGTCGTCCTACAAGTTCCTTGAAGAGATCAGCCCATCTCTGTCTTGGTCTTCCGGGGGATCTTCTTCCAGTACGAGGGTCCCACATTGTGGCCTTGTATGTCCATCTGTCATCTTTGAGTCTTGCGACGTGGCCTCCCCACTTCCATTTGGTGTTGGTGGCTTGCAGTGCAGGGTCGGTAACTGCTGACATCTTCTTTAGTGTTTCATTTTTAACTCTGTCCCTCAGCGATATGCCTAGGATTTTTCTCACCATATTTCTTTTGCACACTTGGAGACTGTTGCGAAGTTTGGAAGTGAGAGCCCACGTCTGACAACCATACAACAATACCGGCATTACACAGGTCTCTAGCGTTTCGGTTCTGAGTTTTCTGCTGAGAGTTTTCTCCAGGAGGATGAACTTGAGGGACCAAAAAGCCTTCCATGCGAGAGAAATCCTTCTTTTTACTTCTTTCTCAGTCTTCTGGTGGAATGATACTATTTGTCCTAAGTACACATATTCCGATACATATTGCAGTACTGTGCCATCTACAGTTATAGGTGTCGCCGGTCCGTTTGACATTACCTGTGTTTAATTTTGAATTACCCTACTTCAATTTCTGTAAACATTGTTAACTAATTTTAGTTTAGGTGCGGTATTTAATTGTTTGTATATTTTTGTAAATTTCCATGTTCCTCTCTTATCTATTAATATGGTAATTGCAGCCCGTAAACACGAACTTTGCTCATCTGGGGGCTTATTATTTTGTAATGAGTGATAATTGTATTCGTTTGTAATGTATGTTTAAAAATTCTGATTTCAATAAAATTTCGATTTCGAATTTCGATTTCGATGAAAATTTATTGAAAAAATGTGTATACAGAACAGGAAAGGATAATTTAAGTACTATAGAACCAATATCAGTGAAAATAATAATAAAAACAATAAAAACAATAATAATAATAATAATAATAATAACTCAAAAAATGGAAATAATGAAGACAAACCTGCCATCTAATTCGCAGGCTGTGTACGAAATAAATGTGGCGGAATTAATTACAGAAATGTCGAAACGTCTGACCCGATAGACGAAAAGCGGCAATAGGATAATATGGATAATAATATTAATAATAATAATAATAATAATAATAATAATAATAATAATAATAATAAGTATCTATGCTTCCTGCAATCTCTGTAGTGGAATTTATTGAAATGTCTGTGCTGAATTAGAATAATTATTATTTAATCTAGATTGAACATAAAAGACAGGATGACTTTCCATTGTAATAAACCAAATTAAATGTTCTTCTCTCTACTTATTGAAATGGTGCTGACTGTTATGAGAAGCCATCTATGTAGTTGTAGTTATTGAGACGAAAACCGCGCAGATAGTCTTGGGCGGGCCATACACGTTACGGTATACCGGTGAGGTTTACCTGTACAGGTGACCTGTACAGGTAAACCGGAGCGTGTGTGCCAGCCGCTGCAGGTCAAACTGCACAGGCGTAGCGACCTGCGCAGACGACCGGAGAAGAATCGAAATTCAATTCTTTCTACCTGCGCAGGCGTGTAGACCTGAGCGTGTGTGTGAGTCACTCCGGCACGCCTGTACAGTAAACTCAGTCGAGAGATGGCGAGCAAACAAGAAGACGCGATCGCTTTAGTCGGTTTGTTAGTGGCCATGAAGTGTAATGCTGCGTATACATATGCGCTCTGCTCCGCACGCGTGCCGCTCGCGTGCTGCTCGTTGAAATTATTTTCACAGAGCTCCTCCCGCGTTCCATAGGAAAGCGACAAACCTACTGCGAACCACTAGCTTTCATCATTAGGCCTAATATTTTGTGTGTTATCTTGCTAATATGTTCAACACTACCGTGCTAGGCAAAAAAGCCTTAATTCCAATTTTTGCCGAAAATGAGTTACATGCATATCCACCATGTACATGTTGTTCAAAATCTGCTGAAATAATAAAATCACAGATTTTACATCCCTAAGCCCTTTTTGAGGCCTATCTAAAATGTCTCAACTCCAAAATTAGCTGCGTTAAGAAGGAAATCAGCCTTATGTCCATTATGATAAAGGAAAATACCTTATTTCCTTCTCAACGTGGGTTTAAGGTAAATTTCCTTCCTATTAGTAACAAACAAACCCACAATCAGAAACAAAATTACCCTAAGTACCGAGAAGCTTTGAGTTAAGGTAGAATGCCATCTTTATTTGAACTGAAAATTAACCTGATCCAACAATACATTTTGAGATCAAAGAAACAGATCAAGAGAAAAAAATCCCTTTAGGCAGCCTACAGGCTGAGGTAGATTTCAAAGCGCTTGTGGTTTAATTTACTGTCACTGCGTAGCACTCTTCTTCTTTAGCCTTGGCATGACAAACCCGCAATAATAATTGCAAAAAAGAGGAAAGAGCACTTTTTCAAACATTCAAATCTCGCCTTAAATGAGAGCTATCGAGAAACGAGTTATTGATTTGTAGAGTACTCATCAAGAACTTTTCAATGATACCCCACAAGACGTGATTTCAAAAATTTCGAATTTCCACCCCCACCCCCTCTCGTACCCCCAAAACCTCCGAATCGTTGATGTCACTGTGAACTCCATAGGGAGTACTCTAATTTCTTTGAACAAAGTTTCCCTCTATACTTCATAAGGGCCAAGATATAAAGTTTTCAAAATTTCAACCCCCTCCCGCGACATCCCCCTTGGGCAAATTTTGCTCATTAACGAATATGTTTGAACTATTGGACCTAGAAATAACATAATACAATTTGGTTCAAATATCTGCAAAATTACGGCCGCTAGAGTGTAAAGATATACTGTATATATATAACAATTTGAACGGGCGGTGGTTTCGTACTGAGGGAAGCATGAAACGTAAAGATAGGAAAGACATGGTATCGATTGCAATAGGTAGCCTAAAAAACCATCCCATATCTGAAGGAAAAATATAAAGATCAGCAAAAACATCAAACATTTGTTGTCTAGCGTTTTATGCCCAGGGTATTATTTACAAGGATATTGTGCATTTCCTTTGTAGGTTTGTGAGAATATAGTTAACACTCCAATGTAAATTGTATTTAGAATTTTTAAATTTATAAAGAGATGATAGCATAAATGGGCTATTTTGATTGGATGTTAGCAGTTTATGATTTTTCAAGATCGGATGGATCCAATCAGTGATATTATCTTCATTGTTCGAATGTACTTTTAACCCTTCAAGTCTGACATTTAATTGTTGTTAAGGTGTTGTTGCAGGTGTTAAGTTTCAGGAGCGCAGGAGGAGCGCGAGCGGCACGCGAGCGGAGCGGAGCGCAACTACCCAAAACACGTCCCAATGTGAAATCAGAAATCCTTTGTGTTCGTCGAAAAAACCGACAGGGGACGGGGCGAGCGGCACGCTAGCGGTTCGCGTGCACCTCAAAATGCCGTACCAATCTGCCTTCCGAGCGTCACGCGTGCGGAGCAGAGCGCAAGAGGAGCGCAGATGTATACGTACCCATAGACACAAATGTTATTTATTACATTTTCAAAAAACTAACAAGTATAATAATAATAATAATAATAATAATAATAACAACTTGGGGTTTGTATTTTTTCCTCAATCTCAAAGGCAAAAATGCAGGATACATTGAGATAGAGCCGAACAATAGAAGCAAATGCTGCACGAATGAGTTATTATAAGAGTTTACTGGTAAATTTGGGTGGCCACGAGGTTTGATTTGAACCCAGGATCTCTTCCCTATTACCCTATACCACCTCGCTCTAATTGATTTTGGTGTGTTCATTACGACTGTGGTAAACTGACTACATTTCACAACAATATCTAGATTATAGTATTCTTGTCACTATGGGCAACAAAAGAATTTTATTCATATTTTAATAAAAATGTATGTTCTGAAATTCACATTTCAGTCAAGTTATTTTGTTTTTATCTTGATATCTATTCATTTTATAAACTAGCATGTGCCCGCGACTTCGCCCGCGATAATTATTTCAAAAATTAAAAATTAAGAGCATAATAGTTAAATCATTATATTTATTAACACCTAAATCACGTGGACTACATACCACGATTAGATAGCGTCGCCTGGTAAAAGCGACCTCAGATTCGATTTCCTTGGCCCAGAATACCCCTGTACAGTGAATTTCGTCAAAATCGAACAATGTTTGACCATATTTAGGCCTATCCCTCTTCCGTGTAGGTTGAAAATTTCATATGTCTACGGGCCTTGACATTCTAAACAAATGAATCGACCAGCGTGGGCTTACAACAATCTAGCGATCGCGATGCTTTTATTACCACGGTATGACAAAAATAGCCAAAGCCAACTGCAATTGATTTGACATTGAAATGTATTACTGAAATCTGATGCTTCGACAGCGCTAAAATCACGTTTTCTGCCAGTTTTTCACTCACAACTCGCGAACGAAAGCTAAAATTAAAAACCGGCTTCGATGCGCATTCGCCCACCTTTCAGACCATCTATGTTTAAAATTTCAGATCTCTGCGTTCAGTAGATTTCGCTGGGCATCGTGGACAGACAGACAAACACGTCCTTTTATTATTTTAAGATAGCATGTGCCCGCGGCTTCGCCCGCGATAATTATTTCAAAAATTAAAAATTAAGAGCATGATAGTTAAATCATTATATTAACACCTAAATCATGTGGACTATATATCACGATTAGATAGCGTCACCTGGTAAAAGCGACCTCAGATTCGAGTTCCTTGGCCCAGAAAACCCCTGTATAGTGAGTTTCGTCCAAATCGAACAACGTTTGACCATATTTAGGCTAATATTGATTATCCCTATAATAATAATAATAATAATAATAATAATAATAATAATAATAATAATAATAATAATAATAATAATAATAATAATAATAATAATAATAATAATAATAATAATAATCCTCTTCGGTGTAGGTTGAAAATTTCACATTATGTTTGCGTGCCTTGACATTAAAAACAAATGAATCGACCAGTGTGAGCTACAACATTCAAGAGATCGCGATGCTTTTATGTCGAAGGTTTGACAAAAATAGCCAAAACCTAGTGTAATTGATTTGTATTACTGAAAACTCATGCTTCGAAAACGGAATAAATACACGTTTTCTGCCCGTTTTTCACTCATAACTCACGAACTAAAGCGAAAATTAAAATTCCGGCTTCGAGGTGCACATTCCGACCCTTTAGTCCGCCTATGTATAAAATTTCAGATCTCTGCGTTCAGTAGATTTCGCTGGGCATCGCGGACAGACAGACAGACAGACAGACACTTCCTTTTATTAATCCTTTTATTAATATAGATAAATGTATTTAACAAAAAAAGTTCTTTATAATCTTCTCTACAACTTTACTGTGGTAGGTTTTCATGTATCTACTGTAATGGAGATAATCTAGAAAAATTGAAAATCGATACGAGTAAAGTCATTTTTGCAGAGAAATGGATATAGCTATTTTATTAGCCACAGATAAAAGTTTCCAATTTTACATTTTTATTAAAATCGTTAGAGCCAATTTTTATAGAATCAAAAGTTTTAAAAACGTTTTTATGAAAGTCCTCTTAGTATTTCAGTTATAAAACCGAAATTCTGGGCAGTTCGATAAAATTTCGAAAAATTCATTGATTCAAGAAATGAAGTAAATACAATAGACCGTTTATCCTCTGTGCTTGTCCACAGACGGACAGACGTCATTCCAAAAACACTTTTTTCGGTTTCGAGGCATCGTGAAACATGCTTTCCCGGTGTTATCTCGATTTCGATTTTGATTTTTTGTCACGATCACAATACTTGCTCTATACTACGTATATGCGAGAAAGTAAAACTGTACAGGCGTGCCGGAGTGACTCACACACACGCTCAGGTTTACACACCTGCGCAGGTAGAAAGAATGGATTTTCAATTCTTCTCCGGTCGCCTGCGCAGGTCGCTACGCCTGTGCAGTTTGGTTGGCACACACGCTCCGGTTTACCTCTACAGGTCACCTATGCAGGTAAACCTCACCGGTATATCGTAACGTGTGTGCCCGGCCTATACATACCTGAAGATACACTTTTTTCAGCACATTGTAGATGGCTTCATAGGCGTACCGAGGGGGGTTTTGGGGGTTTGAACCCCCCCCCCCATTGATTAAAAAAAGGAAAATTGTATCATTTTTTAAGTCTGCCCATAAATTACTTAATACAAGTATAAAGCGTGGGAAGCTTAAAACTCGTTATTTTGCGTCTAAATTTTTAAAATTTTCCGGGGGGACCCATGGAAGCTTAAAACTCGTTATTTTGCATCTTAATTATTAAAATTTTCCGGGGAAACCCCGGACCCCCCTTTCCCTGGGGGGGTATCATACCCCCCAGACCCCGCGGATGTTATAACCCCCCCCCCATATGGTCGGCCTGGTTACGCCTATGGATGGCTTCACATGTCTCCGGAATTATTTTGCCAAGAGCTTGGGGTGATATTATAGTAGAATACTTGAGACATTCGTACGATCGACCCGTTGCAAGAAACCTCAAAGTAGCTGTCAGTCTTTCATGGGGAGAAATAGAAGTTCTCATAACTGTATTTTTCTTCTGTATTAGAGTGACAACAGTGTTTGGTAGACTTCTTCATTTATCCGCAAATAATTACGGTAATCTGTAGGATCTGAATTTAACTGTTTTAGTAATCTTGTATGAGTGTATTCATTTCTCTTTGTAAGCCAATCTTTACACCAGGCTGTGCGTTTTCGCTTCTTTTTACACTTCATGGTCACTAACAAACCTACTAGAGCGATCGCGTCGTCTTCTTGTTTGCTCGCCATCTCTCGTCTGAGTTAAAACCTTCCGGTTTACCGTAGCGTGTGTGTGCTCTAGCCTGCACAGGTATACCTTTCCGGTTTACCTGTGCAGGTAAACCTCACCGGTATACCGTAACGTGTATGGCCCGCCTTGGAGTGCGATTATGCTGCACCTTCTACTTTACATGAACCCGTTTCATGAATGGGGTTAAAGTGATGGTAAATCTCACATTCACTATGCATACACAGTTTTCTTAGTCGTAAGACGCAAGACCTTCATGGGAAACGTTGCGATGAAATGGTAATGTGAAAGGGATGGGTATATCTTGAAAGAATGCATATTTTAATATTAATATGGTACAATAAAAAATTAATATCTAAAGACCTCAAAAAATACTTGATGAAATCTGAAACAGTTGTTTCAATATAAGTGCCTTGACCGCTTAGCAAATTTCAAAACAATTGATTAAAACTTGTAAATTTTTCAAAACTCAATCCTAGAGTCCCTCGAATGAAATGAGATGAAATAAGCTGAAGGAAAAATAAAGTATCTTCTAGGACACCTCAAGAATAAGTATGTCTACTATAAATATTAACAAACAATTATGATCAATTTCACATGCTAATTTCCTTTTTAAAAAATCTAATCGGGTATCGGTATCGGGTACCCTATGATCTCCAGGTGGGGCGAAGGGGCCTCCAATGGAGGTTTCATTACCTATACTAATTTTGATATGCTTATTTTCCGAGAGAGGGTAGAGGGACAGGTAAAAAATCTAATAATTAGAATATATTTCTGTTCTGTTAATGCAGAGTGCGTTATAACGTCATATGTTGAAAAATGTTTAGGAGAGCATCGTGGAGCGCATATCAGATAAAAAACTAAATGATATATATATATATATATATATATATATATATATATATATATATATATATACCTAATTTTCATTAAAATCTGTTCTTAGGTTTCAGAAATCTCACTTGAGAAACATTAATATGACAATAGTAACTCAAGATAAGAGACGGGTATCTTTATCGTGTGATATTATTATTATTATTATTAATATTGTTATCGCTTTTATTATTATTATTATTATTATTATTATTAAGTTATTATTATTATTATTATTATTATTATTATTATTATTATTATTATTATTATTATTATTATTATTATTATTATTATTATTATTATTAATCACCATCAACAACACTAGTCGCTAAACAGGAAAGCTATGAGTTCGCCTATCAGAGTAGGATAGAATACCCGCAAGACAATACTGTCAGAGAAGTTGCCACAGATCGCGGCGGAGAATCAATTTGTACGCTCAGTGGAATGTCGACGGAAAATCGGCATGGCATCACTGTGGAAATTTTCGATGACATTTACGTCACACATAAATTATTTTTCATATCCGCTCCGTCTGAACTTAACCACGGAACTTTTTGTTTTTGGCTTCAAGGGTATAGCATCAACCTTCTTAATTATGTAACCAATAATGATTATACTGTATTGGCTAAGTAGAAGAATTGCTGCAGCTATCCGAAATCTACGTACCATGGCTAATAA
This sequence comes from Ectobius pallidus, assembly GCA_964059195.1. Lineage (NCBI taxonomy): Eukaryota > Metazoa > Arthropoda > Insecta > Blattodea > Ectobiidae > Ectobius > Ectobius pallidus. The sequence goes on from CAXKWD010000007.1 coordinate 99,724,437, forward strand.
CAACAAATTCATGTCCAAGATCTAAAAATATTCTCATAAATACTTTATCCTTGAATAGAAACTATATTCTTACAATACAAAGAATCACAATACTAGCGTGGTACGAAAACTCGGTAAATCTGGGCAAAGTGAGATTTCGCACCGGGATTACGTTAGTCACATTTGCATTAAACCCTCATTATTGTTATTAAAATACGTGTCACTTACTGTTGAGCTCGATCAATGAAATGAAATAGATGTGATACCAGCTGCTCAACGAAAATGTATTTTATAATTCGCCGAATAGCCCTTTCGGTGTGCTTGCACCATTTTCAGGGCAACTTTTTTGCTGGCTTGGAGCTCCAACAATTAAAATCAAAACTGTCCAACTAAACTGTAAGAAAATTCGGTGATAGTGCTTTTGCGACTTTTGTGAATTTTATCTTTTTTTTTTTTTTTATAAATGTGACAAAATGCAGTTTTGATTTTAATTGTTGGAACTCCAATTCAGCAAAAAAGATGCCCTGAAGATGGTGCAAGCGCACCGAAAGGCCTAGGCGGCAAATTATAAAATAAATTTTCGATGAGCAGCTGGTATCACATCTATTTTATCTCATTATTGTGTTCAGGCAGAAAATGTATTTTTTTAAATATATTAAATCGACGTGCTTGGCAGATGCTGAGGACTATACATAATACAATGGGCGGTAATAAACTCAGGCACTATAAATATCACAAACATTGCATACAGCCTACGTCAAGTACGACATGCGATTCCAAGAGTAAACGTAGCGGAGAACTGAATTTCCGCATTAAACGTTATTGCTGAAGTCAGCATTTTTAACACATGAAGATGGAAATTAAGCAATATATTTTAGACTGCAACCTTAGCATTGAAAGCAGTTCGAGTGGTTCTGCCTTTTTTTCTTTGTTTACACTTCTCTTCTGAGATTTCTGTCTCATAGGTAAAGTGGAAGCACAAAAAATATTTTCAGTTTATTTCTTTTGTTTTCCAATTTCACTAACTCAAAATATATTTCACTAATACCTTCCTGGTTTCGAACTTTATGAAAAATCGACATAGTTCTTTATTCCTTCGACATAGTGAAAAATTATTGTAACCAAGGCATTAGCCTACAGTCATACGACACTGATACGATAATCTGATTTACAAGAACAAAGTTCCTCTCAATATTTTAACGTAAATAAATACATTGAAGTATAACAAAAAATTTGCTTACTAAGCTATATTCGCGTTAACGTATGAGGAGGTCCTACATCATACTGACCACACAACTGGTAATTCTCCATATCTAGAGATACATAGTTTTTGTGAGTGATAGATTCACTATTTATGGCTATTAACCAATAATAAAGTGAAAATATTTCTCTTCAAACTTCTAGGTCACTCGCGTCAAAACACGAAATTATGTTTTTTTGAGAAATCTTCGTTTTTAATGCCGGGATTTTTCTTTTTTGTTCAAAATTTTACTTTTCAAGGGAAATCTCGAGTTTTGAAAAGGTATCTTTTTATAAAATTAATTAAAGATATGCTTATTGAAAGTCGAATAAATAAATTAATTAATTAATTAATAAATACTCAATAAATAACTAAAATGTTGAGTCAGCAGGCATGTCAGAGACATAAGTGCAAATAACTACAAAATCAAAATTAAAATAATCGTATGTGTAGAGTTGTTTGGAAAGTGATTTTTGCCTTAGTACGGTACATGTTAATTTAGCCCTAAACTCTAATCGTAGTGAATGTATTTTATAGCTTATTTCAACATTAAAATAGGGTATAGGTCTAGTTTAGGTACATAAACGCATAAAATTCGAACCACTTTTTCGATTTTTTTAAAAAACCATCAAATCATTCAGGAACTTTCACAGAATTTTTTGACACCTCACACGGGTTCATAAGTACTTTATAAATGAAAATAAAGGCAAATTACAGCAAAATTTTGGCCGTAAGAAACTTTAATCGGCCATAATGCTTTCTGTAACGGCCCTGTTGATGCGCACATTACCAACCTCCTAAATTAAACACTGATACATGTTCCGTGGAATGGGATTTAGTTCTGATTTACTGAAAATGCATGAGTAATGTTCGCTGGATGATTCTTTGTCGTTACATACATTATATTAAAATGGGTTCCTTTAGAAAATTATTTTCTACGTACATTTAAAGCTATACTTCATCTTCCGTACATATACTAGTCGCGATATAAATAATGTAGTTAAAACGTGTATTTTTCTGGCAATTTGTTACTTCTTCAGTAATTAAATTATTTTATTTTCAAAATTTGTTTTTTTTTCGAAAAAATATGATTTTTCAAAATAGGACCAATGACATAATTTATATAGAAAAAGTATGCAGTTCTCACACTTTTTATTGTAAACTAATCACACAAAGTTCGGAAAAATGAGTTGAAACCTTTGCATGTGTACGTGCAGCCTATTCAGAAAATACTCCGCCTTACAACTAATGCTTTTTTTCTATTGACAATCTTGTGAAGGCAGTTTAATGTTATAAAAAATTATTTATTTTCATCATTGAGATTCAAACATTAAAGATCGTGTAATTAAGAGACCGTCTCAAACAGCATATAATTATTCATTCTGGAGAGAAACCGTTTTCCTGTACCATCTGTACAAAGGCATTCTCTCGAAAGAGCGATCTCAAAGAACAGATGCTGACTTAAATACAGGAGAGAAACATGTTGTGTCACGTAGCGAATGGCTGCGTGCATAATAGACGATAAGAAACCATTTCTAAACAAAGGAAGGGTTGGGGAGACTTCGATTAATCGATATTGAACCCTGTTATGACTATCGATACTGCCCTGAATTTATTTGAATTCCAGAAAAAAGAGAAGTGCGCATGCGCCGACGGTGAGTCGACGGGAGAAGAGCTGATCCAAAAAAGACAGTAGGAGTACGTGCCTGACTACGAGTGAGAGAAGTTGAAAAGGCAGAAGGGAGAAGACGAGATTGGGATGTGTGACAGCGGTAGCGACGTTCTGGCATGATGATGTGTCAGACTTCCATCTAAGGAAATTCTGGTTGTGAACTTCCTTGACCCGACTATATGGAGATAGTCATTAATCAGAAGAACACACCAAGTCGGCCAGTACGAGACACCGCTACAGCGAACATCAGCTGTGAGAGTGAGTCGTGACTGCTCGCTCTGAATAAGAGCAGATATGGACATCAGGAAGTAATGGGAGACAACTCAGGATCGGAGGATAAGTTGGACATCACTGGTTGAGTATAATAGTCTAGACTTTTTCTATTGTTTGAGGAGTGAGAAAACTGAGATATTCCTTTTTTAAGGATGGTTTCTAAGTCATGTATGGCAATCAGACGCCGTAGGGTATGATAGAAGAATAGAATAGAAATATAGAAGTGAGAATTCTAGAAGTAAAGTGATGAAATCCAGTAATCCAACTACTTTCTATTTCTGGTCTAAGTTAATTATAAAAGAGCAGTCAAGAGCCTAACCGCTGAAGGATACAGATAGATCTCTTCACTTTAGGTTTTTTTGGGTGATTGTCCCACGAATGAATACATAGCTAGGGGCAATTGGTGATGCTCATAGAAACTTTGTTATTTTTGAGACAGGACGCGAGGGGAGTAAGGAAGAAAGGTAATTAAGGGGCATGCTTAGTACTTCTTACGAGGGCCCCTCCCTCTTGGGTTTCTTTCAGGTGACGGGTGACTATCTATAAATAGATTTCATGCTGGCCTGTAATGTTAAGTTATGTTTTTTTATAGAGATTTATCTACAAGCGAAGGTGTATGGAACATGGTAGAGGGGGATAAGAAGTGGAAAGATTGAAGGGCAAAAGAAGGCCTACGAGTGGTAGTGCATTAGGTGTGTACCATTGGAAAATTTACATGTTAGGGTAGAAGTAGAAGTCACTAAAGGGGTTATAGAGAAGCTTACTAATCTGGGCGTGAATTAGTTTCAGTTAGAATTCTAGGGAATTTAGAGACAAAAGAAGATTGGGTGCCCATGCTAAAGAGTAGTAACTTAAGAAGTAGGAAAACTAGAATAACCACCAAGTGAATTAAATCAATGGTATAAGCTGAAGGGAACTCTACTTAAAGAAAGAAAGGGGTTAAAAGATAATAGCTGATGACTGGTCAGGTTAGAAAGAGGAGAGTGAGTTGAAAGATAACAACAAATGATTGGTTAGGTTAGAAAGAGGAGAAAAGGTAATTACGAGTAGTGTACTGATAAGTATGAACAAGTACTAGAGATTGTAAGGGTGAGGTGAGGGAACGCCGGAAGTATCCCGAATCAAACAAATAAAATCTGGTAGTAGGCAAGGCCTATACTAGTAACATATAAAGAAAAGAAATTTATGAGAGATTGTGAAAGCCATCGATGTTGGAGGCGAACAACGGCCCCACGTGCCTCTAGGAGAGAGTGTCAGGGACCTCTGACGTCGATTTACAAAATTTTATTTTTGTTTGCGGCCCATTAATATTTTCCCGGTTGCAGGAGAGGAGTCAGATTGTTTGTAACTCAAGATCTAGACGTCGCTCCTGTATCGGTGGTCTATCGCCACAGTCACTCTGTGGGTATAGGCCTAAACTTCTATTTCTTTCTTCGTGAGACTGTCTTTTCTATCTATCTTTAAATACAATTCTTCATGGACTAAGCTGACAAATAGACTAATATAGGAGACATAGGTGGGATTATTGAGTGTAATCTGTAGAGTAAGGACTGGATTATGAATTGAAAACCTTTATTTATTCAAGAAAAAAAAACCCAGTATAATATATATATTGAACTATCCTGAAGTTGCAAATGTAAATGACTACACAAGTCAGTAGTAAATTAGAAGAATAATACAAGACGTTCTAGTAGATACCTGAAAAACAAAGAAAGAAAATTAAAGTAATTAATTAAGGATTTGTTATTGTTGAACAGAGAACGTACTTATATAGTTAAAATTGGGTATACTAACCTTGAATAATCAAATATTATCCTACCAATAAAAGTGTTGAATGGTTAATGTAGTGTAAATGTAATTTATTGTATACAAGATTGTTATTGTTGAAAAAAGAAAAAAAAAAAATAATATATTAAATAAATTACGGTCGTTGTTACTTAAAGCAAAGTAACGTGAAGTCCCCTTCAAAAGTTTGGCGCCCATATCGTGGGGCTGAGTAGTGTTAAAACAAAACAGTATTGCTAATTGTTGCAACTTAATTTAGTTAAAATTGTTAAAAAAAAAAAAAAGAAACCTTTATTCAGTTGAAGTTCCATATTATGATAGCCCATAGCGTGAGGCAGTGATAGTTTGATATCCTAACGTGAGGCGAGATAGGGTTAAAAGAATTTTGGGAGTTAGGTTAGTATAACTGAAATTTATTCTCAAAAACAAATAATAATAATAATAATAATAACATATTTTTGGGAAAAGAATAATGACTATTGACAAGTAAGGACTTCTATAGATGACTAAGACAGACGACTGAACTATTGTGTGTTCTAATCTTTTTTTTCCAGTGGTATTGTTAATATATAAATATGGCTACTTATGTTGATCCGTATGCACAAATAAGAGCAGCTGAGTTAACCCAAGCTATTAGGAAGTTGAGGAAGGCGGATTTAGAGGCAGAATGTGATAGAGTAAAGTTACCGACCACAGGTACAAGGGATGAGTTAAGACAACGCTTGTTAGATTATGCCCGTAAGAACCCTCAGTCATTTCAAGTGTTAATTACGGCTTTTGCTCTGAGTCAGGAAGTTTTGGAAGAAGATTTAGTTGAACATAATATAACGGTACCACAAGATTCATATGGAGATGTAGTGTATACATGGGTTAAGTTAATGCGTAGGAAGGCCATGGCGGTAGCTGATTCGGAAGAAGCTGTACCAGTAGTACCATCGTTTACAATTCAGTTAGAGCCACATAAACCAAATACTTTGGATCTGGTTCGTAAATGGAACATTAAATTCAAACCTGGGGATAGTATTTACTTATTTTTGGAGAGATTGGAAGATTTAAAACAAAGTTCTAAGTTACAGGGTGTAGAGTTATTGTCAGTATTACCCGAAATTTTACAAGATTCAGCTTTACTTTGGTACAGGAACAGATTAACAGATTGGCCTACATGGGAAGCTTTTTTGAAAGAATTTAGAGAATATTATTTGCCTATTGATGAGGAAGACTCGCTTTTGGATGAGATTAGACAGAGAACGCAAGGTCCCAAAGAATCGATTTTTGATTATGTTAATGCTATTCAAACGTTAATGAGGAGGCTGAGTACTCCAATGAGTCCTCAACAAATGATGAAGACTGTTATCAAAAATTTGCGTCCTGATGTAAAATTGTACCTTAGACCTGCAGAGATTCAAACTATAACAGATTTAATACGTGTAGGTAGACAGTATGAACAAATATTGTTAGATTCTGAGAGATATATTCCTCCTCCAACGCAGGTTAGAGCTACAATTAAAGAAACGGCTTATAAACCTCAGAGACAAGTTGTTATACCTTCAGTTCATACAGCGCTAGGAATTCAGGGAAAACAGGAACTTCCATCGTCCGAGTTACAAAAGAAACCCAATGTTAGTTTTTCTGCAAAGACGTGGGATAAGGAACGGAATTCAAGTCCTGTAAATGATTCTAGAATGGTTAAAGTAATAGAAAATAAAGAGAGACAGGATGAGTCGAGGGATAATGGTAAAAACACCACCTTACGTTTTTCAAATAATCAGCGATGTTGGAATTGTGATAAAACAGGACATAGGCAGTTCGAGTGTAAAGCACCTCGTAGAGTTACTCCACGCGCTACGATTAAATGTTATAATTGTAATAAGCTTGGACATAGGTCTATTGATTGTAGGATGCCCCAAGAAAGAAAAGTTAGGCCTACAAATTCTTTACGACAATTAACTAAAAATCAGGCTTGTGTGATGTTAAATATAAATCCTACAGATTTAGTTAATGGAGATAGATGTTTTGTTGAAATTTTGCTGGAGGATATTACGTTTATTGCTTTAATAGATTCCGGTTCAGATAAAACTTATGTGGGAGAGAAAGGTGACTTTTTATGTAAAATGTTAGATTTAGCAGTAGAAGAATCTGAAGTTAGGGTGGTGCAATTAGCAGATAAAACTTATAGTTCTATAACAGGAGAAAGAACTTTTGAGATGAAATTGCAGGACAGGATCTTTCAGATAAAATGTAAAATTATGCCAAATTTAGCAGTAGATATGATTCTGGGCATGGACGTTTTGAAACAGATTGGGTTAGTAGTAGATTTGCAAGATGGGACTTGGTATTTCAAAGATGAACCAGCAAAAATTTTTCAATTTGTTAAGGCTATAGATTTAAAAGAAGAAGATCAACTACATAATATTCTTACTTTACCTACACCTCAGGAAAGGGACAGATTGAATATGTTTTTGGAAAATCAGTTACAGAAATTTGATCAGTGTACTGGACTTACCGATCTGATTTCTCATGTTATTGATACAGGCGATGCAAAACCTATAAAACAAAGATATTATCCAGTATCACCCATTTTGGAAAAAGTTATACACGCGGAAATAGATAAAATGTTATTGGAAAAAGTTATAGAGCCTTCAAATTCACCTTGGTCGTCTCCGGTAGTTATGGTAAAGAAACCAGATAGAACATGGAGGTTCTGCGTAGATTTCAGAAAAGTAAACAATTGTACTAAAAGAGATAGTTATCCTTTGCCATACATTGAACATGTTTTGAGTAAATTACGACATGCTAGGTATATCAGTACAATAGATTTGAAAAATGGGTATTGGCAAGTTCCATTAGATGAAGCAAGTAAAGAAAAAACAGCATTTACCGTACCTGGTAGAGGATTGTATCAGTTTCGAGTTATGCCTTTTGGAATCCATAACGCACCAGCCTCGTTTCAAAGATTAGTTGATACTATATTAAGAGAAGAGATAGGAGAGAAATGCTTTTGTTATTTGGATGATATAGTACTTATTAGCGAGACATTTGAAGAACATTTGTCCTTGTTAGAAAAAGTCTTAGAGAAATTAAGAAAAGCTAACCTGAAAATTAATAGGGAAAAATCAAAATTTTGCAGAAGTGAATTAAAATATTTGGGTCATATCATTACTCCATTAGGAATTGCTGTAGATTCAGATAAAATCTCGTGTATCCTTGAGTATCCAGCCCCTACAAAAGTCAAGGAAGTACGAGCATTTTTAGGATTGGCTTCTTGGTACCGACGATTCATTCCATTTTTTTCTGAAGTTGTAAAGCCCCTCACTGCACTTCTGAAAAAGAATCAGAAATGGCGTTGGACTAAGGAATGTCAGGAATCTTTTGATGAATTAAAATCGAAATTATCTAGTAGTCCTATATTAACTTGTCCAGATTATACTAAACCCCTAGTGTTACAGACCGACGCTAGTTTTTCAGGACTAGGAGCAGCATTAATTCAGACAGGAGAGGAAGGAGAGGAAAAAGTAATAGCTTATGCTAGTAGAACTTTAACGGTAGGTGAGCAAAAGTGGGCAATAGTTGAGAAGGAATTGTTAGCTATATTGTGGGCAGTTCAAAAGTTTCGTCCTTATTTGGAAGGTTATCATTTTAAAGTATATACTGATCATTTTGCTCTGAAATGGTTAAATACATTACAGAATCCGACCGGACGATTAGCTAGGTGGAGTTTATTGCTCCAGGAGTATGATTTTGAAGTAATACATAGGCCTGGTAGATTACAAAAAGTTCCGGATGCTTTATCTAGAATACACGAAGGGAAAGTTCAAGAGAAAACGGTAGAGGAAGAATTTTGCCTCTTGTTGACTGATAACTCTGAAGTAGTGGAATGGGAAAATATACAAGATGCTTGGTATATTAAGCGGAAGGAGCAAGTACAAAGTAAACCTAAATTTTGGCCAGATTGGAAGGTCGTAGATGAGAAGTTGTACCATTTAAGATTAGATCAGTTAGAACAAACTTTAGAGGGAACAGTGAATAGGTGGAAATTAGTTATTCCGCAAGATTTTAGGATTAAAGTATTGCAGGAATGTCATGATGCACCTACTGCAGGACATATGGGGATAGCTAAAACTTTCTTTAGAATAGCAAACAAGTATTATTGGCCGGGAATGTTTAGAGATGTTGCTAAGTATGTTACTGCTTGTGAAATATGTCAGAGACAGAAGGTGTTACAAACGGCTCAAGCAGGACCAATGCATTTTTACCAGAAAGAGAAACCTTGGATGACTGTAGCTACAGATTTGTTGGGACCTTACCCACGTTCCAAAAAAGGGAACCGATATGTGATTGTATTTCAGGACACCTTTACCAAGTATGTAGAATGTAAAGCGTTAAGGAAAGCAACCAGTAGAGCAGTTACGGAAGCATTTTATGAATTGATTATCCTTAAATGGGGAATTCCGGGATATTTGCTGATGGATAATGGACCGCAATATACTAGTAAATTAATGCGAGAGATAGCTAAAGCTTTTAATATAACTCCTTGTTATTTACCTGTATATTCGCCACAAGGAAATCCAGTAGAAAGAGTCAATAGAGTATTGAAAACAATGATTTCTAGTTACATTCAAAAGGATCAAACAGTTTGGGACGTGTATTTGAGAGAATTTAATTTTGCTATAAATACGGCTAAGCATAGTTCCACTGGATGCACTCCTTATATGCTAAATTATGGGAAGGAGCCTGAAATTATCAGTAGGATTGAAAAGGTGGAAAACCAACCGATTCATAAAGAAATCCCAAAACTTTGGGTGGAAAAACTCAATAAATTGAAAACGGTACGTTTGATGGTTAGACATAACTTAGAAACCGCCTATAAGAATTCGAGTCATTATTATAATCTTCGGAGGAGAGAGGTGAAATTTCGTCCAGGAGATCTAGTGTTAAGAAGAAACTTTAAATTAAGTGATGCCTCACAAGCTTATACAGCAGGTTTAAGTGCAAAGTTTGTCGGGCCCTATATTATAAAGAAAAAGTTCAGTGAAAATAGCTACGAACTGACAAACCGTTTTGGTAAAAAGTTGGGGAAGTGGCACGTCAAAGACTTGAAACCCTTTGTTCCTGGATAAACATTCTTTAAGGCTGGTAAACTAAACAAAAAAAAAAAAAAAAAAAAAAAATGTGAACAGTGTTAACATTATTTTTTTTATGGTGAGTGGGGGAAGAATGTCACGTAGCGAATGGCTGCGTGCATAATAGACGATAAGAAACCATTTCTAAACAAAGGAAGGGTTGGGGAGACTTCGATTAATCGATATTGAACCCTGTTATGACTATCGATACTGCCCTGAATTTATTTGAATTCCAGAAAAAAGAGAAGTGCGCATGCGCCGACGGTGAGTCGACGGGAGAAGAGCTGATCCAAAAAAGACAGTAGGAGTACGTGCCTGACTACGAGTGAGAGAAGTTGAAAAGGCAGAAGGGAGAAGACGAGATTGGGATGTGTGACAGCGGTAGCGACGTTCTGGCATGATGATGTGTCAGACTTCCATCTAAGGAAATTCTGGTTGTGAACTTCCTTGACCCGACTATATGGAGATAGTCATTAATCAGAAGAACACACCAAGTCGGCCAGTACGAGACACCGCTACAGCGAACATCAGCTGTGAGAGTGAGTCGTGACTGCTCGCTCTGAATAAGAGCAGATATGGACATCAGGAAGTAATGGGAGACAACTCAGGATCGGAGGATAAGTTGGACATCACTGGTTGAGTATAATAGTCTAGACTTTTTCTATTGTTTGAGGAGTGAGAAAACTGAGATATTCCTTTTTTAAGGATGGTTTCTAAGTCATGTATGGCAATCAGACGCCGTAGGGTATGATAGAAGAATAGAATAGAAATATAGAAGTGAGAATTCTAGAAGTAAAGTGATGAAATCCAGTAATCCAACTACTTTCTATTTCTGGTCTAAGTTAATTATAAAAGAGCAGTCAAGAGCCTAACCGCTGAAGGATACAGATAGATCTCTTCACTTTAGGTTTTTTTGGGTGATTGTCCCACGAATGAATACATAGCTAGGGGCAATTGGTGATGCTCATAGAAACTTTGTTATTTTTGAGACAGGACGCGAGGGGAGTAAGGAAGAAAGGTAATTAAGGGGCATGCTTAGTACTTCTTACGAGGGCCCCTCCCTCTTGGGTTTCTTTCAGGTGACGGGTGACTATCTATAAATAGATTTCATGCTGGCCTGTAATGTTAAGTTATGTTTTTTTATAGAGATTTATCTACAAGCGAAGGTGTATGGAACATGGTAGAGGGGGATAAGAAGTGGAAAGATTGAAGGGCAAAAGAAGGCCTACGAGTGGTAGTGCATTAGGTGTGTACCATTGGAAAATTTACATGTTAGGGTAGAAGTAGAAGTCACTAAAGGGGTTATAGAGAAGCTTACTAATCTGGGCGTGAATTAGTTTCAGTTAGAATTCTAGGGAATTTAGAGACAAAAGAAGATTGGGTGCCCATGCTAAAGAGTAGTAACTTAAGAAGTAGGAAAACTAGAATAACCACCAAGTGAATTAAATCAATGGTATAAGCTGAAGGGAACTCTACTTAAAGAAAGAAAGGGGTTAAAAGATAATAGCTGATGACTGGTCAGGTTAGAAAGAGGAGAGTGAGTTGAAAGATAACAACAAATGATTGGTTAGGTTAGAAAGAGGAGAAAAGGTAATTACGAGTAGTGTACTGATAAGTATGAACAAGTACTAGAGATTGTAAGGGTGAGGTGAGGGAACGCCGGAAGTATCCCGAATCAAACAAATAAAATCTGGTAGTAGGCAAGGCCTATACTAGTAACATATAAAGAAAAGAAATTTATGAGAGATTGTGAAAGCCATCGATGTTGGAGGCGAACAACGGCCCCACGTGCCTCTAGGAGAGAGTGTCAGGGACCTCTGACGTCGATTTACAAAATTTTATTTTTGTTTGCGGCCCATTAATATTTTCCCGGTTGCAGGAGAGGAGTCAGATTGTTTGTAACTCAAGATCTAGACGTCGCTCCTGTATCGGTGGTCTATCGCCACAGTCACTCTGTGGGTATAGGCCTAAACTTCTATTTCTTTCTTCGTGAGACTGTCTTTTCTATCTATCTTTAAATACAATTCTTCATGGACTAAGCTGACAAATAGACTAATATAGGAGACATAGGTGGGATTATTGAGTGTAATCTGTAGAGTAAGGACTGGATTATGAATTGAAAACCTTTATTTATTCAAGAAAAAAAAACCCAGTATAATATATATATTGAACTATCCTGAAGTTGCAAATGTAAATGACTACACAAGTCAGTAGTAAATTAGAAGAATAATACAAGACGTTCTAGTAGATACCTGAAAAACAAAGAAAGAAAATTAAAGTAATTAATTAAGGATTTGTTATTGTTGAACAGAGAACGTACTTATATAGTTAAAATTGGGTATACTAACCTTGAATAATCAAATATTATCCTACCAATAAAAGTGTTGAATGGTTAATGTAGTGTAAATGTAATTTATTGTATACAAGATTGTTATTGTTGAAAAAAGAAAAAAAAAAATAATATATTAAATAAATTATGGTTATTGTTATGCAAAGTAAATTAACGTGAAGTTCAGATTTTTGACCCTTATCCTTGTAATGGTTTGAGAGTCGCTGATTTTTTGTGCTAAGTTACATACTTTGGTAGTGAGTATTGAAAAAGGAGAAAAAGAAGAAGCAGAATAAAAAAAAAACGAAAGGTAAATCCGAATCCGACTCCCGTCTCCACTGTTAATTTAAAAGCTAGTCGAGGGGCATGTAGGTACATAGCCTGTGTATCTATAATTTAATTTGTGTCTGGGCTGATACATAACAAAAAGAAAAGAGGAAGCGTATTGATGATGGCGCCCGTTAATATAAATTTTCATCAATATTATCAAGACTGGGTAAATTGTTAAAAGAGAGAGAAAGTAGATTGAGAGTAGGAAGTTTGCAATCACCCGGTGTCAAAGGTAGTTGTACTGAACGTTGGAATGTGGACTATGCAGGCAGTGTTGTGATGACACGACAGGTGTATGAGTGACCTTGTTTTGTAGGAGTTCAGTAAACTTATATACTACGATTGAGAATAATCACATATTAGTCGTCACAGATTTTGGCGAAGAATTTTGGCGAAGATTTAATCCAAGAAGTTAAGGAACTTTATAGCATAAAGTAAGAAAAGCCCGTCACAGTTGTTTTCACGTGCGGACTGTACATTAGACTACCCTTACCCCCTTAATATAAAATCAATGATAATTTGCTACCACATATTTAACAATTCAGATTTATAAACGAAGGATAATTGCATGCTCTATTTCAAGGCATAATACATCTTGAGATTTGTGTTGAAAGCTTTTTATTTTTTATTTAATTTTTTTTAAGCCGCAAATGTATATCAGTAAGTAAACCCCAACGAGCAAAGCTCACCTTAAGGGGCTATATACAAAATGACATGCATTATTGTACATAAATTGCAAATTACAATTTACTTACAGATAACTTATAAATTAACTTTCAAAATAACTTAAAAATATACAAGAAGTACATTATATACAAGAGTTACATAAGGGAAATATACTTTCATGATTTCAATTGTGTACTGGGAATAATTAATTTTTATGAGTAAAAACTTCCCTCTCTCTTCTGTCTCCCCCCCCCCCAAAATGTCCACTAGAAGGGGATGCCTTGACATTCAAACGAGCGTAATAATAAATTAAAAAGTAATGCTTCCGGTAAACGATTTGTGAAACACACACCAAATATGAATGTGTTTTCTCTTCTGCGTCAGTATTAACGTTTTGAGTAATTTTAATGGTATAATAATAGTGTATGCTGGAATTTAGGCCCCTTGTCTGAAGAATCAGGAAATGAATTCGGGTTTATGTAATAGTGCTGGTTTGAAATTTATTTCATGCCAACCTGGAGTATCCCTGATCAGTATCTATACACATTTCTTTTTTCATGGGATGAGGCTCTGGATCCTGATGATCACACATCTGTGTGCCTTTCTATCCCATGTCTTGTTCAAATATGTGTTCCTGTTGTTTCGTCTTAACTAGAATTGTCTAGCAGTTAGTGTTTCCACCCATCTATCAATCAATCCACCATTCATCCATCAATTCATCCAATCATCCATCAGTCAATTCAATCATATATCAATCCATCCATCACCCATTTATTCGTCCTGTAATCAATCTAGCAATCCATTCAACCAACTAATTTTCCATCCATCCATGTATCAATCCATCAATTATCCACCCATTCATTCTTTAATTAATCCATCATTCATCCATCTATCCATTCATCCACCCATCCATGAATTAATTAATTCATTCATTCATTCCCCCAACTATCCATTCAACCATCCCTCCATTAATTCATCGATCCATAAATGAGTGAACTAATGGATGGTTGGATTGATTGATTAATTAATTAATTAATGGATGGATGAATTAATTCACTGATGGACGAATGAATTAATTAATGGATGCAGAAGTGGATGGATGGGTGAATGAATGAAATAATTAATAGATGGATGAAATAATTAAATCATGGATGAACAGAAGAATTAATTAATTAAGGTCCAGATGATTGGCTGGAAGAATGGGGTGGATGAATGAGTGAATGAATGAATAGACTATGGATGGTTTATTAATTTAATTGGTTTTATTTAAAAATGGATATATGGATTAATTAATAATTGGATGGATGAAAAAAATATTGTTATTATTATTGTTATTATTATTATTATTATTATTATTATTATTATTATTATTATTATTATTATTATTATTATTATTATTATTATTATTCGACCGCCGTCGTGGTCTTGTGGTTAGCGTCCCTGACTACAACCCGTCGGCCCAGGTTCGATTCCTGGTACCTCCTCGGATTTTTCTGGGGTAGGGAGGTCTGGAACGGGGGGGTAATCCCTTAATTGACGGGGCCATATGCCCCCCAAGCCATATTGACTTCATGCTGGCAGTCTGAATGTGCGGTCGGTAAAGACGGTTTCTACTTAGAGGGCCGTGAGTCAAGTAAGCAATGTTTTTCATCTTCACCGCCAAATTCGAATGTGTTAAATTCAGAATCCACGACCGCGACTAAACAGTTAAAGGTTTAATATTAAAAATAGCGCAAAAGTCCGTTCTACTCACAGGTGACGTGAGTAGTGGTAATCCCTACCCCAGTTCTGCTCACGGGTGACAGTTTAAATTGGCATAGGGATAAGTAGTTAATGTTTTAATATTAAAAATAGCGCAAAAGCCCGTTCTACTCACAGGTGACGATTAAATAACCCGTTCTGCTCACAGGTGACGGTTTAAATTGGCATAGGGGCATTCTGTTAAACGTTTAATAATAAAACTAGCGCAAGAGCCCGTTCCACTCACAGAAAAAGGGGGAACAATTCAAAGAAAATTGTATTATATAGAGGAAAAATTTTGTACCGACTTGATTTACATATGTTACCTATAATTCGACCCTTCTGAACGCGAATATAACAACAATAATAAACAGTTCCTTCCGCACTTGGAGAAAATTCCTATTTTCCATTGATATCACACATTTTTTGCAGAAAATTAGGAGCGTTGCAAACAAAAATTCATCACATGGAGGAAAATGTTTTTCCCGACATGAGTTACATGTGTTATCTACAATTAGATCCTTCTGAACACGAATATAAATATAATAATAACCACTTCCTTCCCCACTTCGAGAAAATTCCAATTTTCCATTAGTGTCACAGATGTCCCGACATGAGTTACATGTGTTATCAATAATTCGACCCTTCTGAACACGAATATAACCATAATCATAACCAGTTCCTTCCGGACTTCGAGGAAATTCCGATTTTCCATTAGTGTCACACAGTTAACGCAGAAAGAGTATGGACGATTTAAATAAAAATCCATCACATGGAGGGAAAATTTTTTCCCGACATGAGTTACATGTGTTATCAATAATTTGACCCTTCTGAACACGAATATAACAATAATAATAACCAGTTCTTTCCGCGCTTCGAGCAAATTCCGATTTTCCATTAGTGTCACACAGTTAACGCAGAGAGAGTATGGACGATTTAGATAAAAGTTAATTATATGGAGGGAACATTTTTTCCCGAATGAGTTACATGTGTTATCAATAATTCGACCCTTCTGAACACGAATATAACCATAATCATAACCAGTTCCTTCCGCACTTCGAGAAAATACTGATTTTCCATTAGTGTCACACAGTTAACGCAGAAAGAGTATGAACGATTTAAATAAAAATTCATTACATGGAGGGAAAATTTTTTCCCGACATAAGTTACATGTGTTATCAATAATTCGACCCTTCTGAACACGAATATGACAATAATAATAACCAGTTCCCTCCACACTTTGACAAAATTCCGATTTTCCATTAGTGTCACACAGTTAACGCAGAGAGAGTATGGACGATTTAGATAAAAATTAATTATATGGAGGGAACATTTTTTCCCGATATGAGTTACATGTGTTATCAATAATTCGACCCTTCTGAACACGAATATAACCATAAGCATAACCAGTTCCTTCCGCACTTCGAGAAAATGCTGATTTTCCATTAGTGTCACAGAGTTTACGCGTAAACTAATGGAAAATCGGTATTTTCTCGAAGTGCGGAAGGAACTGGTTATGATTATTGTTATATTCGTGTTGAGAAGGGTCGAATTATAGATAACACATGTAACTCATGTCGGGAAAAAATGTTTCCTCCATGTAATAAATTTTTATTTATATCGTCCATACTCTTCTGCGTTAACTGTGTGATATCAATGTAAAATCGGTATTTTCTCGAAGTGCGGAATGAACTATTTATTAATATTGTTATATTCGTGTTCAGAAGGGTTGAATTATTGATAACACATGTAACTCATGCCGAGAAAAAATTTTCCCTTCATGTAATGAATTTTTATTTAATTCGTCCATACCCTTTCTGCGTTAACTGTGTGACACTAATGGAAAATCGGAATTTTGTCAAAGTGTGGAGGGAACTGGTTATTATTATTGTCATATTCATGTACAGAAGGGTCGACTTATTGATAACACATGTAACTCATGTCGGGAAAAAATTTTCCCTCCATGTAATGAATTTTTATTTAAATCGTCCATACTCTTTCTGCGTTAACTGTGTGACACTAATGGAAAATCGGAATTTCCTAGAAGTCCGGAAGGAACTGGTTATGATTATGGTTATATTCGTGTTCAGAAGGGTCGAATTATTGATAACACATGTAATTCATGTCGGGAAAAAAATTTTCCTCTGTGTAATGAATTTTTATTTAAATAGATCCTACCTTTTTTGCGCAAACTCTGTGACACTAATGGAAAATTGGAATTTTCTAGAAGTACGGAAGGAACTGGTTAATATTATTGTTATATTCGTGTTCAGAAGGGTCGAGTTATAGATAACACATGTAACTTAGGTCGGAAAAAAATTTCCCTTCATGTAATGAATGTTTGTTTTGAAACGGTCCTACTTTTTCTGCGTATACTGTGTGACACTAGTGGAAAATCGGTATTTTCTCGAAATGCGGATGGAACTGTTTATTATTATTGTTATATTCGTGTTCAGAAGGGTCGAATTATAGATAACACATGTAACTAGGGTCGGAAAAAATTTCCCCTCCATGTAGGAATGAATTTTTGTTTTGAAACGGTCCTTTTTCTGCGAAAGATGTGTGTTATTAATGGTCAATGGAAAATTGGTATTTTCTCAAGTGCGGAAGGAACTAGTTATTATTTTTGCCTTATTCGTGTTCAGAGGGGTCGATTTATAGGGAAAACATTTATCTGAAGTCGGAACAAAATTGTTCCTCCATATACCCTGCTATCTGCCTACGGTAGATACGGTCGGGTGGTTGGCCTTGTCCCTTCAGGGATTTAGCGCCACGGAGAGTAGTTTAATAATAATAATAATAATAATAATAATAATAAAAATAATGTTAAGACAGAATTTATTGAGAAAGAGAAACGTTTCTCTGTTAGTTCTTCATTCAAACATGTAGTAAAGCAGTAATTAAACACTGCTTAATACAAACACCCAGTCCCGAAACGGGGAAAGGGTTTTTTTCACTGCTGAATCGAACCCGGACCGCCTGAGTGGAAGGCAGGCGTTCTACCGACTTACCCCAGGCAGCGGACAGCGGACAGCTTAATGTTAACTGATCACTATATAATATTCGGAAAGTTTAGCTATTCCACTTCAATAAGAAACGAAGCAAATGTGAGTTATTACATACAACACCTCGAAATGGTTTATCTACAACATGTATTATATAAAATTAAGTTTCCGTTCGAATTTGTGTAACCCCAGCGCTCTTAACTTATTACTTATTATAACTGAGCATTGTGAATGCTCTTATCGCTTATCCCGATAGAAAATTGTACAGAACGGAAGCTTCCATTCTAATTTGTGTAACAGCAGTGTGTTATTAGCTGTCAGGTTGGTACTGTTCCCCAGACAGATGTGGGTTTAATCATCGAATAGCCGTGCTAGAGATTCCTATGTTTTTATATGGGGAAAATTGCTACTTTAATTACTGTTTTTTTAAGCTTTCGTGGCAATTACAAAGTCGTGTGAGGTGTCAAAAGATTCTGTAGAAGTTCCTGAATGATTTGAGTGGTTTTTTTTTTTAAATCGAAAAAGTGGTTCGAATTTTATGCGATTGTGTACCTAAACTAGACCTATACCTAAAATAGCTTTATTTTGGTGCCCAGTAGTTAGATTCTCGATGTAACTAGTGTTAACCAGTTTATCTACACCACAAGCAAGTGTTAATAGTTAACCGGCAAGAATTGTGAAAATCTTCAAAACGAAAGACTTAAAATCCTCTCGATTGTTTTCCAAAAATAAGTAATATTTTTCACCACTTCAGCCGTAAGTCAATTTGCTTTTAATGCAAAATGCCACAGAAATTATATTTTATTGTGCGAAATAACACCAAAATTAACTCAACTTTTGTACCAAAATATAATACTTTTATTCACCGTAAAATATTATCCCTATCCATAACCTATCTAAATGTAGGCCGTTATGATTTTTCATCTACAGGTATTACCTTAATGGCTTACAAGTAAGAAGCCCAGAGTAGTGAAGAAAAATATCCATTCATGTAAATTAAAACACGGTAGTCTGCTTTTTATCAGCAGGTCGTTTCTTCTATCCTTTCATTCAAAACGTCTTTACGATCAAAATAAACGAAGACATTACTACTTTAAGCGCCGGAGGCAATCACAGACACTTGAAATAGAGAGGATAGAGTATTGTGCATACGCTTACACAGGGAGTTTGGCTTCGATTCAATTATCCGCGGAGTTTGCTCCGTCATGAGAAAGGAAGTTGCCTAGCTATCTCAGTCAGTTTGTAGCACCCATTGTCTAGGTCAGGGACAAGATAACACGCTCGCTTTCGTGCATTTCGGAGAAAACATCTTTCTGCTTATGATATAACCACACAGGCAGCCCATCATCTCTTCACAAAAGCTTGACATGAAAGTGTAATCGATTTTATCCCTATTGTACTTCGAACGTAAATCTACTCTCGTTAGGTAGAATACGTTTTGAGATGTGCTTTTCATTTTATCGAATAAGATAAGAATATAATAAAGCATCATAGTAGATCAACATACGAGAGTGACTCCGAAAATAAGTTTCCCCTGGCGACTGTGTACAGAGATGAGGATGAAAGACAAAAAAATATAATGAGACGTTAAAGATAAGACGTACCTTTATTTTTCCACATAATTACCATGTATATTGAGACATTTGTCATACCGCTTTATAAGTTTCAAAAAGCCTCCAGGAAAAAATTAGGGCTCTGTGCTCCCAACCAAGAGTTGCAATATTGTTTTGCGTTGCTGTCGCAGAGTGTGGTCTTGGATTGTCATCCAACAACAGAACGCCAGATTGGAGAAGGCCTCCTTCAATTTCGACAGGGAGTGACAGGGCGTGTAGCAGTGCTGGTTCCATCCTCCAAAAAGTCCAGCAACAAAACCCCTTGGGCATCCCAGAACACTGTGAGGAGTACTTTACCTGAAGAAGGCGTTCTTTGTACTTCTTTCGGACTGGTGATGACGGGTGTTTCCACTCCATAGATGCGGCTTTCGATTCGGGCGTGAAATGGTGGACCCACGTTTCATCCCCCGTCACAATCCGATACAGAAAGTCATTGCCATCACGATGGTGTATGGATGTCTTTCGCGTTCAACCGATGTCTTGTTTCCCCCATTGCTGTTCAATTTCCTGGGGAAAATAGTAGGGAAACTTATTTTCGGGCTCCCCCTCGTAGAATCTGAAAGTTCGCAGATTAAGCATGATAACGGCCTGATGATTAGAGTCCGGTTAGTGCGTAAAGCTGCAGTTTGAGCAGTTGTCGATAGTGCCTAGGGTGACCCTTTGAAACTGAAGTGTTAAAAGAAATTATGCTATCTCTTGATGCATTGTTATTCATTTTACGTACCGAAAAATAAATGTATTTGACGCGGTTCGCAGGTTCGGCTGGCCACGAAATCGTTTCATTACAGCCTAAAATGCAATTGACAATCGCTGGTTCAGAGGGCCAAAAAACCGCTACCTTGTATTTTGAAAAAATTATCCATTTACTATAAGATTCTTTATTTGTTTTGTGCAATTGTAGAAGGACAAAGCCTAAAGTCATTTTTAAAATAAAAAAATCACACTTGTGTCATAACATAACTATTTACGAATGCTATTAGATTATAGACTTTACGATGCTATTAGACTTTACGAATGACTGTCCTTAAACACTCGGGTGAAGATATTAGTTAATATTCTGACGTGTGTTTTGGAAACTGGATCTGTACTTACTGAAAACTAAAGGAAGGAAGTTACTCCTCTGGGTCGCGAGCGACCCCTGGGGATCCCGTAAGGGGATATTCACAGCGGATTTGTTACCGGGGTGCGCCAGTCCCCTACCTACTTAAACCTAAGGACACATACACACACCCAGTCCTGAACCCGGGAAAGAAATTTTTCACTACTGAAAAATCCCTAACCCGGCCGGGAATCGAACCCGGGCGGCCGGAGTGGAAGGCAGGAGCGCTACCGACTCACCCACGGCGGCGGACTACTGAAAACTAAACACATCCATCCTCATGTCAATGAGTGAAAGTTAAAGGGTCAATTCTGATTATAAATAGTTTTTGGCAGAATATCGGGAATGGAAAAGCCAGATATTTCAAGATCACCTGTCTTCCCGTTTTAATCAGAGCAATCATTAATGCTGTCACAGAGGTCTGTTGTCATTGACGTCTGCCCAGTGGAGTGTTGTCTGGCTCTCTTAGCTCGTGCTGTAAAATACCTACTTATCATAACATCTATCGCTGTTATTGACACATTTTTTAGTTATATCTCAAAGAAGGCTTTTATATTAAGCTCTTTAGAGAAAATATTTTTATTATAACTTAAACCCTAATAGCAATATAATTTTTTCCTTATGATACGTTTATTTATTTATTTATTTATTTATTTAATTATTTATATATATACATTTTATACAACACAAGACCACCCGAATGAGCAAGCGCTCGTGGTCAGGCACAGTTCAGTTATTTACATTAAATATTATTATTAAATATACTATTAAATTAAATAAACTATTATCTTAAATACACTATTAAATACAAATAAATAAAAGTAAATATAACTAATTTGAAATCAATACCTAGAGAAATAATATTAAAAAGAAAGAACATAAAAAATAAAACCGAAAAGTGGGAA
This sequence comes from Ectobius pallidus, assembly GCA_964059195.1. Classification (NCBI taxonomy): domain Eukaryota; kingdom Metazoa; phylum Arthropoda; class Insecta; order Blattodea; family Ectobiidae; genus Ectobius; species Ectobius pallidus. Next base: position 99,746,193 of record CAXKWD010000007.1, read on the forward strand.
GAACAATATTGAAATCCTGAGTTATAACAATTAAAATGGTTCCTAATTACAGACTGAAGTAAATTTTAAACTACGAAACAAGATTTGATAAACTTATTGAAAATTTTGCTGTTCATATGTACTATCTCAGGATGTGACCTAATTATGTAGTTATAGAATCTTGGACCATAATAATTGCTATGTTTAGAGCCAGAAGAGGTGAAATATTTTGGTTCTATTAAAGGTAATGTTTTATTTCTTCTAGTATTGTAGTTATGAGGATCAGATACATGTATGTTACGGTATTTGTGAGAGTATTTTAAAACTGTGAGCTTATAAATTTGTTCTACAGTCATAACATTAAATTCAGGAAATATCAATTCTGTTGGATATTCTATAGGCTTTTTTAAACAAATTTTTATAATCCTCTTCTGTATTAGATTCAAAGGAGTCAACACAGAAGTGCCATGTTTCCTCCCCAGACAAAACGATACCGTATTGGATGACAGGTTGTATTAGAGCTAAGTAGACTATCCGTAAGACTTCAATCGGCAAATATTGTTTTAGACTGACAAATGTGTATTCTGTTTTTCTTAGTCTGGTTCATAAATATGTTATGGGTACATAAATATGTTATAATTGGCAAAGGAATTATATTAATCCACTGTAAAATGTCTTTAGTTAGAAATTTAAAAAGGGTGTCAATAGTTGTAATAGGTCAAGGTAAGTTCTTCGCTGAAGAATAGTCTCAGCATATGCGTATTAAGCAGGAATGTCAGCCAGCGTTCGATTCCAGGCTAGGCTTGCCTCTAGAATGAGAATGATAAAATATATAAATTATTCAATAGCAATGCAGTAGATCAGTGCTGTCTTGTTTAACTTAAATTACCCTAATATTGTGTTGGAGGTAGTACAGTAATGATAATGATAAACATAACAACAGTAAGAATAATAATAATAATAATAATAATAATAACAATATCTATAATAATTCGGGGTTGGATACACCATCGCTGCAATGTTCATATCATCTACAGCAAGTCCTCTCGGCCCCCCTAGCTCTCAGGGAAAGAAAAAAATGTATGTTGATAATTATAGTCGGGTGTTTTTCTTTTAGGATAATTATTTAAAAGTCAGTAGAGACATAAAAAAGTTTGCAAAAGTTTTACTAAATCGAAAACATGGAAGTAGAATCCACAGTGAATTAGGGAAAGCTGGGTCCAGGGGGTCCGGACCCCTAAAAATCAAAACCTAAAATTCTATTTTTATAATTAAGAAATATTAAATTAAACAAGTTTTGATGGTTTGTCAAATATGACATAGCAGTTATTTTGTTTTCTTAACATAATGAGTAGGCTATTATTTCCATTGTTACATGTGTTATTTAACATTTCTTATAAATAGTAATAACTATTATAACGTAGGTAACGATTTCTTGTTTACGTTGGCATGTATTAGAGTATGATAAACAAATTTGCTAACTAGTTTTTCAGTGCTAAAATAGTGCAAAATGTGATTTTTCATTAGTTCAATATTTACAAATTTTTCCGGGGGTTTTCATGGGGAATATTCCATACCCCCAAACCACTTTTGACCCTCCCCGAAATTATTTTCTGGCTGTTGAACTTATTATATTATTAATATAATGTTACAAAGTGGCCCAAGAAGTTACAAAGAGATAAAAAATTAATTAATTAAAAAAATTTCCCCTTTATTGTAGTATGGTCAAACAAGAAATACAATATATGTAATAACTGAGGTAGATCGAAAAGTATGTCGTAGCAAAAAACCTCAACGGAGTTAAATTTTTTAATCTGAGATATCAGCAAGTAAGCAATGGTAGCCGTGATTGCACGGTATTCTATCTATACATAGCTGCAGTGCGTGCCAAAAGCTTGGCATTGCAAACTCGTGTAGGCAGATTGGTGCGGTGCATGAGGGACAGACCGGAGCCGAACACCTGTCACTCTTCAAGTCAACTCATAAACAAACTTCACCGCAGAGAAGATCCTATTGCTACAGCAGACCTCACTTCTACAGATCAGCTCGCGAAAACAGTACGCGTCTGCAATTCCTAAAATATTATTTGTCACGGTTATATTAAAATTAATATCAGGTAAACTGATGTAACAACATGCCAGAATGCTTTTGTTTAATGAGTGACAATTGCAATTATGATATGCAGAAAAGTTATTTTGGTCCACCGCTGTGGCCCAGGGGATGCGTTCAATCCTCTCACGCAGCGGGCCCGGATTCGATCCTGGTCGGGACAAGTTACCTAGGTGAGGTTTTTTCCGGGGTTTTCCCTCACCTTTGAAATAAATGTCGGGTAACTTTAGGCCCTTGTGGTCCCCGGATATCATCTGGCCGTCATTATCATCTTCATCCCCATCCTCGCCTTGTTCTGAGTGAGTGTGTGTGTGTGTGTGTGAATGGTGTGTATCGTTCTATGTGTTCGTGTTGTCTCGGAGGTGGCCCCGGCATTGGGCTGATCACTCATCCGGGGAAGCCCTCCATGTCCTTGTCTGGTCAAAAAAGTATGTATGTGATCCAAAGATAATCCCTCTCCCGACAGGTCGCTGCCCTGAAAGGCCGGGCGGCTTGGGTCGCCTAAATCCTAAAAGGGAGAGGTAAAACTACGAGAGAGAAAGAAAGAAAGAAAGAAAGAAAAGTTATTTTTGTAAAAGATTTCCGGGTTAAGCTCCAGATCGATTCATTAAGCAGGGCTTACAGAAGAACAAAGGTCTAAAGTCTGGCCGTTCTAAGAAGGAAACCTGAAGTAAACAAAAACCAGTACATCTGTCTCACTCTAGCGAATTACTCGTATGACTTAAGAGTGAGACAGACTTACTGTCTTTTGTTTACTTCAGGTTTCTTTCTTAGCTCGTCTCGGGTATAGTTTGACAAGCATATGTGAAGGTATATGTGGGTAGTGTTATTTCTAAAAGCTAACTGTATTGAAACTTCCAAAGCCGTATATGAACACTGTAAAACAATATGTTCTCATGAGAACTGATTTGCATTTGATAAATTCTTTCTACTATATTACCACAAAATAGGCACTAAATTGGGCTTTACTCTGGTACCGGTTAATCGATTTGGTCCAATATAAATAGGCTTCTTCCCATGGACGTTTCATGAAAATCCGATAAAGCGTAGCCTATTTGAACTATCGCGCGTAGAGACACACAGACAGACGGACAGACATTTTTCCGTCCCCCCACAATCTTATAAAATACCATTCTGGCACTTAATAATTGGATGAAATACAAATATCTTTTTTTTTTCTTTGTAAAGGAAAATTCAATTAATGTTTACATGCAATATGAATGGGGTTTTAAAGAGTGCGTCTCAGAGTGCCTAATTGTCTATTCCATTGACACTGCCTACTTCTATACTGACAAAGTGTTTATTTTAGGGATTTTTCTTGGCTTCATTTATTTTCATTTCATTTTATTCTTCAAGATATATTTCCCTCACACATGTAGGAAAAATTCTTATTAGGCCTAACAGAAGAAAACTTTTTTAATACCGGTAAGAAGATATATAGTTGAAACCCCACTTTTTAATACATTATTCTTGTAATATTATATAATTACTCCAATACCAAATAGACCTACAAGTAACTGGATTTAAAGTTTCGAACATACTAGCATTTAAAATTACGCATGCCATCTTAGTCTGAAAATAACTAATAACTTTTTCAATGTTTATTTAGGATCTTCTGTATTTCACTTTTATAAGGGTATATTTTTGGCGCAAAAATGTACATTTATGTACCTATTCATCCTAAGCCTAATTATAATCCCCACCATACAGTTATGAAATGAAGAATCTGGAGGGAAAACCTGATAAGTCACACTTTACTATTTTTTTTTCAGGAGATCGAAATAAAAGTTTCAAGACTTGCAGCATTTTATTTTCCTTCTGTTTTGCTTTATGTGTTGAAATAATAAAAGATCTAACATAAGCTAAGATGCATTCAACCAATAACCCATACTCCGTCTCCGTAGCATCAGGGCCTCGAGGACAAGTTCATTGCTACAATAATTTACTCTGAATGTGATGTTCATTGGTTCAAGTTTATTTACTCGCTAGAGGGCTTTAGGATCACAGACAATGACTGTGAAGCCAAACACAACTAACAATGTTAAACTTGAATACTGGGAGAATAAGGTCTATCTTTAACTTATGAAGACCATGACAAGAAATTATGTTATTCAGTTCATGCAGTTGTGTTCATTTTCGGGACCAAAAAAAAAACTGATGTGTTAGCAAACACTACCGGTGGGAGCAGAGAAACCCCTAAATTAATGGCAGGTTAACAACAGTAGCATCAGTTTAGTAGGGGTATATAGTTTAGTGCCAAACCCTACAAGCCCAGTAAATAATTCTGACATAATGAATGTAAATTCTTTAAAATTCTCGCTGATTTCGTCTATGATCATAATGACCTCCAGCGAGTAAGTCGAAAAAGGAACACATTAATATCACAGTCAAAGTAAAGTGATTGCTGATTGCTGAACACGAATTTTGTTACGCTTATTATCCTGGCAGAGGGCGAACTGACAGGTGGTAAGTCTACCGGGTCGATAACCTTCGACGAGGAAACTATGACGGGAAAGGTCAGGGAAATTTTGTCCAGGAAATATAATTTTGATCTGAAGTTTTTTAACGCGGCGTAAATGTGCAACACAGGACCCACGGTTTAGAATCCCTCCCGGTGGACACCGAGCTTAGGATTATTACTAGATCTGGGATTTTAGGCTCTAAAAAAATTAGTTTTAGGTGCCCGAAATGGGCTTTTAAAACAAGTAAATAGGCTTTTAAAAGAGAAAATAGGCACTTAAAATATGCTTTAAAAATGTGTAAATAGACAGAAAATAGACTTCAAAATATTACAATATGCTCTTAAACTGTAACGTGATCTGTTTTTACTGTAAGAATCATGGTATATTTATTCTTAACAGAAATAATTGTACAATTAAGACATAATTAAAAATACATTTATCAAGAACAGTTTTGGTTTATATGAAAAAATTGACACAGTATGTCCCTTCTTACTATATACCTGCTACTTGTTGTTTTGAGCGAATCCTCCCCCCATCAGTCAGCAATCCTTAGGCGACAAATGATTGGGAAAATCACGTTTCTGTGAAAAACTCATCCTCTGCTGTTCTGCTCTTCATTCAGGGAAGGCCATTAAATGATTGTAAAGGTTACAGAAATTGAATTTTATTTTAAATGTACAAAATAGGCATTTTAGGCATTAAAATAGTAAAAATAGGCCCAAAATGTCCAAATAGGCATTTTAGGGCACTAAAAAACTCTGTAAATATAAGTGATTTATCATGAAATGTCAGCATATTTTTAAAAATCCATGCTATTTCATAAGGAACAAAATAGGCAACTGCCTTAAAATCCCAGGTCTAATTATTACCTACTGAAAAAATCTGTCGGTCGGGTTTGAACTCGCAAACCTCGAATCCATAGATGAGGACGCTACTTCTGCAACCCGGAGGTCGACGGGGGATAAATTTACACACTCTATTTTTAAGAGAAAACAGACTTGTTTACAGTACTGTCAAGCCCAATGTGCTTGTGAATTCTTAAAATAGTCCTTGTCGCAATTAACTATCAATTCTCAACTAATGTATATTGCTTAGGGCCTTACTGTATAATAAATATCATCTTCAATTCACATGTCACGATATTACACTTGCCAGTTTTTACACATAACTAGTGTCATAACTTGGATGATATTCGAAACACATCTGCATTTCACTACAAAAAAATCTTTCGTATGTGTAATTCTTATGGATATTTGAAAGATAGGCCATCTTAAAATAAGTTACACTGAAAATAGGTATCATGAAATGACAAAATTAGAAAATCAGTTTTAGGATTGGTCCAGCACTATGGCGTAGGAGATGCGTTCGCTCCTCTCCCACAGCGGGCCCGGGTTCGAATCCTGGTCGGGACAAGTTACCTGGGTGGGGGTTTCTCTTGCACCTATGAGACAAATGTCGAATAACTTTAGGTCCTTGTGGTCCCCGGATATCATCTGATCGTCATTATCATCTTCATCCCATCCTCGCCTTGTTCAGAGTGAAAGTGTGTGACAATGGTGTGGTACTGTGTGTTCGTGTTGTCTCGGAGATGGCCCCGGCATGAAGCTAATCAGTCATCCGGGGAGTCCTCCATGTCTTGTCTGGTCAAAGAAGTATGTATGCGATCCATAGCAAGTTCATCTCCTGACAGGTTGCGGCCCTGTAAGGCCAGAGCGGCGTGGGTCGCTTAAATATCCCTAAAAGGGATAAGTAAAACTAGGTAAAGAAAGGAAAGAAAGGAAAGGAAAGGAAAGGAAAGGAAAGGAAAGGAAAGGAAAGGAAAGGAAAGGAAAGGAAAGGAAAGGAAAGGAAAGGAAAGGAAAGGAAAGGAAAGGAAAGGAAAGGAAAGGAAAGGAAAGGAAAGGAAAGGAAAGGAAAGGAAAGGAAAGGAAAGGAAAGGAAAGGAAAGGAAAGGAAAGGAAAGGAAAGGAAAGGAAAGGAAAGGAAAGGAAAGGAAAGGAAAGGAAAGGAAAGGAAAGGAAAGGAAAGGAAAGGAAAGGAAAGGAAAGGAAAGGAAAGGAAAGGAAAGGAAAGGAAAGGAAAGGAAAGGAAAGGAAAGGAAAGGAAAGGAAAGGAAAGGAAAGGAAAGGAAAGGAAAGGAAAGGAAAGGAAAGGAAAGGAAAGGAAAGGAAAGGAAAGGAAAGGAAACGAAACGAAAGGAAAGGAAAGGAAACGAAAGGAAAGGAAAGGAAAGGAAAGGAAAGGAAAGGAAAGGAAAGGAAAGGAAAGGAAAGGAAAGGAAAGGAAAGGAAAGGAAAGGAAAGAAAGAAAGAAAGAAAGTTTTAGGACTGGCTAAAAAAATATTTTGACAGAAATCCATTACACAAGACTGTGGACATCTATAAAGCGTATCAGTTTATAATTGTTCTCATTGAACTTTATGGATTACTCGTTTATTTTAGAAGGAAGTCAAACTTTTCTTCTGTACTAATTAAACCATTTACATGTCTGGTATGGTATGGTATGGTATGGTTCAGGGGCTGAGCCCTGCCGGGCTCGCGCAAGTAGGCCACATAGGCGGGCCCTTTTTGCACCCCCTAGGAGACGGAATGATGTGCATACCCTAAGGCCCCCCTGTCAACAGACTCCACCACCAGCCCCCACGGAGCTCCCCTACATCCAGCTAAGATCAGGTACCACTCCACTTGCACCGTACCCAGGGTCCCTCCTACAAGAGCCCCATAGGCGCGGCACACCATGACGTGCGCCACTAACCCAGGGTCCCTCTGAGAACCCCAAAGGCACGGTACACCACCAGCAACTCTTGACCACAAGCAACGGGGCAGGACGGGGGAGGCCCGCAGCAGAGTCTGCAGCAGGAGCTGGCCCGAAAACCAGATAGGGGAACGGGATGATAATGAGGGGGAAAGGAAGTTGAAGTGGAGAGTGTTGGTGGAATGAATGAAGGGGGAAACGGGAGGATCCCCGAGAAAAACCCCCAAAGGTCACGGCTTTGTCCACCACAAATGACACGCCCGCCAGCCCCGAGATTTGAACTCGGGACCGCTAGCATATTTACATGTCTGGGTAATAGACTATTTTGTACAGTTGTATGCCAAACAACAATCGCTGCATAAACGGGGTGCGCGGGCAAAGAGAGTTAAGTCCACCATCCTAAAAAATTTAGATATGTCCATAGAGTTATAGATAAAAGTGTTCTCTACATTTGTGGTAAGTCCAGTAAGTCATATTCAAAATTGTACGGTAGTTATGGATGTGTGCCTCATGGGTTTATTCATCTCTAAAGCTATGTTGGGCTGGTATAGTGTGTTAAGTCACTCTAATTCTCAGTAACAAGAAAGTGGATTTAACTCTCTTTGCCCGCGCACCCCGGTTATCTGATGACATCGAAAACTGATAATGGACAAAATTGAACATACAAGGCATTTCTCATAGCATTTCTTCGCAATGGGCAGATGAAGTAAGTTATTTATAAAATGTACTGATAACATTAGTTCACTTATACTCTTTTAGATTTTAACCAATAATATGTTGGAATGTAATTAAATTCTATACAAAAATATTTGTCCCGTGTTTCCAGGTTGGTGCGCTGATACGAGGCCATTCAGTCCCCCCAGGATTATGCCCACTCGCATTCCAGGTCCCTAGCGATTTCGTTACAGATGTTAGCACGCCTACAACTCAGCGATGCATTCAACTCTGATGCTTTCTTTTAAGTTAACCGAGATACTTACTGATTAGTTACTGACGAGTTTAGAGTCTTATCTCACAAAAAAATATTTATATTAAATTCTATACAGAAAAGTTTGTCCTTAGCGGGAAATGAACCCAGGTTTCCAGCTCAGAGCCCATTCAGCTCCCAAAGACTATTCCCATTCCAAATGTTCCTAGCGTTCTTGTAAAAATGTCGTCACATCTATAACGCAATGAGGACGCATCTTTCTCTGATTTTTTTTATTGTAAGGGCAGCTCCCCTTTATTGCAATATGAAAAGTAGAGAAAAATATGTATTTCACTTCTTCTATCTTCATTTTTTCCAAACGATGAATGAGGTTTTTTTTTTCCCCCCACCCAACATTTGAAACGTAACTGTAAGAGGAGGGTTAATGAGGTAATCAACTATTACGTTGTCGGTTGGTTAGTTTTGAAGTTTATATTTGTCTGACCCACAGTTTAGAATGTGTTTGATAATAATCGTTACAGGACCGCGACAAAGACATGGATGTGTGACCAGCTCAATGTCGGGACCACCTCCAGGACAACATGACCACACAGGTCAAGACGCACCAGTCGTAAGCACACTCTTTCCAAAGAAGGCTCGAATGAATGAAGGTGAAGATGATAATCACAGCCATATGATGTCCGGGGACCACTAGGGTCTGAAATTACTCAACATTCTTCTCACAAGTGAGGAAAACCCCACTAGTAGCATGTCCCGACTGGGAATCGAAGGCTCTTGAGGGGAGCGAACGCATCCCCTGCGCCACAGATGTGGACAATTATCTAGCCAACAAACTTGCAGAATCACATTTAAATTCATACAACTTAAAAGTTTTATATGATATATGTTTCAATTTTAAGGTAGTAGTAGGGTTACAAAATAGTTCTACTTCTCCAGGGAAAGACCAGCAGTTTTAACTTCTCTACCCTTGCCACTAATAATGAAGACACACATACACACTGTAGATGTTATGAACTTCCTCAAAAAAGTGTACAACAAACTCCAGTCTTAATTCAGAAACAACTGTAGATGTTATGGACTTCCTCAAAAGTGTACAACAAACTCCAGTCTTAATTCAGAAACAACAATGTAAACTAAACAATTTGTAAATAATACTGTAAATATCTCGTGATATACCTAGCAGGTAAAACACGGGTTGTATCTTAGAACAAATAAAAAAAATAATAATAATAATAATAATAAAAAAAAATAGTTCTACGGAAACCTATTAAAATTGTATTAAACGAGATTCAAGAATGTGTTATTATTATTATTATTATTATTATTATTATTATTATTATTATTATTATTATTATTATTACAACTACTATTATTTATCAATTGAAAGTGTTTACAACCTGATTTTACCGTAGTGTATATTAAAGTTTAGTTATTTCCAAACATATTCTTTAATACATCTGTAAATACTAATGCATAATATATAGATATCAATTGCTTATAATTATATGGATATTTATAGTACATGAAATTGCTAGTAATATCAAGTTATAGTTATTTGCAATGTGATGCATTTCTAAAGACTAGTGTAAAGTTATGGTTATTTACAAACATATTACACATTTCTAAATACTAAAGCATGCATCGTGCATAAAAATACCCAACAATAGTAATGATATTAATTCACGTATATATTTAACAGAAATCGACCATGATTTCATATTTAGGAATATTATGTTTCGATATGAGATATAACTCAGGACATACACGAATGCCGCTGCGCAGAGAGCGCTGCAGTCGAAGTTTATGTCCAGAAATAGGTCCTTGCAGGGAGTGACAGGAGGAAAGGAGAAGTACAGTAAGTACAAAGTATGACAGAATGTCATTCACGGTAGTGTTCTGTGTTTTAGAAATACTTGCAGTATTGGCCTACTTTTTAATCCTGAAGTGGAGCTATTGAACCCATGAGTTACATGTACTAATACTTAATGATGTCCACAGCACGATACAATGACAACCCATCAGGTTACAGGCGATTGAGATTCGTTCAGAGCGTAGGCCTACTGCTCAGTGGATGACGTCGCTGTGGAGGAAGATTGTCAACATGACACAGGCAGAGATATTTGTCCTGAGTTATAAAGAATTTATTTGATTTACATTTTGTCAAAACATTGTGAATGGTAAGAAATATGTACAGTCTACTGATTCTAATTCAAGGATTTCATAAATACTGTCCAGTAATAGGATAATGATATACCTGAAAGAAGTCAAAGGAAAAGCTTACATTTATTTATTTATTTATTTATTGCATGTGGGGGTATTTTAATTCAGGATTAAAACATGTTTATCCCTAGGTATTTCACAGAATTGTGTGAATCGATAACGGGTTGAGGAAAAAAGCAGCAGGGATGATTGCAATTCTCTGGAAATGAAATAAATTCAGGTCATGGGCAGAGAGAAAAAGAGATAGACGATGAAACTATTGCCTTTGGGAACCAATGTAGGTATCTAATAACCTCACTGTGTTCCAGATCAGTAAATTAAGGTTAACGTTCAATACAAATATACAAACGTTTCATTTCCAAACTGATCCAGTTTGATTAGATGATGTTAATATGGGATCACATAAACAGGGCAGTTGATTTACGATACCCTTGGGGATAACTAGAATAGTCCTGTTGCAGACCTTTACCAATCAATGGTAGAACGTTATTATTCGTTGTGATCGATAATATAATAAACGTTGCAAGGTTAGTAGTATATGAATATTACCTTTTTCATCTTATGTGCTGTTTATGAACTTATGTGCCAAGTTCACTAAGGATGAAAAACTAGCCGAATGAGGCGCTCACGCATATGATATGTTAATTTCTGTAATTGAAGCTTAATCTTTCTAATTTCCCATCTGAAATTCGACAAACACACAACATATTTGAACCCAAATGTCTCACACCAGCAGGATTAAAACATAGCATTAATTATGGTCCCCGCTTCTATAACTCTATGATCAGTAGATACCCCGATCTCGCAGTTTACCCCAATTTTAAATTCAATAAGTATGTAAAACATTTTTTTGTAATTTTATTAGCTTTAAGTCATTTATTTTTATTATTATTTATTGTATGTATTTGTGTTTAATATTTTTGTCTCCTTTTTATAAATTTGTCTTTTCTTTTTCTAGCTGTTTAACATTTTTCACCTTTTTTTATAAGCGTGTCATTCTTTCTCACTTTGTTTTTTGTTTCTCCCCTTTCTCCGATGTTCTGAATCTACACCCGAGCACGAGCAGTTTGCTCATTCGGGTTCTTTTCTTTCTTTTTCTTTTCTTAAAATGTATTGTACTTTAATTTTGAAATTTGTAAATTTTTTTGTTTATTTGTGTATTTTTGTATTTGTATTTGTATATAAGTTTGTAAATGTAATTTAAATAAAAATAAATAAATAAAAACGTTATATTTATATACAAGGCTACAAAAAACATTGTAAAAGTTTGTCAACCTGAGAAATTATTTACCTACTGAAGTCTTACAAAATACTTTATTTAGCTCTAATACAATCTAACATCCAATACGGTATCGTTGGCTGGGGAGGAAGTGGCACTTTTGAATCTAATATAGAAGCGAATAATAAAAGTTTGCTTAACAACCTATAGACTATCCACAGAACAGTAAAGTTATTCCTTGAATTTAATGTTAGGACAATAGAATAACGTATAAGCTTACACTTTTAAAATATTTTCACAAATACAGAAACGTACAGGTATCTCATCCACAGAGCTGCAATACAAGAAAAAATAAAGCTTCCCCTTTAATAGAACCTAAATATTTTATTTTTGCTGGCTCCAAACATATAAATTATTATGGTGCAATACTCTGTAAGTCCATAATTATGTCAAATTCAGAATTAGCAAATATGAACAAAAAATTAAACAAGAATCTTCATATTATGGTATTTAAGAAATTATTTAATTATCTATCCCACAGGTTGTTAGAACTTCTCCCACTTTGCTCTTCAATATTATAGGTTGTAGATTTTAAGATGTAAGCCTAGTTATATTTTTGTGTAATTTATTTGCGTATGTTAGAATAAACCGAACTGTACCCGGAAATAAGCATCTCGGGTAATTAACTGCTGTATCTCAAATAATAAATAAATAAATACGTATAATTAATGAAATCTCCAATTAAAGAGGCACCTGACCGGAGATATGATCTCACAAAATATATCAAAATAAACATACGTATAGTTTATGTATATATAGAAGTCCAAGTTTTCTTTCATTTTTTCTAACCGAAATCTGTGTTAGTACCTATGAACGAAGAATCAATCGATTTTTCCACTCCAGTTGGAAGAATTTGCATAGTGTTATGTTTCAGTAATATTTCAGATAAAAGGGATTCTTAAAATTATATCAGAAAATACTATCCCATTTTGATATACCACGGGGTTCTGAATTTAGATCCCCTTTCACACAAAAATTTAAACAAATGATAACTGGTAACAATAATTGCAAAATTATTACTTTCAAAGATTATATACATGCATACGAGGGTATGAACATTTTGATGGGAATGTACGTCTCCTTTTTGTTGGTTTTTCATCTTCACTACTTCTGTACAAACCTTTAGCTCTTTGCAGATTTCTTCATAAATTTCTAAATTTATCATGCTTAAAATTTGTGAAGTACTGCTTGAATGGATTTTATGACTTTAAATCCTAAAAATCTAGAGGGAGCAAGAAGAATGTTTGAGGGGCAGTGCCCCCTTTGTCCCACTCCTGGGTACGGGCCTGGTTCTCACAATAATGCTTTTAAAAGTTATCAGGATTAAAGTAGTCTCTGTAAAATTAATTAGCTAATAGTATTTAAAATCGTCAAAGCTGATACGTGCTGTGTATAAAATTTTTACTCTCGTGTAAGAAAATATATGGTAATCACAAATAATATCTTTTAAAATTGCATACGGTTTGAATTAATTTATTTTAAGACAAAGACCCATTGTTCAAAATGGGTCTTCTGCTTGTTCCAATAATTGCATTACACTGTTACATTCAATTATGTTTAAATGCATTCATTGGAGGACTGCCAATTGCGGTCTGGACGGACTTATGGGCGAGGTTTCTACTTAAGGCCGGTGGCCGGTGGCCGATGACGCTTTCTTACCGCTCAAAGTTTTTTAATCCAATTTATTTGAAAACTTACGATTAAGCGATTTATGAGCCCATAAAATCAATCCCAAGTCACGATATACATGGATGTTTTTATTAGGTAGATAAGAATGTAAATACCGAGCGAGGTTGCCGAGGTGGTAACGTCTTGGACTCGCAATCGGGAGGTCCCAGGTTCAAATCCCGTGGCCCGCCAATTTGACATGGGTTTCACTATTTTATCCTGTATCGTATCCATTTAAATTAATATTACTTGAAATTTACTCCATAAAAATACATCAGAAATAGAAACAACTGACAAACAGTAGTTTCATGGCCTACCCTACTGTATAGACACACATCCCGAACTCCTGATATGGCCTCGCAGCTAAAAAGAGCATAAACACAGCTGATTTTTTTTTTAAATGTAAGTGTATATCAATAACCATTTAATTATGCTGATGTTTCTTTGCTAGCAGAATGCCCTCTCTCTGCATGAGTGCTAGCGGAATGTTCCATAATGAAGTTGTACCGATATGTTGAATACCAGAAGTGTAGAATTTTTACCATAATTATTGTGATAGAGTACCTTAGAAAATAATTTGCCAGTTCTGTTTTAAAATGTTATTATAAGATATTTACGAAACAAGTAATTTCAGTTTCTCATTCACTCGCCAGAATAGACAACAGAATACAGTATTAATTAATTACATTCTCAAGTAGTGTATTTACTATTGAGATTGAATTAGTAGAAATAATTTCCACCTAAATACCACCAATATTACAAGCACCATAAATACTTTGTTATTGGTGGTATTTAAGAGAAAAATGATTTCTACAATTAAATCTCTATAAGTGAAAACAATACCATGTTAATATGAAAGAAAGTCTTTAAACTATATTAATACATAACATCTCTTTAAAGAGTCATCCATCGAAACTGTAGGGCACAACTCTTTGGGAATAGGCCTACTATCTTATTACATGCTTTGTATATTAAAAGACTGAACAGCTGCTGACCCCATTTACGAAATCTGTGAAAGAAAATACCATGTCGTAGCATTTGCTAGTTTTCCCACATTACTGTCAAGTCTAATCTTTCACGAAGAAGAGAAACAGAAGCATATCTTGCTTGTCTTTCTGGTAACCTATATTCATCATTGTGATTATTTAGGTCAAAAGTTTAGTGTCTTGTCTCTCAGTTCTCTAATATTAATTAAGTAAATTACTTGGTTGGTTTATAGTTATTTAACGACGGGAGTGTATTGCAACTTAGGATAGGTTTGTGACATCGCCCTTTGTCGAAATTTTGTCCCGTTGGAGTTCTCATACATACCTGTAAATCTAACTTATAGACAGGGGCCTGTCACATTTATGTAAACATCGATGGGCCGGAATAGAACCGAATTGGATATGGAAATCATAACTGGATCAGTCGTTTTCCATTGGAACCACACCAAGATTAATAATTCAATGGTTGTTTTTAACTTTTTTTGAACCAATCAAGATTTACAGCTTACGTACTACTAAACCATATAGCTAATCTTTTTTCTTTCACTCTCGTTTAAGTTTTAACTGTTTTAGAACAATTAAGTTATTATTATATTACATGCTTTCCTTTATTTTTTTAATAAAATCTAAATAGATGCCTTCTAGACCTATCTAAAATGAGGCCCATATGAAGTTGGGTCATTCCACACAAAATTTAAAAGGTTATGACGTGGGTATCACATGTTTTGCACAATCTAGTGTGCGGATATTAAAGGCATGGAAAGTGAGATGGTCATGTATGAAAGTAATACGATTGGTGGTTTAGCTGTAGTGATGGATGAAATATTAGAGGCGTTAAGATGGAAGTGTTAATTTAAAATATTCTGAAAAAAATGTATGTCATTCTAAAAAGAGATTCCCATATTCTAAATAAAAAGTAATTTTTAAGAATGCCAAAGTAACTAATGAAGTAACTAAGAAAACTGTCAATGAATTAAATAAATATTTATATTGGGAAAAGGGGACTGTTCTGTATCTACGATACCGGTACGTTGTTTACCGCGAGATAAACTTTTTTTAACTGGCATTTAAATTTCATGACGGAATTTTGAAAAACACACGACTTACTCAACTGTGTGTTTTGCGCTTAAGGTTCAAAATCGCGCGTGATGTTGCGAGGCGAATCTTCTTCAGGTTTTGTGTCGCACCATCTTCTCAAGTAATTGGATTAGTAGCCTACTTCACTGTCCTGGTGGCGAGTGTATTGCGGAAGGGAATATCGAGTACATTTTAATTTGTTACAAGCTCATTTATATACCATCCATTATGAAACCTTTACAGAATGCATAATACTTATTTATTTACTTACTCAATGGCAATAGACAATTCTTCAGCAAGTTAAAGGAATATTATCTATTTTATATAACCTGAAGGTTCATTACCGCGCTAACCTGAGCCCGCCATTCAAACCTATTCTGTGCTAACTCCATCCAATCATCACTCGCAAATCATATTCCCCTTAATTCTATCATAATAGTGTCCTCCCACCTACGTCTAGGTCCTCCAGGTGGTGTTTTTCCTTCGGGTCTCCCGGTCAATACTTTTGAGATGTCTTTCCTCCCCCATGCACGTAACATGTCCAGCCCATTTCCATCTCCGTGATTTAATTACCCTTACTATATCTGGTGAAGAGTAGCTCGTCGTTATGCAATTTTTTCCTGTCCCCATTTTCATCTCACTTAGGCCTAAATATTTTCCTAAGCACCCTGTATTCGAACACTCTCACATTATGTTCTTCCCGACAGAATGCATTGTTACAATACAACTATCCCTTTAATAGCTTTAAACAAATTTAGAAGTCCCTTTTGTTATTATCATTATTTTAAATGTATTTAATATATTTTCTCATTAAATACATTTCTTCATATAAACTTTGAAATGCAGAATTCAAATATTGTATAGACTGAGGAGCCAGACGTCAGCGTCAGTGCGGTAAGTGGATTTCTTTCAATAATAGATAATCAGAAGTTACCGGCTTTGATAGGCCTATAGTAATGACGCACATACATGATAAGTTGTGCGGTAAACAGTGCAGTAAGTAGTGCGGTAAGTTGAAGTATCGAAATGAGTTCGAGTTTCCACCATGATAGCATGAACGGGAAATAGATGAAAAAACACTAGTGAAGAAAACATCAATAAACCGAATGACAGTTACAAGCTACTCATATGACCCACAAACTCAGGCTTTAAGTCTTCCTTCGCAAATAATAAGGCTTTGAATGAAGTTTAGACATCTGAATGCACTCTCCCGCAATTCAGCCTCAACCTGCGTCGGAAATGAAGGATGGGAAAGTCTCATTGATTTTTTCACTTTTCTTTTTCATGTATAAGACTTTCACCGAAGCAAGGTCTCCGCAATATTTCTAAAATCTCGTTTTATTTGAAGTAAATCAATTTAACGGAAGAACTAATCTGTTGCGGATTGAGTGTGGACAGATTACAGAGAATTGAGGAGTAAGGAGTGCATATTTTTCTCTTAAGTAAGAAAAGACTAGAAGGTATCCTAAAATCCTGATCTTAAAGTTTTTGCGAGTCACTAGGAATAAGTCTAGGCTATAAGAAAAGAGTAGTTGGCAGAATTGACAATTGTACCTAAGGAATACACCTGTAAAATTTTCAGAAGTCGCATTGGCATTGTTTTTGTAATGAGATTATTATTGTCCTGCGACTGCGTGTACTGCAACAACAATGCAAAATTTCAAGCCAACATATTTATAACTATTTTTGTTTTTCCCCTTAGACATTACACTCAAATTGTTACCTACATACCAGTATTTATATTTCAACTAAGTATTGTTGATTAAAACTATTATCTTTAATTTTTCATATTACACAAATTACAAAACTTACACTAGCAAGAATTTAAAAACTAAACATTCTATGAAGTTATTTTAAGCTAACTTATTTTCATCAATCATTCATAAGTACGCACCCAAAGCTTCAAGTAGGTCTACATGACATATAAAAAACAATCAAAGCAAAGATAATTTTTAACATTGAAAAATGTACTTAAAATTTAACCGGAGAAAAACGAGTTGAAACAAATTAAAAACAGAATAAAGGACTTTTTTAAATTTGTTTACCTATTTCCAAATATTTTCGCCTTTTTAAGGTGTTTAACGTAGAGTTGTATCGTATTTGTACTGTAGTAGAAACAACTACAGTTTTTTGCAGATGACAAGCCATTTGTCCTTCTCCTGCTTAGATACGCGGTCCAATCACAGACGGCGAGACGGAGGGAAGACTCTTACTGCTAGCGGCACTGCTTTAGCTCGTACACGTGATTGGTGGTGAAGGAAATGGCTTCTCATTTGAAAAATACTGTAACAACTTCTGAGAACAGTACCTATGTCTTTTTCATCCTCTCGTTCGTCAGGTTAATCAATTGGTGTGCCTATCACTGCAATAATGACAGACAAATTGAAGATGGATATGAAGAATTCACGAGGTACTAATTCCAGTCGTATAAATCAGATCGATGTCGTGTTTCCATCAGTCTAATGATAGGAGCAAAATAACTGGCAGTCACGATCTTCGGCAGGAAGCATATTTAGTCATGACAAGGTCTTCACTGATAGAAAACGAAGAGAAATTAGGATCAGTTCCAAGAAAAGAAAATGATAAGCTTATGAAAGTACATTATATCAAGCATGAGTTTCAAAAAGAGGCAAGATACAATCTTCCCTTCATGATAAAAAGAAGACACAGTTCCAGGCACCAGTTATATTTCGAATATAATCTTTTATGATTCAGTTTTATTGTTCTTAGAACTCGTGCTTCAAGCTGGTTTAAGTGACAGACACCAAACTAAAATAAAATACGAAATAATAAAAATATTATACATACGATATACTCGTCTATAAAGCGATGCAATTGTATGAAGAAGAGCAAAAATAGCTTTAAATTAAAAACATTATGTATTTGTGATTTGCAAAATAATATTGCACAGATCTTATAAAATTTTGGGTCTTTTGGAAAACTTAACTGAAAAAAATTAAATTTTTCAGGAGACACGCCTATGGCAGATGACGCAGTGGTCGGGTGGTAGGCCAAATCCCTCCAGGGATGTAGCGCCACGGAGTTTAGTTTAGTTAGGAGACACAAATAACTAGAGACATGTAGTTTATAGGTACAAATTTTGCTTTGAAATTTCATTGTTGAATCGCAAAATTTCCTAAGAATGTTTGGCTCAAATAAATAAAAAAGCAATACGCAGATGTTTTGTTAAAACTCTCCCTGACCAATACTGGTAAGCAAGTTTTGAATAAACGATCATATTTTGACACATTACTGGCAATAACCAGATATTACCAAAAGGTATGAACATCATGTAGAGGGCTGTAGAGTCCTATCGAATCCATTAAAATCTTAATTTTATAAATTTTGCAGTTAACAAGTTTTGCAAAAATTTTGTATTTGGAGCTCTTTACTTCCCACATACTTAGGCCCGGCATTTCTGTCTGTCAGTCACGGATTGATGAACTTCGCTCCAAGCTGTAAAGTGTGTGGTATCAATTTGTTTGAGTCCGACCAGAAGTAAAATAAGTATGAACACTAGCAAGATAAGAGGATCCTCGAGAGGAAATTGAATCCAGTATCATTGGAGGTCCAATGGCCTTGGTCGATTCATACAAATACAAACACATTCTATTAACAGTGGCTGTTAGCAGGGGCGTATCCAAGATATTTTTTTCGGGAGGGGCTATATAAGTCTAACACTGTTATCACTAGGGCCCGGAAATTTATGAAAATCATATTTTTAATAATGCAAATTATTACAAGGTGTCAAAGAAATATTAAAAAATTGATGGTTTAATTTGCATATTTTGTTAGTTTTGCAATGATGCGTCATATTTGCTGAATATTAAAATATTTGTGCATATTTAACCAATTTGTCACATTTATAACAGCATATTATGTGAGATGTCAAATATTGTGCATATCTCTGTAAATTTAAAAGAAAAAAGCTATTTGGCTAAGTGAATGTTTTGGAAACCGACTATAAAATTTGTTGATAGTAAATAGACTATATGTTTTTGTAACCGATTATATAATATTAAAGCAACGTTATATTCATTATTTTTCAATTTACTAAAATTTATTGCAATAACTTAACCTGGTATTATTTTTATTTTTATTATGTAATTCATAAGACTTATACTATCTCTTAAAATTCGTGATGTAATTCAGCCAACAACAGAACGTCAAGTACAGTATTAAATTTACTTAAATAATAGAGCATACCTCATTTTTCCGGAGCATATTTCACAAACTTCAGGTAAAAATTCTATGTTAGGCTGAATTTTGTCAGGATGTGCAATTAAACTGTCTACTAGACCTATTTGTCAAATTAAAATGTTCTTATGTGCAACATATTAGCATTACTTAAAGTTTCGGGGGGGCTGTAGCCCCCTCAGTCCCCCTCTGAATACGCCCCTGCCTGTTAGTATATTTTGCATTTGACAAAATACTGGAACGAACTGCCAAGGCGGAGATCTGGAAGGAGATCCCAATACAATATATAATTCTTCAGAAAGTTTCTACAAGACGTAGAAGAAGATCTCTTCATATAGAATCCCAGCGAATGGGTGTCCCCCCTGAATTAAAATCCTAAGAATTGAGATCGTGCAAACGTGCAGGACATGCAACTGATTCTCTCCTACCTACCCATCTGTCATGGTACGTGTTTACTCTATGATTTCATGAGGGAATATTTTCTTTTGCAATAAATAATATGTATATCATGTTAAATGCAATCTAAGTCGCAAAATAGATATAAATTGTTTGTATTATAATTATGATAGAACTACCTTAATATTTCTAAAATTCTGGTACGGAACTCGGTCCTGTTCCACCATAAAACTGACAACGGGATGCAGTGGCGTACCAAGGGGGGTGCGAACGGGGCGGCCGCACCGGGCGCCGTAAAGAGGGGGGCGCCAAAATTGAAAAACATCTGTTTTTCAGTTTAAGAAAAAAAAATTTCAGGCAAAATATAAGGTTTTATTGGTCAAATTTTCTTTATTACTTTGTTACATACTGCAGAAATATTATTTAGAAATGAAATAAACGTTTCGTTTTAAACAATTTATAGACAATACGAAATAGGTCGTGGGCGCCGAGCACACAGGAAAGGTTTAGGGTGCAATTTAGCAATTGTATCAATTGAACGTGATGTGGCTGCTACTATAGACTTCAACTCTTATAATAAGTTTGCATCCATCAAGGCTAGGAAGGCACATTTTTAAATTTTTGTTATGACTCTGAAACTTCTTTTCTCTTTATTTTTTTTGAAACAAACTAACCTTATAATTAGGGGGCGGATTTCTATGACCTAAAAAATAGGATATATGCATGCATTTAAAACCTAAAAACATTAAAATATGACCATTAAAATTTAAAATATGACTTTACCGCTTACACACTGTGTATTTTTTTTAAGTTTCAATACAATACATTTTATTAAAATAGAGTGTTAATTATTTAAAATATCTGTCTATACTGATAATATTTGCAGTTTATCACACTTCATCTCAGCTCTTTATGGTTTCAATAAATGCATTACCATATTAGAAATTCTCAGAAAGTATCATTATAATGCAAAACTTACAAAATATGATATGAAACTTCAAAATTTCTGTAATATTCACACAAATATGCAAACAATATGACCTAATTATGCATATTTATACTAAATATGCTACAATAGTTGAAAATTTCCTAAATATGCAGTTATATGCGCAATAAAAGCCGTTCCATTTTCACCAGGATGCTTGGAATCGGGTTTAAATTAGTCGGAAACTTTTATTTCATTCATATTTTTCTCTTTATAATGTGTTAAAGTAACATACTATTTATTAAAAATAAATAATTGTGAACATTAAACTGCGTTAAAATTAAACTCATTGAACCTTAAACCTTTTAGTGTTAGGGGGCGACTGTCATTTAATTAGCCCTGGGCGCCAAGTAGCCTTGGTACGCCACTGACGGGATGGAAATTCTGTAACTCCAACTATATAGCTTATAAAATACTGATTAGTAGACTTCGGACTTTTAGGTCGCTAAAAATGCTGTTTTAGGTACCTAAAATAGGCTCTAAAAATTGGAAAATAGGTTCTAAAAATCGTAAAATAGTCTCTTATAAAATCATTAAGTTGCCAATTTTCTGAAATATCTCAATTGCAATGCAGGATATTATATTTATTGAAGTCACCATTAATCAATAATCATGATAAAACACAGATATAGGCCTATGTTAAACAGATTATGTAGACTTAAACCTAGGCCCTGTATTACTACCATAACAGTCAAAACCTAATCCCTGCGCTCAGAAGCTACGCACGCTAGCATATTAAACCCCTTGTATCCCTCAGTGATTCAGAGAACTATTATTTTTTTTAACTACATGTGGGAGTCGGGAGAAAAACACTACATTTTCTTGGGATTTCCAAGGAATTTTTCTACTGAAGACGAAACATTCCTTACTATTTAACCACGTCACAAATGTGTCATGTACTGCACATTCCGAGCTAAACATTTAGTTCGAACTGAAAATAAATGCTAGAATTTATAACAAAAATAACTTATTTAGAACTTTAGAGGAATAACAAGCAAAAAGGCAATATTAGGCTCAAACGTAAAAATAGGCTGTTTTACGTTTTATAAAAGTATCAGTTTTAGGCATAGTCACTTATGTAACATGAATATGCAAGTTTTCGTCCATATATCACTTAAGGATTAAAATAGGTTTTTACCTAAAATCCGAAGTCTACTGATTAGTAATAGAAATTTACAACCATTTCGAATCTCACTCTCAGTTCATTTGTGCAATGAGACCACTAGCAACATTTTTCTTTCGGTAAGGAATATAGAGATAATCCAAGCTAAATTCTATTCACTGGTTGGTAGATGAAAATTACAATATCAGAAATATTTTATTCTTATTTGATATTCAGAAGTCTAATAAGGCCTCAGGTAGATTTTTTTTTTTCAATTCGAGTTTCTGTGAATATAAGCGTGCAACAGCAGGCGACAGTTCCCGTTATGCATGGTTCAATATTGCTGAAGCGTAAATTTCAATTTAATTTTCAAGTATTCTCAATACCATATTGACATATCGAAGATGGAAATTTTATTCGCTCCCTGCAGATAATAAAGCACACAAAGAAATGCTAGTGAGCTTTTATTGTTCTTCTCCTTATCTCTCTTTCTCTCGTTCTCTCTCTCTCTCTCTTTCTCTCTTACATACACCTTCCATCATTATCCTACTCTAACACCCTCTCGCTCTCTCTCTCTTATATTTTCGTTTTGAATTATTTATGGTCTAATTCTCAAAGGCATCTAGGCTATCATAATATTTTTCAACAGTTTTTTAAGCTGATTATACCTGTAGATTGATCCTTGTGAAAATAACGTAGGCTTCACAATGAAACTACTCGTAAGTTCTGACGAGTTTAATTGTATAATTTATAAAAACAATTAATTCTTCAATACGGAATTACTTCCAGTTACTAGGGTATGTCAATTCAAAATTACGTAGGTCTAAAATCCATAATAATGATAGTTAAAATTAAAAAAAAAAAAAAAAAAAACTTATTTTTGATCACTATAAGGTTGCCATATCAACTACTATACACTTTCTATAAAATAGCAATCTTAGTTTATAAAAAAAATGCGTTCTGCTAATAATAACGAAAAATGTATCGCCTTTCGTAAAAAAAAATCACGAAGGATACGTTTATGTGTGTAAATATAAGAATAAAAGATCTCCTTGGCGCTTAGGGCAAAGAGGTCAGCATGTCTTCACGCATGTCATTATTGTGGTCTTGGTGCCGCTATTTCTTTACCAAATAGATCCTAGTTATCGTCATGAGGCCGAGTGCACCCCCTTCCAGACCTCATTAGCTCAGAAAAAGTGGAGGTACCGTACTGGGAATATAAACATTACAATCAAACATTACAAAATCTGAATATGGATCTTAGCCCCAAAATGAGCAAAGCTCGTGTTTAGGGGCTGCAATTATCCTATCTATTAATGAGAGAGAACAGAGAAATTTACAAATATATACAACAAATTAATATATAGAGCTAAAAAGTTTTAAAATTTTTACAAAAGAAATTTAAAACAAGAAGTACAAAATTACAGAAAAAACAGAACTCCACTTTACAATTATGTTTATATTCAGGGCCGTGGAAAGAAAGCAAGGGCCCCAGGTACAAATTTTCCCGGGCCCCCGCGAAATATTAAATTCACTGCCCAACTCGCCCTGCCCAACTTAATGTATGCAACAAAAAGATTATGTAATCATATTACATAATTATTAAGTGCCAGAATGGCACCGGTACTGTCTGACTGTCTGACTGTCTGACTGTCTGTCTGTCTGTCTGTCTGTCTGTCTGTCTGTCTGTCTGTCTGTCTGTCCGCGTGTCTGTAAGCGCGATAACTCAAATACGCTTTATCGGATTTTCATAAAACTTGGTATACCATTTATAACGCCCATAGGACGAAGCCTATTGATTTTGGACCAAATCGGGCACGAAACGGAAAAAATGCATAAAAATGTTCTAATTATGAACAATTTTATCTGCATGTAGCCGTTTAATTTTTTGAAAATTATGATTTTAAATGCCGAACATTAGTGAGGCCTACTGTTGAGTCCAAAAAGGATTTCTGCTTCTACTTTCTCAAAAATAGCAGAAATTTTTCTTCAAGAATAATCCATTTCAGTTTAACAGATTAATTCCGTGTCTCCGTTATACGACAGGATAATGCAGATAAAATAACTACATAAAACATGACTTAAGCTGTTTATTTACTTACAATCAATTTTATTTTAGGGTAAATTTAGAAAGTAAAAAATAAAACCTGGTCGGCCGGGCCCCCTTTTGAGGCCCGGGCCCCGGGGCTGTAGCCCCGGCTGCCCCTCCCTCTCATCGGGCCTGTTTATATTTAGAAACAGAAATAGGTGGAAGAAATTAATTCCAAAATATATAATATTTTATTATTAATACTATATAGTTTTAATTTTTATCTTAAATTGGCACTAATTTTATCTCGGCAATTAGAGTATTATAATGTTTCAAACCATAATTCAGATCATGATAGTTGCCCAGTAGTAGTCCTGCATTTTGTTTCCGCAAAACTAAACATTTTGACATAGAATTTTGACTAATAGGGTACCTTATTATTAGCCCGCACCTACATTTTCTTACTTTCTAAATCTGTTCTCTTTGGAATTATAATATAGGCCTTCTTGCGCAATATGCTTGTTAAGTCTCTTCCTATGTTGGCTTAAAATACTCGCTACGCTGTCAACGACCAAGAAATTATACGGAACAGTTTATATCTCAGTTTATTATTCGATCAATTATTGAGAGTCAGCTGTCGCCATTTTATAAATAGAAGCTGTGCGAGTGCCCTGTACTGCCTTGTAGGTCGTTGTAAGAGTTCAGTTTATATTGGATCAACTCATCTGCGTACCCACAATCTAATTTAAACTTTTCCACAACAATTTACTGCCGTCTTACATAAGAACCTTTCCAACCGTAAAGTTACTGCAGCCTTGCCGATGCAGAATAGCCTATATTCAGTTCGTTTCAGGGCGTAATTCCCTGTAAATACGTTGGCATGAGTATTACGCAGAGTATAAACGTCACTGTATTAATTTAAAGGTAGAAGTATTTAAGATTTATGTTATTGTACGAACAAATATTTGATATTTCTATAGTTTAGCTACAAACGTACCTTATAGCACAAGGATTTCTAGTGGAAATTTTTGCGTCCATGCTGACATGCAATAGATGGAATATTTCCGAGAAGTGTTACGATTTCCATCAAACGTAAAATAGAATTCAGTATTTAGGCTCGAGGGAGAGGGTTATCATATCGGTGCCAGCCGTTCGTGTGTATCCATCCAATTTATCACCAGCAGAAAATATTGACATACCTTCGAGGCATAAAAAGCATAAATTTCTGATATTCTTTGGCTAGCGTATTAGAGTAGAATCTTTCCGCATAATGAGATATATCTTTAAGACGTTATCTGTATCGAATATTCGATAAATCGCCTCCTGAGCGAATATGTCATTCTTTTTCTCATTAACTTTCCTTTTCGTTCCATTTCATTTTCTGTTTTATGCTATTACTTTCATGTAATCTGCAATATTGATAAGTCAGTATTCATAAAGACCTACTCGCCTAATACGTCCCTCTCTCTCATCTCATTAACTGTTTTCCTTTTCTTTGTATTTAATTTTCTATTTCTAGTTAACGCATCTATAACATTTTCAGTTTCTTCGCATTCCAGGTGAATAAGATCACAGAACAATTGTCCAATATAGAAAAAGTTCACTACGAAGAAGTAAAATGCCCAATCAAGTGATGCCGAAAATCAAAATGTCCAATTACTTGTACAGAAAAAAAAGTTTTATTTTATTTATTGGGCCAATTTTGTGACTGGCATGAGTTGTGTATCTACTGGAGTTAAAATTTCTTAAGAGTAAGTTTCAAGCACCACTCTTTACCTTTTTTCTTTTCCATATTTTCGTTCTTAGTTCTTTCGTCTTTTCCTCCTTTTTTTTCATTTTGTAATCAATCCGTTTTTGCAAACAATCACATCCTTTCTTGTCCTCCTTTATATTCTTTATATTAAAAATGGTTCGCAAAAAATGGTTACAATGTTTAATAGTTTCCAGTCTCCACTGATTGTCGAAATTCTTTTTAACTTACGTGAACATTTTATGCAGAAAGTTGGCTTCAACGAGTTGGGAAGTCTAGTTGGTGCCTGTGAAACCAGAGAAATTAACACAAAACATTCTTAACAAGCCGCCTTCCCCTGAACATAATGTTCACT
This sequence comes from Ectobius pallidus, assembly GCA_964059195.1. Lineage (NCBI taxonomy): Eukaryota > Metazoa > Arthropoda > Insecta > Blattodea > Ectobiidae > Ectobius > Ectobius pallidus. The sequence goes on from CAXKWD010000007.1 coordinate 99,772,469, forward strand.
CTGCCATCAGGGAAATCCTCACTTGTGAAGACAACATGAGCAATTAATTAAGTGTAGTTTCTCAGGTGGTGTATGTGTTTAATTCAGCAGTGCGACAAAGCCAGGTATCGACCGGGGAAACAGCACGGCCAGAGACTCCGAGATGACCCCGCCTTAGCAATATTCTCAATGTAACGACAAATTTATGTGTTCTCTAGGCTATAAGCTGTTTTCTCTTTCTAGGCTGTAACCACCCTACCAAAGATAGTACTGTAGTAAGAGACACTTTTACAGACGCAAAATCGTTTATCAGTTTCCTACGACGACTTATTTCCCAACGTCGCATAGGCGATTTATTTCTCTCTCTCTTCCATTCTCCTTCTTCCATTTCATCTCTTCCATCTGCTTCTTACATTCATCTCCATCTTATTTTCCATTATCATCTTCTTTTATTATTCATGTCTGCCTTCTTTTCAACCATTTCTCCCTTCTTTCTCCCTTCGTTTCTCTCCTTGATTAATTTAATTATTTTATAAAAATGTTAACTGAAGTACTACTAATTATTATTATTGTTATTATTATTTACTTTTGAAAGATTTTTACTCAAATGGTATCAGCAGTAACGTAAGATTTCACAGTAGATAATAAAACGATCCTTTTAAACAATACAACCTTTATAATTGTCTTATGGTACTTGAGACACACATATAGGAAGCACAAAAATATCTTTCCGAAGAGGAACGAAAACTTTGTCTACGCCACGGTGAAATTTTGTTTGGGAGGGGTTCAATGTAGAGTCGTCTCAGCTCTATGTCCTTGCCCACATTGTAACATTTCCCCATACCGTACCCCCATGGCTACGCTACTTTTGCAGTCGGCTGTGCATACACTTTCCTTTTATTAAGAATTTGTACAAGACTTCTAACAGGAACTGATGTTTCCGTGTTGGGACCAACGCAACGGTTTAGACAATGCTACCACTTATACTGTGATGCTACCAATATCAAGTTTCATTCAACTGTATCCCTTAAAATAGGCCTATAACTATTAACGTGCTCGATCTATTAATAACTGTAATTTTTGTTATTAATGATATTACTGTGTTGTATTTCATAAACATTAGAATTATTAAACAATGGATGTTAGTTTTTTTTATATTCTGGCTTGGTTTTGCCCATACAATAACATAAAACGAGTCTACGTCTGGTCAAACTCCATTACTTCGAATTTTTAAAATAAGACTTCTTCCTAAATCAGGCCCATAGGCCTACACTTTGTTGTCATCTATACTTCTTACACTCCTGTCATATCCCTATAAAGCCGTGAAGGCCCTTAAAGGTTCTAGGAGGTTGAGGCTCCCAAATTTTTAGTCATTCGGTACATTAAGTAAGGTAAGGTTGTCAGCCTTAGGCATCGGCCACCATTATACCCAGGATCGCTCATAGTACTCATTTCTGTTAGAGGCTGAGTCGACCTACGTTCAGAGTGCCACCAGAAGGATTAAGTCGAATAAAAAATCCCAGCGATCTCATCGGGAATCAAGCCGCAATCTACTGTCATTAACTATTCAAGTAAAAATATAATTTCTTATTATCAAACTAGGACAGTAGTCTTTATATTTTTGTGCTTTATGAGTTTCTATGGGTCAAAATGCAACAAATTTTGTGGGGGACTTATTCTGTGGATAAATGTGTGTTATTATTGACCAAAATAACATGGATATTCAAGAGGTAATATTTTCTTTTTTGGGGGGAGGGTTCTAGGGGGTTTTAAGGGCGGTACCATACATGATACCTCGGATCTATATACCATATATGATACCTCGGATCTATATTAAGATTTACGGTTTTCCTTTAATTCTACCATCGATCCATAGCACACAGAGATAGAAAAAAATATGAGCATGCAGTGAAAATGTATTAAATATGATACCATTGGCCGTTATTAGTTGAACTCGTTCACAAAGCGAGAAAAAAAATCCGAAATCCGAGGTTATTATAATTATGATACCCGGGACCGAGGAGGATAACCGTACCGGTATTTTTAAATTAGTTGCTTCTGATCATTTGAATAGCGAATTCCAACATGCGTGGATTCTAAAACAACCTATACCTACTGAAGCAAAAGGCGAATAGAAAGAAAGAAAGGTTTTATGGTGACGAAACAGTTCCTTTTCGTCCACTAATTGGAGAGGAGAACTGATGGGAAGGAATACGCTGCCAAATTACAATTGGCCTCTGCTTAAATCTGCGATGAGAAAACAAGCAACGATAATAGGCTGCTTTCTGTTTTTCTTGTTCTTAAATGATAAATCTCTCCCATTTCATCCTCTCAATGAGGTTCAAACTTTCTTTTGAAATTCTCACACACTGATACTCCTGAGGGTCTCGGTGCAACGCCGGAGGTGGTTGATTTTCTTGATTTTAATTGTAATTATTCAAGTACGTATTATATATAATTAAGTAAATGTCTGTCTACAATTTTCTATTTAAATTAGATCACTGAAATATGTAAATATGTTTTCCTTAAACGGAATCCTGCCAGGGAAGCCCGCCCGCAGAAAAATAAATTTCCCGATTTGAATGAGTTCAACTTCAGCATAAAATTCTGCCTGTTCTAAAAAATAAATTAAACCTCTAGCTCAAAAACGGATGTTTTTATTACCACTGAAACTTTAGTTCGGGTAGCTCATTACAGTAAACAGAAGAAGCTAGAAGCTCCTAACAAGAACTTACCAAGTCGCTTCAGTAAACAGGCCCCCAATTCAGGTACCTTGTTTTGTTTTCTATTAAGTCTTTATTTTTAAAATTTTCTCGTATTTTACACAAATTATAAATTCCTTTATTGCAACCAATGGTCATAGTAAGATGAATGGAGCTCTGGTGGAATGATAGGTCATTCCACATGGATCCACCGAGATTCGATCCCGGGTCCCAGCGGTGGAAGGCGAGCGGTCTAACCACTCACCCATGGTGGCGGCCGTTACATCACTTTTTTTTCTTTTTTCCTCTTTTATTTCACTCTGCTTTTCGTCTCTCCTCCTTTCTCACTCTGCTCTATTAGGTCTCGTACCGGAGCACGAGGAACCTTGCTCACTCGGGTGCATTTCTTAATATTTATAGTATATTATGTTTCAACAATTTGTAATTTTTGTGTTTTGTCTATTTTTTTCATAGTAGAACATTTTTAAACTAGATTTTTATAATTTGAAATGTTGTAATATTAAAAGGGAAAATCCAAAAACAGGTCGCACCTTCGGACGATGGGTAAAAAATGGTGCAATTTCTTTTATACCACGATCTAGCGATTCCTCTGTCCTGGTATTACGAAGAAACTCGTGATTGGACATTGGAGGTGTGACGTCATACCGCTAGACGACCGGTGACAGGCTGACAAACCTCGCGGGAGATACAGTGGGTACAAGGCACTTGCGACAGTATACAAGGTCAGTGGGTACAAGGCACTTGCGACAATACCCAAGGACAGTTGGTCACCCTGCTTCGCTCAGAAACAAAATACATCACACAGTCCGTGCAAATGTGAATACTGAGTAAGGGAAGCTTAAGGGGCGACCTGTCTTTTTATTTCGCCTATTCAAATATTAAATTAATTGTTGGTAATTACTGAATCCCTATCTCTCTTTTCTACTGAATCATGGGGGTCTGTCTTATGCTAAACTGGCAGACACTCGCTTGATTGACTAGCAAGTTTTATATTTAGATGGAGTAAAACTAGTGCTAATGCAAAGTCATACTCGCTGTCTAGTTCATAATGAATTAAATAACATCGCCATCCAGTATCCTCCTGTTTGTTATGGGCTTCATAATTGCTTCATGAATATTCATTCTCTCTCATTACCCGTTCATTTCAAAGTCTCGTCGCGTTATCGCAAATAGAGGAAAATGCGCATTGCGCTTATAAATTACTCATTATGGCTGCCACAGACTTTGTAAGCAAACATAATGTAAACTAAGATGACACTCTTCTGCAAAGCGTACGCAGTTCATTGCAGTAAACAGAAGAAGCTAGAAGCTCCAAACTGGAGCTTACTGGGTTGCTTCTGTAAACATGCCCCGATTTCTGGTACGGTACCTTGTACCCTAGACAAAGCTACGGAGGCCTATAACCGACCCTTTAATTTTTTTTTTTACTCTTACTCCCCCCACTCATCTTCACCCGAAAATTACTAATTTAGTGTTAAGTTGGAGTTTTTCCCGAGTATCAACCAATAATACTCCTACAGCGCTTTGTTATTGCAGATAATCCTATCACTACCTAGGCTGCACAACAAAAATTAATTTTATTCTAAAATAATAAATGGTGCAAAATATGTTGCACAAACTTTCTCACATATATGTGTTAAAAGCTAGCACAGAAAAAAGTAAATTATAGAGACAACTAAATTTTATTTATTACATTTTCATAAAACTAACAAATATCTAGAACGAAAAGCATCAGGACCGATCTTTGTGTTCAATGCTTTTACCGTGAAATAATAATAACAATATTAATAATAATAACAATAATAATAATCAATGGCAGTAAAACTGCATATTATTAGTACTACTAATTAAATAATTGCATTTTGGCAAACAATTTATGATTGCTTGTGTCATCAGCTGTAATTTCATTCATATGGGAAATACTCTTTTAGTTAAGAATAAGTGCATATTGTTATTAAATAGACTCAGTTTGATAAAAATTGAACGTATTAAAATGCATTATGCCTTTTTAAATGTTAAATTTCTCACAGTGATTGCAATATTTTTTTATTGTTGGTGACTGAAAACCGTTGTCCACTCCAACCCTTATGCTGGCAGCCATGTGCCAGAAAATCAATAACCTCTGTCTGCGCAAGTGCATACTAGGTGGCAGGATAGCTGGAAACCTCCCAAAATAGCTGCACGATACATAATAACATTCTTTCACAAAAATTAACGGCTATATAAATAATATAGTGATTTTGTTTTGCTTGCACGATTGCTACACGCTGTTAGGCTCGTTTCCCAAAATAAAATCTCGTTTTTACAACTTGTTTCATAAATAACTATTATTATATTATTTCCTGAATCGAACTGTTTAGAATAAAAGAGTACAGGCTATTATTTTTATCGGAACATATCCGAATTCATTATTTAATACGAAAAATCCTATCTTTACTCTTAATTCCATCGACAAAATCCTACAGAATCTCAATTTAAATAATTTGAAATATTTTAATAAGAAAAGAACTGTTTAGAATAAAAGAGTACAGACTATTAATTTAAACGAAACAATTTTAACTATCCGAATTCTTTATTTAATACGGAAAATCCTATCGTTTACTCTTAATTCCATCGACAAAATCCCCCAGAATCTCAATTCAAATAATTTTAAATATTTTTATAAGAAAATAGGTTAGGTTTACCACGGTTACGTAAATAGTCTTGTCCTGATTTTTCACCAGAAAGAGTATTCACATTGAAAGTGGGGCAAATGTGTTCGTTGTGTGATGAATAAAAACGAGCAACTGAAAGCATTACAGTGACGAGAAACGAGAATGATTAACTATTTTATGAGAAAAGAGGATGTGCACTGAGAGGTGTAAAAAGCTGTAAGAGCATTAAGCCCCCTGCACACAGGGACAGTACTGGCAGCCAGTAGCACTAGCCAATACTGGCCGCCAGTTACTGTCCCTCTACTGTCCCAGTGTGCAGGGGTACTTCCCTTCAACGTCCAGTAGCTACTGGCGGCCAGTAAACTTAAGGCAGGTTTAGCCCCCTGCACACAGGGACAGTACTGGCAGCCAGTAGCACTAGCCAGTACTGGCAGCCAGTAATTATCCCACAACATGCAGCAGACTACTGGCGGCCACTAAACTCAAACCTGCTTGAGTTTGAGTTTACTGGCCGCCAGTAGAGTCATTCCGTGTCAGATCAGCACACCCATTTAATCTCACCGTTCCAGATTTGGATTAAATTTTGTAGAGAGGTAATTTTCATGTATATTAAGAGAAATACACACTTTTATTTAAATATTTCAATCCGTTCTATACAGCCATGTAAAGTACTAAAAAAATAACAAAAATCACATCAAAACATATCTTTCAACTAATATAGCAACTCTTCTAAGTAACCTATAAAGGTGGGGAAAGTGTCATTTTTTAGCATTTTTTACGAGCTTTCCAATGACATGTAACACATAATAGTTCTAATAATTTGTTTTTTCAGAATTCAAAGTGAAAAATTTTGATTTTGAATTTTTAAAAAGTACTTTTTAAAAATTTTCAACAAAAAAATCCTAGGAAATAGGTTATACCAATGCTAAATGATGTTCCAAGTTTGAAAATATGATGGGAATGGGTTCATGGTTAAAAACTTAAAAAAGTGTCACTTTACAAAAAAATTAGGTAAAAAATAACTTATATGCCCCAATGGAAAGCATAATAAAATAATTTTGACAAATAAATTTAATCAAGGGAAGTAACTCACATACTTGACATCTTGTTGTTCAATGAAAATTCTTGTCTAATGCCTTATTGGTTTGCAAAGTGTTAAGATAGCACATAAAGCCTTTTGATCGGTTTCGACCTGTGAATACCTCTCACAGATGTATTACATACAGTAAATCCTACGACACAGATCAAAAGGATTTATGTGCTATCTTAACACTTTGCAAACCAATAAGGCATGAGACAAGAATTTCCATTGAACAACAAGATGTCAAGATTGTGTTATTTTCCTTATTTCAATTTATTTGTCGAAATTATTTTATTATGCTTTCCATTGGGGCATATAAGTTATTTTTGAGGTTATTTTTGAAAAATTATGTTTTAATTTTTTAACCATGAACCCATTTCCATCCCATTTTCAAACTTAGTACATCATTTAACATTGGTATAACATATTTCCTAGGATTTTTGAAAATTTTAAAAAATGTACTTAAAAAAAATTCAAAATCAAAATTTTCACTTTGAATTTTGAAAAATAAATTTCATTAGAACTATTATGTGTTATATATCATTGAAACGCTTGTAAAAAATGCTAAAAATCGATACTTTCCCCAACTTTGTAGGTTAATTAGAAGAGTTGCTATATTAGTTGAAAGAGATGTTTTTGATGTGATTTTTGTTACTTTTTTAGTGCTTTACATGGCTGTATTTTCAAAACGGATTGAAATATTTAAATAAAAGTTTGTATTTCTCTTAATATGCAAGATAATTACCTCTCTACAAAATTTCATCCAAATCTGGAATGGTGAGTTTAATTTTAATTAAAAGTGTGTTGATTTGACACGGAATGACCCAGTAACGGGTCACGTGACCTAGTGGCAGCCATTATTGGACGTGTCTTAAAGGATACTAGCCGCCAGTAGAGCACTGGAATGAAGTATCTGTTGGGGAATTACTTTTGTGATTTTTTATTTGCGAAATATTTTAAAAACCCAAGGTCAGTAAACCATATAGATTGCGCATTCCGGGATAGACCAATCACAGCACTTGAGTGTGTGACGTCACGCGTTTCTAAGTATGGCTATTCACGGCTTTTACTCCGTCTAGAAATACACGGCATGATTAAACTCGAAACCTTTAATTAACCCTTGGTCGGATTCCAGTGAAGTGCAGAAATAATCTACACACAACAGCCCTACTGATGGTTAAAACAGAACCTTAGAAAAGCTGACACATATGTTTTTATTTCATGTTATACTCAACACCAATTACATAAAACTCATGCAGGGAGAAGCGAATTTGACTATGCGACAGTTCTTTTATTTTTGTATCCCGAAAAGTCTTTAAGCGAGAAAGTTTTAGGGAAATATTTGAATTATATTATAAATTAAGCATCTACTTTATATTTTGAATAGTTTACAAGTAATTGAGTGGTAATTATTCCGGACGCTTCAACTATGTGAATGATTTGGGATGATCGTGGAATGTCGAGGGTGAAGCAAATTTGACTATGTGACATTTTTATTTTATTTTTGTGTCCAGAAAAGATTCAAGTGTGTTACTTTTAGTGAGATATTTGAATTTTATTATAAATCCTTTATAACTTGAATGGATTACGAGTGGTAATTATGCCAGACACTATCAGAACGTTACGGAGGTATTAGCAAGCCTCTTTTCCATTATATGCCGGCAATAACGTAAAAATCTTTAAATATTTTATTCGTGGACTCAGTAATAAAACTTTATTAACTTACTACTTGTACACATAGTGAAAGATTGACCGCTGGGGAAAATGTAAGAATCAAACTTTTCCCTGACTTCGTAATTCTGCACTATTTTTATTTAGATATTTGTTGGAATATTTATTTTATGTTTTGTTCATTTATGTCAAAACCTTCCCCATATAACAGGAAAAAAAAAATAATATTAATATAAGTATATTACTTTTAATACAATATTAATACAAATTATTAGCTTACAAAATTCTGCACAATGTAATATTAATATTAGTACCACATTAATATTAGAGTATAAAATATCCCTTAGCTGTTTTCTACCCTTATTATATGGCGTAATTCCTATAAAAGTACACATTCTTTAACAAATTTTCCTCAAAATATATTAACGTACACTCTAAAATGAGGAATATTTTCTAGGCAACAAAATATTAGATCAAATCATCCCTAGCTGTTTTTACCTGTTTTAATCTCTACTCAAAACTACATTTTTTGACAAATTTTACGCGATTTTACAGACAAATCCTCTAAAAGTCAAAATAACTTTTTAGGCAGCTTGAATAACAGAAGAATCCACATCTTAGCTGTTTTCTACCCATGTGTTGTGATTTCTGAAATATTATTCGAAAGATTTTACAACCGATTCTGTTTTCTACCCCTATTACACAACCTATTTACAAGTCTACAATTTTTATAAAAGTTTGCCTACTTTGACAATATTAATACAAGTTCTCTAATATTCTATATTCTTTAATATAATATAAATACTGTTTATATTAATCATAATCATACATAATTAAATAATTGACCCTTGTACTGCCTACTGGCTGCCACTAGAACATCCACTGGCTGCCAGTACTGGCTGCCAGTTACTGGCCGCCAGTAACTGTCCCTGTGTGCAGGGGGCTTTACTGTTGATAAAAAGCGAGTTTCCCACTGCTAGGTGAATGTTGAATATGCATTGCATGTGATTAAACGAGCATAGAATAGTTTTTCCTACAGCCATTTAATTTCAAACAAGTTGTTTTTGTAAAGGAACTCGCTAAGTAGCCATACACAAAGTCTCTCGTTCTTCCGAAGATTTAAATTCAAACATTTCTATCAAGTGAAATACCATTGACTAAATTGCTTATGTTGACGTGATGTTGAGACAGTTATTTAATTTAGAATTTCCCAGGGATGTGCTTAAAATTTGTATCAAATATACTAAATACTGTTATAGTAAAATGTACTAAGTTACATTAAAATATGCTAGAATTAGTGTTTCCTGTAAACATCTGAAAAGAAACAACATTTTCTTATACGGCTTTCCCAATTTAGGGATTATTTCTGTCTGTTCCTGTTGCCCCCAGTGGTGGGGCCGTAGGGCATCCAAGTGAAGGTATCTGTTATAGTGCAGTTACTCATTGGATGGCCAGGCGGCTTCAAAGGTTTCGGTGTTTCTTTATGTTAATTGATCTGACTAAATCGGTCTTGGGCTTCCGCTTTCCAAAACAAAAGCAACGTTGCAATATTCTCTCATTGTTATCACTGACCTCAGTTCTTCCTTCGCTTTATTCAATTAACACGTGTTATTGTTTACTGTAACTTGATCTTGCAACCACGCATTTCACTCCACGCGGAGTAGACAAGTAGCTGTCAAAATCACCACAGGACATTCTTAGATTTTGATTGGCTGGGGTAACTAGCTGATTGGTGCGGTAAAAACAAAGAACATGGGTTGAGCTGTCGGCAAACTTTTCCTCCTAACGAAAGGAAGCCGCCTGGGTATGCAATGAGTAACTGGACTATACCAAGGTGAATTTTGTTACGCTTATTTTCCGAAAGAGGGCTGAGTGACAAGCAATTTAGGGATTGCGTGCATACAAAGCTTATTATTAATAAACTTAAAATAAAAATAAAAATTAGAAAAGAGAAAGAAAATATTGTAGACTAAATGTTAGTTAATAGGGATCAGATATTTAACAATGTTTGACAAATTTATGAAATAAAGGCTTAGGCATGACAATGTATTTCATTTTCGTACAATAAAAATAATATTAATAACTTAAGGTATGATTTACTAGCTCTCGATGTACTCGAACATATAATAGGTTATAATTCTTTTTAATATGTCACGTTACGTAAGATCGACTTCAGAAAGCTTGAATTCAATCATACACCTTAGAAATATGCCATTTGCATTTATAAATTAACAAAATCACTATATGTAATGTAATTTTCTAATAAACATTACATTGTCAACTGAGAATTCTCCTACGTAAAAATTCTTTGGAATTGTACAACTATTTCCTGAAGTAGTGATAAATACATGGGCGAAAAACGCATCACCCATTGTGAATGTTGATCATTGTGACTGTTTAGGTTTGAGCTATAGTTGGGCAAATAAATGGTTTCTAAGAATGGAAATAAGTTAGACCCTTTTAATAGGCCTACTGTTCGATATGTAGATAGACTATTAATAACTGTCTAAATCAAAATTATCTTACATGTTTTATATTATCAGGACAAAAAAAAACATACACAAATACTGAAACTGCCAAATTACATAGGATATGCTTTTATTTTCAAATATCAGCCGACAGGTTGATAATATTAGAGTACAGCATACTTGAAAAAAAACTAGTTAAGTATATCAATAAAAAAGAAATTACTCTACCATAGTGTTTTAAGAAGAATTTTACGAACGTTACCACTACCGTGTTAGAATTTTCTGTATTTCCCCCGATTGACGGAAGTGTAGCTCCGATTATCCAGCTGGGACTTTTATTAGGACTATGTTATCCCGGGAGATTAAATGGGTGTGAATATAAATGCAGCCTGGTAACTAAGAGGCCCTTAATCCTATATCATTTCTTAAAAACCAAGCTATAATGGCCAGGGGAACATAAAAGCGAAACATAACCTTCCCTTTGACCGTACCGGAAATCGTACTCGGAACATCATGACAACATTCACAAGCTGCGACTAGTTGTGCATCACAAGCAACAGGAGAAAACAGGGAATATGAAAAAGAAAAAAAAAGACTGAAAAGGAGAAAAAAGGATAGAAGAAGAGGAAGAAATATAAGGTTGAAGATGAGGTGGAGGGGATGAGGAAAGAAAAGTAAAGGAAAGGAAGATGGAAGAGAAGAATTTCAAAGAGAGTTGGGGCGGTTATTATATTTATCTGGTATTATATTTTTGTCAATAGAATTGGACAAGCATCTATGTTAGATAAAATCCATCATAAAGTGTGAAGCAAGAGAAAAAAACGAGTTTCAGGAAACATAACTTTAGCTCAGATAACTCAAGACATAAGTCCTTTTTTTATTTTAACAATCTTCCTCGACATCCAGAGGCTGCCAGTTTGACAAAGAATATAACAGCATGCAGTATAAATGTGTAATAGGTTTATCACTAAAGAAGAAGAAATCTACTTGAATACAGAATACAGATGGCATCTAAGTATTCTTATAGAAAACTTTAAAGCCTGTAAGGCAATTTTTTTTTTTAAGTGACTCCCAGATCTTGAAGTAGAGTGACACACTTCTTATGGATAGTGCCTCTTGAACCCACCATTATGCCTCGAACAAATATTATGCCAAATTTACTTTTTACCTACTTGGGACCTATTTTCCATGATAACAGTGTGCATGATAAATGGTGATCTGATCAGCTGTTGCTGGAAGAGGTAGGCAACTTCTAAAGAATTTACTAGCGGTCATGAAAAGACTTCATGACACATTCATTTATACATACTCATTATTTTCTGATTTGTCTTTTTTCCAAGGAAAACATTATGAACAGGTAATGTTAGGGAAACTACCACTACGAACTGTAGGCTTCTCTCAAACTGTTCGTAGCATTTTGTAACGTAAATCTGATAGCTTCTAATTCCACTTGTTTTGTGTATATACAACACATGCATATTGATTATGCAATTAAAGCAGATGCAGATACTTGCCAAGTTCATGGTCTTCCGCAGGAGAAATGTTAACTTGTTTAGTAATTAAAATCTAATTACGATACCATACTCAATTGGGTAAGTTTGTTCCAAAAATAAATTTCATCGTGTAACCATAAATTTCAAGTACGTACAGAGTGCTAGCACGGTAGGCACTGTTATTAACACTAATGCGTACAGAATTAAATCAACTTGGCTTTTTTATAGGGTGGGGTGGCAAAATTTGCATGTGGAGCGCGCTTTCTATGCAGCCCCAAACTGTCACATCCTCTCTTAACTAGAAAGGAAGGAAACGTAAGTCTTAAAGAACGTGCTTCTTTCTCAAATAAGCAATCTTGCAAGAGAGCAGCACCAGATGTAGGCTAATAAAAAAAGGAGTAATAAACATGTAGGCGGAAAATAAAATACGAAGAAAGCAACGGCAAATAATAGCTTCATAATATCCCAAGTCAAATTGTTTGAGAGAAAAATGGGTTCAGACGCTAAACGTTAAGTAAGTAAGTACAGTAGAACCCCGATAATTCGAGCTAATTGGGGCTGAGGCTACCTCGAATTACAAAAAACTCGGATTATACGGAAATATCACTAAATCAATGAATAAATCATAAATAAATGTTTAATGGGCACAATAATTAACAATAAAGTATTCTTTTCTGAAAGGATGATATGCACTGTACAATTGATTGACACGAGGTCCTGACAAAGAAATATCGAACCTAACAGTTTCTGTCAATCTGTAATAGAAATGCATTAGCAGTCTGAAGCCAAGGTTATTTCTGTGTATTACGAACGAAAGCCCTAAGTGGGACAGTTTTACTGCATTTTTTACATGGAAAAATTGAAAGAAATCTCAAAATGTAACACATTGGGAAGTGCGTAAAACTTACATACGGGCACCATATAAAAACGGGATTTTACCCTAGTTTTATGGAAAATTTTAATTTTCTTAAGACCAGCTCGAATTACACGGAACCTCGAAATACCGGGGCTCGAATTACCGAGGCTCTACTGTAATTTATTGTCACAAACATCTGCAAAATAGCTTAAAAGCCGGTAAACTGGTGACTCGTCAAAAAAAAAATATATATATACATATATATATATATATGCAATGGTATAATACTAGTACTATATATACAAATACAGATTTTGAAAAATGTAAAATATGAGGTGAAACATTTTTTTTAAATAACCATATAAATTATACATTTTTGTCCTGAAAATTTTCACTTATTGAATATTTTTTTTTTAAGTTTTGCTTTAAATTGTTTATCATGCAATTGTTTTGTTTCTTCTGACAAATGATTGTATGATTTCATGCCCATGTATCTAGGACATCTTTCAAACAGAGCTAATCTATGTACTCGAAATTGTAATAAATTTTTATGTCTGGTATCATATTCATATTAAAACCAAAGTTTGAGTGTTAGAAAGCAGAATGAGTTTAATTTCTCTCTAGGAATACAACATAGTGATCCGATCCGATCCCGGGGGGGGGGGGCCGGGTGGGCTCTATGCACCAGTGTAAGGGAGGGTGGGTTATAAGCAGTATACCCTCTGTTTTACGTTACGTTCTCATCTTCCTCGTGCTTCATCGCATATATCTTCTATTTAGGTTGCTTTTTATATTTATATTTATTTCGTTCAATATGTATTTATCGACCAATAGTTCGTACACTTTTAATTGCTAGTTCCAAAGATTATGTCTGATTTATCAAACAGGATTTGTTTAGTGGTTCTGGTTAGGCAAGTTGAACCAAGTGCTAAAGAAAATGTTATTAGACCTATAAAATAGAAATGACAAATACATACAATCTGATGATAAAGTTACTTAGTATACCTGGCTGAACATTGCACTAAGAAATAAATTTCCACATCTAAAGAGACCATTACAATAGATAACCCATATTTATATTTGTTCGAGAGCAAGCGATAAGTTTTGTCTTTAAATAAATTAAGAATATTGTTGACTTTTGAATTTCTAGAGGCAATTCATTATAACCATTCAATAAATAATATATTTCGGGCTGTGAAGGCCGATATGTTTATTTTTCTTTTAAAATGACTATGATAATCACGATTAAACATTATTTTCATATTATTAAGATTGTAAAACTTTTAAAATACGTAGAAAAGAATGACATTTTACAAACATTTTTAAAGGGAATATTTCATACTAATGTATGGTTATTTAACTGGATTGTACAAGGAAAAGCCCAGAAACTACGAATTGATTTATTTGGAATAACTGAATACTTTCATTTATTGCAATTTCATGTATTATTTAGATTTTCTTTTTTCTCTTGTATTTTAGTTCAATTGTATTATCTATTATAACTAATTTGTATAATTCTTGTATTTCAAGCAATTTCATTGTATTTTATGCATTCCCTGGCTAAGTGGTAGATAAGGCCTAATGGCCTTAATTCCACCAGGTTAAATATATAAATAATTTCAAGGTTTGTTTTTACAGTATCCCCAAATAGGAGCAATTTTGATAGATGAGAATGTATTAATGATAAATATAGGCTCTTTTGATAGGCATGTGATAGTATTTGAACGTCACTTATTTCTGTCATTAGGCCTACAAAAATTCCAATCTGAATTTATACTGCCAGTGTGCTGCAGATGACTGTAGGCCTACTGTTCCTTTTTCAGCTGAGTGAAAGGAACTAGGTAACAGCAAGAGTTGTTCTCATGGCTCCCTTTTTTTCACATTACATTAAAAATAAGCGTCCATATTATTACTTAAAATAAACAAACCCCACGCAAGAGGAATATCTGTCCACCCACATCTGTTGGAACATGTGCAAATAAATGTTATGCTTCAGAACTTCTCTTCAGCGAAGGCCATCTATTTCAAAAATTTATTCATATAAAGTTAGTAATTTAAGATAGCTGCAGTACTAATCGGCCACTTAACGTTTCGAAGAAACATGCATAGGACTTTAGCTATAGGCCTACTAGTCAAAACTTCTTTTAATAAAACACAAAAAGGTTTCGATAATAACGACAATAATCAACATTATTACATCCTACCCCCTAGGAGAAATAATGTCTCGCTCGAAAAAGAAGATACATCATACTGGATCCTAAATGTAATAGTTTTATTACTATTGTTATTGTTGTTATTAATATACTATTCTTCTTCTATTATCTCATAGTTTAACTTCTCCGGTAGTAGGGATGTTTATACTGCTCACGCCGCCTAAACCTTAGAGGACTGCGAAGTGTCGGAAAGGGGTTACCTTTCGGTCACAAAACATACTTATATGACCAGACGAGGACATGAAGAAACTGTCGGAAGAGTGACCAGCCCAATGCTGCGGCCTCCTCCAAAGCAATACGAATATATAGGACGAGACACACCAGTCGCACACACACACTCATTCCGAACAAATCGCGGACGGAATGAAGATAACTATTCCACTCATTGATATTGACCAATAACGTTCAGCAATTCCTCGTATGTAGACCAATCACGATCGTTTATCTTATAATATCCTCCCTCGGATCGCAAAGATGCAATTTTATCTGATGAAACGTCAACTCGTTACTGGACACGTAAGGCATCAAAGTGCTGTGATTAATACGTCACATGCTGCCATTGACAGAATGAAAACATTATTTTACACAACATAACTTGTTTGGAAATTGCAATAATATAAATGTACATTGATTAAAAACACAATTTCGAATCGGTGCAAGCCAGTTGGTTTGCTTTTATTATGTTCTACTGTTAGTTCACCTGAATTTGGTTAACTACGTCTTATATGCACCATTGGTAGCATTAGCCACAACATTGTAAGTCGAATCGATTCATGGATGGTTGATTCCTTGATTCATAGCATGCCGTGATCTCGCAGCTGTTAGTTTTGTTTTTATATAACAAAGCACGAAAGTAATTATTATTTGTATAATCCGTTACATTTTTATTCGTGGAATAGTCTTATATTCTGAAATTACCCTCTTGATAAAGCAAATTTTTCATGAGGCTCATGTACCAGAAGAGTGGAAATCAGGTATTATTATACCTATATTCAAGAAAGGGGAAAAACAGAAACCTGAAAACTACCGTGGAATAAGTCTACTGAATACATTCCTTAAGTTAACAACAAGATTAATAACTCAGAAAGTATCCGAAATTGTCTGGTTAAGTGAAGAGCAACAGGGATTTCGCAGAAGTCGTTCATGTATTGATGCTATATTTATTGTCCGACAAATAACAGAAAAAGCTCTAGAATACAATAGGCCGGTGTTTTATTGTTTTATAGATTCGAATAAAGCCTTCGATAATATACAGTTGAAACTAATTTTAGATATATTGGACAAACATAATGTGCCTAATGGGATAATTTTATTGATACAAGACATATATAATGGAAATAAATTAAGACTTAAAATAGAAGGCTCACTTACAAAGGAAATTCCAATAAATAAAGGAATTCGACAAGGGGATTCTCTTAGCCCCTTGCTTTTTAATATTTTAATGGAAAGTATAATTAAGGAGGTGAGAGGAATGCGTGGATATACCTTGAATATAGGAGATATAAGTTCCCCTGTTTAAGACCTAGTCTCACAAGAGAGGAAACCCCCGGAGAAATTTAAGAACCCCCCCCCCCCCGGAAAACCCCAACCTAGGTAACTTGTCCGATCGGGAATCAAACATGAGAAGCAGAACGGAATTTGATATCTGCATACTAATTTTTCTTCGAGGATGAATTGAACCAAGACAATGGAATTTCGTTGAGGACAGCAGCAATCTAAAGTCAGTATGAACAGGCCAAGGTTTCTCTAAACGCATTTAGACCCTACATAAAAAAACTATACGTATATCAAACCAATGTCTTCGCAAGAAAAACTTATCTTTAACTCAAAATTCCTTACCGGTTTGTCATAATTAAAACAGCTGCCATAATTATATCAATAAATAATAAGTTCGCTTTAATCTAGGTCAGACTAGTTCATCCGAGAGTAAAATGAAATAAATGCGCGTCGAAAAAGATGAGGCAAAGTTTGTCCTGACAGCTCTTTAGAAGAAACCAATAAAGGCTACCTGACAGACCTACAATGTTATCTATCAGAACAAACTAGTTAGAACTAGGACAAACTAGTTTATCTTATCACTTGCCGGATATAACAGTTCGGCCTACGAAGAATATTATATATTACTACTAAAGTTACTGCTACCAGTATACCCGTATACAGTATGTATAGCTTTACGATACTATGAAACGTTCTTTTTTAAAGTCGTTTCAAAAATTTGGATACGATACTTCTTCCTCCCAGACTGAATACAGTATATTCTTAATGTACTACATTAGCATACACTTTTCATATTTATCTTAGAAAAGTTTTTTATGACTTTAATTGTAACTGAGTTATACTTCGTCGTTTGGCAGCTCTCGACTAGGGTAATTGTAAAATAAAAGATTTTGAAATATCTGATGTTATACGAGGGCCGTCCATAAAGTAAGTTTCCCTGGGGCCGTTTACAGAAACAAAACACGATTTCATGGAAATGTTTATTGCAACAGATACAGCAAGTGTTCAGCTATTTTTCAACATATTCGCCACCGGAATTATTCCGTGGGACCAACGTTTGAATACCTGTGTCGGAGAAGTCTGCCGCCTGGGATTTGAACCATTGTGTGGCAGCCATGTCCGCCTCTTGCCAGTGTGTCATTTCTTGAAGTGTAGGAAATCAATGGGAGCGAGATCCGGGCTGTAGGGTGGATTTTTAAATACCTCCCAGCAAATCTCCTGCAGAAGTTCGACTGGGAGGTGTTTAAACATTCACCTTACAACCCAGACCTCGCTCCCAGTGATTTCCATCTTTTCCTACACCTCAAGAAATGACAAAGAATGACAGATAGGCGGAGATGGTTGTCACACAGTGGTTCAAATCCCAGGCGGCAGATTTCTCCGACAAAGGCATTCAAACGTTGTTCCCACGGAATGAAAAATGTCTCAATTCCGGTGGCGAATATTTTGAAAAATAGCGAACACTTGCTGTATCTGTTGTAAAAAATATTTCCATGAAATTGTGTTTTGTTCTGTAAACGGCCTCAGAGAAACTTACTATATGGACGGTCCTCGTAGTTTCTATTCGATACAGTTCCTCGGGTTTTATCACAGGTAATGAAACAAGATATCCGGATTTTATCGATAAATTCCACAAGCAACGAAAAAATTAGACGACAAACCAACAGATATTCAAACATCCACGGTCATTTTTTCTGAAAATCGTAATTTAGACTCAGAAAACCCGAAAATTTGTATTGATTTCAAGAATTAGACATCGAATTTCAGACTCAACACAACATAACTTAATTAAATTTGGTTTAGTGTCTGTGGTAGGCCTGCAGGTAGAAATGGATGACCATTTATAAGCTTTTCTGACAGGGAACTGGGTTAAGTCGCATAGAATTCATATGAACTCCTTAAATAGATTGTGTATAATAATAACAACAACAATGGTGTGTGCGTGTGTGCCACACCACTGGATATAAATTGTAATTAACAAATTTAATCTAATTTATCTTAAGCAAAAAATGTTTTGCGTTTGATGCTGTGTGATGCAGAATTTAACACAGATGCAATTTCAGAAATATGAGAACACGGGCGATAAAAAGGAAATACGAACCAATAAGTTAATGTTACTAATCAAATTGTGCACATTTACTTTGAAATGCGACGCTTTAAATGAAAATAAATGGAGCAATTTTTTTATCTGAATTCTCATTGAAACCGTATAGTCATAGCGTATATACAGTAGAGGTTATCTCTGCGAAAGTAATTCCGATTTACGTTATCTGGCTCCGAGCCCACGATCTCTATAACAGAGCGTACAATATTACAACTCCCACCCCCAAACCCCCTTCACACCACTTCTATGGCCGTTTTCCAATTTGCGTAGAAGCTTCAACTTTTAATTGGATGTGCACATTCTATGTCAAGGCTCGTCCTGGGTACACGGTCCACATTAATTGAAGAGAGGTGCGGGAGTATCAAACGTAGATATACCACAGTAACTGGACCTTGCCCATAAATGTAGTGTTGCTCGTACTTACTGGACAGGAAATATTTCAAACGTGAATTGCAAAAACTGAATTATCAAAAGTTACAGATCAGAGGTACCCATAATCAGAAAAATAGGAACTTTATGACTGGCTAAAAATAACATGTTTCAGTAGTAAATCCCTTGTGAATCATTCGCTCTTCGCCTCTTTTCATAAGTGCCCAATAAAACTGAACATTTAGCTAAATACATAATTAAACTCACTCGTACATAGTCGCATGCAGTCACAGAAGAAATGCTTTAACTATGTGCAGATTCCACAGTAATGTTTGCATATGGTTCACCAGGGGTGCCCGTTCCCCCCCCCTCTCCCAAGCTTCATGACTCACCCTCCTCAGTTTCTTTAAAAATAACCCTCAACGAACTTCAAAATAGTGGAAGAACAGTAGGCCTACTCTAAAACTTCCTCCCAAGAAAAAGGTATTGCTCTATTTGTAACGAAATTGTCAATTGAAAAAAGTAGCCTATGTTTAATGCATGGGCGGATCCAAGGGGGGGGGGACAGACATAAAGGAAACTTTTCAATTACTGGGGGTATAGCATATACTAAAAAAGGGGGGTTGGGGTCCTCTCACGCAAATTTTTAAAAAGTGAAGTGCAAAACTATGAGTTTTTAGTCGTCTGTGTGATTTTTCGAAATTTCTAAGCGGACCAAAACCCTTCTTGTCCAGAGTTTTACTTCTGTTGAGAAATTTGTCGGTTTTACATAATTTTACATTAAAATTCAAATCACTAATAAAATATCAAACTTTCTAATTTTAACTTTAAATAAGAGCTGGTCTAAAATAGTTCGCAAGAAATAAATTGATCATTCATAATGATAATTAAAAATAGGGACTCAAGCAACTGCAGGATTTTCACGCTAGTCTACGCATTTGTCACAAGGCGACTAGAATATAAGCACTAAATATTATTAAACTTGCCTTTTACAATCCTCAGGTTAAAATAGTGATGAGTACTTTTTTTTTAAAGTAAAATCAACGTAAAAGATGACAAAAAGGGGGCCGTGCCCCTACAGCCCTTCCCCTGGATCCGCCACTGGTTTAAAGAGGTTGCTTTTACACGAAATATAATTATGTAATTGATCACAAAATGATTACAGAATAAATGCAGTTAAATAATGCAGGCGAGACAACGACAGGCCGATAATGGATCAGCTCGCACTCACAGCATACAACTTAATTAGTTTCATATCTCTGCTCTTATGAATTTTTCGGTGTCGTATAGATGCGTAGCCGAAAAAATTGCATAAAAGCTGAGATATAAAATAAATTGAGCAATGCTTTATGTCACAATACGAGAACTGTTATTCACGCAGATATTCCATTGAAATTTTCTATATTGCTTTCAAAATTATAAACCCGCTGATATCACTTGAATGCATATACAGTCAACCCTCGATATAATGCCCCTCTTTACAGTGCCATCCTCGCACTGAGCCAATAAATGCAAGTAAACGGATCTTCTCCCATATAATAGACATAAGAAACCTCGCTACTGTGCCAATTCATTTAGTGCCAGTGAATATAGGACAAGAGTTTTAGAAAATATAGCTTGCAGTGATTTTTTCAGTTGTAGAATTCTTTTAAAACTGGCGTGAGACAAATGTGGGGCAACTTTAGGCCCTTGTGGTCCCCGGATATCATCTGGCCGTCACTATCATCTTCATCCCATCCTCCCCTTGTTTGGAGTGTGTGTGTGAATGGTATGTCTCGTCCTATGTGTTCGTGTTCTCACGGAGGTGGCCCCGGCATTGGGCTGATCACTCATCCGGAGAGGCCCTATGTCCTTGTCTGGTCAAAAAAGTATGTATGTGATCCGTAGATAATCCCTCTCCCGACAGGTCGCGGCCCTGTAAGGCCCGGGCGGCTTGGGTCGCTTAAATATTCCTAAAAGGGAGAGGTCAAAACTAAGGTAAAGAAGAAGATACTATAGTATGTATTAATTTATTAAATGTATTATATTATTATAGAAAACTTGTAAATCGTAAATACATTAAAAAAAAAAGATGGGATGAAAATTCTGGCATTGATTAAATTTTTATTCAAATAAAAGTTCCTGACATACCATGGATAGAGCGAGAACAATGATGTGAGAGTCCAATCAGCGGATCCATTGCTTCCAATCGATTCCTATTCTATTCCCCACGTTCTAGTTGTATGTCTATATCACCCCATGCTTATTCAAATTCCACAAGGTTCCTTAAAGAAGAACTCTTCCACCAAATTGCTAACTTCTCGGAAAATGTCTAGAGTTAAGAAAGAAATGTTAGGCTGCGCATAATTATTATTCCTAACATGTAACTCTAGGGTAACGTTTGCGCCCTACAAAATGCAAATTAGAAGATCTCGCGATTCCATTATTACAGCGTTGAAGTTTCTGTTCTGTTTTAGCGTTTAACTGAAGTCATAACAACTTAGCGGCTTACCTCTACGTCTGGTTTAATTCCATGCAGAACCACGAGGATTTTTTGTTCAGTTCTTATCCGTAATAATATTCTCTCTCTTGAAAAGGAAAATACTTTCTCGAATGAAACACTTAGGAGCTGATTTCTGAAAAAATACAGAGGGTTTATCAATTAGAGACACTTTGACAACGTTATTGTTAACCTACTTTTTGTTAAAGTGCTCTTTTTATTAAGTTATCCACGGTTTGCGACAACAATAGAACAATCGCATATCTGTTTGCTCATTACTTGGGGAATCCTACAAAAAAAACATTAAAATCATCTATTATTATATCGATGTGGCAAATAATAAATTTAGTTAACAAAAAATCCCTATTAATTTTAGAGGTACCCGTATTCATATGACAAAGATATTCCTACACCAAACTCTGTCCCACTAAATCACTGAAGAGACCAGGCCTACCATCCGACCGCTTCATCATCTATAGTGCAGTTATTCATTGCATGGCCAGGCGGCATCCTTTCGTTAGGAGGAAAAGTTTGCCGACAGCTCAACCCATGTTCTTTGTTTTTACCGCACCAATCAGCTAGTTACCCCAGCCAATCAAAATCTAAGAATGTCCTGTGGCGATTTTGACAGCTACTCGTCTACTCCGCGTGGAGTGAAATGCGCGGTTGCAAGATCAAGTTACGGTATACAATAACACGTGTGAATTGAATAAAGCGAAGGAAGAACTAAGGTCAGTGATAACAATGAGAGAATATTGCAACGTTGCTTTTGTTTTGGAAAGCGGAAGCCCAAGACTGATTTAGTCAGATCAATTAACATAAAGAAACGCCGAAACCTTTGAAGCCGACTGGCCATGCAATGAATAACTGCACTATACCAGAGGCAGATGGCAGGATTATGGGCCATGTGGTCAGTATGCCGACACCCACGATCGTTAATGATGGTTTTCGCTACTTCTTTATCAAATAGCTCTCCAGTTTTAATCATGAGGCTTGAGTGCACCCCGTTCCAGGCCTCCCTTCCTCAGAAAAATCCGAACCGGGGCCTGTGCATCAGTAACAAGCGATGCTAAACACGAGTCTACATAGGTGGTCACAAGACTTACAGAACATCAAAATAACAAACACAACAAGGAAAAAAGCAATCTGACCATCAGATTTATTGCACCTTTTTACCTGTGGAAGCATACCCACACCTACCTGACAGTTCCCTAGAGTACTGATGTAAAAGCCAATTTATAAACGAATTCTACGTAAGAGTATGTTTCTACTTACGATAACGTAAAACTCGGACGGTTGCAACATAGTGCGGGAATAAAGTTCGTATTTATTTGCATTCGTTCTGCTGTTTTCTTAACTAAGTAGCACATTGATAGCTTATGTCCAGGAAAGGATGTGTTACTAAATATATGTTTCTTCTTTTATGGTCATAAGAACAGGTACTATTGAGCGTACAAGTTTAAAAAAATTCCCTTTAGGCAGGCCTACAGGCAGAGGTCGATTTCTAAGTGCTAAATCTCGCCTTATATGAGAGCTGTGGAGAATCCAGTTATTGATTTGTAGAGTAGAGCTTTTCAACGATACCCCATAAGACGTGGTTTCAAAAATTTCGAATTTCCATCCCCCAACCAACCACCCCCACTCGTACCCCCAAAACCCCCGAATCGTTGGTGTCACTGTGAACTCCATAGGGAGTTCTCTAATTTATTCAAACAAAGTTTCCCTCTATACTTCATAGGGGCCGAGATATAAATTTTTCAAAATTTCAACCCCCTCCCCGACCTTCCCCTTGGGCCAATTTTGCTCATTAACGAACTTGTCCGAACTATTTGGCCTATAAATTACATAATAAAATTTGGTTCAAATATCTTCAAAACTACGGCCGCTAGCGTGTAAAGATATATATATATATATATATGTATAAATATATATATATAACTTATAAATATTACAATTTTTTTAACGGGCGGTGGTTTCGTACTTAGGGAGGCATGAAACGAAAAGATATGAAAGAATTTTTCGAAAGTCATGACATGGTATCGATTGCAATAGGTAGATTTTTCTTCGAAATCTACCTAAAAAGACAGCCGTGATAGCGGCCGGGTGAAACTATTTCTGCTAGTTGTGAACTAGCACAAAACACAATCATATGTTTATGCGGCAAGCAGAAATCGGAAGTCAAGCTCTGAAAGTAGTAGTAGACTTTGATCATGTCTTAAAATCATTTTCTAGGGAGGTGGAAGCGCATATTACCCAGAAAGCTAATACAAATTCGGTGTTAAACCTAATTACTGAGGCACTAGGCCATTGACTTCCAGTCCGAGCAAGCATCAGAGTTCCTTACTGTGTCTTCGTCTTTTTCTTTCTTTCTTTTATGCATGACATTTCTCCAATTTCAAGAGCTACGTATCCTATAAAATCTTCTACAAAACTGACCAGGGTTTAGTACTAATGACTTCGTGTAGTCTCACAAAAACCACATGGAGTAGGGCAGGCGAGAGCGCCGGTTAACAAAAGTCTCAACCCTACCTATCTAATGATAGCCCCATGTAGAAGTTAGATTTTTTTGTGTGTGTGCCCTCCCTTACCCTCGGAGTGCCAAACGATCGTCGCCGATGTGCCGGAATTATTTTGAATGCCTGAAAATCTACAGACATGGGCCTGTTACATTTATTCACACATGAATGTCATCGACTTGGGTCGGAATCGAATCTGTTAGGCATAAAAAGTCTGCCGCCCAGGCCGATTTCCCTAAGGGTGAAAACAGTGGCAATATGATCTAAACGCCTTTCGGCAACAATGTGGCTGGAAGCATTAATAACACAACTTGTTTCAATGAAATGAAACATCGTAGCCCATCAGCCATTTAACAAAAATTGTTAAATATTTTATGCACTATATTATTTTTCTCCTTTCTACCCGTACAATAGGCATTAAATATATTACTGTAACTTTACTATGAAAAATTGATTTAATGCATTTAGTATAATGTTACAGTCTTTAATTTATATCATCAAACTTGGAACAACAACTTATGAAATGTAAATATATTGAGAACATCCTAACACTGATTATTAATTTACCTCAAGATTCTAACCAGGTTGAAGGAATGTTTCTTTCCGATTATTTGGAACCGTATTGTGGTTCCACTTTCAAGAAATGAAGTGCCGACGCCTTATTCCTTAGAAATGAATAATCTTTCATAATGCCTTACTAAAAGCTAGGAAAGTGTACTAACTATGTGCTAAAACTGCTGGAAAATACTTGTGTATGTCTCCGTTTAAGTTATATGAAGAATGTAACTTCATTCTTTCTCAAAAATTAAATGTACAGGTCATTTATAGTCACAAGATACCAAAAAGAGGTGCACGTAGAATCTTTTCGCCCATTACATCGTCTGACATATAGACAGATATACGGTGGTATAACAGTTTCCAATAAAGCTAACTCAGCCGAAGTCTTTTCTAAAACCCGCTGAAGATAAAATGAAAAGAACAAAGAGAAAAGGAAATGCATTTCTATCGTGCCTTTTCTTCTTTTTTTACCAATACCCGTTGAAGAAGAGATAAAAGGAACATTCTGATGTGAAGGAAAATTCTGAGGAAGCGAATTAATCTGCAGCCGTGAACACAAGAAATATAGTACAATCAATGTTACTGAGCAATAGAGGTTCTTTCCAATGCACACGACAGTTCGAAGCTAAGTTGTGTGAAAATTACTAGCACATTACATTCGTAGATCTAACTAACTAGCTACCTATCTAGAAAAAGGAAATAGTAGAAGATAGTACAATTTTATGAGCTTTAAAATGAAGGGAACAAAGGAAGGACTAATCTTGATGTCAAAATCGGAAATGAGATATAAAATATAGTACGAAAAGTGAGCATAACTATCCATTTTAATGCCGGTTGTCGACCAAGAACTAAGCTAACTTAGCTTAGCTCACTTACAGTGAGGGATTTCATATATAGTTGTGCCGGATTTCATATGTAGTTTTGTCGGCACAACTACATATAGGCCTATAGTTGTGCCGGATTTCATATGTAGTTTTGTCAGCACAACTACAGATGAAATCCCGCACTGTATGTGAGCTAAGCTAAACTAACTTAGCTTAGCTCTTGGTCGACAACCGGAATAAAGAAATGTGAACGGCATTAAAATTATCCCAAACAAAGGTGAAAATAATATTTATATGAAATGATTTTGAACTTGGGCTTAACTGCTGCAATATTTTCAACAGTATAAATGCATAAATGCATAAACCTACACACTACCTGCGTACTAGACCATTGTAAACTAGAAGAAACAGGCTGTTAGGCTACATCCAGTGCACAGCTGTGCGTAACCAAAGCATGCCAAGTTAGGACCAGAGTAAGCCATTGCAGGACATAATAGGGCTCTAAACTAAAGAAAATCAAATAAGCAGTGAAATAAACTAAAGTAAGGGATGAATGAAGTGGTTTTCCTGGCGTTTGGTCTAAGGTTCTTTGGTTGCTAGCCAGGTGAGTGACTGGAAGAACTCCGACCTTTCAGAAGAACACACTTCCTCCATCTTCAGGGAGTGACTTCAATCTCTCTGGAGTTGGAAGATGCGTATTCCTCTGAAACGTCGGAGCTGCAACCCGAGTACAGTATATTAAAATTAGGGGCATTTAAAAATTCTCTTCCACCAAAAAACTCTTTGTCCACATGAAGAAGGTTTAACCAGTTAGTAAAGAAATAAAATTTACTGACATAATAGTCTACAAATAATTCTGCCCTCTGCGAAAAAAACCATTAAACCTACATTTCTTTGAAGAAAACAAAACAAAGACAACTTGATATGAGACGTGTAATCCCTCAGCTTCCACCATTCATGTCAAAACATCACCTACACGGGACGGGACGGTACGATACACATTTCAGGCTCTTTTAATAACGTCCCAGCGGGCGTCCTTTGTAGTCTGCTGCACTGCAGTAGATGCATGCGCAAAAACAATTTAACATAAAAATAAATAAAAAGAATAACTTATACTGCACTATTCGGCTGAAACCATTTGCAGCTAGAATCTTATGTCACTATGAGATTTTAATTACATTTGCATATATTTTGAAGATCGAGTATGAAGACCTGTCAACAGGAACCACATAGTTAATAAAGTAACAGTGTGATCAGTTTTTCTTTCCCCCGTAGTGGCCTATGGGCGAGCGCCCCACTTGATAGCCGGTTAACCTTTTCGCCGGGTATTTATGACTAGCGGGAAGGTAAAAGAACACACACAAAAAAATACTACAACACTCAAACCAATTATACAAAATCGTTACTTAACAAATTTTCAAATGAGGTGTTAAAACTGCCGCCCTTATATTCCACACATTTTTTCCTTCTCTTTAGGAAATTTAATTTTAAAAAAATGTATTTTATACTGCGATATCCGAACAATTACGAATGTCATGTAATCCTTCTTCAATGAGAACCCTACACTGCTTGTGTGGTTTCTTACACCGGACACTTCCAGTTTCCTTAAATGTATTATAAAAAATTATGGGCTGCTTTACGATCTGGAGTGTCTACACCCGGGAATCTTTCTACAGTCTTCAAACTTCACGCAGAGATGCCAACCTTGAAAGGTGGTTATCAGTAGTGTGAGTCTAATCGGATGGTGGGGGACTCGATGTCTCGGGCAAATTTACATATGCGTCTTCTTGTGCTGCTTTTTTTGAGATCACATGGCGCCTACAGACATCGGGTCCTCCATGTTTAACCGAAAAATCACAATTACAATTTTCAAAAAATACGTGACTCGGCGAAAATTTTGAAGGTCCGAGGCAAGAAAACTCTTCCGTATACTGCTTTCGATACTGCTGATTTGCCGCTGTTCGTTTTGTCCATCAGATTCGTCACTGGTTTTACGTTTACACGACATATTTCCTCAATATTCTACTTGCACTGCAACACTCAATAAATCAAGCGACGACTTCGGCAGTCATCAGCGGCATACAGTGGAAATATGTTAACACCAAAGATGTTATAAGTACAATTATGTTATAACTGTAAGATATAACATCTTTGGTTAACACACACACACGTCAAAGATTGTAGTGACCAATGTCGCCAACACAACGGGTGATTTCTTTTACAAACTATTTCTCATGATAAACAGTTGGCATCTCTGCTGACACATTCATTAACTTTTTGTTGTTGTTATGTTCGCGGGAGATTCGTAAAATCCGTAATATTCAGTACAATTTCCGTATTGCCGTAGCAAATTCAAGAAAATCGTAGAAACTACGGAAATTCCGTAGCAGTTGGCATCTCTGTTCACGAACAACAGAGGTAACACGAACTAACACAGTTAACACATACGAATCGTAAATAATGATACTCTGTGTCCCTAGAACTCAAGAGGCATAATACACTTTATGTATCCTGTTGAATTAAGAAACGAACAACACCACACACCCTCGGGGACAGCTCCGCTACGGCTGCGACAGGGAAGGCTTGCTACTTCCTCCAACGCGCGGCAAAACAGTGGGGGCTAGCCCATATTTAAAACTCCGCGCTACCGGGGATAGCAAAGCTGGAGAAATTCTTATTTATTTGGATGAGAAGCATATTCTGAAATCTCAGGTACAGGACTATAGGGAACCTGTACTGAAAATTTTTCGCTCCATAAAATCTCTCTCGGTTACGTTTTACACAGGACACTAAGGTTCAGTTATCAACATGAAATTAACTGATCCATCAAAGGCAGCACATTTATATAACACGTTACTTTCATTTTTCTTGAAGTTAAATATCACTAGCAACCTTACTGCTGGTAATACAGAAGAAATTTCTGTTCGTTAAAGCATTTTCTTTTCTTTTTTTACGGTTGTTAATATTAATTATTTTGTAAGTAGTAGTGAATGAGTTTTCGGTAACTCGCTGTCGTATAATCAGCTGGAAGTAAACCTCAAAACACATTTTCCCCTTTAATAGAATTGAAAACATACGTGCAAAATCAGTCTAACCCTTAAATTTGTTTTCTGATTTGTTCTGTAATTTCTCATTGAATGATTTACTAGCAGTTGAGTAAGTGATCACACTTCATCAGTGGGTAAATACGCCCATGCCTGGAAAGTTTTTTTTTTTTTTTTTGTACAGTATGTTAGCTAACCTATTTTCTCTAGTGCAAAAATTAGCATTAATTAGCATAACACGATAGAACTATTATTAACTACTTTTTTATTTATTTGCCAAGTGTTTTGTTACAATTCCAATGTTTGTCGAAGAGCACATAAGCCACAAATGAAAACAACGTATTTCTTGCTAGTATTTTTTTTAGTGTTTCCAAAGTTAATTTTTCTCAAGTTTTAGAACACAAGGAATTGAACATTCTGTCTTGTTTCATGTCTTCAAGTTTCAGAATTATCAACAATTAGGTTAATGCGTATAGGAAAATGAAATAATAAAGAGAATAGAGAATTTGAGGGCACTGTCTGCATCAAATTGGATCACCATCAGACATGCGTGGAGCATATCTTCTTCAGATGGTTCACTGACCTCACTCAATATTGATATAGGCATCGTGTCACAAGAACTTCCTAATCGATGTCAGAACGTTTAAACAGATGTGTTCATTGGTTTTAAATTACCGAATTATCATTATTGTAGATTACTAATACTTTATTTATGTTATTGCTAAATTGCATTAACGTAAATTTTCAAATATCACTTAAAGTTATCAAGACATCGCATTTGCAAAAGTATTGCTCTGTGTCGGAAAATAACTAAAATATCTAAGTTGCCGATTTGAGCCACTGCGCATGCCTAGCGGCATTCACAGGATAGCAGGGAATGTATTGAAATTTGTTCTAGTGTCGATAAATTGCATGAATTGAGAAATAATTTCACGTAATTTGCATTGCTTGTGAAATCAAACGTTTCCCTTACATCTCTTACATTTATTTACGTATCACGAGGCTCTAAAATCAGCTACAAGAGTCGGTCCGCTTTTTTTCCCCCTACCTGTACATGTCTGCAGTTTTTTTTTTTTTTAAATTAATTAAAATTTTAATTAGGGTAAAGAATTTTCCGTTTTGCATAAAAGGATTCTCCTTCCTGAAATAACACCTTCAATTAACCTTCAATTAAGTAACACATGCATGATATCTTTAAGCGCATGCAACACGAGGGACCGTGTAAACGTAAACAAAACGTCATAACGCATCATACAGTCTGCAAACCCGTCCTTGCATGATAATTTATGTCTCCCAGTTGATTTCAAGGCAACGCACAGATTAACTCATCTCATTTTCACTGTCAAGGATGGTTTAACTGTTCCCGCTTCAATTGTATGGAAAGGATATGGTACTTACTAACTTTAACCCCTTCTGCAACAAGTGAATTCTTACTCCAAGTGACTCAGTATCATAAAAAGGTGGAAATGTATTACACAAACAATATTACAACACCTAAAATTACTTAAATGGTGCTGAGCAGAAAAACTACAGATTTTACAAGGGGTTTTTCTCACTTCCGCGTTTAGTGTAAATAGGCCTATTACACTGTGCAACAGTCATTCTATTACAGAGATACTAATAAAGAACAGCCAACTTTGGATATTTTGATATCACAGATTTCGAAGCTGGTCATGAAAATCTTCGATTGGTTGCGGTTTTTATGTACAGGTGGGGGGGGGGGGGAAAGCGGACAGACTAAAATATCTAAGTTGCCGATATGAGTCACTGAGCCACTGAGGATAGCAGGGAATGTATTGAAATTTATTCTAGTGTAGACTGTTGACTTAGCCCATTTCGAAACCCAATAGAAATAAGCTAGTAAAATAATCATTTTCTGGGAATAATCCGTTAATTAAGTAGTTAACTATTGCGACAATCGAAAAGTAGTGAGAAAACAATGTGCATTAAGGAAACAAAAAATTTCCTTCCTTGGCAGGATTCGAACCGAGAATGTATTACTTACCAGTCGAACGCGCTGTCATTGTCCTACGGAATCACTTAACAACCAATGTTCCTTGAGAGTCTAATATGAAACAAGTGATTGACAAGGAAACTACAGCCGATAATTTGCTTGAATTGAGAAATAATTTCACGTAATTTGCATTGTTTGTAAAAACAATCGTTTCCGTTACATCCCTTACATTTATTTACGTATCACAAGGCTCTGAAATCAGCTACAAAAGTCGGTCCGCTTTTTTTCCCCTGCCTGTATGTATGGATAACAGTTTTCATAAGATTTTTTAATTTTAATTGCAATAAATAATTAATACTTAAAAACATGACAACAAGTGTTCCTTCCCAATTTCGAGAAAATTCTGATTTAAATTAATGTAAAACAATTTTCTGCGTAACAATAGTAACCAAATAAGGAATATCTATAATAATAAGAAGTAGTTTTGTCTGTGTGCGATGCCCAGCGAAATCTACTGCACGTAGAGATCTAACATTTTAATCACAGATGACTTGAAGGGTGTACAAATCCCACCTCGAAACCAGAGTTTTAATTTTCGCTTTTTATCACGAGTTATGAGTGAAAAACTGGCAGAAAACGTGAATTTTTTGCGCTATCGAAGCATAATTTTTTGGTAATAAATTTTAATTGTTAAATCTATTGCAGGTGACTTTTTTTTTGTCATAACTTGAAAATAAGAGCATCGCGACATAGACGGAAGAGGGGTAACGAATATAGGCCTAAA
Source organism: Ectobius pallidus (assembly GCA_964059195.1). Lineage (NCBI taxonomy): Eukaryota > Metazoa > Arthropoda > Insecta > Blattodea > Ectobiidae > Ectobius > Ectobius pallidus. The sequence goes on from CAXKWD010000007.1 coordinate 99,803,736, forward strand.
TTGGACGGGACTCACTATGCAGGGGTTTCCTGGGCCAGGGAACTCGAATCTGAGGTCATTTAATCATGGAATGCAGTCCAAAGCCGAATTTTTAGCTGTTTCGTTATAATTTTTAATCGTTTAGTTTACGAACGATTCGCGTGTGTTAATAAATATAATATTTTAATTATTCAGCTCTTAAGTTTTAATTTTTTAACTATCGCGGGCGAAGCTACGGGCACATGCTAGTAAATTATATAGCAATAATAACATGACTGGACATGATATACATGTTTTCCACATAATTCGACCCTCCTGAACACGAATATAAGAATAATAAAACTATGTTCCTTCCAGATTTTGAGAAAATCTCAATTTTTCATTAAACTAAAACAATTTTCTGCGTAATAGTAGTAACCAAATAAATATAAATCTTATTATGGCAATGAAAATTTGGTTGACATGATATACACGTTTTTCATATAATTCGACTCTCCTAAACACGAATATGAAAAAATTTGTTTTCATTCCAATTTTACATTAATGTAAAATTTGAAAACCAGAAACAACAATTATTACAGAATTTTGTTATTACGATCAATCACACAAAAACAAACCTTCCTCATGCTTCATGTTTGGCTATGAAAAGAGAAACAAGTCTATGAGAGTTACTTCCCAGGAAATGGATGACAAAAGTTGAGTGAGTATAACCTTCTTACCATCTAGTTAATTTTGTTACACTGGGTATCCTATAATTGGGTCCATACAGATCCCAAGTAATTTACATGGGATATATCGGTAGTATTGAAATTGTTTTTATAAACATGTTTTTACCCTGCAAACAGAACACCTGAGCATTTTTATATATTTTTACATTCAAAGAAAAAAAATCAATTTTGAATGCGGTCATATTGACTCCAGTGGTACTCAGTGCAGAAAAAATTAATATATTTTAATGTGTTAAAAATATACAAATTAATAAAACGTCATTGGATATACGTGACTCAGAGGGGTAAAGTTATAAATTTAAAAATTGTTTTAAAACCAGCGGAAGAATTTATTTCAAAAGTGATTTTGGGGTCACACTGACCCCTATGGTATTAGGAAGGTTAATGAACACATTTTTACTGCTTAGTCCATGTATTGGTGTCAGGAATCCTTGGTAACTGTAAAACATGTTTTGTTTAATTGTCCTATGTTCGAAACGAAAAGACTCCAGGTAAATTTGCTTTTTGAAGATTGTGACGAAATTTCCATGTGTCAAAAAATTTTCACGAAGCAATGTTATTTTAATCATTTTATGCAGTATCTAACATATATTCACAACCATATGTAATTAATATTCTATATTTTACTTTATATAATGCTGTGTAAGTTATAACCCTAATATGCCTTTTCTGGCAAAATAGGGTTCATAAAGATTTGGAGATACAATAAATAAATAAATAGTCCATGTATTGTCATATGCAATGAAAAATAAAACTTTTTTTTTTCCTTTTATGTCATTGGATATGGGATGACTTGTTTACCAATATGTGTCAAACACATATTGAATTTGCACTTGTCCTTGGCATATGATTATTACAGCAATGATCTGCTTGAGTTGGCCTTGTTCCGGAACTAATACTTATCTCTGCTGTCATAACAGTCATTAGCCTACTCATTACATTCCCATCTTTAGTGCGCAAAGAAATTGTATATATTAAAATTATACACTTCAACCTATTTTTACCCAAGTCTTCACATGATTAGCATTAACTGAAAAGGGTTATTTTTGTCATTATTACATTAAAACTATACTTTTGTATGTAAAGGTTATAATATTTTAGACATGATTTTAAAGAGGGTTTTTTTCCTCATCTGTGAGACTATGTCGGGCAACTTTAGGCCCTTGTGGTCCCTGGATATAATCTGGCCGTCATTATCATCTTCATCCCATTTTCGCCTTGTTTGGAGTGAGTGTGTTTATGAATGGTGTGTCTCGTCCTATGTGTACGTGTTGTCTCGGAGGTGGCCCCGGCATTGGGCTGATCACTCATCCGGGGAGGCCCTCCATGTCCTTGTCTGGTCAAAAAAGTATTATGTGATCCATAGATAATCCCTCTCCCGACAGGTCGCGGTCCTGTAAGGCCCGGGCGGCTTGGGTCGCTTAAAATGTGAAATGTGAAACTAAGGTGAAGAGAAAGATATTTTAAAGAGCTTGTGACTTTTTGGTTCCACTCATTATAAAATCTTGTGATGCTTATTCGTTCGTTTGTTGTTAAGTCCTTCTGCAATGCGCCAGAACAGATGTTTCCATAAACTTCGCATTGATTTTAGTAAACAGTGCATACCGTTTGCTTATGAACTTCGCTATTTTTTTTTCCTAAAATATAGCGTTTGTATGTGGTAGTAAAAATATTAACTAAAGCCTATAGGCCAGAAGTTAAAAATTTATGTATGTTTTAGTGTTTATTTGTCTGATATTCGCAGAAGGAAAGCAAGTGCAGGCTCCTATCTAACAACAAAGAAGTTATATCCTAAAATAATTTAGAATTTATATATTTTAATTGGTGGAATTAAGGCCGTTAGGCTTTCTCAGATAATGGTTGTAATTACAAAAATCAGATTACATTAGGCTACTTTTAAATTTTTCTGAAATTAGTTTTCTTCCTTTTTTCATCTTCTTCTTTGGTTTATGTTTATGTTTATTTTAAGTACAGGTTGCTTACATTTGCAATACAGTTTCGATTGCTTATTGCCTATTGTTAATCAAGTCAAATACAAATACAAAAATAGACAAATACACAAATTAACAAAAAACCTTTACAAATTTCAAAATTAAAGTACAATACTTTTTAAGAAAAGAAAAAGAAAGAAATTTCAAAATTAAAGTGCAATACTTTTTAAGAAAAGAAAAAGAAAGAAAAGAACCAAATATTTATTTAGAAATACACCCGAATGAGCAAACTGCTCGTGCTCGGGTGTAGTTTCAGAACATCAGAGTGGAGAAAGAGGAGAAACAAAAAACAAAGTGAGAAAGAATGACACACTTATAAAAAAAAAGGTGAAAAATGTTAAACAGAGCTAGAAAAGAAAAGACAAATTTATAAAAAGGAGACAAAAAATATTAAACACAAATACATACAATAAATAATAATAAAAATAAATTACTTAAAGCTAATAAAATTACAAAAAATGTTTTACATACTTATTAAATTTAAAATTGGGGTAAACTGCGAGATCGGGGTATCTACTGTTCATATAGTTATAGAAGCGGGGACCAAAATTTCTTATTTATAAATTGTACTATGTGATGCGACTTTGCATTCAATTGCATTTTCAACCCTAGTGTACAAGAAATAGATAAACAAGAGTTTTGGGCACAAGAGAAACTGTTCAGAATTATCTTAGGCCTATATTTGAAACAAATTGTTCAAAAACATCATAATAATGTTCTATAGGGTATAATGCTCTTCATATTTTGTTTAACGACATTTAAGTATTACTACTTGATCTGTAACTAACAACAGTGTGTCGAAAATTTGTCCCCCCGGGAGTTATTTTACATGCCTATAAATAGCCATACATAGCACTTTCCCATTTACGCACACATAAAGGGCTTCGAATCTTGGCCGCGATCGAACCCACGAAATTGGAACAAAAAGACTGTTCCAACCAGGCCGACAAGAGTATAGTAGCGTAATATTCAAACAAGGTAAAGTTGTTTTATTAATATTAATGCTATTATTAAAATATATATTTTTATGATCACATTTTGTCAGTTACAATCAATTTTAAGTACATACCCTATATTCTCACTTTTCGGCCAAAAACATTCGATACATAAACATTTAGTATGAATTATTTAAAATTGCTTATGATAAAATACATACGTGGTAGTAAAAGATGTTTTGACGTAGCATTACAGAACATTTACTGTTCAACATCTCGTAAACACCTCGAGCTACATAATTTGTTTACTAAACGTGGCGTGGTAAATCATGTGAATGTTCTGGAAAACAAATTATTTACAATGATAAATATAGCGTGATTTTAACTCCAAATTTCAATCATATCTTTACTAAAGGGACGTCCCAAGCACAACAATATTTTAACTTACGGCATGAATTCGTTTGATTTTCACCACCTTTGAGGATATTAGTTTCATTTAAATTTGTCTATTCAGCAAATTTTAAGTCCTAACTAAATAGAGGATTTTCTTCTCTTTTATAAAATATAACATGAGGAAAAGTATTCAACGAAATTATTTTGAAAGAAAAAGAAAAAAATTGCTTTGTTCATAATAAAATATGGTATTTCACATTCGTCTTTATGATTATTATTACTACCGTTCTCAATGGAAATAGGCAATTCCTAAGCAAGCCAAAGGGATATTATCTATTTTATGGAACCCGGAGGTTCATTGCCGCCTTTACCTGAGCCCGCCGTTCAACCCTATTTTGTGCCAACACCTCCAACAACCCTCTCAAATCCAACTTTGCTTAAATCTATCCTAACATTGTCCTCCCACCTACGACTAGGTCTTCCAAGAGGTCCTTTCCCATCGTCTCTCCCAAACAATATTTCTGGGATATGTCTTTCCTCCTCATGTCTGCAACACATCCAGCCCATTTCATCCTCAGTGATTTAATTACTCCTATCATATCCTGTGACGCGTACAGGTTATGAAGCTCGTCGTTATACAGTTTTCTGCAGTCCCCATATTCATCTCTCTTAGGCCCAAATATTTTCCTAAGCACCCTGTTTTCGTACACTCTCAGATTATGTTCTTTCTGAAGAGTAAGCGACCATGTCTCACACCCATACAATACAACCGGCAGAATAATTGTCATAAATTTTTATTTTTAGATATCCGGAGAGAAGACGAGAAGATAAGAGATTCTGAACTGCATAAAAACAAGCATTTCCTGATTAGAGTCTACACTTAACTTTATTTGTATCTGTAATTATTGCTACCAGATATTTGAATTTCTTCTCTTGTTCGAACGATTTACAGGCTACTCTAATATTTTGTAGCGCATTATTTTGACGTTTCATGACCATATATTTCGTTTTTTCTGTAAGTTATTAATATCCAATCCAACATTTCTGCAGGCATCAAAAAGACTTCCTTTCGATTGTGTTTATGTCATCGCCCAGCAGAAAACGTCATCTGCATAAGCTAAAATAGGATGACTGCCAATTAATTCTAGGCCTACCCATGATTATTATTATTATTATTATTATTATTATTATTATTATTATTATTATTATTATTATTTGGTGTACGGCCCATTCACTATTCACTGTTCTCTTTTTATCATCATGATATTATATAGTTTCTATTGCTTTACTATACCAAGGAAACCTACTTGTAAGTGGATGGTCTGGAGAAAATACTAAAATTAAAAAAAAAAAATGAAGTATAAATTAAATTTTGCGCACTGTACCACTCTTCTATATAAAATTTGATAGCTATGTGTTGAATAGGTCTTAAGACTTATTTTTTCTTTGGTTTAGTGTCTCTTAAAGGTTCACACTAGCCTTAGTGGTTTTCAATACAGTGTTTCCCTAAGTAAGAAAATAATACTTTCCACTCATAAATTATAGGCGATTGGACCATCGCTCCTTCATTACACATAAACAAGGCATCGACAAGATATAATAAGTTAATTTTTTTCTGCCTCTTAGATATGCTGGACATCAAACTAGTTTGGTGAATTTAAGGAACGAACCTTAAATAATTCCCGTTTCAAAAACTTATTTCCAAGTATATCTGAATCACCAATTCTAATCTAAATTTACATGCAGTATAAATCATTGCACATCAGAAAGGTTCCCATATTATATAATCACAAAATGCTAACATACTAGTATATTTCATTAGGTCCAAGGTCGAGAGCAGATGACGTACATCCTTTATCCAAAATGAATCATTCTCTACTTTAACAACATCACAGATATCCTATTTTCAATAAAAAGGTAAAGGGTAAGGATATTATTTAAAAAAAACATATATTGTAAATTGTAAGCTATATCTCTATAAAAGAAAATACAACTTGTAATATTGGCAGCTATTAGTTTTTTCTTTAAGAGCATCAAATAAAAAAGAAAAACACATATATTGAGGATATAAGGAGGTCTTTTAATTTGCAAAAATACATTAAACTTCCCTAAATGGTACAAAAATGAAGTCTGTGAATATGGAACGTGTTCATTTTTTCTTTATCTGTACCTGATCATACTTGAGAGCATTTTTGTCACCGCTTGATACAATACCCCACCTCTTCCTATAGGACATGTTCCTTGTATGAACATTCGAAGCCTAGTCATAAATAAATAGCAATATTGACGTAATATTCGAGATTTCTCGCTGGAGAGCTAACTTGTTTAGAATCATTCTAATATGTTTGAGTGTTGTGGGCTCCACTCACTGCTAGTGATTAGCCAGTGGCAGTTAGGTGAACAAAACTAGCAATAGTTCAGCTGTGGCATTCTATCCTTACAGTAAGATTTTGTTTTCTGTGGCCCAAATTATTAACAAATGCCACTGACGTACAGTTCGCGACAGTAATTTATCGTATTTCACAATCAGACATTGTCAAAGAGTTGATTAGTAATTGGAATCTAAGTATACCTCGTACGGGACCAGATAGAACGCCGAATTACGTATACAGAAATAACGAAATGAAGAGACAACTGAAAGCAACCAAGAGACGCCGTAGTAACCTGAAGGGACTCACTTGTACTACGATCTAATTTTAACCTGAAATACCTTGTTTAAGGTAAATATAAACTGTAAGAGTATAATAATAAATCAAGATTTCAACGTAACATGCGGTCATATATTAAGATTAAGTTAGGCTACTAAGGCGATAACTCATTAAGTTCCTTCACGCTTTACTTTCTCCGAGGTGCATCACATCAAAACTGGTAATATCTAACGCATTGTGACACAGGAAAAAGGATTGTTCAGAATTACTACAAACGTATGGGCGCGTTCTTCTAACCTAACAAAAGTATAATAGGAATTGAAAAAATTCGAGTGAACGAGTGCTTGGGGATTATTTTCTACTCTGTGTCTTGTTAATATGTATAATGCACTGGTGATAACGATTCACACTGACGTCTAAGCCTCCTATATTACAAATGTATCCAATTATAAAACTACTCCTGCCAGATTACGTTCAAGTACAACATAGTATGAATCTTTTATATATATATTTATTTTTACTTTTGTTTACTTAGTGCGTTATCCTTGTTAGAATTCACTAGTTCATAGCTTCCTTAAAAATTCAATAATATTAACTTATTTTCACTTAATTTCATTAATCAAGATACTCAAATAGAATTCAAATTATGAAATTGAGCGCGCATCAGTATGCATTTGAATGCGGACTGTATCATTTCTGTTTAACTACATAAATCATTTGCATGATGTGATATAAAATTTGCTTATATCCTTACAGAAAATAATTTTTAACTCTACAATATGTAACAAACATTACAAATAAGGAAATACATGCATTCATGAACCACAGATTATTGTCTCTGTTGGACATTATATGATAATATTATAATAGAAAAGTTCCTCTGACACTGGGATTTGAACCCAAGACCTTTGGCTATCGGTGCCAATGCTCTATCATCTGAGCTAAGCCAAAGTTCAATTCACCGCGCCAGATAGAGCCTCTCTCCTATGACTGATTACCAGGCTTTAAAACTTAGTGCCCGAACACACAGAGGGAGTTGATTCCGGTTACCAACAACCTGAGTATAGGGGGTGGGGGTTGATTGCGTAGGCTGATAAGACAGTAGCTGATAGCAGTACTGAGAAGTGAATGCGCTTGTGGTACGGTGCCTCTCAAATTGGTCAACAGTGTACCTTGTCATTGTGCGTGTTTATACGTGTTCGGCATGCCGAAAGTAAAGTGTTCTAAAACGCAAACATATATTTAAACATTTGGGAGAGACTATTATACACAAACAGGAGAAAGTATCGTTTTGCATGCTTGAAATGTGAGTTTAGATAATGAGAAGTTATTTTGTGGTCTTCCTATATCTGTATTTCGGTTTGTTTACTATCACGTGAACTAGCATATGGTAGCTAGGGCATACGCCGAGCAAAGTCTGTACGGTACGGTTGCTGTTAACATATTCGATCGGGCACTAAGTTTTAAAGCCTGCTGATTACCCTTAATCAGATGGTAGAGCATTGGCACGGATAGCCAAAGGTCTTGGGTTCAAATCCCAGTATCAGAGGAACTTTTCTACTATAGTATTATCATTACAAATAAGATTTAATAATTGCCTGTTTGTCTGTTTTCTTCCTTCCCGCGAGGAGTTGGGTGATGACTTTGTCGACGTCCAAAACTTGCTTGAACATCATGCTTGAGGGTTTGAAAATGTTCTTCCAAATATTCGCCACGAATGTATTTTTATTTACAAAATGATATAAAAAGATAAAACAATCGCCAGTTCCTTGGAACTACCCACTTGGATCACTAACACCGCCTAAGCAACATTGATGATCTATTACACTTTAAACTTCTCGGAATAAAACGTCACTGTATCAGTGTGTTTACAGTGGTACGTAAAGATTCATACGGCGATTATCTGCGTACACTATGGTCTCGGGACGATCTTGTCCCGCACTGAGTACACCTTCGCTTCCCGATATTGTAACCGCTGGACCCATATGTACTGACGCATGCGCGACTGTTCTGCTGCGACCTCCAAAACCGACGATTCTTACTTATATGTCGCCAAGGTTCAAAATTGAGTACATACTACAAGACCCTTTTAGCCTTATTATTCCCATATCTTCGTGATAAAGGACTTAATCCACGCGTAATAAGAAATACAAGTAAGGGATTAATAGTGCTCACATGCAACTTTCCGTGTCATAAAGTTAATGAGAAAAGCCTTATAACGTATAGTTACAGACATGCAGTCTGAAAGGAATTGTACATTATACAGTGGGGTAGTTAATTCTTTGCGTTGAACTAGTGTTTTTCTGGTTTGTCCTCAAGTGACTCGGGATGATTTACTTTATTTATGTTATTTAGGCCATGTATCAGTGGCCAGCTTAGAATAAGAATATGTGGAATATCAACCAGAAGAAAGTGTCTACCGTCCTAATTTTATCGTTATACCTATTTTTAATAACTTTCCTTTTACCGCACCTATGTGCACTTGCTTTTTATGTAAATTCACAAGGACTGAACATTGAAACATCTTTATACCTGTAGCTTCTTTGATAAAAGAAATTAATCAGTGGACACATCGATTTTCTATACATAATTGCATACGAGTAAAAGAAGATGTGAAAATAACGTATAATTGTAGTAAAGAAGCGTTTTAATTCTTCTATAGTACTAAATACAATATTAATAACATTATATTATTAGTTATATCAAGGAATTTAATCTAAATAATAAAACTGCTGATGAAAAGTCGCAAAAAATGCGACTAGAGCCAACGGCGAAAGAAACGATATATTAGTCGTGAATTTATTTATCGATAAAATTTTAAGCAACTTTCATTACCTACTGTATGATAATTTTAAAGAATTGCCTTCTCTTGTATCTTAAGAAACTACTTTGGTCATATACATAGCCATTTTGCATTTCGAACCTTGCTGTGGGCCAGCGATTCATCAGTCATACCGAAAAAGTGGGCTGACAGAATTTATTTCCAAATAATTTTAAAATAAAATCAGGTAAACTGATATAACAAAGTGCCAGTATGTTTTTGTTGAATCAATTATAATTGCAATTATGATATGCAGAAAATAAGTTTTTCTAATCAGATTAAAAACGACCAGCGTCAGCTGAAGTACTACAGATTTGTGATACCTTCACAATCGCTCACTCACATAAAAATAAAATTAAAAAAAAAAAACCATGTCAAATAGGCCGGCTCCGGGATTTGATCCGGGGACCTTCAGAAAATGGGTCCAAGGCGTTACCATTTGGCCAACTCAGTCAGTTTGATGGTGTCGTTTAATAAGCATAAGTGAAGGAATAGTGATAACTGTCAAATTATACCGGTAGACAAAAATTAAAAAAACATATGACTTTTAATTAGTCGTTACTCTGGTACCGGTCAACCGATTAGATCCAAAATTAATAGGCTCCTTGCCATAGACGTTATAAATGCATAGCCTATACCAAGTTATAAATGCATAGCCTATACCAAGTTTCATGAAAATCCGATAAAGCGTATTTGAGTTATGGCGCGTACAGACACACGGACAGACAGACGGACAGACATTTTTCGTCCCCCACACACAATCTCATAAAGTACCATACTGGCACTTAATAAGTGGGTTAATATCTGCATTTAAAAGGATACTCACATCACCTTGACTATTAACCCTCTTTACTGTCTTCAGTACATTAATAGCAGAGTAGTTTAAATACTACGCAATATTAATTACTCACTAGTTTTCAATAACATGTAATTAGTAATTATTAACAAAATATAGTTTCAGTGTGTTTTAGGCCATATCTTTGAATTATTTTGTGTAGGGCCTATATATAATTTAATGTACTTTATATCGCTTATGTGCTTCTGTGGGTTCCATTTAATGTACATTATATCATTTTTGTATCATTTAACGTATTAAAAGTCCGTAGTGAAGTGGAAGAAAAACATTATGGTCTTAACTTTCACCAGGTTAAATAAACTATTATTATTATTATTATTTAAAAGCTTGATTTTACAACTCGTATAGTGATTAAGTATTTTACCCTTTTCGCTGTTACTGACGTACAAATGCGCCATGTTTAAAGCAAAGATAAAATATTAATATAGTATTTTTTACGTAAAATGTAAGGATTTTTATTCACGTATTACAATTATTCTTTACGGAAACCAGCCGTTTTTCTGAAAATTTTCTAATTGTTTTTAATGTTAGAGCCCACTGATGATACCGCTTGATGATTGTTGATATAACCATACAAATTCAGTTCTGAATAATTTTGATAATTTAATTTTGGAAATATTATACCTAGCTCGAACATAAAATTCATGTTTTAATTAGTCCACTTCACTTACATTTTAACGACTTTTTAACATAATAAGAAAATAACCTTATTAGGTCTGAGCTGTTAAAAGTTTTAGGTTTATGCTCATTGGTCTATACTGAGCAAAGAGCATGGCTGAAAAGGATTATGGCTAAAAGTAGTATACTTTAAAATCATAATAAATTCATTATTATTTATAGGGTGGCGTGCACCATCCAGGAGTAAATCTTACTAAAGTAGTAAATTTAAGACGGAGACCTGGAGTATACAAGAACCAGTACATCTGTCTCACTCTTTAAGTCATACTATTAATGTGCTAGAGTGAGACAGACAAATCGGTTTTTGTTGCGTCAGATTCCCGTCTTAGATTTACTACTTTAGTGCTTCTCTTTTAGTAACTTAGGGTGGCGTGCACCATCCAGGAGTAAATCTTACTAAAGTAGTAAATTTAAGACGGAGACCTGGAGTATACAAGAACCAGTACATCTGTCTCACTCTTAAGTCATACTAATGCATGTGCTAGAGTGAGACAGACAAACCGGTTTTTGTTACGTAAGGTTCCCTTCCTAAATTTACTACTTTAGTGCTACTCTTTTAGTAACTTACTCTTTTAGTTGGTGTTGGAGAGCTCAATTGATAGTTACTTCTTTAGTTGTTACTAAAGTAGTAAGCGATTTTTACTAAAGAAGTAGTCGAATTCTGCGCAGAACAGAGCAGAAACGTTAGTGCAGCGCAGCAGAACACGTGCATTTCAATTGCCAGTATTATTCAAGTGCCAGATAATGAAAAGGAAAGGTTCGCTGAAACAATGAATATGAATTTGGGTTGTTCCAAATATTACTAATGACAATCTTCATGTTTTAAAATAGGTCTAATAGTAATGTTTTATTCATTACTAATTTTAATTCCTTCAATTGAGTATTTTCAGTTTAGTAGCCTACGTATGGGTACTGTGATTACAATTTTTGTGCAAACTATTTCTGTATTATAATGCAAACAATTGGAATTTCCAGTTGATTTTCATAATTGATTCACTGTCAATATTATAATTATTTCTCTCATAATAATAATAAAGTTCTAAAATATATTAAAATATTTATACTTCCTAAAGTTACATATTCTTCCCCAAAAACGATAAATCAATTATTCTATAGTTGTTTATCATAAATCTCACTATAATGAATTATTAATACTTATTGACTGTTTAACAATATTAATAAGAAGTATTACACAAAATCATGAAAAAGGGGGGATAAAAAGGATAACAAAACTAATAAGGGGCATTATGTTTCTGTCCTTTTTCAAATGCACAGAACATTTACTTAAAAAATATTACCTTATAAAAATAATAATATTACAACTGAGAAATGTAATATTTAAACAAAAAATGGCGGTACAATATTTCGGAAGCTATGAACTCCAATAATAATTATGTAGATGGTTGTGTGTTTAAAAATAATTTCAGTGACTACTTCTCTAGATCCTGTGCAGCTTCAACCTCCGGGCCCCTCCTTAAAATTTTCTTTCGGCACTCATGTTGGCATTTTTTTCTATATAGTTTATAATGCTTCTCACTTTCCTGTCCACAGGGTTAATTAAAATAGTTAGCAGCATACTATAGACCTGCAGCATCTGCTATAGTTTATTCCCAAACATGAAAGTCTCGTCTCACTCCTCCATTCGAGACTTGGGGAGTCTTTAAGGAATGGTTTCCCCTTCTCAATGTAGGCTAATCCCAGAGTCAGTCAAATTTTCTTCCGATGTGGCCTGTTTGGACATTTTTACACCTGGGTTAGAAAAAAGGACATATTATTCATTAACACTGCGGGTGCAACTATTGAACTTTTAGCTCTTATAATTATTATTATAATCTGGCATTCGCAATGTTGTGCTTTAAGTTAAGCTATAGAAGTGTAATGTAATAAAATTAATTTACAATAATTACATTAAATCGTTTAACAATGAGAATCACCTATTTTTCAGTAATTCTATGGTTAAGTAGCAGGGGGAAGTATTTTCTGGGTAGCTCCAAGAACGAAGGCTTTCATGTATTGGAATGTACTATACCTCGCCGATATCTGTATCCATATGATTAGCTTGAAATACATCGTCGTTTTCTGACCCAAAGTTAGGGAGAACTGCAACATCTAAAGGCCGATCCAGCTAGGAAGATATTTAAGAGCACATGAGCTCCTTGTACCGTGCAATGCAAACGTCCCTTCCACTCACTCTTCCCCTCACCTTTGGTGGACGTCTTCCTAATTGGATCGCTCTCCGCAATGATATTTCCACATTTGACTGGCTGAAATCACATGGATGTAGTGAGAATCTGACATCGTTTCTTCCAAACGCCAAAATTTCATGTAAGGATTTATGAGCTTAATTATTTACGTTATTAAATGCCCTACTAGGTATGGTGCGCTTAATATTTATTAAATCACCTGCCACAACTCTCATTTTTGGTATACAACCTTCTTCATCTCAATAACTTATCCTCAGTTTGAACTATGTAATCCATTTAATGTGATATGTAACTCATAACTCACGCAAATGCCACAGAACACACTTACTCCACAACTTTACTCCACCCCCTGAGTAGGAGTAAATATTGGCCTTATTTACTCCACAACTTACTACGTTAGTAACGTACTCCGTGTTGGTGCTCTCCACCACTTGTGGAGTTAGTTCATTTACTCTGGGAGTAAATAAAATTTTTACTTCTTTAGTACATTCCTCTATGTTGAAAGCCGCCGAGTTTAGTTTACTCCTGGTTGGTGCACGCCGTCCTTACTAAAAGAGTACGGTTACTAAAAGAGTAGCTTACTAAAGTAGTTAGAACTAAAGAAGTAAGGCTTACTAAAAGAGTAAATTGCATGAGTTTGGTGCACGCCACCCTTACTCTTTTAGTTGGTGTTGGAGAGCTCAATTGATAGTTACTTCTTTAGTTGTAACTAAAGTAGTAAACGATTTTTACTAAAGAAGTAGTCGAATTCTGCGCAGAACAGAGCAGAAACATTAGTGCAGCGCAACAGAACACGTGCATTTCAATTGCCGGTATTATTCAAGTGCCAGATAATGAAAAGGAAAGGTTAGCTGAAACAATGAATATGAATTTGGGTTGTTCCAAATATTACCAATGACAATCTTCATGTTTTAAAATAGGTCTAATAGTAATGTTTTATTCATTACTAATTTTAATTCCTTCAATTGAATATTTTCAGTTTAGTAGCCTACGTTAGGGTACTGTGATTACAATTTTTGTGCAAACTATTTCTGTATTATAATGCAAACAATTGGAATTTCCAGTTGATTTCCATAATTGATTCACTGTCAATATTATAATTATTTCTCTCATAATAATAATAAATTTCTAAAATATATTAAAATATTCTTCCCCAAAAACGATAAATCAATTATTCTACAGTTGTTTATCATAAATCTCACTATAATGAATTATTAATACTTATTGACTGTTTAACAATATTAATAAGTAGTATTACACAAAATCATGAAAAAGGGGGGATAAAAAGGATAACAAAACTAATAAGGGGCATTATGTTTCTGTCCTTTTTCAAATGCACAGAACATTTACTTAAAAAATATTACCTTATAAAAATAATAATATTACAACTGAGAAATGTAATATTTAAACAAAAAATGGCGGTACAATATTTCGGAAGCTATGAACTCCAATAAAAATTATGTAGATGGTTGTGTGTTTAAAAATAATTTCAGTGACTACTTCTCTAGATCCTGTGCAGCTTCAACCTCCGGGCCCCTCCTTAAAATTTTCTTTCGGCACTCATGTTGGCATTTTTTTTCTATATAGTTTATAATGCTTCTCACTTTCCTGTCCACAGGGATAATTAAATAGTTAGCAGCATACTATAGACCTGCAGCATCTGTTATAGTTTATTCCCAAACATGAAAGTCTCGTCTCACTCCACCATTCGAGACTTGGGGAGTCTTTAAGGAATGGTTTTACAATGTGTCCCCTTCTCAATGTACGCTAATCCCAGAGTCAGTCAAATTTTCTTCCGATGTGGCCTGTTTGGACATTTTTACACCTGGGTTAGAAAAAAGGACATATTATTCATTAACACTGCGGGTGCAACTATTGAACTTTTAGCTCTTATAATTATTATTATAATCTGGCATTCGCAATGTTGTGCTTTAAGTTAAGCTATAGAAGTGTAATGTAATAAAATTAATTTACAATAATTACATTAAATCGTTTAACAATGGGAATCACCTATTGTTCAGTAATTCTATGGTTAAGTAGCAGGGGGAAGTGTTTTCTGGGTAGCTCCAAGAACGGAGGTTTTCATTTATTGGAATGTACTATACCTCGCCGATATGTATCCATATGATTAGCTTGAAATACATCGTCGTTTTCTGACCCAAAGTTAGGGAGAACTGCAACATCTAAAGGCCGATCCAGCTAGGAAGATATTTAAGAGCACATGAGCTCCTTGTACCGTGCAATGCAAACGTCCCTTCCACTCACTCTTCCCCTCACCTTTGGTGGACGTCTTCCTAGCTGGATCGCTCTCCGCAATGATATTTCCACATTTGACTGGCTGAAATCACATGGATGTAGTGAGAATCTGATATCGTTTCTTCCAAACGCCAAAATTTCATGTAAGGATTTATGAGCTTAATTATTTACGTTATTAAATGCCCTACTAGGTATGGTTCGCTTAATATTTATTAAATCACCTGCCACAACTCTCATTTTTGGTATACAACCTTCTTCATCTCAATAACTTATCCTCAGTTTAACTATGTAATCCATTTAATGTGATATGTAACTCATAACTCACGCAAATGCCACAGAACACACTTACTCCACAACTTTACTCCACCCCCTGAGTAGGAGTAAATATTTGCCTTATTTACTCCACAACTTACTACGTTAGTAACGTACTCCGTGTTGGTGCTCTCCACCACTTGTGGAGTAAGTTCATTTACTCTGGGAGTAAATAAAATTTTTACTTCTTTAGTACATTCCTCTATGTTGAAAGCCGCCGAGTTTAGTTTACTCCTGGTTGGTGCACGCCGTCCTTACTAAAAGAGTACGGTTACTAAAAGAGTAGCTTACTAAAGTAGTTAGAACTAAAGAAGTATGGCTTACTAAAAGAGTAAATGGCATGAGTTTGGTGCACGCCACCCATAGTGTTCTCCAAAAGAGGTAGGCCTAACTTAGGATAATTCTTTAATGAAACATGTCTGTATGAGAAATTGTTTGTCGTGTAAGAGACATTTTATTTTGCCCATAATAGGTTCTGTTGAAATATTAGATAAAAAAAAAACCTTTGTACCATGTAATCGCATAAAATTTCATTAACTACTATACCAGGGATTGGCCACAACGAGGCTCGCGAGCCGCATGCTGCTCTTGAGCCGATCTCGTGCGGCTCTTGAAACCAAGATAAGAGTAAATATGATACAGCTTTCAAAAAGTAGGCCTACATAGTTAATATAATATTTAATGAAAACATATGAGGAAGAGAAAAACTTATTTCTGATTTAGCACAGAGTATAATATAGTTTTCAGAGCAATTTAAGACTCTTTCGGAAATACCTTGATAGGCCTACTGGAACATTCGCTCATTTCATCAAATGTTTGAAGAAAATTACTGAAAGCCTTCCTGACGTTCAGGTGGAAACAGAAGATTGTGTAAAATGTCCGGTCTTGCTAAAGAAATCAATGGCAGATTTATTTATTTGAGAACACCTTCATTTTCATTCCTGGAAAATCCTTTTGCTGCTGATATTGTGGGCGATGGTGTCCTGTTTCATCACCAATTACAAGTACAAAGGATACAGTTGGAGTAGAGCTGGAGCTACTAGAACTGCAAGAGGACGAAGTGATGTTTCGGTCATAGAAGAAAGAAAGTTCCAGAAGAAAAATACCTATTAACAAAAGAGTGTGCCAAAACAATTATCTATCACACAGATCGACGTTATTTAGGCTTTTTTTCGTGAAAATATATGTTTTTGAAGAACTTTGTAGAGTCGTGCCCGATTATGAACCTGTTTTCGTTAATAACTCACAATTTAATTACAGTAGAACTCCAGTCATCCGGATTAATTGGGGCCGGATCCTATACGGACAATCAAATATCCGGAAAAAGGGCATTTCTTTTTTTTAATCTAAATTGTACATTACTGTACTTACGTAAAATATCACATCTTGAACACATCGTCAGAGTCAGTTGTTTTGCTGACAAACTATCGATCTTGTCGGCTAAAGACACTCCTACAATATTAGCAAAAATAAAAGACTCGAAGAAACTCAAAAAATCCCCTGTCGCAATGGCCAGATTAATACTGTAGTATGGACCCAACTACTAATATTACTGCTGATATTCTACTATTACTGACAGGAGTAAATCTTACACAGAACTTTTTTTTAAGCTTGAAGTTTATTGTTACATACATTATTGCATTTCATTATTTACATTATTTCAACATTAGTACAGGTAAAAACAAAAACCAACAGAAAATAATATTTCTAATTTAGCATAAAAAATTGTAAGGTACGCTCCTAGATGAACAAAGCTCGTGTTTAGGGGCATAATAGATTAATACACCGTAAATCTAATTATATATCAATCAATGCACAGTATACTACAAACGAAAATTATAAATGTATGAGTACAATGTATATAAAATAATTTTGCATCATTACAAATTACAAAAAACAGAAAAAATATAGAAATAAAGTGGGTTGAAACATTGAAAAACAAAACGAAATTAAAGTTGCGCTATTAATATTATATAATTTTTCCCTCTTAAAATGTTTGAGATTATAATTTATATATTCTGGGTGCAAAGCAATAAACGTGTTGTACAATTTCAAACCATAGTTTTGACCTTGTAATTGCCCCTTGGTCGTCTTTACATTTTGATTCAGCGAAACGAAAAATGGCGTTTCTTCTTATATTCTGACAATGATTGAAGGAAATAAATTTAGATCTGTTTTTATGGTAATATAATAATAATTTTAACTTATAAAACTGTTCGTTTTTCATAACATTGAATTCAGCATATGATCTTGAATCTGCAAATTTCATTTTTAAACAAAGCAGAACAGAGGAGTGAACCTGACCTTCAGGTGTGACACCTCGAAGTGACAGGAGGATGATTAGATTGGATTGGGTGGGCGGCTTGAGAATGAAGCAATCGATCTGCACGGTCCTGTCTCTGCCGCACCAGACCATCTTCTTCTTTGTGTCGCAATTTGTGATGTATTTTTGCATTCATTTCGTATTTTGTAGTTTATAGGCTTTCTTTCTTTCTTTATCGTAGTTTTACCTCTCCCTTTTAGGATTTAAGCGACCCAAGCCGTCCGCGACCTGTCGGGAGAGGGATTAACTTTGGATCGCATACATACTTTTTTGACATGGACATGGGGGGCCTCCCCGGATGAGTGATCAACCCAATGCCGGGGCCACCTCCGAGACAACACGAACACATAGGACGAGACACACCATTCACACACACACTCACTCACTCAGAACAAGGCGAGGGTGGGGATGAAGATGATAATGACGGCCAGATGATATCCGGGGACCACAAGAGCCTAAAGTTACCTGAAATTTGTCTCACGGGTGAGGGAAAACCCCGGAAAAAACCTCACCTAGGTAACTCGTCCCGACCAGGAATCTAACCCGGGCCCGCTGCGTGAGAGGAGCGAACACATCCCCTGACCCACAGCGGTGGCCAGTTTATAGACTAAGATTTTAAATTTGCAAAGTTCCTGTACAATCCAAGTTACCAATTCAATAAAAAAAAAAATTAACCGCTATTTTTTTTTTTCGTAAAATTTGCATAGACTTTGATCTAACTGGGTCCAGTTAGATTGAAAGAGATGATTTAAGATATTATATTGTGTCTGAACAGATTCAACAACACCTGATTCTGAAGGCAAAAAACAAACAAACTAAAAATCTGATAAACACATAACTTCCTCTACCCAAATAAAAGTTTTTATTCTTAGTATAAAATATTATAATACATACTATACCATATGACGAAAAAGTGTTCGACCCGGAGGCCGGTACTGCCCTGGGACAGAGCCGTGGGGGGGGGGGGGGGAAGGCCTACAACCCGACCGAGAGCCACTAGGCCGGATGATACCACGTAGGGTGGACAGGTCCTTTCGCGGGATGGTCTTGACTCAGGAAGCAAACTTTACATCTCTGTAAAATCCCCGACCCAGGCTGGAATCGAACCCCGGCCGTCCAGGTGGTTGGCAGTCACCCACGGCGGCGTAACGTATCAAATTGTTGATCGTTTTGATACTATTGTTAGCCCGCCTTGATTGATTCATTTCTTTATAATGATGTCAATGTAAAAATTAAATATAAATAACAGATTTAAAATACAACTACCCGTTGAATAACGCAGCTGCTCTCGTTATAGTACTGTGCATTACATCGAAATGAACGGCTATCTGCATTATATTTTAATGTGAGTATTTTTCGGTTTAAACTCTCCTCACTTATGTGGAAGTAATAGACCTATTGTAATTCTTGACAGATTGTTTTCACATTTAAATTAATTTCTATCACAACCTATATGGCTGCCTTATACCTGTTCCTTTAACCAACATGTCAGCGAATGTTGGTCAGCGTAGGTCTACCCATACATCATTAATATAATTGCCAGTGCATTTTGTGAAATCTTTACATATTTTAAGAATTTCTTATATCATTATATACTAGTATGAATTAAGGTTAAGAAGAAGCATAGCTATACTGTATTAACTATGTGGGCTGTTCTATGCATTGCGCTGATATGTACTTATTTCAGTCCAAAAACAAGTTTATATAGGGAAGTAATATTCATATTGTGGCTGCTATGTAAGTTATATAATTTTTATACAAGTTTGTAAATGCAATTTAAATAAAATACAGTACTTTATGCCAGCAAAATGCAATATCATTCGTCTTATAGTTTCCTGTCTGTGCAGATGAACTTCATGCCACTGTAGAAATTCATTTAAAAGAATTACCGGAGTTTGGCACAAGTGGCAATGGCAGAAGTGTTTAGGGTCGTTCCCAACCCGCCTCCCCTTCAGGGGACTAGGCCTAATCCTATTCCAAGAAGAATAATTACTCCAATATTATGAATCTAGCTAAATTTGAGCTAGCACGAATTGCTAGTTCTGATGTAATACGAGAGGCCGTAGTGAAAAGAATGCGTATTCAGTTGTTTCAGCCTCCTCCAAAGATGTAGGCCTATTATTGTTCAGGCAGGACACAGTTTCTTCTAAACTCAGGTAAAATATACTTATTTTTTTAATCCAGGTTTACTAACATCCTAGCTAGCTTTCCGGTCAGCTCACCTATCGCCTGCAATCGCTTGTCTCGTTGCAGACTATTCACAAGTCGATATCGTGCATTATGAATTTGAATTTAACTCACGGAATAATCTTATTAGATACCACCCCTATTTTCACATTTTATAAATAATTAATTTCTCAAGGGTCATTGCGAATTCCTCTATTGTGATCATTGGAATTAATTACCCATGATGTTTTACAGCTTTCTCGAACACAACTCTGCATCGATCATGCAGTCTTTCCACAAACATTTACGCGAGTCATAAAATGGTCTTGGCTCTTGACTTGCTTATCTTCGGGAGTATAAACTCAATTGCTTCAGCTGACGAATTGCCTATAATTCGAAAATTATGCCCCTTTAGGGGTGCAGGTAGAGGGCAGAGGCGTTGAATAACGTTGTTATACGAGTATATAACTGGGGGTTGTAAGAATACAAATTTTATACTTTCGACTGGAAATAGTAGTGTCAAAATAATGTCAATTAAAAACATTTTCGCGCATCTGAAAAACAGCATAGTTCAAAAACAAAAGCTAGCATGAAAACCAAATGTTATATTTAATTCTATTATCTTCCAGTGAAATGAAATGAACGTTTCATTTACTCACTTATCTTTCGCACTTCAATTATGTTCTAGATAATATTATTTTATTTAAAATTTATGATAAATATAATCCCAAGGGAGTTGGGAGAAAACTAATTAACCAAATTTTATTGTCTTTCCCTAAGTCTCCTAAGTCAGCGGTTTCCAACCGAGGGGTTCCGTGGAAATCTCCATCACTGTTTAAATGTCAAACTTTACCAGAAATGTACGAATAACCCCCCCCCCCCCATCTAGCAGCAGACAAAGTACCGTGACGCTCTAAATCCCTCCCGAAAAACTGTTTTAATTTCAGCACTCCATACTCCTTTAGCCCCCCCCCAAAAAAACCTGAAATGATACCCCATTTCACATTCCTTATGTCACGGTAAGCTGATTTTTCGTGCACTGTGATTAAATCCTGGTTTCTCTCTCGGTATTTCTTATTTACAAGGTTTCTGTAAATAAGTGTTTTGATTAAAATCGGATTCGAGACATTTCCCGAGAGTAATTCTTTTATTAATTTTTTATTTATTTAATATTGTAATTTGGCAATATACAATTGTAATAGACATAATTACAAGGTAAAGTACAAAGTTTAAGATAGATTTATAAAAAAAGGAGTCCGGAGGTATTCATTAATGTTATAAAAGGCATTTTCCATTAACCACTTCTGAATAGTTTTTTGAAAACATACTCATTCATTTGGTATAGGCCTACATATGCAGGTAAATCATTGTACAACTTGAAGGTCATTATATGATGGTTGTTGGCATTTAGGTAAATACACCTTTTCATTATTCCTTGTTATATGGTCATGAATTTCATTAACCTGAGTCATCGAATTTAAATTACGTTTTGCGTACATTAACAATTCTAGAATATACAGTCCTGTAGACTAATACAACACATAATGCAATTTTCCTCCATATACTTTCGAGTCCACACTTTCAGCTAGCGTTTGCATGAAGAACAAGACATAGACTTGACATAGAAATAGACTTGAGTCAGATTTACTAGTCAAAGTGTATTTCATTCAGCTTCACTTCGCGAAAGTCCTACCGTCTTGATGACTTCTTGAAATCAATTAAAAACGCTCTTATTTTATTTTATGAGTATGCATTTCTCTACAAATTATATTTCCTAAGGGAATGAGTTACAAATATAACACATTAACCTAAGATTGAAATCAAATTGTTAAAGGAAAATGGTCTGAATGCTTTCAATTGCGAAAATAGAAAAAGTACCAGTTTTATTTTACTTGTATAAATATGTATTTGAATTTGTATAAATATGATAAAATAAAATAAAATAAAATAAATAAAAATAAAATAATTAAATAAAATTAAATTAAAATATCAAGGGAACTGTGACACTTACAAGGTTGGGAACCGCTGCAAAAGACGCAACTAAAGCAGGGATAACATACACGGAGGAAATTCATACAGCAAACTGATCTTAACCGGGGTGTAGTGGAGGAGGAACGGGGAGCGAACGGCGTTCCCCCACTGGCTTTTTTTGGTAATCTTAAGTAAACATTTAAATAATTTATAATTTTGATTTTTTTAAGTTTTATAATAAAATATATACGAGTATTTACTACTTCCGGCAATAAACTTTTTTTTATTTTAAACCAAATGCCATATTGTTTGAAATGTTTTCATGGCACTTTTACAGGTTAATGTTAAATACATTATTTTATTTTATTAGTATGCATTCCTCTATAAATTATATTTCCTTAGGGGATGAGTTACAAGTATAACACATTGACCTAAGATTGAATTCAAATTATTAAAAGAAAATGGTCTGAATTCTTTAAATTATACAGCATTATATTTAGTGTGGGAACATTTGTCGTTACACCACTGACCTTAACATTTTAATTTTAATTTACTTCAGTTATTTTATTTTGCAGATTGTAGTATTATTTATTTAGTCTTCATAATGCTTCGAAATCTCATAGGGAATGTGAAGAGGATATATGAGTTTGATCAATACAATTTTCTAGCGTTAATCAGGCCAGAAACCATTATTTCTATAAATGATTATTTTGGCTACCATGTAACGGCTTCTCCAATTAGTTCAATTACTGTCAAGAGAAGAGAATCTTCAAGAGATTAGGACTCCTTCCATCAATTATAACTGAAGTGGTTTTAGCAACCCTCAGAGGATCTGTTGCAATACTGAGGAATCATATATATAAATCTTAATTGTAACAGTTAAGGATTTTATATTTTGTATTGACTTTTCATTAATTTTATTCTCTTATTTTTTCTCAATGTTCAATGCTCAGTTACATTTTCTTCTGGTACATTGTCTATGTAAGCAACCCATAACTATGGGAATATTGTTTAAATAAAAAATAAATCATTGTTACTTTAAAGAAAAATAATTTTAATTGTTTAGACTTTAAAATTATACTATTTCAAACAAGGTGGTAGAAAGAATTGTTTACCCAATACGTTATTAGAAATATCTTTGAATCTCATTAAATTGCAAATTAAATAACTATATCTACTTGAAGTTTTTTTCTAAAGGTATATCCATTTTGTAGACGCAAAAACATTGAGGGACGTTAAAATGACTTCCTGTGTTACAGGAAGCAGAAGCACGTTTCATTTATCAGGGAGTGCAAAGACCTTGTACGTGCGCAGAAATAGGTCATGTGTTGGTAAACTTCACAAAGATAAATGTTTTTTAAGCTAGACTCGAAAACCTCAATTTTCTAATAAAAAGCTACTGTTAAAATTGTTCAAGACCTGCTTGTCGGAAGGAATTGCTTCCACTCAATTATATTGGGCATCAAGCCAAAGCACATATTACCAATGAATCCACAATAAAGAATGTAACAAATCTTCTGTATTTCAATGAATATTTAAATTGGCATTCAATTAATGTTGCTTCAGGAACGCAGTAATAAAGTTTGTCAATCTAAACCTCTTGACTATCCGTCTAAATTAACATTTTCCTAATTTAATGTACACAGTTTCTATCAAATTTATAAATATATTCAATTAAGTTACATTCATTGAAATTCAAGCTTTATATCATATCCCCATACGAATGATACAATACGAAACCAAACAAATCCTTTAGTTGAACCTAAAAGTTTTATTTCTGCAAGTCTAAAACACAGCTCTACATTTGGTTCCAGATTATTCAATTCCGTTGTTTCAAAAAAATGAATTAATTATTCTGGACAATTACAAATTTAAGAAAAGAATTAAATTTATTACACAAATATTTATTGTTAAAGTTCCTTTCTTATTTTGAAAAATTTCCTCCCTACCATGACTATAAATGAACGTAATTGATTGCATTTTTTAACAGAATTTTTTATTTTTATTTAATGTGTTTATACGAATTTCTGAACTGCCGTCAACCACGAGCATGTGCTCATTCGGGTGGAGTCTTAATGAAAAGAATAATGTGAAAAATTGTAAACAAATCATAACAACATTTATTCAAGAAAATAAATCAACTTTCAATAAACTTTCAAACAAACAAACAAAATTAAGGAAACACTATATTCTCTCTTAACTTTAGCTCAATAATTGGATACATTTTTGTCTTATGTTTCAATATAGGCTATGCCAACTGTATAATTATTTTACTGCTACTATTTTGCAGTATTATTGTATTTATTGCATTTTTTAAATAGCACAAAAGATGTATTTTTGTATTCAACTTGAGTGGAAGAAAAAGCCCTTCGGTCTTAACTCTGCCTATAGGCCTAATGGTAATTAAGACGTATGAAAATTATGAAACTCACTTCATTCGATCCTCGGTCAAGTAGTGTGGAAGAACAAGGATTTGAGAATTGGCATATGTGGACTTTTTTGAACTCATTGTGCGTCTTATAACCTAACTCTATCACTTACTATATCTCTCTCTGGGATTACCATGTGATTTATTGCCATATAACTTGTGTGTTGTGTCTGCAACTCTTTGCAAAGTGCTGTGAGAATCATTAATATTCCAATGGAAATATTATCTGGTGACAAGAGGAGTTATGGTTCCACCATGTTCAGAGCAATTTATCCTCACGTCTCTCTAGAAGGTAATCAGCTGCTGTGTTTATCCATGGCCTATGTCAGACAAAAACGCTTAATTCTAGCCACTGACTTCACGTGCACAGGAAATCATGAAGGACGAGATTTTATAGCTGCTTCTGATTTCCAGCTTATAAATAATCTAGGCTTGTGCTCTCTGAGATGTTTAAATAGGTACGTTAAAGTGCATACACCATTTCAATTAACATCAGAATATAAGCAATGTTATGACTGGTAGCGAGATTTAGGAGGATTTGAATTCAATTCCGTATAGGCCTTTATATTATTAATTCCTAAAATTTGACACGCTGTTTTGAGAATCCACAGAATAATGTCTCGGTGATGCAAATAAATTCTCAGCTCTGATGGAAATAAACCCATTTTATTATTAGCCTATTATTATTATTATTATATTTATTACATTTCTCCACATCACATATGGGTAGTAACAGGGCACGGGATGCACCAAGTGCCTCACAATAATATAAAACATACTACTATTATTATTATTATTATTATTATTATTATTATTATTACAGCAGAACTCCAATTATCCGGAGTAATTGGGACCGGACCCAATCCGAATAATCAAATATCCGTCAATTGTTGGATAGATCACTGAAGAGGTAATTTCATTTTAAAAAAGCACACTAAAATATATGGAACTACTTATACAAAGTGTCACATCTTGAACATATCGGCCAGAGTCAGAGTTTAGCTGACAAACTGGCGATTTTGACGGCTAAAAGGTTTGCTTTTACGCAAATAATCGGCCACGAAAGAGGGTTTTTGAATACACGCTGCTCCAAATACAACCACTTGAATACAGTCTCAAAGTGATCCGGATAGTTCGAGTTCGGATAATTGGAGTTCTACTGTATTATTATTTTATTTTTATTATTATTAATATTATTATTATTCAAGCTTTACATATATACTGAAATACAAGTGTAAAGTCTATTTTGTTCCTCTTGTAATTATGAATCACACCCTAATAAGAAAGCACATGACTTGACACTCTTTGACCATAAATAATTATTTTCCCTCCAAAAAGACAGTAAGAGAATGTGCACTACAATAATTTCCTTTCTTCGCTAGCATTATAACAGAGCCAATCACCCCATAAGGAATAGCCTACTATACCATACTATAATACGCATATTACTTGTGACCTAACGGTATCACAATAAAATCCGTTAAGAAACAGATTTTCATTATAAAATTCGGTGTGATATCGATTAATTATTAATTATCGTACACGGCATGATTCTAAAATCTAGAGAATAGCAAATCAAACTGCGTAATAAACCGCCTGAATTGAGAATAAAATCAATTCTGTTCGTGTTAATTTCAATATTATATTAAACTGAGTTCATTTCATCTTGTAAAATATCCGTTCGTTTAAAAAAAACAACCAAGAACAAGCTTCGACTTGAACGTACGCCATCAGCTGCCATCTCTCGCAGAAGACAATTACGTGAAATTGCTAATATAGTGCTTTCACATTCGCCAGAGGTTTCAAGGCCACAACTTCTCACGTCTAATATGCCCCCACTGATCAGCAGTCAACAGTATTCCCCTTTGCGCAGAGGAGCTGCGCTGTCGCACACACGCATACGATACCAAGGGAAAACTCCCTACTGGCTTGTCATGTGACTGGCATTGGAGGGGTATGATGTCATATGAGCACGGTAAGTGGGGGTATCATAGGCGTGCTACGTTTGTCCTTGAAACCTCTGGCGAATGTGAAAGGACTATAAATGATTGTACGCGATATGCCGATTTCATTCTATTATTAATATAATTCTGGTCGAACAAAAATAGTCGTATGCAACTTGCCTATAATGGTAATTACGATAGTCGTATGATAATTATGAAACGAGCAAAGCGTATCTTAATAAATGCCACTATAGGCACAGTATAAGTATTAATACAGTACAGAAACTCAGCCCGTTTTTCTGCCAGCCGAGCATGCGCGCGCATTTACTAGCGATCGTAGCGGCCATATAGTAAGACTACAGAAACTACTCCGGGAAGTATGTAAATAAATAGGAGTGTTGTATTTATTAGAACACGCTATATTCGAAAGGACCTTATTATTCTGCTGTAAATTTCAGTAATAATAAAAGACAAAATCCTGAATTGCATTTCTTCACTTTCTTGAAACATCCAGAAAGGTAAGAACGAAAATAAGTAATATTTATTGGAGGTCTACTGGCTTACTCGTGATTCTGGTGTGGTTATGTTTCAAGTTACTTTAATGTAATATTTTTATATGTTATTCTGTTGTAATGATTTCTGGTGTATAAAATAGGTCATTAATGGTCGACAAGAAAACCTAGTAACAAAATATGTAAAATATTTGAGTGAAAATTACCGTCTATGCTTGACACACGCCGAAAACAGACAGTTTATGAAATCCTATAAAAACTCGTTAATTAAAACTGCTGTACCCACGGTGTCTTCAATTCCAAATGCTCCTGAATTTTTTGTTTTGTTTAATGAAGTCCATCCTGCAGTAATTGACGCTACATAGACCTACAATAAATTGAAGTCGTATATTGCCATATAAGGCAAAGAATCAAAATACACTGTCAACAATGACGTGCAGGATGAACAACGTGACAGACCTATAATATAATTTACGTAATTAATATGTAGGCTATTTATTATCATAATTTGAATTATAAATTATATTAAAGGACAATGATTTTAAAGGAAAAATACTAGGCCTAGGTACAGTCCTTAACAGTAGCCTATTTAGGTATTGTTTACCTCTTAACTAGAATATAATACATTATCTGTTTTATTATTTCTTAAATTTAAAATTAGATTTGCATCAAATAAAAATATTCTGTATTTTTCTCTTTTAACATAACATATTTTGCGATGTGTTTATGTATTTTCCCAAGCCATTTCATATGATGAGAATGTAGCTTTACTCAATCTCCGCATGGAGCGCTAGTGTCGTCCAGTCAACATGTTGTCATAGGACTTTTAACAAGCAGTTTCTTTACTGTATTAATACTTATACTGTGCTATAGGCTCGTTGCATAATGTAATATTAATTTCCACTTTTCACTGAACTTAATGTGTCGGCATCTGATACTATCAGATGATGTTCGTGAACGCTCAACTTTAAAACTCATATCTCTTTCGTGGTACAAGCAGTATTTTCTAAAAATAAATGTTCCGATTTAAAACGTTTAATGACACTAAATTATTATATCGCATTAAATCAATCAGATAATCACTTTTTAACAATCTTACAGGTGATTTACAGAGTTGCTTGTAAAGAACTTCTAATCTGTTAATGTTTCCGGATACCACTGCAAACGCGAACTGATTTTTTTTTTTTTTTTTAACATGTCTATTTGAAGTTGTTAACAAGAAGGAGGAAAAGGTAATTGTGCTATTACTTGTTATTGTCCCTTCACATTTCAAGTAAAGTAAAACCAAAATATCCGTTACTCTTTTTCGGGAAAAATTTAAGTCGATAATTTAGTGCACATTCTGCATAATTGTGCTCTTTTACCGAATTTATAACTGAAACATGACGTTAATTTACATATATGACCGAAATATGAAGACCATGAAAATTATCAAAATATGACTTAATATGCAAAATAAAAACGGTCCGATTAGGATAATAAATGTGCAATTCACGTTTAATTTGTGTTTGCGGCGAGAATGGAGGTCAGGATAAAAATATCACCTGTCTTAAACATCCGAACCCTATTAATAACCATTCTAACCCTACCATATATTTGCATAGATTCATATATTAAACAAAAGCACGAAGTACAATGTACAAGTAAATCAAATATCAGAACATACGAGTAATACGCATTTGCCCTGCTTTTGCTCATGACGTATTTTGTGCCTGATCAAAAATTCTTGGATTAACTTATGTGAAAGACTAGAATAGAGTTCCTTCACCTTCATATCACTTACAATTAGAATTTCTTTCAAAGAATATATTGAGCGGCAGAATAGTCTAATCAGTGTACTGAATACATCTCGAATCATGAACGTAGTCGAAACGTTGGTCTAAATTATTGAGGTATAGAAACGTACTTATTTTATCTCCTGAAGGACAGACAGGATGCTTGGAATCTGGTTTAAATTAGTCGGAAACCTGAAATAATGCAAAGGGGAAAAATATGACAAGTCATAGAAATTCGCCCCCTAGTTATTACTCAGTTTGCCAAACATCTTATCATCTTATATATTTCGATTAGTCTCAGCTTACCACCAATTTTTCGAAGGACACTTCCATATTTACTTCAGAAACAGAAAATCAGGAATGATGAAAACACGGTCTCCCACTCATTTTCTTATGTTATTACAGGAAAATAAAAGTTACTAAACGATCAGAATGCAGTGAATATTTAACTATATATGTTTATCGCAACAACATTATTCAGTAAGTCTAACGTAAATCACATTTTTTACAGTCTAATTATGTTAAGAAATTTATTTTCACTTGCATGTTTTCTTATGAAGCAAATGCATATGTTTGTATACACCTAAGATTAATTACCATAGCTGTTAATGACTTATATCTTTCAATACCTGCACGTTTGGTTATGTATGCTGATGACACTACTGTATTGAACTCATTCAATGATGTCTGTGATACTGATGTTACTCTAGATTTGCTAAATGATTGGTTTTCTACTCATGGACTTTGTATGAATCCTGGTAAAACTCAGTCGATTATCCTTAATCACATGACAAATGAAGACATTGAATCTGTCAAAGTACTTGGTTTCCATTTGGATAGTAAACTTAATTGGAGAGTTCACACTCAAGAGCTTTGTAAAAGGTTATCCAGAGTCATCTTCTTGTTAAGGAAACTTAAAAATGTACTACCTCCTCATGCTCTAATTTGTGCCTATCGTTTTTTCAATGTGCATTTGACCTATGGTGTGATGCTCTGGGGTAACAGTCCTGGTGCCAAGGATGTTTTCTTGTTACAAAAAAAGGCAATGCGCATAATTAAAGGCTGTGGACCTTTCCAATCTTGTAGTCCGTTGTTTGCTGAATTTTATATTTAACTTTATCATCACTTTATGTATATTTCAACTTGGTTTATATCTATGTGAATTTATCTGCTAATATCCAACAACATGATGTTCATAACTATAACACACGAGGTAGTCATAACCTAGTAGTACCTAGATGTCGACTCCAAATGACGCTTGATAGTCATGTTGCTGTTGGTATAAAACTATACAACAAGTTGCCAGAAAGTGTGAAATCACTAAATAATGTAAATATTTTTAAGAAGAAAATTAAATTTGTATTGCTAAAGAACAACTATTATACTGTTAAGGAACACCTTGCTCTTAATTGGACTTAACTCTCTATGTTGGACGAAGCCTGATGCATGTAAGTGTTTAATGGCCAATAAATATTATTATAAAACTGCTTTTGGCTTTTACTACAGTAATAAATCAGTCTGATAAATCACATCTTATATTTAAGTACCTTATGTAACTGTTTTCAATATTAAGCCTATGCTATCGAATTGTGTAAAGGTTTTCCATGTTTGTGGAAAATAAATTCATCCATATATTTTCTACGTTTTCATGGAGAATTCTAACCGATCTGAATAAGCTTAACGTATTGAAATTGTCGTGAAAACGGGAATTCAGATCAAAAAGTAGGATC
This sequence comes from Ectobius pallidus, assembly GCA_964059195.1. NCBI lineage: Eukaryota > Metazoa > Arthropoda > Insecta > Blattodea > Ectobiidae > Ectobius > Ectobius pallidus. The sequence goes on from CAXKWD010000007.1 coordinate 99,834,385, forward strand.
GGATTGAGATCGTATGTAACGCCATGAAAATACTACCGTATTCAATTTGATCTCAATACGATAATAAGATATTTCAATGGTTCTCAATATCCTCGCGTGTTCTTGTGTAAGGCTAGAAGGGCTTCATTGGTCATGGAATGTGGATTCTTTTTCGCGAGGAGCTATGTTAAGTCTAACTCTATTATCACACACAGCTGTACTAAATCTTCATACGTTAGAATAACTTAACTATATAACGATACTCAAAAGTACGCAGGTCACAGTAACACTTTAATCCAACTAAGGTAAATGCATTAAAGTTGTTGAATCATAAAACAAAATTAAGATTTCTTGCTTTCCCACTATTGGAAAATTTATCAAGCACTAGCTAGCTTTGCCACTATTATCTACCCGAGGGGCAGTACTGCCAGCTTTATAGGCTGTTAGTAGCAATTCCATGCCAGCTTGTGGCGCTTAGGTAAAAATTCGATGTTAGTCTGTATTTTGTACATAGGCCTAATTAGACAAAGCAGTGACGACATTTCTATTTCACTTATGTCATGAGTCACGATGTGCAATTAAATTGTCTATGATCTGTTCTTATGTAAAACATTCGCATGAGAACGTTTCGGGGACTGACCTACAGCCCCCCTCCGAATACGCTCCTGTTATCAGTGTAAAAATTCAGCACTGAACGCCTACTATTACACACACATTTCTCAGGTGACTGGCAAGTTAGACCTACCAACAGATGTGTTAGACAATGTGAGCGATAAAAAACGGTCGTGTCTGTACACATTAGTTATCTCCGTCAGACCTCTCTATAGTGTGTAGCCGGCTTTAGATAGAGAGAGAGGAAGCCCAGACACAGTGAACATTTATGTGTGTATGTCCGTCCACACAAGTGGAACACAACCTTTTAAATAATAAACTAATACATTAAACTTAACGTTTTAACGTAAAACAATAAATATTCCTCACGTGTTTATGTTAAAACTAATCCCACAGTTCTCATTTAGTCCAATTGAAATGGAAGGAATGTTTCATAACCTGTACTTACATGTGTCCGTACGCCTTCAAGGACTTCCTACAAAGTTCTCTCCCTCCTTGGATCATCCTGGCAACTTGGACTTCATTTTCAATAGAATATTCAGCAAACACCTCGGCAATAGAAGCACTTTTCCATCCCGAATGTCTCTTCAAAACAATTACAACAGCACCACACTTCACTACGCCACACACTCCGTTTGGTCAACTGTTCCAACGAGGGCCCTGAACCGAGCCTAAGAACTGATCACATAGAGCGTTACGTACGCGATGTTCGCTAAGTTCATAAAATATAGTTATCTTTATTCGTAACGCCAATGGCCAAACAGAGCTTTTTTTTTTTAATTCTTCGCTTAATTTCTAAAAAGTCGCCATATACAGTACACATGGCTGTAGGCAAGGCTAGTATATGGAAGGTTGTCTCGTTCGACGCGCATGCGTGTTGAGCACGAGGAATGTGACGTGGCCCGTAGCCCTGCACAGGATTTAAACAGCTACACACAATGGAAATGATGGGAATAAAACTTATTTTTAACTACAATAATACATGTATCTCTAAAGATATACTACATATGATCTTACAGGGGTTATGGCTTAATAGAGAGACCACTTCTGAGTGCTCAGACCTCAAATGAATAAGCTGTAACAAAATATAATGAGACGTTTGAAACAAATTAAAATATTTAAGCGGCTGGTTTCTGTAAAACATACTGTGGATCACAAAATAAAGAAAACACACAGAAACCCTACATTTCTCTGGCAAGGGATCTCTCTTTAAATTTATTGGGGTACTTTTACAACTCTGTTTGGTTATGACTAAGAAAATGGGAAGTATACTACGATTTTTTTTGTCTCGCAGAGGCAAGTTTACCCTTCTGTAAATAAATCTATATTCATTCACATTTCCAATAGAAACTTAAAGGGCCTGTCCATTTTATTTATAGACACCAGCAGACAGGCAGAAAATCTTCCTTGTTGAGCTGACCACCTACACTATATTTGACAAAAAATGTTCTATTCAAAAATTCTCGTCCCTAAAAGATGGCTTAAAGGTTAGAAATTTGGTTTTACCCTTCAGATGTAAAAAAAAATATATATATATATACATTGTGAAGCGACACTCCCTTTTCAAAAATCTTCAAAAAACTAGTTCACAGGCAGCAGTATAGTTTCAAGTGTTGTGCACAAGTGCTGTGTTTATATTGATTCAAAGTTTTATTATTATTTTATTATAAGCGCGTCTTAAAATCCATTTTTACTTGAAAAATATTACTAAGTTACTCAGTATTGAGTCTTGGATTGTTCGACCATTTAAATGCTGTCGGTCGGTATACATTTAAAGATATACCTGTTAACATTTATGACGTGATCACTTTGAATCATTTGTAAATGTTTATTTCAAAATAAACAGTACACAGACTGGTTTGTAATATATTAATTGTTATTCCGTGCGCATATTTTATTTGGCTACATCTTCCAGTTTTATAATATAATAATATACATCTTCCAGTTTATAATATAATAGTCATTCCGTGCGCACATTTTATTTGGCTAAATCTTCCAGTTTTTTGTCTCTGGAAAGCATTATTCCAAGCTGTTAACTTTTAAAACTTCTATTCTTCTTTGGTTTTAATAATTGTTTAGTATCTACGATTACACGCTCTGTAATTAAATTGTGTCAAATACATTGCAATCAGAAGTGTATTGGTTCATCGTATAGATGTTTAATTTAACTTAATTTCATGTAAAATAAATAAATATAGAAAATATACAATCTAATTGAGAAATTTATTTTTCTAAGTCAAGACGAATATCGCAAAATATGCAAAAGTCTATTCTTTTCAAGTCTCCTTCCATAAATTAGACTAATTTACCTGGAATAAGTAATCATAAAATTAAAAACCTTTCAAGCATAATCTGAGCTATATCTGCTAGACTACTTTTTTTTATCAGTCAGACAAACTTTTTCCTAACTTCGTAAAGCTGTACTATTCTTATTTGTACCTGTATTAAATATTTATTTTAATTTGTGTTAAATCCTCTTTATATGCAGGGTCGTATGCATTCTATCTTCACATCGGAAACATGTATTAGGGGCCTATTGTTGGTAAAACGATGGTGTTTTCGTGTTATTTCTTCCCATCATTACCATTGTATGTAGCTGCTTAATTCTCTCGCGGGCTATGGGTGACGTCACACAGCAGTGTAGGACTCTCCCCACAGCTCTTACGGGAACGAGGCAACCTTTCATATACTAGCCTTGGCTGTAGGAACTAACCTATTATTCAGCTTGTAACAGCCATCGTCAAACTTGTACTGCCTATGGATTTTCATGAAAATTGTGAATACAACCTCATACAAAAACCAATCGTTATTTTGCCGAAATGCTTTCCCTATAGGTTCTTTCTCTTACTTTTAATGCCATTCAACATGAAGAAAATATTTTCGCAATTTTTATGAAAACGGCTTACATTAATCGCTAAACTTTTATGTAAAACATTTTTTTTTTCGTAAAAATTCTCTGAAGGGTAGTTATAAACCAGCCAACGTTCATAGAAATTCAGGCTGTAAATCTTACAAGGCGATCAATACAAGCTGATGAGAAAACTCAAAATGCACTCCTTGCAATATGGCCTCTTATTCTTAATCAGAATCTGAAGTGAGAAAGTTATTGCCAATGCTTAGGGTAACGAAAGTTGTGAGAGTGCATTCAATGAGCTTTTGGTCTGTGTATCCTTCGGGGATCGACATGAAGCGTGCCAACAACTTTTCTCTTCATTTTTTACAACCACTTCACATGAAGAGAATTTAATTTTTTGCCTTTTCAAGAAAAGACTCTTAACAATTTTGTTTAAATTTTTTACACAAATTGCATTACATGCAGAATATATGCTTTATAATATATGTTTTATTATATACAGTCCTTTAGTTAGAAAAAATATTTGGGGGGACTCAACTTTACTACAGCAACTTCCAAAAAGGAAGGGTAAAAATGTAAAGTGTTCCCTATTACAGTCCATGGAGGCCCAGAGAGTTCCAGGAGGTTGAGGCACCAAGATTTTTAGACATCGGCACATGAAGGTGGTAAGGTTTTGAAAACTTAAACATACATTTTGGTGGATGCCGTCCCACCCATCTCCCACAACTAAAGCACTGATATTATATTATAATTATACTAGGAGCTAAAACTTTTATTTGAATATTCCAAATAAATTCTCTGAAGGAAAGCTATAAGTCACTCATTTAATTCATAAATTTAGGTTTTAAGTCTCACTTTGCAAATAATGAAATTATGAATTAGGTTGAGACAAATGAATGACCCTACAACCATGTACTATATGCTGGGTAGAGGAAATTGTGTGGTTTACATCAAATTCTACTTATATTAACTTGTGTAAGTTTGGCATAGTATAAAACAAAATATTAAATGCTACAAGGATGAAAAGTATTTTACAATTCACATTGAAATGCTGGCCTGTTCTTAAACATCAGCCATTAACACACTGATGACCACACTTCCAGAAAGTGTATGGAGACTTTCAATAACCCAAAGTAAAATTTAGTCGATACTTTCTTATTACACATATATGAACATAAATGCAAAATTCCTTAATGGAGAGGCTCCTTCTGCGCCATCATCTTCCAGCCATGCCCGCATCTCTTATATTATTGAACATGGGCCCACCCACCTCAAATCGGTAAATATTTATAAACATTATGAATATTTTTTTTTTCATTGTTTGCTGCAAAGGATTAAATATCTTCCCATCAACTGAAAATATTAAATATATTTTATAAAAAAGATAGAAGTATTTTTTTTTACATTTCACCCGCTCTGTCAAGCTTTAAAAAATGCAACATCTTCAAACAAAGGTCACTGCATGATGGGAAAGTGAACCGTGAATAAAAATGAAAACTTCTGAAGCTAATACTGTGTTAACATCTCAACTTTTACGTTAAAATTAACTTTCCTTCCTGGTAACATAAATAACTATTATAATAGTGTGCGTATGCCAGTAAGCCTCTTATAGACCATGTAAATATAAAGTTATTAGAATTCCATAGACCCTTAGGAGAGCTGAACTTTTATTTTTGTCCAATATGGCAATTCCAGTTATCGTGAGCAATCTTATAGATAATTTCTGCAAAATTAGACTTATGGTTGAACTACTCTTAACTAGGTGCTAAGTATTGAGACAACAGGCTGCAATCATGAAACATAGAAAATACATTATCTCCTCATTCATTCTTTTGTCATTCTTTCCCCAACCTTGTGACGCATAGAAAACGATGTCTGTTCGTTTGTTTGTCTGATTTAGCCAACCAGTGGATATACTTCAAAGCAAAAGCTGGTGCTGTATTATACACAGTACTTGCTTTACAGTTCCTCTGACAGCTTGTTGGGAATAAAATCCACTGGCATCTGACAAGGAATGTACCTGAGCTGAAATTTTCAGAACCGAATGAAAACATGAGCATGGAAATCATACGTCAAAGGAACAGAAGTGTGGACCATTCCCAAGAAAAACTGCATGTTTATCAGCATCCATACATCATTCTTTCCAGATGCACTGCTTTGCACAAGAAAGACAGCCTCTGTCCATCTGTCAGTTTGAAATCAGCACCAGCGGTTACACCTGAAAATGAAAGCTGGACTTCTATTAGACACAGTATTTACTTTATAGTAAATAAAGTGATCCTCAAAAATAATTGAGTTTGTCTGTCGTGAATAATCATCACTGACAATTAACCTGACAAGGAATGTACCTGAGCTCGAATTCTCAGAATTGATTGAAAACATAGGCATAGATATCATTGGTCAGAGAAGTAGCGACTGATTTCTTCCTGTAACCCCTACTGTGAGGCACAGGGCCTCCAATTGGAGGTTTCAGTACCTACATTACCAAACTTAGTTTCCCTTATTTTCCAAGAGAGGACAGAGGGACAGGTGGTAAGCCCATCGTCTCACAAATCCTCTCCAGAAACCAAGGTATTATTTGAGCATGAAGGGGCCAAGGAATTTTGTCCAGAGGCTTGGAGTTCTTTTACATGCTGTAAATCTACAACACGGGCCTCCCAGCTTAAAGTTCCTCCCAGAAGACTCTGTGCCCAGGATTTTTACATCCTGAAAAATCCACCAACCTTGGCCAGGTTTGATTCCGCAACCTTCGGAACTAGAGGTGGGCAAGATACCTCTATACCACCGAAGTCAAGTCAAAGAAGCAGTAGTAAGGACCATTCCCATGCAAAACTGCAAGTTTGTCTGCTAGAACCATGAGACTCAGCTCCTGGACCTGCATTATACTCAGTTACTCAAATGGTACAGCTGCAATAGTATGTAGTCTGTGTGAGTGCTCAGTTGCGAGTTAGAGATTGATCCATGAATTTTGCCAAAATATTAGAGGTAAAGTTCGACTGCTGCCGAACAGCCATCTTCAGGAATGCAGAAACCAATCAAAAGTAGTGCAACTGTTCGGCATTTCTTCATTATTGCTCTATCTCCTCATCATATCTATATTTCCTAACATATTCACAAATATTGTGTAGACTGCGGTTCATTTTCCATTTTTGGCAGGCATCACAATATTTCACCTAATATTTTGACCAAATTAATGGGATTAATTCGCTTGGTAATTCCCATGTACCCTCAACTTACATTCTTACTCTTAACAAAAAAATGTGAGAGCAGTTCCTACTGTAAAATTATACAATTCATGGAACCAGTGCAGTTTCAATTTGCCATAGTCACATTGGCAGGCATACAAATGTGAAATTTAGGAAAGAAATGGATTATAAATCAACTATTCTTTCTGCGATTACTCATTTAAGTTAAGCATGTTTTCAATCAGTTCTGGACATTTGAGCTCGGGTACAGTACATGGTTTGTGAGATTGGACGATCTTCGGCTTGTAGTCTAAACATGTAGGCTTTTTGTGCCCAAGGTTCAATCACATCCCAGGTCGATGGAATTTATGTGTGCCCATGTCTGCAGTTTTAGAAGCATGTAAAATAACTCCTATGAGACAAAATTCCACACATTGGAGATGGTAACAGGCCTAAGGTGCAGTACACCCTGTCTTTAAACATCCATAACAACCAAACAACTATGGAATTCCCAGGCAATCATGCTTGTCTCAATTAATTCCATATACTAATAGTCATCATTATAAACATGTGTATTTATAGTCTTTAAAAATATAACAATATGTTAAATTCATACTCTTATGACTAGTAACGTGTTTATATCTACTAGATTCTTTGTTCACAAATGCAGTGGTAACACATTATATGGTAATCTAACACTCTGTGCTTCGTTTTCTTCTATAAATAATCTATCACAATACTTTTGTAAAAATATCCTCGTTTCATTTCATTCACTACAAAAGATACACCTTGAAATGTCTTCCATCTTTCAAAGGTGATTTATTTGAACATTACGTTCAGGCACCATTAAATCAGACACAGATGGCGATGAGGTTAATAAGGTACTTTTCTTGGGAGTACTTGAACGTATTCCCTTGAAACCTATAACAGTCTCACTATCTGGCGACCCTGGCATACTATTCCGAAAAGTAATTTCTTGGTCATGAGGAAGACTAGATTCACACTGAAGAAACACGTTAGTTCGATTGTTGGAAGGAAGTGTATCGGCATTGTACCATGATGAATCCTGATCTGGAAAAGTCGGAACTCTATATTCGTGATAAGAAAGGCGGTTATCTTGTGGTTCTTGCTTTGTCAGTGACTTCAGACTTCTGCTACGTTCACGATGTAGTCTATTCCTCATTAAAGTTTGTTGATGCTGGCGATGCAGTTCCTGTTGCAGCTCAAACTGGCCATCACTAGACAACTGCTGGAAATGTGGAAACTGCTGATCCGGGTTATATCTGGTTATATATGAGCTTTGTGGATATTCTATTGTAGATACCTGAATGTTATTTTTCTTACAAAACTCCTTCCGATATCTTATAACTATGAATATTATTAAAGCACACGCAACAAACACAAGTAAGAAACCAACACCGGTGATCACATACAGGTACGTAGGAGGTGTAATTTCATTTTCAAATCCACTGTCTAATGTGAAATCGCAAGTTGTTGCGTTACACGTATTGTTATAATGAAATGTGTCAACATCTGCACTAGAGAACCCAAATCCAGAATCGTCACATGTTGTCAATATCTTTATTCCATTCTCTTTGCTCCAGTTCCAGACTTCCCATAAAGCACAATCGCAAGCTATTCGATTATCTGATACTTTCAGATATGTCAAATTGTTTAAATGGCACATTATTCGAAACTGAAAACCTTCTAGATGGTTCTCAGAGAGATCTAGAACTGCCAGATTGTTAAGCTCAGAGAAATGTTCCTCGTTCAACCCATGCAATACATTTTTATGCAAATGTAACCTCTTTAAATTTAACATCGGTGTGAAAACACCTGATTCTAACGTCTTGAGTTTATTATTAGAAAGATCTAAATGTTCGACACTTTCAAGAAACGTGAATATTCTGGGAGGAAGGTCTTGCAGCTCGTTATTAGATAAGTCCAAGATTACAAGATATTTCAGTGATATAAATATATCTTCTGGAAGTTCGTTTATAAGATTATGTGAAAGATAAAGTGACTTCAGAAACTTCAAGGGATGAAACACAGCTGTTTCAAGTGACCGCATACGGTTATGAGAAAGCCTGAGTTCTTCAAGATTAGGAAGGCGTACAAAAGTATTTTCAGGAAGATCTCTAATATTACAGGAAGACATGTCTAGGAATTTTATGGACGGAGAGTTTATGAAAGGACTATTTCTTGGTAGTTCTAGAATATTTCCATCTAGTTCCAAGAATTCAAGTCTAGGATTAAATTTAAAAATATCTTGATCTATAGTAGTTATTTCGTTCCTACTTAGGTATAAAAAAATCAACTCTTTTAGATCGGTAAACGAACCGTTTTCAATAACAGAGATCTTATTATCGCTGAGATCAAGAATTCTGAGATGGAGAATATTTCTGCTATGAAATTCATATCTTGTCAAACCCGTAAAAAGATTGTTTGAAATGTTAAGGTATCTTATTTCGCTGTGTAATTCTTGAGGAAGTTGCTTCAAGGAAGAGTTGCAGCAGTCAGCTCTCAATTGCATTGGACAAGTACAGAAGCCAGGACAAGATGCCTCGCCAGTTGATACTGATGTGATCAGCAGGGCCATAAATGCCAGATTTGATATAGCCATCATCTGAAGCAAACTGAAAAAAGAAAATAACACAAATATTTGTTTTATATGTTATTCTAATCTTTATTGCTTAATAGCTCTAGACTAATACTAATACTAATACTAATACTAATACTAATACTAATACTAATAGGCTAACCAGGGTATATTTCAGAGCCAATGAGATTTTTCTTTAATACTGATTACATAGGAGATTTCGATATGTGTGATTATTTTAGTAGCTGAATATTTTAGTGTCTTCCATATGATAAAAATATGTTTTGATAATAATTATTAACATCACAATAAATATTACGTTTGAATGTGATGTGGAATATATCTCACGTGAATTTGAACCAAATGATGACAATAGTCAAGAAGTATTGGGTGAAAAATGCTACCTTTATAACTATAGAATATTGTTTATGGTTATAAATATGTTTATAATTATTATTTACAGATTAAGTCATGAGTTACTATAATACAAATTATTACAAAATATTATTATTATTACAACATTTTCTAATTATTACAAATTAAAAAAATACAAATTATTACAAAATTATTACAAATACAAATATAAATAATACAAACACAATTACTACAATTACAAAAGAGTATTGTTTATCCCGCAGGAACATAGCTCATGTTCGGGGTCAGTTCAGTCATACTAAAATTATATTATAAACATTCTATAAAAAACAAACATATTATAGGTTTAGGCAAAAACAATAAGATTGTTCATATGAAATAAGTACATAAATAATGATAAGAAAAAAATTACAAATAAAATACCTCATCTTAAAAATTTAAACATTTACAATTGAGGATGAATAACGGAAAACAAAGTGAGTAAAAGTACCATTACAAGTTTGTTTTAATCAATTCGAGTACTTGTTTTTTGAACAATTTATTGTTTAGTGGTGTCAGATTAGAATTTCTTTTAGTAAAATTGTTATATAGCCTTTGATAGCACACTCCTGCAACCATAGTGCATTAAGTGTCAACATAATGGTGAAGTATCCAGTATAAGTAGGGCCGCTTTTTTCAATAATAATAATAATAATAACGATAAATGCGAAATGTAACCAGTAAGGTATTATTCTATTTTATGACCTGCAGGACAATTCAAGACACGACAGAGTTTCCTTTTGCTTTTGGAATATTCAGTTAAAAATACTTCGTTTTGAAGTTCCTAAAGTATTAACTGCAATAATAAGATTAATGAGAGACAAATTATTTTGGTACACAATTTTGTTCTACACTCAACTTTTTTTAAAATACATAATTTAAATAAACGATAATTTATAAGAACATCGATAGCATAAGAAGTGCATGATTATGACATTAAGAATTACCATGAAATTTATACCATATTTTAAATTATAAATACATTTTATACATTTTTCACGAGGTTTCTGACAAATAAACACCAAGAAACCTGGCCCTGAGAATAAGAAATCATTAGTCTGACTCTGAATGCAATAAAACCGAGGTCATCAGCATTGTTTATTTTAAATACTGAACATTAACCCATTAAAAACTCCATTTGCCGTCTGAGTATGAAGACCTATTCAAGATTATTGCTCTATTGATTCACACGAAGAAGTTAACGATTTTCTTTCGCACCGCCCCTTCTCCTTGTTTCATATGCACACAAGACTGCAATGCCTGAGCAAAGATGATGAATAATGAATGCTGAGGATCTCGATAACTTCTCTTGAACGAAGCTTTATAATTATTGCAATTAATGAAAGAACGTGTAATTGGATCCATAAACTTAGGCTACAACCTTAGAATAGTCATGCAGTCAACTTCTGTTTGTGGCTTATACAGTGCGTCTCAAAAGTAGCGTTTCAAAGGGGTTAATTGAAAGTTTCATTTTTTTTTTTTTTTTTTTTTTACAGGTGAAATAGTGCAATAGAAGAACAATGCTGTCATCGGAGCAGCGTGTACAACTGGTACTTCTTTGTAGAGAACAACATATTAATACATCTCGAGAAGCTGCAAACTAATTTCATCGCCATCCTGATATTCCCAAACCTTCCCAACATTAACAGATTGTTGCATAATTTGAAAACAACGTACACAGTACTCGACGCCAAACAGAAGTCGCACATGAAAATTTACCAATAACAATTTATCAAAATCAATAGAGATCCGGGGGTAAAGGCGATCTGTGCTTAAGGCTCACAAGTTTACCACCTTCATGTGCCGAAAGTCTGTATATGGATCAGTTTACTTTATTTTAATATAAACAGAGATTATTTCTTCATAGCTTTGCAAAATACTTGTATGGTTTTCGTGTATAGGCCTATTAAGAATGGAAAAAATCACAGTTTTCTCATCTTATGATTAACTTAACTTGCACATATAGCATTAGCTTTGATCCCCGGCACCCCCTCGGATTTTTCTGAAGTAGGGAGGTATAGAATGGGGTGCACTCAGCCTCGTGATTGAGGAGCTACTTGATAGAGAAATAACGGCTCCGGTGACGGAAACTACCATTAACGGCCGTGGGTATCGGCATGCTAACCACATGCCCTCAATATTACCATCTCCCTATGGTCGATGATGCAGCGATCGGGTGGTAGGCCTTGTCCCTTCAGGGATGTAGCGCCACGGAGTTTAGAGTTTAATAGGCTAATGGTGTTAAGAATAAGAAATTATGGATACCTTTAATTGGGTTAAGAATAATAAATTATGGATATTTTTATTGGGTAAAACAGTGTCCAAACTGCGTTTTAGTATTTTTCTACGAAACATTTTAATTGCTTATATTTAATATAACATGAGCGAAACACGTTGAAAATTTAACCAGTTATTTCATATCCACGATATGAATAATTCTCCCAACTCCATCTACCAATGAAGTCGAAAGGCAAGCAACATCACTGAGCAGTCAGATGATAGACCTTATAGAGCTTCGGGATGAATTCAGTTTAGTAGACTATTACCACTGCTTTGTTTGGACACTTTGTAACACCATGTTCTGATAATATTTACGTTGTGTGTTGTTTGAACTTACTTAGTATTTTTCCTGCTGCAAAATGGCATCATTGGTCGTCATCTTCCTCTTGTGAATCCGCTTCCATTTGGGTTTCGGTCATACAAAGATATGTCACATCAGTAAGACATCTGCACCTGTAACACAATTACGAAAAAAAGAACAATAAGTCCATAAAACAGTACTGTTAGCAATTCCTTGGGGTAAACAAAAGTATTTTGGTTCTAGCCACTCTTATTTGCTAAGATCCATTTGCTAAAATGTCCATTGCTAATGCAATACAGTACAATATAGTGTACAGGTAGGGGGGGGGGAAGCGGACCGACTCTTGTAGCTGATTTCAGAGCCTTATTCACACCAGTGTCCTTAGACCCGTGTAGTTAGACAACTGATTTCGTCTTAATTGAATAGCTCAGGTGCTTGGGGCGCATGACCTTCATGCGAAAAGTCGCAGGTTCGATTCCCGTGTTTCATTGATGCACATTGTTTTCCAACTACTTTTCGATTGCTGCAATATTTAACTATTTAATTAACGGATTATTCCCAGAAAATGAATTTTACTACCTCATGTTCTAATGGGTTTCGAAAAGGGCTAAGTCAACAGTCGACACTAGAACAAATTTCAATGCATTCCCTGCTATCCTGCGAATGCCGCTAGGCATGCGCAGTGGCTCATATCGGCAACTTAGATATTTTAGTCGGTCCGCTCCCCCCCCCTACGTGTACATACGCGTATATCTACAGCAAATGTACTACCTTCAATTAAATACTTAGTACATTTTCAGAACAAATTATAATTCGTAACTGTTTTGTGTATTTCCAGAGAAAACTTGAAAACGGTGTTTGGCCTCATGTCGACTTCTAGCTATAGGCCTACTATCTCCTAGTTAAACGGATTCTAGTTACGTTCCCTGGTTACAAAGGCTTGTGGTTACATCTCCTATTTACGTCTCCTAGTTACGGATCCTAGTTAAAAGTCTCTTAGTTACAGCATTTCCTAGTTACGTGTCTAGCTAAACCGTCTCTTAGTTACGTGTCCTAGTCAAAACACCCCTTATAATAATTACAATGTCTCGTAGTTACCGTATCATACTTATAACGTCTGCCCGGTAGGTCTTTCAGTTTCGAGTATATCTTAGTACAAGGACTCCTGGTAACAATGCCCCCTGTTTATAACACCGTAACTTTAAACATCTGTTATAGTTACAATAATACCTAATAAGTCTCCTAAAATAAGTATCCTGATACAATATATCCTAATTAGATTTCCTGGTTACATGTTCCAGTAATATCGGTCCCTAGTTACATCATCTAGGTACATATCATAGACAGTATTCTTGTTTGGATTCTCACTTAAAAGTCCCTTGTTACAATACCTCCTAGTTACGAAATCTAGTTACAACGTATCACAGTTACGCCTACTAGTTACAAAGTCTTCTGATATAACATCCCTAGGTAAGTCTCCTAGTTGTTTCCAGATGTGGTCTTCCAGTTGCAATGTCTTAAAGATCTAATTCCTATATCTCCTAGTTATATATCATAGTTACGTAAGTTTCGTCATTCAGTTACGATACTTCTCTTAGTCAATTTCTTAAAAAGACTCCTAGTTACACCACATCATAGTCTTGTCATGCCTCATAATTACATCTCACAGTCTCAAAGCAGTTACTATATGTCAGAGTTACGTTTCGCAGTGTGAAGACTCATAAGTTACTACATCAAAGTTCATTTCCCCATCACAAAGTCTCATAGAAACCTGGGTTGCCCACCTCCCTTAGTTTCATGCCTCCTTCATGCCTCACCCCCCAGTTACATCGGTTTCATGAAAAGTTACCCTCAACTTCGTACCACCCCAACCTCATGAACAACAAATAGTGAAATAACAGTAGGCCTACTCTAAAACTTCTTCCCAAGGAAAACTATCTGTAATGAGGATGCTTTTACATGATACATACATAACTGATAACAAAATGATTACAGAATACAGTATATACTAAGACAAGTTTAAGAAGAAATTATGACTCAGCTTTCACTCGCAGCACAGTCAGCACATAAAAGCGATTTCGTCGGTGCGGCACTTGGTTATAAGCAAATACTGTGATTTTAGGCCTACTAGTTGTACAGTATATTTCATTCAATTCTAAAGAATTAGAAGAGGTTTTTACTAGCTTTTGAGGTTATAAAACTTGACCGTTTTTATTTTAACATATAATACGCTAATTTAATTTAAACCCAGTCAATTATTTCAATGACTCACTCTGCGTCTTAAACCCCCCCCCCCTCTCTGGTCTTCCCTGAGTAATTATGTTTTATATTTACAACTTCGTATAAAAATATACAGTAGGCCTACATCTTTAAAAAAAAACCTTAACCCCTTCTGACAGCTGGCTACAATATTTTTAGTTATAGAAATCTAACTAAGGAATAGCCTGACTTGAAATAGATAAAATGTTATGTTTAACCATTTTGTTACCACACTGATTTTCAATTCATTTTCAATTTCCGTACTCCGGTGGTTTGATTTATTTCCTGTTGGAAGTTCATTAGGTAAACTCGGAAGCTGGGTTATTGGAAATTTTTCCCGGTGAAGAAGTAAAAAAAATGAGGCATCTGAAAAAATGGAATCAACACAGATAGAAATGTAGGAAGTTGTGGACATTGTAGACCTGATTCCGTGAGGAATAACAGACAGTCGGAAATTAAGCTGAGCTGACGTGATGAAGCAAATCTCTCACTAGCTCATCTTACTGCAGTATTGATCCACCTACTGACTTCTACTTCTTCAGGAGTGCAAAGTTCTCACCGGTTTAGCAACTCACAGTTCGCAATGTGAAGGTCGACAATAATATGTCTACTTAATCATATGGAAAGCAAGCACAATCAAAGTTATCATTAAAGGTGAAGATCATCCGCCGCTTGCATAATCTCGATAAGGTGCGAGGTAATGTTCATAGGAATATTATTTTCTTGCTTTATTTTATTGTCTTTGTCTCTGGGCAAAATAGTTTGAGATCACTTCGTCCACATTTCATACTTGAATTTGATCATGACGAGCTTATTGATATTTCTATCCCTGTACTTGATTCCCGTTCTTCATAAAGACACGTTTTATTCAATATAATTAAATGAATTTGGATTCTACAAGATACTTCCATAACGGTATTTTTTTCCATCAGGTATGAGTGTGATTTAAATCCATAATGTTTTTATCATAGAAATAATGGACACGATTTGAATAACTTCAGAAATTGTTATCTTTTTTTTATATTTACATGGACTAAATTATTTTGAGATACACAAATTAATTGCCGAATGTTAAAGATGTTCGTGTTCGCGTACAGTTCGGTTTATTTTGTCAGACATACATAAATAACCTTTTTTTTTAAATTTACAACCTAGAATATTGAAGAGCAAAGGGGAGAAGATGTGGTAAAGATAATTAAGTAACTTCGTAAATATTACAAAAATATCACAATGAAATAAATTATAACTTATGAAATAAGATGGGTATTTAATACTCTTATTTAATTTTTGGGTCCACCGCTGTGGCTCAGGGGATGCGTTCACTCCTCTCACGCAGCGGGCCCGGGTTCGATTCCTGGTCGGGACAAGTCACCTAGGTGAGGTTTTTCTGAGGTTTTCCCTCACGTGTGAGACAAATGTCAGGTAACTTTAGACACTTGTGGTCCCCAGATATCATCTGGCCGTCATTATCAAATTCATCCTCGCCTTATTCTGAGTGAGTGAGTGAGTGAGTGAGTGAGTGAGTGAGTGAGTGAGTGAGTGAGTGAGTGAGTGAGTGAGTGAGTGAGTGAGTGAGTGAGTGAGTGAGTGAGTGAGTGAGTGAGTGAGTGAGTGAGTGAGTGAGTGAGTGAGTGAGTGAGTGAGTGAGTGAGTGAGTGAGTGAGTGAGTGAGTGAGTGAGTGAGTGAGTGAGTGAGTGTGTGTGTGTGAATGGTGTGTCTCGTCCTATGTGTTCGTGTTGTCTCGGAGGTGGCCCCGGCATTGGGCTCATCACTCATCCGGGGAGGCCCTCCATGTCCTTATCTGGTCAAAAAGTATGTATGTGATCCAAAGATAATCCCTCTCCCGACAGGTCGCGGCCCTGTAAGGTCCGGGCGGCTTGGGTCGCTTAAATCCAAACGGGAGACGTTTAACAACGATAAAGAAAGAAAGAAATTTAATTTTTGATGTTCATACTTGATAATTATACAAGTGACCTAATTATGAAGTCTTGGGCCATAAAAACAGCTACGTTTGGAGCCAGCAGAGGTAAAATATTTAGGTTACCGGTATAGCCTATTAAAGGCGAATTTTTATTTCTTCTCGTATTGTAGCTAAGCGTACGCCTATCCATTTGCATATTTTGATTTTGTTTTTCAACTATATATTTAAATCGAACAAAGTTTACAAGGAACTAGCAAGAAAGCATTATTCCTAGCGGTACCATGCAATTTTTTATTATAAGCTTTATCAAGGGCGGCTCTAAGGTCCACAAATAGATATTTCAAGTAAATTAAATATTCCAGTTCCATTGTTCTTTTAGTCTTCAGTTATCCATTTATAAGCTTATTTTGTTAGAAGTCACAAAATATCATATATAAATTACAATATCTGTATAACGATTGTTTTAAATAATAGTGCAAATTTTATGAAAAAATAAAACTTGCCTAACAATAAAACCAACAAATCACGTGGTAAGTAGTAGGCTAATGTGATTGCTGATAATGAAAAAAAATAACACTTCAAATATTTCAAAACTATTTAAAATAGAATAGAAATTAAAACAGAAATTGCACTGTCCTAAGAAGACTCTGAGGCACATAATAAATTGAGTCAGTTTTTATTTTGCTGAAAATATTTTAAAGTTACCTCAGTATTCCTTAAACAGAACGTATCAAATCATTACCATTATTTTTTTATGTTTTTATTCCAAGTATTAATTTAAAAATTACGTTATTGCTTATAAGTAGGGCAAGGCATTTAATGACCATAAAATAGTGAAAAATGCAAAATAAAAAATGCATTTATGACCTAAAAATAGTGAAAAAGTGACATAATTTTTTTTAATGACCAATAAATCTTCCATTATTACTTAAATTTAGGGTTTTAAAGTAATGAATCGCTAAAAGGAATTTAATGGATGTCAGTGCGTTATAGGCTATATTAATTTACAATATAAAACACACTCATTTTATTACTAAAGAAATAAGTAAATTTATACTACTTGGACACCCTTCTGAACTGGCATGGCCATCAAATTTCCGCCTTCAAACATGTGACATTTAAAAAGAAAGAAAAAATAGCCTAATATTTATTGCTACAAGACAACCTGCTATGGTCTTTACAATAAACCTGAATTAAAATTAACTATGAACACTTGGCGGAGATTCTCAAATAAAAATGAGTCTGTTGTCTGAAAGTAACAATTTGTACATGGAACAGCTCCTCTCTACCTCCTCCGAAACATGACTTAAAATGCCGAAAAAGACATAAAAATGCCGAAAATGACCTGAAAATTACATAAAAATTGCGAAAAAATTACCTATCTCTTGAAAATGGCAAAAAAATTCAAAATAAAGCAAAAAATGCAAAAACAAATTGTCCTTATTTGTTCAATTAATTAATGACACGCATTTATATATATTCGAGCTACCTTTTAACCTCCATATAAAAAAGATGCAAAATCATCAAATGCATTGCCCTACTTATAAGGCTCCCTTTGGTATTTCTAGGGTTAGGAATTAATGATAATGAGTTTAGTCAACCTAACCAAGGATAATGAACACCTATCAGCAAAAAGATTCCAAGAAACCAATTAAAGTACAAGAAACAAGATTGGTCTGTACACTTTTATTCTGCTTCGAAGAGTGAAAGAGAAGTTAAAATGAGATATATATCCTACTGAGCTGGAACGATTCCAGCTAAGAGAACGTCTCAATCAATGGAACAGACGGGACTATGGCACCGATTTTCTGTTTCTGTTGACCATCTAAATACAGATTTCCTTTCCAGTGTATCGCATACTGAAGCCCTAAACGAACAGAATACTCCATTCTTATAAATTTGTACTCACTTTCATTCTTAAATTAAGATTAAAGTTATGCCCTTGTTTCTATTATAGGTTAAAAATCATTTGAAATTTTATTCCAGCAGAATTCATTACTTCGTTGCTTGTAAAATGATGGATAAAATCCGAACCACTCGTTATATTACCTATGA
The DNA here is from genome assembly GCA_964059195.1 of Ectobius pallidus. Lineage (NCBI taxonomy): Eukaryota > Metazoa > Arthropoda > Insecta > Blattodea > Ectobiidae > Ectobius > Ectobius pallidus. Next base: position 99,852,845 of record CAXKWD010000007.1, read on the forward strand.
GAAATAATTATTTCTCTTCACTGAAAAAAAATAAATTGCATGTAAGTATACTGTATATTTGAATATTACAATTAGCTTATACGTACAAGGTGTCATATTTGTTTTTTTTTTTTTTTTTTTTTTTTTTTTTTTTTGTAAATCTACAGACAGAATATTTCGCAATTAACACATTTACATGCCATCTACTTGGGCCGGAATCGAACCCCGAACCTGGTAACAGAATGACAGTGCTACAACAATGTCCTGTCCAGGCAGTGGTGTAGCCAGAAAATAATTTCGGGGAGGGTCGAGAGTGCCGGGGGTTTGGGGGGTAAAGAATAACCCCAAGAGGAGGGTACGGGGTTCCACCCCCTGGAAATTTTTTATATATTTAACTAATGAAAATCACATTTTACGCTATTTTAACACTGAAAACCTAGTTAGCAAATTTGATGACTATACTCTAAAGACATGCTAACTTAAACAAGAAATCGTTAACTAACTTCACTTAAAAACCAAACTTCGTGGCGCTACATCCCTGGAGGGACTTGGCCTACCACCCGACCGCTGCGTCATCTACCACAGGCAGATGGCAGGATTGGGCGGCATGTGGTCAGCATGCCGACACCCACGGCCGTTAATGGTGGTTTTCATGACCGGAGCCGCTAATTCTCTATCAAGTAGCTCCTCAATTTGAATCACGAGGCTGAGTGCACCCCTACCAGACCTCCCTACCTCAGAAAAACCGAGGAGGTACCAGGGATCGAACCCCGGCCGACGGATCTGTAGTCAACGACGCTAACCACAAGACCACGCCGACGGTCAACTTACAACACTTAAGTTATTAATATTCATAAGAAAAATTAAATAACACATGGAACAGTGGAAATAATATGCCTACATCTACAAGTTCAGTATTTTAATATGAAATAAAATAATTAGATATTTGACAAAAGGAGTTTAAGTAACTTAAATAGAATTTTAGGTTTTGATTTCGGGGGGGGGGGGCGGACCCCTGGCCCCTCCTTCCCTATAGCACTGTGTCCAGGGCAACAGACACTATTTCCTTTGAATTTTAATGAATCATTGAGGAACACGGACTTGAGACTTTGCACCTAGCTGCCTGACAATTCATACTCCCCCACAGCTCATGAATAAACTAAATTTAAGCAGAAATAATTAGTCATTTACTGGAAAATACTTCGCATAGTTTTCATGTTGTACTATTGCACAGTAAAATTGTATATTTTATTGTGTTCCGGCATCTTGACGCCAAGAATATGAATCAGAAAATGCGTCACTTTACAGCGTGGGCAGTATGTGACTTGAACGCGTAGAAGGTGAACTTATTAACACCGGGATTGACTTCTCTTTGAATGGTTTGCTGGAACTACGTCGTGACAGTTCTTGAAACTGGAACAAACTCACAAGAGATTGTAGGCAGCTTTCCCTAAATTTCAAAGATTATAAAAGTTGGCTATATATCATACTTTGCGGGACAGACGTGACACAAAGTTAGCGACACTGTGTTCATGCCTCATTTTACCCCCCCCCCCCCCCAGAAAAGTTAACTTCAATAGGGACTCATTTTGACTGCACTTTATGGGCACAACATGAAGAAAATATCCCATGCCGCTGTTCGGATCGAAACAGGACCACTAAGTCGTAGCCGATCCCCGAACCGATTCAGCCACCTTGAACTTCATTTGAAATACAACTTTTAAAAAATCTTATGTGAAACATACGAGGGAGAATCAAATGAAAACCGCAATTTTTTTCCACTATTTTTCTGCAGGAAGAATTTTTGCTTGTACACTATTTTTCTACAAAATCCCCTCCCAGTTCAATGCACTTACGCTATCAGATAGGAAGTGCTTCGATACCGCATGAGAAAAATTATTCTGGTTGACACTGTAGGCACTCATGCACTGCCGATTGGATGTCTTCATCAGACTTGAACTTCTGCCCTCCAAGGAGCTCCTTTAATGGATGTTTAAATCTGATGGTGTCAAACCTTGCAAGTATGGCAGATGTGGGAGCCACTTGAAGCATGTGTCGTCGATGGTTTTCATGGTTGCACGAGTAGCATTAGGACGGGCTTTATCATGGTGAAGCAAAACACCTGCTCTCAGCAAGCCCCTTCGCTTTGTCACAATCAGATTTCCGAATCTTTGGTCCGTTAAAGAATCTCCTTGGAGGGCAGAAGTTCAAATCTGATGAATACGTCCAATCGATGGTGGAGGAGTGGCTACAGCGTCAACAAAAAACAAATATCTCACGTGGTATCAAAGCAATTTCTAACCGATGGCCTAAGTGCATTGAAATGGGAGGGGACTATGTAGAAAAATAATATACAAGCAAACATTCTTTCTGTAGTAAAATAGTGGAAAAAATTAATTGGGGTTTTCATTTGATTCTCCCTCGTATAACTTCCTCTGCCCAAATAAAAGTTTTGCCTCTTTGTAGGCCTACTTTATGTATGACATTCTCTTCGTGTAAGTTGCTTGTAAAATAAAGAGAATTTCCTTACCGCATCGCATCCCAGAAGGATACACAGCCCAAATAAAACCTGATTAATGCACTGATGTGACTTTCTACCCTAAGCATGGGTAATACACCTTTCTCACAACATATTCTAATATAGAATAAGAGGCCTTATTGCAAAGAGAACTTATTCAGTCATTTCAACCTGATACAATACTTAGGTCTAACTGTTCACCAAACAAGACTGAGTTTCTACAAATAGTAGGTGGCTTATAACTACTCTTCATAGAATTGTTGCGAAAGATGTTTCAAATAAAAGTTTTAGCCCCAATCGTTAAAATCTAAGCTTAGCTTAGCACCTCATGTATAAAATTTAGACAAAATCGTTAAAATCTAAGCTTAGCTTAGCTTAGCTGAGGGATTTCATATACAGTTATGCCGGATTTCATATGTAGTTTTGTCGGCACAACTACATATGAAATCCCGCACTGTATGTGAGCTAAGCTAAACTAACTTAGCTTAACTCTTGGTCGACAACCGGCATGAGGGATTTCATATGTAGTTTTGTCGACATAAATACATATGAAATCCCGCACTGTATGTGAGCTAAGCTAAACTAACTTAGCTTAGCTCATGGTCGACAACCGGCATTAGAGAAAGTCGTTGCCAATCTTCGGGTCCCATCTCCAGTAGATACCTAACCCAATTACAAAATTTTGTTTTCCTACGATATTTCGTCCTGGAGCTAGGCTCTTCACAGCCTCACACATAGGTGATACTGTTGGCTTTACAAACAGGTTGATGGATTTTGGCGGGAGTATTCGAGTTGTCGTTGGACAGATTCCAAAGGGATTTGTGCTTACTAGTAATACATCACCGTTATTAAGCTGAAAAACTATCAACACCACGAGGAATTGAAATTTGAATCTTAAATAAATTACGATAAATCTTAAATAATGTTTTGATATGTACGAAATTGTAAAATATGTAAAAAAAAAAAAAAAAAAAAAAAAAAAAATTAATTAATTCGTTCCATGATTTATAATCTTCATTATATTTAAGATATTTCGGGAGGGGTTTCAACCACCTGAACCCCCCCTTACCGTACGCCCATGGCCCTAATTAATATTATTATGGTTTTCAAAAGTTGTAAACTTAATAAACAATGTCCACTCTTTTTTAATAAAAAAAATACAGTAAATATTATCATACGGAACGGTCACATACCTAAGTTGTTATTCACCCCGTCTTTAAATAACCATAAAATCAACAATGAAACCAAACCATTACCAAAGAAAGAAAGTTAAGAACTACGTACCGTGTAAAACATTATCAGCAGTTGACGCTGTTTGTACATTCTCAGTCATACTCATAACTATTAATAGCCAACTGGAATGTGATAAGGAAATTAACATATTCGACAGTAAGCGGAAAAGAAGAAGAAGAAGATAAAAATATTATTCTCAACAATAATAAATTCTCTTAAATTTCATATAGACTCCATTACTAGCGTTCAGTATTGACCTTATGTGCTCATATCATATTGTAGTACAGCCTGTGCATTTAGACGTGAGCACTGGCATGCGCCGCAGAGAATAGGGCGGGACGGAAGGGAAGTGTGTTGCTATATGAATCACGTGATGACTGATACCACTGCGCATTGTGTTTACAGTGCTCACGTCTAAATGCACGGACAGTACTTTAATTCTTTCTTTCTTTCTTTCTTTACCTTAGTTTTAGGCTACCTCTCCTTTTAGGGACATTTAAGCGACCAATGCCGCCCGGACCTTACAGGGCAGCGACTGTAGTACTGAAATTACTGCTAAAAATTATTAGACCAAAAAAAGTATGGTATATTAAATTATTTTAGGGTGGAATGAAAAATAGCCGGTCGCCAAGAGTAAACTGAAGATATCACTATAATGGACAAACGACTACTGATTCCGGTATTTTAGCAGCCGGGACTTACAGCTTTACATAGAATCTTATCTATATCGAACTTCTTGTATGCTTCACTTAACGGAACTCTCAGCTGGTGTGATAGCAGTTATTCATCAATGTACAAGCAAAATTAGAAAAATTTCAAAAACACAAGTTTCTATAATAATTAATTTAGGTGAATTTTAAAATTAATTTTTTCAAGCACAATAAGTAGGCTTACAATAAAATTCCGTAGTTCTAATTATTTCTGAATCAGTAAAATCAGCCATCTAACAAGAAAGAAACACGAACTTGTGAAAGAGAGAAGGAAAGAAAGAAAGAAAGAAAGAAAGAAAGAAAGAAAGAAAGAAAGAAAGAAAGAAAAAAGAAAGAAAGGAACAAACAAACAAAATATAAAGAAAGAGAGAGACCGAACTGATGACAGAGATATACAGACCTAATTAAGAAATATGAAGAAGGAAGGGAATGAATGAAAAATTATTGTTTAAATGAATTACTGAAGAATGAATGATTAATAAATTAATAAGTGAATGATTAATGACTGAATGAACGAAATAAATTTAAAGAATAATAGAAGATATGAAAGGTTGACAAGAAAGTAACAAAGAAGAGAGACAAAATGAATGAAACAAAATACAAACACACAAATGGAGGTCACAATCGAACACACAGAGTACTTTAAAGTTCTTATCTCTAGCAAGAGCACCGAAATCAGTTAGATAAGACATGTAAAGCACGTCATACATATGGCAAATCTACTACTCACTATGGTATGATTCACTATGGAACTATACAACGCAAACAAACAACGCCACGTTTTCATGCTTATTTTTAGGTAGATTTCGAAGAAAAATCTACCTATTTCAATCGATACCATGTCATGACTTTCGAAAAATTCTTTCATATATTTACGTTTCACGCCTCCCTAAGTACGAAACCACCGCCCGTTAAAAAAATATTTTTAAAAAATGTTATATTTATAGGCCTATATATATATCTTTATCATTACATGCTAGCGGCCGTCATTTTGAAGATATTTGAACAAAATTGTATTATGTTATTTCTAAGCCCAATAGATCGGACAAGTTCGTTAATGAGCAAAATTGGCCCAAGGAGGAGTCGGGGGAGGGGGTTGAAATTTTGAAAAATGTATATCTCGGCCCCTATGAAGTATAGAGGGAAACTTTGTTTGAATAAATTAGAGTACTCCCTCTGGAGTTCACAGTGACACCAACGATTCGGGGGTTTTGGGGGTACGAGTGGGGGTAGGGGATGGAAATTCGAAATTTTTGAAACCACGTCTTGTGGGGTATCGTTGAAAAGCTCTTGATGAGTACTCTACAAATCATTAACTAGTTTCTCGATAGTTCTCATATAAGGCGAGATCTGAATGTTTGAAGAATTGCTCTTTCCTCTATTTTGCAGTTATTATTGCGGGTTTGTCATGCCAAGGCTAAAGAAGAAGAGTGCTGCGCAGCAACAATAAATTAAACTATAAGCACTTCGAAATCTACCTCAGCCTGTAGGCCTGCCTAAAGGGATTTTTTTATTCGACTTAAAATAGGCTGAATATGTGTTATGGTTCTATGTGTACAGTATAATAAATATCTTATACAGTGCAGAACATAACACGAAAATATAGCAAATATAAATATGTACTTAGAGTGGATAAAAAGTAGTACCAAGACATCTATGAAATCATGATGAATTTGCAGGATGTTCAAATCGCTTTTGTCAGATGTTGGTTGGATATCCAACATACTTCAGACCAAATTTGAGCCCTCTATCAGTATGAATGCAGAGGTTCAATCATGTGTCACATTCAAATATTAATCATTCCGAGTAAAAACTTTTACCAATCTTGAAACTTTTTTATGGTAATCTAGATTAATGTGAGTAAAGAGTAATTTAAGGTTTCTTGATTTTTAATGAACGACTTTCTTTCAATTCCAAAATAGCATTTCAGGACTGCTGATGGGGCCAGCTCATTTTCTTCTGGTTACTGTGAAGGCATTCATAATGATAGAGGGCACTAATTTGCTGTGAGCTATGCTGGATATCCAACCGGTTGTGTGCACATCGGCACAGTCACATTTTCGTTTTAGATAGTTTAACGGTAGACGATATTAATTTAAAGGAGAAAAATATGGTACTGAATGGTATAAAATTATAACCCTGCAGGATTACCAACTACGGTTTCAGCCAAATGGAAAATACTCTTTAAGTTAAAAATATTTGCGTATGATAAAATTTGAGAATATTAAAATTATTGATTGTTAAATTTCTCACGGTAGTTGCAAAAAATAGTCACTTGGTGACTGAAAAGCATTTTCCACTCCATCCCAAATGTTGGCAGCCATGCACCATAAAATCGATAGCCTCTGCCAGCGCAAGTGCATGCTAGGAGGCAGGACAGCTCGAAACTCTCAAAATAGCTGTACGGTACGCAATAATATTATTCCACGAATCTAGAGTGATAGGGAAAAAGCGAATAGGTCAAAATTCCAGTTTCAGGAATGACAAAAAACAATTTATTTCCACAGCATTGTTACACTATTTAGTTCAGTCCACCAGACATTTTACACAGTATATTATACTATGTAAAAATATCGGAGTGGACTGCTCTAAATATTGTAAAAATGCTGTGAAAATAAATCGTTATTTGTCTCTCCTAAAACTTTGGTATTTTGACTTAATTCGCTTTTTCCCTATCACTCTAGAAATATTAACGGCTGTCTAAAAAATAGTGTATGATACAAATAGTAAAATCAATTTACCACTTGTTTCATAAATAAATATTTTCACTCATACGAATGACGGGTAACAAGCAAATACTTGATAAATGTTCATGTTTTCCCTTCAGTCACCATGAACATAGGTTAAATATACCATAATGAAACATAACTAGACCTGGGATTTTAAGGCAAATGCCTATTTTGTTCCTTATGAAATAACATGAAAATTTTTAAATGTGTTGACATTCATGATAAATCACTTATATTTATAGAGTTCTATAGTGTTTTAAATGCCTATTGTAACGCCTATTTTTACTATTTTATTGAATGAAATGTCTATTTTGTACATTTAAAGTAAAATTCAACTTCTGTAACTTTTACAATCATTTAATGGGCATCCCTGAATGAAGAGCAGAACAGCAGAGGGTGGGTTTTCACAGAAACTTGATTTTCCCAAATAATTGTCGCCAAAGGAATGCTCAAAACAACAAGTAGCAAGTATATTGTAAGAAGGGACATACTGTGTCAATTTTTCATATAATCCAAAACTGTTTTTGATAAATGTATTTTTAATTCTGTCTTAATCTTGCAATTATTTCACTTCAGAATAGGTGTACCACGTTTCTTACAGTAAAAAGAGACCACGTTACAGTTTAAGCGCATATTGTAGTATTTTAAAGTCTATTTTCTATCTATCTATTTACACATTTTTAAAGGATATTATAAGTGCCTATTTTCTCTTTTAAAAGCCTATCTACTGGTTTTAAAAGCCTATTTTAGAGCCTAAAATCTCAGGTCTAAACATAACCAAATCCAAAACATTTGCTTACATGTTTAACAATAAATTAGCCTGTTGCATGCTTCTGATCAACAAGTAATTCAGCACAGCACAATATAACACAGAACTCACTGCACTGATGTAACTAGTCTCACTGAATAATCATTCTGCTACGTCAGTTTCACTTTTCGCACCAACAACTGTTATCTCAGCAATGCGGTTTGGCTTTGAGATTACACTTTACTGGCTTTATCAGTAACACGCACTCACCGATACGATTTGAGGACGGAAGGAGTTTCATGTATTTGCTTGGCCGATTTCAAAAGCGACTGCTTTCTACACCATTGTTTTAACGCCCGTATACAGAAAAATTATATACTCGTTAAGCATCAGGAAATTAAAATACCTGTAAAACGTTGCAGCGTCAATGCATGCAGCATGGGTTGGTAATACTGCCTTCAACAGGCATGACTAATTATTTCCTGTAGGATGGTTGCTATAACGGCAGGCTATTATTTGCCAAATTGATACTCTCGTCTCACGAAAATAAACTGGGAATTTCATGCCGTTACAGTCTTATCAGTGGAATTTTGTTTGTTGTACTTCATAGTGTGAGAAATTGCTGTTTAATTTGTTAGAATATGATCTGGGATGAACGATGATAGATTTAAATGTCTTTATTAGAAGATACCGAAGAGTAATTAGAACACGTGCAAAATTAAAATATAGTTTCCAAACACCTGTTTGCAATATACACTATAACTAGGGGGCGGATTTCTATGACATGTCATATTTTTCCCCTTTGCATTATTTCAGGTTTCCGACTAATTTAAACCCGATTCCAAGCATCCTGGTGAAAATGGAACGGCTTTCTTTGTCCATATAACTGCAAATTTAGGAAATTTTCAACTATTGTAGCATATTTAGTATGAATATGCATATTTAAGTCATATTTTAGCATATGTGTGTGCATATTAAAGAAATTTTGAAGTTTCATATCATATTTTGTAAATTTTGCATTATATTGATACTTTTTGAGAATGTACAGATATTTTAAATAATTGACATTATATTTTAATAAAATGAATTGTAATGAAACTTAAAAAATATATATACACAATGTGTAAATGGTAAAGTCATATTTTAAATTTTATTGGTCATATTTTAATGTTTTAGGTCATAAATGCATGCATATATCCTATTTTTTAGGTCATAGAAATCCGCCCCCTAACTATAACCTGGCCGTCTAAGAAAACAGAACTTAACCATAAATCTGTGACTTGGTTCTATAAGGGCCAATGTAAATTTCTTGAAAAAATGAGATTTATGCATTATAGAGCTCGGCTAGTCTTTATCTTTCCTATACTAAAAGCGTCAATGTCTGTTGCTATTAAAAGACAATACAGAAACTTTAGAGGCTAATGTCGGATTTCTCAGCAAAAAAATGTTACTTCTATAAAGGTTTCATAGTCAGATATCTCAAAAGAAAGTTTTATGACATTGGCCTTTTTAATTCTGTACTAATTCCATTTAATCATCCCTCGAAAATCCTACTTCCCTTAAATATACTCTAATATTGTCCTTCCGCCTACGTCTTGGTCTTCCAAATGGTATTTTCCCCTTTAGGGTCTCTAAGTCAATATTTTTTAGACGTCTTTCCTCCCCCATGTGCGCAACATGTCCAGCTCATTTCATCATTCGTGATTTAATTACCCTTTTTTCACACAAATACAGCAATATAATAATCATGAAGAGTATACTAAAGTGCGCACAGCAAGCAATGGTGAGAACAATAGACTATTCATATACATTGTATATGAAATGCAATTGTAAGAAAATAGAAAGTCACGAAATATATAGAATGCATACAAAATACAATAGTGAAAGCGATCATGAAATCGTGACAAAAATGTCTTGGAAAATAAAGTTACATTTCACTTAATACAGTTCCAGATTAATTTTGAATGGCTAATTTAAAAGGATCTCTTGATTGGATGAAAATGATTGCATTCTACAAACGCAAAATTTATTACTAGAGAAAGGAGTTATACGTATTTCTGTTTAGAAATGAATTTATTTATCCATTTTTGTTTCCCCTACCTGGGGCTGCAGCGCAGACAAAGCATACTGAACAAACACGGACTACTAACTAAACTCAGTGGCGCTACATCCCTGGAGGGACTTGGCCTACCACCCGACCGCTGCGTCCTCTACCACAGGCACATGGCAGGATTAGGGGGCATGTGGTCAGCGTGCCGACACCCACGGCCGTTAATGGTGGTTTTAATGACTGGAAATACGGACTACAAGAACAATAAAATTATACAAGGATATTTCAAATATCCTCAAAGGAGCATTCTTTGAATAAAAAACAAAAAATAATAAGTTATGTTAAACGGGGAACAACTGAAAAAAAATGCCCAGAGGCCCGGATACGAACCAAGAAAAAATATAAAATAGGTGGCGGGTACGATGCGAGGTAGTAGGCCTACGATGTACGTTGTATGCGAAATTGTATCATTGGGGGTCTTACTCAATTATTTCAATTTTACCGAAAAATTAGCGATCTCTTTCAAATGTCTAAGGACGTACCCTGACGCAGATGAAAATGAAATTGAAAAGCAATGCTTTTCTTTGTGTCAAACGTACACTCCAAAATCTGCAAATTCGCGCATACAACACCGAATGCCAATCCATAAGATCAACTACGGAGAAACGTTATTACAACCTCTAAAACTTTTGGACGCACTGAGGAAGACAAAGTAGGATTGCTTATTCCCATACACACACATACACACACATACACACACACACACACACACATACATAGGCCTATAGCAGTCATATTGTTCTGGTGTACCGCTGTACTAGTCAAGGTGAGAGAATTCTCAGTAAGTACCAATCGATCAACGATGAATCACGACAGGTTGAACGATCTCAGCATCTTGGTAATGGAACCGGATCTAGCATGGAGCCTGAAATATTGGCATTATTGATGAGCAGGCTTTAAAACTTAGTGCCCGATCGAATATGTTAACAGCAACCGTACTGTACAGACTTTGCTCGGCGTATGCCCTAGCTACCATATGCTAGTTCATGTGATAGTAAACAAACAGGAATACAGATATAGGAAGACCACAAAATAACTTCTCATTATCTAAACTCACATTACAAGCATGCAAAACGATACTTTCTCCTGTTTGTGTATAATAGTCCCTCCCAAATGTTTCAATATATGTTTGCGTTTTAGAACACTTTACTTTCGGCATGCCGAACACGTATTATAAATTTAAACACGCACAATGACAAGGTACACTGTTGACCAATTTGAGAGGCACCGTACTACGAGCGGATTCACTTCTCGGTACTACTATCATCCTCCACCCCCTATACTCAGGTTGTTGGTAACCGGAATCAACTCCCTCTGTGGGTTCGGGCACTAAGTTTTAAAGCCTGTTGATGAGTGTAAGAAATCGGGCCCGGACAGTTGTGTTTTCATAAAGTAAAAAAAGATGTTGTATCATGATTTTCTATAACATGTTCAAGTGGGAAGTAATTCCAGTATAATAAACTATAAAATGTATAACTATAAAAATAAAAAAATTAACCAGAAAATTTTTCCCCATCCCACTGACCCAATAAAATTAAATTAAAATTTACAGAAGATCTACTTCGAAAATTGTCAATAAATTGTTCATAGTGTTACCCATTTCTTCTGCAGTTCTGATCTGAGTGAGTAAGGTAAGAGCGCGGGAGGGGATAGAAGAAAGGGGCCCGCAACCCTCAGTTGCCTAGGGCCCGAGAATCCTGTCACCTGGCCTTTAATATAAATATTGCCTCAAAATTTCCACAGAAGCTTTCAGTGCCATGAACGCTATGGTTTTAATTAGGTAGACTCTAAACCAAAATAAAGGCTGGAATGGTACCTTTGGCTCCAACCATCATTCAAACGATCTTAATATATAAAAAAAAAGATATATATATATAATTGCTTTTCACTGAAAACGTAATTAAATATGACCTAAAATTGTCACAAAAGGCAGCCAGTCAAATATCTAACCTAGTTAGAATAATTGGCTTAGGTGATAGGACACGTATGAATTCTACTAGGAGCTTTGAGAAAAATTTGGAATGGTTGATTCTAACTTTGACATAGTTAACTATTACAATTGATTTACAAAATGCAACTGTACACAACTGATGACTGCTTGAATGTGCATTGGTTAAAACATAGAAGTTTTCATGCAAATTGTTGCCCTATTTCATTTTAAGAAACAACATTTTCATTGCCTTCTTGATTTTGCAGAGCATTTTGAAATTTTAAAGGAAGCATTGTAAATATTTATAACTCTACGGTTTATTACGTCCATATTCAACTTAATTCAGTAGCCTGAATAGACTACTTATTTTAATGTCTTCTTTCAAAATGGAAAATAATATGGAAAATTATCACACTATTTGCTTAACTCTAAAATATGGGGGGAAAATATGGCCAGTAAAAATATCATTTTTCAATTCTATCCATATTGAAACACAAAGCCATTAAAAACTCTGTTTTGAATGTACCGATTTTTTTTCATAGGCCAGATATAAATATAGGAAACATTAACATTTAGTTAAACCAACCCTGCGCTGATTACATCCCTTATTACTTATAATCAAGCTTTCTTTACGATATCTAGACTATGTCATGCTTTGACCTATATTTACCATATTTTGTTTACTGTAGTTTTGAACTACGAGACAAATGCTACTTCAAATTTGTCCAAATTCTTCGTTTTCATTACCTATAAGTTGTATTTAAAAATCTTCTCTTTGCAAATCATCGTGCTTTTGACCCGAAGTTTATCGTAAGCCCTAAGCATGTAAAAAGAGTTCAAATAGGATGGAACATTTTTAGTCCTATATGCTCAGAAAATTATGTCCCTGATTTTTAAAAGTGATATTGATTTTATTTTTTATTTCAGCTCAGAAACGGTAGTATAGGAATATAGAAAATAAAATATCTCATAAAGATAGTATAGCATTATGCTACCGGAATTTCTGTTCCTCTTATTTCAACCCCTAGCAGGTATGATGTGTAGAAGCAATGGGTTAGAAAATTTCAAGTCTTTTTTGAGCGATAAAAAGCTATATATAGCGTTTCCTGAGGGAACAATTTGACTGAGGTAAGTCGTTTTTCCTCATTTCAAACTCTAGGGCTTGAATATCTAACGTCCTCCATAAGCTTATTTCGAATTGCAAGCAAAAGAAAATCCGGGTGACACCGGGTCTTTTAAGTTAGTATACTCTGTATACTACCCGTAAAGTAATTGTAACTGTATTTTATAATTGTGATTTTGTAAGAAATATGCTTTCCTCGAGCATGGCTGTTCTCTCCCCGTACCCCTCCCTCCCATTCTCCTTCTTTTTCTACCACTCTCTCTCTCTCTCTCTCTCTCTCTCTCTCTCTTTCCCTGAAAGTTTATTTGGAACTTTTCTTTTCAATTCATCTAAAAGAAGTTAGTGATCCGAAGTCAACAAGACTGGTATCTAGCCGGGACAAAAGGAGTGTCTGTCAGATACTGCTAGTAAGATAATATTTTTTCTATTTTTGTTCTTAACTGTAATTTAATTTAGCTGCTCAAAATGAGATGTAACATCACAATAATGAAGCAAACGAGATTAAAAAAAAGTATTTAAACAATTTGTATAGATAAATGTACCTGAAATTTTTAACAAGACCCTCCTGTGCGAACAACGCTAATATCTTCAGATTTTGAAGGACGGGTCCAATTGATTTAAGAAGTTAATAAATAAGATGGCAAATGTTATAAATATCCCAGCCTTCATAACTAGTTCATGAGGTCAAGGTCACGGAGAAATTAGATTATAAAACAACTTGATTTTTTGCATGGCTTAACGGAGACATTCGGATGAGTTGTGTGTGTGTGGCGTGTCTTGGGAAAGCCTCGAATAAGATCATGTAAGTTGTGCTAACCTCCCCCATATATATATATATATATATATATATATATATATATATATATATATATATATATATCTATTCTCTCTTCCTTTCTCGCCATATTTTCTTATTGGGCTGTAACTCTCTCATTATCTGATCTTAATAACCTGTAAGTTCCTATTTATTTCAGTTTACAATTCACTGGAGTTGTCTTAGGGATTTCTCTCTCTCCCTCTCTCTATTTCGTACTCCAACCCCCTCATCCTATCTCTCTAACTCTCTCTCTCTCTCGTTTCCTTTATCTCTCTCATCTTTCTTTGCAGTACAGGAGCTTGCAGTACAATTTTCGTCAGGAGCTCTCGACCTTAATCATTTAGACAAAGTTTTTTTTTTTTTTTTTTTTTTAACCACGAAGACAATGTGAAAATGGACAATCCAGTAGCCAGGGAATATATAAGTTAATTTTCCTAAGATGTTCCAATTAAATCACGGAGGATGAAATGGGCTGGACATGTTGCGCGCATGGGGGAGGAAAGACATACCTCAAAAGTATTGACTGGGAGACCCGAAGGGAAAAGACCACGTGGAAGACCTAGATGTAGGTGGGAGGACAATATTAGGATAGATTTTAGGGAAGTAGGATTTGCGAGGGATGATTGGATAGAGTTAGCACAGAATAGGGTTGAATGGCGGGCTCAGGTAAGCGCGGCAATGAACCTTCGGGTTCCATAAAATAGATAATATTTATTTAGCTTGCTGAGGAATTGTCTATTGCCATTAAGTAAATAAGTAAGTAAGTAAGTAAGTAAGATGTTCCAATTAAAGCTCATCGATTTGTGCCAACTCCAAGGGGAACTCCTGACCTAACTCCCTCCAACCAGATGCAAATGACGAACCAGTTGTTGACGAGACCTGGACTGCATATATGGGGCGACGACAATTACAGACTTTTACGAGTCGAGTGATGGGGTGACGTACTCCTTATCGGAAAATACAGACATTTTGAGGAGCCGAGTGGAACAACGACAATGAAACGTCGACGTCTGTAAAATTTGTGTATCTACCATTTTCCCCCTTTTCATCTTCATACTTTTAACTACAAGTTTTGTTATGAAATAAAATCATCACTAATTGATTTGAAGAATTGTGTTTCTTTTCTACAATTTTCATATTTTATATATTTACTAAGCACAAGACTAGTACAATGGAGTGCTATAGTATTATGTTTACACATCCCTATTACCGTATTAATAGAATTAGAAAATTCTTGGCCAATTTGCTTTATTTTTATTTTTTTTACAAATGGTATTCAAGCACAAATGTTATCGGGTATTGGAAATCACCCAACTACCACCATCTTCGAGATACAGAAATTCTGTAACTTTGAGAGGCGATATCTCAGGCAGCCGGTGATAGGCTAAGGAAAGTTATGCGCGGACAATCATTTTTTATAAAACTGAAGAGGGAAAAAAGAGAGATTTTTAATAATAACACACAAAAAAAATTGTGTTGGGGGTGCAAGAATTTCTTCTTCTTTTCTTAATTTTTTTAGAGATATTTTTAGTTAACAAACAAAAAAGTGATGGGGGCTAGACATTTACTTCTTCTGCTTTCAGAAGTGTTGCAGAGCAGCACGGGTCCACAAGTTTTTTCAGAAATATGTACAATTTGTCCAAATTTGATGAGCAGTAGTATGGGAATGGGTTGTCCAAAATATGTGTTTAGTATCATTCAATGCAGAATTTAATGCCCTACAACTTTTAATAGGGCCATGTTTTCGATATCGTGAGTCCTTTACGCGATATAATTGAAAAGCCGCAAAACCACCCCTTTTGGGGTCACATTTTTACCCCCCACCACTTAAGCAGAACTCCGCCGGGGGGGGACCTAGGATGTCATATTGGGCAACAAATGAAACCATTAAAACATTAAAACCTCTTGTAGCAATTATTTCCGATTCGTCTAATTTTTGGGGTTTTACACTACTGGACTAAATGTAGAACTTTACGGAAACGGGTGGTCCAACAAATTCACTTTTAATCTCATCGAACGCAGAATTTATTCCTTTATTACTTTTGTATGGACCACTTTATTCATAGATGGGTTAAGTTAGATGATATTACCAAAAAGCAGAACTTAAAACGAAAATTTGTCAAAAATATGTAAAATTTGTCCAACTTTGATGAGCAGTATTATGGGAACGGGTTGTCCAAAAGATATGTGTTTAGTCTCATTGAATGCAGAATGTAATGCCCTATAACTATTAATACCACCATGTTTTCGATATCGTGAGTCCTTTACGAGATATAACCGTAAAACCGCAAAACTACCCCTTAGGGGGCCACATTTTTACCCCCCACCACTTATGCACAACTCCGCCGAGGGGGAAAACCTAGGATAGTCATATTGGGCAACAAATGAATTCATTAAAACAATAAAACCTTTTGTAGCAATTATTTCCGATTTGGATTTTAATTCTACTGGACTATTTGGACAAGTGCTTTTGGAGGAGAGATTCCCAATGGGTGTTCCGCGGAACACTTATAAGCAGAGACCGGATTTTAAAGGGAATTCCTTTTTTTATATTTCATCACAAAATGTGATAAAATTGAACAGGACATTACTGAGTAAGTTTCAACTGCAAATAACCTGGTTTTAACGTCCCTTTTTTCCCTTCTTTAGGAACTTTCACTTTCCAGTGCCTTTTTTGCTAATTTAATTTGAAAAAATTCGTAAATTACCCAGTATTTGGTAATATGAAAACATTAAAAATTGTTTTCACTGATTCACCATTGAAAAAAATTAATCCTCCCAGCAGAATGGAGCGTTTCAGGGAAATTACAGGCTTGCCATTGCCTAAGTTTCCGATTATAACAAGGTGGGGAACATGGATTTCGTGTGCTATTTTCCTCTGTGAGAATTTCAACAAGATCAAACAATTTCTTCAGTCATTAGATGTTACAGAATCAGCAGCTGTATAGCAAGCAAAGGCTTTACATAAAACAAACATGTAGCCTATCTCTCTGTTGAATTTTTACACTCTCTTACTTTTATATCCCTTTTTTCGCACCTTTTTTGGCAATAATTTTCTCTTTTTTCACCACCTTTTTTTGGCAATAATTTTCCCTTTTTTCGTCCTTTTTTGGACGAAAATTTTCCCTTTAAAATCCGGTCTCTACTTATAAGTATGTTTGACATATCCACATTTCAATATACACCAATAAAATCTGGGGCAAAACTGTACATTTTTAATATCGACTGTTTTAGATATTGTCAGTGCAGCAGAAATTTCTGACTATGAAAGCCCCATCGATCTGGTATCAAACAGTCAAATAATACTTAAATTTAACAATATTACATTAAACGACTTTTGGTGTGACTTAGAAGAAGTTTGTATGACTTAAAAGTTTACTCGTTTTCTTCGTTATTCTCAACTGTTCTGAGTTTCTAACTTTCTTTCATTCTTTTACGCGATGTTTCTTCCTTTTCTTCTAAAAACTTAATAATATATACTTTTTAAATTAATTCATTGTAGGCTACAACAAGAGAATATACACCCAAGTTACTACAAGTTTGCAGAAATAAAAATGAAGTGCTTGAGGAGAGCTATTTCTACAACGATGAACCACAACTTTTCCCAATCTTTCAATTTTTCTTGTTTGAGTAAGTTTTATTGTCATCTTGCTTTCACCGACATCTAACCTACGTTAGCCTAGCCGGCGCTATTTGCAGGATGAAATTATTTACCAAAATGTCTACTTTTCAATTACTACAAATACTTGAGCAGCTCTTACTAATATTTGTATTCCTCATGGACTTTGAATAAACAATTTCTACTGACACATCACAACTGCCTTCCACTCAGCTCAGTTTCTTTGGGAGGGACTATAAGCCGCGGTTTTGAACTCGGAAACTTAGGATCATTAGAAACTTTCAGGTCCATGTCATATCATTCGAGAGATGGCATGTTTCTAGTTTCAGTAAAACATTAATTCGTTACTATACCGTCTGCATTATAATTTTTAAATATTGAAATAATGAAAATCACATTTTACGCTATTTTAGCAGTGAAAAACTAGTTAGCAAATCTGTTTACTGTACTCTAAGATATGTTAACTTAAACAAGAAATCGTAACCATGTTATAACAATTACTACTACTTATAGGCCTAAGAAAAGTTAAATAACACATGGAACAGCGGAAATAATAGGCTTGCATTTAGACGTTCAATATTTAATTATTAAATAAAATCAGGTAAACTGATGTAAAAAAGTGCCAGTATGTTTTTGTTTAATCAGTTATGACTGCAATTATGATATGCAGAATATGTTTTTTTTTTTTTAATTGATTTCCAAGTTAAGCTCCAGATTTATTCATTAAGCAGGGCTTACGGAAGAAGAAAGGTCTACCATCTCGGCCACCTGGGTCATTTTAACGGTCTAGTTGGATAAGCGCATGTAAAACAATCGTGTTTTTTTGTCATAGCTACCTGTATTTTAATTTCCAAGGCCTTATAAGATCACAGTAAAACAATAGGCTATGTTGTCAAGATAACTGATTTTCATTTTTTTTATAAATTCTTTCGAATACGTATATTGCCATAAAATAGGCACTAAATTGACTATTACTCCGAAACAGATCAACCGATTTTATCCATTATGAATAGACGTCTTCCCACGGACATTGTAAATGTGTATACCAAGTTTCATAAAAATCCGGTAAAGCGTATTTGAGTTACCGCGTCTTTAAAATATACACTAAATTGGGTTTTACTCCGGTACCGGTCAACAGATTAGGTTCAAATTCAATAGGGCACTTCTCATGGACGTCATAAATGGGTATACCAAGTTTCATGGAAATCCATTACAGCGTATTTGAGTGATGGCGCCTTTCTATGAGAAAGGCGCCATAATCTATTAAAATAGGCACTAAATTGGGCATTACTCCGGAACCGGTGAACCGATGTGGTTCAATATCAATAGGGTTCTTCCCATAGACATTATGAATGTTTATACCAAGTTTCATGAAAATCCGAAAAAGCGTACTTGAGTTATGGTGCGTACAGACGCACGGACGGACAGACAGACAGACAGACAGACGGACAGACATTTTTTCGTCCCCCACACAATCTCATAAAATACCATACTGGCACTTAATAACGCCCTACTAAGCACAATTAATGCGTTTGTAACGTGTACGCCACTGAGAAGTAGGCATAAGAAACAAAGGAGTTATTAAACATTCTAATATCGCCAATGTGAAAACACTGGAGACAATTCTTCAGAGGCTTGGGCGTATTCCATATTTTCCATCTCGCGTGCTTGATAGTCCCATTCACCAAGTTAAGTCAGTGTGAAATAATTTTTATCATACAGACGCCATGCATTTATGAATCTCATCAGTCATCGTCTCAAGAGTTGTATGGATGGGGATACACCTTAGATAACCGATTGATTACCATATCGTGTAGTTTTGATTGGAGAAGGGGATGTTAGTATTTTTACTGTGGGCTGCAGCATAAGGTACATACAACTACGTACACTCGTAATTATTGTTTTCAGCCTTATTTATTCTCCTTTGAGCTTACCAGTATGCCATGCAAGTATTGATGTGCAACTGTTTTCTATTGTTGATGTGTTTATGACACCTGTTTCATTCCAACTGATATTCATTTTAATGAACACGAAAAAGGATGAAATAGCGGGAGATTCATGGTATTTAAAAATCCAATTAGGCATTTGCCTGTACGACTGGAGAAGCCATGAAAAAAGCCCGATTTATTACTGAACCCGAGACTTCCCGAATGTGAGTCGTGTTTGTTGTAGCCTAGGTCAGGAGCGATTTTGGTTAGTTGGCAATAAAAATGTATCCACCCCTTACTTCAAGATGAAAGTACCACCAAGAAAAATAATAACATAGTCTTCTTACAAGAACACACTATGTGACGAAGAACACTTGACTAGACTCAAACTATAAGGAGTTTGTGGTCCACGTAATAATCTTTGTACTGTACTATCTGATTTGTTGAAAAGCCGCAAAGGGGAAATTTATTTCCTAATGTGCTGATATGAAAAATACAGCAGTACGGATAATACTTGTCAAGTAAAGCATGATTCAAGTTTCCCAAAATAATTTTTTTCTCAGAAAAATACTTTACGTGGTGCCAAAAATTATATTTTAATTTTTTGCTCTTTTCTATCGAAGGAATAAGCTCTTAAAATCTGCACACTATGGCCTAACATCCCTTCTGTATGTTTCGGTGTTGGCAATCAGCGCCCACCTATTTTTTCCCAGCCCAAACGGTGTATATTGCACCACCGACATATGTAAAGTGTGTCTTGTACAGGTAGGGCGGAAAAAAAGCGGACCCACTAAAATATCTAAGTTGCCGATATGAGCCACTGCGCATGCCTAGCGGCATTCACGGGATAGCAGGGAATGTATTGAAATTTGTTCTACAGCCGAAAAATTGCTTGAATTGAAGAATAATGTCACGTAATTTGCATTGCTTGTGAAAACAAACGTTTCCGTTACATCTCTTACATTTATTTACGTATCACAAGGCTCTGAAATCAGCAACAAGAGTCGGTCCGCTTTTTTTCCCCCACCTGTACAGTGGTATTAATCAGACGTGGCAGTCCAAGCATGGATGCTCAGTAGATGCAGACGAGTCCAATAAACATTCGTACTGCATGGAGGGGTGTATGGGTTAGTTGTGTCGTTGCTTTCAGAGCGGTAAGATCGTATAATGCAGTGAAGAAACAAGAGACCTTGTTACAATCGCTTCTCCTCTCTAGAGCAGTTCAACATTCTTACCCCTCCCCATGATTCCTCCTACATGCGTCACCTCTCTCACGCGCATCTGACTGCCACCTCTGATTAATACCACTGTACATGGTCATAGGCGTACCGAGGGGGGGGGGTTTGGGGGGGGCATTGATTAAAAAAAGGAAAATTGTATAATTTTTTAAGTCTGCCCATAAATTACTTAATACAAGTATAAAGCGTGGGAAGCTTAAAACTCATTATTTTGCGTCTTAATGTTTAAAATTTTCCGGGGGAGGACCCCCGGAAGCTTAAAACTCGTTATTTTGTATCTTAATTTTGAACATTTTCCGAGGGAGGACCCCCTTCTCCCTGGATGTTATAACCCCCCCCCCCATATGGTCGGCCTGGTTACGCCTATGTACATGGTGTAAATAACGTCACCGAAATATGTATTTTCTTTATAGTTTTTACTTTTGGCGCAATCTACAAATATCCGTGGCGTTTTTACAAATCTTTGTGCCGCACTCTAGCAGGTGTAAAGAAGATTCATACATAAAACATACGGGTGTACGGGAATCTACTTTACACCTGCTCAAGTTGAAACATACAAGGCAGCAAAGACAGCTACCATAGAACTCATAGCTATGAAGCTGCGTTTGCCATTTCTGATGCTTTGAAATTTCAGAACATGTTAACCATTGCAGCAATTGAACACCACTGTCTGACACCCAAGCGAATTGAGTGAAAAATGGTTTCAAATTAGATCATTTGGAGGCAATGGTTTCATGCTTGCATTTTACTACAGTGTTTTGCAGATGACAAGCCGTTTGTTCATTCTCCTGCTTAGATACGCGGTCCAATCAGAGATGGCGAGACGGAGAGATGACTCTTCCTGCTAGTGGCGCTTCTTTAGCTCGTACACGTGATTGGCGGTGAAGGAAATGGCTTCTCATTTGAAAAATACTGTAGCGTTTATTAATCCAAGAACTAAAACATTACGTTTATTAACATTAACATCGTTTTTATATAACTGCATGAATTGCGTACTCTTATTAAGTGCCAGTATGGTACTTTATGAGATAGTGTGTGGGGGACGAAAAATGTCAGTCCGTCCGTGTGTCTGTACGCGCCATAACTCAAATACGCTTTATCGGATTTTCATGAAACTTGGTATACGCATTTATAATGTCCATGGAAAGAACCCTATTGTTATTGAACCAAATCGGTTCACCGGTATCGGCGTCAAACCCAATTTAGTGTTTTATTTAAAAGCGCCATAACTCAAATACGCTTTATCGGATTTTCATGAAACTTGGTATAGGCCTACGCATTGATAATGTCCATGGGAAGATGTCTGTTGATATTGGACCAAATCGGTCGGCCGGTACCGGGATAATGCCCAATTTAGTGCATTTTTATGGTATTATATAACTCAAACATGCTTTATCGGATTTTCGTGAAACTTGGTATAGGCTACGCATTTATAACGTCCATGGCAAGAAGCCTATTAATTTTGGACCTAATCGGTTGACCGGTACCGGAGTAACGCCTAATTAAAGGTCACATGTTTTTTAATTTTTGTCTACCGGTATAATTTGACAGTTAACACTTATGCTTATCAAACGACACCGTCAAACTGACTGAGTTGGCTAAATGGTATCGCCTTGGACTCGTATTCTGGAGGTCCCCGGATCAAATCCCGGAGCCGGCCGATTTGACATGGATTTTTTTAAAAATATTTTTATGTGAGTGCGCGATTGTCAAGGTATCACAAATCTGTGGCACTTTGTTATATCAGTTTACCTGATTTTATTATCAGTTTCAATTATCTTAACAAGATGGATGAAGCGGATTCAATTCGGCCAACCTGACTGACTTGAAGTTTTCCAGGGTTTTCCTTGGACAACAAGACTGCAGGTGGGTTGGCGTATTTATTCCCACGGTGACCTTCATCCACTTTCATCACTGTTTCGTTTATCACCAGTTAATACTAAAAAATGTCACTCGGCGATTAATTCAGGCAAGTTAAAAAGCTGCAAGAGTTGAACCTCGCTTCTTTTTCACTCCATTTCATCCAGAGGCTTTTGTAAACTTTCCCTTCTTGCTTGAGCCAACCTTTGGATTCCACTGGGGAGGATAGCTACCTAGGTAGTTACCTAGTTTAGAATTTATGTAATTATTAGACCTGGGATTTTAAGGCAAATGCCTATTTTGTTCCTTAAGAAATAACATGAAAATTTTTAAATATGTTGACGTTTCATGATAAATCACTTACATTTATAGAGTTTTATAGTGCCCTAAAATGCCCATTTGGACCTTTGGAGCCTATTTTTTTTTTTATTATTTTAGTGCCTAAAATGCCTATTTTGTACATTTAAAATAAAATTCAACTTCTGTAACTTTTACAATCATTTAATGGACATCCTTGAATGAAGAGCAGAACAGTTTGGATTTTTCACAGAAACTTGATTTTCCCAAACAATTTTCACCAAAGGAATGCTGACTGATGGGGGAGGGGAAGGATTAGCTCAAAAAAACAAGTAGCAGGTATATAGTAAGAAGGGACATACTGTGTAAATTCACTTATGTTTAAGTGAATATAGTTCGTGATGCCTAAAAGACACCATCTAAGAGTTCAATAAAAACAATGGCTTATATAATTTCCAGGGATGACTTTTGATGGCAAGATTAATTTCTGTCAGTAGTGCAATAAACAGGTAACTTATGTGCATTTTTTCATGTTAATCTAAAACTAAGGTTTTGCTATTGGCTCCTCTAAGTAATTTTAGAGATATCGTCCAGGCGGCATGCGTTGGATTTCCAGTACCGGCAGTAATTTAGAAAGCTACGAGGTCTGAAACGGTGTTCACCCAGCGTTGTGAGGACAATTGGGAAGTACAGTGAACAGCGGTCATGGAGGCAATGCAATACTGCTGAGGGATATGCCGTGCCGGCCACACGACCACCCAATATCTGCAGGCCATGAGCTGGGCAGTAGCCGTCATTGAAAGCCTAGGCCTTTGAAGGCTTACAGTGTTCTAATTTTTCATATAATCCAAAACTGTTTTTAATAAAAGTATTTTTAATTCTGTCTTAATTTTGCAGTTATTTCTGTTAAGAATGGGTATACCACGTTTCTTACAGTAAAAATTGATCACGTTACAGTTTAAGAGCATATTGTAGTATTTTAAAGTCTATTTTCACATTTTTTAAAGCACACTTTAAGTGCCTATTTTGTCTTTTAAAAGCCTATTTACTTGTTTTAAAAGCTTATTTTAGACGCCTAAAACTAATTTTTTACAGCCTAAAATCCCAGGTCTAGTAATTATATATGGCGGACATGTGGAGATTTAAAGTACAGTCCAGTTATTCATTGCATTCCAGACGGCTTCAAAGGAATAAATCATTAAGTCGGTGTTTGTTTATGTTATTGATCGGACTAAATCGGTCTTGGTCTCCGCTTTCAAAAACAAAATCATCGTTGCAATATTCTCTCAATGCCTACCACCCGACCGCTGCGACATCTGCCATAAGCAGATGGCAGGATTGGGAGGCATGTTGACAGCATGCCGACACCCACGGCCGTTAAAGGTGGTTTCCATGACCGGAGCCGCTATTTCTCTATCAAGTAGCTCCTCAATTTGAATTACGAGGCTGAGTGCACCCCTACCAGACCTCCCTATCTCAGAAAAATCCGAGGAGGTACCGGGGATCGAATCTGAGCCGACGGATCCGTAGTCAGCAACGCTAACGATAAGACACGCCAGCGGTCAAAAAGTGGGCCTAAGCCATAATATTATACTGACTTCGTTTAGTTTGCACGCTCTCTTTACCCAGGAAACCTAAGTCTCTTGAATAGTCGGAGCAATTATTTACTCCGATAACCTGGGGTTTTGTACATTCATCAATCTAAAAAGTCAAAATTATTGTTTGTGCAATTTTTTGCACTGTTTATTTAAAAAGGATATTTAGTTAATCAATAAAAATAATGCTATTAGAACATTTAATAATGGGATGGGAGTGTAATTGCCTTTTGAAATTGTATTCGCTCTGCCATGTTTTATTCTTATTTCGGAGAATCCCGTCAACGAGATTTTTTATATAATCTCCTGCAGGTAATTTTTCTTCCAAATATTTGAAAAGTATTAATAATTTTCTAACTTAATATATTACTTAAGATCAAAGGACATAATAAAATATGTTAATATTGAAATAAATCACCTTATAATTTATACAACATTGAAATAAATAGTAAGTTACTTGTAATTGCTTACTGTAACTGCCGGCAGCAACACATAAAGCAAATCTAAGCCCGGGGGGGGGGGGGCTCTGAATTTGACTAATGGACAATTCAATGAATTTACTCAACTTTAATCTGAGATTGTATGGTAGACGGGAAAATGTCTATCCGTCCGTGTGTCTGCGCGTTAACTCGAATACGCTTTATCGGATTTTTATGAAACCAAACAAGGAAGGGAACACAGGGGTAGTAGGATCGGATTCTTTCGGACGGAGAAGGAGGTTTAGGTTATAGAACTTCCGCAATACAATGAAATGCTTAACAAATGTTTTAAAAATCTGCAACAAATAGGCCTAAAGTACAGAATACAAGACTTCATGTAGGAGTTATAAATATAAAATACAAGTTTTCAGATATTGGCCTATTTAACTCCATCTGGCACTTTGTTACATCAGTTTACCTGATTTTATTTTTAATTAAATTGTTAGATGTAGTAACTAGTGAGTTGCATCGCTCTGGAGTCTTTATGTTGCTTTATTAAGTGTCAGAATGGTACTACATAAGATAATGTGGGGAGGGAAAATGTCTGTCCGTCTGTCTGTACACGCGGTAACTCGAATAAGCTTTATAACGCATTTATAACGTCCATGGGAAGAAACTATTGATATTGGTCCAAATCGGTTGAACGGTACCAAAGTAATGCACAATTTAGTGCCTATTTTATGGTAATATATTACAAAGAATTTATCAACGCAAATCATTTATCACATTTATCATGACAACATATTGTTTTACACTGTTCATATACGGCTTTGGAAGTTGCAATACGGTTAGCCATGGCATATTCCTTCAAATATGACTATCAAACTAGTCAGATGTTTGTTTATTTCGTTCATTAAGTTGAAATGAGTACAGTACTATATTTTACATGAACACTGTTATACACAGAATGTATATTATCGTGAAATAATTAGGCCTACGTACATTAAGCGGAGTCCTTTGTCAGCATAGGCGTAACCAGGCCGACCAAATGGGGGGGGGGGGTTATAACATCCGCGGGTCTGGGGGATTGGAATACCCCCCAGGGAGAGAGGGGTCCTCCCCCGGAAAATTTAAAAAATGAAGATGCAAAATAACGAGTTTTAAGCTTCCGGGGTATTCCCCCGGAAAATTTTAAAAATTAAGACGCAAAATAACAAGTTTTAAGCTTCCGGGGTCCTCCCCCGGAAAATTTTAAAAATGAAGATGCAAAATAACGAGTTTTAAGCTTCCGGGGATCCCCCCGGAAAATTTTAAAAATTAAGACGCAAAATAACGAGTTTTAAGCTTCCCACGCTTTATACTTGTATTAAGTAATTTATGGGCAGACTTAAAAAAATTATACAATTTTGCTTTTTTTAATCAATCGGGGGGGGGGGGGTTCAAACCCCCAAACCCCCCCCCCCTCGGTACGCCTATGTTTGTCAGTGTATTTTGTGAAATGTTGACATATTGTAAGAACTTCTTATATCAGTGTATACGAGTTTGAATTAAGGTTAAGTATCAAACTTTAGACCTTTGTTCTTCCGTAAGCCCTGCTTAATGAATCAATCTGGAGCTTAACTCGGAGACAGATTACAAAAATAACTTACTTTTTGCATATCACAATTGCAATTATCTAATTAAAACGATTAAATAAAATCATAGATTCATGAACCACGACGCAACCCTACAATGGGAGATATAAACTAAGATAATAAAAACAAATATATTCCTAAGCACCCTATTTTCGAACACTCTCGGATTATGTTCTTCTCGAAGAGTAAGCGACCCATGTCTCACATCCATATATGTCTCACATCCATATATGTCTCACATCCATATAATATAAAGTCATACAACCGGCAGGATAATTGTCTCATACATTTTTATTCTTAGACTTCCGGACATTATAGTCATCTCAAACAGAAGAAAACTTAAGATCCTTATATAAGGATATGAATAACTTATTAAAGGCTACATAATGCATGTATTGTAGTAATACAAGAAAAAAATTAAGGGCGAGTCTTTCTTTATTTTAATAATTTTGTGCCACTAAAACTCCCGTTTTAAGTCAATTTTCAATTTGTAATTGTGAATTTTTTTCTTCACTTTCCTCACTACTTAGGTAATATTATGTTAGAACAAAAATCTAGTGCATTTCATTCTGATAATTTTAGTCTTTATCTTGTCTTGTTATCTATAAAATTAACAGAGTTACATAATAGTGCAAAACATGTTTTCGACTGAAATACGGTTAAAAAGCAATCTTAAAATGGCCGCCAACAAAAAAATTATGAGCCTAAAAAATTGTTGCCATAGTTTTGAACTCACCGTTTATTGGGAAATACTGGTAAAAAATTTAGGAAAATCAAAAATGTCGAGCAACTTGGCCTGGTTCATTCCTAATGGATTGACCCCATACTGTTCTAAAGAGCACACACTTCTGAGCCAGAACTATTCATATTTATTTCGACAGTTTTTTACTTAAGCCCTTCATACAGAACTGGTTTTTCCTTAAGCTGCATAAACTTGAAATTTCAGAGTACTAGAAAAACAGGCTAGTGACAGCGAGGCGTAGCAAGTCCTCTTGTATGAAATTCTCTCATTGCGGTCACTGGTTTCCTTTTCACTATTCGGAAGAAACGCTATAACTAACATGTAGGGCAATGTAAGTAAAAAGAATTCGTTCTCCTGTACTCATAATGAATGGAAACTATATATAAAAAGAGAAAGATTGAAAAGAGAATCTAGTTTTTGGTACGATTCTATAAATTTACTACTGAATTTCTCTGCAATGAAGCTTAGAAAACTAGGTCACAAACAAAATAAAGCGGAACATCATAAAAGGGGTTGCTGGACGCGAAGAAATGGGGTCAGCCGGAGTTTCGTATCCAGTGTTTGGCTGGTTTTTATGCGTAAAGGGGCGTCTTCCGCCTAAAATGTGCCAGACGCATTAACGAAACTAGAGTAAAGAGAGCTATGCCGGTGACAGAGAAAATACTAAATTTACGTTGTAGCGTCAGTGACACACAAGTTTAATGTGTCGTTAATAGACAATAGTTGTTCAGGCACTAAAAATCTGCATTTTATGCCCCAAAAATAGGCAATTATTAAGAACAAAATTGGCAATTATGTTACCCAAAATATACATTGAGAAACAAAACTGAGCATTAAAATATGAATCACTTTCGTCTCTAGTGACGACTAAAATACTTCAGACTAAAATGACACTCATAAATTTAAATATTCATAAAATTCGTTACGGTATTTAACTTATTTAAAAAAAACAGACTGTACAAAAATGTAGTTTTGTTTATCTGCTCTAATTCACACAAATTGCATGAAAATCAAATATTTTAACATCAATAAATTATAAAAATGTTTCTAAATAGGTGGGGTCTCCAGACTACCTCTTGTTATTTTGATGTTCCCTTCCATTAAAATATATATTCCATATGGGAAAAGTTGGCCAAGGATTGACAATAATTTTTTTTAAGAAAAATACTGCAAAAAGTGTAAAATGGACACTTTTAGGCCGAATACATAAATAGATAATGCAGTAATAATGAAATACACATTTTTCCTACACGTGGGAGATTTTTTCTCTTCGCAAAAAATTGGCCATGGATTGGCACTAATTCTTTGTGGAAATAATATAAATAGCCCATCACAAAGTGTCTAAAATAGGCATTTTACTTTCAGGGTGAACAGTATATAAATTGGCAGTTAACAGCGAAATAGGCATTTTAGGCACTGTGCCCACTTGCTATTTGTTATAATACTGTATACTCATTTTTATCCTATATTTTGTAATTTCTTCCTCTATTCAATGTTTTAGGAAAAATACCAATACTCTAATGAGCCAATTACCTTTTCTTCTTCTTTCACCAAGGAAAAAATAGCAGTAGGCATTTGCTTGAACTATCCATGGTCTTACCATTACTCTTATTTCATTGACAAAATGCTCTCAGCATCTTCCCTATCTGAATTCCAACCAGCCTTGAATTTACGAGTATGTGGTGTAGTGGTTAGTCTTACAGATTATGGATCCACGGCCCGGGTTCAAATCCCGCTACTTCCTTGCATTGTTTTTAAGTAGGAAAATCTGGAACGGAGTATACATTCACCCCGTGAGGACATCAGTGAGATATTTAAGCTACATGTTTATCCTCAAAAAGACAGTCTGGCGTGGTGACAAAACTAACAAAAACAAATGATTCCAGATTATGAATCTCCTAACATTTGCTTTTCACGGGATATGCCTGTTAGTCACATTCAGAAAGTTGAAAGATTCGTGTAAGTGAATTTTAAAACGCGGACAAAATATTAGTGTTGTCGCCTGTACTTTTACACTACGAGGAGTGTTTTAAAGTACCGATATTTTTTTGTTTTAAATAACTGAACATTATTTTCAAAATACTTTATTATCAATCATTACCTTACGTCTTACTTTACTTCTCCACAAAGTCATCGCCCTTATTTCAGGCATTTGTTGTAACAGGAAACCTTGTAAGCCTTCGTCAAAAGAATGATGCCGCCTGTGATGAAAGCCAAGTCTGCATTTCTTGTTTCACATCATTGTTTTGAAATATTTTCCATCAAGGAATTTCTTCAGATGAAAAAATAGGAAACCACAAAGAGATTATCGCTCACAGCTAGCGTCTACCGTATCTATGTATAACTTGTGATACGCAATATATTAATATTTACTAAGAATAAGTCTAATACTATAAAAATTGTATATAATCAAAGTGCATGAGGATAGTATTAGACTATATAAACGGTTGCGTGACGCAAAGCTTCTTTGTTTTTCCAGCTTTCCACGTGCTAGTCATGAGAAGACGAAAGTAAGGTTCAATCAGCGCTTTCTAGGCCTATACATCACTTTCGGAGAATTTGCATATGGTCCTGAGAAGTGACATGGCAAAGACATTCTCATTTCAGCACTGCCATTCACAAGAGTCAACAAAGACATAACACTTTCGTTTTTAACACTGTGAGTTTAGATGAGTATAAATGTACTTTCAGTGAACGTTTTTTGATTAAAAGTTAATGTAGTTTTAAGTTTAGTTGATGTAGCCTATTTTCAAGAATTATAGTCTAATTCAGTACTGAATTGTTTTCTATTTTAAGATCTAAAGTTGTCTCTAAAGTACAGATCAATCGGGCCCATTTGTTACACATTTCCATGTTAAGAGTTAAATGGTAAGTATATTTCCACACAATCATACCCCTTTGCGAGTGGGGAAACCCCTTTAAACCCTAATCAGACTGGCCGGCAATGGCATTTAAAACCGCGATCTCCCGATCATGAGTTCGTTAGGTTACCGTCTCATTCAACCCATTCGGTATTCAAGACTGGTACATCTACTTAAGAAAATTTGTGAACGCCTTAGCATGGTTTGTTTCAACTGTTGTCCAGTTATCACAGAAAAGGCGTCTACTCCACCTTTATATTGGATTAATAGCACGTTTTTCTGACGGTGAGAGTGAAGTTTGTGAAAAGAATGCCGTATAAGTGACATAAAATAGGCTAGTTACTTCACCATGAAAATGATTCGCACAATCCCTTAGAACAAATTTATTTGGTCACTTGTATCTTAAGAAATACTGTACGTTCGCCGTCTAAACGTCACTGTTTCGCTCTCTAATCACAAAACTTCTGCTTGACCCCAAAACAAAGAAACTGTTGAAATGTTATCGTTTAAGAAGTGTAAAGACAATGCCCTAAAGGTGAACTACCGATAAAAAATGGACATCAACCAATGCGAAATATCTTGGCATTGCCTTTAAAAGTTGGGAAATTCATAAAGTGAACTCTGTTTTATCAGATCGATCACTCAAGACATTCTGATATAACTGCTGTTAATATTTTTTAAATATCGAAATGTCGTTTTTTTTTTTTTTTTTTTTTTTTTTTTAGCCGGCCATAGATCAATTTTCCTGAATTATTTCTCTTGTTTACCGTTTTGTTTTTCTAGTTTAACATTTTTTTTCTTAGTACCGGTACACACAAACACCCATGCCAGAGGCGAGACTCGAACCCACAGCCTCCTTCCCCTCGGCTCTAAGACCTTAGCTACCGCGGCAATTTGAATGTTTCTTTTGTAAATACCAATATGTCGAAGTAAAGAACACACTGAAAACGTTCGAATGTTGTATTGTTACGTCAAGTGCCCTAGTATTTTTTTTTAACAATCTGGTCTCTCTGTGCAAATATTCCTTGTGTAGACCATAGCGACCTCCCTACAAGCATATCTACAACACAACGGGGAACGAAATTCAGCTAACCTAACTCATACTTAGGCCTACTTACAAAACAGTTTTTAAGTTAACCAAGGGTTTACTGGTATTAAAATAAATTATTATTACTGACAGGCTTTCAGCCTTATCGCCCCGAAGAGATCTGTATTAAATTCTATAGATTAAAATTTGTCCTGGATCCAAATCGAACCGGGGTTTTCAGCTAGTGGACGAATGACGAAACCTTATCCGGCTCCTCAAGATTGTGTACAGTCCCATCAGAAAGCCTTGGTTAACTCTGTAGGTCGTTTTAAAAGCAAATTAAGCCATTAAAATCCGGGCCCTGCTCATTATAAATAACATGATTAAATTTTAATTATATTTAGTGAAATGGACCTTTCTAAGAAACCCCCTTTAGAGTTCGATATGAGAAAATGCATCACCATTTTCTCTGAATAAGGGAGAATTAAACCTACAACTCTTTTTAATAAACAAACTACTGCTACGCACCCCTTAGAAGTACGGACAAACAGGTACAAATAGGCCTAGTAGGCTATCTATAATAAACAGAAAAAGTATAGCCTAGGAATTGCTCCAGTCAGACGAACAATATACGGAAAGATCTGAAAGTGAAAAATATGGGCCTATATTCTAATTTTCATGTCATTACTCGCACCCTGGGCCAGGTGAAGAAACTTACATGACATAAGCAATAACTAATTTTGATGCCTCCTTATCGTGTCTTCAACCCCGCACCTTTTCTGCTAATTAAATTTGTTAGCAAAGAGTCTTGGAGAGTAGTGCTTTTCTCATACTTAGTTATTAAGTATCCTTCTTTCTTTCTTTCTTTCTTTCTTTCTTTGTCTTAGTTTTAGGGACATTTAAGCGACTCAAGCCGTCCGAGCCTTACAGGGCCGCGACCTGTCGGGAGAGGGATTATCTATGGATCACATAATACTTTTTTGACCAGACAAGGACATGGAGTGCCTCCCCGGATGAGTGATCAGCCCAACGCGGGGCCACCTCCGAGACAACACGAACACACAGGACAAGACACACCATTCACACACATACACTCACTCCAAACAAGGCGAGGAGGGGATGAAAATGATAATGGCGGCCAGATGATATCTGAGGACCACAAGGACCTAAAGTTACCCGACATTTGTCTCACAGGTGAGGAAAACCCCCAGATAAAACCCCAACCCCACCCAGAGGCGCTGACTTGGAAATATTTCTGGGGGGGCAAGAACTGGATTTTCAGTAGCTGTACATAGGCCTTACATGATAAAATCTTAAGACTTGGGGGGCAGAAAGTAACTTGCCCCTAAGTCGGCGCCTATGACCCCACCTAGGTAACTCGTCCCGAACCCGGGCCTTGCGTGATAGGAGCGAACGCATCCCCTACGCCACAGCGGTGGACAGTTATCAAGTATCAATATTTTAATTATTATGCGTCATTCAACACAGTTACACATTTTATAAGCATTATAATTGAATATATTCCAGGCTTTATAGAACGTAGGCCTACTTAATTTTAATAGATTAAACAGTCAGAACTGAGTGTACTATTAGAATAGTCACTGAGCAACATGATACTTTGAAAGCAAGAATAAGGTTATGAATGCACATGCAATTAACCATTGAACTAACACCAGTTGACAGTTAAATTAAGAACTTCTTACGAGTTAGTACCCGTCACTTCCATTTACCTTATTTCAAACACATCTGGACTTGTTCAAAATTTGTATAGCTTCCAATCTGCGAGCACAATGTAGGCCTACTTTATGTTGTATGATTTAACGTGATGACACGAGGTCGAGAGAGGCTTCATAGACAGAACTTGCTCACTTTTCATTAGATTTTGAAAATTACTATGAATTTAATTGATAAATTCCGCTATGAAAAATGTATGTGCCTCTCCCAGTTCAAATGTTTTCTTAAGCATGTGCTTACTTTTCTTGTAGGGTTAATCAAGCACGCTCGCACTCATAACAGGTTACATAGGAGATAGTATAACCAAAAATAGGTGTTTGAACTTACTCTGTCAGCCGAGAATGTCCGAGAAGTTTTAAGAGCGAAGAAAATATTCCATGACACAGGCACTGACACACAGCAACGTCCTTGTTAAATTAAAGCGAATTCGATAATGTACTTACGAGAAGCAGAACACACAAGAGGCGGAGGTGTGGTGCAACAGCGTGCAAGCAGCATTGTAATTCGTCATGCAGCCAGCTGTGACAAACAGATGTTCATCTGTAAAAGTACCCAACCTGCCAGGTTTAAGGTCGCCATGCTTTCTCTCACAGAAAACCACCACAAATAAAAACTATACGCAAATCATTTCCATTTCATTGAATCAGCAAAGTTCTAAAGCAGACGATGCAAACTACCACCCCTGCTTCACTCATCCCATGACTACCTACCCAATTAGTTCATGACTCATGATAACCTGTCTTGCACAGCACAAAATAGTGGCGGTAGACGTACTATACACAGTATGGCACAGAATAAAACACACCGAAATGGTGTTATCATTATTTTTTCGACGACAGTCTTTTTTAATCCATTTCCCGTTCATGCTATCATGGTGGAAATTCGAACTTCCTGTCCCCAGTGCTGGTAACCTAATCTAACAAGATCTTATGGGCGTCATTTATATTTAAGCCTCTAACTTTTGATATACCCATCGCAGACGTGGAATACAATCATATTCGATAGTTTAATTTTACAGCTTCAATCTTATCTGTGTGTTTACTTCCTTTTTAATTCTTCATATTGACTTAACGATTCAATTTCAGCGGATAAGTTATGATGCATACTTGCATCTAAGCATAAGAATCGATATTGATCGCCACCGAGATTAAAATAGTACTACCTTTTAATGTTGACCCCTCTTGCAACTTCAAAACAGCTGTTGTTGATTAATTATTTTCACTCTTATTACTCACTAAATAGTAACCATGCATTAAGTGTATTGGAGATTGACGCACTTAACACTTTTGTATCGCAATATAGGACTATTTTTGTTAGAGACAGAAAAAATTCAATAAAAGTCATTGCTTAATATGTTCACAACAAATGCTTTATAGGCTAATTCGCAATATCAGAAGACATTTTAATAAGAAACATGGCAGGATAATCATTCGGATACTACTCTAAATACTATATTGGTTTTTATAAATGGTAAGCATATAAAATTAAAGGCACTAATTATTTATTAATGAACTATTTTAAATTGCTATTATTACTGGTAATAAATAAACTTACCAAGGCAACTTAATACAAACTAATATACCCATATAGGGGATGATAGAGAATATTAGGAAACCTAAACGGGGGGGGGGAAAAAAAAAAGAGAAAGAGAAAAAAAAAACAGAAGTCTCATGAATGAACAGAAACTTCAGAATACTAAATGACCACGAAAAATTATATTGCTAATATTTTATTTAGTTGGTAGATTGTTACATATGTCAGTGATTCATAATGAATTTTTAATTAAATTACAACATAATTATAATTGTTATAGAAATATATTAAGCTTATATTCCTATTTTTTGTTTCCCCATGGATCGATTTTCATTGTAGGATCTTTTATTATTTTTGTATTAATTGTTGATTGTGCAATATGCCTACTGATGGAGAACATTTCCTGACAGTCAAGATCAGCATAGGGTAGGTAGGGTGGAGAAGAAAATGAACAACATCTGTAAAAAGCATCCAATGCTTAGACGATTAGTCCAATTTTTAGTATTCTAGATAGCAGAAAATCTGCCATATTAATCCTGTAATTGTGAGCTATCACACTATGCTGAAAAACATTTTGTGGATCTACTTCTTGGACTCATGCATTTTGCATATTAATATGTCAACTCTGAGCCTTTAAAGCTAAACTTAATTACATTATTATAACAAAATTAGACTGTGAAACTAGGTGATATTGTAATTCTGAAGTAATTTCTACTGTCAAGTTCTATGCTCTATTTCTTTAAAAAGATTATACCTGCTTTGGAATGGGGGAAATGGGGGGGGGGGGGAATAAGATTCAAAAACAGAGCAGAGAAAAAGATAATTGACCTAGCCTGAAGAAAGTAGCAAATAATAACATCTATAAAAATCAGAGTTTGGAATTGAGATCTATGGCAGGACTGTAACTCTAACACTCCTTCAAACTCAAACAAATACACATCACACAATAAAATAAAATTACGGTAATTAATTTAACCCCAACCATGTTAGCTACAAATTATTTCCTCAAAAATCATTCCAACACCTACATTTAATTTGTTTTTATTAGTAACTGTTTGTATTGAAGAATCACAACTTTAAATTCCACCAAGAAAACTGGAAATAAAAGTTAGTTTCTTCCCTTTCATGCAGGTATTTATTTATTTCACTACAAAATCACATATTCATGACTGAATGACCAGTTCAGTATAAGAATATGTGGAATTTCAACCAATAGTAAGTGTCAATCATCTTCATTTTATCATACTTTTATCATTTTCATTTTATCACACCTATGTGCACTTGTTTTTAGGTAAATTCTTAAGGACTGAACAATGAAATATCATCACACCTGAACTTTCTCTGATCAAAAAAAAAATCACTGAACGCTGGGTATATATGAAACTGCATATGAGCAAAACGAGATAATAAAATAATGTAAAATTTATGTGTGCTACGACTGCTTAGGAAAACACCTTCAAAGAGTGGGATTTGTCACAGGAACAGGGTGTTCTTTGTGTGGAGAAATGTACAGGTAGGGGAAAAAAAGCGGACCGACTAAAATATCTAAGTTGCCGATATGAGCCACTGCACATGCCTAGCGGCATTCACAGGATAGCAGGGAATGTAATGAAATTTGTTCTAGTGTCGATAATTTGCTTGAATTGAGAAATAATTTCACATAATTTGCATTGCTTGTGAAAACAAACATTTATTTACGTATCACAAGGCTCTGAAATCAGCTACAAGAGTCTGTCCGTTTCCCCCCCCCCCTACCTGTACCTCTAAAAAAGGAGCACTTGCTACACTGCAGATGACTAGACCCAGAGAAGAAGGACCGAAAAGATCTAGCAGGACTCTGTTGCGATGCACAAGGACTCATGGTATGAAACCAAGCTCCAACCATTTCAAAACAACTCAAGTTATGTGAGGACAACCATTATAAATCGCATATAATAATAAGTAACTCTACAATAATAATAACTAGGGCAAGGCATTTGATGATTTTGCATCTTTTTTATAGGTTGAATATAAATGTGTATCATGAAATAATTGATTAAATAAGGGCAACTTATTTTTGCTTTATTTTGCATTTTTCGTCATTTTCAAGATACATGTATTTTTTGGCAATTTTTAGATCATTTCGGCTATTTTAGGTCATGTTTCAGTGGAGAGAGGAGCTTTTCCATGTACATATCATTACTTTCAGATAACAGATAATCGTTTTTACTTGAGAACCTCCAACAAGTATTCATAGTTCATGTTAATTCAGGTTTTTTGTAGACTCCTTTAGCAGTTTGTCTTGTAGCAATAAGATAGATATATAAGCTTTCATGAACCACAAATTATTGTCTCTGTTGGACACTACATGAGAATATTATAGGGCAATCAGTCATAGGAGAGAGGTTCCATCCGGCGCTGTGAATTGAACTCCGGCTTAGCTCAGTTGGTAGAGCATTGGCACGAATAGCCAAAGGTCCTGGGTTCAAGTCCCAGTGTCGGAGGAATTTTTCTCCTATAATATTCTCTTGTAGCAATAAGATTATTTTTGCCCTTTCTTTTTAATTGGCACATATTCGCTAGGAGAAATTTTATGGGCAAGCCAGTTTAGAAAGAATTTGTTTTTTGCTAATGGTGTCCAAGTAGTACAAATTTACTTACTTCTTTGGTAACAAAATAAATGTGTTTTATATTGTAAATTCGTCCATTAAATTGTCCTTAGCAATTCATCACTTAAAAAACTAATTACAAGTAATAATGGTAAATTTATTGGTCGTTTTTTAAATTTCGTGTAATTTT
The DNA here is from genome assembly GCA_964059195.1 of Ectobius pallidus. Taxonomy (NCBI): domain Eukaryota; kingdom Metazoa; phylum Arthropoda; class Insecta; order Blattodea; family Ectobiidae; genus Ectobius; species Ectobius pallidus. Next base: position 99,890,007 of record CAXKWD010000007.1, read on the forward strand.
TCACTATTTTTAGGTCATAAATGCATTTTTCACTATTTTATGGTCATTAAAATGCCTTGCCCTAATAACAATGCTACATTGTGTAATAGCAAAAGATTTAAAGTGAAAAATAAAACAGCTTACTTTCATGTGAGAGTTCTGTCACGGCTAAAGGAAGGTGTGGTCTTATTAGGATCCATGTGTCCTGAAAATTAAGATGGCAGGCAATTCTTAAAGTTTTGGAGAGGAACATAAAGAGTACTTAGTAAGAACAGAAGAATATAAGTAAGTAGGATATTAATAATTTTATTTCCTAATAGCCACAATAAATATAATTCGAGATCCGGATTTTCTCAAGATAAATTCACGAGCGGCAAAGTTCAAATTAATTTATTGATAAAATCCAGAGCTCTCATTATATTTCCTATGATAAATCATTTACTATTCTTGATATAATAAACATTTTTCACAGACATCACAGGTCAATTCCTAAATCAAAGATTTATCCACAGCCATGGTTTAAAAAACCACGTTCCAATTGTAAAAACAAAGTTTTTTTCTCATTTTTCCTTGCCACAGCTCGAAACCACAGCTGTGGTAGGTTGCAGTTATTCAAGATGGATAATATACTCGAGCAGCTTAAAGCCAATCAGAGGTGAATTGATCTTCTGAGCTAATTAAATACTGAGAACAAAAGTAATCCATTACACGATTCCTATGAGGATCACTTCACAAGAAGGTTTCGTCTTTCAAAAGAGTTAGCAGAAATGCCAAATATTAACCTACAATGTGATGCTAGAAGTACAGTACTATCATCCAGTTATGTTTAATATATTTACATTTGTTTTGTATTTTGATGTGAATAATTTTCTCTGACAGCAAACGTTTAGGCCTATGTTTACATTGTGTAATAAACAGACACACCTTAAGTGCTTATCATTATTAAATATTAATAAATAGAATTAAAACTTCACAACAAATTCCTAGTTCAAACAAACAGAATCTACACTGTTTTGTTTCTAAGAAATATTGATTTTTTTTGTTGTTGCCAGTTGTAAAACAAGATACCTTGGTATATCCAGAGTGTGCCTGGTCTCCACTTTAGAAATCAGAATTAGAGTGATTCGGTCCATGGCTACAACTTGAAAATCTCTACATCGAACTGCAAACAAGACCCTGATTTAGCAATCGACCCCACATGTCTGAATTTTTTAATTTTTACAATCGTGTCGAAAATAAGACTAAGCCAAGCCTACATTAACTTACATATCGTCGTTGATACTGCAATACGTCGTATGTAAAAAAATTGCCTTTTGATTTTAGTGCTTTTGTGATCAAGATGATCAGACCTACCTTCTTGTAATTTTAATTTTAGTGCTTTTATAACAAAATGGAAATTTTTTTACATACGACGTATTGCAGTATCAATGATGATATAATTTAGGGCCTGTACTACAACCATTAGATAAATATTAAGATCTTGCAGTTTCCCAATCTGAAAAATAAATGTGAATATGTCCTGTTAAACAACCACTGGATTTTAACTATGGGACGCTATTTGGAACACAGTACTAAACTTGTAGCTACATATTTCTAATATCGTCAATAACTTCTTAAAATAAATTTTTAAAAACAAAACAAACAAAAACTGCTTCTTTCATGGTTGGTTCCTTGGTTCTGGCTTTCAGTCTGTGTGGCTTTCTGTTAGATGTCACTACAGTTGAAAATTATGATCGCGGTATTTTCAATGCATGCTCTTGGCAGTATTTACCACAGTGAATTAACTTTAGGAACTAAATTTGTGCCATTAAAAATCGAAAATCATTTTGAAGTTAGACTTTCTGTCATCAAAATTGGAATTCTAGAGGTCCCAAAGCTCTGCCATCGCATGGATTTGTCTGGTATTTTGTTTTTATGTCAGTTGCTTACCAACTAGTTAATAACTGCTCCTACATCTATTGGATAGTCAAGCTAGAGGATATACTTTCAGATTGTGTTTAAAGATTAGTCAAAATACAATATGCTTTAATCTAACTTCCAAATAAATGTGCACTCTATCACATAAATTTAAAGCAGAGATTTATCTGGAGATCATAGTACTGCTCTTTCCACTATATATGAGTGAGGCTGACACAAGTTTTGAGTAATGATCTTCTAGCTAACATCTACTTCAAAATAGTTCAGAAACCAGCTCACATACACAACTCTTGAGTCTCTAAAGCTAAATCTACAGTAGAACTTCATCATAGCGATATCTAAGAGACCAGGAAAATTGTGTACTTATATCAAGTGTAACTACAAAAGGTGAAAATTAAAGAAAAAACCAATTCATCTTATATTGCTGCATATTTTACACACTACTATAACTTAATTTGGAATTTTATCATATAGTGCTACTACTTTCTTCAGAATTAAAAATACTGTTCTAAAAGTCGATACACACAACAAAATAATGTTCAGTAGGTAATTCAAATAAATACAGCACTCACAGCTACCCAACAGAATCTTCAATTCGGTTCTCACTTCTTTCTTGTAGAAATCACTTTAATAACGCTGTGTCTATATCATAGCAATGTAACCGCTGTGAGAAAACTGAAGTTCTTAGAAAACAGTTTTGCCAGGCCATTTAACTCCCCTGGCTACTAACTTGACCTCTTACACTTTGTCCGTAAATGGTTACTGCCAAAAGAAATCAAGGGTGCATGGACACTGGTATTCCATAGCTACTTGTCCCTAATTACTTTTCAAGCCTTTTATCTAGACAATAAGTTTTGGTCATTGTATACAATAGAAACATTTGTCTCTGATGAAAAATAATTTACACCAATAGCAAATGTCATACTGGCACTCTTGGAAATTGAGATGGGAAAAATTGCATTAGGAATTAAGACTGGGTGACATCAGAGGCTTATTCAGTGGGGGGGGTCTATAGCCCCCCTGAACAGAGGCGTAACGAGGGGGGTTTTGGGGGTTTGAACCCCCCCATTGATTAAAAAAAGGAAAATTGTACAATTTTTTTAAGTCTGCTTATAAATTACTTAATACGAGTATAAAGCGTGGGAAGCTTAAAACTCGTTATTGTGCATCTTAATTTTTAAAATTTTCCGGGGGAGGACCCCCGAACCGCCCCCTCCCTGGGAGGTATGGAATACCCCGCGGATGTTATAACCCCCCCCCCATATGGTCGGCCTGGTTACGCCTATGCCCCTGAAGCATCAAGTTATGCTAATATGTTGCACATAAGGACATTTTAATTTCTCAGATAACAGGCAATTTAATTGCAAAAGCTGACTCATGAAATTCAAAAGGCGAATTGCAAAATGGAAATGTCATTACTGCTTTGTATAAGTATGCACAAAATTCAGCCTGACACTGAGTTTTTACCTAAACGGCTGAAAATGCCATGAACGTATAGCTTAGCTCCCTTAGCTACTAGCAGCTAATCAAGCTGGCAGTAATGCCCCTTGTAGATAGATCATAGCGGCAAAGCAAGCAGTGTTTAATAAATTTTCGAATAGTGGGAAAGCGAAAAAACTTAATATTGTTTTATGCCTCAACAGCTTTAGTGTATTTACCTTGGTTAGATTAAGATGTACCTATAAGGGCATAATATACTATTAGTGTACACATCAACAAACAAACTTGTGTAGACTTTAAGTATTGTTCTATAGTTATGTTATTCTAACTTTTGAAGATTCAATATAATTTTGTTTGATAATAGTGCTAGATTTATCACAGCCCCTCCCGAAAAGAAATTTTGGATACGCCCATGAATGACGTTATACCCAAGGAAGATATATTTATGTGTGTCGTATTCAGCAAGGGAGAAAAGGATGTATCTTATGAGGAATTAACTGGTAACAGTGAATATTTGATGTTACAGATAAGACGTCGCACAAACAGAGAACGCTATAATAAAGTTCTACTGTGATTACATTATTATAACAGAAATAGATTGTAAAGTATTTCATATTATGTTGAATATACATGCAGATAATATTAAATATATTACTAAAAATCAAATTACCATCCAGCAGTTGTTTCTATTGAATTCTGTTATCACTTCATGGCTCTAACCCTAGCGTATCTGACTGAAAATATGATTAAATCTTTAATACTTTCAGTAATAGATCTGAGGGTCCGTCATGTCTCATGAGGGAGACTGGAAATTAATTGATAATGATCGGAACACCAGATTAAGAAAACGCGGAAGCTGTGCTAATACATGGTCCTCTCTATCCGTAAAAGTTGACCATAAAGATATATTTTTTAAATGTTATTAACTGTTACCGATATAAACTATAAACAATGTACAATTAAGTTAATTTGTGATAACAGCTTCATTGACTGAGTGTCTCGCTTTGACATTCAAAATTTCTGGTCATTATAAGTGATGCGGAAAACTAAAAGGGGGACCATTTGTTGGGAAACAACGTTTTACAAGAGAGGCTAAAAACGTGACCAAGATTAGTTTTGACTATTTTTAAAAATTATCTTATGTAATTTTATTAAAACACTCTGTTTTACCCTAAAACATCTCTAAAAGGCAAAAATCAGCCCTTTGCATTGTCAACCACTTAGTCATGAGGCTGTGAGACATGAGCAAAGTACAAGTCCATTTACACCATCATGGCTGCCAGACAGGTTGAGTCACAGATTCCCTTTTACTTTTAGTTCTAACTTTTTTTTTCGATAAATGGCATGACATGCCTTATAACATTTTAAAGCTAAAGAAATTACCTATTGACTGATATCTAACATGATAGGTGTTACATTGATTTTTAAGTTATAAATCAATATAACAATTTTGGGATTTACAGATGCCAGACAGGTTAAGCAACCAATTCCTTTTTAGTTCTAGCTATGTCATCAGTAGATAGTATGACATGCCTTATACCGTTTTAAAGCTAAAGAAATAATTATCTATCAAACGGTATACAACACAATATGTTTATATTGATTTTTAAGTTATAAATTGATATGAAAATCTAAGATTACTGTGGGATTTGCAGTCACGCCAAGTTACCTTACTTATTAGTATTTATGGGTGTGCCATGTGTTAAACAATCAAATTTTCTGAAGCTGTGTCAAGGTTAGGAAAAGGTAGCTATAAAACTTTAATCTCGTTTTTCTCAAAATACAGTACCAATTTTCCTTATGTTAGCCTATATTCAAACAGTTATAACTCCACTAAATTTTAAGATATTTATACGACTTTTTGAAATTGTTAGGAATTTTGTCTTTATAAGAATATCACCAAAAAATGGTCCCTTTTGGTTTTCTGCATCACATATGTATGAAATATTTGTTTTGTAGAATATCTTAATATTTCAATAATTACAAGGGAATTTTTGAAGCTAAACTTCCTTTTTACCCTACTGAGATACAATATTTTGAAATAAAGTATTTAACCCAAATGTCAACTTTATCCCTTCAATCCAGCACATGCCAACTTATTATAGTTATAGGAGATTTTTGTTTATTGTTTTATCAATTCTGAAATGCTGTATTTACTGGTGTATAAGTCCCTCATTTTCTCCCATTTTTCATTAAAAAAAAAAGCCATGGAGCCTATACATGAGGAACTGTATCATCATGGAGCCTGCAATGGAGCGCACTGTTATGCTGAGAGAGCAAGAGAAGTTGGCAGGTTGAATCATTACCATTGGTTCACTGCCGATCCCTCTTGCTTCCTCAATAAATCAGTACTACAGTAAAGCACCAACCTGTCAACCTTTCTGGCACATTTCTGACTACGCGCGACTTCAAACGATAGCAGAAACATGTGAATATACCACCAAAAACAATTTCAAACAACAATGTGTTGTAAGATATCAATATTTTTTGTGAAAAAGAACCTTACAATCGGGATGGGGTTTAGACTTGGGCAGGGCTTATCCACGAGTAAATATGGTAATTTAAGAATTAGAGATGGGTCGATACCAGGTTCTCTCGATATTCGATACCGATACATGATTTTTCCCTTAATACTCGATACCATCAACATTTCCAGTTTCAATAAATAGGTACATTAAAAATTAAAAGTTGAGAGAACTGTGTAATACCAACTAAATTAATTAAGTGTGCATATTTAATGAGACAAAATTTAATATCATCAGTAGCCTATAATTATTTTTAAACTCTACATAAAAACTAAACATTTCACAGGAAACGAAACAATTAAGAATCTCTTCTGTTTGGATTTTGAAAGTCGGAAAGTCTTTATTTCTGACTATACAAAACTCACAGAGTGGTTTTCTCCATTTCAAGGAGAAATAGAAGTACTTACTATACTTAGTAGACTACTAAAAGCAGGAAGAGATACCGCATTTCCTTAAATTGCAGAATTACCAAAGTATCGAAAAAGTACCGAGCAAGTTTTCTGAAGTATCACTCGATGCTGATACCATGCAAGTAACGAGAGTATCGAGGTATCGAAAGTATCGAGGACCCATCCCTATTAAGAATATTTAAGGAGAAAAATTTCTCTGACACCAGGATTCAAACCAGTGATCTTTGGCTTTCTGTGCCAATGATCTACTACCTAAGCTAGCCAGAGTTTGATTCCGTGTGCCAGATGAAATCTCTCTACTTTGATTACCCTTAATGGCTGAGCTCACTGAAAGATATTTTACATCATAATATACAGTATTGTGAGGAACATTAATTTGGTGATTTTGTGAACAGGTTTCCATTGTTCTTTTACAGTATCATATTAGATGTAGATTTGTACCCTTATGAAACCACAGAATATTGTTTCTGTTGAACTACATGAGAATACTTTAGGAGAAAAATTCCTGACAACGGGATTCAAACCCATGACCTTCAGCTTCCCCTGCCGATGATGTACCAACTGAGCTAATCAGAGTTTGATTCACAGCGCCCAAACAAAATCTCTCTCCTTTGATTACCCTTAATGGCCGTCCTTACTAAAAGGCAATTTACATCATATACTCAAGCCTCATGCTACTCACAATACTGTACAATGTCTTTCAGTCAAGTTGACCATTAAGGATAATCAAAAAAGGTTCCATCTGGTGCCATGAATTTAACACTGGCTGGCTCAGCTGGTAGAGCATCAGCACAGAAAGCCAAAGGTCACAGGTTCAAATCCCTGTGTCAGAGTAATTTTTCTCTTAAAATATCCTCACATAATTTTCACTAGAATCAATATTCTGTGGTTTCATGAATATATATCTTCATAGTAACTTAACCTCTTTCCTGTACTTTCTGGAACTGATTTCCTATCACCCTTTACTTAATTATCACTACTACATTTTAGTCCTAATATCAGTCACAATGTCCATCAGGCCAACCATCTCGCCATCGTTCATTAACTTTAGAACAATCAAATGTAGGCTTACCAAGGCGAACATTAATGTTATTGTGTATCCTACAGAACCACTGTGAGAGCTCGTGCTGTGAGTCTGTACGGGGAGGAGTTACTTTCAACCTGGAAAATAAACAATTACTGTGAGCAGAAGGCTATGCAGAAAATTTAATTACAACTATCAAGCAGGGATATCCTCAGAAAATAGCTTTGGAGGTATGGTAGCTATTGTAAATATAGAAAGGTGAAGTCAGACTGAAAAATTCAATGCCAGTGTGAAAGAATTATCAATCCACTGTAACCTACTTGTGGTTTACTATGAAACCCAGGCCTTAAAGTACTTACAGGTTGTAAGTCGCCACTGGGTTGATATCTCATATTGAGAATGCCTGGTGGTACACTGGGATATGTGAGTCAGTTGGAGAATTTAAAGGTATACCGGCATGTTGCCATGGTAGCCCAGGTGGTTAGAGCAGCAGCACGGAGAGCCGAAGATCCTGGTTCAAATCCCGGCTATGGCATTGAATTTTTCAGTCTGACTTCACTTTTCCATCTTAGCCTATACAAGGCCAGTGTGAAAGAATTATCATTCTATTGTAAATATAGATGTGTCAGCTACCCACTATGTGTATTACCATGTAATTCAGTGCCTTCTGATCCCCAAGATAGGAAAATAATACTACTACAGAGGCAATCCATTTGTCATGGACACACAATTGCATAATACCTAATCTAAATATGGAATATTTAACATGTACAAAGATAAATTGATAAATTTCATATTTTCCTTTGAGGGTCAATTATGATTGATTCATAAAAATTCTCCTTATTCCCTCAATTTTCTTATTTAAAATGCAAAACACGTACGACTAAAAAATCAATGTTGAAAATGTTAAAAAATTGTCAATAGAGTAATCCCACGTAGTTGTGTTTTTAATTTTAAATAGAAAAATTGAGGGAATAAAGATAAAATTAGGTCTGCTCTACACAGTCAAATGTATTACTTTGCAAAAAAAATAACAGGTCTCTTATAATTTGAGAACAAGTTTCAACTTTCTCTTATGTTTTCTCAATTTTCCATCTTTTAGAAATATGTGTTTTGCGTTAAGTTTGCATTATTTCATGAAAAATACTGCTTAATTTTACCATAATTTTTGGAGTATAAAATTTTCTGGACCATAAGATGCACCATGGTTATAGGATGGAAATTTAAGGAAAAAATGTAATGTGATTCTAAACGAAAATTGTCAAAGGAATTGATAGACTTCATTGTATACACAATTCATAACTTTCTATAATGGACTTAGTGCAAAACACTTTTAGTGCTCAATCTCACAGCATGTAATGAAATAATACTGTTTAGAGATCATTGCCTTTATTCAGACCACTATGGAGAGAATTGCATGAAAGAACCCAACACTGGTTTCTTTTCGCATTTTATACCTGGTTTCCCACTACCCTCATTTTACGATTGAGATGTACAGTCTGTGCCACAATTTGCAACTAACTTATCATTATAAACACGTTGTTTAGGATGGTAATACTGGCAATATTTTCCATAGTTTTAATATTTTTAGTTCACTTCGGACCATTAGATGCACCCAAATTTCAAGATAAAAAAGTGCATCTACGATCCATAAAATATGGTACTTTATTGTCCCATGTGATGGCTAGAAATCATTTCTCATACGGGTTTTGAAGTGAATATGATAAATGTCTATTTTATCATAAGTGTAAAAAATGGAACCTCTTACACATAGGTCAAGTAGCAGTATTATATTTCAATTAATAATTATCTTGTCTCTCTGGTGAGCTCATATACCAATCTGGATTTCGAGGTCTTGGAGACACTAGGTACTATATTCAAGAACCTACCTTCAAAAAGTATAGAATGAATTGAGGAGCATCGGTTCAAAATGTGATTAGTCCACCTATGATCTTAAGTTAGTTTAAAGCGGATTTGCACTCTGAAGTGTTCTGCATGATACTACAAAGATTTTTTGTTTCAAATCGTAACCTTTCACTGCTAAAACTGAGCTTGAAATATGAGGTTCGATTCCAAACATGATCAGACCAGTTCTTGGTTTGGAATAAAACATAATAAGATCATCTTTGAAGATGCAACCACGCGTGACACAAGTGGTGCGATAAGCAATGAGACGTCTTATTAATAAACAGTATCTTGGTGGAACTTTTTAACAGTGAAGCACTATACCATGTTTATTAGCAGTTGAAAATGCGGAAAAAGTCCGCGAAACGATCGACCTGCAGAATACAGGTAAAAGTGAAGTCCAAAGTGTGTTAAGGTCAACCAATTTGTTTTTGAAAACATAATGAGATGTCTATTGTTGCACTTGTTCTTCTAATGGAAAAAAGTCACCAGATGCCGAAACAGATGATATATTAGCGGTCAATATTAAAACCACAAGAAGAATAAACATAGATCACAACTTAATGAACGCTATAAGGAAATCTTTCTTGTTGCAGTAACAGAGATTCTATATCCCTTTAAACAAACTCTCTGCACGTTGTACACATTCCTTTTTTCATTCGACCTCCAACAAGTGCAACCTTTGCCCAAGCTTCCTATTGGAGAGGCACATTACTCAATGTTTTGCTGATATAGACAATAACCTCATTACTTCTGTTGGACAGAAAATCAGGCTGGGCAAGGAGCAGTAATTGTGACTTCTGTATTGACTCATTGAGTCAGCAAAATATTTGAACAAAAAATAACACCTTTACAGCTTTTTTTGCGATTTTTCTGGGCAAAATAGGAATGCTCACATGGTTCATGCACTTTTAAAGAAAACTCCAGATTCAATAAAAGAGGTGCATATGACATTTCCAGTGCGGGGCCATTCATTTTTGCCTGCAGACAGGATCTTTGGCCTCTTTAAACATGCTTTTTATTATATTTTCATAACAAAACAAGAGAAGTTCAAAACTTTAACCTTCAATAAAAGATGTAAACAAAAATAATGATTTTGCACACCCACTATATTTAATTCTATGTTAATGCCTTAATCTAATCACATAATGAATTTGTAAATTCAAATGATGTTTGGCCATGAACAGTTTTTTGTCATTCTTTAAATATTAATGATTTATGGCCTAATCATGTTTTGATTCGACGCTCCTCAATTAGTTTATCCCACAGTATGTGGTCAGCCACACAGTATCCACCCTTACATGAAATTGAGAGAACAATGATGCACACATTCAAATCCTTTCAAAGTCAATCACACAACTGTTAAGAAAAATTTCTGACAACTTTAATAGTCCTAAAGGAAATACAATTTGCTTAAACTACATAAAATAAGAGGACTTTATGAATTAGCAAAATCAGGATGATCTTCCACTGTAGTACCCATCATGGTTTTAGACAGCTAGCATGTGAGGTAATAATACAGTTCCCACACCATGGGCGTACGGTGGAATTCTGTTCAGGGGGGTTGAATATAATGTTGTCACAGATCCATGTGCTTGCACACATTGTAATGTAATTCACTATTTTTAGTAACTAAACAGTTTTATTGTGATCAGTGCTTTTTTTTATATAAAAAAATGTAAGGAGTATTCTAGCTTTTGACTTGACAGATCATTGCCGAACTTACCCACATATTTAGAATGAAAGTGGAATCACACAATATGCATAATGTTATACGAATTTAAGTCCTCTGGATTCAGTTCCTACACATTTAACTCCCCGTGAGCTGCAATTTAGTCTATGATACGATCACAGGGTTTCTTACACCTTTCACCAGAAGATGCTAAATTTAAAATAGAAAGTAGCTAAAGCTCTATTTTCGAGATTTGAGGCCTGACAGGTTTGCTACCAACCTCGAAATACTGTGGGATATTGCTGATCATCTGACATTTATATAAGCGGAGTCATTCTCACAAGGGCACTTATAAATTAACACAAGAAAAACAACTACAGAATAGCCAGAAACAGAATGACGCGTGCAGCAACATTAATTCATTCAGTTAATAATTAGAAATTAACATTTACAAGAGTTATTTTAACACTGCTGTGTTATGTAAGAAAATATACGTAATAAGCAAACCATTGGTTTTTTTTTTTATTTATTTATTTCATAACATTATGTTATAATCCTTAAAAAATCACAGATATTTCGGGAGGGGTTTCAACCCCCTCAACCCTCTTCCACCGTACGCCCATGGCCCACACCATATTAATGGTATTGTCAGAAAATTGTCCTATTAAAATTAAGTAAAATCTCTATATTGTTTGTCTTTTTTTTTCCCTGCCACCACACATACTTATTCTGGTTTCCTGCCAGTATCCTCCCTGGCTTGACAGAAGTGTAATCAACATCTAGTATTAAGAAGCCTATGAGGCACATAGCTACGTTACCTCAAAAATATACTGGATGAAAATATATTTATTTATTTGTGCAGTATAGTTTGAGTATCAGCATAGTACTTTTTCTTGATGTATTCGAGTTGAAACAGCAAAGTTGAAAAAAAAAAAAATTGTGATGGCCATGTGCACCATTCTTTATCAAAAATGCAATAACAATGAGTTTGAATATGGTCAAATGCATCAATCCTAGTCTGCATCTACCCTCTTTATCCAGACTTACTCAGAGCTTGCTTGTTATTCTGTCAAAGGAAAGCATCCCGAGGAGAGCAAAGATAAAAACAGAATGAGTCGTTGAGTGTTTCAATTCTGTTATACTGTTCTGCTTGATTAATTTGTTTACACTGTCATAGAAAGATAAAGTGAATTTAAATATAAGGTGAGTTACATTATAGCTAGAAATTACACTTCATAGATGGATTTCCTGGTGTTGTGCGATGAACATTAAAAATGTTATCATTCAGAATGTTAAATAATGTAGCGCACAATCTTAGCATTATTAAAACTCTGTTCATAGGTGAAATAGGACTATTTCCGTTAATAAGAAATTTCATTTCAGTCTGTAACCAACTATATGGTAATAAAATCTTTCCCCAGATTTTCTAGCATCTCACAGTTCAATAAGATCCCCTCTTTTCTCAAATTTGATGTTGGCCCTTAAACAATACTCTAGGTATGATTTTTTTACTCCATTAATAACACCTAGACTGCCGGCGTGGTCTTGTGGTTAGCATCGCTGACTACAGATCCATTGGTCCGGGTTCGATCCCCAGTACCTCCTCGGATTTTTCTGAGATAGGGAGATCTGGTAGGGGTGCACTCAGCCTCGTGATTCAAATTAAGGAGCTACTTGATAGAGAAGTAGCGGCTCCGGTCAAGAAAACCACCATTAACGGCCATGGGTGTTGGCATGCTGACCACATGCCCCCAGTCCTGCCATCTGCCTATGGTAGATAATATTCCTCTAATTAAAGAAATTAAGATTGTTTGAATTAATAATATTAGTCCTATAGCGAGTGGGTGCTTTATTTTGGTGAATATTAGTCTGGTAATTATATTAATTCTAAGTCCCTCCAGGGATGGAGTTTAGTTTTTTTAGTTTATTAATAACACCTAAATATACCACCATTTTCTTTAACTTCACTCAGATCAATTCCAGATGATAACTCCCTCACATGGGTTAAGTTTAAACTCTCTCAAATACCTCGTTTAACTTATACTATGTACTATGTATGTACTATGGCCTAGTATGGTACTATGTAATGTACTATGGCCTAGTATATCCACAATTAACATATGGGATCGAGTTATGGGGGGCAACTGCAAAGACAAACCTCAACAGAATATTCATCCTACAAAAACGCTGCATTAGAACAATATATAATTTAGGTCTGAAAGAATCTTGCAGAGACACATTCCAAAAAGAAGAATTTCTAACTGTAGCAGCTATTTATATATACAAAGTCATATTAATGGTAATAGCACAATCACAAAATAAGAGAAATAAAGATGTACACAACCATGTAACTAGACAAAGAGGGAATTTCCATCGCGTTGTTTTCAACAAGAAATCTATTAATAAAGATCCATATGTAGCAGGTGAATTTTTTTATAATAAACTACCCAGCAATCTTAAAGAAATTAGCACTAATAAGGGATTCAAATTACAACTAAAAAAATATCTAATTCATAAATGTATTTATAACTTAAGTGATTTCTGAAAAACTGTTTCATTAGTTTCACTGAAAATCCACAATTTATATTATAGTTATGTCTAATACCTTGTAATTAAGGTCAAAAGACAATAAAGATTATTATTATTATTATTATTATTACCATGCTTGATGCAACAAGAACTGAGGATAAACAGAATAAATTTCAAACTGTACCATACCATGATAAAATTTCTATTGAAAATGGTGCACAAGGCCATAAGGTAAAATATGTATACTGGTTATTCCTGCATACTGCAGTGACTAACACTTCTTATCAATTACCTAAAGATTATTTTTTTACTTTACTTATTTACTTACTCAATGACAATAGACAATTCCTAAGTAATCTAAAGGACTATTAATTATCTATTTTATGGAACCCGGTAGGTTCATTGCCACGCTTACATGAGCCCACCATTCAACCTTATTCTGTGCTAACTCCATCCAACGATCCCTACTGTATGTTTTTACTTTTAAGGCTTAACTCAGAAATGTTAAGTTCATTAAGTTATAGGCATATTGGAAGGTTGTTTAGTGCATAAAGTTCAGAGGCATACACATTATTATGTAGGTCTAATCCAGATTCTTCTACTAACTTTTCTTTCCAATTCTTCCAATTTATTATATGCAGTAAAATATAAAACTTACTGTTCTCGAAAATCCTCAGCACATGGTTCACAAGGGTATAAATTAGAGAAAAGTGTAATGAATTGAGACACGTTTCTTTTCTGCTCCTCAGATGGTTTATCAGGATAATATGCAGCCATTGTATGCAAGAAACTCCAAGTATTCCTTCCTGGGAAAATGTAAAACACACAAAACTTTACTTAAAGCAGCAAACATATATACTGACACATAAAAACATTAAAATTATATTAACACAATACACTCATTAAATAAAACTACTGGTATAAGACCTATATGACCTAAGTCGAGGATGCAATTATTCTCTGCAAGCAGTTATTATTTTTGCTAGAAACATGAAAAATGGTCCTACATAATTCATTTAAAGGAACTCAGTTTGTTACAAAAAATAAGCAAAATATAAGAAAAACTGTGAAGAGTGGACACTTATTTGGGGTAAAATGGTATTATTTATACTGGTTACTCGGCTGCTGGACATGATATTGGACGAGGCAGGGAACAGAGTGAAGAATCAATCTCACTGTGTAGCAGTCAGGGACAGGGTTGTTATGCCTGATTTTAACCGGCCGGTTTTAACCGGTTTTATCCACTTGAAAAAAGCCAGGCAATTTTATCCGGATAAAATCAAATTGAATAAAAATAATGGAAGTTTCTTTCATGTTTTTATTTCCAAACATCATAAATTTAAGTTACAAGCTCAGAACCTGTAGTAGGCCTACTTAGGACTACTGAGTGCAAATGCAGAGCTACCAGTTTTATCCCCTTGAAAAAAGCCAGGCCGGATAAAATCAAATTGAATAAAAATAATTCAAGTTTCTTTCATGTTTTTATTTCCAAACATCACAAATTTAAAAGTTACAAGCTCAGAACCTGTAGTAGGCCTACTTAGGCCCACTGAGTGCAAATGAAGAGCTACCAGTTTTATCCACTTGAAAAAAGCCAGGCCGGATAAAATCAAATTGAATAAAAATAATTGAAGTTTCTTACATGCTTTTATTTCCAAACATCACAAATTTAAAACTTTCAAGCTCAGAACCTGTAGTAGGCCTACTTAGGCCTACTGAGTGCAAATGCAGAGCTACCAGTCTTATCCACTTGAAAAATGCCAGGCATTTTATCTGGATAAAATCAAATTGAGTAAAAGTAATTGAAGTTTCTTTCATGTTCTTATTTCCGAACATCACAAATTTAAAAGATACAAGCTCAGAACCTGTAGTAGGCCTACTGAGTGCAAATGCAGAGCTACCAGTTTTATCCACTTGAAAAAAGCCAGGCTAAAATCAAATTGAATAAAAACAATTGAAGTTCCTTTCATGTTTAAATTTCCAAAGATCACAAATTTAAAAGTTACAAGCTCAGAACCTGTTGTAGGCCTCAGTTTTATCCACTTGAAAAAAGCCAGATATTTTATCCGGCTAAAATCAAATTGAATAAAAATAATTGAAGTTCCTTTCTTGTTTTTATTTCCAAACATCACAAATTTAAAAGTTAGAAGCTCAGAACCTGTAGTAGGCCTACTTAGGCCTACTGAGTGCAAATGCAGAGCTACCAGTCTTATCCACTTGAAAAATGCCAGGCATTTTATCTGGATAAAATCAAATTGAGTAAAAATAATTGAAGTTTCTTTCATGTTCTTATTTCCAAACATAAATTTAAAAGATACAAGCTCAGAAACCTAAAATTGTATTTAGTGTAATTTAATACAGTGAGTCTCATGCAAGAGTTGGCCAATGACACGGGTTTCTGCGTCGCGGCGGGCACAGCAAATAAAGCCGCGATCGGTGTAATGATTCAGGTTCTCACATTTACAGTTAAAATTACAATGAAAATAACCACGTACCTCATCACAAGAGATGTTAAAAATGTTCTGCTCTTGCATCCACACAATACTGGCACCATTTTAGGAAATTTTCTTTTACGCGCATTAAGTTCAGCTTCCGAAATAGAGTTAATTTTTCTTGTTGAAGTTTCCCCATAAATAATTGTCACATGCTGTTAGAAGAACTTAAAAACAATATCACAAGAGAAATTAACTCTGTCTCGGAAGCTGAAATTATGCGTGTGAAAGAAAATTTTCTGAAAAGGTGCCAGTATTGTGTGGATGCAAGAGAAGAACATTTCCAGCAGCTCTTGTGATGAGGTATGTGGTTATTTTCATTGTAATTTTAACTGTAAATATGAGAACCTGAATCATTACACCAATCGCGGCTTTATTTGCGTAGATATTTCACCCAATCGCTCGGGAGTTGGAGCTGTGCCCACCGCTTTGCAGAATCCCACGTCATTGGCCAACTCTTGCGTGGGACTCACTGTACCACTTCACTGTGTAATTCCCAGCAATAGTTAATTACCGTATTTACTCCAATATAATGCAGCCTCGAATTTAATGCGCACCCTGATTTTGAAACTTAAAATCATAAAAAAAGAGTTTGTTAGCGAATGTAATGCGCATCAATAGGATATTTTATTTGGAATTTTGTCTTAGTATTTATAGAATAATGAACCAACACATAAACATTTACAGTTAACTGCCAGTTTTAGGCCTACAAGTAGACCTATAGGCATGGCTCATCAATATTCACTAATGTGTTCATCACTGGAATCCTCGGAGGTGCTTATTTTTATTGCTAAATGGACAAACAAAATGTTAAATGCATGTTTCACAATAAAGGCTGATACCACTCTTAAATGAGTTTAAAATCGACAATGCACAACATTCCACATTTGCACTATAGAACTGACAAAAACTATTTTTTCATTATGTTTCAGAAATTAAATTTCATATGGTGTAGGCTAACGATAAAATGAACGAAGTCGAGAATTATAGCAGTGCCTTGTTATGTAGATCAATATTACCTCCGACCTACGAAACGGATTTGTACTAGAATTTAACATGCATCTCAGTATTGAAATCTACAAATGGACAAAAATAGGGCACATTATATTCAAGTAAATATGGTAAATTCACCATTCATCATAAGACTCTTGCATATTTGCTTTATTCTGCCTGTTGATGTATACAAGCTTCTGGGCTTTTTCATTGCCTAGTCTGTTTCTCAATTTTGTTTGTATTAACCCAAATGAAGAAAATACTCTTTCGATTGATGCAGAACTGGCTGGCATACGATGTAAAGATTCTATGGCTTGACAAAATTCCAGCGATAGGTGATTATGCTTCAGATTTGTGTAATTGATGGAGAAATAAGTATAAAAAAATCCCTTTAGGTAGGCCTACAGGGCACAGGCTGAGGTAGATTTTATAGTGCTTTTTATGAATTTATTGGGGTAAGTGTAGAATAAAAACTGAAATATTTTTTTATAAAAAGAGAGTTGTTAATTATGTATTAATTGATATCTTTTATTATATCATTTTTAATTTGGCCAAGGATTATTGTTCTAAAGATATTTAACTATTATTTTTAATATTTCAAACTTTATTTCATTGGTAATTTTAGCCTCAGTTGGTCCTCATGAATTCATTTCGGCATGCCTATTGGCTGAGGTATATTTTAAAGTGTTTTTGACTTTCAAAAATTCAAATCTCTCCTTATATGAGTGCTATTGAGAAACTAGTTGTTGATTTAGAGATTACTCATCAAGAGCTTTTCAACGATACCCCACAAACATGGTTTTAAAAATTTTTAATTTCCACCCTCACCCCCACAACCACTGAATCATTGGTGTCTAATTTATGCATACTAAGTTTCCCTCTAAACCCCATAGGGCCCTAAATAGGCTATAATTTTTTCAAAATTTCAACCTGCTCCTACCTCCCCCAACCAGGAAAAATTGATTTTAGCCGGCTAAAATCATGATTTTAACCGGCTAAAATTGAAAGAAACCGCTGGTCAGGTCTTTTTCAATTTTAGCCGGCTTTTTTACAACCCTGGTCAGGGAACTCGATGAAGTTGACAGTGGTTATAGTGTTGTTGTTACAGCTACCTGCCACTAACCTACAACTAGCCTGTCACAAATCTCATGAACCTGTTAAAAATGTTGTGCTACCCATTACTAACCTCACAACAGGTCTTCCCATGTGTAAAGTTGTTGGCAGCATTGTACGCAGAAACCATTGGATGATCATAGGTGGCCAAACTGTGTGTTGAGAGACAATGTGTGGGCCACGTAATGCACTCAACAACACGCAGAGAATTACAGAAGATTCTGCCAAAACCACATTTCACTTCATTTTAAACATTGTTTGTGGTTTATATAAATCATACCTGGATATTTTTCTTCCTCTTTCCTTTATGGAAAATGGTCAAATTTCATATTAGCCTATTTTGTTCTTCAAAACCTGTAGAATCCATACATAGCACCCTTTACTTGTAGCATTTGGAGGGAAGTAAGAAAAATTGTAGAGGACATGGAAAGACAAGAGATCTGGGCGAGCTTTGTAAACAAAAGTTCTTTGAGATTATACAGAGTAATTAAAACAGAGTGGGGAAGGGAGAAATATGTGGATTGTTGTGATAAGCAAGGATGAGAGGGATATGCATGGATGAGAACAGGAGTGATATATCTGAAAGGGATAAGGAAGGACAGAGAGTAAGGTTGTGTACTACGAGGGTTGGTCAATAAGTAAGGTCTCCAACACTCTAGCTCAAGCTGGCAACGTCGGACGAAAGAACTGGCGCAACTGCCGTGTCCCGTTATCTCCCCTCTTTCAAAAGAGCCATTGCTGCAGCCTCTGAACCTTTTAGTATCCGAACTAGAGCTGTTGAAATGGATCTCCTGATTTCCGTCCCCGCCAAGTGCGGCCTCCGCGAAGTCATACAGTTTCTTACTGCAAAAAAAGTGTGGTAAGCTCTCCCATTGTTATTCCATTTTCTAATTTTCCTATTGGTCCCTCACCTGTTTTAGCACATCCTGTCTATCCTTATATAGGAAGGAGGAAAAGGGAGAGAAGAATGGAGAACTAAATTATTTAATTTTCTCCCCATTTTGCCTTTTGCATAATAGATGGCATTGCTAGTATTTCAAATATTGCTGATAGGTGCCTCCCTCATGGGTCCTGTTAGTGAGTAGTCTTCTGTTTTCCCGCAGCTAAATCTCATGAGTGATCAATAAATTAGGCCTACTTCATTTCTTCATAAGATAATATACCAGTAGACTACTGTATTATTACCGTATACTATGATACACTTTGCTTTACATAACTTATGTATTTCTTCACAGTAGGAACAGATTAAATTAACATATAAATTTTACAGATTATAAAGAACATTATTAGCCTACAGACTCAACTTCAACCATTGTATAAAAAATATAAAAAAATAAACTTAAAAAAAGTGAAAGAATTTGCTACACCCTAGCTCCCCACTCCTACTCACTAACGGGACCCACATAGCGGCACAATTAGAAACCACTAGGAATGCTGTGCAATGCCATCTACAGTGAGTCCCACGCAAGAGTTGGCCAATGACACGGGTTTCTGCGTCGCGGCTGGCACAGCTCCAACTCCCGAGCGATCGGGTGAAATATCTACACTAATAATGCCGCGGTCGGTGTAATGATTCAGGTTTTCACATTTACAGTAAAAATTACAATGAAAATAACACGTACCTCATCACAAGAGATGTTGGAAATGTTCTCCTCTTGCACCCACAAAATACTGGCACCTTTTTAGGAAATTTTCTTTCACGCGCATAAGTTCAGCTTCCGAGACAGAGTTACTTTCTCTTGTGATAGGCCTATGTGATATTGTCTTTAAGTTCTTCTAACAGTATGTAAATATTATTTATGGGGAAACTTGAAAAATAAAGTGTATAGGTCAATTTGCTGTACATAAGAAGAACTTAAAGACAATATCACAAAAGAAATTAACTCTATCTCGGAAGCTGAACTTATACGCGTGAAAGAAAATTTCCTAAAAAGGCGCCAGTGTTGTGCGTATTCAAGAGGAGAACATTTCCAACATCTCTTGTGATGAGGTACGTGGTAATTTCCATTGTAATTAACTGTAAATGTGAGAACCTGAATCATTACACCGATCGCGGCATTATTTGCGTAGATATTTCACCCGATCACTCGGGAGTTGGAGCTGCACCAGCCGCGACGCAGAAACCCGCGTCATTGGCCAACTCTTGCTTGGGACTCACTAAAGTAGGCAGAAGGTGAAACAGAGAAAAAATGTATTTATTTCTCTTTTCTTCTCTTCTTGTCACCTCCTTCCTCCCTTTCTCTCACATCCTTGTTACCCTTCCTACCTACTGGGACCTATTCCTAACCATGCCATTTTATGCAACAACCGGTATTCGAACCTGGGACCACTAGCACCATATCTAGCAGCCTTAACCACTATGACAAAAGTGACTGCTGAGCAATGAAGGGAAAATTCATCTATTTGAGTTTAGAGAGCTTTAATACACGAGAAATTGCCGGGGTCGTTTATTATAGGCCTAATTGTGAAATATTATTTGGCTCTGAAAAGAGAGTTTAAGAGCCGTGTGTGACTGCACTTTGATTATTAATAGCACGCAGCGCAGTATAACATGCAGTATAGAGGGTTGCAGCCAGCCTTGATCAGCAAGCAGCTGGGAAAGGCAGAGGAAGCGGGCCATTACTATGGCAACACGCAGCAGAGAGTGGAGTGACAGCCAAGGTGAAGCACATTCTTCCATTTCGCGCCAAAAAAATCACCCACTCCGTGGCCTGCTATAAGACCTATCGTTCCCAAATGCAATTTTATCAGACATTGTAGGCCTACTTACCTAGTGTGTCCTTGTCTAATGGACAATCATCTCTCTTGGAAGTCTGATCTCCTGCCCCGTCTGAAGTACCCTGAAAAAAGGATTATTAAATATAAGACCCTGGCCTGAAGAGTCCTTAATGAGGCAATGATTAATCAGCTCGGCATCACATCAGCTCAAACGTTAAGTTTCTAATGAATAAATGTTGTTAATAAAAATTAGCGCATATCAATATCAATGTACATTGGGGACCGTACATTGTGCGTAACTGTCACTATTATTACTAATACAAATGATTGGATCATTTCTAGTTAAAACAACATTGCGCAACATAACCTACAGCTTACAAAGACAGGTTGAGTCAACCATCAAATCCTTAACAATTAATCTAAACTTATTATATAATATACCCTCTGGAGAGTAGACTGTTGTTCTTTCGCCCATGTCTTAAAATCTGTACATGCACGACATTTCTTTTCCTCAATAGTGCTAGAAACATAACTCCTACTATTTCCATGTGCCGCCATAATACATGTGATGTTAAAAACAGGTGGGCCAAGACATACTCAGAAGTTAAAAAAAACACACTCAAACAAACTATGGACGAGGATTTATTATGCTTCCATTAAATCGTTCAAAAAATTATTTGCACTCATATTTCAAGTTTAATGCAAAAAGTACATGCAGGATGTACAAGGATATCTTACAGTACTGCCGTGAAGCCAGAATTAAAGTGTAAGATCGATTTTTTACCATGGGTTGGCAATCCTTCATCAAAACAAAAGAAGGAAACATATTACAAATTTTACTTTAATAATAAACAAACATGACCATCAATTTCAAGCTGTGAAAATACGTTTCAATATTAACACTGGACCCCAGTCAGCATGCTGATATCAAGGTAGGTGTTGATTGTCTTTTAACTTTCTGTCTAGTATTTTAGTCAGAATTATTAAATTTATATCAGCTTTAGGTTAATGACGGTAAACTGCCGTGTATGTTACCGCACCACATGCCTAGAATCGTCATAACTTTGCTAAGGACACCACTCGAATATTTCCTGCACTTCAGGCTTGTTTTGGTACTTATAACTTAGGACAAATAACTTTTCCGGTGTCGTGTTTGGTTCAAACTATCTTCCTCCACAATGATGTAACCTCATTGACATCAAACCAAGATGAGTTGGATTCATCCAGAGGCTTGTCTAGACATTCATTGTGATGTGTCCCTGGCTAAATAAAAAAACAGGGCGCCCCTTAAGCTCCGCCCAATCTAGATATTCTGTTGCCATGGTGATAACAGCTGACGGCTGGCGACAGCTCTCTTGGCACTCCCAACCGTCTCTGCACTACACCTCACTCGGAACTCCCGACCGGACCACGATATTATCCCTTGTACCGGTACCAATTATTAAACATAAGTGTATAACAAATTTACAAATAAACACCAGAGTCCCTTTAGCGTTACTCAGGACCCACCACGTTACAGTAGAGGTTGGTTTACTGCTATTTATAATGTATTAACAATATCTGAACTCAAATATAAGAATTCTCAATTCTTTCTGCAACGATCACTAATGGCGTAGTGGTTAAAGTGATAGGCTATAACGCTAGAGGTCGAATCCCCGTAGGTGCAAAAATTTGTAGGATAGGAATAGGTCACAAATAGGTAGGTAGGGTGAAGGAGAGAAGGGAGGTAATAGGGAAAAGAGAAGAGGAGAAAAGGAAGGAAGGTCGAATCCCCGTAGGTGCAAAAATTTGTAGGATAGGAATAGGTCACAAATAGGTAGGTAGGGTGAAGGAGAGAAGGGAGGTAATAGGGAAAAGAGGAGAAAAGGAAGGGAAAAAAAATTTCCGATTTTCAGCGCTGATACTACTGCTTCCGCCAAATGTTTCTGCGCTGCAGTACTAGTTCAACCGTTACCTCATAGATGTCCTCCCCACCCTAAACCCCTTCTTCCCGGGTGGGTCACTTTGGATTTTACCCAGTCCCTCAAATGAAATGTTTCTATACTCCAACCCTTTCATTTATCACCTATACCTGAGCATTGTTCAGAGACTAATGCATGTGGTTAGACTTGAACTCAAACCAATAAGGGCTGGTGTGGAACACAAATGATAAGTTTCAATGCCAGATTTAAATAAAGAAAAGCAGTAGAAGTCAGAAGCATCAGATGGTTTCTATGCCATGCACTCGACTGTAGCCTACCATTCTACCGCTTCATCATCTACCATAGGCAGATGGCAGGATTGGGGCATGTGGTCAGCATACAGACTCCCATGGTCATTATTCTTTGCCTCCTTGAGCGGAGTCCCTACTTCTTTACTAAGAAGCACCTCAATTGATACCTCGGTAAAACCCAAGGAGGTACCAGACACTGAAACCAGACCTGTGGTTCCACGCCGTCAATCGGAAGCCTATAAAGATACATATATTTTACATTTTTAAGAAGTTTGAAATTTTTACGGGGAAAACTGAATTGGTTAACATTACTATGAATGATGATTTAGAAAATTATTATTATTATTATAATTATTTTATTTTTTTCAGGTATGAAGCCCACACTTATAGAAGAAAGCACTTTGGATGATGTTCCTCATAATCTGGAAGTTCTTGTGCAGCATCTGTCTTCCCCAGACAAAAATGATTTGACAGTAATTTTGCTATATGTGTTAATGATTGAAACTGGATTTGAGCCCCAAAATGTAACTAATTCTTATTCTGGTAGAGATTATTGTTTTAACGCTCGAGTGTTGAATAGTTTTTGTGAACTGCCTACCGATTGGAAAAATGGACAAGGTTATGATATTTCATTCTCCTTAGGGAATTTACAAACATATCCATGTAAATTATTAATATTACTAACAGCTGATGTACTCATTGTTGATTTAGTTGTCCTTAATTTAGATGATGAAAGAAAAACATATTCAGTTGTTGTAGATCCTACAAGATATGTAAGGGATATTCCATCAGATTCAGTTGTTCCCTCAATATTTACACATCTTAAGGAACTTTCCATGAAATTCAAGAATAGTGTGTGTCATCCTGCAAGAAGTGTTATACTGACTAAAGTAGGCGTTTTGAATTCAAGTCTTCTTGGAATACCTGACGAATTAAAAATCAGAATCCTAAAGTACATGAAAGTATGTGACTTAGCAAATGTGTCCATAGTTTGTAAGGATCTGTACCGTGTATGCCAAGACCAGTTTTTATGGAGGTATTTTCTCATAAGGGACTTCAATCCTTCTGATCTAGTGAATCAACCTGGTATAAATGACATCATGATATGGAAAGAGGAATACAAAAGACGCCTAACCCACAATAGGCCTACTCAAAATCGTCTTAGGTTGAGAATGGAAGATTTATTTGGTTGACTATTTATTATACCATGTCTGTAATAGTTTTATGTAACTTACAGAAAAATAAATATTTTAAAATATATTTCATTGAAAACATACTTCAAATGAAACTCCCATCCATATCCTTTAAGTTAGGATAGAACAAATACCAGGTTACCATGGCATCTAGAAAGTTTGTGATGGGGGCCTAAAACTTTCCTAGTTAATGACATTATGTGCAACATGCATGGGTTTACCATATTCGAAAATAAAAAAAATAAAAACATGTATTTCACATGTGGTTTATTCTTACAAAAATTATCTTTCATTTGAATATTGTTCACTTTTTCAGAAATGAGTACTCATTTCCTCGAACCTTCCAAAGAAACTAATTTCCTGACGTGATACTGTCAAAGAACTGAGAACATGTGACATATTTATAATTACAGGAGACAATTATCAAATTCTTCACTCATTCTATAGACATCCTATTTCTTTCAACTTCCAATGAATATTTCACAAGGAAAATATTCTTTCCATGGCTGTATTATAGACCAGGATTGAAAAAAAAACAATACAGCACAATTTTTAACAATTCAAAGAATTTGTTCTCAGTGTGCATGCTCACGACATTATACAATCTATCCAAAACTGTCTTTAAAAAAATAATAATAATAAAAGTGCATAGAATGCCACACGACAGAAGTGAAACTTGTTTTAATTTTAATTTTTTCAATTTTTGATTGGATTTTTTCAATTATGCATTATTGGACTTTTTGATATTGGGTTTTTCAACTTTTTAAATTTTGGATTTTTTAATTTTTTCATCTTTGAATTTTTTATTTTTTGGATGTTTAAATTTTGGATTTAATTAATTTTTTTAATTTTCGAATTTTAAGTTTTTGTTTTTTAAACTGGAAATTTGGATTTTTTAATTTTGGATTTTCTTTTTTTTTTAACTTTTTATTTTTGGATTTCTTAAATTTTGGATCTTTGACATTTTTACTTTTTGGATTTTTTAATTTTGAATTTTTAGATTTTTCAATTTTGGGTTTTCGATTTTTTTTTAATTTTTTAAATTTTGATTCTTTCAATTTTTTATTTTTTGGATTTTTTAATTTGTAATTTCGTTCTTTTAATTTTGGATTTTTAGATTTTTTGGATTTTCGATTTTTAAATTTTTGATATTTGGATTTTTTAATTTTTTATTTCTTTTTTAATTTTAGATTTTTTGACTTTTTAATTTTGGATCTTTGATTTTTTAAATTTTGGATCTTTGGTTTTTTTTTTTTTTTTTTTTTTTAGCGCAGTAATGAACCTCTGGCTTCCATAAACTATATAATATTTCTTTAGCTTGCTTAGGAATTGTCTATTGCCATTGAGCAAGTAAGTATTATTATTATTATTTATTACATTTCTCCACATCACATATGGGTAGTAACAGGGCACGGGATGCACCAAGTGCCTCACAATAATATAAAACATTTACATATAATTGTAATACAAGAGTTCAATTAATGTCTTCATTCTTGCGACAGGAATGATCGCACAATGTTGCATGTAGATAGGATGACAGAATGCTGCATGCTTTTGTAGGTGTTCGGTGGAAGACCCAGTTCTTGCAGACTCTTGTGAAGTGTGTAGGGGACGAGACCATTGACCGACAGGATCACAGGGACTATTCGTACTAGCTTAGCCTTCCAAATCCTCTTGACCTCCTCTGCGAGCTCTTTATACTTGCAGATCTTTTCATGGTGCTTCCTGTCGATGTTGATGTCGTTAGGTACTGCAATGTCTACAAGAAACGTTGTCCCTGTTTTCTTGTTGACCAGTATAATATCTGGTCTGTTATGGTTGATTGTTTTGTCTGTCACCACACCAATGTCCCAGTAAAGCTTACATGACTCGTTCTCCAATAGGCGTACAGGATGGTACTTGTAGTAAGGGATACGTTCCTGAATTAATTGGTTTTTGTGGGCTAGTGCCTGGTGTATGATTCCTGCGAACTGATTGTGCCGTCTCGTGTATTCTACGGAGGCAAGTACTGAGCAGCCTGCAGTGATATGATCAATGGTCTCGAGATGAATGGAGCATCGTCTACATTTGTCAGAGAGTACACTTGTATCTTTGATGATATATTTTTTGTAATTATTTGTAGCTATTATCTGGTCTTGTATGGCAACTGCAAATCCCTCTGTTTCTCCAAACAGGCGTCCACTTTGTAACCACATGCATGATGCGTTCTTGTCTATACTCTGTTGGTTTAGATTACTGTAGTATTTTCCGTGGAGGGTCTTTTCTCCCCAGGATCTTTCTTTCTCCTGCAGGGACACTTGGTGATTTGTATGATGGTCAGAGGCGTTATATGGATGCAGTACAGTGTACCTGTCAGCGAGTGCTACAGCCTTATGGAGAAGGCTGGTTTCCTGTTTTTTAAGGAAATATCTTCTTAAGTTCCTTATCTGATTCTGGAGCATGACTTGAAGATCCAGTACTCCACGGCCTCCCAGTTTCCGTGGGAGAGTGACCCTTTCCATGCACGAATTTGGATGATGTAATCTATAGGTGGTGAGCAGAGTTCTCGTTTTCCTCTGTATGCTGTCTATTTCCGTGGCAGACCATTTCAAAATTCCAAATGAATAAACAAGGGTTGGAATAGCATACGTATTTATAGCTTTAATTTTGTTCTTTGCATGTAAGTGACTGCGCAAAATCTGATGCATCCTCAATGTATATTTGTCAATAAGTCCCTGTTTGATTTTCTTGTGATCCAGAGTTGTATTCTGAACAAATCCAAGGTACTTATAGGTTTCCGTTTCTGTCATTCCCTCTATTATAGATCCGGTAGTAAGTTCATACGGTTGGGAGTTTGCGTGTCGACCACATTCAATTGTTAGGAGTTTACATTTCTTTACTCCCAACGTCATTCCCACATCCGATGAATAGAAGTCTATTATGTTTAGAAGAGCGTTCATTTGCATTCCATTGTGGGCATACACTTTCAAGTCATCCATATAAAACAAATGTGATATTCTGTGTTTCCTGTTATTATATTTAATATCAAATCCAAAACCAGTAGCTTTTAGGAGATTATTATTATTATTATTATTATTATTATTATTATTATTATTATTATTATTATTATTGTTATTATTATTATTATTCCGATTTGCAGGTCCTCGTACTAGGTCTGAAAAATTTCCTTTCCATCACCTTCTATCGTTAGTTTACCCTTTGAGTATTTTGTTTTGTCCTTTAAATCGTATAGCAGTTGCTTACTCCTAATCATTGAGTTGATTGTTTTCTGTGCAGTCCGTTCCATCACACCTCACTAATTTCGTGATGGTTTTTAGTGTGACACTAATTTTGTGACAATTTTTTAGCGTGACAAAAGCTCTGGATTTACCCTTACTGTGACTTCAAAATATTGCTCTATTTTCTATCCCTAGCTATTCACATTTGAGACTTTTCAGATGGATTATTTCATCAAACATTCATTCATTATCCATTCGGATCTTACGTAAGGTTTTGTAAAATTTGTCCTTGCATTTCTATAAGCAACAGTATAGTATAAAGAATTCTCACCTACATTTTCCACAAACACTGCAGTATTTTCTGGTGTAGAGATTTCCTTCCTTGAACCAGGTTTTGTGTACAGTGAAGCTACAAAATACCTGACTGTCCAAAACTGCAAAACATGCCTAGAACAACCGAAAAAAATATAGTCAAATGTCTTAAGATTAATATCTGGTGCAGTTAAAAGAACATCAATCACAGTATTCAAGTCATATTCAAATAATACACCAAGAGAAATACAAAAACAAGCTATAGTGGACATAGTTAAAATGGAAGCGTCACAAAGAGCAAATTGGATACCCAGAAAAAGCCACAATGAACAACTAAAAACCCAATCAACACCTATAACCGCTAGCAGAAATATCTTAAGAACACTTTGCATACCATCTGAAACTCACTGCAGAACCAATAAACACATTAGAGTACACCTCAGTACATAACACTGTCCTCAAAAGGAAATGGTAACCCAACAATATTGAAATGCTCTACACCTAATATGCTTTGAATTTTTCCTGGAGCTGGTAATATAGGATATTTTCCTGGCCTACTAACCAGGTGGAGAATTGGATTAATTCCAAAGTTTCGAAGCCAATCTGAGGCTCCATTGTCACCTAGTATCCTAAATGAGAAATATCCTGAAGATCAATGGTTAATAGTCTTCGCAGACTGCTCACAAACATGACAGAAGACCATGCTTCAGTAGGCAGATACTGTACCATAACACTTTGATGGAGGAATAGAAGCCATCTATCTAGCCCTACAAAACATGATTATAGAGTCAAATTCTACTTAAAGATTCACTGAATGCTATACAAGCTATCCTCAAATGCCAAATTCAGTGCTTTAGTTGGAAAAAAATATTTGTGGGAGCTCACCAAAATACGTAACATCAAATATAGAGAACATTTGCACAGATTTACCTAGAAACTGACCACCGCCACCGCCGCTATTCAAAATATCTCACCAAAGACGGTGCCTAAAATAGGGGTTAACCCGAAAACAACTTTCACCCTCAAGGCCTCAACTCCTACAACTGCAACCTTTTCTTGCATTCCAAGAATTCAGGATCAGTCAGAATCCTCTATTGGAAATGAAAGACAGAGACAAAGTTGCCGCATTATTTATACAGTGGAACATTTCTTCAATGTTCAATTCATGTCTGTGGAAAATATGAGATCTCCAATTTAAAAAAATAGAAATATGGAACATTGAGCAAAATAATTCCCGGAACACAGCTCCAGTGAGCTCCGGCCCAACTAAAGCACTGGCTAAATCCCATTCATCTAGAATTCACGACATTAAACCCCTATTGACAGTAGTGCCATATCTTCAAAGATTAATCCACCTGCCAAATTATAAACATAAAGAAAGTTATCATGGCTCCAGGTATACCATTATATTAAATAAAATATCACTGAACACTTGATTTTCAATGTATTCAATTATTAAATATTGTACACAATTACATAAAACATTTAATTCTTCAAAATATACAGCTAATCTAGCTCTATACTAGGCCCTAGGGCTATAAAATGAGACATGATTAAGGTAAATTTTAATGATCATTTAACAGTTTCATCACAGAATTACAATACAAATGGTACCCACCCACACTGTGTCACAACAAGTACACTGTACTTCTTATTTATTTAAGAGGTAAGAACAAGAGGATATATAAACAGATGGAGCAATCATTACTTTTTACACATGGCTAATACTTTTATAAGGAGGCAAATTATTTAGAAGTAGTTCATGAAACATTATTTTATTTTTGTTATGAGTTTTAAATTAATGTTAGCAAATGCTACCCTCAAAGTGTGAAAAATATGAAGTCCTTTTCACTTTATCCAGTCACGAGTCTATCTTCTCTCTCTCAGTTATCATTTCTATGACATGCTAGTCTTTGGGTAAGCTATTAACACATTTATTTTCTTTTAACCTTATATTTCCTATCTGGATGTTTTTTCATCACTGAGCTTCTAGCATGTAATAATAATAATATTAGTAACACACTGCTGACGAGTAAAGTACCATATCACAGCCCACTTTCAAAATCTCTTGAGCAGAGCCATTTAAATGTATATGTTTCAAAACAAACATGTTCTAACATGCAATATCTTAATACCTTTGTAAATATATATTTTTTTTTTCACTGTATTCACCATAGATGGTTGCAACCGTGATTCGCTCATCGATGGCGAACTGTGTCAAAAGTCAAAAGCTGATGTTCTAATTGATTCACGACACATCAATACCTACTGAAAACTGGAGTTCATCTTCATTTTGAAAACGAAATCAAGCCACATAAATTAGAATCAGTATTTGTTGACGCTTTTATTCTCTAAGAATCCTTAAAAAAAAAAATTAAATAGATGAAATTGAATAAAAATAGCAAAAAAATATATTCTGACATGCATTGGAAAGATATTCTTTCCATTGATATAAGCAGTTTTGCTATGTTTGTCCTGGTTTCAGTTACATCGAACCCCAAAACGAGGTAACGGCTTTTGAATCAGCCTGTATACACTCAAAAACAGTTACTGTAAAATGCCCAAGCTGCCTCTATTGTTCTTGGCTATGCTAAAACAGAGTTCCCAGGCATGCACTAGTCTAATATTAAGAATGTTTAAGTCATTAAAAATCACATATCCTGTCTTTCTATTCTATCCTATCCATGGTGTTCCTTGTTTAAAAAAAATCCATGGCATTACATCCCTGGAAGGACTAGTCCTACCATCTGACTGCTGCTTCATTTACCACAGGCAGATGGTAGGATTGGGGGGCATGTAGGCAGCATGCTGACACCCATGGCCATTAATGATGATTTCCGTGACCGCAGCCGCTACTTCTTAATCAAGCAGCTCTTCAGTTTGTATCACGATACTGAGTGCCCCCCATTCCAGATCTCCCTATCTCAAAAAAATCCGGACATACGGGGGATTGAGCCCGGGCCTGCAGATCCATAGTCAGTAATGTTAACCACGAGACCATACATGTGGTCATATCTATATATATAAAAGGCTTTGTCCTGACTGACTGACTGACTGACTGACTGACTGACAGGAATCAACGTAGAGCTTAAACTATAACAGGTAGAGACTTGGAATTTTGACAGTACCTTCGTTTCATAATGTAGGAGCTCACTAAGAAAGGATTTTGAAAAATTCTGATTTTAAATGCCAAAAATCAAATGTTTTTGAGAATACTTAATCCCTTCTTACACATAATTATCGAATCCGAATCACATTTGACATCAAAACATATTGTTGCCAGTGGGTTTCAGATGGGTTTGGAATTAAATTAAATGGAAGTTTGACAATTACAGTTGGCTTTGTCTATTTTTGTCATACCTTGAAATAAAACTTTCGCGATCGCTTGAATGTTGTAAGCCCTAATATGGTCAAACATTGTTTTATTTGGACGAAACTCACTATACAGGGGTTTTCTGGACCAAGGAACTCAAATCTGAGGTCGCTTTTACCAGGCGACGCATCTAATCGTGGTATGTAGTCCACGTGATTTAGGTGTTAATAAATATAATGATTTAACTATTATGCTCTTAATTTTTAATTTTTGAAATAATTATCGCGGGCGAAGCCGCGGACACATGCTAGTTCCTCATAAATGGCTTAATACTATGAAGATATTCATACTGTAAACAAGATTTCTTTGTGTATATCCTTATCACCACCATCTCCATTTGAAAGGTGTCTAGTGTTCTTCTAAATAATTTGCCATGGAACTTGAACTTGATTTCTACATGTTATGCTTTGTCATGCAAATAACATATGTCCATGTTAGAATGAAATGCATAGGTTCTGTAAACAATTATGGATGACTTGATTCCTCTGTAATGCAGTTAAAGTTCATTCTTAAGAGTAAAATTTCATTATCAAGAGTAAAATTTCATTATTAAGAGTAAAGATTCATTATTAAGAGTAAAAGTTCATCATTAAGAGTAAGTTCATGTTGAGAATATTTTTTTTCAGAATACTATATATTAATATTCATTTACAAGTAGGCAACTTCTCATATTATTGTTAAAAAAAAAGTACATATCAAATAAACTGATTGCAGTGGTGGCTCAAGTCAAGTGGGTGCCCCAAGTGGTAAAGATTTTGAGGCCCTCTAACTCAAGTTAGAAATACAAGTTGCAAGAAAACTCTCATAAACTTATTAACAAACAAACAAAACAAAAAAGTAATGAAAAATTGCATACCGTTATGCATCAAAGAAATTATTTAAAATATATTTTTACATGAATTTCCGTCTTGCTTTAATTTCTTGAAAAATCATCAATTATTTTGGCAGTGTCAATGTGGTTTAAAATTTCCTGCTCTATATACAAAATTTCCAAGTTATTTAGTCTTCTTCTCCCATTGTATTCCTTAAATAATTTTTTACTCTCTTTAATGATGTTTTCTTTAACAGAAAATGATCTGGATGCATTAGATAATTAGACAATTAGGCAATTGTTAGAAAAATTGAATGCTGCAAAATTCAGGGCCCTATTATGGTATCCCGGGGCCCCATGCAACTGCTTAGTCCGCTTACCATTAAACCCGCCACTGTGAAAAAGTTTACATCATTGAACAGACAAAAAGACGCGTTAAACAAAATTCAAAGAACACTTTAGAAACAAATTCTAACAACAAACAGATAAGTCAGCAACACAGGAACAATTTTGGGAGGAAGAGCATAAGATAGACCAGGAAGTCAAGCTATTAAAACCAGTAGAAAGGCAACAAGAATTAATAGTCTAAGAGAAAATATTCACTTAGAAAACAAATACAGTATACTTGAACTTCAAAATATCAGCACAAGATCAGAAGGTACATCCACCCACTGCCAGGAAGAGTACAAAACATCCAGCAGTCAAGATCAGCTGAGGATGAGAGCAACAGCTCTTGAAACATGTTTTAGGTTAGCTATCCCTAAGTGAAGTTCTTTGTGTGTTTTTTTAACAATAATATGTTGTGACTTCAAGTGTTATTTCCAATATCACATACCTATAGGCAATTTTTCTAGTTAATTCCATCATTATTTATTATCAACTTGGCATTGGTTTCTTCAGGGTGTCCAGAAGCCTTGAAAATCGGGAATTATGCTTATATTTTCCACACTGGGAAAAATCCTTGAATTATACTTGAATTTTGTGAATTGCCGGGAAAACCCGATCAGCAGAAATTTATGTTTTAAGTTGATGGAAGAAAAACAAAAGTTAATGAAAATGAAGCCAGAAAAGAAGCTGAGTTAATTGATGAAAAAAAATTCAAATTTAGCCAAATTATAATTCAAGAACAGTTGTTACAGAGGTTCGGAAGTTGAGGTATCATATGGAGTTTTAGATGTTACAGTTTATTTCTGATTGAACAATGTAATTAAACAAAAATATAAGTTCTTTAGTACAACCATTTTTTAGACAATTTTTTTAATTGTTGTGTAAAAATCATGTTAATTGTAACACAAAACCATTAATAACACTGATAGTGAAGTTTGCTAAAGTCATGAATGTAAAGCATTATATAGCCCTACTTCCCGATAAACTAGGTTAATTCATTAATTTGATGCTGTATTTAAAGTATAAAATTTGTCACTGGGATCTGCTGTTACCTCCATGGAATACTTTTCAACAAAGTATCAAGTTAAGTTATACATTATGAATTGGACATCGAAAAGAACTTAGTGAACTTTTTTGAGAATACCCAATGATTGTGTTTATCACATGTTTACATTAGCATAATATGTTTAATCACTTTATTAGATATTGATTCTTTTTAATTGAAAAAGAAGAGTTAAAACTAAAACTCTTGATGCTGATTGATGTTAATTATTTTAACACTTAAAATATTAGTTTCATACTAATAATAAAGTTGTTCTGAATCCGTGTTTTTGAGTTGAAAAAGGTGTCGCCTCGATAAATATAGATGGAACTAAATAATACATTCTTTGATTTTATCCTCTGTAGGCCCCTAAGTGTATTTTCTTAATGCACATTGCAATAAAAGAATGTCAATATATTTAGAGAGGAAATAATTGAAATATTTACCGGTAATTACATATTTTAAATAGGGTATGTGACGTAATTCAATTTTGAGTGAGATATAATGTATATAAATACCAGGGCCCGGATTCTGATGACCTAAAATTGTTTGAAAAATGACCTATAAAATGACCCTAAATTTGAAAGAAAATGACTTAATAATTATAAAAAATTACCTAAAAACTAAAATTTTACTTATAAATATTATTATTGTACGCACAAAGTTATAGACTAGTTTGTACATAATTATTGTAAAAACTGTAAATAACTGTAATGTTGTGAATGTTCTTTTCTCACGGAAATTTATGCTGGCACTGACTGGCACTGGTGAGTCAAAATTCGGCATTTCCTTTTGAGGTCTGCTGGATTATATTGTTGTTTATTGAGGGTAAACAGTAGTTTGCACTCTCAAATCCAAGCAGGTGGCAGACTCTGGTGCCAAGTCAATCTAAGACCAATAATTAATGCAATACAAAATTTTGGCGTTTCTTTGATTCTCATTTCCGACTGAGACATGTCAACAATTTAACGCCGAATTTTTCCTTCTTGCATTAAACAAACAACACTTCAAAGATAGCACCGCTAGCGATGAAAAAAAAGTTAATACACTCAATGTAAATATATGAAAATGACTAAATAAGGAAGCAAATGACATGAAAATGACAAAATAATGACTTAAAATTGAAATAAATGCCCTAAAAATATAAAATTGCATAAAATGACAAAAAATGACCTAATAAAAATGCATTTCTATAATCTAGAGGTCATGATTAGGATTTATCCACAAGTTGGCAATGTCTATGCAGCACCAATAAAAAGATGACATGCCATTAGAATCCGGGCCCTGATAATTAACAGTATATAAATTTTATACTCATTACAACCTGAAGAAATTATTTTGCATTGATAAGAAAAATGTAATACAGTGAGGAAGAGAAATGTTTACAGAAACTTAAATTGTAACTGCACCTTTCAATACCCTGTGTATTTCATCACAATTTTCAAGCCTTGAAATCCTTGAATTATGTTTGAATTTCTTCAGCTTGCCTGACTGGACACCCTGTTCTTAATTTTCCTAGTAATGAAGAAACATATCCTCCTAAATATCTCTCATATCAATTAGCACATCTAGAAACCAGTTCTAATATTTGCTTGTTCGTAAAATATGAGCCCTATATTTTCAGCACATTTTAAAAATATATACACTATTGGAGATCAGGACAAAGCAGGCTTAAAGCTGATGTCCCACGATCCAATTTTTGGTCCAAATGTCTACAAACTGTCAGATTGGATCATGTGACATGGCCGACTACCATTGTACACAATTTCAACCTATATTTTCCATACAATTATTTTGCATGCAACGGAATAGAAACGTTTCTATTTTTCCATCCAAAAATTTGAAATAAACCAATGAGCGTCATTCTATCCCCGCGTGACGTGCATGACGTAGAAACATGGCTTCTTCCTCCGTACAGCTGATTCTCGCCGCTGACAGCACTCGCTCGACCAGCGAATATAACCAAAAAGATAAAATGTTATAACATTAAAGTCAAGAAGATTAACGGGTGCTAAGAATTTGAATTTAACAATATTAACAATAATTATTATTGCAACCGGCATAAAAGCTGAGGTGCTCTGGAAATTATGATAAAGATTCCGTAAAAAATGTTACTTGTGTCAGGTGCGTATATATCGACCGCCATGTCGATTGTAGTAGCCATTGATTTTCGTTTCGGGAGAACAGCTGGCGCTAGATATTGGACCAAAACGCACTCTCGTGTGCACAGCCAGAAATAATTGTATAGAAATGCTGCTTGATACAAAATTTTCAACCAACAAATTGGATCGTGGGACATCGGCTTTATGAACACAACAGCAGTAATTAAAATAAATCAGGTTAAATTCAGCATGCTAAAATAAATAAAGTAGAGTCTCGGTAAATTGAGTCTTGATATAATAATTATATAAGAGTTGAATTTTTACACAAAAACTTCACTTTTGGTATAGTTTACCTGTACTAGTTTCGGTGCCTTCACAACCATTGTCAACAGCTATACCTAGGTACTTCAACCAAAGTTTTTGTGTAAAAATTCAACTCTTATATAATTATCGTTATATAACTTCACTGTGTTAACTTCCAATACAATTTAATGTTGAGTCTCGATAGTTTGATATGTCCATAAATTCGAGCTACAAAATTTCAATTAACAAAAATAAGAAATTGCCAGTTTTTAGTGTGCAGGTGCTTTATACAAGGTTAGATACTAACATGGAACACAGTTTCCCCAATCCTACCCCTCTACCACTCCCTTCTTTGCATCCACAGAGCACCCTGTTCCAAAAAACAAATAAGTCGTGTCAGTGACCGTATGGTCTGCACATGTTGTTTTGTTGTTTTCACTAAGAGTGCTGACAAAAGTGCAAAGCGAACAAGGCAATTTATTTCTTTGAAAGTGAAGTTGAAGGCATTAAGAAGACTTCACCAGGGTGAAACTAGAGGCAGCTGTACATTATGTGGAACAACAACCCAAGACGACACCGATGAACAACCCGCTGTTTAGACGTGGCATTATACTGCTGCTCAGAAACACTGCAGTTTGTTAAAACACTAGATAAGTTTTTAAAATGTAATGGTCTGTTTTTGTTTTAATTAATACTGAAATAGGACTAAACTATTTAACTTAAGCAGAATTTTAATTTATTTTTACTGTAAGGCAATCTTTGTTTTTTTGTTAAATAAGTTACTACGCTGTAATGTTTAACTAACTACATGCTTTTCCACGTAATTTCATAAATCCAAGTTTTTCAATAGTTCAAGGTTGTCTCGGTCCCTTTCACTTCAAGTTACCAAGACTCTGCTGTATACAAATAAAGGATTGTATGAGTAATTGTTAGAGCAACGAAATTAAGTGGCATTATGAGCTCTCATTACAATGGACTTTTACTGTATTACAAACTCCCTCTTCTTTGGTATTTCTACCCACCCACATGATGACTCGTCTAAATATCACCAGTTTCAGTGAAATAAGTATATGCCATTTGACATATACTCCATACTTATTTCACTCACTTCTTAACCAACGCTCTTAACTCACTTAACTGGATAGCTGCTGCTAGGAGCCTCCAGGCACTATTCCTGGAGAAGGATCAGGATCAGGATCTGCAGGGATAGTAATGCCACCAGTATCAACACCCTCTTCCTCCTCTTCTTGGATTGCAAGGAAACAATGCGTTGCTTCGTCTTCCCCTTCTGCTCCCTCACTCCCATCTTGCTGTTGAGTGGGAATCTGAATTGTTATTGTCTGTGTTGTCCCATCCTCTGACGTTGCACTACCTGTGACATTAGCTTGTAATGGATTGCCATCCGTAGATAACGCATTAAGACAACGATAAATGAGGTGTGCAGCTGCCACATTGCCTGGAAAAACTTCTATTTCACCTGGAAATAACAAAAGATTAAGATATTTTCACATGAAGAGGGATCTAAAGTTTGAATTTCAAACTAATAGAACTCTGATTACAGGCCCCTTAAACCACCTGAGAAATTTAAACAGTAAAATTATTTACAGTAGGCTTAGGGTTGCCATCTTTTGGTAAGGCTAAGTTGGGACACTTATGGAATATATGCATATCGCCGATCTTCATACCTAAATTTGTACATGGAACAATTTATTAATAAGAGAAAGATGGTATATATTCATTACAAAGCCAAAACTGAATAGACTAGGTAACAGTAACACTAACATTAGAAAAGAAAAGGCTAGCAAAATAATAAAAAATATATATAATACGTCCCTCTCAGGCATAATAAAATTCGGGATGCTGAAAATGTTCTTCGAATGCGGGATGTCCCGCCAAATTCGGGACAGGTGGCAACGCTAAGTAGGCTGCATGGCCATAAAATGATCCTCACAAAACCTTAGCTGACAAAGGGCACTAATACTATATTTATAAATATTTTATTTTCTAGAAAACTCTTCGAAGGAAATTTTGCACATGCTATTATTCGTTAAAATTCATGTATCGAGAGAATGAAGTTTTTTAAAAATGCATTTACAGAAAATTATGTTTTTGTAAACATGACAAATGTAGCCTATTACATCAACAGTTTCTCAAGCCTTCGTGAAAATATGAATAATACTTTTCATTTGGAATTTTGGAGCAACTATGAATCTCAGTTTAACAATATGTTACTAAACAGTTAATGTACTCATATAGTTAATGTACTTATTACATTAACTATTACATTTTAACTATTAACATTAACTATTTAGTACATTAATATTAATTATTTATTACATTAAATATTACATTTGAGAAGTTAACTACATTACATTAACATTAACTCTTTAGTATTATTTGAGAACATGTGTGAGTCCTATATTAAGCACAATAACTAATGAAACTTCTTTCTCTCATTTCTTGCTATTAAATCCTATTATTAAAAAGTATAAAATAAAAGAAATTTTACAGTACACTGACAAAAAAATTAATAATATACCTTCAGATGGAGTTGATGATATAAGACCATTCTTATGGTCAGACACATGCTGCAAGAAGCCTTCCTGACTGACAGTTCGGAATGAACACTGTGTACAGCTGAAGAGACCCTGTAGGCCAGGATGTTTGCTGCGTAAGTGATTCTTATAGGAGTTGCTCTGTATCGCAGAGTAGTCACAGTGGGGACAGTGATATGGGCGCTGACCAGTATGCCTCATAATGTGGCGACGTAGTGAGTTGTGATCACCAGTACGGTACTCACATAAAGTACAATTGTAGGGTTTCTCCCCAGTATGCTGTCGAAGATGCATCTGTAGCATAGCTTTGCGAGCTGAGGCATGACCACACACCTGGCAAAATATTCATAAGGAGATCCAACTTATAATCAAAACTATGGGATTTCTATGAAACATTGTAGGCTTTCATGGCCGGAGTCAATATTAAAAACTTTATCAGGGCTTGTAGGCAGTGGTCCAGTTGACATTGGTGTGCCAAACGTTTTGTCCACACTACAGCGGTGGAGTCTTGGGTGAAGCATCCTGGTCGGCAGTCACCGCCACTGAGGATGTCCACCGTAGTTGTGGACGAAACGTTTGGCATGTCCATTGAACGCTTTGCCCAAAACTCCATCATCACTGAGGATGTCCGCCGTAGTTGTGGACAAAACGTTTGGCACACCAATGTCAACTGGACCACGGCCTACAAGCCCGGATAATGTTTTTAATATGGGATTTCTCTTCATTATTTTAATGAAGATGCATCTGTATCACTGCAAGAATATTGAGGAAAGTTAGCACCATATGTCCTAAAAAAGCAGGAATTTCCTGAATTTTAGCTTCAAGAAAGACATCCTGCCTGGATTTTAAAATTTGTTACAATGTCCTGAATTTTCTTAGTATTAATGAAAAATAATAAATTTGCTCCTCAGAATGCAGAAAGACCTTGTAATCACGGATGTACTAAGCATAGTTTCTAAACCTGCTTCCCAAGTTGCAAGGAAAAAAAATGAAAGATATTGAAGTCTGTGATACTGACACTACCTCTCTCTCTCTCTTCACATTCTTTGCTTTGTTTGCGGTGTTGATGATTGGGTTGATTGTGCTCTCTTGATTTTATTTATTTATTTTATTTATTGTATGAAACAAGAGAGATACATCAAATGATTACCCGAATGAGCAAGTGCTCGTGTACGGGTTCAATTCAATTATTTATATTACACAATACACAATTACATAAAACAAAATACAAATAACTTAAAAACCAATACCTAGAACAAAAGGAATAAAAAGAAGAAAAAATCCAAAGTGGGAAGAATAAATCTGAAATCCTGAGGTATAAGTAATAAAAAATTGTATTGTTCATTTCATCGTTTGAGTATCAGAATGAGTAAATGTGAATGTTTGCTGATTCAGAAAGGCTTATATTTTAACTATGTAATTAAGATGGCACGAAAAAGGCTTTCAAACAGGGATCCAAATAGTTCTCATGTGAAAATGTCTCGAATATTTGTTTTGGTGGTATGGCAACCCAACACCAGGCAAAAGTCATAGACATTCATCTTATATTAAAAGTTACAGTTATAGTGCTTTTTTTTTTTTTTTCAGCATGCTGATGAAGATACATCGGTGGCAATGTTTTGCACTCCAAATCACATTCACAAACCTGACAGAATATTCATCAAATTCACTGTGCAGTCAAACATACTAACAGTTGTTATGCACTAAACTTTAAGGCATTCAACTTCACATCATTGATATACGTAAAATCTTACCAACTTAGAAAATATGTTTCAAATGATTTTTTTTCCCCTCCATCATCATCTGAGATCAACTGATGTCAGTTGTCAGCTCAGCTGATGATGGAGGCAAAATATGAGCATTTGAAACATATATTTCACATTGATAAGATTTTACTTCATCAATTATGTGAAGCTGAATGCCTTAACACTTCGGCTGCTAATCCCATCAAATGACGGAATTCAGAAACTTACAAAAACTGTGGATCCTATCGTTTGACAGGATCTACTGTCCATGCATTTTATTTTCGCGTTTCGTGTTTGATGGAGTTTTATTAATGTGTATTCCTTTCAATTTTTTTATTTCATTATCTACCACTAGAATGTGTTGTCTATAATACGCGTATGTTTAGACACCAACATGACTTCTTTGGCACCATGTCTGCTGTGTATTTTTACACCTACATTGCCGTCATTAAGCACTTGCTCCAAAGTGTTATTACATTTACTTGTAAGACTATAATGTTCTATCAATATTGCAGTGTGACAATTGCATACCTTTGTAAATATTAGTTCAAAATACACATCTAACCTAGAATTCAATTTCACAGTTTATTCGTTCAACTTTTTTTTATTGCTAATGTTTATATAATCGAAGGTAAAGATTCTGTTCATGCATTTAATATCATGATACACCATTTAAAAGAGAAAATTTCCAATTTTTAAACCATAACCATTCCAACTTTTAAACTATAACCATGTTATTTTTGTATAACTATAACTTTTTTTGCACTCAAGTATTAAAGTTTAATGTACAGGTATAATACTGACACTTCATACCGTTTCCCCATTTAATTTAATCAAATACTAATGGCTGCATAAAAATCAGAGAATAGGATCCACAGGAATCTACAGGAATCTATAAAATAACCTTAAATCACTCCTGATTTGCATTGAATAAAAGTGTAACCTCAGTCATGTATAGTAGCTGTAAAACATGAGACAGTAGTGCAAAATACAAGAGGTGAAGCAAATTAATTTTTTTCACTTTTTTATATTATCAAGAAGGATAAGTGAATTTACTTTGTCATTACTAGAGCCCGGATTTCCATGCAAATGCATGTTTTTATATACTTTGGTTAGACTTTCCAAACTTTGTATTTACTCATTACATGACTTATGGATTCCAAATAACCATATTTTTTCCGTGCATGTTTGCATATTTCAGCCTTTTTATGGCAAAATTAATGCATAATGCATGTTTTGGATTTTTTTGGTATAATATAACATATTCAGACGTTTTTAATGCATATAAACCCCCATTTCCTTGTTTTAGTGCATAATATCAAGTTACCATGCATAACTGTGCATATTATGAATGTGCCTCCCTAAAATCTTGGCTTTTCAGTGAAACGTAAAAATGTTGTATTGTATTATCATTGTTATTTGATTGACTTGGCAACAGAGTCTGCCACCTGCAACAATCTGAGAGTGCAAACTACTGTTTACCCTAAATAAACAGTAATATAATACACCAGGCTACAAAAGAAAATGCGGACTCGCCGACCTTAAATTGAAAGAAAACTGCTAAAAACAATGTTCACTGCTTAAATTTGTCAGTCACTAGCCATTGTTGAAGACGTTGAATTATCTTTAGAATTGTGTTGTGGAGAAATGGGTGTGACAGTTAGGGAAAAACTTAAGAAGGTACTTAGTTCAAATCCTGATCTTAAACTTCTGAAAACAGTGAAAGACGTATTATGTGGAAAAAATATAAAAGACATGGAATTCGATCTCACCCTCAGTCAAATTTCTTCCTTTAAGTATGCACCTTCTGAAGTAGAAAGATCCTTTTCTGCGTTCAAGAATGTCCTATCTGATAAACGCACAAGTTTAAGTGAGAAGAATTTGGAAAAACCCGTTGTTGTATGTTGTTTTAAGAGAAATTAAAATATATTGCAGTACAGTGCGGATTTTTGATAGTGCATGTTTCGCCCTTCATTATGCATATTTGGAGATACAATAGTGCATGAATGCATGCATGTTTTTAAGTTTGATAGTGCATGAAAATCCGGGCTTTAGTCATTACTTTTCAGAGTAATCAACATTTGAAGGCAGAATAACCTTCAAGAGAATGTGTTCATGTTAGTTTTCTTGATTTATTATGTTTCAGAATTTGTTCATGCTTATTTTATTAATAACATTTTTTACAGTAATAAGGTAAGGTTGCCTATATCGCACCAGTTAATGGAATTTAGTAGATACTAAGAAAATTTCGGCTTTTGTGCGGAATATAACAACTTAATTACCTTCAGTGAAGCTTTCAGAACTCTCAAAAATGTTCTTCTTCTCCACATGGAGAAAGCACATACATATTTCACATTGATCTTCTCTTCCTCGTAAGTGGTGCCATATAGGAAATCGGTTTCTCATATCGCACCTCGGGTTGCCGAAATCGCACTGGCAGGTTAGGGTTATAGGGAATGGATACACAATGATAAAACGTAGTTGACTAATATGGCTATACTTCCTACTTTAATTTTAAATTAAGATTAAATAAAACATAAGTAATGGAAATTGAAAACATAGACTTGCCTTTCCAAGTATTTCATTAACTTGACGATCACTGATTTTCACAAGTGTGACACATGAAGTTCTTTTCTTTTTTTGAAACTTCTGCACATGACTCATGAGCCCACTGATCACAAGAGGTGCACTGTATCATGTCTTCTAAAAACTATTTCTGACATATGAAACAATACCAGTCTCCAGCTGAAGTTTCGATCACCACTGAACTTGAACCTCCAGCTTTGTTCTGATCTTCACAACTTGGACTTTGTGTTTTCTGTCTTTTTGATTTTCCCTTTCCTGTTTCTTTGTTGATTTGTTTCTTTTTGACTGTTTCCGTGCGGTTTTTCCTTTCCTGAACTTCTTCTAGTTGCCTTTTGTAAGGACTTGAAGTCAATTCCTCAGCTTTTTGAGCACCTCTACTTTGCCTCTGAGCTTCTTTTGAGTTCTTCTTTGGTCTGGGACTTACTTCAGAAACATGCACAATTTTTTCTGTGCTCTGATCTTCATTTGCAGGCATGTTAGAGTTCTTTGTTGAGGTTTCATCATTTTGACCAATCTCATCAGCATTGTCAGCGTAATCTGTCCTCTCAGAAATTAACTGGGGGCTCAAATTTTCACTGGCCACAAAATCTGTTTCAGAAAACACATCCCTATTCACAGGCCAAATACCCGTAGCTCTGAAGCCATTTGCAGCATTGCCCAAAGGTGCAGCTTTCGAGTATGCTTCGGAAAGCAGAGGACATATTACAAAAGGTGTCACCCTTTCTCCAGCATTGGACCTTAACCACTTGCAGATTGCTGCATCGTAGAATGTCTGGAATGGCTTAAAAACAGACACGTCGAGTGGCTGCAGACGGTGGGTGGTGTGTCCAGGCAATTGAAGTAGCAGGACACCATGATCATGTGCTATTTTGATGGCCTCTAAATTTTTTGAGTGGGTAGAGTGGCCATCAAGTACTAGAAGAACTTTCTTATCTTTAGTCGGCTTCACATGCGAGATAAAATGTTGAAGCCATTTTACAAAGAGAGCAGTATTTATGTAGCCTGATTCTGAGCATTCCACTAAACTGCCTGGAGGACCACCAATCATTAGAGCAGGGTGCATCCTTTGCCTCTTAAAAATTATCATAGGAGGAACAAAGTGACCAGCTGCACTCGTACAACACACGAAAGTAGTGTTCACTCCCCTCTCGTTGCTGGAAAGTGAACCAATTTGATGTTTTCCTTTCAAAACCACAATTTTAGGGGATTTCTTCTGAACCGTGCTAAAACCAGATTCGTCCACATTGTATAAGTGCATTGCATCAATATTATGCTTATCTACAATTGCTTCAAGAAGGTCGAAAAACTGGCCTACGTTTTCTTTATTAAAACCGCGACTCCGCGTGATT
This sequence comes from Ectobius pallidus, assembly GCA_964059195.1. Taxonomy (NCBI): domain Eukaryota; kingdom Metazoa; phylum Arthropoda; class Insecta; order Blattodea; family Ectobiidae; genus Ectobius; species Ectobius pallidus. The sequence goes on from CAXKWD010000007.1 coordinate 99,933,912, forward strand.
GAAACACTTTGAGGTTGCCGTAGACTCAACTCGGGATGCCTTTTCATAAAGCCATAGTACCATTTTTTACCCGCAGTTTGAGTTTCCTTGCTGAAAGGATTTGGCAAGTGAGGGTTACCTTTCAACACATCAAATGCAAGCTGTCTCACATCCTTTATCGTGAGACCGAACATACATTCTTCAAGGTAGAGGATTTCCTGTACTAATTCTGTTTCAAACTCCGTAGGTAGTGCTGTCCCTCGTCCATTCAGCGATGTTTTTCGTTCAGGGCCTCTTTTTACTTCTCCCCTTAGGTGCCGCAAAAAAGTTTTTTTAGGAATGCCATATTTACGACAGCATTCGTTCAGTTTCACCTTTTCCTTCTTGAATTCCTCCAACGCTTTCACCATATCTTGGGGATTCCATCTACCATAAATACGCTTTGCCATTCTGTAATGAAAGTAGAAAACATTTTAGTCGCATAAATCGCAAATCGCACCAGTGCGATTTAGGAATCTTGTGGGTGGTGCGAATTAGGAAGCCAGTAGTCATTCCGCTTTTTCCTATTCTGACATATAAATCTAATCAGCTGGATCTTATTACCATGATATATTGTTTCATAAATAAGTACTGTAGTTATATATATCTAGAAAAAAGTATTTACCTTGCTCACATATGGGTTATAACCTTGTAAACAGCTGCTTTTCTTTATATGAATGTAGTCGCCTTTCTTCAGCAGGTAATAACTTAGCTTCCACTTCACAGGCAGAGATGCAACTGCTGGAATGTGTCTGTGCTAGCGTATGGTACAGGTTAACGCCATCAGATGGCGTGAAAGAACACGTTATATATTGCAACCTTACGAGGTGCGATTTTGGAGCCGGTGTGATTTACGCAACTTTACCTTACTTGTAAAAATTAGTGTTTATTTAAATTCTAGTAATGTAATTTACTCCCACAGTTAGAATGTAGATTTGAATATTGGAATATATTTTTTAACTAACCCGCATAATATATTTACCTGGCAGACGTAAGGACGGAGCTTACTATGAACTGCCTGTATATGCTTCTTCAAACACTTTGAATCAGCATAACTTTTGAAGCAGATGTCACAACGTTTTGATGCATACCTGTGGACACAAGAATGCTTATAATAGCATTGTTGTATATACAGTACTTCATTTGCTATAATATTTTTCAAGATCACTTTCATTATGATTCCTGACATCTTCAGTGGCAGACTGATACCAATTATTGTAACTGTCTTCTTTTGCTGTCTATTAGTCGAGTCTATTTGAGTATACTACAGATGATGCAAGTCATATTTAAAATATTATGCGCATTCCTTTATTTAAAAACATGTTTACAATATTAAAATATACTGTACAAGACAGACTAAAATTTTTCACAGCGGTGGATACCTCGACAACTAACAAGCAGTACAACGTTTCAACTAGTTCCTCCCAGTTTTCATCAGGTACTGGTTGGTAGATCAGCTGGGTTGAGTGGTGTAACCCCCTCTATGTCACCATCATCATCGGTGAGGGGTGGGTGGGTAGATTCACAAAGTGGACGCTCAGATGCTGGAGGTTTTATATCGTGAAGAAACGTGGTGTTACGTTGAAATCTTTTAATCCATTCAGTAGGGATTGCAAAGTCAGATTCGGGGCATTTTTTAATCTGCCAACTAATTTTAGGGGGAACATTGTCTTGAACCATTCTACGAATGACATTAATCCATTCGTCTCCCAGGTCACCCTCGTAATTATTAACACATTTGTCCTGATTACTGGCAATATGAACAGCTTCACATATCTTTCTCTTAATTAAGTCCCTCTCAACTTTCACCACTTCCAAATCATTAATGCTGTGCTTTAAGGAGACCATATGTTGGCTTAATCCTGTGTTAGTCATCATATTTCGAATATCCCTAACATGCTCCTGGAGCCTGATTTTAAAAGTTCTCCCAGTTTCGCCATAATATACCCCATCACAGTCATCACAAAGAACAGAGTAGACCCCTGGGGCGTCGAGAAGGTTCATTTTGCATCCTACTTTTTTATGTTGTGAGAAAATATTCTCCAAAGTTCTCCCCACTTTAAAGGCAGGTTTTAAACCAAATTTACATAGCACTTTGCCAACATTCTGGCTGATACCTGGTTTATAAGTAACACTTACATATTTGTCTGTGGGTTTTTTTCTTTTTTAATTGTATGTTCCACACTCGCTTTACTCCAAATCCTTTCTATAAACTTCCCAGTGTACCCATTAATTTTTGCAAGCCTAAGAATGTTTTTCTTTTCTTCGAACAGATCTGCAGGATTATTACAGATTTTTAGGGCTCTAGTAACAAAGTTTTTCCACACATTAGATTTAGTTCCATGAAAATGTGCTGATTTTTTATGGATATATTGTTCACATTTGTTAGGTTTCCTGTACACACCGGTGAACACTCGGGGAGCGACGAAGCGAATTCGTAAGTCAAGAAAATTTAGACAATTTTTAGAAGCTGTTCATATTGCCAGTAATCAGGACAAATGTGTTAATAATTACGAGGGTGACCTGGGAGACGAATGGATTAATGTCATTCGTAGAATGGTTCAAGACAATGTTCCCCCTAAAATTAGTTGGCAGATTAAAAAATGCCCCGAATCTGACTTTGCAATCCCTACTGAATGGATTAAAAGATTTCAACGTAACACCATGTTTCTTCACGATATAAAACCTCCAGCATCTGAGCGTCCACTTTGTGAATCTACCCACCCACCCCTCACCGATGATGATGGTGACGTAGAGGGGGTTACACCACTCAACCCAGCTGATCTACCAACCAGTACCTGATGAAAACTGGGAGGAACTAGTTGAAACGTTGTACTGCTTGTTAGTTGTCGAGGTATCCACCGCTGTGAAAAATTTTAGTCTGTCTTGTACAGTATATTTTAATATTCTGACACGTGTGGAAAGCTTAAGGACTTGGATTTTTAAATATGTTTACAATAAATATGTTTTTTAATTGTACGAACACATCATGAATTTTGACATGCAAACTTACAGTGCCAACTGTTTTAACCCTTTGCGAGCGGTGAATTTTATGGCTGTATGCTGCAGATTTTCCTTAAAATTAAAAATTCCTGTCAATTGTAAAATGTTTCCTAAGACATGCAATATTGCATAGCATCAAACATTTACCTTGTTCTGAAGATAATGTTCACAGCTGGAGGAAGTAGGAGACAACAGAAAAATTTCTGTGGGACTTAGTTACCAGAATAATGGCATAAGGGATATTCCACTATATTCCAAGATCTAATCACCAAAGAATAAAAAGTGATCTCTGTAGCAAGATTGAGATCGGAAATATACACACTAAACTTCACTAAAAGGTATATTTACCCAGGATGATCATTTCAACGGGTCTTCCCGCCATCATCAGCTGATTCCGACTGGCGGGAAGACCCGTTGAAATGATCATCCTGGGTAAATATACCTTTTAGTGAACTTTACTGTGTATATTTCCGATCTCAATCTTGCTACAGATATCAACACTTCACTGTAAATTTCCATCTAATATTTAAAAAGCAATCTATTGGATCTGTGGTTCTGAGATGGTAATATGGGACGTGGTTGGTATTGTAAATCGCGTCTATGCAGTCGAAACTGCTAAGCCTGGATTTATTGTGTCACTGTCACTTGTGTCATCGTTGCTATCAGAAGCATAACCTGGTATAAATTCTTCCTCACCCTTACTAATGTTTCGTTTAACACAGGCTCTATCAAAGAGTTAAGTTGTTCGTCACTTAGCACCCTCTTGGATGCCATTTCACTACCAAAACAGTAAATGAAGCAAGAAAACTTTACTCCTGCCCTTCAAGATAATTTATATTTCCTTGAAATGCAATCCAGGAGGAAATTGTGCGATGAAGGGGATTCACTGCATGAAGTGTGAAAGAGACTTCCCATGACATCTAGTATCAATTTTGTTCACTCCGTCACCAGAGAGGCAGGCTGGTGACGAGAATTTAATATATTAAATTCTGAGCTAACACAGACAACAATGGATTTAATATATTAAATTTCGTGTGCAAAGGGTTAATACGAGTGATAAAACTGTAAGTGTTTTTATACTCAACTTCACTTACTTGTCTTTTTTCAAGAACCATGGTTTCAATCACAATCACGATCATCCTCTGCTTTTGTCCACCTGTTTTGGATTTCCATTGCTGGTCCTGATGAAGTTGGAAGGGGGTGTGTTTGATTGATGTCTGTGGCAGGTAGAATTTTGAATGAGACTGCTCTCTATATGTGCGTCGAAGTGTATTATTTGTTTTTGTGTTTTTGAATAAAGTTCTGTAAGTTCTGATGGCTGATTGAATACTTTTTAGTAAAAAAAAGAAAAAGGAAATGATATAAACAATAAAACTATTGAATAATTAATTTACCTCATTAAGTGGAGCTACAGGTATAAGTGTTTATAAGTTGACCATTTTTAATAAATACTTTTTAGTAATTATGTTTCTTAGCCATCAGAACTTACATGGAAGAATATCTTTTTCAAAAACAAATTAAGGATCTTCAACATACATACAGAGAACAGTCTCATTCTACCAGCCTCATTCTACCACACACACCGACCTTCAACTTAATCAGGACCAGCAACAGAAATTCAAAACAGGCAGACACTTATTTTTCTCTCACATATGAGTCCTGCTGTGCTAAAAAACCTATCAGAAAATACGCAAGTATTTCACAGCTAACTGCTATTTTGAAGCTTATGAGTTGAGATGTGTGCTCCTTATGATCACTTAAAAATCTTCTACTTCTTGCAAGTTGACAATAGTAATATAATTATTTTAGAATTCTATTAATTTAGTATCAAAAATGTTATCAAGCTCACCTATAACAGACAGATATGATATCTCTTGAACACCGAAGGCATCAAGATATCTGAAGTATCCACACTTAATTTTAATTCTACTTTGTATTTAAAGCATGTTAGTTAAATTAAATTAAATTATTGTGTACACTCCTACAATCTGTTTTACTTATTAAAAATAGTAATACCCCTTTTAGAGTGAAAATTGGCTGTACAAGAAAACATTTTAATAACAAATGCTATATAAGAATAAACTTGAATAATAAATGGTTTTTATACAGTACATACCATTTTGGCACAGGTCCAACCTTACGATCCATATGCATAACACGGTGATTGCGAAGTTGGGATGCTTGTTTAAAGCCTTTACCACATTCTGGACATGTATAAGCCCTTGCTTCTCCATGAATCTTGATATGATTATCCAGCTTCACTGCGGTTACAGTCTTGTAAGTTTGACAAACAGGACAACTTAATAATTCAGCATCTATTTCATGAGCTTTCCACAGATGTAAAGCACAACCTCTCCACCTTTCAAACCTGAAAAGATCAATACCTGATTCCATTCATTTTCACCAGACTCTTTGTGGTTCACTACAATACAGATATTGTATTTACGCAAACCTAATGCACACCTTTTTTGTCTCTTTGTAGTATTCCAAATTGAGATGCCCATTAGATTAGAGTGGAAATCTGATCTTTACTTCAGCAATAACTTTAAACACGTAACAATGTACTGCTGCAATTCTCGACTTTGTACGTTAATCTATGGCTTATTACAGGTATAGAGCTCTTAAAGATAGTAGTAAATAATCACAAAAGGGAGGACAAACAGAGAACATCTTATGATGCTACTTTCAAGCGTAATGTTAATTCTTTATGGTGAAGAAAACATTAACAGAAAAATAGGAAAGGATTTCAATGTAGCTGAAAGCGACTCAGAGAAATAAATATTCTACCATTAATGCATTTTCCATTTGCCTTTTATAAGTTTGAAATTTGGTATGCATTAGATTTGTGTAAATAACAATTTAATTTACTGAACAAATGATGCACCACACAATGGCAATGAGGATTCACACAAAAGAAATGCTGGGATTAAAAGAACTAAGTTACTTCTTGCTACTTTCAGGAAAACAGAAATTAAAACTCTCCTTCCACGGAAATTAACAATATAAAAATGAGAGAGATAAGGAAGTGTTAAAGAAACATGAGATATTATATTTATGAAGAACTGAACCTTGACTTAACTTTATCTGGGGTACAGAATGTTTACTAATAAAAAATAAATATTCTAACCATAAATGTGGGTTATGCTACTTTCCTATATAATAAGAGGAAGTGCTTATCAGTATGTTTTTCTGTCTGGGTGCGATGCCCAGCCAAATCTAGGACACGCAGAGCTCTGACATTTTTAACATAATGGAATAGGATTTTTTTTTAATTTTTGTTTTTGTTTGCAGGTTATGAGCAAAAAACTGAAAAAAAGCTATTTTTATCACCAGAATTTGCTAATACATTTCAGTTGTGAATTTAAACGCGGCTGGCCTTGATCTGTTGCCTCCACTGAAATAAAGAAGACCACCACTAAAATAAATCAATTATCATAAAAAAAACGAGAAGGCCAATCTTCTTCTTCTTCTTCTTCTTCTTCTTCTTCTTCTTACCCAATGTAATGGCCTCAAAAACATGAGCCAATGATATATATATATAGAGTCATCTTTGTAGCACGAACACGCTTGTGGTCATCCAACCTGATTTGGCTTCAGGCTTGAACTTAGAAGTCCAGTAAACAATAATATTAAGAAATAAAAGGAAAGTCACTTTGTACATTAGAATTGAGCATACATAAGACTCGACGGACTATAGTAGAAAGTAATTGAAATGGGAGCAATACCGGTGCGAACTACACTACTATGAAACGACGTCCAGTCACTCCAAAAACCGAAGTCGAATGGAAGGTCAATCACTTAAAGTTATTGGCCTTGTGATTCTCCCAGGTCAAACCGTACGTCGGTTGTTCTCGTGTTGGAAATACAAACTAACTATAAATGTTAGCTCCAAACAGAAGGACACTTAATAAGTTTATCCAAAAGGTCTATTAGGAAAAATTAGTTTGTTTTTTGTATAATATTGGATCTTTTGAATTGCTTTATTGTAATTTGTGCCAATACCAACCCTGTGTGCTAAACATTGAAAATAACAACATGTTTCGTTATCCACGGGAAGGAGATGACTGAAATAACACATGGCCAATCAAATTCTTTTAAGGATGAATGATATCAATGCAATGTTTATGTGCACTTACATTCTCAAAATATTTGATGCTAAATGTGGAAAAAATATTAAACTGAGGTTCTACTGAATCAGGGTTTTACTGTAGAGCAATCTTCCACAGCAATTCAAACAGACTGTTAATAATTTAAAATACTATTTCACCATAGAATAAATTACTGTAAATAATCTCACTACAATACGAATAATGGAAATGAAAGAAAATGGTTACTCATTTAATTCTTCCTTCTCTGGAAATCCTCCCAAAAGTGCTCAGTTTCAAGCTGTGTTTAGGATGAAACTGTTCGACAGGCACCAGTTAAATTATAAACAGTAAGATCATATTAATATAACAAATTATAACTTCGTTCATTTGAGCTATAACTGATTTAATTTTATGGTACCTCTGTGAGCAAACAGAGCATGCGAACTCTCGTCTTGATGTAGCAGTTCCACCTGACTTCCCATCAGCAGTAACGGCTCTATGACAATCCATGTGGACCTGAAGTCCTTCTTCAGTATTAAATTTGTACTGACACGCCCGTTCTGAACACCTGCAATATAAAGAAACTTTTGAAAAATTCAAACAAGTTACATATCACATTTCGTATTGCTCCCAGTGATGAAGTGTAGGGCCTCCAAGTGAAGGTTACCTGTTACCTATTTAAATTTTGTTACGCTTATTTCCCAATAGAGAGGAAAGGGCCGAGGAATTTTGTCAAGAGGCTCTAATTTAGGATTGGAGTTCTTTTACATGCTGTAGATCTACGACACGGGCCTCCTAGCTTAAAGTCCCTTCCAGTGGACTCTGTGCTCAGGATTGTTACATTCTGAAAAATCCTTCGACCGCAGCCGGGTTTGATCCCCCGAAAATAAATTATATAAGTAGTCAATAATTAGAGACACCTTGTATCTTTGCAGACGATGGCTGCAGAGCAAGCAGCAGGCTGGAATCGAAATATGCTATAGTATATAACCAACACTAGGAAAGTTTCAGTCTGTTAGTTTTACCTCGATATAAATGGAACATTACTCTATAGGCTAGTTTAAGCTATGAAACTAAGTATAGTAGCGTATTTATATGGATGCACAAGCTCAAGATGTACTAGTGACAATGAGTTACAGACATTATGTAGTTAGAGCCGATTCCAACTTTTTGCAAAACTATAGCAGTAACTTTGAAGTAATACGCATATTTTGTTTTGTAGCTTGAAGTGGAGAAGTAAGGAATTGTGAAATGCCTAGATTTATACACGGTTCAAAAGTGTAAGTGGGGTTTCAGTCACTTGAACTTCAAAAATATTGTGAAACGTCCAGTTGCACTGGAATTAGTTTTGAAGAAAATGGATGCAAATCTGCTTCACAATCATCCTCATAAAAAGGTTCAATTTTTTTGTGAAGCAGAACTAAAGTTATTTCAGTGAGATTGTAGATCTCAAAACAAGCAGTTATTATACGAAATCACAGTAAAGAATATACACACAAAGAGTGTTTCATTAAAACAATAGTGAAAGAGAATCACCAGCATGCTTCACGTCACATCATCGGAACTGACTACATATGACATTCCACTACGCGAGTTTTTAAGTGAATAACACACATGCATGCACACTTACATACACAAACACACACAACACATACACATACTCACACACATATGTATACAGTATACACACACACACACAGGCTGACACACAACACATATTCTTTTTAGAAATGTTCTTTTTTAAAACATGTATTTCTGATGCAAAATATGAAATAAAAAACCACAGTTCCAATTATTAAGGTACGACAAGATTGAATACTAAAAAAAATTTCTTAAGTACAGTCCCACTAATCCGGATCACCGAAAGTCCGATTATTTGCCTTAAAATGCACTTAATGTGCTGTAATACAATTTTACAACTATAAAAATCTGTTTTTTTTTCCCCTGCTTCATAAATATAACTTTTCCTACAACTTAATTTTACTTTTAATACTACTGTATACGTACACCTAAGTTTTTAACCCACGAACTGATGTAGGATTAACAGAATAGAACATCTGTAGCAAGATTGAGATCGGAAATATACACACTTAAACTTCACTAAAAGGTATATTTACCCAGGATGATCATTTCAATGGGTCTTCCCACCATCATCAGCTGATTCCAACTGGTCCTCTAGTGGCGGGTGAATGAACTTGTCGATCAAAGTTCCTTGTCCTTGTCAAAGTTCCTTAAGGAAATTGAAAATGAAATTGCACTACTAAAACAAGTTGAAAAACCAATAGAACTTATAGTTTGGGAAAAAATATTCATTAAAAAGAACTGAGAAAATCTCTTAAACTTCAACACTTCAGTTGGCATACAAGGAACTTTGATCGATAAGTTCATTCATCCGCCGCTAGAGGACCAGTTGGATGGTGGGAAGACCCAATGAAATGATCATCCTAGGTAAATATACCTTTTAGTGAAGTTTAGTGTGTATATTTCCGATCTCAATCTTGCTACAGATATCAACACTTCACTGTAGATTCCCATCTAATATTAATATTGAGAACAAAACATCTTTGTGCTTAAATTTAAAAATGTAATAATTGTTTAGTACAAAAAATCTGTCCAGATTAACTGGAAATTCAGACGAGCAGGGCATGGATTAGCGGGATTATACTGCATAATTTTTATCATAACACAAAATTAAAATAACTCATAAAACAGAATTAATGAGAAATAAACAAGGTACTAAATTAAATTTATTATATAAGTTGACCTATACACTCTTCTTTGCTTCACCTAGCATTATTTTGGTATGATCCATTTCACGAATCCTCATCCCCATTTTCAAGTACACTCTCAACTGCCAAATCCTCCTTAGGAAGAACATGAAACACACCTGGTGGACTTTCAGAATCTTCCTAAGAAGGATTTGGCAGTTTGACAGTGCATTTGAAAATGGGGATGAGGACCCCTGAGAAGTTTCATACCAAAATAATGGTTAGTGAAGCACAGAAGTCTATATAAGTCAACTTATATAATAGACTAGCTTAAAAGACCCGGCGTCGCCCGGGTTTTGTATTTTGTAATTGGAAATTAACTTATGAAGGATTTTCAATTTTAAATTCTAGGTCCTTATATAGGCATTTATAATTTGAAATAGGAAGAACGACTTATTACACTCAAACTATTCCCTCAGAAAACGCTTGATATAGTTTTTTATGGCTCATAGAGGATCTAGAATTTTGCATCCCATCGCTTGTACAGTGCACAGCAAGCCTGGTAGAGGTTTAAATAAGAAGAAACAGAAATTCCAGTAACATAAAATTGTAATATCGAGGCGGGAAATTTCCCACTCTTATGTTACCATAAAACCGTTTTGGAGATGAAATTAAACAGGAAGCATTATCACTTTCATACTTTTCTCTCCAAAAACCTGCGATATAATATAATAATATACACATTACCATACCTCGTTTTGTTTTCTCTATGTCCAGGGTAGAGAAAGTTATGTGATTCCATTATTTTAGTGGATTTCATTCTGTAATATTTATTTATAACATGAATTATTTTGATAACTTCTCTTGTTTGTCAAAAGTGCATTTCATTTGTTTTTTCCAAGCCCACCTGATACCATTTGGCAACAATATATTCTGTGATTTGGAATTGATAATTATATGTAAAAAGGGATTAAGTATTTTCAAAAACATTTAATTTTTGGCATTTAGAATCAGAATTTTTCAAAATCCTTTCTTAGTGAGCACCTACATTATGCAACGAAGGTACTGTCAAAATTCCAAGTCTCTACCTGTTATAAGTCCGCCGCCGTGGGTGAGTTGGTAGCATGACTGCCTTCCACCCTGGCGGCCCGGGTTCGATTCCCGGCCAGGTCGGGGATTTTTCAGCAGTGAAAAATTTCCTTCCTGGGTTCAGGACTGGGTGTTGTGTTGTGTCCTTTCATTCCCATCCCGCGAGAGGGAATGGCAAATCTCCGCGGTATCACCCTTGCCTGAATCACCTCGGACGAGTCATGGTCATCACCCCACGGCTTCGTCCCGGGTCTGGACCTGCCTTCGGGCAGAACACTCATCATCATCATCATCACCTGTTATAGTTTAGGCTGTACGTTGATTCCTGTCATTCAGTCAATCAGTCAGTCAGTCATTCATTCAGTCAGTCAGGACAAAGCCTTTTATATATATAGAGATTAAATTTATTATATTCGCACCTCTGTGTAATTTCCATAGTATCAGCAAACAAGGTTTACTTCTTGTATTTCAATACCCTTTTAGTTCTTACTGAAACCTAATTTGGTTTCAAGTATTGCTTTATTTTTGGCTCCAAAAGGAGAGAGTCTGGTCTCAACAAGCCATACATTTTAGACACACTTGCCATCAATTACTTATGGGTGAAAGATGGTGCTGCATATTAGGAAGGATGTTATACAGTACACATACGAGGTCTGTTAGAAAAGTACCGACCTTATTTTTTTTTTGCAAAAACCTGATGGGTTTGAATCAAGCACGCTTGCATGAGCCGACCTTGAACCTTCGTGCGCATGTGTGAATTTTTTCCCGCCTGTAGATAGCGTCTGTTGCTGGAAAGCAGCATTTGAGTGAGGTAGTGTGTAGTGCTCTCGTCGTTGCAAGGAAAATAACGGAATGACTGGAGCAGCGCTATTTGTCTGAAACTGGGCGACAGCCAGGTGGAAACCATTCGGAAAATTCAGACGGCTTTCGGTGATGATGCTAGGGGCATCACACAGATTAAGGAGTGATACAACTGGTTTAAAGATGGCCGCACATCGGTGGAGAGCAAGCCACGCTCCGGTCGGCCATCAACATGCCAAAATGACCAGGTCATTGCCAAAGTGAACGCTGTGGTGATGCGGGACAGTCGTGTGAGTATCCGAGAAATTGCGGAAGAGGTGGGCATCATCACTTTTTCGGCACATTCAATTATGACCGAAGATTTGGCCATGAAGAGAGTGTTCGGCGAAATTCATGCCGAAGCTGCTGATGGTGGAGCAAAAGCAACTTCGTGTTGAAGTCTCACAGGACATGCTGGACTCCACAAACAGTGACCCCGACTTCATGAACACCTTAATGAGTGGTGACGAGTCCTGCTGTACGGGTACGACCTGGAAATCAAATTCCAGTCGTCACAATGAAAAAACGACGAGAGCACTACACACTACCTCACTCAAATGCTGCTTGCCAGCAACAGACACTATCAACAGGCAGGAAAAATTCACACATACGCACAGAGCTTCAAAGTCGGCTCATGCAAGCGTGCTTGACTCAAATGCGTCAGGTTTTCACAAAAAAAAATAAGGTCGGATACTTTTCTAACAGACCTCGTATTTGAACTTTGATATTTGGGGTCAAGTGCTTCTAGAATTTTTGGCTTGCTGAAACTATAGATTTTTACTTTTGGAGGCATGAATACTTCTATTGACAATTTTTACTTGATACTCAACTCACTTTAATTTATCATCACTTGGTGCAGGATCAGAGTTACCAGTTTCTTTAGCTAGCAAATACTCCTGTTCTAACATCTTTGGAATTCGCACTTTCCGCTTGCGTTTTGTATTTACATCACTACCAGTCTGCTCTTTGTCTGCAGATGCAGAACCTCCTGTACCAGTTTCCTGATTATCAGTTTCTTCGGGATCAGTAGGAGATGAAAATAAATCTTCAGTGCCACCATTTATTGTGCTTGCTTCATTTGCACTTTTTGGATTTGCAGGAGAATCAAGAACAATCATGTCATGATCCTGAAAATAAATAAACAAACAACTAACATATTATCTACTTATACTTAGAATATTCAAGTTTTTCTGACAAATGTTACTAAAAATTCTATATGCTAGTTAGACCTACAGTTAGCGTTGCTGCCTACGGATCCACAGATCTGGGTTTGATTTCCGGTACCGCCTAGGATTCTCCTGAGTTTTGGAGAAAATTTATATCCACAAAAATAGCAACCAAGTTATGAATTCTGAAATACATGTGGATAACAATTGAGGATGAGTCGTGAGACACCCTCGAAAATATTAAGATTTTCAATATTATAATATTACTAGGGGAAAGCACAGTGAAGAACGGAAATCCATAGGGTCATTCCATGCGACTTGCATTACAGTTAGAAGTATGATTTTTCCTACAAATAAAATTCTTATAACTCTCATATAAAATTTCTGAAACTCTTTCTTCCTTGAAGGTTATTACTCCCTTGGGGCTACATAAGCTAGGTGCAACAGAACTCAGAAAATATGGCATTTAAATTTATTATGATTTTTACTTTCTCTACCTATAGTACCGCCCGTATAGGTAGAGGTAGAGGAAGTATTGTTTTTGACCCCCAAATTTGAAGCTGAGTTTTTAAAATATATACATGTTTTGAGGTCATCTGAATCCAAAAATACTATTTTCGGAAACAGGTCTGTGGTTGTCTGTGAACAGCCTAGCTCCAGAATGGAAAATTGTATGAAAACAAAATTTTGTAATTGTGTTAGGTACCTTCTGAGAATATGACACATGTGGCCATCCAGGGAATTTTGATCAACAAGTTCATCCACCCGCCTCCAGATGGACAGTCAGAATCTGCTGATGATGATGGGGATACCCATTGAAATAATCATTCGGGGTAAATTTACCTAATAGTGAAGTTAGTGTGCATATTTTCATATTCAAACTTTCTACAGATGTTAACACTTCACTATGCTATTTCTAGGAATATTAATAGTGAGTATTCATTACATGGTCCTTAATTCTGTAAATATTCGCCGAATAATTACAATAAATTTAACTCGAGGCCTGGATTATCTCAAGATAAATTCCACATTCTCATTATAACCTATTATCTGTGACTATTCCACTCATATTCCTCATGTTTGATATTGACCAATAACGTTAAGCAATTCATCGTATATAGACCAATCACAGCCGTTTATCTTATAAAATGCTTGCTATTAATATGAGGATGCTGATTTATCAATAAAATCGTCTGCTCGTTCTGGACACGTGTGCAGTGATTAATACGCCACACGCTGCCATTTAAAAATCACGAAAACAGATTACCCGTATATACCCGAATACTACCCGCCCCCAAATAATACCCGCACCCAAATTTTTCAAAAAAGAAGTTTGAAAAAAAAAATATCTACAGGCCCATATATAAAGTTATTTTGCCAGTTTAATTCTTAATTAAAAGTTATAATTAACGTTTCATATCATAAAATAATTAAATACGGTAGGCTAAAAGGCACTTATAAAAATAATGTGCATGGTAACAGGCCGCCGAAATCTCGCCATCTCATACGTGCAGCGTAATACCTCAACAACAACAACACTCTTCATTCTGCGGGAATCACCCGCGATGACGTGCGTCCGACTCGATCCGACCCCGAACTCTACCGAACTTTTCCCGAATTATTGTACTGCACGTGCGCTGTGACTGCACTGTTTGTTTGGCGTCTCTATGCGAACCATGTGCATAAGAAAGCATCTTCTTTGTTTCATTTTCCTTTCATTACAGCATCGTTACTGTTATACGAAAAGCCTACTGTGATGCTACTACAAAGCATCGTGCTATAATGAGCCAATATGGTACACAATTGTCAAAATTCAGATAAGAGGAGTCCAGTATTCAAATAATACCCGCACCCCAGTTTTTCGTTCGCGATTTTTGAAAAAAATATGCAGGTAGTTTTCAAGTATATACGGTATTTTATACAACATAACTAGTTTGGAAATTGAAATAATAGAAATGTACATTGATTAAAAAACAATTTTGATTCGGCGCAAGCCAGTTCGTGTGCTTTTATTCTGATCTGCTGTTAGCTTACATGAATGAATGTCTTATATGCACCATTGGTAGTACTGGTCACAACATGGTAACTCGAATCGATTCATGGATGGTTGATTCATAGTATGCCGTGATCTCGCAGCTGTTAGTTTTGTTTTTATACACCAAAGCATGAAAGTAATTATTATTTGTATAATCCGTTACATTTTTATTCATGGAATAGTCTTAATAAATCCAACTCGGGTTGACGAGTTTCATCAAATAAATTCGCTCCTGCTGTGCAGTCGCAAATCTATCGATAAACTTGTCAGCTCTCGTGGGATTACCTATGATAATTCTACATCTTCATTACCTGCACCATATGCTGCTTGCAGGCCTCCAAACTTCCAAAGCCATCACTGCATTCACCACAAAGATAGATAAGTTTTTCACTAATAGGCTGTGCACTTGTAACAGGTGTGTCATCTGTTTCGATGGGTTCTGCAGGTGTAGACTCTTGCTGCTCCGGAAGCATGTTTTTTGAAGTATTGTCTGAGTTTGTCTGTAAACAACCATTTTATTTCACTAAGGATTAGTGCTCTTTAAATAGAATGAGAGATTATATACTTCAATACCGTATTTAACCTGCATAGCCTCCACCCTAATTTGAAGGGTCTTTATCTGGAAAAACAAATTTGAATATAGTGGAATGACAATTCTTTCACACTGTCCGTGTAGGCTAAGGTGGAAAGGTAGAGTTAGACTGAAAAATTTAATGCCATATCCAGGATTTGAACTAGGATCTTTGGCTCTCCATGCCGCTGCTCTTACCGAACCTCGTTCATCTGCATCCTTAAAAGTGCCATTTTGGGGGTATGAGGTCTCTTATCTTAACACACGATAATCAACCACAGATGAACAAGGGACACTCTGCACTAGAAGCAGCTATGTATTAAGTCCAAGAACAGCCCAAGGTCACCTAATAGACAAACTGCTATTTAGATAATGGTGTGACGATGCTGCTCGGAAATGGTGTAGTTCATTAAAAGACGACACTTTATAGTTTCTTAAAGATGTAATGAAATGTGTGTTTTTGTTTTCATCACTACTGAAATAGGCCCTACAATGTTTAAATTAAGTAGTTTTTTTTTTTTTTAACACTTGACAATTTCCTTAGTGTAAGATAAACTGTACTGGTATAGCTATTTTTGTTTTTTGAACTAGTGTGCTGTAATATTGAACACAAGTTAACTGTTCACGTGCATAGATCTTTTTTTGTGTATTTTCGTACGTCTTGAGTTTTTTAATAGTTTGAAGTAATCTCAGTCTTGTCCACCTCTTATTACGAAGACACTACTATATTCATGACACCGTTCATTTCAATCTTTTGCTGACACCAGACTACTTTTCTATGCTGGGAAATTTCAATAATGATGATAATCGTTCCTCTATTGTTTCTTGATGCTCGGCATGGCTCAATGAATAGTTAGCGAGGAAAATTAAGTTTCACTGGCTACTGAGTTCCATAGCGATTCCGGTGATCCCAATTCTACCAATCCCATTCTGTTACAACTCTATATTTTCAACTGATTAAAAAATATATCAACCAAAAATTATGAGTTACTTTAAATTATTACTCTTTTGTAAACATTTTGATTATAAGGAGAAAAGTCATTTTAGAAATAAGAAGGTCTTCGATTATTGTAGTTTAATCCTTTGATGCATAAATGATGTATTTGTCTTAAAAATATATTTGAACCTTACTGGAAAGATAATTAAAAAAATTCCTTTGAAATCAATTTATAATGTTAAATCTTTGTATTTTGTTGTTTCATTAGACAACATGCCCAAATAACGTTATTCATTAATGCTTCTAACTAAATTCTTACCGAGTCAAGGATTACTGCGCCTCTTCTAGCAGCAGGGATTATAATTAGAATATTTTCTGTATCATCAGTTTGTCATCCATTATCGCTTCTAGTTAAATTCTTACTTGAGTCAAAGGATTAATGCACCTCTTTCAGCACCACAACTAATTAGAATATATCTCTGTATCTGGTACCCTATGATCCCCAGGTGGGGCGAAGGGGCCTCCAATGGAGGTTTCATTACCTATACTAATTTTGATATGCTTATTTTCCGAGAGAGGGTAGAGGGACAGGTGGTAAGCCCATCGCCTCGCAACCCCCCCTCTGGAAACTAAGTATTTCTTGGACGTGAAAGGGCCGAGAAATTTTGTCCAGAGGCTCTAATTTAGGCTTGGAGTTCTTTTACGTGCCGTAAATCTACGACACGGGACCCCCAGCTTAAAGTCCCTCCCGGAGGACTCCGTGCCCAGGATTTTTAATTAGAATATAGAACATTATAATATGTGAACTATGCAAAATGATGAATTTCACATCTGATACATGAGGGAACTTGCTGAAATGGAAAAAGTTTTAAAAGGGCAGCTGGAAAACGTTTATCATCTAGAGAAAATGTAAATTAAAAATACAAAATTAGTTGAATGGATACCGTACATTGTTATTTAACGACAGGGATGTATTGCATCTTAGGCCTGTGATTGTTGCCGGTGTGCTGGAATTTTGTCCCACAAGATTTCTTCAATGTGCCACAAATCTACAGACATGAGCCTGGGCTGGGACTGAACCTGTCACCTTGAGCAGAGAAAACCAGTGCTACACTCACAGGGCTATCAAGGATAACAGCTTTAGTCGAAAGAACACAACTAACTTAGGTAACAATTAAGAGAATGTATTGAATTTAATTTTTCTTCCACAAGACAGTCTGTCAGATTTTAACACCACTTACCTGCATGTGCTCTGATCTGAAATGTTGAATTAGTTCTTCTTGCTCGGGAGTAGTAAAAGGACAAATGCGACATTTGTAAGATGTTACTAATTCTACAAATTCCTCTAGCCTTTCCAATGTCACATTCTCCTCTTCTAATACTTTGTCAAAGTTATCACCTCTGGTCTGGTCAGTCGTACCATCTAGGATCTAGAAGATAAATGAAAAACTATTATAAAGTATGTGAAGTATTTTCATCCAGTGCTATGATTTTTAGCTATTATAGCTTTCAGGCAACGTATAAGAACACAAAGCCTTTTCAAACAATGAATTGCCTAACATTGCAATGAATTCTTTCCAGCCATTCTACGGAAAGTGAGCCTGAAGCATCCTGACCGTAACAGCCTTTTAATATTAATTTAAAATATAGTAAGTAGTAGTAGTAGTAGTAGTAGTAGTAGTAGTAGTAGTAGTAGTAGTAGTAGTATCTAAAGCCCAGACACTTGGATGATCTCCATTCGTCTTCTAGCTTCCCAGTATAACTTTCCATCCTAAGGAATCAACTGAAGATAATGTGATAACCATTGAAACGGTCGTTAAGGGTAAATGTACCTAATAGTGAAGTTAGTATGCATATTTCCATACTTAATGTTTCTACAGATATCCATGCAAGCTTCTTCCTTCCTTTTTAACCCTTTTCAAGCAGGTTATGGATATAATCGGATGCGAGATTTTGAATTTCCCGCTCTTAATTTTGAATATTTCTCAATTTATGTTGACATATTGTGCATAAAAAATGTTATTTGACTTCCAGAGAAATTAAGTGGACAAAATTCAAAATCTCACACCTGGTTATATCCATATTCCACTCGCAAAGGGTTAAAACTGATAATTTTTATTGTTAATAAAAACTCCTAGTAAAATGAGCATTAAGACAAATTTAGTAGCGCATTTACAGCCTACTAAAATTATATTAGATTATATGTAGGCCATAACAACATTGACTGAAGTTAGAATACTAATAATTCAAACATTCAGATTATCCATGTTTTTCGGATATTCATACATATCATGGTCCCAATCATAGGCGTACCGAGGGGGGGTTTTGGGGGTTTGAACCCCCCCCCCCCATTGATTAAAAAAAGGAAAATTGTATAATGTTTTTAAGTCTGCCCATAAATTACTTAATACAAGTATAAAGCGTGGGAAGCTTAAAACTCGTTATTTTGCGTTTTAATTTTTAAAATTTTCCGGGGGGAGGGGACCCCGGAAGCTTAAAACTCGTTATTTTGCATCTTAATTTTTAAAATTTTCCGGGGGAGGACCCCCGGAACCCCCCTCCCTGGGGGGTATTCTATACCCCCCAGACCCCGCCAATGTATAACCCCCCCCATATGGTCGGCCTGGTTACGCCTATGGTCCCAATTAACACATATAATTGGGAGTTTGCTACAGTTAAAGAATGCCCTAAATAACAGTGTTTAGTAGTTTAGTAATATTTATTTTCTTCGATCACTGTAAGATATGTCTATGTTTTAGCGAAGATCTAGTGTCTTCTCGTATAGGCTGCATTGTGTTTAAGTACAAAAAAGGCTTAAAATGTGACGATTACATTGAAATACCACATAACATGGAGATATACAAACTGAGGATGGTGACTGTAACATGCATGCATGCACACGTGGACATGTGTGGGTGTGTGTTTTGTGAAAATGTAATAGCAATACTTTATTAATCCATTATATCAAAGTACATTGATGTAGGATACATCAAACTTAACCTAAGAGGAAATATTGAACTTATAATACAGATAAGATGAAACAACTTATAAGAATAGAATAGAATAGAATTTATTAACACATGTTTTTACATACATAGTTATCTACATCCACATTAAACATATCTATAAGTCTAGCGCTACCCATTAAGAATCCCTTCATACTATACCCCCTGGGTTTAGTGTATGAATGGGGATTCTGGTTAACTTACCACACCTTTCTTGATTATTTTACTCTTGATCTATTTCCTAATTTTTCTCATCCACTTCTCTCTCATTTTTCCTAAATACTCCCCAATTTTCTTTGTCTTTTCTTCTCCTCTGAATTTAAACATCTTGATGGTTATTATCTCATTATGAAGTTTATCCCACTTTGTCTCCCAGATTTCTTCCCTCCACCGTCTTACCCCTTCACATTCCGTTAAGTAGTGTGATATTCCTTCCTCTTTATTACATAGTACACAACCTTCCTCTCTGTCCTTCCTTAACCCTTTCAGATATATCACCCCTGTTCTCATCCATGCATATCCCTCTCTTCCTTGCTTATCACAACAATCGACATATTTCTCCCTTCCCCACTCTGTTTTAATTACTCTGTATAATCTTAAGGAACTTAACAACTTATAAAGTACTATACTTATACACTACTTAATTCAGGGAGTGGCAAAAGATGCAGTGTGCTGTGAGTTGTGGATTAGATATTCTTCTATGGGATAGTAGCACCCATCCATTAAGTAATTTTTGACAACTGATTTAAATGTTTTGATTGAGTTTATTGCTTTGATGCAATTGGGGAGTTTATTGTAAAGATGAATTCCATTGTGTTCAAAACTTTGTTCAAACAGGGATGTCAGTAGGGTGACCAGACGTCCGGCTGCCGAACTGCACGACTTTTTTGCTAAGCAGTCCTCCATCCGGCGCAGCTTTATGCCGGACGTTGATTTGTCCCCCTTTTTGAGACTCTGATGGATTGGTAAAGCATATTAATAAAATTTGTATTTTCCCGTATGTTCCTGCCAATCCTAAGGTTGACACGCTTGTCGATACTATTATTTGTTTAGTTGGTGCCACGGAAAAATTTGAATCTATTCCTAACGTTGGCACGCTTGTCCATACGATGATAGCATACTATTATTTGTTTGGTGCAGTACGTGGCGTTGGCCGTACTGTTGATTGTTGTTCAAGTCTCCATTTGTATTGTACATTCTTTGCAGTTTGCCTTGTTTTTCTTCAATTACCAGAATGCCAAAACGAAAAACTTCTTTTAATCCTCATTGGGTCAAAGAAATTCAGTACATTTCAGAAAGCAGTAAAGCAGTGTATAATCATTTATTTTATATAAATGCAGTTATTAAGTAAAATTAGTCAGGGTTATACCATGTTTAATCTGCTGTCCAGCCGTCCATGCCCGAAGTTTTATACCGGTACTATGCTAGATTACCGAAGAAGTGTCTTCCTTTCTCACGTTTTAGAAATGGCCACCCTAGATATCAGTGAGATTGTCAGTGTGTCAGGATGTGTGTCAGTGAGAAAGAGAGACTTGAGATGGATTATTTCTGAACTGAAAGTTGATTACCAACTCCCTTGCATAAGGGAGATGGGTGGTATTTTGGCAAACATTAATAAGAAATGTCACTTTTTAGGCAGCTTGAATTGAAAGTAGAACTTCTAATACACGACACAAATAATAATTGTTGCACATCATCGCATTTGTGCTATAAAATCTTTATGTCACTCCATTGGTACCAACTTTGGTATTAATCACATGGAAAACAATCTTTTCATTAAAGACAGTTGCATACAAGTCAGTTTGATAAAAAATGAAAATGTTAAAATTCATTATGCCTTTTTGAATGTTAAATTTTTCATGGAGGTCAAAACCATCAAAGGGAATATGCCACCAGTCAGCAATGGCAGTACCTGTACCATCAACATAACAACAACGAAGGATACACAAAGAAAACCCTCGTATCAATTTGACTTAGGTTTTTCATGGTTTACCTGTCATAAAGGCAAATGCTGAATTGGATATTTACTTACCCTGACTTATCGTATTCATTCAAAATGTAATACCAGTTAAATTAACACACACACCATAAACACAACAACAACAGAAAAAAGTGGAACATCGATAGTTACATGAACATAGCCTACTACTGATATGCACACACACCTGACTCCTAATCATAACCTAGATGTTAAAATGAGTAGGCCTATAAATAAAGCTAAATTTATTTTTAAATATGTAATATTTATTATTATTTCACAAATATTAATTTCGGCTGTTTAAAAAATAATATATGATACATGTGGTAAAATGATTTTATTTTGCTTGAAGGAATGCTTCACTCGCCCTTTCACAAACATGTCTACTTGCAAAACAAAATCCCTCTTTACTGCTTGTATCAAAATAACTATTTCCCTTGCAAAATAATTAAACTATTAACCTTATTTAACATGGTGACAAATTTTAGAGCCGTATGATGCTTGTAAAAACCAGAATTAAGTCTTTTTTAAAAAGATGTTCATGTTAATTTTTGTTTTAAAAAATCACAGGGTAATATTTAATTTTAACATAATAATTATATAAGAGTTGAATTTTTACACAAAAACTTCCCTTTTGGTATAGTTTACCTGAACTACCTTCGCAACCATTGTCAACAGCTATACTTCAACTGCTGTGCTACCCTCCCGCAGACGTGGTACACGGCAGTTGAAGTATAGATGTTGAGAATGGTTGCGAAGGCGCCGAAACTAGTTCAGGTAAAAATTCAACTCTTATATAATTATGTTATATAACTTCACTGTGTTAACTTCCAATACAATTTAATATTTAATTTTAAATTTAACAGGACCAATATGGCGACCAATTTGGATATGTGCACCGGGTAGAAGGAAAGAATAAGTTTGTTGAATCTCGCAAAATATCAGTAGGCCTAACTTATTACCTACCAAAATTGTATTATTGTGATTTGATTAAAAGCGATACTACGAGGGTCGTTCAATAAGTAATGCAACACATTTTTTTTCTTAAAGCAGGTTGGTTTTATTCAGGATTCAAATACACCATATTATTCCCCAATCTTTTGGCTACAAAACCCTACTTTTCAACATCATCTCCGTTCAATGCTACAGCCTTACGCCAACTTAATGGGAGGGCCTGTATGACTGCATGGTACCACTCTCATCTGTGCGGAATTGCTTGCTCATTATGAGGCTGATGGTGAAAATTTCTTGTCAAACATTGTCACAGGCGATGAAATATGGGTTCATCACTTCGAACCAGTAACAAAACGGCAATCCATGGAGTGGCACCACACCAACTCTCCTTCGAAGAAAATGTTGAAAGCCATACCCTCAGCTGGTAAAGTCATGGCTACGGTCTTCTGGGACTCTGAAAGGAATATTCTGTTCGATGTCCTTCCTCATGGTGAAACAATCAACCCTGAAGAGTATTATGCTATTCTAAGGAAATTGAAGAAACGACTTCAATGTGTTCGTCGCCACAAAAATGCAAACGAACTTCTCATTCTCCATGATAACGCAAGGCCTCAGACAAGTCTGCGCACTCGAGAGGAGCTCACAAAACTTCAGTAGATTGTTCTTCCTCATCTACCCTACAGCCCGGATCTCGCACCTTCTGATTTCCACCTGTTTGGCCCGATGAAGGATGCACTCCACGGGAAGCACTTCGTGGATGGTGGGGATGTTATTGATGCAGCAAGACGTTGGCTCTGACATAGACCAGTAGAGTGGTACCATGCAGGCATACAGGTCCTCCCATTAAGGTGGCGTAAAGCTGTAGCATTGAATGGAGATTATGTTGAAAAGTAGGGTTTTGTAGCCAAAAGATTGGGGAATAATATGTTGTATTCGAATCCTGAATAAAACCAACCTGCTTTAAGAAAAAAAATGTGTTGCATTACTTATTGAACACCCCTCGTAGAAGCACTGTCCTTCCATTACTGAATACTGAGAAGACTGATGAAATAGGAGAGAGATTAGAATAATATAAAAATTTAAATAGGCAGGATTCACGGAAGAAAAATGTGTGCATGTAGGCCTAATTTTTTTTTTTTTTTAAGCAGGTGTTATAAAAGTGTGGTAATATTGGGACTTCACACATCCAGCACCTCTTATAATCAAGGTGAACACTATAATATAAAATTTTCATAAATAAGACTGATATTTTGTGAGATTAAACATACCCATTCCTTCCTCATAGTGGGTGCAGAGTATTCAAATCGTCCACTATCGCAGTATGACCATGCAGGGGAACAGAGCTCCAAAGCTCACGCACATTATTTGTGGTGCGCTGTATATACTGACAAGGTATGGAACAAACATAGCTAGGGTATGAGAAGTAAATGAAGGCTACTAAGCCTTAAATCTACAGCATGCAAAATGCAGAAAATAGAATTTTCACCCAATCGGCTCTTAAGTTTAAATTGTCTAATTGGTACAACAAATAATCATATAATCTTCTGATAATTTATTTTTTTAACACGGATACTTTCAGTACAATGAAACATCTAAATAATAAAACATTTATATCAGAACATGCTTAGGCCTAATTGCTTAAGGAAGATTACCATTTATATTTCACCTACAAAGAATTAAAGATTATTATTATTGATCCTTTCTTACCACGGGATTAAATGGAACCAACTGGGACAACACTGTCTTTGATCCTTCCACATCTTGAGATGCCTGGTCAGTCTTATTGTTTGTGGCCTCAGAAGGGGAGGCCGGCAGAAGAAAGTTGCTTCCTGACGACACCTGGTCAAGAAGTTGGGTCTGAAGGAGTTCATGGCCTGCAATAATAAAATCATCTGAATATCAGTAATATTCGGCTACATAAGATGAAATCTTTACCACATGAAACCAATCAGGATTATAATATGAAAACTTGGACTTAAAAAAATCACTTAACATCACAGGAATCTTAATTAATTCCAGGATTTAAAAAAAATAAACTCTGGCAGCTGCCATTTTACTGCCTTCCAGATAATGGTGTTCACAGAATTCAGAATCAAGAAATAGCTGAAGGAATGATGACTGGGGTGATGTCTTGCATTAAAATAAACAAATATTTCAAACATCTTAGTACAGTATTTAATTGGTTAACTAATAGTTACAACCATAAATATTGTATTTGCCATCCAGGGAAACAGATGGAGTGATGAAGGAATATAAAAAAATAAAAAATAAAATAATAATAATAATAATAATACCGGTAGTAATGCTTTATATAGGTATAGGCCTATATGAAATCGAATACATGTGCAAACATTCCCGGTATTTAAAATACTATTAATACTTGAGAATTCGTGTGTCCTTTAAACAATCATTATAAATTTAATTTTTAAAACACAGTTTACCCAGAACACAATGTCAAGCTACACCACTGGAAATTGATATTAATTTATAAGACAATTCACAATTGTATATTAAATACAATAGTCCCCCTTTTTTTTACACTTCAGGGGTAGCAACTTTTCTTTTCCATAAAATGGAACTTCACATAAACAGAGAGTACTGTTAAACAATGTATACAATTCAAATTATCATAAAAGCAGAGGTGGCCACCTTTCAGGTGGGTTATCCATAATCCTACAGTGTAAACCCCATCATCTGGCTTTTAGAAAAATTAATATCCAAAACGTATTAGTAATAGGCCTATATGTTTTACGTTCCTTCAAAATAACATGTCTTGTACAGTCATCTCGACCAACATCAACTTCAGAAAAATCACATGAGCACATACTGAAGAACACATGGTTTCCACTAAGACAGAAACTAAACATGGCCACTTCTTCGTGCAACATTCTCAACATTTTTATAATGCTGCTGTGTTTTTGTTAGTGATTGCAATTTGAGAACTAACATGCTTTATTTTATAAAACGCCAAACCAATCAACTGAATTACAATGATCGAAATCACAGTCACTGTGAAGTTGGAACACCAAAAAGATGACAATTAATGGAAACAGAAATTTGATACCAGATATAGAGAAAGCAAAGACCATATACATAAAGGAGAAAGCCATGGAGAAGAAAGAAGGAAACAAACAATAACCTAGAAAACTACCAGCTAACTAAGAAGCTGTAAGTTTTGCTGTCATCGTAATTCCTCTCTCGAAAACATGATGGAAGTGATGACTTTGTTCGCTTAGATAATAAACATAGAAAAGCATTGACATTTTTGTTTTACGATGTTTTTTTTTTTTGCAATAATTTTAGTTTTCTATAGTAGTTTTCCCTTTTATCGTAATTCCGTAATAATGAGTGGAAAACCATAATAATTACTAGGGACCGGATTTTTAGGTTTTTAAAAACACTGTTTTAGGTTTTCTATTAGGTGAAATAGTTTTTTTTAGGTTTTTTGTCCAAAATACCGTTTTCGGGTAGAATAATTGGTTTAATGAATTTGAATGTGCTACATAGGATTGAATGCATAATACTTGTAAAGTTTACCTTCACAAAATTGACTTAAATTTGTGTAAACTTGCTTTAAGACAATATTATACAATTGAAGAAAGAATGCATAAACAATCAAAAGAAGCAGTGAAAATAAGATTGCCTCACATTTCCTGGTTATAGTATATCACTAAATATCTTTCAAGATTCTAACCAGTGAAGTTCTTCCTGTCATCTCTTACAATTGGTTAATAGTTAATACTGTATCTAGACACTAACCTTCTTAGGATTCGAATCCGATGCTTCTAATTTAGTGAGTAAAATACTTTATGGTTGTATGTGGATAATGTGAAACTGATTTATTTTCCTTTTTTCGGTTGTTACGCATGCTAACCGCACAACAGATCAACTAGGGACGAAAACTTCCCCCTTTTCTAGAAAGATAAACAATACATATTTCTGACAGGCTTGACAAAATATTACTTTGCCATCTGTCGCGAAATTCAGATCGTCGCGAATCCACTGCCGTTACAAACTCGATTTCATTTGTTTCGGCATAATTAACACGTCTTCTTAAAACTCACAGTGTGACCACTCAGTATGAATAACAGGGAAGTACTAAAGGCAAACAAAAAACAAGCGCTTTAAAACACAGAAATCTATATCCTTGTTCATACACGGCAACAATCGTTGTTCGTACGAATATTTTAAATGCCGGTACTCTTTTCCTCTCTTGATACTGTCCAAACTAGACGACAATGGGTTGAATTAAACGCTGGTGGTATTAATTTCTACCCGACAAAAATTATTCTCTCCCTGCAAAATATCGATTTCTTAACTGACAAACAAAAAAGACAAAAAAGACAAAAAAGGAGCCTAAATTAGATATTTTAGGTTTTATATCCCGTTTAGGTATATTTAGGTTTTTATACCCCATTTAGGTATTTTTAGGTGCCACAGAATTAATGTGGGTGAATCCTATGGACATGATTCGAAAAAGTGTATGAGCGCTTTTTGTTTTGGAAGTAAGGAAAAAAATAGGTAAAAACCTAAGAATCCGGTCCCTAATAATTACTGACAATCTGTAATACTTGGTACCTTTGTAAAAGTCATTATTATACTCTGTGGTCTATCACCAACAAAGTACCCTTTTTTGGTAGCACTCTTACTGGCTCAACTTCCTTAGCACAGTTAATCAGGAACTTGCTTCGAAATTGCAGCATACTAAGGAGGTGATGCAGCTGGTTTACAGTCTTAGGCGGTGTAAAAATTCAGATCCAAAATGTCAGAACGCTCACTATTCAGTCCAGGCTGGGTATGTAGTTTAGACTGGTTCAGTTTCATTCATTGGATCAGTGGGACCATTTGTTATGATAGGATAGTGACCTACTTTCTATTACGCCTATGTTGCTCAAAATGGTGAATTTGTACAAGGATCTACTTTTGGTAATGGAGTATAGCTGAGGATGAGTCATGATGCAGGTTCGAAACATGTTCAGGTTAGTTCTTGAATTAAGTAAAATATTGTACCGGTATGTGAAATTTCCATCTCAAATATTAATATAGGCTATATGAACATGTGTCGGCCGCGGTGGTCTAGAGGTAGCGTGCCCGCCTCTAGATCTGCAGGGTGCGGGATCAAACCCGGCCGTGGTCGATGGATATTTCAGGACATAAAAATCCTGGGCACGGAGTCCTCCGGGAGGGGCTTTAATCTGGGGGTCCCGTGTCGTAGATTTACGGCACGTAAAAGAACTCCAAGCCTAAATTAGAGCCTCTGGACAAAATTTCTCGGCCCTTACACGTCCAAGAAATACTTAGTTTCCAGAGGGGGGTTGCGAGGCGATGGGCTTACCACCTGTCCCTCTACCCTCTCTCAGAAAATAAGCATATCAAAATTAGTATAGGTAATGAAACCTCCATTTGGAGGCCCCTTCGCCCCACCTGGGGATCATAGGGTACCAGATACAGATATGAACATGTATTGGTACCAGTACAAGAAGACTTGGGGATGGTTTCATTGATGCTGTACTATATTTATTCACATAAAATAAGGTTGAAAATCAATTATTTTTACCTTGTTGTGTTCTTCATAAACCAAAGAAACCGTAGACCTACCAGTATATGAATTTATTTTTTCTTTCAAGTGTCCGAAAGAGTGGTAAATTAGAAAAGAAAATGTAACTTTTCTAACCTAGATATGGCAGTCTCCGAACAGAAAATGGGGACCCAACTTTAAAACTGAGATTCTCTTCATAAAACAAATAATCTAACCATATTTTTTCTGTAAATTGTCAGCCATTCCATGAAAAGTGAGCCTGAAGACCTGTTATTTAATTTTCAGATAACTATAACATGTCATTGCATCAAATTAAAGCTACAGAAAAACTAGTGGGAAAAAACAGTTTTAGGTCGTGCATTAGGCTCCTCCCACCAACTCTCTAATGGGACTCACCCAGGAAGGAGGGGTTTAGGGTTTCAAATGTCTCCTCTTAGATGGCATTGCTAATAGAAGGACAAGGTGAAACTGGGAAAATTTTATTTTTCCTTTATTCCCTTTTTGTTTTCCTTTTCCTCTCTCTTCCTCCCTTTCTCTCACCTTCTCTTTGCCCTATTCTACATAAGTTATTAGTCGTGGCCCTTGTTGATTAATTATTAAGTGCCAGTATGGTACTTTATAAGATTGTTTGGGGGATGGGAAAATGTCTGTCCGTCCGTCTCGGATTTTCATGAAACTTGGTATACAAATTTATAACTTCTATGGGAATGAAAACACTCAACCACATATAAAATCATTGGAATTACATTAGACACTGACTCACATAGGAGCAACATATAAATTTTATGTGTGTTAAGCTTTCAAGAGCCATTTATTTATATGACACCTGAAGCCTCTTATACCCCAGTCATGCATTAAAAGTTCCTATTATGCAATCTTCAGTAGTAGAGGAAAGTACCCTAATAACGGATATTTTTATAAAATAATTATATTAACCGAATAGAAAGCCTATATTATATTGAATATAGGCAATTAGGTGTACATATTCACACTTGTCTGCACCTGTAAGGATCTACTCGTAGAAATCTAGTAGCCTCCTACCCGCGCAATTTCCTGGGCGCTGGTTTTACAGGGGAGCAATGATCGGGGGGAAGAAAACATAACTAGTCTGCCAGTCTTTCTACAGTATTGTCAACAAAAGAAATATTCGTGAATATAAATGTTATAAGTGTTAAGCTTTCAAGAGCCATTTATTTATGAGTAGACCTGGGATTTTAAGGCAAATGCCTATTTTGATCCTTATGAAATAACATGACAATTTTTAAATATGTGGATGTTTCATGGTAAATCACCTACATTTTAAAGTTTTAAATGCCCTAAAATGCCTATTTGGACCTTTAGAGCCTATTTTATTATTTTAGTGCCTAAAATGCCTATTTTGTACATTTAAAATAAAATTCAACTTCTGTAATTGTTAAATCTCATAATGGACATCCCTCAATGAAAAGCAGAACAGCAGAGGTGGGTTTTTCACAGAAACTTGATTATTCCAAACAATTGTCCCTAAGGAATGCTGACTGACGAGGGAGGGGGAGGATTAAGGGGGAAGGACTACTATGTCAAGTCACCAGTGAAAGAACATCTGTTTAAGGGGAGATGGTAGTTACCGCTAGCAAAATGATAGAAAATATAGCGTATGTTGTGAAGAAGCCATAACTCAGGTGTTTACAGTCAGATTTAGTTGAATTTTTTTATGCTTTACAAGTGCACTGTGTACTTTAAAATAAGCAGAGAATGGTTGTTCTAGAACTCACTGTTTGGTAGGAAAGAATTTTTTAACACATAGGCTAGGTGATAATTTATTTTTACAGTTACTTCCCTTGACATAGGTACGCTTTATTCAATTTCTGTAATTTAGATTTTTGTGAAACTTTGGGAACTTACTAACAATAGGTACTACTATTTACCCTAGCACGATCAGTCTAATATGTACAATATTACTGCATAAAAACTTTACGACTAAAAAAAAATACTTTTTTTAAAATAAAAATAGTTGAAACTTCTGTATAGTCAAGACTTTTCCCATAATTCTGCTAAGGGAGATTTGTCATTCATCTATAATGAATTCCTGAAAGTTTTATTATTTTAGCATGAATAGCTTTTCAGAAAATGGTACCTGAAGTACAAAAAATGTAATTTTACAGGAGAGCGAAAAGAAAATTATGGTATTTTATCCACTTTAGAAAGCTCCAGGTCGCTCTGCTTGGCCTAATAATAACGCAACATATAAGACCTATATATCAAAATGTTCACAAAACTATGCTCTATTACATGAGCCTATAGTCCAGTCGATATAACTTTTTACCTGGAAAATATTCCGAAGTTAATGAAATTTTTATAGGTTATTTGGGGCTACTCTAGGATGTCTATCCTAAGTTTTCGACCTCGAGGACCCTGTGCTAACTTGGGGATGGGTCAAAAACCTCAAAATGTTTGGACTTTTTTCAGTTTTTTGCTTCTATCTCGTAAACTAAGCATATTTTGTGCACCATAGTACAATACAAAGTTGTAGAGCATTAAATTTTCTAAAATTTGGTTGATAAAACGAATTTGTAGACCCAATATTAACCGAGATACAACCGATCAAAGTTAGACAAATTTTCTCGAAATGTAAAAAAATATCCGAAAATCGAAGGTTTTGGCCCTATAACTATTTATTACCATCATTTACATGTTAATTATGTTAATCACTCATTAATATCAACATCTTGGAATATCTATGACCCCTTCCTCCACCCCTCCCCCTCCCCCAAACGTGAAGATGCCTCATTTTAATGTAAGAAATGCATTTCAAGAAACCGTCTCACACCAAAAATGTGATGTCACCGGATGGGGGGTCCGCTGACCAAGAACCTATTGTTGTGATTTGCAGTTATTTACATATTTTCATGCCTGGTCATCACCCTACTGTGAATTCCTGTTAACCCATAATCTTGAACCTCAATAAATGTAGATCAGGTAGTGTAAAATCAATAATTAGTAATACAGAATTAAAGTAATAGAAGTATAGAATTTATTTACAAAATATCATAATTTAGAGCAAAATTATAATAGTTAAGATAATTGCAGGTGTTATGACGCATGTAGAATTAATTTTTAATAATAATTAATACATAGTATATCAGGCTACGAAAACCTGGAGCGCTTGGGGGCTGCCGGACCTTCCTCCTCCTCCTCCTCGTCGTCGCCGCCGTCATCGTTGTCGGGGTCCATGGACACGTCTTCTTCATGCACCTTCTTCTTTCCAATTCCAAAGGGTGCTGAGGTGGTGTCACCCACTTATGGCATGCAGGAAAAGAATATCCTGTGGTTCGTACTTGAACGAGTGGGATGAATACAGTAAAGTTGGGCTGTTACCCTTTCCACTCTTCTGGAAATAGACGTTCTTTTTGGAAGAACCCAAAGCAGTGAGTAGCACCAGAAGATCTATGTCTTCCCCTGTTATGATGATACTATCATATTTGTCAGCAGCTAAGACAGCAGTATCCACAATCATTACATCGGTGTCTTCTACTGCCTGCTTCACTTGGATCCCCTTGGCTTCCATTTCACTCTTCAACGTGGTCATGAAGTTCATCTTGTTGGTATCATTGGAAAGAAATTTCGCCTGCGAAATCGTGCTAATCAAAGTTGTCTTGGAAAAGGCAAACTTTGTTGATGAGTGCAGCAAAGAACGCCGATAACGTTCAGCTGCTTTGGTGCTTTGGTAGTTTATCCCAGAAGGATAACCATCAAAACCACTATGACATTGCTACCGAAGTGCCTTTGGACATAATCCACATAGTTTTGGCAGACTGAAATGCGGCTTCACTTGACTTGGTCCAAACAACACTATGTAACAGAAACCCACCATCAATGACATTGTATTATTTGGTGCCAAAGTCTACGTCTTCACCCACGATAGGAAGGAAGGAATCATACAGCACCGATTTTTGGCCTTTATGCATTCCTTCTTCTGCGAATAGAGACATGGGGAAGGGACGAGTTCATACTTGAACAAGTTCCTGAGGTCAGCCTCTGATTGTTTGCTTATGCACACTCGGAATAGAGTGAGTGGGTATACAGTGAACTTTTTGTCCTTGATTTTCAGAGAACAGGAAACAGATGCCAGAGTAACCACCTTATCCTTACTCTTCAACTTCAAGTCTTCCAAATTTCCTTTCTCCACATAGGGCTTACATTAAATTGTGTAATATTAAAGACCTCGAATAAGGGCACAAATGTTGTTTTTGTTAAAATGAAATGTAGATCGTGCTTTTCCTCGTGTATTGAAGGCTAAGTATGCAAAATTTCATCGATATTCGAATAAAACTGCAGAAGTTGTAAAGAAAGACAAACACACACAACTCTCTCTCTCTCTCTCTCTCTCTCTCTCCCTCTCTCTTTCTATACATATATAACATAAAATATGTTTGTATGTATATATATGTAGCCTATATGCCTATATATATAATATGTATGTATGTATATATGTATATATATAGAATTTGTAATCCTGATTCCTATAATACTGTGGGAGGGGAGGGGTGGGAAGAGGGGGTGGAGGAAGGGGTCATAGATATTCCAAGATGTTGATATTAATGAATGATTAACATAATTAACATGTAAATGATGTTAATAAATAGTTATAGGGCGAAAACCTTCGTTTTTCGGATATTTTTTTACATTTTGAGAAAATTTGTCTAACTTTGATCGGCCGTATCACCGTTAATATTGGGTCTACAAATTCGTTTTATCAACCAAATTTTAGCAAATGTAATGTTCTACAACTTTGTATTGTACTATGGTGCCCAAAATATGCTTAGTTTACGAGATATAAGCAAAAAACTGAAAAAGTCCAAAAATTTAGAGGTTTTTGACCCATCCCCAAGTTAGCACAGGGTCCTCGAGGTCGAAAACTTAGGATAGACATCCTAGAGTAGCCTCAAATAACCTGTAAAAATTTCATTAACTTCGGAATATTTTCCAGCTACCCCCCTATTTTTCATTATATCGACTGGACTACTAAGAAAAAAATCGATTTTTTTTTACACTGATAACTACCATCTCCCCTTAAGTGAATATAGTTCGTGATGCCTAATTTTGCAGTTAATTCTATTAAGAATAGGTATACTACGTTTCTTGCAGTAAAAAAAGACCACGTTGCAGTTTAAGTGTAGGTCTATATTGTAATATTTTAAACATTATTTTATTTACACATTTTTAAAGCATATTTTAAGTGCCTATTTTCTCTTTTAAAAGCCTATTTACTTGTTTTAAAAGCCTATTTTAGGTGCCTAAAACTAATATTTTTAGAGCCTAAAATCCCAGGTCTATTTATAAGACACAGTCTAAAGCTTCTTATACCCCAATCATGCATTAAAAGTTCCTATTAAGCATGCTTCAGCAGTAGAGGAAAGCACCCTAATAATGGCTAAAACTAAAATCCCCCCTCTTCCTTTTTCCTATAACCTTTCTCATAATTCTATCTAACACCATCAGGAATATAACTGTAGAGAGAATGCATCCATGTCTTACTTCATTTTTAGTTTCTATAGGTTCTGAGAGATGCCTTCATGTATTATCAGTGCCTTGTGGTAATTGTTTCTTCCACGTCCGATTTTCCTCCGTGGCCTTCAGCGTATTGAAAGTTCTATTTCTATTGGGTATACATGCAGTGATGTACTACAGTATTTTGGGGAAGGATTCTGTGCATTATATATTTATAATGGCATATATTTTTGTACTACTCATTCATATCAAATTATTAATGTAAGCCTCTTCTATTTTTCATGTCATATGCCAACGAGTTTCTTGAATTACTGCTTCATGAAGAACTTAATGTTTGAAGCCTATTACCTGGGGATACTCTGCTCTTCAGTAGCTACAGTAGCTACATATACCTACCTATTTGGGACCTATTCCTAACAATAAATTTTAGATCGACCGGGATTCGAACTCGTGATCACTAGCACCGTAACCAATAGCCTTAATCACTACACCTCAAGCGATTGCTGACCGGTGAAGGGAAAATGCATCTATTTAAGTTTAGAGAGCATTGTACATAATAGTACATGAGAAATAGCCGTTTTGGTGCAAGGGTCATTTTCGGAATATTTTATTTTAGTTTGTGTACTTTTGATATGGTGCAAGGGTCATTTTCGTAACACTGTGATTTTGTATATATTTTTATGCATATATGATGAAGGGTACAATAATGGCTTCCTTAAGCCATGGTACAATAATGAGGTGCACGCGCAAGGCTCGGAAGTGAGGGGAAGCTGCCGGCGGGCTGGTGCGCGACCTAAATCTATCTTTTGCCAAAATAGTTTTAGGTTGTGCACTAGGCTCCTCCCATCAACTCTCTAACGGGAACCCCCTGGGAAGGAGGGTTTAGGGTTTCAAATGTCGCCTACTAGATGTCTCATCATTTTAACTACTAGCAACGCCATCTATTGTGCAGAAGGTGAAACTGGGAAAAAATTTAATAATTTATGTTTCCCTTATTCTCTAACTTTTCCACCCTCTTCCTCCCTTTCTCTTCTCCTTGCCCTACCTACCTATTTGGGACCTTTCCTAACCGTAAATTTTGGATCGACCAGTATACAAACACAGGACCACTAGCATCCTTGCTAACAGTCTTAATCACTATGCCATAAGTGATTGCTGAGCAGTGAAGGGAAAATTCATCTATTTAAGTTTAGAGAGCTTTAATACATAAGAAATAGCCATTTTGGTGCAAGGGTGATTTGTTATAATCGTGAAAAGAGCCGTTTTGGTGCAAGGGTCATTTTCACAGCATTAATTAAGTAACCTTGTGGATGGCATACCATTCAAGTCTAAGGCCGGTAATCATAGTCGCAATAAGTCGTACTTATATCCAAGTCGAACTCTGATCTCGTCTTAAGTTGAGTTTCTGACACAAACAAGTCGGACTTATGATGTATTTACTTTATAAAGTCAGACTAGACAAAGTCGAGCTTATTGCTATCCATAGTCAGTAAAGTATGACTTATTTGTCGAAGTAAGTCGTACTTTATGAAGTCAAGGGTACCCCCTGACTTATTTCAATTTTCAAGTCAGAACCATGGACAGTTATTTTAAGGATCTTGGCGAGGTGTTAGCAGTATTTGCGAAACATGAGGAATCCATTTAAATTCTACATTGACGATTAAT
Source organism: Ectobius pallidus (assembly GCA_964059195.1). NCBI lineage: Eukaryota > Metazoa > Arthropoda > Insecta > Blattodea > Ectobiidae > Ectobius > Ectobius pallidus. Next base: position 99,968,998 of record CAXKWD010000007.1, read on the forward strand.
TTTAAAAGACGTTTCATTTGAAGAAAACACAATTTTGGAAATACCAATCGGCTTTCTTTCATCAGAATCTCTCTTCACTAGCATTTCATATCCTCCCAAACTTCCTAAGCTGTTTTCAATCTTTCTAGAACTAATTTCTAGGCCTAATATTGAAATAAATACATAAGTGTAGCGGTATTAATTCTGTACGATGTCCAAGCGAATATATACACAGAATATTCTCAAGAAACTACTGAACAGTTTATTTACACGCTGCATAATATGACTGGATGAATTGAATTCTTTGTTTACAATGCACACCGCCGTCTGTATTTTTATAATACGACAGCAAAATATGCACCTAGATAGCTTTGCATTACACGGAAACTGAAAAAAACATAATTTAACACTTAAGTGGTTCAAATCATATCTTTCTGATAGAACTCAAAAGGTAATAATAAATAGAAATGAATCTAACTTAGGGGTTGTTAAGAATGGGGTACCTCAGGGATCAATACTGGGACCTTTGCTCTTTTTAATTTTTACTAATGACTTGCCCTATAACTTAAGTGATGAATCAAAGGTATTGCTCTTCGCAGATGATACTAGTGTATTTGTAACAGGAACGTCACAAGAACATTTATCAAGAATAGCTACAAAGGCTTTTCATGAGTTAAACACATGGTTTGTAGCTAATAAAATGACACTAATATTGATAAGACCCATTTTATACAATTTAGGACAAAAACAGATGTATCTCAAATCTTGAAATTAATTATGAAACACAAATCATACAAGAAATTAGCAATGTAAAATTTTTAGGACTGCAAATTGACCAAAATCTTGACTGGAAGACACACATAGAAATGATAAGTCCAAAACTGAGATCAGCGTGCTTTGCTTTAAGAATTTTGAATAATATGTTAAAACAGGAAGCATTACTATAATAATAATAATAATAATAAGCAATTTTATTGTCATAGAGCTAAAAACATTTAGCTATGGACAACGTCAAAGTATATAAATATATCAGGTTAAGCACCAGCATAAAAAAAAAAAAAATTGTCCAAATATATAGTTACGTCCCCTATAAATAATACATAAAAACCCAAGTAAAAGAAAAATGAGTACACACCATGGTGAAGCTCATACAGTATTTATATTACATGTATAAAATTCATCAATACTATAGTAGGGGTTATTTATCAGCCAGTCATATACTGTCCTTTTGAAAATGTTTATAGGTAGCAGTTCATATTCTAGAGGAAGTTTGTTAAATAACTTATGCCCTACAATTTTATAACTATTTAATGATTTGGATAACCTGTGATGCGGTATATATATTTGATTATTATGTCTCGTGTTGTAATGATGTACTTCATTTCTACATTGTAAGTCAGGAAGATTTTTTTCTGTATAGATCAATACCGAATAAATATACAGGTTTACCACCGTTAATATTTTCATTTGTATAAATAATGGTTTGCAATGTTCCCGCCTAGATGATCCTGTGAGGATTCTAATCACCTTTTTTTGGAGGATCAGTATACTTTCAATGTGTTTGGAGTTACCCCATAGTAGCAGACCATATTGCATTATACCTTGAAAGAATGTAAAATAACAAGTACGCAAATAATTACGAGGTATGCACTTCTTAAGGTTGTGTATTAGATAGATAACCCTCGACAGCCTAGCACTGATATAATTAACATGTTGTCTCCAAGTCAGCTTCTGATCAATGAAGACTCCCAAAAACTTTACACTCTCCGACTCAAGAATATTTACCACATTCGAAGCTCTTAGTTTGAATTGTAAGTGTTGAGTTTTACTCTCGTTGAGTAGAAAACCATTCATTCGAAACCAATTAGATGCTTGCACTGATGTGTTACTCACTAAATTGTCAAGAGTATCTAATTCATCACTGACGTCTATAAATGTGGTATCATCAGCATATAAAACTGTATGAGTTCCTATGTTAGCGGGGAGATCGTTTATCATAACGATAAATAAAAATGGTCCCAATATGGATCCCTGTGGTACACCAATGTTGATGATAGCTTTACTAGATTTGGCTTTCCCTATGGTGACTATCTGTTGGCGGTCTGTTAGATAATCACGCACAAGCTTTAAGCTAATGTTATTAATACCATAATAGTTCAATTTATTAAGTAATACTTCATGATTCACACAATCAAACGCCTTGCTCAGATCACAGAAGGTTGCCTGAGCAAAGCGTTTGTTTTCAAAAGCTTGTAAGATTATATTGATCATATAGTCCACAGCATCGATTGTAGATCTATTCTTCCTGAAGCCGAACTGGGTATCAGTCAAGATATGATTGTCAACAAAGAATCTATAGAGCTGAGAATAGATTATCATTTTGTATATCTTCGCAAACACTGGTATGATCGAGATAGGCCTATAACTTGATGGTACGTCTTTTACTCCTTTCTTATATACCGGTACCACCCTTGCTATTTTAAGTTCGTTTGGAAATAATCCATCCGTAATGCACATATTTATGCACCATGTTAGGGGATAGACAATAGTATGAATGATTTCCTTAATTAAGTTGGGCGATAAATCATATATATCCACGCTATCCGTGGGTTTGAAATTTTTGACAATATCCAGTATGTCATTCATTGAAACATTAGAAAATTCCTTAAGATGTTGGGTAATACGTATAGGTAAATTATTGACTAGCATATTGCAAGCAGCTCTAGGAGAACTTCCAACAGAATTACTGATGTCATCTACAGATTTAATGAAGTAGTTATTAAAATTGTCTGGATCAATAGATATAGTGTTTTGCTCTTTAGGCTTAGCTATGCTATTGATAACGCCCCATGCAGTTTGGCATTTGTTTTTGGCACTTTCAATTAAGCATGTATTATATGATTTCTTGGCAGCCATTAATGCAGCTTTATATTTGTTTCTGTAATTTATAAGAAGAGATTTAGATGCGTCTGTCCTAGTGCTCTTATAAAAGTCCCATACTAACATAAGCCTGGTCTTCATTGTAGCCAGTTGTGGGGTATACCAGTCGTTATTTGTGGCACTTTTACGTCTTATATGCCTATCTTTGTTATACACTTTACATTTTCTAGTAGGTACACACATTTCAAAAGTATTCATAAATGTATGGAAAAATTTTCCAAAGATAGTTTTAGCATTCATAACACCAGATGAATCAGGATTTGTTAAAAGTTTATACCAATCTATAGCTGCAAGTGAGTCCCTGAGATTCGATATTCTTAGATCGTTAATCGGCCTGGTGTAAACAGTCTTTATATAGGCGTTATTATTTACCAGACTAGAGTCATCATTAAATGTATATTCATATGAAACTGCCATATGATCGGAGAACGGAAAGTTAATAGTTCTGGTAGACTCTTTAGTAAACTGTGCATTAGTAAAAACGTTATCTAGACACGCTGAGTTTCTAGTGGGCATAGTATGTGTGAATTTAAAATTGTATTGTCTTAAAATATTGTTAAAGTCACTGACACTACACTTATTAGTTGTAACGTCGAAATCAGAGTTGACATCTCCACCAATGATTATATCATACTTACGGAAGTTATTCTTACATAGATATAGTAGTAAACTTTCGAACTTGTCAAGGAATATCTCACGTTTACCGTTAGGAGATCTATACACTGTCACTATTATCAGTTTGATAGTACTTAAAACACTTCCCGTAACTTCAAAATTGATTTCATCGCAGAGGAACTCCAAATCTAAAGGTCTATTGGTTAAATTAAGACATTTATTCATATACAATGCAACACCTCCGTGTATGTGATGTATCCTGCAATAGCTGTTTACAAGATTGAAATCATCAATACATACACCAGATATTGCCTCATCTCGGAGCCAATGTTCGCATACGCACAAGATATCCAGTTGATTTTCACAGGCAAAGTTGCTTAAGACCAGTTCTTTATCATTAATCCCTTGTATATTAAGAAAACATACATTAAGCCTAGACAACTTGGGTATGTAGTTATTGTATGTAGTAAGCTTTAGTGTTGAATCTGGAATACCCATAAGGTTATGACTAGCTTGTTTAGGGTTAGACCAAGCCTTGTGCTCTGAAGGCTTGATCATCACATCCCGTTTCCCTGGACCACAGGTTCGTTTTCATTTATAATATACTGCAACGGTATAGGCTTGTTTTTACTTTGTTTAATGACAGATGCCATGCCTATCTTCTGAGAGAATTCCACCACTTTATCACCAATGTACTTTTTTCCTAGTCTATTTAGATGGAAACCTTGTAATGTATGAAATCTACGGCCTATCCTGCTTAGATTTATAAAAGATACATTTTTAAAAAGTTTGCAGGTTTTAGCCATATCTTCATTTGCCTTATCAACTTCCTCATTAATACAGGATTTCATATGAAGATCATGTCTGTGAGGGACTGAGAATAGCAGGACATTTGTGTTTTGAAGTTCCTGCAGTTTTTTACGCAACGATATTTTAAGACTTCTGGCGTTGTTTCTTGCAACATCGTTCGTGCCAGCCAATATCACCACCGCATCGTCTTGTCCAAGCTTTCCCAACTCCGTTGATGTACTTATAGTATATTTTGCATATTTTCACTCGGTAATGAGGTACGGGATCATATTCTGGGGCAACTCTTCCCATAGGGAGAAAATATTTAGATTACAAAAGCGGGCAATAAGAATAATATGTGGGAAGAAAAAAAGGGAATCTTGTAAACCGCTATTTGAAAAATTAAAAGTCCTCACTCTTACAGGGGAGTATATGGGTGATTCTTCAAATACGGGAAAATTTGGAGTGTGTAGAATCCAAATTTTTTACTTTGTTTAAAAAATCTCAAAAAAATCACAAAAATACTTCAGGGGTTACTTGATTATAATATGACACCAGCAGAGCTTAAATGTTTATATTTTTATTTATTTTAATTTCTTTATTTTTTTAAAGCCATGTGGATGACATCCGTGTACATGTGGATGGTAGAAGGCCACATTAATGACTAACTTTGGCAACAATCTGCTTTTCTTTATGTGATTTCATATTTTTCTCAGCATACTTCAGTTGATTTTGCATCAAATTTGCAAATTTGTGTGCATACTCCGGAATGAATGTAATTTTAAAGAGACTGTGTTTTTATGGTTTTGGGGGAGGGGGGAATCAAGCAGAAATTCATTTAATCAGTTTTAAGATCTTAAGTGCAGGTCACAGACACCGCAAACACAATAGTATCCTACATTTATCATCTACATGACTTGAGAGTCATCCACATACCCCTTCATGAGACATGTGGATGACACAAAAATCAGGCATGTGGATGACAAAAAAGGAGTTTAAGTGGTCTCAGCAAGCCATTTCTAAACCTCTGTAGGCTCAACTTCAGTCAGGTACTTTGAATTGGAAGGTTTATCATAGTGCATAATCAAAATTAATTAATATTCACTTTTTGCCTACTTTCTAGAAGCCATGTTAATGACGGGGAATAAAAACGTTTTCCTTGAAAATGATACAAAGTCCTTTGTTAATCCCAAACTGTTTGTAAGCAAGCAAAATTCAACCTTACAATTCAACCACAAGCTGCCCTGTTGGCTTTCTAACACTGTTGCCAGTTTTACAAATTTCTCATTTCTGCAGAAAAAATTCCATTCTTTTCAGCCATGTGGATGACCAAAAACCCTTGGGACATTCTTTATGTTCATTAGGTGGGGTGACAATTTTATTTCATTTTATTTTTTACGGGTCAATATTCTTCACCCATTCATACTCATTGACAGGAAAAAAGTTGAAAAGGAAATAACATTTTGTTTTGTGGAAAAATGCATTAGAATATACAAAACCGAGGTTTGGGACAGGGCATGTGGATGACATTTCATTGAATTAAATTCGATTTTGGAATATCAGAATTTAAAGTTAGTGACATTTCAAACTGATAGTTGTAGTATGGGAGTAGTAGAAACAAACTTTTATTTTAATTTTTTTTTAAAGTTGAATTTGAAGGGAAATATCACTCTGGAACGCAAATTTTCCCGTATTTGAAGAATCACCCATATATACTCTGTTATGTGTTATGTAGTGGATAATATTGATAAATTTCAAACTAATTTTAGTGTACATGGACGTACTACAGTACCAGAAACATGAATGATCTACACAGACCAAACAACTCGTTAAAACTCTTTCAGAAGGGTGCTTATTATTCTGCTATACAGATATATAACAAGCTTCCAAACAACATTAAATTATTATGTATTCAAAGAAAGAGCAAACCTTTCAAAACATGTCAAGGAATTTTCAATAACTCACACCTTCTACAATTTGGAGGAATATTTTCAGCTTGGATAAATTTGGCAGCTTGCAGTTTCTGTATAGTATTGTTATAACATGCATGTATTTTTTGATCTGACGTGTTCTATATCCTTGAGCCCCGCTCATCACAGGATCTACAGGTCGAGATATCTACATCTACATCTACATGAAGTACGATTCGCTGATTCAGTTGTTTTGGCAGTGAACGCACGATTTTTCATATTAACGAGTTTGACTTTAATATGTAGAATATCGGTAAGTAGAGCTTTATGAAGTCAGACTTAATAAAGTACGACTTTAAAGAAGACTATAAATACGAAAAACACATGTCGACTTGTCAAATAAGTTCAGCTTTATAAAGTTCGGCCTAAAACTCTTCACTGTAAAATATGACCTCTAGGCAGCGGCGTGCATAATGGCTCAGAAGCCATGGGAAGTGAGCCAGCGGGCGACAGTTGGTGGAGCTTTGCTGGAGCACAACCTAAAGTTATCTTTCGCCTAAAGCTAAAACACTGAAGTTTCAAGAACTAGTAATTAAAAGATCGTAATATGTGATGTAATAGTATGAGGAATATTTGAAATATGAGGTTGTACACATACGGAAGAAAATCAAGGTTGGTTGTTTTCCCCTCCTGCATCAGCAAATATTTAATCAGATAATTTTTCGGCAAGTTGGAACTTAACGTCTCACTCCAATCCCCATTCCACTTGGTCACTTTTCCACCTGGCCGCTACACTGTCTTCTCCCTGCTTCCACACCTGGCCGCTACACTGTCTTCTCCTAACCACCCGCCGGCCACTGCCTGCAGCTCGCTGTGTTATGTTGCGCGCTATAGTTGTAGCCTATTGCATACAATTGAGATGTCACTATTTTCCCTTGCACCAAACATAATATTTCACAACTATAAAAAACGCTGTATAGCCTATATGCCAACAGAACATTTCACAGTGATAAAAACAAAATAATATTTCATAATAAAAAGAGGCCCTTGCAACATACATAATATTTCACAATTATAAAAAATGCTGTATTATAACACAAAATATGCTTAAATGATGCAGGAAAATTCCCTTGCACCAACAATACTCTTTTCATAACTAACAAAATCTCAAAATTATAAAAACCGATTCTTGCGTTAAAACTCATGAAATCATAACTCAAATATACGAGAGCTTCCTTCACTGCTCAATGTTCACTTGTGGCGTAGGCCTAATGGTTAAGACTCCTAGAGCTATGACGCTAGGGGTCCCGAGTTCGAATCCTGGTCGATCCAAAATTTACTATTAGGAATAGGTCTCAAATAGGTAGGTAGGGTTTAGAAGAGGCGAGAGGAAGGAGCCGCAGAAGGAAGCGAAGAAGAGAATAAAGGAGAAAAATTATTTAATTTTTTCAGTTTCACCAAATTACTGGTAGATGGCGCTACCGTCCCTGCTAGTAGTTCAAATGCCGCCGCTAGGGGAGGGATTGAGAGTAGGAGTGAGGGACTCGGGTGAGAAGTAATGTTCCATTTCCCTAGGTCTCAAATAGGTAGGTAGGGTGAAGAGGAGGGGAGAGAGAGAGAGGAGGGAGACGGGAAACAAAGAGAACAGAATAAAGGAGAAAAATTATTATTTTTTTTAGTTTCACCGTATTATTCGTAGATGGTGCTACCATCGCTGCTAGTAGTTCATATTCCGCCGCTAGGGGAGGGATTGAAAGTTGGAGAGGGGGACTCGGTTGTGGTGTGTTGTTCCATTTTCCCGATAGGTTTTCCTACGTTGGGGGCTTTGTCCTCACCTTCACCGACCCCTTTTCCAAGTCTTCCCAGAACCCCTTTGCCGGAAGCTTTAAGTACAGTAATATTAGCCTATAACAGAAACAGGGCACCTAACTATAATATAACTAAATGCGTATAACTTATAAAACTATTTGGAGCAATGGACAATCCTGTGCAGGAAGAACCAATGAAGATGGAAGATTGTCGGCAGCCAATGGAGTCTTGGTGACCAATCTGCAGGCCACATTAATAGGTTGGAACATCTCGCACTGGAAGGGAGCAGACCCGAAAGTGTACCAATTAGGAAGGGTAGGTTGGACTAAATCACTCTTCATTCTCCCGAGAATGATATGTGTTGAAATCCGTATGTTTTTAACTGTTTTACAAAGAGAATCTCATGTTAAAATATTGGAGTTGATACTGGATTTTACCCAACATTTTATGGGCGTACATTTTATTCAATGATTTTTCCGGCTGAATATTACACGCATTGAATATCTAATAACAAGAAATAAATATAAATACCGTTATACGAGATCTGTCCACCTTCCAAGAACAAAAGAGGTACCCCTTCTTCACAATCCACTTCGGTGTCTTCTGTTCCTTTGTTTTGCACAGTCGGGGACTGGTGAATTAAAACATGTGTTCCATTGGAGAGTCGGTACGTTAACACCGAACCCTCTGGGACTTCTACTTCATTCATCAGACCCTAGAAAATTAAAACCTACTTTAAGTCACAATGCATTAATGCATTATCACTTCAGACAACCATTCTTTCATAATCGTAGCCCTGTTTATACGTAATCCCACCGTTCAAAAATAGATCTGCCAGTCTTCTTCAGGACATAATACTTACGCGATATTAAAATATGTGTTACGAATAAGACGTTTTATCGAAATTCATTACAGAAATATTAAGTTCACATTTTTATTACGTCCATTTTGTTTACCATGTACTGGATGACATAGAGGTCATTGCAGCCTACGATCATAAATTAAAAAATGTAATGCGCACAACTAGCAATTACGGTAGTGATAACATTGTGCGCATTTTATTATTATTTTGGCGCCAAATATCAAAATGTAAGGTTATGTTTATGACACTTTCGTTGTTCACTTCTTTACAGTATACGGTATGCCGCAGAACTCTACTGTACTTCTTGCTTGCATCGTTTTTGGATTCTAACGTTAATGGTTTTTAGTGACAGTTCATAACCAATGTGCTGTATTATTCTTTTAACATTAGACTACATTTTCCGTTATTTGTACGAAAAATGCATGTCGTTGTACAAATGTAAGTAACACCAATATTTGCATTTAATTCTATGTTTTTTTTCATAAGTCATAGAAAATTCCATGAGCCTACGGCCCATAATGGAAACTGTACAACTTACACTTATAGTAAACTGAGGTCGTAAACTGCTCTCTGCTTGGGCTAGTTTTAGACAGTAGACATATCATACCAACCAGGGCCCAGACAGTGGATCTTGCAGTTTAAAACACTCATTAATATCAGGTAACACAGTATTTGGAGTACCTACAGTATTTAAACCTATTAGCTAAGTGTGCCCAATTTTGCCAGAGTATTTCTCCTATAATAATCTCATGTAATGTCCAACAGAGACAATAATCTGTGCTTCATGAATGCTTATGTATCTATCTTGAATGTTAACTGTACACTAACAGTGGGAGACCGGTCACAAAAATCGCTACTTAGTGTGCCTCACAGTACTGCATTTGACATAACTTGTCTGTCTGTGAGGTAGCAAGGGCAGTCAGTCATAGGAGAGAGGTTCCATCTGGCGCTGTGAATTGAACTCCAGCTTAGCTGTAATGTCCAACAGAGACAATAATCTGTGGTTCATGAATGCTTATGTATCTAGCATGACAATGTTTCAGTCCCCCTCTGAATATGCTCTTGCCCCTTTTGTTGAAGTCATCAAGAGTTAAGTTACTGTATGTACTTTTTAGAGATGTGGCAGGAGTAAATATATTTAAAAATGCATATGTAGGCCTATTTTGGTTTATCTATATTTTTATTTCCTTATTTCCCCTGTCATTTAATAATAGGCCTACCATACCATAGTTATATATCAACGTATAGTATTTTATGTAACCTGATAACTAAGTAAAGCCTACTTATGTTCATTTCCAGTCCTCAGGGTGCATTCGTCGGCGAGTGGGCTATTATCGAGTTACAAGGAGATTTAGAATCTCGAGACAGTAGCAGTCTGCATGGTCAGTTCATTGGTGACTTACATTATACAGATAAGGTTAGTGCACTTTGTTTTGCTACTATATTTACATGTTGACAATAAAGTTTCTGATTTATCATGGCTATTCATGATTATATTTTCAATAAAAATAAAAAATAAAGTGTGCGTGGTACACCATGCGACAGAAGAAAAACTTGTTTTAATTTAATTTTTTTTTTATTTTGGATTATTGGATTTTTCAATTTTGGATTGTTGGAATTTTTAATATTGGGTTTTTGAACTTTTGGATTTTGGAGTTTTTAATTTTTGATCTTTTAATTTTAGAATTTTGGATTCTTTAAATTTTAGATCTTTGAATTTTTTTATTTCTTTTAATTTTTTATTATTTAATTTTTTACTTTTTTATTTTTAAATTTTGGATTTTGAACGTTTAAATTTTAGATTTTTAATTTTTTAAATATTGGATTTTTGAATTTTTTGACTTGTTAGATTTTTGTTATTCGGATTTTTTATGTTAAATTTTGGATATTTGGATTTTTTAATTTTGGACTTTTGGACTTTTTAATTTTGAATCTTTGAATTTTTTAAATTTTGGATTTTTTATTATTGGACTTTATAAATTTTGAGTCATTGATTGTTTTTATTTTTTTGGATTTTTTAATTTTGAATTTTTTAAATTTTGGATAAGCTTAATCATTGAGTTGATTGTTTTCTGTGCAGTCCGTTCCATCACACCTCACTAATTTCGTGACGATTTTCAGCGTTACATTAATTTTGTGACGATTTTTGAGCGTTACACAAGCTCTCAATTTACCCGTACGGCTAAGAAGTTTCACTTCAAAAAACACCTGGATCCCTCCATCAGTCTCATTTGAATCGGGATTATTTATTTTGTATCTCATACCTATATTTAATTTCATGAAAAATTCTTCTCTTTCCAGGGGAAACCATTACTAATAATAGGTCATCATATCCTGCAAGGCGAGCAAGTGACATTGGATAAACCATTTGCCATACTGGAACGTAAAATCACCAAGGACTTACATGACGTAAAAGGACAAAATGTAGATTTCATTGTAAAAGCTCTAGTTAAGAAAAAACTTGTATTTAGTGACAGGCCAAAGCCAATCATTGCAAATGTTCCAAAAATTATTGGCTTGTAATAAAGAATATTCTATTTTAGACTGTAATTTTATGTTCAAGATTTTATATGTGCTGTTTGCTATTTTAATGTGATTGCTCATAATGAGAACATACAGTATTTTAATATATAAGCAAAAACATTTAGTGTATTATTTTGTGTGTGATAAAATACTGCATTTTCAAATCATGTGTGAAACACAGATATCTTATACTTAAGGAAACTATCTTAAAAGTATGCCATGCCTATTCAGGAATTAAAATACCATGGTCTATAATTATCTTGGCATGCTATATGAAGTGGACAAAGATGATTGTTAAATAGGCATAGTTGGTGACATCTTAAGACATTTCTTAATATGATTGTTAAATAGGCATAGTTGGTTACATCTTAAGACATTTCTTAATATATCACTCTAAATCATTATAAGGAGAGTTTAAGTTATAAAAAATTTGATGAATCCATATTGTAGTCTAGTACAGACTATATTTTTTAATAAGGCTACAAATGGAAGATGCATCATATTTTTAATAAGAACAAGGTATTGTTGTAAATGCCTTTGTGAAATAAGAAGGAAAAAATTATGCTGATTATGGTTCTGGTTATTGTAACTTAACTTCTATTACTATTTTCTGGCCTGTTCTATAATTTAATATTCTGAAATTAAGTTCATGTTCTATGTATTTTGTGAATTTAGTCTTCTACAAGTGTATATTTTCTTCTTCTGTAATACTTATTTTGTTTTAAATAAGTTAAGTTCTACCTTTCATATTTTAATTTTGTGCCTTCTAATTTAATATATGTTTTTGTTTTAAGAGATCTGTAAAAATAAATAAACAAGAACAATAGAATATTAGAGATTTAATTCTGCTTAAGAATTGAGTTTATATTCCTATTCATTGAAATATTGAAATGTAGGCTACATTGTCTGGAGACACTTTAAAGCCAGTGGGGGATACTCTGGTATTAATCCTCGTATAACTTACTCTATATCACTTTCATGACAGGCAGATTTTGACAGTCTTTGCAAGCTACATGTAAAATTTAGCAAAATCATGGACATGTATATTATCAAAAAGTGGGTTTTTTAAAATTTTGTCTCTTAAAAATATTCCACTAGCCTACAGCAGTTTCTAATGATCTTGAACTTTACTGTTCATCTAGCTCTCTATGCGACTTATTTTTATTCTTGAGAAAATGGTTTTAACTTGTCAGTTTTGCATAAATAAATTATTTTGTGGCAAATTGTAAATAATCATTAATTTTGCAAGTAGAGTTGAAATTCGCATTTAATTGCAATAGTAAAATCTATTAACTACGGGGAAAGACACTAATAATTAATGTTGATACCTTCCTATTATATATTAATAAATATTTTATCGCTATCCACCAAAAAATCGTCTCTTGAAGTATTGCACATTGTAATGGAACGTATTGTTTAATAAAGTTTCAACAAACATAATATAATCACACTGTCAGATAAAGTCTTTCGGCAAGCGCTCATAATAATGCACCTGTAATAGATAGGCTACTGAAATTAAAGGGTACCGCAGGTGCTTAGGCAGATGCATGCGATAAATTGTACATTAAGGTATATTCATATTGGAATAACATCAAACAATATAGAAAAGCATTGTGTAAAGACTTTTAATTACTGAAAGGTTCGAATTGTATTTTGATTTTGCTGCTTATGCCACCCCTGTTCAGTGTTGCCTCTTTGTATCATAGCAAATTGCAATTTTCGATGCTATTAAGAAGAGAAGATCAATAATCTTTAAATTCGATCAAATAAAATAGTCCTAATGCTTGTATAATATTGATTGTTCCACATATGCTCAGTTATTATTATTTCTTAAATTTCTTATTACATACTGATCTTTCTTTTCTTTACTGATCTAAAATATACATAACAGTGACAATAGAACAGCAAAACGTGATATATGTGGACTAACATTCAGTCTTACGAGTTTAAAATAAACAATGCGGGACTTTAAATGGGTCATTCTGTACGGGTATATTAATCCTCTTAGTTGAAATGTAGCCTGAACTCTTCAAAGGTTAAATGAGAATGGAACAGACACAAACATATATAAATTTAAACCCATTTACAGTCATTTTATACACTCGATCTCTTACATGTATGTATTATTACACGCCACATAGAACTTGTTTTGTTATAGATATATAAGCATTCATGAACCACAGATTATTGTCTCTGTTGGACATTACATGAGAATATTATAGGAGAAAAATTCCTCCGTCACTGGGACTTGAACCCAGGACCTTTGGCTATTCGCGCCAATGCTCTACCAACTGAGCTAAGCCGGAGTTCAATTCACAACGCCAGTTACTGATTGCCCTAATGGTCTACCTCACAGACAGACAAGTTATGTCATATGAAGTAGCCTACTGTGAGGCACACTAAGTAGTGATTTTTTGTGACCGTGCTCCCACTGTTATTGTACAGTTAACTGACTAATTGCCCTAATGGTCTTCCTCACAGACAGTGGGAGCCCGGTCACTACTTAGTGTGCCTCACAGTACTTCATATGACATAACTTGTCTGTCTGTGAGGTAGACCATTAGGGCAATTAGTCACTGGCGCTGTGAATTAACTCCGGCTTAGCTCAGTTTGTAGAGCATTGGCACGAATAGCCAAAGGTCCTGGGTTCAAGTCCCAGTGTAGGAGGAATTTTTCTCCTATAATATTGTTTTGTTGTGTTTACTCATTTTCATTGTAATATTATTGAGACACTACGTTACAACGGTCAACATAACAAAATAATAACAGATTTTGTAGAAAGAAAACTTGTAATGCACCACTGTGAATGCTTGCAAATTGCAATGTCTTCTGCAAATCAGTTGCAGCCAGTAGAAATGCCTAGCACCCTTGCGGTGTGTTACAGGAAATGGTATATTCTCGAAACCATTTTCTTGCATAACAGTTTCAATCCTGAAATGGTTGCATTGTATCTGTCCCACTTCTACTGCATACTCAATACACATGCGTCAGCATAAGATGTTGAAGCACTCAGGAGACCGGGATGAATATGACCACTTTTTCTGTGCTTGAAATACATAAATGAAAAGATCATTAAATTCATTAATAATAATAAAAATAATAAAAGAATTTACCATTCTTTTCAGACTTATTTACTAAAGCAATCTGGACACAGTTAAGAATATACCACTTGTTTGGCCTGAAGTATATAAATGAAAAGATCAATAAATTTGTATACAATAATAATAAATTTACCATTCTTCCCAGATTTATTTGTATCCAAAGGTTCTGAAGCGCTCGAGACACCAGGAAGAATATGACCACTTGGCCTGAAATAAATAAAAGAAAAATTCAAGAAATTCGAAAGTATAATAACAATAATAAAATAATAATAATAATAAACTTACCATTCTTTCCAGATTTACTTATATTCATTTTCACATCTGAAGCTACTGTTTCTTCACATGAAGACTCACCAGAACATATAACAGGTCTATTTCAAAATGTGAAACTTTCCACCGTCCCGAGTTACCATCAAGAACATTCATTAGTTCCGTATTTCATTTCTTGGTAAGGATTCACCCACAGGGGGGAATCATGGCACAAGTTGCACAACTGGGAAACATTTTGGGGGGAATTAAAAAAATACTGAAGTTTGGTAAAATAAAAATTCACTGCACCTTTTGAAATATTTTTTTTTTAAAGGAAGAGCTTATTGTAAAATAAAAATAAAAATTCTAAAGAACGTTAAGGGTTCATTGCTTTAACAGGCACGTTGGACATCATTATTTGGACTCAAATCTGATGTCAAAAGAAATTTTTAGGATCAATGGGTTAAAAAAAGGTTTTATTAGATCTTACAGGTGTATGTCAGGCTTCCCAAACAAAAATTTCGGACAATCAGCCTTTCTAACGCCCTCCCCGATATGGTCTTTCCTGAACTAACACAAACTCTACAGCAATGAAAAGGTTCAGCGGAAAGGATTTTTTTACAGACTTCTGGCATAGGATACTAAGATTAAGTTCAAACACATTATTTGTTTAAAATTGTAATATATTGTACATAAATTATTTTGCCAACATCCCTTTTTCTCAACTAATCCAAAGCCTACCACAATAGGGCCTAAATCAAATGTCAATGGATGGGATTTTTAGAGACTACAGAATTGGCATACCTGCTACCCATTATTTGCACAAAGTCCAGCCTGCACGAGGCTGAATACTTACTAATAACAATATGCCTTCTTTTTTA